>OY284489.1:41502522-42930092 GCA_958336395.1 Ctenicera cuprea | reverse complement strand
ATAGATAGATAGATAGATAGATAGATAGATAGATAGATAGATAGATAGATAGATAGATAGATAGATAGATAGATAGATAGATAGATAGATAGATAGATAGATAGATAGATAGATAGATAGATAGATAGATAGATAGATAGATAGATAGATAGATAGATAGATAGATAGATAGATAGATAGATAGATAGATATAGATAGATAGATAGATAGATAGATAGATAGATAGATAGATAGATAGATAGATAGATAGATAGATAGATAGATAGATAGATAGATAGATAGATAGATAGATAGATAGATAGATAGATAGATAGATAGATAGATAGATAGATAGATAGATAGATAGATAGATAGATAGATAGATAGATAGATAGATAGATAGATAGATAGATAGATAGATAGATAGATAGATAGATAGATAGATAGATAGATAGATAGATAGATAGATAGATAGATAGATAGATAGATAGATAGATAGATAGATAGATAGATAGATAGATAGATAGATAGATAGATAGATAGATAGATAGATAGATAGATAGATAGATAGATAGATAGATAGATAGATAGATAGATAGATAGATAGATAGATAGATAGATAGATAGATAGATAGATAGATAGATAGATAGATAGATAGATAGATAGATAGATAGATAGATAGATAGATAGATAGATAGATAGATAGATAGATAGATAGATAGATAGATAGATAGATAGATAGATAGATAGATAGATAGATAGATAGATAGATAGATAGATAGATAGATAGATAGATAGATAGATAGATAGATAGATAGATAGATAGATAGATAGATAGATAGATAGATAGATAGATAGATAGATAGATAGATAGATAGATAGATAGATAGATAGATAGATAGATAGATAGATAGATAGATAGATAGATAGATAGATAGATAGATAGATAGATAGATAGATAGATAGATAGATAGATAGATAGATAGATAGATAGATAGATAGATAGATAGATAGATAGATAGATAGATAGATAGATAGATAGATAGATAGATAGATAGATAGATAGATAGATAGATAGATAGATAGATAGATAGATAGATAGATAGATAGATAGATAGATAGATAGATAGATAGATAGATAGATAGATAGATAGATAGATAGATAGATAGATAGATAGATAGATAGATAGATAGATAGATAGATAGATAGATAGATAGATAGATAGATAGATAGATAGATAGATAGATAGATAGATAGATAGATAGATAGATAGATAGATAGATAGATAGATAGATAGATAGATAGATAGATAGATAGATAGATAGATAGATAGATAGATAGATAGATAGATAGATAGATAGATAGATAGATAGATAGATAGATAGATAGATAGATAGATAGATAGATAGATAGATAGATAGATAGATAGATAGATAGATAGATAGATAGATAGATAGATAGATAGATAGATAGATAGATAGATAGATAGATAGATAGATAGATAGATAGATAGATAGATAGATAGATAGATAGATAGATAGATAGATAGATAGATAGATAGATAGATAGATAGATAGATAGATAGATAGATAGATAGATAGATAGATAGATAGATAGATAGATAGATAGATAGATAGATAGATAGATAGATAGATAGATAGATAGATAGATAGATAGATAGATAGATAGATAGATAGATAGATAGATAGATAGATAGATAGATAGATAGATAGATAGATAGATAGATAGATAGATAGATAGATAGATATATATATATATATATATATATAATATATATATATATATATATATATATATATATATATATATATATATATATATATATATATATATATATATATATATATATATATATATATATATATATATATATATATATATATATATTTCTAGTTGACGCATTATTAGAACACTTTTTAATGCTGAATCTAAATTTTTTATAAAATTTGGTATAATTGCTACAATTGCATTTTCGACTGTCAACTTTTTTTTCTTATGGTCGACATCTTATATTTTAGCATATTTGATTTTGAATGAATTTAAAAGTTTATAATATATTTTTTTGTTGTATTTTACAAACTGCAGATAATTTAAAGAACGAAAAATTTTAAATAATGTTCTGTTTAAAGGCGTGCTTGAACAATTCCATCCACCGCGACAAAGGACGATTGTAAATTGCATTTTTCGAACTGCCTACGTAGAGTATCCACACAGCGGCTAGAAAAACAGAAAGAACAGGAGGACGAGGATCGGTATATCAAATGCTTGTTGTTTTTTCTTATTTTAATGTGTATTATAGTTTATGTACATTTTTGTATTTAACAAATTCATATAGTTGTTATTAACATACCTCTATTTACTTTTGTTTTATTGTTCAATAAAATATAATTACAATTAATTGGTTTGTTATTTTATAAATTTTAGTTAATTGTAGGACTAGTATAGTAATAATTCCGTACTTCTCAAAAATGTTTTAAAATTTGAATTATTCCTACGGTTTATTGTAGTTCTGAAACTCCTCTAATACAATGTATAACGGTGTTAAGTGTTTCATCCGGGACGTTTCTGAGTACTTTTTTGGAACATGTTGGGAACGTTCCAAGAATGTTTTTGAACCGTCTCGGCTGGAACGTTCCACTGAGACCTTCCAAAGATGTCTTTGCAATGTTTCGGTGTACTCAGAGGCGTAGCTAGGTAACCAAAGGCCCTGGTGCAAAAAAAAACTGGGGCCTTAACTAAACTGGTTAGGTTTTATATTATATATATAATATTGGTATTAAGCAATAAACCGAAGTAAATCAAAAGGTTTTATGCATAATTTTAGTTCTCTTATTCTCTAATTTATGCAAAACAGGGAACAACCAACAACTAACAAGATTAACAAGAAACTGAAACGTAATGTAATGCTACGCTACAAAACGTCATTGGGGAATCCCCGGAAACACTGCACAAACAACAGAAAGAATACAGGGGAATTCCCCACAAGTTTCGAACAGAAGTTCGAAACTTGTTGGGAATTCCCCTGTATTCTTTAAAATGAGTTGCCATGATTAAAGTCGTGTTACAACCTATTTTATTTACATTCCGAAAGTGGGAGAATTTTTCGCTAGTTCAATTTGAGGTTTGCTGGTCAGGGTCCGAGGGCCCCCTGAGCTTGGGGGCCCCGGTGCACGGCACCGCCTAGCACTATGGTAGCTACGCCACTGGGTGTACTGGAACGTTTCTGAGGTACGACATTGTATGTTGCTAAGACTTTCTTTGGAACAGCTTTTGGACGTTCCATACAACGTTCCATGTGCCAGTAGAACACATTTGAGACTGTTCCAGGAAAGTAATTTTTCTACCTGGGGTTTGATACATTTAATTTAAAATTAAAAGAAGTTTTGGATTAAATAAAAACCTATTCTACTTCTATAGTATAACTGTGCCATAAAACGAAAAGAAAGAAGCAAGAATCTTAAAATAAGAATTGTTACTTACTTTTAAATTAAGTACCTTTTCTTAATGGTTAACTACCTACTTGTAGAAAAACATTTTTAATTGCTTATAGTATTAGATACAATTTTTTAATGCCAAGTTTTCAAGACCATTGTTTTAAATTCTTTTCTTTTGTTTTTTACATCTAGACATTTGATGAAATGTTAAAAATAATTAATCTGCATTGTTGTTAAGAACGACTTTCTTACATTTTCCATGGCCTACTGATTATAGGAGCGTTTTTGATCAATATCTTACTTGAATTTAAAATTGCGCATACCAAACTTTATATCGTTGAAAAAAGAAAAGATTTGTAATGACCTTAAAATAAAATATGGTTTCAAATCAACTTTTTCAGTTTTTTGCTCGTATCTAATAAGCCATCGATATTTTAGGAAAAACAAAATCACTGTTACATTGCTTGCCTAATGAGGGAACATTCATCTAATTTAACCGCCTTCGTATCTTTTTTAGTTGTAAAAATTCTTATTCTGTTAAATTGGGCACCTTGTATGTATACCACTAAACATACCTATTGCTCGAGTTACAAAAATACAGTTTTAAAACTTTTTACATAATTTTAACTTCTTTTTTCAGGTACAGGTGAAAATCTGTGCTGCCGCATCAAATTAACAAGTACAGGAAAATCTTCATCAATCCGTAACTGTATTAAAATAAAATCATTGTTTCTTTCATTTTTGAAATGAAAATTAGTAAATGTAAAATGTATGCATATGACACATTTAGTGTTTATATTACATTTTTTAAATGTATTATTATAAAAATCATAAATAAATGAAAAATGAAAAATACTGCAGTATTTATTTATTGTGCTGGCAAACAAAACATAATATCCACTTTTTTTCTTTATTTGTTAATTCAAAACATTTAATTTGGAGTGATTATACTATACAGGCTGTTTGACCGAGCAGGCCCCAGCTAATATATCAGATATTTTTTAATATGAAATAAAGTTTTAAAAACAGGGTTGCGTGCAAAACTTTCTCACGGATCTAACCCATAAACCAGAAATACAATTGAAAATCAAATTAAATGTTATACATAACGTATTTTTTTTTAATGTACACCCTGTATATTTTTATCATTTGGTGTAGATATTGAAATTCGTATTGCAATGATGTGCCATAAGTGCACTTTCATTAGCAAAATTGCGTTTTCTGTCCATTATTCTGATTAATAAGTTTCTATTAAAACTGAGTGTTATTTGTCCCATTGCGTTTCTTGTTGTTTAAGAAATAATCCCAGTCATAATCTGATGAGCAACACTCAGTTTTAGTAGAAGCAATTATTCTGTACGACATAAACAAAATGTGATATCAATTTTTATTTTTATAAATTTTAGTTAATTTTGCTAATGAAACTGCACTTATGGACATCAGTGTAAACAAAATTTCAATATTTATTGTAAATGATAAAAATACAAGTTATGTCTGTAACTTTTGAACTATTTGATTTTCAGTTGTTTTTCTGGTTTACTAATTAAATCCGTTAGTAAATTTTGTACAACTGAAATATTAGTTCGGGTCTACTCATTCAAACACCCTGTACACATACATCCCAATTATTCAACATAAATTTCAATTTTTTGCACTAACGTTTTCACCGGAAATGTTCCCAAATTTCTTATTTTAGATCGAACGTCTTGCATATTTTGACGTTTGGGCTAAAAATAAAATTGTAGATGATTTTTAATATAGTTATTAATACCCAAAAAGTTTCTGGCCAAGATTATGTTTTACGTCAAAAGTGTCATTCATGATTGTTAAAAAATGGTTTGTCTGAAGTAAAATGCTAATTTAAAAAAAAATTTTACTTAAACGTTATGCGCTTCACTGTGTGGAAGTTAAAGTTACTGAAATGTTTTATATATACCAGCTTGTTATTTGAAGAATTTTTTCTTGACCAACAAATTTAATTGTTAATTCGGAAAAATTTTGGGGTCATTTGGTCGACTAATACGCATTCTGATAAATGAAAGATGATTTATTAATGGACAGTGAATAAGCTTTTAATTTATTCATACATCAGAATGCGACTTACTTCAACCAAATGAGCTTAAGATTTTTCATAATTAAACAGCTCGCTATGTTCTTTAAAAAGCGCATTCTGTAGCGATTTTAATTTAATATGCACTCATTCTGTTTTCCTCTGTATTTTTGTTCAACATTATTTGTCTTGCCTCGTTTTTTGCTTTCATCGCCATTTCACATTCCCCATTAAACCATCCTCTTTTCCTGCCCGTTTTGATTATTTTACAGGTCTCCTTGGCTGTTTCTAACAAAATTTCTGCTTTTTGTTCCCACATTTCTTCAATTCCTGTTGTCGTTTTTATCTTTTTAAGCTTTCCGCTTATTTGTTGTGTGTAATTCTCTTGCGATTCTTTATTTTGCAAGACCGATGCGTTGTATACTTTCTTGTTTTTATTTATCTTTCTTTCGCTGGCTTCTGTTATTTTTTGTGACATCCGAGCTCTTACTAGGAAATGACCCGAATCTGCCTCAGCTCCTCTGTAGCTTCTGCAGTTCGTTATCCAATGGGCGTGTTTTTCCTGTATAATCAAGTGGTCTATTTGGTTTACATTCTTACCATTTGGTACCCATATCCCTTTGTGTCATTCCTGTGCAACTAGCCAAGCAGTCCACATCGAATACTGAGAAGCCACCGCAGCAGTCACCGGAACCCGGAAAATTTGTGAGCCTTCGAACGTGAAGATGGCCGACACCCGGACCACCCGACTGAAGCAAATGCAACTCAACGAGATGAGGGCAGCCACCACCAACGACGACAGCAACGGAAGCGGTGAGTCGTTCACTATTTCTCGGTCCCGCAAATCCTCCACCACCTCCGATTTATCCCAACCCGAAACCTACCGATATTCAATTAAAAATCTTCCTGACGCCTACTCCTCTCAAAAGTCCTTTTATTCACTGCTCCCACGGCTACAAGGGCATTCTAACCCTTGTAGTCAACTACAACAAAACTGCGCTCCTAGTTACCAAAGAACCACTGGACGGACTGACGCAGACCAAACTCCGTACCGCCACAAGCAGCAAAACTTTAGAGGTGTCCCCCCTTAACAGAAAATCTCCCACCCCACCAATTTCCCCCAGGAAACCTTCCTTTTCCATTGTCGCCCGTGATGTGGATCAGGATATTACTCCCGAAGACATAAAAATTCAATGCCCCCAGGTCCAGATTATTAAAGGCTGGAGAATAATTTCTAAAAAAACAGACCGCACCACCCCCCTTGTCGGCATTATCTCCACGGACAAATCCACCATCGATGAACTACTCATCAACGGCCTCCTCATTTTTGGCCGCAAACACACCTGCGAGCCATCCCACCCCCCTCACCAACTCCCTTGCAATGTTCCAAATGTTTTCAATTTGGCCACTCTCCCAACGAATGCACCAACAAATTCCAATGTCCTACCTGCCCAAATAGCCCCCCCCCCCAACAAATGCCCTAATCAAATTCCCGTCTGCCCCCTTTGCAAGGGAACCCACCCAGCCTGGTCCCGAGATTGCCCCCTCTTCCCTAAAGCGCAAAGCATTACCCCCGAAACTCCCGTAGTCCCGACTAAAATTATTGAAACTGCCACCGACCCAGAAAACTCCGACGCCGACCTGAACGAAGACCACCAACCCTTTCTTTCTGTTAAGCAATTCATCCGTTTTATAACAAAAACCCTCTTCGACCTTTTCCCCCTACAGAAACAAAAAATTCAGACCACCCTAGAGCAATCCGCTCGATTTTGCCTTGACCGCTTTTTAAGGATATCACACTCCGGCAACAAAGTTCTTTTCACCTTCAACTAACCCCTCGCCTTCCACTACCCCTCTTTTTTTAGTCCCAGCCCTAAATAACCTTCTCTCCACCGACAATCTTTCATTCCTAGCTATCACCGAAACACAAACCAGACGTGACCGGAGCGGTTTCGGACTTTTTTCAGGGTTTCTCGAAGATCGGGTTCGAGGGAGCAGGTTTTATAAAAGGTGATTCCAAGGTATTTTATTTGGTTGGAGAGAGGAATTTGATAGTTGTTGATGGTTATGTTGATGAGATGGGGGTCGAGACGTGGGTTTAGGCTTGAAGGGGCTCTGATCTCGTCGGGACTTGTGGGGTCCATTAAGAAGTCGTTTTCGGGAACTTGGG
The DNA here is from genome assembly GCA_958336395.1 of Ctenicera cuprea. NCBI lineage: Eukaryota > Metazoa > Arthropoda > Insecta > Coleoptera > Elateridae > Ctenicera > Ctenicera cuprea. The sequence goes on along the minus strand of OY284489.1, from coordinate 42,922,436 downwards.
CTTCTGGCAGTGGGTTTAGGCGAAATTCGGTGATGGTGTTGGAGACTTCGTTTAGGAAGCGTTGATTGAATGAGGGGTCGTCAGGGATGTGGTGGATGTTTTGAAGAATTTGGGCGAAGCAGTTTGCTTTGTGGTTTTTGTGTCTTCATGGACGAGGATGCTGGGATGATATCTGTGTCGTCTGAAAATTCGACGGAGGATTTGTCTTTCGCAGGAGCGGATTTGGTCTAGAAGATGTGATTTTAGGGTGGCGTAGATGGGTGCTCGGTAGTCTATTACCGGACGGTCGAAAGTGTGGTAGGTATGGAGAGTGCGGGAGTTACAGCCTTGAAAGCGTCCCTGGATGAGTCGAAGTAAATTGCTCCAGAATCTCTAGTTTTTTTTAATAGACTTCTTTACTTCAAACGTTTGTCATTTTGTTATGGCTAAATATTTTTCATTGAAACTCTAGGATCAGACGCAGAACTAAAATACCTTTCAAATGAGGTGCCACTCGACCCCCCTTTCTATTTAAAAAAATCAAAATGGCGCCCAGCCGCCATTTTGAATGATACATTATTTAATTATGAGCTAAAAAATGGTATTAAATTTCCCATTAAAGCACACCAAATTTTTTAGTAAAATATTAAGTCGTTCAAAAGTTAGTTAGGGGGGGGGGGTTACTTTATGGACACAGTGTATACAGACGAATTGAGAACCTCCTCCTTTTTTTGAAGTCGGTTAAAAAGAGAATTTTTTTTCTCTTTCGATGTGTCATTTTCATAGGCGTACATTATAAATCTTTCGGAAATAAGCGATTTTTGTGAAAATCCTTAAAAATAACTAAATGAGAATTTAAAAAAAGCTAAAGCGTTCATTTTAAGCGGACTTTCCCATATACTAGATATTAATAATTACCGTATTTGCAAAAGTGTAAATTTTATAATTATAACGTAGTACAGTTCACCGACTGTTAGATTTCTAAGAAAACAAGCTATATAAGCAATCCTTTATTCCATCCATAGTTCAATCTTTATTACAGCTCATTCAGTTCGTGACGTCCGTCAGCAAAAATGATGCCGGCCTAGTAATCAATAATCATACCTGCAGCAAACAAGTTGTAAGCAAACCGAACTGAGGAAGCTCCAACTACCACCATATGTGGACAAGATAATTTCCATAAATTGTCATTTAAAAAGAAGCAGCAGTTAGAGGATTTTGATAATGTGTTGATAAACGATCAAGAATCTAGAATGGTAAGTTAAAAACTGTTGAAAATCAAAAATAAAAATTAATACTAATAGTTAATCGATTTTATTTCAGGAAGCACTCTTATTAATAGCTGTTTCCCAGCGAATAACTCCTCTCCCGTGTACAGCATATATTTATAAATTTATAAATTTGCTAAAAAGTATACATGGATGGGAAAATGAAAACATACGACAAACGACATGTGTAAAGAATCTCTGCACTATGAAGATTATTGAAGGCAACATAGATACAGACACAACTCGCTAGATAAAAATTGTATGTATGTATGTCAATTTGGTAATGTTTCTTCCCCCCCCCTTTTTAAATAGAATTTATTCGAAAAGTTTTCCATTATTAGAGGATGCAGCGGTTATAAAGAAATTGCTTTTTTGTATTGGTTTCAAAATAAGTAAATAATTAAGTGTGGCTTTAGAATTTAAAACGCATATTTTTGATTAAGCCTTAGGTACCTATACGTTGCATTATTCTGTCATTAATGATACATGAAGGCAACAAATTGTGTTTCAATTCCAGAGCTGCCCCTCATTTCATTTTTTTTATCGTGCAAATATATGTTTTGTTTTTGTTAAAAAAAAAACCTTGTAAGACTTGGGCGTGGCACACAAAGCTCACGTCGGACTGTATGAATTAAATTCCAATATGAGCTTTGTTTCCAATGGCTAAAGTTTCTTTTTCACTATAATTACGTTACGGTAATCTTGTAGGACTAGTTGTTGTATAATTCATCTACTATGTTGTTAATAAATAAAATTTATATAAACACATTATTGATTTAATGGATCGGAGGGGCGAGGTATTTTGCAAATAAATCGCATCAATTTATTGTAAATAAAACATTTCTTAACTTTCAACAGGTTTTTTATTTTGGCCTTATACGTATTTCGACACGTTGGCGACATGTTATTTGCAGAGGCAAGATTAAAAGTAAATAGTTGGTGTTGTTATAGGAACAATAAATCTTCATAACTTGATCTTGATTTGTTAAATCTGCGTCCAGATGACTTGATTTTTTTATTCCAAAACGTCCAATAATGGTGAATTTAAGAGATCAATTTGCCCATTCATTAATAGTGCAGATTTTAAGTGTTGAAATTCACAAACATTTAAAATCTGTACCTTTAATGAATGAGCAAATTTATCTCATAAATTTATCATTATTGAACTTTCGAAATAAGAAATGAAGTCATCTGGACACAGGTATAGAAAACCAAGATCAAGTTATGAGGATTTATTGTTCCTACAGCAACACCAACTGTTTACTTTTAATTTTGCCTCTGAAAATGACATGTGAAGGTGTCAAAATACATATAAGGCAAAAATAAAAAACCTGTTGAAGTGTTTTATTTACAATAAAATAATATGAACTTCAGCAAAGTAAAGCCAGAACTTATTAATAAAGTCATATCAGTTTTATTGCTGCAGTGTCAAAATAATACTATATCGTACAATGAACATGGAATGGTACTCATTTCTCACGAGTGTGAAAGGTTGCATTATCAGCCGAAGGCGAGTGCTGCATTTCATATGAGTGAGAAATGGACATTCCATGCAAGTTGTACACTATACTTTTTTTACGACTATGACTTTGTGGTCCTTTTAGATTGTGTTTTAAAAATAATTCATAATCTGTTGACCTTTTCTTATAAAAAAAAATGTATACCTTTTGCTGCATTGCTATGATACCACTTCCTGAAACTCATATCACACGATTTGCCACAACAACCCGTGCGATACGAAAATGCGTATACAATGCACTACATTTATTAATCAATAACACGCATATAATGAGTAGGTCTACATTAATAGTCGTAGAAAAAAGAAATTAATATTGTAAATCTGCAACATAGATGTGCATTTAATAATCATACTACATCACATGTGTAATATCACACTTGTGGCATTGCAAAGGGAGGACATTTGTAGTGACAGGAAGGCATGCGTGATGATAATTCAGTCTAAAATGTGAAATCACACATCACGTTGTAATGTTGGTGATGGTATTACACCAACATGGATATTTGTTTAGTGGAAATTCTAAATCTAATATTAAAAATGGGCGAAGCACGTCGCTGATACTTTCCCATACGTTTTACATTATACTCGCGCGAAGTGATTGAAATTTAAGTCTACACGCGGTACTAAGAGATTCGAACGGGACTCGCTCGTCCGACACTGGAAATTACCTACTCACGTAAGGCGCTATATATTGCGCTGCGAAATCCGCACTAATTAGAACTAATTTAAAATAAAGAATTCTGTTATCAATTAAAAATAAAGTAGATTGCTAACTTATCTAAACGTAATAGAAAAATAGGAGAATGTTGTAATCAATGACAAAGAAATTAATTTAAAACATGAAAATCAGCTGAACCCAGTAGTTCTGGTAATGCAAAAGGAAAGTCAAAATCTGTACTAATTTAAAATAATTAGTTTTGTATATCTAGTTTTGAGAAAAAATGAGAACAAAAGTCGAATTTTTGATGTTTTGAAAAAAGATTCCCCAAGACTAAACAAAACCAAAAACGGAAGGACAAATTCGTTCGCCAAAATTAGGGAGGGAGAAGGAACATTGCTGCACCCAAAAATTAAGTTCTGAATCTTATTCTATTTATTATTCATAAGCACTTTAGCTTAAACAGAAATTTTGTATCGTCCCCTGTTTATTAAAAAGAGGAACACGAATCTCTGAGCGCCACAGAAAACTTAGAGAGACAGGAACCAAATTATAGCTCATCCATAGCTCTAGAGGTCTACAAAATTAAAAAAACAACTAATGCAGTTTTTGAGAAATATTTTTTTGTAAATTACAGACATTTTGTAAATTTTTTTCACTTTTCGAAATTTTTTGTGCACAGTACACCATGTCTCTACAGGTCTATTACCATAAAATGTTTGAACCGGATCTGTCAACCCGTTTTTGAGTAATAAGACGCTATAATCAAAATTTTCAAAAATCGTATCGGCCGCTTTTGTAAAGCTAGAAAGTTTGAAAATAAAGCATTTGCTTTGACCTAAAGTCTTCTATAAGATCCCGTCTTCATATTAAAAAAAATCGTTTTCGGGAAAAAATGCTACCAAAAAAACCGTTTGTTTCGACAAATTTTAGTTATACCTTTATAATTTATTAGGATATAAAAGAATTTTAAATAATTTTAAAAATAATGAGAAAATTTGATGCTCTTTAATATCAACAACGCGTTTTCCGCAAAGTTGCGTGATTTTAACTACGTCTATTAATTAGCTCTAGTTAAAATAGTTATTTGTGTACCAAGGCCAAAAAGTGGATTTTTTTCGGCCGAGTCTGAGTTTAATGGCCGAGGCAAAGCCGAGGCCAGAAAGCAGACGAGGACGAAATAACACTTTTTGGCAGTGGTGCACACAAATGTTTTTAGGCGACCTTCATTATAAAATTTACAAATTTGTTAGATTTTTATTTATGATTTATTGATATAATTATTTATAACAACTGAACAATTGTACATATTTGTGACTCCTTCAGAAACGTTCATATTTTTCTACAAATTTGTTAGATTTTTACTTAAAATAATCAAGATAAAATTACTGCTGCAGCAACATCAAAAAGCACACACATTGTTCATACGAATAATGAAGCTATACATGCCGAAATTACTTTGAGTATAAATAAAGAAAATATAAACGTTTCTGAAGGAGTCACAAATGTGTACAATTGTTCAGTTGTTATAAATAATTATATCAAGAAATCATAAATAAAAATCTAACAAATTCGTAAATTTTATAATGAAGGTCGCCGAAAAACATTTGTGTGCACCACTGCTAAAAAGTATTTTTTCGTCCTCGGCCAAAAAACGGTTACTTTTTGGCCGCTCTTGAGTACTAAAAATTCAATTTTTTGTTAAGGTCGCCTCAAAAATATATGTTTGGTAACTTTTCAAATAAACTATTTATAATTATTTTTTATCCGAAGCCCATTATTTAATTAGCCTACTCTTCAGTGAAAACAAAATATCGAGTTTTTTTGTTGTTTTTCCAAGTTTTTTAATTAAGATTAAAAGGAAACACTGAACGGGAAATACAACCTACAACGAGTATTAAATATCTAGGAGTCTACATTGACAATCATTCAAAATGGGATGTCCATATCACAAAGGTGACAAACAAGTAGAGATACCTGACCTACGTATTTAAAACTGTAAAAAAATACCTATACTTAACATTAAACAATTAAAAACCGACTACCTAAAAAATACAGAGCTGTTTTTAATTACATTGCTTCTAAATGCTAAGAGATATTACCAGCAACAAGACAATTCAATAAGTTCAAAAAGTAACCCCGCAACGGACGAAACAACCAAACAATCACCAGAAGCGGCGTCACCACTAGATACGGGAAAGATAGAGGCAAGTATTGAAAAAATTTTACAAAAACAATTTAGGGAATTCAAAAAAGAAATAGAGGCTTCTTTGAACTTCAACTCAGAAACGGCGGAAGAACTCAAAAATGCTCTCAAAGAACTTGTCTCGGAAAATAAAAATTTACGACAACAAAATGAACAACTTAACAACAGGTTAACTAGAGTAGAAAACGAGCCCTGCAAAACCGCAAATAAGAGTCAGGAATCTGAACAAGAAAAAATTGCCAACAATATTGAGATCGCTGGAGTCCCAGTACACAAAAACGAAGACCCCGTTAAAATGGTCGAGACAATATTTAAAGAAATCAACTATAACGCCAATCCACAGGAAATCCAGACCGCAAAGCGAAGTTTTCCCCGGGAAAAAATTACCAACAACCCAATCAGGGTAACATTACAAGACCGCACCGCAACACTAGCAATTATTTCAGCAAAAAGATGCTACACCAAGAAAGGCCAGCTATCAACGAAAAACGTCAACATCGAAGGCCCAGACACCCCAATCTATATAAGTGAAGAAGTAACTCCTCATAACAAATACCTACTTAGCAAAGCCAAAAAATTAAAGCAAATAAACAAAATATATCTGGACTAAGGAAGGAAAAATCTTTGCCAGGGAAAACGACGGAACCAAACCGATACGAATCGCCTCAGAGGAAGATATTGAAGAAATCGAAAGAACAATAGGCAAAAACATCAAATAACCAACTCAATAATTATAATAATAATAATAGTACAATATCAACAACCAATCAATGAACCTTACCACCTAAAACCAATATGACTCCATATTTCATTACAATAACAGACACACTAAAGAATTGACAACAAAAATTTTGTACATTAATGCCAGAAGTGTAAAAGCAGGATCCAAAATCGAAGAAAGAGAAGAACTAATTAATAATTTGCAAACCGAGATTCATTTCATAGTGATTACAGAAACACGGTTAACAGAGGGAGACGAAAAATACTACAACATTGAAGGTTACCAAGCAGCCTTTGAATCCAGAAACAACAAGAGAGGGGAACGAGTAGCAATATACATTAAAAATCATATCCTGTACAATGTAATTCAAAGCAACACAATACAAAACACTTCGACACTACAGGTGAAGATAAATATCAGGAACTTCACATCTTTTAACCTAACAGCTATATACAGACCGCAAACTAATCAATTCGACTCCTTCAAGGAAGAACCTGAACAGCTAATCAATAAGAGCAAAAACACAATTATTGTGGGAGACATAAATATAGACACTCTACAAGAGAACGCTGAAACTTGGGAGTACAAAACACTATTAGCAAATCACAATTACAAAGTCAGGAACACCATATATCCCACAAGAATAGACGAAAACAATGGTAAGCGTTCACTCATAGACCACATAACAACAACTATGCACCACACAGCTACATATCCACAATAAACAATGACATTAGCGATCATGAAATAATCATTTATGAAACAAAGTTTCCGGAAAAAAACATAGAAACTCATTAATCAGCTAGTTAATAATACTACAAATAACAACCAACCTCAGATAATAAAAGAAATAATCTACAAAAGAACACACAACATTGAACAAAAAGACATAGCCAACGCTCTAAACAACCATTTTATAGAAATTTCAGAAAAAATCACTGAAGAGACAATCATTAATACACCAACAAACCCAATTAGCCAAAGCCCTATACCAGCCAACACCATATTTATCAAGCCAACATCCACAGAGGAAGTTGAATCGTTAATAAAAAACATGCCAAACAAATCCAGCTCAGGTCCTGAAGGTATCTCACCACAACAACTAAAGAAAACATACCCCACTATTTTAGAAGAAATAACAGAAATATTCAACCTATCTCTGAAGCATGGAACAGAACCCACACAGATGAAATCAGGTAAAGTTACACCACTCTACAAGGCAGGCGACAAAAAGGACCCGGGAAATTACCGTCCAATAACAAACACACAGGTACTCGCAAAACTACTAGAAAAAATAGTGCAGATACGAATAATGGAGTTTTTAGAACAGGCCAACTTCTTCTACACCAACCAGCACGGATTTAGAACAAATACCATCACAAAAATAGCAGCTGCCGATATAATAAGCAGAGCACAAGAAAGCTTGGACAAAAAACAACAAATCATAAAGAACTATTAAACGCCTGTGAAAATGCAGATCTGCGAGGAATAATGAATAGTTGGATTAGCTGCTTTCTGATGGATAGGCAACAACACGTTTGCATAGGCAACGAAAAAAGTTCCGAAAGAATAATAAAATGTGGGGTTCCACAAGGATCGGTGCTTTCCCCAACTTTATTTTTGGTATACATAAACGACTTTGGGAACCTAAGTTTGAAGGGGACGCTCACATTATTCGCCGACGACGCAACGATACTGTACACAGGAAACCATCAAGAGTCAATAAAAACCGATATGCAACAAGACCTAACAACCATTGAGATATACCTTCAAAGAAAAAAGCTAACATTAAATAATGAGTATCTGTATATAAAATACTTAATCACTTTAACAATATCTATTTATTTTAACCTTATACGTATTTTGGCATGTTTACATGCCATTATCAAAGGTTATATGAAAAAGTAAACAGTTAGTGTTGTTATAGCAATAGAACTTTTTTACTTATCTTGGTAATCGTCTGCAGATGACTTGATTTCTTATTCCAAAATGTCCAGTAGAGGAGAATTTAAGAGATCAATTTGCTCATTCATTAACGGTACAGTTTTTAAATGTTTGTGAATTTCAAAAGCTTCTAGTATATCTAATTTACGTTTATCATCACAAAAGTGTAAACATTTTATGGTGTTATTAGATGTCATTGAATGATTTTGTTCTAGTAAGTGTTTAGCGTAATTGGATTTATGTGGGTGTTTGTATTTGTAACAAAATCATTCAATGACATCTAATAACACCATAAAATGTTTACACTTTTGTGATGATAAACGTAAATTAGATATACTAGAAGCTTTTGAAATTCACAAACATTTAAAAACTAGATAAATTCCAAAATAAATAAATAACTAAAAAAATGGTTGTTAACTACCACCAGATAGGTTGCGCACAACGTCATCGATGCTATTAAAAGTAAGCTTGTCACGCAAATAAAAATTAAAATTAAATATTTTCGAGGGTCATCTTTTAGCACATTTATTTAGTTTTATTTATTTTTTTAGTTTTATTAACTTTTTCTTACAAATTTAACAGAAATAATTTATTTATTTTCAACATCTCTCAACACCCACACACAGAAGCAAGCACAGCACCTTTAGTGGGTGAAATATGTTGTTACTTTTATTATTCATTATTTACTTTATATACTTAAGCTACCATGTTTTATTTTTGTATATTTATTCAGTCAAAAATTTAGTCAACTAGTTATAGTCTAAGAGCTAGCAAGGTCAGAGACTACAAAATTTCATCATGGAAATTTCAAATCTTTCTGTATTCTAAAATTGATTTCATGCACTAAAATGCAAGTCTGGCTGGCAAGATTGGATGCGTGTCAATAGGGGTGGCTCGGTCGGTACCCCAAAAAATAATCAACATATATTTTAGTATCAAACCTCAGTTTTTTTACTTAATACCTAGTAATATTGTAGTTATGTTGCCAGACCATTACGTGCTTGATAAGGCTATGCAACGCTCATGTGAACTTGCGGAGGTAGGCACTCCATTAACAGTATAATGTCAAAGCAAAATAGTTTGTATCTCCTACATGTCAAATCCTATTTCGTTAATCCAAGATAAAACCATTTTGCTTTGACATTATACTGTCAATGGGGTGCCCACCTCCGCATGTTCACACACATAAGTCTTGCAGTCTTATCAAGCAAGTAACGGTTTGGCAACATAACTACAATATTACTTATATTACTAGGTCTTAAGTAAAAAAAACTGAGCTTTGATACTAAAATGTATGTTGCTTATTTTTTGGGGTACTTACAAGCAACCGATCTCGCCAGCCAGACTTGCATTTTAGTGGACGAAACCAATTTTAGAATACGGAGAGATTTGAAATTTTCATGATGAAATTCTGTAATCTCTGACGATGCTAGCTCTCCGTCTATTAGGAGTTAACTTTTAAATTTGCTTTGAGAACTATATGTCTCATCTATATTCCATTAAAAAAGTTGTTTTATGGCCACTTTTAAACAGAGATATTTTCATGAACTAAATGTTCAGCTTTGAATAATTTTTGGGCACCCTGTATAATTAAAATATAACAAATAAATACTTTTTTATTACATTTCTACATTAAACTATGATTTTACAATAAAAGATTTTTAATGTAAAAGGTACCTACTATAAAACAAATGTTTCACCAGATAATACTAAACATGTTTCACAACCGTCTCAAAAATAAAACTAAAGTTTTTGAAATTAAAAAATAGTATGCCGTTAAGTTTCTGTTGAGGAAAACTGGCACTAATCCACTTAAATATATATACATATAAACTTCTTTTCCTGCTTATTGTATTGAGTATATCACATCAGGAGACGACATTCTGTCCAACGTTGAATCTAAAAATAATTTTTTTTAATTCATATTCATCTAGGTACGTGGTGTCATTTAAGAGTTGCCCCATTTTCATTTCCTAATCTATTAAGACTATCAAATTTAATTCTTGATAAAAGTTGTTGATAAGTGACTGCTGTCTAACTTACAATTATTACCCATTATACTGGATGTTTAGTTTGCCTGGTATGCAGCGCATTACCTTGTCATTTCTTATATATCAGGTGACTACTACAACATGTAACATCCGGCCATTTTCACAATTTTTAAATTATTAATTTTAAATTTTTTTGGACATACAGGCTGTTTCAAATTCGAGCCCCACCATGGGGATCTCGCTTATTTGAAGAGATAGACCCTAACCTGCTGCCTACGCTCAAAACAAATTTCCTGAAATTTTCGCATACTTAATGTATCTAAAGGTAAAAGTAAATAAGAGAAGTGTTTTGTTTTACTTCCATCAGTTCATAGCCTACTAGAATTTTCTCAAAATAAATTAAATGACGTGGTCTTTCCATGGCACTCTTATGAAATTTTTATTTACTGTAATAAAATGCTCAAAACTTAAACAAAATGCAAAGTGTGACACATCGTTGAAATCAGAATTGAAAACTCTATCCAAATATGAAAAAATTTTAATAAGAAAAAAAAATTTGACAGTCGAAAATGAACAATGGTAACAGTTACACCAAATCTGATAAACAATTTAAATTCAGCATAAAAAAGTGTTCTAATAATACGTGAATTAGAAATATGTATCATAAATGATAAATGCGTTATAGTCAAAAATAAAAAATCCAAAATTTCAGTTTTTTTCAGATATCTGAAAAACCAGAGTGGCTACTTTAAATTTCTTTGCAGATTATTGTTAGGCATAAAATTTGGCAACTTTGCCTCAATTTAACCAACTCTCTATCTCTTCAAATAAGCGAGATCCCCATGTTGGGGCTCGAATTTGAAACAGCCTGTATATACACATAAAAATGCATATTACAACGTAACACAGTGTTAATTTGGACTTCCGGTTTAACCGGAAGTGATAGGACTTTTTTATTTTTATTGGAGCACCCTATATATTTTTGCATATTTAGATTGACCTTTAAATTTCCTTTACAGCCATGTATATTACTGACCCGTTAACTTTTAATTTTGGTCGCCTGAAGGCGTCTAGCTATTTTTAATATCCCTTATTAATACAATAATTTCTTCTTGCTATTTTAAAAATAATAAAGTATGTTATTGATATTAAAATAAAGCAAATAAAATTGCTATTTAAAAAGTGCCATAAAAGTCAAGTAAAAAAATTATGACCTTTTGAAAATTGAGAATTTTCTTTTAAATTGTTTTCTAATATCTTCTTGCACAATAAAATGTTTCAACAAATTTTTGAAAAAAAGACACTTAAAGTTCATTATTCTTTTATTTTCAAAGCCAACTTAAAAAAAAATTATGAATAGGTATCATTATTAGACATTTAATTTTTTGTTAAAACGCCCTCTAGCGGCCAAAATTAAAAGTTAATGGGTAAGTATTATACGTGTCTGTAAAGTAAATTTAAAGGTCTATCCAAATACGCAAAAACATACAGGGTGTTCCATTAAAAATAAAAAAATTGCTATTGCTTCCGGTTCAACTGGAAGTTCAAATTAACACCGTTTCCCGTCGTAATAAGAATTTTTATGTGTATATTACCCAAAAAAATAGTTATTTATTGTATGAGTGGATTATGAGGCAAATAAATCTCGCGAAAAAGTTCAGGCACGAGGCCGCAAGGCTGAGTGTTTAAATTTTCAAGAGTTTTATTTGCAGATAATCCACAAATGCAAAAATTTTATCCACAACTTACAATATTGTAGAGGCATAATTATGTGGATCACTAATACCAACATTGATCATTTTGAAACATCGAATTAAATTATATGAAAGATCAGAGTAGCAAGTTATGACTAAAATCAAAACTGTCAAAATTGTCATAATGATAAATTAAAGGGCTTAAAGAGGAAATGCAGAATTTTGGTGAAACTTCTTGCGAAACTTCAGTTCCAGCTACGATTGCAGTTAATCTGCCCTCGCCAGTGAAACCAAAAAAAACGACAATATTTTCTCTTTTAATGTGAATATAAATGTAAATGTTAACATTAGGGAGTTTAAATATAGTTTGATTTCGTTACGTGTCTTATGGCTTAATTATAAGACCCATGTGTTTTATTAACACCATAAGACGTCTCTCAATAGCAGAATTATGCCTCTATAATATGTAAGTTGTGGATAAATGTAATTAATAATTTACAAATTGAGAAAATGGCTGGTTGTTACATGTTCTCGTGGTCACCTGGTATAGTAATGCATTTTTAGATAGTACGTTTAAATCTTATTGTGGTACTATGACCTTAACATTAGTGGTTTTTGAGTTGTTTGACTTTTCAAAAATTTTGACATTTGTGGAGTAATATTACAAAATTATTATTTTACGTATCACAAACGTTCACCCATCAATATTTTTTTACAGACTATTAACATATTAGAAAGTATTCAGCGGTATCTTAAAAACATCAGATTTATTACACAATTAGGCTGTTCGCAATAAATGACCATTATGCAAAACTTCAAATTTTGTATTTCAGTATTTTTTAACACCATCAAATGTAGAGTTAATTTTTTTTCAGTTTGATATAGGGTTTTGCATACAAAACACTACATTTTCTATGGCCTTTCGCGTGTTTCTGATTTGTTTTATATAAACTGCAAATTAAATATTACGGTGTGTTATGAAAACAAAGCAAATAAGACTATTTTATAATGTTTAAAAGTGTCACCTCTTCCTCCCGTATTATTTCCTAAACTATAACAAACATACAATTTTAGTCTTAATAAAAGTTGTTTGTTGCTGCTTTATGTCACATTTGCAAAATTTTATGTACAGGGGTGTCTCATATTCAATGTAGTTATATGGGTAACTGTGTTAATATTATAGTTATGAAAAAACCGTTTGCGTATTATTTGGTCAATTTTTACGACCAATTCAATGGTAGAAACATAAATAGAAAATCTTCTATTGATTTTGAACTACAGTGAGAGTGAAATTTTCATCATTTCTATTGGGTGTTATAGCTAATTTATTTCTACAGATATTAGAAAATGCTATCGAAGTTTTTAATTAATTTTTTCTGTAGACTACACTGGCATACTCAGATTTTTCATATCTCCAATTGTAATTGTTTTTGAGTTACAACACGAACATGCCTTTTTTAAAGGGGAAGTGTCTGCTTCGACGTCTTTTAAAGGGCGTTTTTAAAACTCTTTAAAAATTTATAATTTGGTATACTTTTTTTTTAAGTATAATTGAGATATTAGATATATTGTTGAAACTGATGCAATTTGAAAATAAACAGTGAGCCATAAAACATAAAATTTACAAAAAACAAATGCAAATGGTAGATTTACAAAACATAGGTTGAAATTACATAAATAAAATTAAGTTGTTCAACATTTTTTTTGTTGCTAATATTACTCTTTTTTGCTTAGGTAACTACTGTTTGTTTTCAACTTTGTTATGTAGATCGTTTTTTGTTGTTTAAATTTTAATGTATGTTACGTAAATCTACTACTTGCATTTGTTTTTTTAAATTTTATGTTTTATGGCTCGCTATTTATTTTTAAATTACATATATTCGAACAACATATCTAATATTTTAATTATTTTGAAAAATAGGTATAGCCAACTATATCTTTTGAAAAGCTCCTAAAAAATGCCCTTTAAAAGATGTTGAAAGCGACTATGCTTCCCATTTAAAAAATTCATGTTTGTGTTGTAACTCAAAAACTAATGGAAGTATAAAAAATCTGGGTTTTCCATTGTAACCTACACAAAAAAATGTATACAAAACCTTAATAGAATTTTTTTAATATCTTTAGAAATAAATGAGCTATAACACCCAATAGAGATGTTGAGAATTTCACTTTTTGACTGTAGCTCAAAAACAAAAGAAAATGTTTATTTTTGTGTCTACCACACTCAATTCGTCTTAAATTGACCCATTAAGACGCAAACAGTTTTTCATAACTATAATATTAGCAAAGTTAGCCATATAATTACATTGAAAATAAGACGTCTTGTACAGGGGTCTCAATCTCGATTCTCGATGTTGTTATTTGAGTAACTTTGTTAATATTAAAGTTATAGAAAAACAGTTTGCATCTTACTGGGCAATTTTTTTATGGAAGAATTCAGTGGTGGAAACAAATCTTCTTTTGTTTTTGAATTACGATCAAAAACTGAATTTTGGACATTTCTATTTGGTGTTATCGCTCATTTATTTCTGCAAATAACGCTATTGAGATTTTTTCCTCAGATATTTTATATTTGCAATTGTTTTTGGTTTACAACACCAACATGCATTTTTTTTATTGGAAAGCACAGTTACCTTTGAAATCATTTAAAGAGCGTTTATAAACGCAGTTTTCACTGAATTCCGTAATTCTTTTAAGCAATATAATACATTATTTTGAAAAAGTAGTACGACAAACCATATATTTTTGAACAGCTCTTATAAATGGCCTTTAAATGATGTGAAGCTGACTACACTTTCTATTTAAAAAATCCATGTTTGTGTTGTAACTCAAACACAATTGCAAATACTAAAAATCTGAACACGCCATTATAATCTACACATAAAAATCTGTTAAAAGCCTCAATAGCGGTTTTTAATATTTGCAGAAATAAATGAGTTATAACAAGCAATAGAAATGTTACAAATATAACTTTTTGATTGTAGCTCAAAAATTAAAAAAATATTTTCAGTTTTTGTTTGCACAATGGAATACGATTTAAAAAAATTAGCCTAATAAGATGCAAATGGTTCTTTTGTAACTTTAATATAGTAACACAGTTACCCATATAACTACATCGAAAACAAGACATGTGACCAAACAGTGACTGCATTGACAATTTTCTTAAATGGTAATGTAAATATTTTTTCTACGACTATTTCAGAATATAAGCATTCTGATACAATTTTTAAGTTCTACACTTGTTATAGAATATTTCATTCTAACAGTTTATTTCATTCCAACCCTGTTCTGAACAATAAAGGTTGCGTCTCTCGTCTCTCAACTGTTTTTATGTTTTATTTTCTAAATTTAATGACCTAAATAATTTATAGTCGTAGAAAAAGTATAGTCTGTCACATGTTTGGAATGGCTATTCCGCACTCGTGGACCCTCACCTTTCGGCTCGGGTGACAAGCTTTCCACTCGTGCCAAATATGCCATATTCCAAACTTGTTACAGAATATACTATTCTTAGGCAGTCAGATAGCGATTTTATTCTGATTTCTATGATATCAAACTTTTATCATTTTTTTCATGTAAGAGTATGAAAGTTTTATATCATTGAAACAAGGAAAAACCTATCTAACCTAATTTAATGTAACACGAGTGTGGAATAGCCATTCCAAACGTGTTACGGACTATACTTTTTCTACGGCTATGAATTATTTATGTCATTAAATTTAGAAAATAAGAAAATTTTAAGTTTCCTATCTAAAATAAGTTGTGTTTGTAACTGTCAACAAAACATAAAAACAGTTGACAGACGAGAGACGCAACCTTTATTATTCAGAACAGTGTTAAAATGAAATATTCTATAACAAGTGTAGAATGTAAGTTATTCCGTAATTAAAAATGGTAACAGAATGCTTATATTCTAAAATAGTCGTAGAAAAAAATACATCTTTACAGTACTAGAGTAAAGAAATTGCTTTATGGTATCAGTAGGTATTACAAAATAAACCCGTTTAAGAAACATACAATTGAAACTAGATTTTCAAAACAAATAACCTCTGTAATCGCAGGTGGGGTAGGTACCAAATTCATCAGAATCACTTGAAACATTAATATTTTTTATGATTTTATCGAAGATTTTGCACAAAATATATTTGACACTTCAAAATTATTTAGTTGTCATTTCAGTTGTCTGCCTACATATGGTTGTATGATATTGAATTACCCTGAATTATTGTAAACTTTCTTGAAGAAAAATTGTACATTTTCTGACGATTTAACAAAAATTATTGAACGCAGCACCTACTGAAAGTGTCTTTACAGAACTCTTAGGGTTCCAGGATGAGCCTATAGCTCTTGCCTACTTGTCCTGTAAAGTATCACAGTCAGTGCTTGTTACGTAAATAACTATTGTAATACCATTTAAGAAAATGGTCGATTATGTCACTGCTGTCACTGTTACAGTACAGAAAATTTTGGAATGTGGTATAAAGTAGCTCATTAGACAACTTTTATTACGAAAAAAAATTATATTTTTAATAGTTTAGGAAATAGGAGGGGTGACTTTTTTTATACATTATAAAATCGAGTTTTTGTTTTGTTTTCGTGACACCTATTTTAATTGCAATTGTGAAAATCAAATCAGACAAACACGAAAAATCATAGAAATTTTAATATTTCTTATGCAAAACCCTATATCAAATTAAAAAAGAATTTAATTCTTCATTTGATGGTGTTAAAAAATGCTTCATGTTCCATCTGAAAAACAAAAGTTATTAACATTTTAAGTTTTTCAAAATGGATGTTAAATTATGAATACCCTATGTAATAATCTGCTGTTTTTTTAACATACTGCTAAATACTTTCTAATGTTAATATTCTACGCACAATAGCGATGAGTGAACGTTTTTGGTATTTAAAATATTAATTTTGTAATATAAGTCCACAAATATCAAAATAAAAAAAAAGTCAAATAACTCAACAAACACTAGTTTAAAGATCATAGTACCAACCTTAACACTTTTATATTTAGACAAACGTAATATCTAAAAACGCAATAATATGCATGATGTATCAAATTGTGTGTTAACTATTGAGATCTCGCTTATTTGAAGATATGACGACAGTTGAATAAAAGAAAAGTTGTGAAATTTTTTTTTTTTTAAGAATCATAAAGCCGTGCGTGAGCACGATCCCATGATTCCCATCCCACCCCCTTACCCGGGCTCAGCACACTCAGTGCTATACACCGGTCTAACATGCACCCCACCCCTGAAGACCCAACATACACACCTACATACACCATCCATGGACCCGTCGGATTTAACTTGTTCAGAAAAATTACCGACGAGCAGTGGACTCGAACCAACTGCCATTGGGAGTCTAGTTTCAAAGCCTGGGACTTTAACCACTAGATCACCCGCCGGCCCTGTGAAATTTTATGCCCTCGAACAATAATCTAAAAAAAATGGAGCTATCTTGCTTAGTTTCTAAAAAAACTGAAATTTTGGATTTTTTGTTTTCTGCTATAACTCGCTCATCATTTGTATTAAATAATTCTAGTCGACGCATTAATAGGACATTATTTATGTTAAATCTAATTTTTTTTATTAGATTTGGTGTAACTGCTACCATTGTTGATTTTCGGTTGTCAACTTTGTTTATTCTTATAGACGGTATTTTAAATTTTTTCATATTTGGATAAAGGTTTGTATTCTGATTTTAACGATATGTCACACTAACCATTTAGTTTAAATTTTGAGCATTTTATTACAGAAAATAAACATTTCGTAAGAGTGCCATGGAAGGCACGTCATTTATTACTATTTAAAAAAAATGTAACAGGCCATGAACTGCTAGAACTAAAAGAAAACACTACTCTTAGTTACTTTGACGTTTAGGTACATCAAACGTATGTGAAAATTTTGTTTTGAAAATAGGCTATTTGCAGTTTTTATGTTTGCAACCGACCAATTTCTATAACAGATTTGATAAATAGGCGTTCTGCGCATTTTTCGTGTCAGCGCCTCTAGCAGTAGGTTTTGCAACATCGTTATGTAAACAACGTTTTAAATAGTACTGGACACACATATTTGATGTGAACTTTGTAGTTCTTTTAACACCAGTGTTCCTGTATTTTAAGGCAAGAATAAAGGATAATATTTATTATCGATAAAACATAGACGAATTTGCAGATAAATGGATGTGGCTATTTATTTTGGTTTTCTGCCTATTAAACATCAGCACAAAACGTCGGGAAATGTTGAGAAAGGAAGAAAATTGTTTAATGCTGGTCATGTGTTGGATTTGGAGAAATTTAGAAATTAAAGCAAAGGTTATTTGACAGATGTCTGTTTCATTAACACCATACACCGTTTAGCTGCTTGTATGTACATTTATATTTTAAGATTTGTATTCGCAATATAATTATTATTTATTTGAATTTTGAAACATTGAAAGACAAGTAATTGATGCTAACTGCAATTGCATTGCTGGCATCATTGGATTTTGCAAACCTATTTCAGCTGTAGTAATTGCTGTAAACGAAGAGGATTCGGCCTCAAAAACAAGTGCGGCCTGCGAGTGGAAAAAAACACCCTTTTCAAAAAAAGTAGGGAGCAAATACAGCAAAGGCAAAAAAATTCAAGGAAATGTTTCCAATTTCAAAGAAAACCAAAACATTCTTGCCCTTCAAATTGGATTACAATAAAGTGGCATTCAACACTCCATCGATGTTGGAATTAATATTGAAATCAGGCAATCATCATTCAGAATTAAATTATGTCAGGTGGTATACTTCAGATAATTCAATGCCTAATTGTGGCTATGTAATTTTGAAATGATATTTTCAAGTTTTAATTTTCGAGTTCTTGTTAAATACTTCAATCAACGCTTAAACACAATTCTTATATTCTAACCTAAACATGATATTAATATCTTACCATGTTTGATGATATCTGGTGGGTTTTAAATTACAACACAAAATTTTTGTAACATATAATCTGACACTGAAAATTTTAGATTTGACAATACTCCCTTTTGTTTCTTAAAAATTAAAATTAAAGAAAATCGTACATTGTAATGATAACCACAGCGACCGACAATAATTGAATATTTTAATTATTTTCAAATTTTCAGCAATTGTTATACTGAATGTTTAGTATAATAATAATATGTTCGTTTTATAGGCGTTCTGCGCATTTTTCGTGTCAGCGCCTCTAGCGGTAGTTTCTGCAACATCGTTATGTAAACAACGTTTTAAATAGTACCACAAACCATTATACTAGGAATAGTACTGAATAGTACTGGACACACATATTTGATGTGAACATTGTAGTTCTTTTAACACCAGTGTTCCTGTATTTTAAGGCAAGAATAAAGGATTATATTTATTATCGATAAAACATAGACGAATTTGCAGATAAATGGATGTGGCTATTTATTTTGGTTTTCTACCTATTAAACATCAGCACAAAACGTCGGGAAATGTTGAGAAAGGAAGAAAATTGTTTAATGCTGGTCATGTGTTGGATTTGGAGAAATTTAGAAATTAAAGCAAAGGTTATTAGACAGACGTCTGTTTCATTAACACCATACACCGTTTCGCTGCTTGTATGTACATTTATATTTTAAGATTTGTATTCGCAATATAATTATTATTTATTTGAATTTTGAAACATTGAAAGACAAGTAATTGATGCTAACTGCAATTGCATTGCTGGCATCATTGGATATTGCAAACATATTTCAGCTGTAGTAATTGCTGTAAACGAAGAGGATTCGGCCTCAAAAACAAGTGCGGCCTGCGAGTGGAAAAAAGCCCCCGTTTCAAAAAAAGTAGGGAGCAAATACAGCAAAGGCAAAAAATTCAAGGAAATGTTTCCAATTTCAAAGAAAACCAAAACATTCTTGCCCTTCAAATTGGATTACAATAAAGTGGCATTCAACACTCCATCGATGTTGGAATTAATATTGAAATCAGGCAATCATCATTCAGAATTAAATTATGTCAGGTGGTATACTTTAGATAATTCAATGCTTAATTGTGGCTATGTAATTTTGAAATGATATTTTCAAGTTTTAATTTTCGAGTTTTTGTTACCTTTGTTTTGGTTTTACTTTACAGAACTTCGCCAGCTCTTGCTCCAGTCACAATGCACCAAATAGAAAATCAAAACGCTAAAGAACAAATAAAGATTATTATTTGATCTTCTAACATTTGCATTCATTGCCTTGATAAAATTTTACAGCTTCCACACTCCTTTTACGCGCCTAGTTGACACAAAAGATAAATGCGGTAATACCCTGTTTACATAATGTTATTTCAAAATTCTGCGGTAGGTGGCGTGCTCCACTTGTATGCAGACCGCCTATACTACCGATAATAACTGAACTGCACCAATGCAAACATGTATTGAAATAAATGTTCAAATTACAAGCCACATTGTAACAGACACATTTGACACTTTTGTAAAACATGCTTACAACCTCGTCTAAAGCCAACATTTGCAATTTCTTGTAATCTGTGTGTTAGTAGCTTTACAATTCATTTGTTTTTATAAAAAAATAACTTAATCTGCTGCCTACGCTCAAAACAAAATTTCCTGAAATTTTTACATACGATTAATGTATCTAAAAAAGTCAAAGTAAATAACAGGAGTACCTATTTTGTTTTAGTACCATAATAAGAATAACCTTCAGTTCATGGCCTACTCAAATTTAAAAAACAATTAAATGATATATTTCTGTGGCACTCATGAAATTTTTATTTTTTGTAATAAAATGCTAAAAGTTAAACAAAATGCAAAGTGTGACACATCGTTGAAATCAGAATACAAAACTTTATCCAAATATAAAAAAATTTTAAATGCCGTTCATAAGAAAAAATAAAGTTGACAATCGAAAATCAAAAATAGTAGGATATCAAATGTGATAAAAAAAATAAGATTTAGTATAAAACACTGTCCTAATACTGCGTTAACTAGAAATATGTTATATAAATGACAAATGAGTTATAGTCGAAAGCAAAAAAATCCGAAATATTAGGTTTATCAGTTCTTTCAGAAAGATAGCTTCAATTTTATTAGGTTTATTAGTGTGCATAAAATTTCATAACTTTTCTCTCGTTAAATCGTTATCGTATTTCTTCAAATAAGCAAGAACCTATAGCTAACACGGAACATATCCTGTATAGTATGATTGTCTTAAAATAACAAAGTAATGTGCTGTACAGGCATAACTAAACACCCAGTATAATTGGATATAATTTTAGGATATGCAGCAATCAATTATTAGTAACTTTCGGTAAGAAATAAAAACTTGATATGCCTATTAGTTTGGGAAATAACAGTGGGCGCCACTTAAATGACTCACCCTGTATTTTCAAATTAACAGTTATAAATATAAGTAATAATGTATTGTGAAGGATATTGTATGACATGTAGAAATGCTTTAATACTTACAATCAACCGCTTCCTCTAAAGAACCTTCTCTAAAGTTTTCGATTAATTTCTTATCTACTCCAGAACATATGTTCATTATCGAACTTTTGAAATTCCAAAATACAATTCTTTGGTTCCTCATTGCGAGATCATCTGCTAATACTTTGAGGTTCTTGAAACAAAATCAAAAATTAGTCAATTAGGTAGTAGTAAACACATTTGTGTAGTTGATGCTTCGAAACTTTTATATTGTAAATTTAAGCAAAGGTAACATTTATTTTTGCTTAATCACATGTAATCCAAAAATTCAAGATGGTGTATACCAACGTAAATGAAACACAGCTCACCCCCCTCCTTTTTTCGTTTATATTTAATAATTTAAATAAATGAAAGTTGGAGTGATTAACATACACATTCCTATTATTTGATGCAATTTTAATTTTTATATTCACTTCCGGTTTCATCGGAAATGATCCCAAACTTCTTATTTTAAATTGAACAACCCTGTATATTTTCACATTTTTTAAATCAGCATAAAATTCGACGTATGATATAAGTTCCCTTTAAATATATTTTTTAAACCCAAATTATTTTTGGTATTATTTTTTTTTCTCAGTGCCACACCTTGCGTACTATTCCTATACAGTAAAATAGTAGTTTAAAAAATAGAAATCGTAATTTAACAGTTATGCGCTTCACTGTGAGAGTCAAGGTTACTGAAAACAATTTTTTTTACTTTGATTTTATTTGAGATTGATTATCAATATTTTTCTTTAACCAGGTGTAGGTATTTGTGTGATAAACTAAATTTTATTATAGATTCCACACATTTCAGAGTCAGGACACAATCAAAACAAATGAAAAAAAATTTACAAATGATAAAGTATTTACAAAACTTTTGACAAAACAATAAAATTCGTTTCTTTGGTGTTTGTCACTTTATAGTACATGTAAGAATATACACTGTGTCCATAAAGTAACCCCCCCCCCTAACTAACTTTTGAACGACTTAATATTTTACTAAAACATTTGGTGTGCTTTAATGGGAAATTAAATACCATTTTTTAGCTAATAATTAAATAATGTATCATTCAAAATGGCGGCTGGGCGCCATTTTGAAATTTTTTTTTAAATAGAAAGAGGGGTCGAGTGGCACCTCATTTGAAAGGTCTTTTAGTTCTGCGTCTGATCCTAGAGTTTCAAAGAAAAATATTCAGCCATTACAAAATGACAAACGTTTGAAGTAAAGAAGTCTATTGAAAAAAACTAAGAATTAAAGCAAAAACAAATGAAATTAAGTGTTCGAAATGTTCACCATTCACTTCTTGGCACATAAAACGTCGGTTATGAAATTCCTGCCTTACATTTTCATAAGTTTCTGGAGTGATATTTCTGCAAACTTCTGTAATGCGTTTTTTACAGAAATGTCACTCCTGAAACTTATGAAAATGTAAGGCAGGAATGTCATAACCGAATTTTTATGTGCCAAGAAGTGAATGGTGAACATTTCGAACACTTAATTTCATTTGTTTTTGCTTTAATTCTTAGTTTTTTTTTAATAGACTTCTTTATTTCAAACGTTTGTCATTTTGTTATGGCCAAATATTTTTCTTTGAAACTCTAGGATCAGACGCAGAACTAAAAGACCTTTCAAATGAGGTGTCACTCGACCCCCCTTTCTATTTAAAAAAAAATTTTAATATGGCGCCCAGCCGCCATTTTAAATATTACATTATTTAATTATGTGCTAAAACATAGTATTTAATTTCCCATTAAAGCACACCAAATTTTGTAGTAAAATATTAAGTCGTTCAAAAGTTAGTTAGGGGGGGGGGGTTACTTTATGGACACAGTGTTATTGGTGAAATCTGAAACGGATCAAGATAGAGAACAAAAGTGTAAACGCGAAACACTTTCTCATATTAGCAGGCCCTGAATTTAAACAACAGCCTAGCACAGTTGCATATTGTTTTTTTTGTTGTTTTTGATTGTTAAGAGATAACAAATAAATTTCAATACATGCTGTTGCGATTGTGGAAGGCTGTTGTGTGAATACAGGGCCTGCATATGAAAAAGTTGTTTGCATTTTCTTGAAAAAGTGGTCATGTAACGGTATACATGTATTATATTGTTGAAAAGAGAAATAAAACCTCTATTGAATGAGCACAAAACATTGCTAGGTTAATATACAAAAAAATGACGATCGCGTGACAACGCCTACAGCCGTGGTTAAATTTTTTTTTCAGTATGCAGAAAAGTAGGTCAAACATTACCAAACAACTTTTATTAACATTATTCTTCGCTATCTTGGATTCGTTTCAATACTAAATAGGGGAGTAATAAATGTTGGACAATCCTGTATACAGAGTGTTTTGCTTTAAAATAAGAAATCTGGGATCTTAATTTCTGGTGAAACCGGAAGAGAAAAAAAATTGAAATTTGCAGCAAATAATAGGAATTTATGTCTAAATTCTTCACTTGAAATTGCATTTGTTTGAATTTATAAATAAAGAAAAGAAGGTGGTGAGCTAGGTATCGTTTACAGCTCTTATATCTAAAGTTATATTAAATAATACCATTAATTCCCAAAATTCTGCAACAATTTTTGTCAAAGTACCTAAACGAGTGTAAGGGACACGAGTTAACGCTTTGCCAAACATTTTCTGCATGAATTTTGATATCGAATGCGCATTTTTTGCTAAACTATTCAACTAACAAAAATTGTAATTTCTTATAATTATGAAAATTTCGTTCAAATCAAGTTGTAAGCTAGTTCATCTCTATAGCATTGTTGTGTAAAATAAGTAAAAATATTAGGAAAAAAACTTTATCTTGTTTTGAGATTGATTTCAAGCGTTTCGCAGCAGGAAATTATATAGGTACCGGGTGATTCAGTCTAAATGTTCTAAGCTAATATTACAATTATTTTTCAAGTTGTCAAAATCAACTTTTGCAAGCATTTATGGTACTTAGAAGCAACATGTTACTACTTCTGGTTACACCGGAGGCGAGACCAATTTTTGTTTCTTAAATAGCACCCTATACATTTTTTCTGGCAGATTCTGATAGATTATTAAAATCTCTATTTAGCCATGTACAATAGTTACTCAAAACGTTGAACGGTTAATCGCCAGAGGGCGTTGAAGTAGAAATTCCAGTTGGCCCTGAATTTCATATATAAATCTACTAAAAAATTTGCAAAGCGGCCAGTGTCTTTTCAAAATTAAATATTTAATGGAAAATTGTCTTTATTTAGACTTCTCAGACTGTTTAGTGACCAACTCGGTCAAAAAACGTAACTTCAAGCCATTTTCGGGGGTTTACTTTGGTCTACTTATCAGAACTGCATTGCTTTCAACCAAAGAAGATACCTAGTGTTCTCGTTAAGGAATAGAACAAATAAGCAAGTAACAAACTATTCAAAAATGTCTTGAAATACTAACTTGAAAACTATTTCTGCATCAAACTTAAAGCGACAAAAATATAATAAATAGTTGACAGTAAAACAAACTTTGTCAGTTTGGAATAAGAGTTTATTTCTTCTTCTTTCCCCCAATGAAGAAACAAACTCTTCTTCGGAAAAAAGAACAGTGATTCTTATAAATACATAAGTAAACCTTTAAAAATGGCTTAAAATGATTTGTTTTGATTAAGTAGGCCACTAAGTAGTCGGAAAAATTGAAATTAAGACAATTAAATATTTAATTTTGTAATGACCTTTTTTGCAGATTTAAATAAGTATAAAATTTATGTTACCTAATTTAGAACTTATGGAAATTTATGGCCAACTTGCATTTTTTACTTCAACTCCCTCTAATGAATAACCAGTTACGTTTTTGAACAACTGTTATAAATCTGAATAGAGAATTTAATGCTCTATCACAAAAAATATAAAGTGCTATTTGAGAAAAAAATATGTCCTCACTTCCAATGTAACTGGAAGTAGTGACATGTTGTTTAAAATGCAAATTTTAGGTAGTACTATAAACACTTGAAATATTATCTTGGAACATCTACGCCGAATCACCTGGTATACTACTATAACTGCAATTTTTACAATTACCAATAACTAGTTGTTTAAAATAGGTTAATTTTTTACATTTTTAGTTAATAAATGCTATATGTTTAAAATGTTTATTATAGTTGTCTGTGTTTGTACTGTCAAAGGAAGGCAAAAATTGTCACTTATAATATCACAATTTTTACGAACTCACAAGCATTGGTTGCTATGGAAATAGGCAGGAATTGAAGACAAACGCCTTATTTCCGAATACCAACAAAATGCATGGAAAAAAAGTGAAAAATAATTTACCGATACTAATGCATTCACTGCATGTGTAATATTCCGTTCCAAAATTGCATTCCAATATCAAACAAAATAGTCTACTAACAAATTTAAAATATCAACTAAGCACTTTTCGTTTGTCATTTTTTCATAGGAACATTAATAAACACACTGAAGCAAAGGTAAATGTCGACAAATTAAATTCATTTTGAGTTCAGTGATAATTATATTAAAATGTGTCCATGTGGAGAAGAAACCATGAAAATATTGATCAAGCTGTGTGGAACCACTTTTTAAATTTACATTTCCACTTATGAATTTATGTTTATGTTTACGTCCAATAATTTTCGATAAACATGTCATTTCTTAAAATTTCACAAAAAATTAATTTGTTTCCAGCTGCAGTGACAAATAGCGGAATTCTAGTGGCTGTTTGATATTGCAGTGCAATTTTTGCTAAAATTCCAGTAGTGAAAATTATCACCAGCAATACCACAAGTGAATTAAAAATTATCGATAATTTTGTCGCTTCATTGACAACAATATTGTGTTGTTATGAAATATCACGACTCCGAAGACAGAATGAAAAAAATTTTTAATTCACAAGGAGAATTTTTTACAGTATTCCACAAATAAAAAATTAATGTATTATTCACTTATAATACCACGAGTAGTCAAAGTTATGTCGATTATTTTTGCAGTGGTATATCACGAATGTCCATTGCGCTTGGATACGATTCCCAAGCACAAGGGACATGAGTGATACCACCGAAAAAATATCTACGTAACTTTGACTAAGAATGGTATACGAGGAACTATTCAATGAACCAAATCATTAATGTTTTCTAATAAAAACTTCATTTGTTTAAAATAGTTAAAATTTTTATTGGTCAGGTTTTGACAAATGACAGGTGAATTGAATAGGTAGTCATTATAATTATTTGCTATGTACTAACATATTAACACGTATTTAATTATTAAATGCAGAAACTAATAAATTTTGTTGACGTGTTGCTATAGTTATACGACGCCAATAACACCAGAGCTTCCTAAAAAATATTATCACGATCAGTCTAGGTGTGATTGGCTAAACGCTTGAATACAAACAGCTGCCATTGTTTGTTACTATATGAGTGGAATATTCAGTATACAATATACAATTCTCACTGATTGGTGCAAAAAAGAATAAATAGTAAAATATGATTGGTGGATTTGAATATAAACCGATATGTCAATTGAATAGTCACACAAATTTAATTTTAAAATTAGATCTTTTTTTTTAATTTGTAATTAAACGATTTTATAAAACAATGGTATAGTACTTTCTTGTACTATACATTAATACAGCAAGTGCCATTTAACCTTGCAAAAAAAATGACGATAAGTTTAAAAGGCGAGAAGCCGTTACATTCTCAAGCAAAAGCAATCATGTAGTTTGAAAGCTAGTATAATATCTAGTTGCTGTTAATTATTTATGTCATTATTATTTTGTCATACGCCAAAATAGGAAAGCAAAATTCTTCTTGATTTTACTTACACGGCCTTTTAATTTGTCAAAAAATCCACAATTTTTCGTAAACCATAAATAAATTGACTTTCACTTTTTAGTAGAGTGTACCACACTGTCCAACAGCCAATTAGAGCTAGTTTAAGTTACGACTACCGACGAAACAAAGCGTAAGTAGCCGAATCAAAGCCTACTAAAATTTGCAAGGTTAGGTGGCACATGCTGTACCTATATAAGTAAGTGTTTATTCACCTTGGCAACAGTAGCATCAATGCCGTTAATATACTTTCCATTAATCACTACTGTAGTTTTTGGAGAATCACAGTCTTGCATCACTCTTTCTTTTAAGTATTCAGCAGATGGAAATTGGAGGCTACGGCTAGGTGTGACAACGTATACATCTCCCTGAGGCAATTTCTCTTTTTCGATTGAAATAGATGGCCGTGCACTAGAGTGAAGTACAAAAACCAAATTACTAGCTATGCCAATTAGTATTCCATATTCCAATCCCAAGAAGAGGCTTGCGACAAGAGTTATTGTGAATGGAATTAAATCGATTTCTGAAATAAAGTAATATTTTCATAATACTAATATAGAATTGTTTAAATTAGGAAGGATTGTCTATCATAACGTTGAAGCACTTTTAGTTGGTTAGTATTATCGGAAATACGAGTTTAATGAAAGTCCTCAATTTCCCCTACTTGATCTTTAGAAGTAGGTATATCACTTCAAACTGATAATTGAAATCAATAGATTATAAAGCAGTAAGAGATATGGCAAGTTACAGTTGAAGTTTTATTAAGCTCTTATTTCATTAAAACTCAGCATTAAGAATTTCAATTGAGATCATTTTGGAATAGGTTACATAATGATAAACAATCAACGATTTAATGCGCTAATGTAATAACTTTACTCATAATTTGGACAGTTTATACAATCGCTTCATATTTTATCTATGAGCCACTTACTTTTTGTTCTCCATAAGGTTACCATGGCTTCAAAGTCAATTAAATAAAACATAGCACAAATGACGACAGATGCTAAAGTTGATTTTGGAATAAAGTAGAATGTAGAAGTCAGCAACCCAAGAGCTAGAAGTACCATAGAACCTGCTACTAATCCTCCTGCGGTTGTTTGAATACCAGATGCATTGTTTACTGCTGTTCTTGTAAAAGATCCTGTGACAGGCATTGATCGTATGAATGATCCTGAGAGGTTACATAAGCCCAAAGCTATCATTTCTTGAGTAGCATCGATCGTTTTTCCCTTTGCTGTAAAAAAATTACGATCTTAGAACATACCAGAGGGCCTATTTGACACACCCAGATATTCTACGAAAATGGACCACTGAAGAACACTTATCATTCGAAATACCATGCATTAAAAAAAAAGTTATGTGGCATTTGGTTTGGATGCCACTGTTTTGTCAATCGTGTCTAGCATATGCACCGCATATGCTATACTCGATAGGATTAGCAAAACAGTGGTATCGCCTCCAAAGCAAAGCCGACTTGACCCTTTTTTAAACAAATTTTAGAAATGCTTTTAAACGGAAAAATTGAAATAGAATAATACGGGTGCTTATAAAATTACTGGTCATGGGATTAATGGTTTTTCCCTAACACACGTCTTAGAGGTCATGTTATTAGGATCGTGCACAGTGTTGCGATTATCACGTGATTGGAAGGTACACAAACGTTTTACGTTTGTTTGACAGTTGAAATAAATACCTTAGGGCTGTTCTGCCAAGGACTAGAGAGTACAGGCTCATTGTTGTGTACATAACCCCACTATAAACATGAAATTCACTTGTAATAAAACACAGTATAACGTTTGACAGAACCGCTGTCAATAACAGCATAAGTAACAGGCTATGACATGCGTGTGAATCTGAAAATTATTACCCTGAATTGGCTAAAATTTCACATTTTATATTCAAATATTTAAATGCCTCACATTATGCTAGCTAGAAAAATGGAAGATATCTTCCATTTTGGAAAATTTAGGCAAATTTGGTTAGCTAGCGTTGGTTTTGTAATTTAAGGGGTTAATTTACTTTTTTTTATTTAAGCACTGTGTAATGTGGGACTTCTTAAAATTTAATTATAGAATATGAAATTTTAGCCATTTCAGACTAAAATTTTGTACATTTTGTGTTTATGTGCTGAATTTACGTAAAAAAAAATTTCTGAACTTACTTATGTGTGTTATGAAGATGTAGGAGAGCCCTTACGAAAGTAATGATCGTTTGTAAATTTTTTAATAAATATATACGTGGGAATTATTGTACACTTATTAATTACTAAAATTCCATTAAAATAAAAAACGGACATTCATCAATTTAACATTTATATAATTATTTTAGAAATTAAACTTATTGTGGAGAAAACAAATGTTTTAGTAAAATATGTTCTTTAAAATATAATTTTTTTTAGTATTTACGTCTTCATTAAACTTGGTAGGCTGGGTAAAAAATTGTTTTACGGATCATAGGCACTGCCATGTGAAAGAGAGAATAGGCGACAGTCCTCCATTAGAACAAAGGACCTGATAAATACCAGAGGCGTGCAAATTTTGACGAGCGAAGCCAACTACACTTGAGATTGTTGGTTACGAAACGTTAACTAGATGCTGAAGTTCCACGTTTAGTATCTCCCATCTCTTTTATACTACACAAGACTGTCACATATGCTTTCTTTGTCTTTCACATGGCATTTCCTATGTTCCATAAAATGATTCTACATTCTGTATAAAAAGTGCATTTAATAAAATGAATTCTACTACCTGTTTTGCTATTTGTTTTATTGAAACTGTTAAAATATAACCTTATGGAACTCAGGTGAGTAATTAAAGCATCCTAGGTCAGAAGCTCAACCCTCTGTGAAATTCGTGTGTCCACAAAAAAGCAGTATAAACAGATTTAAAAAAATCAAGGGGGAATACCAAATTTACTATGAAAAATAAGCTGATGAACTTAATGACATGACGTGCTATTTTGGTGATAAAATGTTGGAAAATACTTTTTAATTTCAAATATGCTGGATTACCTTGACATATATGTGATGTATATAGCAGTTTTCACCTTTCGAACTAAAATTATAGTCATGCTTACCAAATGCTTTTGCAATAGCTATATGTTCCAGAATGGCAATCAAAGGAATGAATGCGATACTACTTTCATATTGTTTAATCATGTCCATAAAAGTGTATGTTTGATTATTAAATTCGGTGCTGAACGGCGGTAGTTGCACAGTTGGCATGCCTCCTCCAATTTTTCCTTTAAAAGATAATATCCATTAAGCAGAAAAAAGAACTAAATTTAATCCAACCTACAATTCATTACAGTTGTTTAGTAACAAGAATAAAATGGTCTCTTTTCCAAATTTTTGTCAGAACTCAACTTGTTAACTTACCTGTTAATTTGAATGGCTCCATTCCTTCTCTAAATAATAACCAAGCAATTACAGTACCAATAATGACTACAACTGCATTCCTTGCAATAGATAGCAGCCAAATTATTTTACCAACTACATTTCGGCCCGTTGACCATTCAGGGCGATTTGTTCGACTTCCATATACTTTCATTTGCTAGAAATATTAGCTATTAATCTGGAACTTCGTATCCCCTAAATCTATAATTAATTGAACTTTTGTGGGCTCTGGGGATTCATAAAACAATCCCCAAAGCCCACAAAAGTTGAACGAATTTTATTCTTGGCATAATTTGCACTGAACTTACCCTCATTCCTACCAAAATAATAATACTGGTAATTCCTAGTAATGAATCCCACAGTCTAATTTCTCCAATGTTTTTTACCACAGATATCCATGCCTCTAAAAATTCAGTGGCTTTACCAGGCAAACCTAACAATCCTTTTACTTGAGACGAAGCAATCTGGATCGCGGCAGCTGTGGTAAATCCTGCTATTACAGGATATGAAAAGAATTCGACTAAGAAGCCTGTAATCAGATAAAATTGCTTTATATACAGTAAACAATATTTAATATCATTATATATTATTTGTTTTATTATCGACATTTTGATGGTAATAGACGTAATCAACGTTATTTTATAAAATTATTTGTGTACGTGCATATTTGTGTTGGTGCATGAGCCAGCGAATGATTGGAGGTGCGTAAGTGCCTGTCTGGGCATGTAAAAACAAGCGCGCAAAACAAGCGTACAAGTCTGTGTGTATAACATCGAAATCTCAACAACTACTAGGCCAATTTTAATAAAATTTTGAACGTCTATTTGTAAGAATAATAATTCATCGAGAATCCACGAATATAAAACTATTTCTAACCAAACATGAGAGATCATTTTTTTCACTATAATAGAACTTTAGTCATAAATAATGTTTTTTGGGTTTTTGGATCAATGATTAATTATAGTTTGTTTAAATTTATGAATTCATACAACGTTTCGACTAAGTTTCAACATACACAAAGTTCTAAGATTTATAGCGCATAAAATAAATATAACGTCACATTTAAAAAATTTGTCCGAATCTGACAAACACCAAACAAATCTTTTAAATGTGATGTTATATTTATTTTATGTGCTATAAATCTTCGAATTTTGTGTACCTATAATGAGAAGTCAGTTTATGTTATGTAATAAATATCTAATTAAGATCACCCGAAGAAGACTACAAAAGTTAATCGAAACGCTGTATCAATAAACAAATTTAAACAAAGTGTAATTAATCATTGACCCAAAAACCCAACAAAAATAACTTATTCATTCACTTCAGGGTCAAAATTATATCAAACTGATATAAAATTTTGTAAAGAAAAGAACGAAACCATATTGATAATTAACTTTAAAACAAATCCTATGGGTTTTTCTTGTAAGATCCAGTTTTACAAGGCTGGTCATTACGGTTTTTCTAAATTGTTAATTTTGATGCCTTTTTACTCAAAACAGAGTTGGCAGTATTATAATAGCGGGAGGATGGTCAAAAATTATTATATAGAAAGCATTTTCAAGACTTAGAAACTGCCCAATTTATAAATTTTCAAAATTCTCAAATAATTGTTTTTCAAAACTAATTACACGGAAGGTATGCTTGATTTAAATCACTTGCTTTAAATCAGTGATGTAAATCGCTATTTAAATAAGAATATTTTTTTAAATAAAACAATTGAAATCGAAATTTTAAAACAGGTTTAATAAGAGCGTTACTTTGACAAACTATTTAAATTAAAAATCATAGAATTTTTGAAACAAGAACAAACGTGGCTTCTTTGCCTTTTTGAAATTAAGTAACGACGAAAAAAGACCCCAACACTACTTAAGACTTAAAAATTTGTCATTTCTATAATGCCCCCTTCCTCTGTAATAAACTTTGGATAAAAACACAAAGTAAGATATTATATTAACATACCATTTTTATACAGTTAAACAAAAAATAGTTATAATTTAGATTTAAATCAGTAGAAAGTTAGTTATGTATTATGTTAACCCACACAAAAATCACTTAAATGGTAAATAATGCATTTTAATTTTAGAAGAACCATAAAAACCGCTTTAAATAAAAACAAACTGGATTTAATATGAAGAAAATCGTTTTGGGTCATACCCTAATCACACCTACGTATAAAAATGTAACCACATGACTAAGCATATAAATATACTGAGTATCTGTATATAAAATACTTAATAACTTTAACAATATCTATTTATTTTAACCTTATACGTATTTCGGCATGTTTACATGCCATTGTCAAAGGTTATATGAAAGTAAACAGTTAGTGTTGTTATAGCAATAGCACTTTTTTACTTATCTTGGTAATCGTCTGCAGATGACTTGATTTCTTATTCCAAAATGTCCAGTAGACGAGAATTTATGAGATCAATTTGCTCATTCATTAACGGTACACTTTTTAAATGTTTGTGAATTTCAAAAGCTTCTAGTATATCTAATTTACGTTTATCATCACAAAAGTGTAAACATTTTATGGTGTTATTAGATGTCATTGAATGATTTTGTTCTAGGAAGTGTTTAGCGTAATTGGATTTATGTGGGTGTTTGTATTTGTAACAACGTACGTGTTCTTTATACCTAATATCAAAATTTCTAATTGTCTGGCCTATATAAACCGAATTACAATGCGAACAATTTAATTTGTAAATGCCTGATTTTAACAAATCGTCTGTTTTTGATTTTGCATTAAACAAAGTATTTAAGATGTTCCTAGTTGTTTTAAAGCTTACTTTATATTTATTTGTTTTGTTTATAATTTTAGCAATTTTTTCTGATTTCTCACCAAAATATGAGATCGAAGCATATTTAATTGTATCGAACGAAGTTAGGATATTAAGATAAATTTTTTGAATGGCTAATTTATAATCTTTTTCTTTAATTAATGTATCAATAAGTTTAGTATTATAACCTATACTGTATGCAATTTGTTTAATAATTGAAATTTCTCTATTATAATTAATTTCATCTAAAGGGACCGTCAATTACGCTAAACACTTACTAGAACAAAATCATTCAATGACATCTAATAACACCGTAAAATGTTTACACTTTTGTGATGATAAACGTAAATTAGATATACTAGAAGCTTTTGAAATTCACAAACATTTAAAAAGTGTACCGTTAATGAATGAGCAAATTGATCTCTTACATTCTCCTCTACTGGACATTTTGGAATAAGAAATCAAGTCATCTGCAGACGATTACCAAGATAAGTAAAAAAGTTCTATTGCTATAACAACACTAACTGTTTACTTTCATATAACCTTTGACAATGGCATGTAAACATGCCGAAATACGTATAAGGTTAAAATAAATAGATATTGTTAAAGTTATTAAGTATTTTATATACAGATACTCATTAAATATGGACTTTAACGAAGTAAAGCTGGAATTAATAAATAAAATATAAATATACTGATTGAGTATGAATAAAATACCTTTTACTTCAACAATATTTATTTATTTTAACTTTATGCGTATTTTGACATGACATTATCAAAGATTATATTAAAAAGTAAACAGCTAGTGTTGTTATAGCA
This sequence comes from Ctenicera cuprea, assembly GCA_958336395.1. Lineage (NCBI taxonomy): Eukaryota > Metazoa > Arthropoda > Insecta > Coleoptera > Elateridae > Ctenicera > Ctenicera cuprea. Next base: position 42,888,203 of record OY284489.1, on the reverse strand, counting down.
ACAATAGAACTTGGTGATTTGATCTTGGTAATTTATGTCTGCAAATGACTTGATAGACATGACATTTTCAAAGGTTATATTAAAAAGTAAACAGTTAGTGTTGTTATTGCAACAACAGAACTTGATGACTGGATCTTGGTAATCTATGTCTGCAGATGACTTGATTTCTTATTCCAAAATGTCCAACAGGGAGATCAATTTGCTCATTCATTAACGGCGCCGTTTTTAAATGTTTGTGAATTTCAAATGTTTCTAGTATATCTAATTTAGGTTTATCATCACAAAAGTGTAAACACTGTACAGTCTTAATGGGTGTTTGTATTTGTAACAACGTACGTGTTGTTTATACCTAATACCAAAATTTCTAATTGTCTGGCCTATATAAACCGAATTACAATGCGAACAATTTAATTTGTAAACGCCTGATGTTAGCAAATCATCTGTTTTTGATTTTGCATTAAATAAATAAGTGTTTTCGTTTTCGTTTTTTTATAACTTACTTTATATTTATTTGTTTCGTTTATAGGTTTAGCCACCCAAATATGCGATCGAAGCGTATTTAATTGTATCAGATGAAGTTGGGGTATTTGGATAAATTTTTTGAATGGCTAATTTGTAGTTTTTTTCTTTAATTAATATATCAATAAGAGACCGTTAAAGCCCTATGTATCATGGAATTGTATGCTTCTAATTTATGTGTTTTATGCTGACAAGAATCGTGTGGTATTGTAATGTCTGTTTGTGTAGGTTTTCTATAAACAAAGTATTCAAGTTTATTAGTTGAATTAATTTTTATATTTAATTCTAAAAAGTTAATGGACTGATTTTGTTCAGTTTTTAGTGTAAATTTAATGTTTGGATGGAAGCTGTTAACAAAAATTAAAAGTTAATTAATTGACTCAAATGAACTATTGAAACATGCTAAAATGTCATCAACATAATTAAACCAAAATATAACGTTCTCAGATTGATTTGATTCGAATATATTTGATCTTCTATAGGTTTTCCATAAATATATTAACTGAAAGAGGTGAAATTGGACTTCCCATGGAAAAATCTTTTTGGAAATAAATTTTATTATTAAAAGTTAAGTTATTTCGATTGATGCAAAATTTAAATAATTGAATTAACTTATTTATTATTATTTAACGAAGGAGGAGGTATTTGCGAGAACATATTAGTAACATCAAAACTAACTAGCTTGCTTTGTGGTAATATATGTATGATAGTTTATTGATTAATTTGGAAGAATTTTTAACTGAATGTTTTGGTTTATAATCAAAACTGGTAACTATATTATTTAGTATTTATGCTACCATGTGGTTGGCTGCATGCATGCATGATACTACTGGTCTAATGTAATTCTAATTCTTCCGATACTCTAATTTTCTTCTAACTAAATAAACGAGACACTACATAAAGAACTTAAATTATATGGTTTGTCAGTGACAGTAAAACAAAAATTTATGCTTGCTTTTTAATGCAATAATACGAGTATTTAGGGAAGACTGAGTGCTACGCTGTCTCCTATTTTTTGCGGAACTTCAAACTCTGTTTATTAAAAAAATAATGTAAAAACAACTATTTCGTGTTTTTATTACTGTTAAAAAAGTGTGTGGGTATTAGAGAAATCTTTTTATCATAACATTTTAGCTTCCTATAATAGACCAATATTACGATACTAAATCTGCAAAAACTTATTTTTGAGTAACTAATACTAAGCTTCAAATAAAATTTTCAACAAATCGTGGCGGTTTTCAATTTTTACACCTTTTAGAATTTGTTAAAAGCTTATTTTCTGTTAAATTTTTGACATCCCCCTACTTTTCAAGTTCATTACAATTAGACCGGGGAATCCAGAGATATATGGGATTTGAGGAATTTCGAGATTTGCCCAATCCTGAACAGTAGGTTCCTGAAAAAAGAATATCGCACTATGCGATCCTATGCTTTCAAATGCCACTCGCACTAATAGAACTTTAGATATTTTTAATACAGATATCGAGACCTATAAAATAATGACTTCAATGGGCTAGAGTAAACAACTCAAATGCTTTTTATTAAGAAGGATGCGAAAATGTCTAGATGATCAGTAGAACCAGCAGAAATGGTAAGTTAAAGTTTTACGTTACAAATTTAATTTTTTATTTATTTCCAGATGTCTTCCTATAAAGGTTACCAATTGCTAGGGGACAATCAACAAACGATGCGTTACTTATACAAGTTAGTTGCTGTATTTCTTAATTTTTTTCTTATCTATTCATTGTTTTCTTTTTTTCCAGAAGATACTCATAGTCGCAGAAATGGTTATTGTGCCAGCGGGCCTGAAGAAGCGAATTTTAAACGACCGCCATGTGCAGAAGTTCTTTAACCAATTTGCAGCAAGTTGTGCTGATGGTAAGTTTCTAAAGTTTGTTTATTATGTTGCCAGATATGTAATTTATTAATACTTTCACGATATGTTTGTTTTTCTAGATCAAAAAGTCTTCGTAGTAGACTTGGCCAGTCTGTTCATCAGTTACTCTAATACAGTTTCAACTCAATATTTCGAAAAGTAAGTATTAACAACAATTTTTTCGTAATACTTAATGTACTAATCTAATAATTTTTCAGATCGTACAGTTGGAGGCGTTCCAATCCTAAGGTTGATTTGATTCGCCTTAATCGCGTCGGCTTTAAGTTACTCAATACGGTTTTGGATATTACATATTTTGATAAATACTCATTGTAGATGTGATTGTGACTTATGTAGTGTTTGTAACGTATAACAATATTAGATGTAGGTGTAATGTAAAAATTAATGTGAACTAGTTGTTTAGATGTAATAGAAAATAAAAAATTCAAGAAACTTTAGGAGTATTTAACAGTGTTGGTTTCTATCTAAAACGAAAGGTTTTTATAACTAGCTTTAGCTCTATCAATGGTTTCTAATAAAAGAATGGGCCATCGGCAATAAAAGAGGAGCACATAATCATTACTTACAGTTTAAAAACTGTCGCTTTGGAACGACACCGAAATGAAAGTATAATAGTGTTAGTGTACTTATAAAAAAAGGTGTCTGGCAACCGCCACGGAACCTCCCTGGCATTTATTAAAATATTCGAAAATTTTTAAAATTTATGAAAATTTTGATTTTAAGGAAATTTAGAAAACTTTTGAAATTCTTGAAAAAGTTTAAATTCAAATCAACATATTTTATACCCGTTGTTTTAAAAATTTAACTGTTTTGCTTTTTTTAAAATTTTGCAATATTTAATAAACTTTTGAAAATTTATAACATTTTGAAATTATTTGGAAATAACAAAAATATTCAGATTACTGATTTGCCAACATTTTGATAAATTTTAAAAACTGAAAATTTTGAGATTTTTTGTTTTTTTGTTTTGAATATTTGTTAATTGCAAACAATATTGATTCGTTGAAATCTAAAATCGATTTCATAATAAATTTATTTTAAAGTAAAATCTAGTATTTCTATAAAACATAAAAAATGTTAAAACTAGAGCTGGGAATGAGCTACAATTTGTGTTACGCACGCCCTAATTTCTACGAATGTTGTTTGCCTTCTTTAGCCCCAAACAATTTTATTCTGAAAAAATCTATGTAGCTATTGCTTACGAGGGAGGGGACTTTTGCAGCTTCTAACTATACTATAGTATTTCTAGTGGTAGGTATTGGGGTTTTATCGGTAGGCGTCACAATATCTTCTGCATAGACTAGAACGGTATTAGGAAATACTTTAGAGTGTATAAAAAGTGAAGAGAAGATGGTTCAAGTAGACAAATTAAAAAATTTATTCGACTGGAATCTTGAATATTCATATTTACCGTACAAAAATTAATACAAAGATTTTAATTAATATACAGAGAGTGGCTAGGAAAACCCCGGCCACTTTTCTTGCGGTGGTCAAGAGATGGCGCTTTAATAAAGAAAAATTAAATTAAAATACTGACAACACCGCAGAATCCAAGACGTTTTAGTTATTAAATACGCCCCATATTAAATCAAAACAACCAAAACACGTCTTGGATTCTGCGTTGGTCGCCGTAAAAATTATAAACGGAATCGCAAAACCAAGCATTTTCAGCATTACGCTATCTTGCTTACAAATAAGCTGAAACAAATATTAACAAATAATGGCACTATTAGAATCAAGTCATTATTAAAAAATAGAATTGATAATAAAGGACTGTTGGTGGCGGGTCGTCATACCATTAGTGAATTAATCTATGACCATCGATGCACACTTAAAAGAATGCCAAAGTTAAACAGCGTAGACTACACACCACTGTTTTGTTTATAAATAATTTAAATTTGGTAAATATGTTGTTTATTAAAACGAGTGTGAATTAGATAAATTCGATATCAGTTTTACCCGCCTGACGCAGTGAATTTTTGGTTAGCCTTCATGATTCACTAAAAAAGCTTCAGAACTTTTAACCTCGCGACACGATTATTAATCTCGCGGTGCTATTTTATTTTTTAACTTCCTATACTTGTGTATGGGGGTGGGTAGGTATGTATGTGGGTATGTATGTATGTGGGTATGTACGTGCGGCCCATCTCCTGAATGGACGGGAAGATTTCGATGCGCTTTGGAATTGAGAGATATATGAAAAATTAATTGTGAAAATAAGATTTAAACAAATCCGAACTGGAGGCGGAAGTTACACATGTTTTTTTGGTATCATTTTTTCCGGAAAACAAATTTTCTAAATCTGAAAACGGAATCTAATAGAAGACCTTGGGGTAAATCCAACAGCTTTTTTTCGATTTTACTAGCTTTAAAACGGAGGCACAATTTTCTTTTCTAATTTTGTCTTTAACGCCTTATTACTATAAAACGAGGTAACAAGTCGGGATTAAATTTGTTATTGTAGTTACTCTAGGGAGCGCATGAAAACTGTTAAGTAAAATTTAATTGATGATGTGAATTTTCAAAAAAAAATTCTTAAATAACTGGCCACACATTTTTTTCAAACGATGTAGGCTCATAGAGCTGGTGATAAGATAGAATCGCGAGGACGCTAGGGCGCAAGGACATAAGGGCGCGGGACACGAGGCGCAAAATCACGCAATTACAAATACATTTTGTATTTACAAGTTACAATTACAATTTACAATTACAATGACAATTACAGTTAAATACATCCGGCTCTGGGTGGAATAGATGTGCAACCAAAACGAATTATTTCGTCAAGGAGTTTCATGTTGAAAATATAACAGTTTTCGCGCCCTAGTGTCCTCGCGCCCTAGTGTCCTCGCGCCCTAGCGTCTTTGCGCCCTTATGGCCCGGCCCTAGTGTCCTCGAGACCTAGTATCCCGCGCTAACGATCGCGCCTCAATGTTCGGATCCGGCTAGAATCTGATTTGTGTCCCAGCCACCTAATTTCTCTCCGGTGCCGTCTATGAATTATTAAAAACTGTGGTTTTAACGCCTATTTACTCAAAAACGAAACATCAGATCGGCTTGAACCTTGATGTTATAAATTCTCTAGGGCTATCCGAGCTACGAGGACTATTAGAACTACTGAAACTGTGAAGTGGAAAAATTAAATCACAATTTTGCTTTTTTTTTAAATTGCTCCAAACCTGGCACCGCCATTTGTTTTTAATTTTGTAGGATCATATATTTCGGAAGGCGCTACAATTTGATTCGGGGAACTTTAAAAAATATCTATTTAAGCTAAATTACTCATGAATGCCATTAAAATAAGATTCACAACATGTGTAAAATGTTGCACAATTTTGCTAGGTAACTACAACTGCAATATTTGAGATACATTGTTGAGCTAAGCGAGGAGTTCTGCAGTCAAAAATACTTTTGCAAATTATTTGGTGTATTACTTTTAAAACCCCTGATTATGCATATTCTACTCTTATCAACTCAGTTATAAAATGGCTCGAAATAGTAAACCAGCTGGCCAGATGAATAATACGTATCTACACAAGCTCCTAAGTTCAAACATATGGGTGTGTTGCTATTTTAAGCCGGTAAATATTCCGTTTAAAATTACATATATGCCCTAACTGTAAATTTAAAGGAATTGTGTCAGCATTTATTATTAATTGATTGCCCCATAATTTACATACTGACTGAATACTGGACTAGAAATCCGGACACTGCGGTACGAATGACCTTAGCAGCTGGAGCAGCAAAAAATATACACTTTATTGTTTAAGAACTGATCCACGAAATATCCGCAGTTAACGATTAATGGCTACACAGAACTTCAAACAGTTAAAGCATACTAGTAGGACCTCTTGCAAAATAATTTGCAATTTACAACTTGTGGTACGACGTGTAACCCATAGTTCCGAAAATCGACAAGAAACCGATGGCGGTGCAAGTGGCAAGCGTTAAGTTCATATGTGTTTGTTTAAATTGGGGCTTTACTATGATTTTTAATTGTTTTTAAGATTAAGGATTTTTGTGCACATCTCCACAGTAATAGCTTTTATTTAAATAAAATGATCAAAATCGGCTTAGTGGAACTCTAGGAATAGATGTCAAAAAGAATGGGTACACGTTTTAAATATGTATATCGATTTGTACAAAATATCAAATTGTCTCAAAAATTTGGAAATAAAACCGACTACTTACAATGATTACCTGGGACTCCCCAGAATCAACCCTTTATCGACAAAAGGTTATGTTGGGATCAGCTCTCGTTAGATTAATAATGGAGGTTACATCTTGTAACATAAAAAGATAAAAGTCTATTAAAAACATGTTATGAAGTGATAATTTAAACACAAGGTCAGTAAATGCTATTATTTATGTTAAAAAGAAATTCCCATTGGTCAAGGAAAAGAACAATGAAATATAAATAAAAGTATTAAACTATCCGCATTCCAATTTCTATGATCTCGTGCCAGTGGCAGCTAACTTTGCATTTGCTTATTGGTGCCAACTTTGGCTTACACGGAAAACGGCCCAGATTTTTTAATGCAATTTTATTCGTTCGCAAATAATTTTAAAAATATTTTGTTAAAGCATTCCCCTCGAAAAAGGAAAAAAAGCAAAAACAATAAAATTAAAAATTCTTATTATGTCTAAAAATTGCGGATATTACAGCGCCGAATTTTGACGTAACTACGTATGGGGGCACCTCCATGCTTATTAGAGATATTCTTTTGACCGAAAAATATCGTGTTTTCCGCATTTGAATTTCCATCTTTTAGTTTTTAATTGACCTGCAGTCTACATTTTTAAATATTTCAATTGTTGTTTACATTTTGAAGTAATTTCGTTGCAAAAGAGCAGTATCAGGACTTATTCGAATACTAACATTTGAAAATTTTAATTTTAAGAACCTTACGACCACCGAAATCGTTTTGAAAACCTTGTTTATTATCAGAGCTGCCTAATCTCGTCGCTTTGATAATCTTCACTTGAACTCTCATAAAAATTTTCAAGTTTTCATATCCGTAATGCGTCATCAGATAATGGCGATTTTAAAAGATTGTAGATAACCGTATTGTAATATACGTAATTGACGTTTCCGAACTTCTAAGACTTGAAGTGGAAACCTTTTCTTCTGAAAGCTTCGTTCTAAAGATTGAGAATTATGGTAATAAACTTGAATATTTTTTAACCAAGGCCAATGTTGCATAACTGCATTCATCACAGCAAAAGAATGATTTTCTATTCTCTAAAGTAAAACAACACCATTCAGTTAAACAGCGTGTCCAAAACCGACCGGAACATAGCAGTTCAACATGCAAAATGTTCTTTTATATTATCTTCTTGAACAAATTATATCAATTTTTACCATGATAATCAGAAGAAGTGCATTTTATGACTTGAATGGTAGTCACTGAATATTTTATGGGGTTTACTCATAATTAAAAATAAAATAAAAGTTGCAAGAACGACAAATACGCGGTAGATGTATGATACCATTGCGAGGTACGACGTTAGCGGTGTTATGCAGTGGATATAATCCAAACCTGGAAAATCCGTTTTTTTCCGCTTCTTATTTTAACTTCCGAATAATAAATTATAAAGGCCAAAAATCTAATACGGCAAACGAGGCGAAGAATTTTATTGCACAAAGTGTTTTCTTTAAACTCCTGTAAACAAACCAGCTGAATAAATATATACTAAATTTTTGCGACGTTTTTCATTTTAAATATACTGGGTGGGACAAACTACGCATTTTTTTGAAAGCTAATAACTGTCCACTGGCTACAGATATTAACTTAACATTTTGTGTAGTTATACAGAGCGATCAGATAAAACCTTAATCGCAGTCGCTTTTGAAACAAGCACGCCGTGTCGATGATTAGTTTGCAAATCGTAGAGCTATTATCATAGTTGCGCGGTTATTATTTTACCGCAGTTGCTCATATTAACAATTGGCAAGTGACCATTTTGTAAATTATTTTTAATATTTATTGTTTATTTTACAAACGTGTATTATGATAAACGTCAGTTGTAAACCGTGACCTATTTAACACACATAATAGAAAACAACATTAAACGGTTGTTTGGTTTAGCCGTAAAGGCGAGGGCTTGTAATCTGGTGACCCCAGTTTCCAAGCAATGAGAATATTTTTTTTAAATGGACAATTGTATGCTAGTGCTGCATTGTAAACTTTCAATGAAGATGTTTACTGGGGGATTGCAGTATTTAAGTAAAACTGGAAATTTTACGTGAGGTAACCAGGGTCAGTTACTCATCTAAAGTCATAATCCCTTGCATCCTGGCGTCATGTGGCGTCTGTAGAAGTGTACATTTGTGAGTTTTGTACGGTTTGCAGGTTTTAAAAAATTGGTTTAAATCATAATTTTTTTAAATATATCACTTGATTTAAATCGTGGTTTAAATCACTGATTTAAATTAAATGATTTAAACCAAGCATACCCTGGTATCTGAATTTCGTTGTCTGTATTCGGATAATGATTACATTTTTGTTCAAGATAGTGCACCTTCCCTTTAAGCAATAAAAAGTTTTAAAAAGGAGCGCCTTTTGTAAGTCTGAGAGAGCTTACAGATAGAAAATTTTATTATACTTCATAAGAAAAACAATTTTACAGTTTAAGGAAAGGTTCAGATGGGTACATTTACAAAACAGAGGCCCAATCCAGCATATTTTTAAGAAATTAAACAAAACAACCATATCCAGCGAATGTGAAGGTAGAAACTGTTTTTCATATACCTAACTTTAAGTTGTTGCCAAGTTGTTTTTTTAATTAAAGCTTCAAGTTTGAGTTGTATAATTTTTGGTCCTTCTTTAATATCCAGCTACAATTTTAAGTTGACCCCCACTACCCAATGGACAGTTATTAGCTTTCAACGAAGAATGTGTTTTTGCCCCACCCTGTATGATTCAAATAGAAAAATGTTATGCTCTGGGGTGAACATTTTAAATCTCATTCAAAGTGCAGTTTATATACTCAAGACGATGCTTAACGCATTTGTTTCAGATGAATAAAGAAACGACATTCTTCCCATAATTCATAGCCAGACAGTTTATGACTTTTTATATACAAAGCTTTAATTCGGTTACAAGAGGTTTTTTAAATCTAATTAATGCTACAATAACGTAGAAACCACATTGAGACGGTTTATGATCAGTTTTATAGTAAGATTTGAAGAATTAGGTTAACGCTATACATGGGATTTAATGAATAAGATTAAATTTTTAAAGCAAACTGTCTAATGAACAGTAAAGATAATTAAGGTAACTGCAATATAACTAGCTAATATTTAATCCTTTGACATAAATTTTTAGCCGGAACACGGCAATTTAATGATTTCACACTTTTATGCGACAAAAACATGAAATTGTGTAAACTTTAGGAGAATGAAAACGCAATTCAGATAGAAAACACTAAACAGTGGTAAAGCTGTATTTCTGTCCTATTGATGAATGAATAAATTTAATATAACTTACATTTGTTGCACCACTAAATCCAAATTGCAAACTGGGTAATCGCCTTAATCTAGTAAAGAATGAGGGTTGCATAAGTTGCAAATGGTTTTAGCGCGAATTAATGCAGTGTTCGGGTTATAAAAAAGATTAGTTGATAATGCACGTCACCATCACATACCAAAAATGTGATGACATTTAAAAAAAAATTTTTTTCTATTATTATTAATGCGATAAAAAGTAGATTAAATATTAATAAGATTAGTAAATACGTAAGTGAATTAATTAGGAGTAGGAAATTAATTCGTGAGAAAGGAGAAAGAAATAAGGAGTTTTTATATTTTTTGACTAGGCTATTTCTATGTCTATTTGTTGCTCTTTTGATTTTTCTTAAAACATTCGCGGTTTGATTAGACTTTCAGTGACTGTTATTTCAACAATAGGGCGTACCTATTACAGTTGATTGAGGTATGCTCAATCAACGCTACTACTGATTTATGCAAGGTGTCGCAAGGCTACCTAAATAACAGGGGCGTATTTAACGTCGGTATAATCGGTGCATTGCACCGACGGGCCCCAGTGCTGGCGGACCCCTGTGGCCGTGTATTAGGAAACAAAATCTTTATCCATATAAAAAATATTTATTTCTAAGCAAGACTAAAATAGTAAAATGTATTATTTGAAGTTTAAATATTTATCTCCAAATAATGTAAAATAATACCCTTACATGGGAATGTAATACCGCCGACTTGATTAGCAAAGCATTCATTTTATTATTTAGAATTCAATATTCATAAACTTGGTTCCTGGAACTGGAACGGGCAAAAGTACGTGCACCTTTGACCCTCTCTGCCGATCCGTCACAAAGTCAAAGTATTCAATAAACAAAACGAAATCTGAGAATTATGAGAGTGATGGTAAGAAATATTTAAATATTTTTATTTATTGACTGGAATCATTTTAGTTGTTTTTTCTTAAAGAAGTATCATTTGCGCCAGTGCAATTTTTACCTAAAATTAAAATTTGAGCTCAAATTTTTCCGTTTTCTGATATTTCGCAATGGTGAAAATATTTTTATTTGTCTAATTGCAATATTTGTTTTGCTTTTAAGAATAAATCAAAGTACAAACACAAATCAGGCGCTAAAAAGCGTGCGACATCTGATAAAAAACAAATATAGACGAAACAGGTCGCTGGTACTTTCCCACACTTTTTACGTTTTAAATATTCTCGCGTCAAGAAGTAATGGCAATTTACATCTAATCGAGCCGGTACAAGCCCGCTGCAGACTCAAAGCGTTGGTTACATAGGTACGGGCAGCGCTTGCTTCTACTACGTAACAAGCGCTAAGATAGTTAATGCGCTCATGATAATGGTGATAACAACTTTATTTATAGTTATCAAAAATATGCAAAGAATAAAAAATATTTTTTTTATTAGAGCTAATTGATAGGCGTAGTATTTACAATTTCCAAAAATGTTTTCAATCACTCGATTATACTTATTAAGGGCTATCAAATAATATGACAATTTGTATTGATTGAATATTTTGTTTTTGAGTAATCGAGCATTAAAGTTTAAACTTTCCAAAATTCGCAGCGGCCTTAATTTTGAAGATACAGCATTTGGTTTGATTTGTCTTTAGATGCACTACAACGCTATGCGTTTAAAAGTGCTAAAAAGTGTTTAGAAAAAATCTATACCAAAAAAACAGGTCTAATTCCGGTTCCCATCAACGACCTTACAAAGCACTGCCTGCAAGTAAAACACAATTGCAATGTTTTTACTATAATTTAGGTTTTTGCATAAAGAAGGGGAAAATGGTTGAAACTTTCTTGGTGTTGAGGTCTTTATTAATTCCGATATTCTGATTTCTATGCCTGAATGTACTGAAGTAATATTATCAATGCTTATTAAGGAAAAGGTTTGTACCCTATGTGCAGTAATCAATGCTAGTAAAATTCCTAAGTTTTCAGTTAATTGTTTAAAATTTAATGATTATAAAGGGTATAACTTAGTAATGAAGACCAGTACTAGGTGCAGTATCCCAAGTTTTTTCATACTTTGGTTTGGTTGGCTTTAGTCTGAAAACGCCTCTATTTTTGATGATTTTGTTATTTGCAAAGTCTTCACTTAAAATCAGTGAGATTGCCGATCTGTCAGCATTGAGGGTTGCATAGGACGCACTATTGTTAACTCTTTCTAGCAAAAAATGAATAACAATATTCGCTGATGATTGAATCGGATTATAACGGTCCTTTTTCCAAAAAAAAACCAACCTTGTAACGACACATTGCACTGCTTTAATGTTGCACTAAAAAGTGAAGCAATTAAAATGTCTGCAATGTCGATATATGCTTTCCTAATAATTGTACGGAAATCAGAGTAAGGTTCCTGCACACACCAAATCTTATCAAAATCGGTCAAGGGGTTCCGGAGATATAGGGGAATGAACGAAGTGTATTGAGTAGATTGAAAACTCACCTAAGGAGCACAATGACTCAAGTGAGAACGTCAGATTTGGCAATACTTTCAATCGAAAGAGATAGGTACTCTCCAAGGATATTAAACGGTATAGGATTGCTCATACGCCATTCGGGCGCGCTCGTTAGTACTCGTTGCGTGACGTGATATGTTGACCGCGAGTGGACCGCTACCGCTATACGCTGCTACAAGACAAAGGAAAGGACACTGTTAAATTTGCTCAATTTAACGTAAATTAATATTTTCAGTCTTGGTTTTCAGTAGATGGGATTGCTAAAGTACCTGTAATAATCAGTTTTACACAAAATAAAATAATAATAAAAAGATATCAGTTATATGACTGTGACATTTGTATTTAAAAAATTAAAATATGCAAACAATTAACAAATAAAACAAATAGTTGAATCAAAAGAAATTTTATTTAGAACTAACATAACAAAATACTTAAGGAGTTTATTTTATTATTTTATTATATTTTTTTGGTAGTCTTTCTTTATTGATCTTTGTTGCATTTTCGTTTGAGACCACGATTCTTCTCTAATTTTTGGTGAAACATTTTTAAATTTAAATAGTTAATTTTAATGATGGTTCTTAGTTTTATGAAATCTTTAATTAATTCTTTTGGAGTAGACATTCTTTTCGCTATTTTTCGTACTACGCTTGTTACGGCCTTCTTTTTCTTTATATCTTGTTTGTGACAGAAACAATGTATGCAATAACAAGAGCACAGAGTAGGAAAATCAAAGAAACCGTCAATGGGGGTTTTAAATCGGTTCTAGACGAAAGGCTTGATCACCCTGGAGTCGTGGAGCTTTTAAAACGTCCTAAAGACTCTTTCGAACTACGTATAATTTCAGACAAAGACTTTGATAAAATGATTAAAAGTAAACATTACGATTATAAAGTAGGGAGACTGATATGTATAAAGAATTCACAAATAATTTATATAAAACAGGATGCTCGATCGACATTAGCGCTAGACGCACTGTTGAGAGACCTGAAAAATATTTGTGTAAAGTATGATATTCCGGAATTAGTTATAATTAAAAATGAATAATGCGCGCGCTTATTAAATGAAATTTTAAAGGGTACCCACGAAATAAGAAATGCTAGCATAAAAATATCAATTATTAAAGATATTCAAACCATATCAGATCTCGATACTAGACAACTTGTATTAAACGATTTCCACATGTTACCAACCGGAGGACATGCAGGAATCAATCGTATGTATAATAACATTAAAAAATATTATTTTTGGACAGGTTTACGAAAAGATGTCGAAAAATTTGTAAAAAATTGTAATGACTGTCAACGTTATAAGCATTACAAACCCAATATAGAACCAATGTCAATTACAACTACAGCTTCAACTGCATTTCAAAAAATTTTTTTAGATATCGTAGGTCCAATAGAAGCCGATACGAACAACAAACGGTATATTTTAACATTACAATGTGAATTAAGTAAATTTGTAGAAGGTTATCCATTAGAAGTCTATGAAACAAAATTCCTTGTCCTTTTGTATTTTGATAACTATTGTTGCACACTGCAACTGTGCATCTTGCACCGGGCATTCTAAAAAAAATTGTAATAACACATTCGTTTAAGATCTAAATAAATTGGTATTTTATTGCAGAGGCATTGCATGTATATACAATATACTAGGTATTATATTTCCTTGGAATTTTGTTACATTACTTGGGATTATATAAAATTAAGAGTATTATTATTATAATGTTAATATCACTTACATATATAGCAAAGTTTAATAAGCACTTATAATAATACACAAAATAAGTTATTACAATCACTGTGAAACTCGATGCACCTATGAACCAAGACTAAACTGCTACTGAGCCGGTCAACGCGGGTCAACAGTCGCGTCGCTCTTGTGTTCGGCTCGTACTACATTGGGTATATGGAGATGAGCAATCCTATACCGTTTAATATCCTTGGCTACTCTCAACAATTTGAACAAGATATTGTGAAAAAAATTATATCGGCTAAAGTTTCGCGGGGCGTTTGCTTATAAACATTTTTTTAAATCTTTATTTTTTGTCTGTGTTTAATTTTGTTCGTTTTAAGAGAAAAATACATTTTCGGTAAATTTTGTATTGTTTGCTGTATTTTTGAATGGTTTTATGGGCTAGGCGCTAGGGGCTAGGTCTGTAGGTCACTTCGCTGCGGAGTGCGGGCCCCTGCATGACTGGCACCGCACCGCTGCATAGCTTACAAACGCGCCTGCTTAATAACATGGGGAAACTGAAAGTCTGATATAATATCTTCCTGAAATGCTCTTGTCACTTTTAGACGTCATATCGATGAAGAACGGATATTTTTGTACTACTTGGTAGAAATTTTGGTAAGTTTCCGGTTTAATTACGGTTTTAATTAATGTATTTATGATTGCAATTTATTACTATTATTACCAATTTTTTTTTGTAACGATCAGTTTCTTTTTATAAGAGTTAGGTATTATTTTTGGTACTGTTTTCCGATAAAATAATTATTAAATTACACAAAAATACCTGACTTGATATTTTCAGTTTTTTATTTGTAAAATACTTTATTATGCAATGATGATTTAAGTAAATATAATATTTAATGCAATTTAGCAACCTTTTTTACCAGAAAGTAGTACCAAAATAATATTTAGCTCTTATAAATTAAAAAATGATAATTTAAAAAATTGGCGGCAATAGTAATACATAATAATAATACACAAACATCCGTTCTTTATCTTTGACGGTGGCGTCTAAAATTGACGTACGCATTTCAGGGATATATTATACGAGACTTTCAGTTTCCCCATATTTTTTGCCTAAGTTTGGGTATAGGCTTGGGACACCTTGTATATCTGTTTATTTTTGTTTCAGGGTTAATTTGTTTGTTTCTGCATATTATATTGTTTAAAAAACTCAAATATTTTTCTTATTTTTAGTACTTGAGTTTGACTTTTGTTTCTAACGATGCTTGACCTGTCTACTAGGTAGTTAAAGCTCATCAGTATTCTAGCTTGCATTTCCAATTTACATCTTATCGGTTCTTTACTTATAACCATTCTTTCTATTTTTCCCACATACATCTTTATGTTTAGATAGATCAACAGGAATCTTTGCTGAGGTTATTTTCTATTTCCGTAAACAATACTGTATCATCCGCACAACAAAACAGCTATTCATTGTTATTTAACGCAAGGTAATGTGCTTTCTCAACAAGATGTTGAATATTAAAGCTTCCTATCTGTTTCTCTTCCCACTTTTATTTTATTGCCTTTACTACTCCCTTATTTGCTGATGTTGTAGTCATATTGTCCAGGATTTGAATCAAATAAATAGCTTACTTTTGTCATTTGAAGCCTTTATTTTATTAAAATTTGCAATATCTTCTGTACCTCTTTATTTATATCTCTTTATAATCTATATCTATCCTATCTGATATAGGAACTTTTGATTTTCCGAGTTTGAAAATATCGGGTGTACAGGAAACGTACCTAATCAAAGGAGCAGCGGAAACAACAAATTACACGTGGCAACTTAGTGGGAGAAAAGAGAATCGACAAGAAGAGGCGTTAACAATTCTCATAAAAAAGAGCGATGGCGTAAAAATCAAGAATTTACAATCAACAACCGAAAACCTTTGCACCGCAATGGTACAGATAAAATAAAACTCAACTTAAACACAATAGGAGTACGATATATCAGATAACAGAACGGCTGGAATAATGACGCAAGTATATGACTTAATAAGGAGGAGTATCAATAAAACACCAGCATTAATTGCAGGAAACTCAATGCAAGTTGGTAAAGATGATCTCACAGAGGAGGACAAGAAGTGGATAAGACCTAAACTTAATCACATAAAATGCAATGACATTGGACAAACACTTAGAGATTTCGCACATTTATTTTAACTACATATCCAGAACACATGGAGCATGTCGAACTCAGTCCGCATCACCTGGAAGAAATCGGAGACCCATGCAGGACTAGATCACTTTTTGTCCAAAAAGGAAAATCATACGAAGCTACGAAATATTGTAGTGGAGTGGGAAAACGAGTTCAACACGGACACAAAACAATGAAAGCTTTATTACAAACGGAAGTACAGAATCCAAGAGTCACAACTAACAAAGAAAAGGTCAAAACAAACACAACAAATAAAAAGTGGAATATTGAGCTGCTGAACAACCCAAAAACTAAAAATCTTTACCAAGTGAGTGTCCAAAAGGAGCATAACCAGGAGTCTATGACGTAAAACAAAATAGTCCATAGTGAGCCATGACTCCCATGGGAATAATGGCACTAGCACGCTATCAACAACTCCAATTAACATACAATAGGAGCAAGACCCTCCAGCTAAAGGAAGCACTTAAATAGGCGAACGTCAACAAAAGACTTAGAGTGGGGCAATATGAAGTAGAAAAGTGTAAAAACTTCTTCCAGAATTTAAACAGCTACCCGCTAAAAATAAGACTACGTCAAACATACAAGTACCTAAGTAAAAATGAGAAGACCGCTAGCACCACAAAAAATAGCTATATAACCATGATATATGGGAAAATGAACTAGCATCGACAGGTAATGTTCAACAACTAATAGGAGTGGCGGACCGCTGGTCATCGGGACCACCCCGTCCCGTAAAAGTAATTATAGAAATAATCCACTAACTAAAGAAAAATAAAGCTCAGGAAATATATCAAATATAGGTCAAATTACTACAAGCGGCGCCAACAACGTTCGTAGAAACAATTTCTAAGAACATTAAAGAAGTGTGGATACACAACTTAGTACCTATAGAACGGACCACAAAAATGCAAATTTCTCTACCAAAAATTAAAAATCCAGAAGGAAACACCGACTACAGGAAAATTAGCCTTTGCAGCGTAGGATACAATATATACGCAAAATACATGCTGATGATACTAGACGGAATGTCCCCAGAAATATGATGGTACCAAGCAGCGTTCCTCAGCAATAGATCGGTAGAAGACCATTTATATGCTGTGAAAAGAATATTTGATAAATGTTGGATGGGAAGGGAAAAGACAGTACTGGTAACAGTAGATTTAACAAAAGCGTTATTAGTAGAAGCCTTGAAAGTAAACGGAACACCGCAGCATCTCATAAATCGAACTGCAAAAGCATGTATTCAGGAGAACACGATACTGCAGTGGTTTGGTCAAAGAACAAAAGTATACAGGAAAACAAAAGGGGTTAAACAAGGATGTTTACTATTGTCCAGGCTATTCACGCTGACCCTGCATAGAGTTCTAGCGAATACAACCCCACTAATGCCAATACCATTACCAATCTTGATAATTATTAATAGCCGAACAAGAAGATGACGCTGGAAGAGTTCTGGACCAGCTAATTATAAACCTAGCTTAAGTCAGCTGAGAAAGAAACATTAATAAAAGCGAAGCGGTGATCAGAGCTCCAGAAAACGCAAACAGGGAAGTAGCTGGCGACAAATTAAAGATAGGAAAAGAAGAGTTAAAACAAACGTCAAAAACTGAAGGAGTGTATAGTACACCAGACTCATTAGCACGACCGGAGATCAAACCAAAGAATCAGCAAAGCACATTAAGCCAAACATATGATTCTCCTCCTTATCCAAGAGCACAATCTACCAAAGTTAATAAAGAAAATAATATACAACTCCATAATAGACACAACCGCAGTATACGGTTTGAAAACGAGCGCAATAACAAAAGCTACTAGAATGGCACCACTAAAAATGGAAAGAAATTACTAAAACTATTACAACTAGGCACACGAAATTCTAGAAGGAAAAATAATTACAAAAAGACATCAAGAATAAAAGTACAACAACATGAAAGCGGAAGAAAAGAAAATAAGAAGGCCTTGTTATACTTGAATAACTGCACTAAAACTTGACATAGAAAACTCGGGCATACCCGGGTTAGAAGCAAAATAGAGATAAAGAAACAAAAAAAATACGCACGGTTCGAAGAATGCGACCAAGAATCACTCGAAGAGGAATAAGAAGCAGACATAGAACAGGAAGTGCAATCTACATCGTTTCAATTAAGTTTTCTGGGTAACTTTTATATAGTTTATAATCGTTTAGGAAACTAAGATGTTTGTAATTAGTAATATAGGACAATTGGAATATGTAACATAACCATATGTGCAACTTATCGATATCGAAGTTTATTAGCTTAATTTCCAAAATTACACCTTTGTAAGCGTACCAGTTTATAGAACTAAATTTAAATGAGCTGTAGCAAAAGTTCATAGGAAATAAGTTTTGTCTACTGTCACATATTGTCATTTCATTTAAATTGTAAATAGACTACGTATTGAAAGTTACCTGGAAGGGGAAGATGTAAAAAATTGATTGTAACCTTAGATAGTCGCAAATAGCTAGAGCTAACTATCATGGTTACATACTCAAAACACCCAATGATGTGTAGCTTATTAATATAGTTCGGATTTCTAGTCTAGTATTTAGCCAGTATTTAAATTATGAGGCAATCAATTAATAATAATTTCTACCATAATTCCTTTAAATGTATAGTTGACGCATATCTAAAATTTCCAACAAACTATCTACGAGTTAGAATGGCAACACATTCATATGTTTAACCTTAATCTAGCTTGTGCAGATAATAATTATTTATTTGGTCAGCTGGAATACTTGTGTAATAGTAAAATAAAATATAAAGGGTTCATAAGCGTAAAAAAAATTATTTTTTTTAAAGAATCATGAGGCCGTGCGTGAGCACAACTCCATGATTCCCATCCCACTCCCTTACCCGGGCTCAGCGAACTTAGCGCTATTCACCGGTCTAACATGCCCCACCCCAAAAAGACAAGCAACCAAACATACACACCACACACACCGTCCATGGACACGCCGGGTTCAACTTATTCAGAAAATTTTCCGACGGGCAGAGGATTCGAACCTACTGTCGTTGGGAGTCTAGTTTTAGAGGTTGGGACCACTAGACCATCCGCTGGCCCAGAAAATTTTATGAAACTACATAAATATTTGTTTAATTGAAATGTAAAATAGCAACCACGAATTAATGAAAATAGAACGTGTAAATTCATTAATACAACGAGAAAGTTCTACGATAAAAAAGTTTGGACTATCAACATTCATAAAGGACGGAAAACCACCGTTAAATAAAATTTTCTAAATTTTCATCCGAAAAATTAGTTCTCTTAACCGATATGTGTCACGTATAACTTAATGGATTTGAGTACGCCCATGGTTTTTGTTTACTTATTGAATTTTAACAAAATTTTTTGCTCTTCTACGACTAAAACTTCGGTCTTTACTTATTATTAACTACCTGGTGTTGCAGTAGCGGTGTCTGGCGATATACATTACGGGCATGTAATCGATCTGCATCGCCTCATACCATTGCTGCATTCCCTATTTTACATTTAGAGAGTTCGGAAAAAGCGTTCGGTTTTCTTCAGTGTCCTCTAGTCATATTCTTTCATATTACAGCTTGCTACAGCTTATAACAGCTTGCACCCAAACATAAAATTTACACTAGAAACTGAACAAAATAAGTCCATTAACTTTTTAGATTTAAACATAAAAATCAATTCAACTAATAAATTTGAGTACTCAGTTTATAGAAAACCTACACAAACAGACATTACAATGCCACGCGATTCTTGTCATCATAAAACACATAAATTAGCAGCATACAGGTCCCCGATACATAGAACTTTGCCGGTCCCTTTAGATGAAATTTATTATAATAAAGAAATTTCAATTATTAAACAAATTGCATACAATAATGGTTATAATACTAAACTTATTGATGCATTAATTAAAGAAAAAGATTATAAATTAGCCATTCAAAAAATTTATCCGAATACCCTAACTTCATTCGATACAATTAAATATGCTTCGATCCCATATTTTGGTGACAAATCAGAAAAAAATGCTAAAATTATAAACAAAACCATTAAATATAAAGCAAGCTTTAAAACAACTAAAAACATCTTAAACACTTTGTTTAATGCAAAATCAAAAACAGACGATTTGCTAAAATCAGGCATTTACAAATTAAATTGTTCGCATTGTAATTCAGTTTATATACGCCAAACAATTAGAAATTTTGATATTAGGTATAAAGAACACGTACGTTGTTACAAATACAAACACCCACCCAATTACGCTAAACACTTACTAGAACACATTAAAATGTTTACACTTTTGTGATGATAAACGTAAATTAGATATACTAGAAGCTTTTGAAATTCACAAACATTTAAAAACTGTACCGTTAATGAATGAGCAAATTGATCTCTTAAATTCTCCTCTATTGGACATTTTGGAATAAAAAAGCACGTCATCTGCAAACGATTACCGAGATCAAGACACCAAGTTCTATTGCTATAACAACACTAACTGTTTACTTTTTCATATAACCTTTGACAATGGCATGTAAACATGCCGAAATACGTATAAGGTCAAAATAAATAAATATTGTTAAAGCAATTAAGTATTTTATATACAGATACTCATTAAATATGGACTTTAACGAAGTAAAGCTGGAATTTATAAATAAATTTCTCACTATTTCCTAATTATTTTAAAATCCACGCACCATCATTTTCCTGATTATTTCGTCTTCATTCCGCATTTCCATAAAAAAATTTCTAGATAATTCTATTTTATCAAAGATTTACAAGAACATAAGCTCATTTGTTAAAAAGTAAGCTGGGTAAGCAACATAATGCATTAATTCTATGGTTTTTTATTACTTGTTTCAGAGTATCCTGAAGTACATAGGCTAATTTACATTTATATTATTATATTTCATAGTGCAATCATTTTTTTGGTGCTTTTTATTCTTCGTTTCATTGGAAAGACAGTGTCACCGCATGGATCTGTCCTCCTCATACCCACACGTATCGCCGCCGTATCGATACATATGAAATATTGATAGATACCGATATATTGATACTTTTTTCCTGCATATCTAGCGGATCCTATCAATATGAATATGAAAGTTCAATAGCAAAAAAACCTTGTGGTAAAAAACCAAGGTTTTTAATTATTTATATTAAACTTATTGAAGCGCATTCCAGTAAATATTTATAATTTTCCATTGTCAATGTAAAGTTATGCAGACTGTTTTTACTTAAAATATTTTTGATACGATTATGTACAGATATAGTAAGTAATGTATTTTAAATACCTACAGATAGACTAAATTAATATGATGTGTTACTCTTAAACAACATTATGTATAAGGTGCGGCTTAAAATGTGTCAAGGTTTATCACGCGACGTACATGTAGTACAATTATATGCATTTTTTAAATTATTTTAAGCTTACCTAGATGTAGTAATCCTAGAATAAATATAATGCATCCCGAAAGGAAGGTTATTAAAACGGCCATATCTGGCCCCATTTTCTCAACGTGAGTCTGAATCATCAATGCCATTATGGCGGTGGGTCCGATGTTAATATCTTTGCAAGTTCCAAAGATAAAATAAACGAAGCAATCCAACAGACCGGAATATAAACCATATTGTGGTTCCAGACCTATAAAATATTTAAACGTTAGTTGGAATATTTGGCATAGTGATTTCACTTTCTTTAAAATTACTAAACCAAATATGGATATGATAGTAGTAATAATAATAACAATAATAAGTCATCGGTGGAGCAGTGCGAACATAGCCATCAGAAAACTCGAGTTCGAATTCCGACATTTCAAAAACAATGGTCGGCGGCCGATCGTAGTATGGAGTTGAATAAGAAACATACGATAAATATTCCCCATCTTTTGGAAGAGATCTAAAATTGTGGGTCATTGCACGTTAAAGATTTCTACCTTGTATAAAACAGGGGTTTGGCTTATTCCCTGGCATCGGTGTTAAGTCTTAGCAGCAGAAGTAGGCATTAAATAAATACTAATAATAATTATTATTATCGGTTACTTGTTTTTAGATATTCTTATAAGAACTTTGTTCCTGCTTACGACAATCTTATCTAAAGCAAAATTAATTGTAATAATAAAAATAGAGCTTCACAAAAGCTGGATATCAGTATTATTTTTAAAATTAATATTTCAAATATTAGAGATCCACTAACATAAGAAATTGTTCTAGTTTTTTTTGCAAGGGCTCCCTCAATTATTAGAAGTTAAAGCCATGCCATCATGACCGTTGAAAAGTTTACTATAACATTTTTGTACATTATATTTAGGTACTGGTACATCAATATTTACGTGGAAAATTTGAAAAGATAAAATGTTAATCACTTATATTTTCACAATCTTCTTAGTAATTGTACTGAGGTTGTTTTGTTATGTCTGGCGAACTGCGATTACGAAAAATCTAGAAACAGCATTCTTTCAATGCCAATTTTAGTTAAAATGACACTGAAGAAAGACGGAATATAACAAGAATTTTTTTAATAACAGAGAATTTAAGAAGGGTAGTCTAAATATGTCTAGTGCTTTATACCAATTTCCTATAAAAGTAGCAAATGGTTAAATTGCTTCCTGTTGTCAAGTGCCACTTGTTAGAAATGTCAATGTGCTGCATTTACGTTATCTCGAGATGTATTTATTAACGGTACAAACAATTATTAAACAATATAATTTTTGTTATGGTGCTGACGTAGGGTCTTACCATATCTAGGTAGTACTGTTACGCAGAACTAGATAGAAGGCAGAGATTTTTTTATTAAGTTTACTTACATTTATGCTACTACGGCTTACCACCAACGTTGGAGGGTTGATACTACATATGAAAATTTTGCGTATTACTGTTTTCCACAAAAAAAGGTATCATTAACATTCAAAAATCTATCACACGGAATTCACATGTTTAGACTTCTTCCGCTAGAGGAGAAAAGTTGGTACTAGCAGGGCTGGAAAATTGGGATATGAAGCAGACAGTGATAAAGAATAAGAACAGAGGAAACTTGGCAAGAAAGAAGTGTATATATAGAATTACTTAACCGTCGAAGAAGGAAAAATTCAGGCGGAGAGAAGGAAGGGGCATGCAAGCAACTAAAGTTGAATACAATAAAACTATTATAAACAACGAAGAATATGTCTGGGACTAGAGGGTGAAAGGAATTGTGAAGGGGAAGAAATCCCAGGCCGACACAAAAAAAAAGCGGTTGGCAAATAATAAACCAGCAGGCAAAAGAATGACGACTCTGGCAACGTTTACGGAAATGCAAAGTAAAGATAAAACAATCATAATAAAGTGACTAAGAATTACGAAACATAATAAGTAAAAAAACAACTAATTGAGGAATTTACCAAAACTAAACCGCATATGTTAGGTATAACTGAAACGAAGAAGAAACGGAAAGGGTGCGTAAGGCTGGACAACAGCCATGTACTCATCTGTAGTAAGATAGAAGAAAATTAGCATGCACAAGCTGGGGTGGTGTGCCTAATTAAAATAGAATGAGAAGCAGACATTGCAAAATGAAATTGTATAAGTGAAACAGTGACGACGGTCAAGTTTAAAGGAAAGGAATTTGGAGAAATAAATTTAGTAATTGCATACGGGCCAAATGATCATGAAAGTCAAGCTAATAAAGAAAATTTTTATTAAAAAAATTCAGCCAGTAGCAGAAAAGACGGATGGCTTAATGTTAATAAGGAACTTTAACAAGAGACTGTGAAATAACATTGGTGAATTTGAAAAAGAGATACTAAACGACAATGGAGAGAGGTTCCTAGAATACTGCATACAAAACAATTCAGTGATACTAGATACTATGTTCCAACATAAATCTATACATACATAAATTCACTAGAGTGATGCCCTCCAAGCAGGAAAAGTCAATAATTGATTATGTTATAACGCAAGAAACGAATAAGAAAGTAATTAGGGATGTGAAAGTGAAGAGGTCAGCAGAAATAAGTAACGACAATTATCTAGTAACGGCAAAAATGCTAATACATAACAAAGGAAGAGAACAACATGAGACCCAACAGAATTTTAGGGCATGTATAGAGGAAGAATTAGAAGGAGAGGACGATAGAAGCGACATCAATGATTTAAAACAAATCTACATTTTAAAGAATTGATAACGAAAGCCATGGAGTACAGATGTGGCAAAGTTAGAAAACCTCCGAACAGAAGGAAGGAGGGTGGAGGAAGACAGGAAGGAAGTTGGAGAAAAAGAAGAAGTGGTGGAAAAAGTATTTAAATACAAAGGCTTAAGATGATTATGATAAGTACAAGGAACAAAGAAGTAAAAGCAAAAGTGTTGGGAGCTAAACGGAAAAAGTGGCAAGAATTTGGGCTTAAAATGAAAGATAGCTATAGTCATAACCAAAAACAATTTTTCCGAATATTAAAAATCTAAGAAAGGATAAGGAGAGACTACTGAGAGGTATTTATGGTACAAATGGCGCGGTGACCACAGATAATTATGCGACTATAATTGGGGAAATTTTTTTAAAGGTCTGTAAAAACATAATAGAAATCTAAATAACATGACCCTGGATCAAAGCACAGAACTATTATTGAAAGTAATAAATGTGGCGTAGAAAACAGGAATCATACCAAAAAAGGGAAATTTGGGTTGTCTTCCCGATATGTAAAAATGTTGTGATAACTATCACGGCATATCGCAGCCAAGATTTATGAAAGAATACTGAAACAAAACTACGCGATGCTGTGGAAGGGGAATTGGACGAAGCACAACATGGTTTCCGACCGGGAAGGAGCACACAAGCCCTAATATTTACTCTAAGCTGCAATAAAGCAATTCAGTACAATCATAGCATATTTGAATGTTTCCTCGACCTGATCCAGTTCCAAATCAAATAGTGGAGTTAGACAAGGAGGCACATTAAGCCCGTTTGATACGGATGAAAGAAAACGGCCACCCTAAGAGAGTCTGGGACGTATAACTGTCGAACAAACGACCTAGAGGAAGACCCCGAAAAACATGGAACGAAGGCATTGCTCAAAGTTTAGAAAAAAGACATGCGAGTTGGAATGAAGCGAAGAGGACAAAGGGAGATAGGAAGATATGAAAAAACTTCATCAGCTCCATAAGCCTCGATACCTAGCGTAGGTGCAGATTAAGTAAGGAAGGAAGATTTCTTCCGTAGAACAAAAACATCTGCCCAATGCATTTCACCAAAGTTGCTAGATATCGAATCCTGGTACCTATTCCTCAACGGCAAATGATATACAGAGTGGCTATGAGACCCCGTTCACTTTTCTTGCGGCGGTCAAGAGATGGCGCTGCAGTAAAGAAAAATTAAATTAAAATACTGTCAACAACGCAGAATCCAAGACGCTTTAGTTATTAAATACGCCCCATATTAAATCAAAACAACCAAAACGTCTTGGATTCTGCGTTGTTGCCAGTATTTTAATTTAATTTTTCTTTACTAAAGCGCCATCTCTTGACCGCCGCAAGAAAAGTGGCCGGGGTTTTCCTAGCCACTCTGTATATTAATACCAATGAAACACCGACGCTGATTGCCAGACTAGTTCTTAACAGTATAAATTGTAAAGTATGACTTGTACATACAATTTTTCGCTTTTTATCAGTTGAAAAATGTTTTAACAGACTTACTAAAGTTGCTAACTTTTACCTAGAAAATATTAAACTCGACACATAAACAAGATCAACATAATCGTCAAGTTAGCTTACCTGCAACTACCGCATAAGCGATTGCTTGAGGAATTTCAGTCAGACCAACTGTAAAACCAGCTAACAGATCTTGAAAGAGTGTGCTAAATGTGTATAAAGGTAACCATGTTAGTATAGGTAATCTTCGTCGTGCCATACTTTTCCAGTCGATAGTACATGTCTGCTTTTGTTGAGGCGCTGAAACAGAAAATTAAATAAAATTACTCATTACGGATACAATTTTTCAAAATGTTATTGCTTCATATCAGGGACTTAGTTCTACATTAAGTTATCTTGTTTTAGCAAATCAAAATTATACAAAGTGCATTATACGACAATGTTGTAATCAGTAAATTTGGTATTGTCTAGCTAAAATAAAACTGTATATCGTATCTGCTACTTAAACAACGTGCAAATACGTTATCATTTCGGATCTTCCACTTTCCTCTTGTTATACAAATAACTTTCTTATTACTCATTTTAAGTTGTCAATGCATTGGAACTTTTACATTCAGAATTTAATTTTTAATAAAGAAAAAATATTCAAAGTTATACAGCGTTTCGTTTGAAAATAGCTATTTTATGGAATAACTCGAAGAGTTCAATTATTTTTATACATGGCATCGTATTGTGCACGATCTTACACATCTTTCCTAACTTACCTAAATATATAGTGCAAATAATAAAAAAAATAACAAAAGAGCCGAGATAATTTGCTACATCCTGTATGAAATTTCAGGGTCCATTTTTTTAGCGAATACAATATTTCGTCTTAGATATGTCGCACTCACTTAGTCTAATTGGCCATTTAATATTTTTTACACCAATGTTACCGCATCTGCATAGCCTGCAGGGTAGTTGTCGAAACAGAAAATTATTTTTTTGTTACATGAGTTGCCTGAGGACAGGGGCGGATGGGACGACCGGGAATTCGAAAAATTTCCCAAACGGCCGACCGGATTTTGTTTAAATTCATAATATAAATCACCACATAAATATTTTTATGAATGAAAAACGAACGGCCGCCGCACAGTAGTCTGACTGCCCAAAAACTCGAGCATAACGGTGATTTTTAGATTATCACACAATTCTGATTGTAACCTATAACTATAATAAGCAATGCACGGATACGCCAATAAAATGCTGCTGTTTGTATCTATATCTAATAAAATGCAATTAAATGACACCAATTTTAATTTTCATATTCTGGGGTTTTGGAGCATGTTTTTACAATAAATGCAGATCTAGATATATTTCTTTATTTTTACAAAAAAACGCTAAATTTCAAAAACTGAAAGGGGACCAAATGAGAAGTACATTGGGATTTTCAATAAGTGCGTGCTGTTACTAGGTATTTTTAAACGGATGTCCCGGATTGTACCAGGTAGAATGATACTTCTGAGTTTTGGAATTTTTACAATACTTTTTAAGAACATGCAATTGCAGTACTTCCTGAAAGCAGCAGATATTAGTTTCATTCAGTTTTACGTGTCTACCACTTCGTAAAAAAATAGCAAAATAGTGGCTCGCCTTGTGTGTTTCTGTTAATACAAAAAAATGCCAAAAGACAGCAGCTTGCTTTTATTATGAATAAAAGGTTATCCGGAACTGGTGCTACAGGAAAACAATAGTACATTATACACTAAAGGAGAGAAACGTCTTATTTTTCCTGAGGTGTAATTTGAAGCTTGAGGGCGAATTATTATCTTTTATTTAGATGCTTCAGGATTTTGTAACAACTGAATTAATAAAACGGACTGAGTTGATTCAATTATTTGAACTTTGCATTAATCAAAATTAATTTGCTTTTAATAATAAAATTCATTTTCAAAAAGATGGTTTACCCATGGGAAGTACAATTTCACCTCTTTTAGCTAATATATTTATGGAAAATCTAAAAGATCAAATATTCGAATCACACCATTCTGAGAAAGTTATATTTTAGTTTTGTTATGGTGATGACATTTTACAATCTCTTTCACGTTATTGCATATGATTTTCTTTCTTTTTTAAAATATAAATAAACAAGAACACAAACAGTTGAATAATAATGTGAAATTGATTTGACAAATAAGGAAACGCTCTGCCAAAAAGGAAATTGTATGACAAACACAGCACTCTGTTTAATAGAGATAGGAAATAGTTTTGAGAAACAGTGAAATACAATTGACAAAAGAGGAAAACCAACAGAAAAACACTGTACCTACATGTTTTGATAGTTCATTTGAGTTAATCAATGAATTTTTGATTTTTATTACAGGGTGGCTACCTAAAACTGCTTTTCAAATTCCCAGACCTTTTCCTGACTTCCCTGACTGATAAACTTCAGTTTTCCCTGACTCATTTTTATAGTACAAAAGCCAATTTCAGCTGTTTTTTTCTTTAAATAAAAATTGTAACCCAGCATAAAAATTAGCAAAGTAAACTTGAATTACTTTATAGCAAATGGAAATTTTTCAACAAGCATAACAAAATACAACATTTAAATCTTAAGGAAAAACCAAATGAAATAAATATAATTTTTATAAGCATATACGCAGGTAACAAAATTTTCGTTTTGCAGGCAAAAATAAAACTTTTAAAATAATTGCATTTTACAGAATTTCCCCTGACTATTTCGTGAAATTCCCTGACTTTGCGTTGAAATTGGTACAATTCCCTGATTTTCCTGCTCAAAATAAAAGATTTCTAAATTCCCTGACTTTTCCGGGTTTTCCCTGTTTTCCAGAAAAGTGGCCACCCTGTATTAACAGCTTGTACCCAAAATAACATTTACACTAAAAACTGAACAAAATAGGTCTATTAACTTAAATTAGCAGCATACAAGTCCATGATACATAGGGCTTGAACGGTTCCTTTAGGTGAAATTAGTTATAATAGAGAAATTTCGATTATTAAACAAATTGCATACAATAATGGTTATAATACTCAACTTATTGATATATTATTTAAAGAGGAAAATTATAAAATAGGTATTCAGAAAATTTATCCAACTACTTCATCAGATAAAATGAAATACAACTCAATTCCATATTTTGGCAATAAATCAGAAAAAAATTGCAAAATTATAAACAAAACAAATGTAAAATAACTTTTAAAACAACAAAAAACATTTTAACCACTTTGTTTAATGCTAAAGAAAAAACAGACAATTTACTAAAAGCAGGCATCTACAAATTGAATTGCTCACACTGTATTCGGTTTATATAGGACAAACAATTTGAAATTTTGATATAAGGTACAATGAACACGTACGTTGTTACGAGTATAAACACCCCCATAAATTCAATTACGCTAAACACTTATTAGAACACAATCATTCCATGACATCTCATAACACAATAAAATTTTTGCACTTTTGTGATGACAAACGTAAGTTGGATATACTAGAAGCATTTGAAATTCACAAACATTTAAAATCTGCACCTTTAATGAATGGACAAATTGATCTCTTAAATTCACCGTTATTAGACGTTTTGGAATGAGAAATCAAGTCATCTGGACCCAGATATAGAAAACCAAGATCAAGTTTTGAAGATTTATTGTTCCTATAGCAACACCAACTGTTTACTTTTAATCTTGCCTTTGATAATGACGTGTAAAGACGTTGAAATACGTATAAAGCTAAAATAAAAAACCTGTTTAAGTTAAGAATTGTTTTATTTCCAACAAATTAAAATGAACTTCAACGAAGTAAAGCTCGAACTTATAAATTTTTTAACATTATTTTTAATATATCATTCACAAACGAATTTCAGTGGGCCCCCTAGGGGACCACAGCTGCCCTACAATTTGACATAGAACAAAACAAAACACGAGGGGTCGCTTAATTTTTAGTGTTCTAAGCACCCCATCATACACATTACAATAACAATTGTTTGGATATTTCTTTCAATGTACAGGCTATTCTTTGTGAGCGGTATTCGTGAAGCAAAGTATACGTTTATAGATCATTTAAAAAGAATATTCCTTTGTTTTACTAATGTACTTGTGTCGTGGCCTTAAATCATGGGGGGGGGGGGGGGTACTTTAATTTTCCCGGGCCGACTTATAACAGCCCATAAATTAATATTCGATTTGTAATAAATTATTAAACGTTATATCTAATATCTAGTAATAATAATAGCAATAAGAGTTTATATATCATCAATTCAATTATCTAACAGATCTAAATTCATTCCAATTGTTTCCATATCTCAAAAATTTTATCAGAAAACTAATTAATACGTTTTATCAAATATGAACATGATTATCAAGATTTCAACACACACACAGAAGCTGATTTTATATAAGCGCACTTTTTCATGTCTCATGTTTTACACCATTAATCGTCGTAATCGATGTAAAAAGTAAATCAGTACAGTACTTCTATTCATTAGCAGTTATTTTAGGACAGACTTACATTAAAATCTATTCGTTTTTATAGAATGGTTTCAAAATTGCAAATTTCTTTTTTTCGCAAATCGTATACCTACCTGTTAAAAATCTGTAGACTTTCAGCTTCAAAAATTTAAAATGTTGACAAAAATATCTTCAATAATTTTATCATATCTTAAAGTAACCCCGCCAAAAATATTAAGATTAGTCTCACATCTCCTACATACGTATAATAATCTATACATTAAAGCAGAATCCCTTTCACCTGTCTCACCTTTTCGTGACGTTGAGCCCCCCTTCGCGAAGCGAGCGCTTTACTACTTAAGTCCTGTCCACTCTATAAGGCGCATATATGTATGTACGGCTGCGTACAGTTTTCGATGCAAATAAGAAATGTGGGTTTACGCTATTTGTTTGTATTATTGGAAGATAACCTACTATTACGAAAATTAACTCAAACAGCAAGCATGCAAACTGGACGGCCGGCGTCGAAAGTCAGCTATCAGATCGATTGTGTTCATTATTGTTGGGACTTATGGGGTTTCATACACCTTTAAACGACAGTTACAACTATTTATTATAATGCGCATCGGCACTCTATACATATTTTAGGCTATAACTTTGCTTATCTTGAACAAGACTGTTCTGTACGTGACTATGTAGCAATAATACGGCGAAACCGCTGGTTAACGGTGGGTGAGAAAAGTCCTTGATACGAGTTCGGGAATTGCATTTTATCATTATATCATTTTTAATAAATTTGCTACCATTTTTTCTTTCCTATATTTTCAGTATAGAGAAAAATTATAGATTTCATAAAAAATTTGAAATCGAAATTTTGACAAAAATACATTATTTTGGACGTCCAGGAAGCCACAAAATGTCTGTCTGAGTGGGTGGGTATGTGTGTTATGCCTCATAACTCCCGAAAAGATGATTTCAATGAATATTGCAATTTGGGGATATACAAAAAAAAATCCAAAACCGGAAGCGGAAGTTAGACATGTTTTTTGGTAGCATTACTTCGGGAATACGAATTTTTCTCAATCTGGAAACAGAATCTGATATAAGATTTTAAGGCAAATTCAACGCTTTTTAACCGACTTCAAAAAAAGGAGGAGGTTCTCTATTCGTCTGTATATGTTTTTTTTTTTTTTTTTTTGTTTTTTTATGTATGTTCGGGGATAACTTTTTTGTTTATGAATCGATTTTAATGATTCTTTTTCCGTTGGGTTCAGTATAGTTCCAAGGTGGTCCCATTATAATTTCATTGGTATTGGAGCTTGAACTTCGAAGATACACCTCAAAATCTATTTTTTTTAACAGACTTTTTAGTGTTTCCGTATTTCATCTTCCGTTTCAACTAGCCGTCGTTTCCTCATTCGAGAAGCATCCTTACTAGGTCTACTCATCACTTAAAATTGTAAAATAATTAACTTAAAAAAAAAAGAAAACCGACTTCAAATAAAAAAAACAAAAGTAACATAAGTTAACTAAAAAGCAAAAAATAAATGTTTTTTATACAACAGTTTAATACTTATTTGTTGTTCCGTTTAATGTCATTAAGAAATTGTTGTTTATATTATATAATTATTAATTGTTTTATAATTTTTAAGTCGGTGCCAAGTAAAACATAAAAATTATATACCTTGCTACAATAACAAAATAGATTCGAATTTTTATGTTTTACTTGGCACCGATTTCACAATTATAAAACAATTAATAATTATATAATAAATAACAATTTCTTAATTACATTAAACGGAACAACAAATAAGTATTAAACTGTTGTATACAAAACATTTATTTTTTGCTTTTTAGTTAACTTATGTTACTTTTGTGTTTTTATTTGAAGTCGGTTTTCTTTTTTTTTAAAGTTAATTATTTACTAACTAAGCTAGAATTTGGTTCGTGTTCCAGTCCGCTGATTTTTTCTGTGACGTCTCTATGAATTTTTGAAAATTTTGGTTTTAACGTCTATTTACTCAAGAACGAGTAATCCAACGAGAAAAAATTGATATTGTAAATGCCTTAGGGGTGAAGAATGTTAAAAGCTACGAGAACATTTGGAACTACTACATCTGTAACGGGAAAACATAATAAAAATATTGACATTTTCAAAAAAATATTGCTCAAAAGCTAGCCAAACGATTATTTTTAAATTTTGTAGGAATGAGCTAGTTTTGTTCGTGTCCCAATTGGCCAAATTCTTTGTGACGCCCTCTATGAATTTTTGAAAATCGTAAATTCATGTCTTTTTATTTAATAAACGGAAAACGTTAAAAATTTCTGTTTAAGCTAAATTTTTCATGATTGGTAGTGTAACAAGACTGACAACTTTATTTTTAGGGTGCGGCAATATATTGGGGGGTTAAATTTCCACCGCGGACAAAGTTTGTGGCAGACGAATTTGTCCTACCGTTTTTGGTTTCCGTCAATCCCAAAATATCCTTTTACAAAAAAATTAAAAAATCTTTTTTTCTCATACAATAACATTCTGGTGGTAGTTATGGCTTACTTCGTTTTGACTGCACGCCTTTTTTGTTGCACGACTGGTATCTTCTGTAATCTGTTCGACGTGTTGTATTTCCGCTTTGCGGAGTAATATCAATGCGCGTTTATATTGCACTGCTACAGCGTTGTGCGTATAACTTTTAAACATAGAAAAAGTAAAAGATTTTCAAGTATAAGAAAGTCCAGGCAAAGTGTTTTGCCTATTTTTTTAAATAAAAAAGGGTGTAGATAACCCACGGGTTTTGCTAATAATAACTAGACAAATGTCACACTTCTCGAATGCAGTAAGAGCGTTGATTAAAATGATATTATTATCATTAAAATATAGACACCAAGGTTTCCAAAAACAATGAAACTGGCAGTTACAAATTAGTAATTTGTACAAAAAAAGTATTCATGAAATTATAAGCAAATTGATGATCCTTAAAGCACCTTGATTTTCTAAGGTTATATCACGCCTCTAGGTCGGTCGGAGTGAATTACTATAATGTTTTATTTATTTCCTGTTTTACACTTATAATAATAATAAACAACATAATGTCAAGAATTTAAAATGTAGCTTATGAGTACGTTCTCTTGCCCTAAATACAAAATGCTCACTTTTTCCAAATTATCAAAACGTTGATTGCGGTTGCTTAAAAAATAAAATTTTACGAAATTCATGAAATTTATTCTGGACGTTATGGTTATGAAGCGCACTTGGATAGCGGACTGAGACACGCGCCACATTGTAGGTCATTTCTAGCTCTCAAGCCTACAAAATTATAACAAAAATAATCGTTTGGTCAGTTTTAAAGCATTCTTGCATGCTAAAAAAAAACTTCTAACTTTCGCTTCCGAATTCGGGTTTTTTAAAAACTTTTTTGTCGGTCAATTTTTGATATCCCTCCATATTCTAAAAAGCTTCTCAAAATCGGACCAGCCTTTCGGGAGTTATGATGTTCCACACACATACCCACCCACAGACAGTTTTTTGGGTTCCTGGTTGTCCAAAACATGTATTTCTGTCAAAATCTCGATTTCGAAAGCAATACATCCCTATGCTGTAGGTATAGGAAAGTGAAAAATGAGCGAAGCACTTCGCCTAGACTTCTATTTGCATTAAAAATTGTGGTAATCATATTTTCAAAATTTTCGTATTTTTGTATTATCATTTTATGAGCCAATATTAGACAACGCGTTTGTTGCCAGCGTTAAGTCTAATCGGGGGGGGGGGGGGACAAACGCCTCATTTTTGCTTTCTGGTAAAATTTAGCATTAAGTTAAAACCAGCTGCAGTACTGTATTTAGAACATTAAAAGTCTATAAAGTTTTTTGGCGAAGAAAAAAAAATCAATTTTTTTTTTGAAAGAGATTCCGTTGAATTAAAAATAATCAGAGATCAAAACTAAATTCGTCAATCAAAAACTGGACGGACATTCCTCTAAATATTGCTACACCATCAAATTCAGTTTATACTCGTGTTCTACTATCACTCATGAGCAATTTAGTTTAAGCAGAAATGTTTCATTACATAAAGAAGCCTAAATTTTTGATATTCAAAAATTCATAGAAGGCGTCACAGATAAATTAGCACATTCAGACACCAACCAAATTGTAGCTCCACCTAACCCCTATACACCTACAAAATTAAAAACAAAATGTGTAGCCATTTTTTGTTCAGTATGTTTTTGAAAATTTCCAAAATTTTTAAAAACTTTTTTCACTTCTTAATATTCATCTCTTTCACTCTCTTAAAAAATTCTCATATAGACTAACAATGTATTTCCGTAGGGTTATTTATAATACCAAATTTCATCTCGATCAAAATCTTGCTTCGGCCGCCATTATCCAGTTATCTAACTAGAAAGTTCAGAAAAAAACGTTCGATTAGCCCTATGGTCTTTTATCAGATTTCAATTCAAAATTTAGAAAATTCAATTTTTGCAAAACAAATTACAAAAAGAAAACTTTAGTAACTTCGGCTTCCGGTTTCGGATTTTTTTTAAACTTATGTTGTCGGTGAAGTTGTGATAGACCCGCCAAATTCCAATGCCCACCGAAATAACCCGTTCGGTAATTATGAGGCATCACCCACACACCCACAGTCAGTTTTCTAAACCACTTTTTTTATTTATTGGAGGTCCAAAACATCTCGAAATTGAAAATTTTCATGAAATCAATGTCACTTCCCTACATACAGTATAGGAAAGTAAAAACCGAAGCCGATTGCAAAAATTGGGCTGGGTATTTTGGAACATTTTTCCTCAAAAAAAATTTAATAAATCTAAAAACGGTATCTGACACAAAACCTCAAGGCATATCCAACGCCTTCTGTTCGAACGTTTTAAAGTGGCAATCAATACGATTTTTTGAAAACTGCTTTTACCGCCTCTTTGGGTAGATCGCTATGAAATGTATACTTGTATTAGCCATTAAGCGATACACTGTTACTATAGGGTCAGAAATTTTGAGATCGTAAAAACTGCGATGGGAAAAAATTTTTGGAAAGCTTCAAAAAATTCTGAAAAGCGGAAAACAACTTTGTAAGTCCATGGAGGTAGGAATTTACTACAGTTTGATTTTTATTAGAAAGTGCTAAACAAAAGAGGGTGTTTGGAATTTTGAATGTTTTGACTATTTTGGAAATTTAAACTGTTTGCAAATTTTTTAAATTTCTAGTATTCAAAAAATTTTTAAATTGACTAAATTTTTAAAATATTTTTAAAATGTCCGAATACTTCAAAATTTCGAAATTGCTTTTTAAAATTTGTAAATTTTTAATAGTTCTTGAATGTCCGAAATTTTCAAAATATACGAAATGTTTCAATTTCAATATTTTTAAAATTTTTAAATTTTATGAACTAAAATTTGTTGAAACCTCAAAATTTTTAATAAAATTGAAGTTTTTAAAAAATTATAACATTTCAGAAATCCCATATTTACGCGTGCAATATAAAGGGCTCATATTTCTTTGCACAGCAAACCGGTACATTGTTCAATGCAAATAACCCACTTTGGGTGAACAACATTTGCTTGACTGAATACGAGGCGCTGACCATTCCGAATCAGAACAGCATCGAGCTGACACATACACAATTATAAAACTGTGCTTCAAAATGTTATACAATATTACTGAAAAATAGTACACTCCCCAAGATATATACAGGTAAAAGCAGCACTCAATAAATAGGCCACGATTTCAGACCACACTTCATTGACCCAAATATGGGGAGCTCTCAAGTTACAATAACAAACGCATTTAAGACTACGATAACAGCAGTTTAAGCAACCGTAAATTAATTTATAAAACTAGAACTTCGATCTTCGGCCTGTTACATTACCTACTTCATTCGCTTATTTATTACAAAAAAAAGCGGGAGGTATAGCCCACGGGTTCCACTAGTATATATTAAATCCGTAACTGTCTCAATTTTTGGTGACGACAGGCTACAATTTTACATCACGACACAGTTTATTTATTATTTTGTTTACAGTATAAGTGGGAGTTGGCCACGGGTTCAGCTAGTTATTATTATGCACATTACGTACGGCGACTTGGCACTTGATTTCAAAATCTTGCACATTTTAAAAGAAGTTAGCATCGAAAGCGTGGGAGTAGGCCACGGGTTCAGCTAGTTACTATTATGCATTGCATAACTGATCCTCAATAAAAATTACAGTAAAACCACTAGTCAAAAATAGTTCTGTCATTTCCGTTGGCCAAAATTTTCATTGTTTGTTGGCTACAAAAAATTTTAGTTTAACACCACTTACATTTCTCTGCAGTAAATTGTTTAAGATAGCAGACTACGGTGTATGAAAACAAAAATAAGACAAATTGGCATAATATTTCGGGAGGCACGTATATCAGAAACATAAATTCAATGGACTGGAACTGGATATGCGGCTACCTGTGAACGCCATACGATTTTATGGGATTGCACAAACTCTAGAAACATCTAGATATCCCCCAGACTTCCCTTGGACTTCCCATGGACTTCTCTTGGACTTCCCCAAGACTTCCTTTAACGTATACACCTCATATTTTTTTACGCTGTTTATAAATGTTCGAACTCTAAGCCCTTTTATTTAATAAATATGGAACGGTAACACATTTCGATTACGAATATCGATTTATTGTCCCAATAATGATAGGTACATCGTTATTAGAAAATGTCGAATATGGAATACCGATATTTTGGTATACGGATATTTTGATATCTGCCTAAGCAAACACATTTACTGTAATTTAGCTCTAAACTATTAAGTAGAGTGGAAGAACAGATGTTAATTTATCTATTATCAACTGAACACCGCTTCTGTCAATTTTGTGTATTATCTCGATTATAATCAGCAATTTTTTCTGTTAAATGTGACAATAAAGTCCTTCATTATTATTATTGGTATTATATATCGATAGGCATAAGGTAAAAAGTGTGGAGAAAGTTTAGCCTGTTTTAAATATGACGGTATATGAATCTAATTCCACTAATAAACCATCTAGCTTAAACGCGGATTTTTTTAATATACCCCGTTTAATAAATAAAACATTATTAAATTTCAAACATTCACAGAGGGCGTCACAGTTAATTACCCAAAAAAGCTTATATAAAGCCAGTTTTTGAAAACAATTTTTTTAAATTTCCTATTGACAGTTTTTACGGGTTAGAAATATTTTTGTGTCGCAACATTTTATTCTATTAGAGGTAGTAGTATAAACAATATTATGCCGACCTATCAACTCAATTTTTAAAATATCGCAGTAGTGACTATTTTTATGCTTTGCAGTTCGAACGAAGAAGTTTATCTGAACTTCCTCGTCTTCGTATTAAAAAAATCGCTTTAAGTAATACTTACAGATTTTAGAACATACTTTCCCATTTTCGTTGTATTTTTTGTATACTGCCTCCACATTAAAAAAACACTAAAATACACTTTCACATTATAAAACTTATTTTCCCGTTGAATTTTTGCTACAAATTCTACACCTTTTAAATTTCATCAAAATCGGAGTCGGAAACGCATAAAAGGACTACTACTAAGAAACAGACTTTTTTGGTTAATTATTATGCATTTGTTTCTTACACGTATTATAAAAATCACCGGCGTTCGTATACGTGGAAAGTCAGTAAAACCTCATCAATTATTTCCAAAAATTGCATAATATATGAATTAAGTTATATTTTCAGAAAGTTAGTCTAAAATTGTGTCCCAATTTAGAATTATTCGGTAATTTTAATAAGAAATATTTAAGTACATTTATCATTACTAATTTTAAGCACTGATTGATAAAAAAATAATTATTATTTAAAAACCACTATATAACCTGCAGGTTTCTTAAATTAGTTTCTAATTTAACAAAAATGAAATAAGGTAGTTATCAGAACTATTAAAAAATATGCACTTAAAATAACTGATTGCTAATTTAAAATTACACACACCTTCGCTAAGTTGCTTAACACCTCCATTTTCGTGAGCCACGTCCATTCTCATACACGTAAAGAAAGCGACTAAGCCTAAGCACCAAGTTAACTGTCATAAAAAACAATCGAGACAAGATTTTTCCTTATCATTTGCTACACAATACAGTTTTTAGTTAAGTTGATATGCATAGGAATAGGTTCGATTTACTGTTATCTACTGGTACTTAGTTAAAATTGTCGCTGTTTATTTGAAAACACAATTTTGTTGTGCTTGTTTTATAGTAATCTACATACTTGTTATCGTAGTAATTTTACTCGTATATTCCATAATTACCTACATGTAAATAAAATGTTGCCTTCTTTTAAATCCTGAATTGCATTACAACTTCTCGCATCATTATTTTTCACAGTTATATCTTTATTAATAGTAAGATAATAAACAGTTTAATATTTGATAATTGATTGGCCTTAAAAATATTAAAAGTTGTAGAGAAAGTAGACACCTTTTAGAAACTGGTTCATGTGCGAATTCAGAATAGTTATAAGATCCTTACATTTTAAAAGACAATACAATAAACGTTCGTTATAAATATCTGCTATTTACTAAATTTATTCTGATAGAGATTTCCAAGAAGTCTGTTCCCACTTGTTCAATGTCAACAATGTAAAAAATTATTTTCTTGTAAAACCCCGTAACCAATTATGATTGACCAAGGCCGTGAGTGTATATATAGATAATCTCGTCTGAATTTATTTATATAAACATATTCGACATTTTTTATTAAATCAGTAGTTTCATTAATCATTTACGCACAAAAAATAATTACAAAAACGGGACCTTGTTGTGCATGTTGTTGAAATAATAGCAGTAAATATTTTCATATTAACATACCAAACTAACTGTCGAAGCAACGCCACAAGACCTTCCTCGCATACGCTACAATATCTCTTGTCACTTAACTTGCTCTTTATTGTTTATGCAATTAATTTTTTCAGAAGTGAAATTTAAAAAATTTAAGAACATAGTATGATCGAGAACGGTAAGAGAAATTGCTCGTAAACTGGCTACATCATGTTTTAAATTTTATAAGCTCATAGATGATCTTCAATTTAATTGGTATCCGAATCCGCTAATTTCTCTGTGGCGCTTTCTATTAATTTAAAAAAATTAAATCTTTAGTGTTCTTTAATTATAAAGAATATTTTTCAGAAAATCAAATAACCGATATTTTTCGTCACAAAAATACTTGAAAATTATCAGTTTCTAACTGCAAGGCTCGCAGTAAGATCATAGCGCATTATGCTAGTCAGCACAACCAGTTTATTTTAACTTTTACTCTTAAGCTTGTGCGAGAGGTTCTACAAGCTAACTGTAGATTCTAACGGCGTAAGACTTACCAGTGTGTCAAACTTAAGCTGTTTGTGTTCTCTGTTTATAGCACTGCCGTGTCATTTCGTATCTGCATTTCATGCAATATGGTTTAATTTGTTTTCTCATAAAAAACTTTTTCGGTATTTATTGCAGGTATAATTATAATAAACGAAGCATTTATTTGATCTTACGTTATCTACACTTATATGTTGTTGTTAAGTATTTTTAGAAACAAAAAAGTTAATTATTTTGTTTTTCTTTAATTTATTTTTTAGATTGCTTAGTCGGACAGTGTCCACAGTCTGACGTTCTGATGATGACGCGACGTTTCGGGGATTTTAGGCATTTTGCCCTGAGAAGGACAATTTGTTATTGTTGGAATTGGTGTCACCGAGACTCGAACGCAGGGCGCTTCCGCGTTTTCTGTTTGAAACCTGGAACATTTACCAGTAGACCACCTGAACTGTCCACTTTAATGATTTTAGACGCTATATTTATTTTAGTTTTGGTTTTATTTCCATACTAGCTTGGTGTTCTGCTAGTATATGTAGCCTCTTTTAGTTTTTCCTTTGAGTTCATTTATCTGTTTTGGCTATTAGTAGTATTATCATCTCATTGGATTCGATGGTGTTCAGTCCAATCATAATCCGCAAGTTTAGACTTGTCTGTTTTGCACTTATGTTATTTTTGTGCTTTGGTATTCTTACGTTTTAGGGGTCTGCCGGTTTCCCCGATGTATTGTTTTCCTCACTCGCACGGTATGTTGTGTATACATTTCTTTGTATTCTGAATTTTATTTTTAGGTTTGGTTTTCGTGACTATGTCCCTTAAAGTTGGCCCAGATTGGTAAACAGTCCTGGGCGAATTGATTTCCGATTCTTCCCAGTTTGCCTGGATATACTGTTGTGGGAGTTATCTCAGTATCTGCCTTTTCGCTTCTTGTGGTTTTATTTTCAGAGCCCAGGTTAACTGTTAGTTGCGGGTTACCATTTTCCAGAAGTGTTTTCCTGATAATTCCTTTTCTTTTCTAGGTCTTTTTTATTCAATCATATGGTTTTAGCACGTTTGTAGAAACATTTTGTCACTCCTTGTTTTATATTGTTGTGGTGGTTGGAATCGTAATCGACTTTCTGTATAGTTGCGCTATTGGAAACTGTTCTCGTTTCTGCATACTAGGACGTCTAGAAACGTATCTTATTTTCGCATTCCAATTCTATTGAAAATTTGATCAAGTTTTCTTGGTTGTTAAGGAATTGTAGAAAATTGTTCGGTGATTCTCTTCTATGTGGCCATAGTACAAACATATCATCTACGTATCTTGGCCAGAGACTGGGTATCATTTCACGTTGAGATATTGCTCTGTCTTCGAAATCTTCCATATAAATGCTGCTAATCACTGGAGTAAGTGGTGAACCCACAGCCATCCCAAACTCTTGCTAGTAGAACTTTTTTTCGATTTGAAAGTACGCTGTTTTTACGCCTATAGTCAAGAGTTTCATAATTGTACCTACTTTAAAATTGGTCTTGTTGAGACTGTATCGTAATCTGAAGCCTATTTCTAATTACTCCAAGCGCTGCTTCCATTGGTACGTTGGTTGGTTAACAAGCTTACAATGTCAAAACTCATCATGATGTTATTAGTAGGAGAGGTACGGATTTGTTTTATTGTTTCTATGAAATGTTTCGTATTTCTTACCGCAAATGTTGTGCTTCCAGATAACAGTGCTATTATTTAAAGTAGTAACTTAGCTAGAGAATGGCATAGGGAATTCCTTGTGCTTATTATAGGCCTTAGTGGAATTCTTTTTTTTTTGTATTTTTGGAAGGCCGTATAAGTGCGGTGGTTTGTTGTAGTGAAGAGTTAATTGTATTCTTTGTTGGCCTGTGAACTCTTCTTTGTGTATATTCGTCGTTTTATCAATGAAGTAGGGTCTTTGGTGAATACCTAATACTCACCAGCATCAATAATATAATTTTTTGGATCTTGTTCTTCTAAGGATCCATATCAATAACTACTATAGCGGTACCTTTGTCTGTTGGAAGACTTTTGATAGAAGTATCCGCTCTGAGATTTCGGACCGCTCTAAATTTGTTCTTAATCAGATTTTGTTTGACTATTCTAGTGGTTTCCAGGGCTGGTCTCGTCTTTTATCTATAGTCTTCAGTATTTTCAGGCTATAATCTATTGGCTTTTTCTTCTATAGCCATTATCATATCAATTTTCGGAATATCCTTTGGTGTTACCGCGTAGTTTAGACCTTTGTCTAGTACTGCCATTTCTGCTTCATTCAACTGTTTGCTGGATAAGTTGATAGCGGATGTTCATTGACCATAGCCTGTTTTGCTTGTTTTATCAGTCGTTCTAGCTTTTTTTATCTGTATCTGCTTGTGCTTTTATTTATTGTTTTTTGCGGCTATTCTTCGTTGCTAGATTTATTCTTATGTGCTCTTCTTTATTAATCACACATTTAATTGCAGTTTTCAGTTCGTTGCATTGTTTCTGTTGTTGTTTAGAAACGGTGGTAATTAATTATTTCTCTAACCAATGCTTCACTTGTTCGACGTATTATTTGCGGAGGTTTTATGTTTAACACTTTCGGAATAACTTTGCTGTCTTGGGCTTTGTAGAGATGTGTTAGGTGATTCTCCTCTGATGCGAGCTTAGTTAGGGATTTTTCTAAAGCTCTAAATGGTTGATTGACTTCAGGTCCGTACTGATAATCAAGATGCTGTCTAAACGTTTGTGGATTATGATTTAGATGGTTTAGTTCGGACAGTGTCCACAGTTTGGCGTTGTGGTGGCGCGACGTTTTGGAGTTTTATTTTATCACAGTGACACCAATTCCAACAATAAAAAATTGTTCTTCTCAAGAAAAAATACCCGAAGACGGGGGTAGAATAAACCTCCGAAACGTCGCGACTGTGGACACTGTCCGACTAAACTATCTAAATCATAATCCACAGTCACACACTTTTAGACATCTTTCTCGTTTTGTCTGTCTGTGTGTCTGTCTTATGTGATAATAAACACAAAATATTAGTGGGTGGCTCTCGAGCATCCCCTGTTTTTTAATTATTCATTTTTCCCCCAATTTGTAGTGTATCCCAAGCTCATACCATGTTTATCTATTGAAATTTCAAAATACATTTTTTTTCCTTTGCCAATTAATTTCATAGAATTTAGTCGTTTTGGCAATGGTTTAGTTAACTTGCGTAGATACTTGAGACTGATGCTTTTTATGAATTATTTTGATAATGAAAGATTTCTCCAGCTAGAAGTTGTTGTACTAAAAATGTTTACATTTTCATATGTATAATGTTTACTATAAATTGTTTTGGTTTTTTAAGCAATTAAATTTCAGAACAACGATATTAATTATGTTTTTCAGTATAGATATTTTTATAGTAAATATACGTAACAAAATAATATGTCCCTTGAAACGAGTAAGATAAAAGTACATCTGTAAGTAAATATTTGGTCCAGTGGAAGATCCATTATTATTTTTCGTTCATGTTTCTGATTGTTTTAACCTTGAATTTATTTAATTATGTAGGCCGTTCGGTTTCTGTTTTTTTTATTATCAGAACTTTTTCAAGGAATGCTATTTTGGGACAATGAAGTTGCATAAGACTACAGTTCAAAAGACTCGACTTTTAATAAATAGAGTTTGATTCTAAGAAAGCTTGATTAACATGTAAAATGGCTTTGAAATGCCATTACAATATGAGACTAGTATATTGACCCAACTCAAAACAAGGTTAAGATGCAATTTTGTTTTGTGTAGAAAGTTGTTTAATTTGCATTTTGTTGTTGCTTTTTGTTGACGGAACTGCCGAGGAAACTGCATATGACTTATTTTAGGATAATTAAGTGGCATCATGAGATTAAAAAAATAATCTGAGTTAAACATTCATAAATAATTGATTATAGGTATATAAAATACTTAATTACTTCTCAACAATATTTATTTATTTTAACATTATACGCATTTCGGCATGTTTACATAAAGTGACCATTTATTTTTGTTTCAAAAACGGGACGTGTTTTAAAAATTAATAAAAATTAAATAAAAATCGATAAAAATACAAAATATTGTACGAAACACACTTTATTGGTTTTATTCTCAATAAAATATTAAAGAACACATTAACTTTATTGGTTTATTAATGTTATACCTATACATACAAATGAACAAAAAAAGAAAAACAAATATAAAATAACTATCAACATTTTAAACTCATTTTTCTATTTTGGTTC
The DNA here is from genome assembly GCA_958336395.1 of Ctenicera cuprea. Lineage (NCBI taxonomy): Eukaryota > Metazoa > Arthropoda > Insecta > Coleoptera > Elateridae > Ctenicera > Ctenicera cuprea. The sequence continues at coordinate 42,844,288 of OY284489.1, read as the reverse complement.
TTTACTGACTACTTTATGAAACTCATTTGGGTTTCATAAAGCAACTCCTTAAATTAAAGAATTCGAAATTTTATTTTGCTAGGTTGGTGACAACCATGTGACAACAAAACCTTCACGCGTTATAAACATAACCTTCAAATTGTAAGTTCTAAAAATTAAGATTATTTAGCGTATTTTCCGCTACTTTGCGTAGCTCGGGTGGGGTGCAAGATAATTCTTCTTCCATCTTATCTTCAAATCTTAGGTATTTTAAAAATTAAATCACTTTCAAACACAGTTTGTCTCAATTTTAATTTGACAGTAGTTTGAATTGTTTGAAATTGTTTTAAATGTCACCAACAGCCACAAAACCAAAACAAAATACAAAAATTTTCCTAATCGATATTTTTTAATTAAAATATAAACTATGGTAATTTTTAACTTTTTTGGACCAAAATAGAAAATATAGTATAAAATACACGTTTCATAAGACATTTAAGCGCACTTGTCAATTAAAAAACTAGCCGCAAGCGGCTCGTTTTCTAACTTGGACGCGTACTCTAAAATCATGTCTTATGAAACTTGATTTTTAATATACTATTATATTTTTCTGAAGAACAAATTTGTTTTAATAGTGCAGGTGACGACTTCAAATAAGTATAAAACTCTTGACAAGACTGATTTATACTGCCTTTAGTTATTAACATTGCTTTTAGATGAGCTGTGCCACTGCGAAATGCCAAATGCAATCTTAGATTTCAGCGTCGACTGATATGGGGCGCCAAGTGTAAAGTGAAAATTTGCTGTGCATTTCACGATATTTAAGACAATTTGTTCCAATATTTATTATACACACATTTAGCTAAATGCTTTTTATTTTAATAGAAAGTTGTAGATTTAAATAAATCCTTAAACATTTGGTTTAAATATTCCAACATTTAATAAAGCATTAAAGATTTAAATAAATCTTAAAACATTTACTTTTCAAAATTTTCAAATATTTAGTAAATCTTTATGTATTTAGATAAATCTGCACATATTTGTTTTAAATCTTTCAATATTTAATAAATATTCGCAGATTTAAATAAATCTTTACTGATATAAATGAATCCTTGCAGATTTAAATAAATATTTCAACATTTAATTTTAAGCTGTCATATATAAAGTTAACTTGTCATATTTATTTTACCTTGGTAGACCCAATCTACGTAGAAGACCAAGACCGTTTAAACTAGTGGTAACGTTCAATAAATGTGAACACGTTTTCCGTATTTCAAGAATTTATACAATTAATGTTAGTTCAATCATTAATAACAACATATTTAACAACATAAACATTGCGTAATTTATTATTCGTACAATAAAATTTCCTCAACATTCCCTTGAGAATGTAATTTTCAGTCTGTTTTGTTTAAGCGTTGAACGCTTCCACCATGACCCTGCCTTGCGCCTTACTACCGGTGCAAACGGTCTTGGTGTCCTAACTCACCAAGGTCAAATAAAGATGACAGGTTAACATTAAATGTGACAGCTTAAAATCAAATGCTGAAACATTTATTTAAATCTGCAAGGATTCATTTATATCGATAAAAATTTATTTAAATATGCGAATATTTATTAAATATTGAAAGATTTAAAACAAATATGTGCAGATTTATCTAAATACATGAAGATTTACTAAATAATTAAAAATTTAAAATAAATGTTTATAAGATTTATTTAAATCTCTAATGCTTTATCAAATATTGGAATATTTAAACCAAATGTTTAAGAATTTATTTAAATCTAGAATGATTCATTAAAATAAAAAGCATTTAGCTAAATGTGTGTATATATAATGAATATTGGGACAAATTGCCTTAAATACCGTGAAATGTACTACAGCAAATTTTAACTTTACACTTGGCGTCCCATAGACTTACGCTTACTACCGAACTGGCGGTCACATAGTTTGGTTATCTGTATGAAAACATTATTGGCCTTCATTTCAATTTGCAAACAAATGAATACGGACAGTATTGTTTTAATTTTGCATAACGGGACATTTTTGCGTCCCGACTGATTTCTCGGGGACAACGGGACGATGGCTTAAAAAACGGTACTGTCCCGTTGAAAACGGGACGTATGGTCACTTTATGTTTACATGCCATTGTCAAAGGTTATATTAGAAAGTAAACAGTTAGTGTTGTTATAGCAATAGAACTTGGTGACTTGATCTCGGTAATCGTCTGCAGATGACTTCATTTCTTATTCCAAAATGTCCAATAGACGAGAATTTAAGAGATCAATTTGCTCATTCATTAACGGTACAGTTTTTAAATGTTTGTGAATTTCAAAAGCTTCTAGTATATCTAATTTACGTTTATCATCTCAAAAGTGTAAACATTTTATAGTGTTATTAGATGTCATTGAATGATTGTGTTCTAGTAAGTGTTTAGCGTAATTGGATTTATGTGGGTGTTTGTATATGTAACAACGTACGTGTTCTTTATACCTAGTATCAAAATTCCTAATTGTCTGACCTATTTAAACCGAATTACAATGCGAACAATTTAATTTATAAATGCCTGATTTGAGCAAATCGTCTATTTTTGATTTTGCATTAAACACAGTGTTTAAGATGTTTCTAATTGTTTTAAAACTTACTTTATATTTATTTGTTTGGTTCATAATTTTTGCAATTTTTTCTGATTTGTCACCAAAATATGGAATCGAGGCATATTTAATTGTATCGGATGAAGTTAAGGTATTCGGAAAAAGATTATAAATTATTCGAATACCCCAACTTCATCCGATATAATTACATATGCCTCGATCTCATATTTTGGTGACAAATCAGAAAAAAAATGCTAAAATTATAAACCAAACAAATAAATATAAAGTAAATTTTTAAAACAACTAGAAACATCTTCAACACTTTGTTTAATGCAAAATCAAATACAGATGATTTGCTTAAATCAGGCATTTACAAATTAAATTGTTCACCTTGTTATTCGGTTTATATAGGCCAGACAATTAGAAATTTTGATATTAGGTATAAAGAACACGTACGTTCTTACAAATACAAACACCTACATAAATCAAATTACGCTAAACAGTTACTAGAACACAATCATTCAATGATATGTAATAACACTATAAAATGTTTACTGTGATGATAAACGTAAATTAGATATACTAGAAGCTTTTAAAATTCACAAACATTTAAAAACTGTATCGTTAATGAATGTACAAATTAATCTCTTGAATTCTCCTCTGTTGGATATTTTGGAATAAGAAATCAAGTCATCTGCAGACGATTACCGAGATCAAGTCACCAACTTCTATTGCTATAACAACACTAACTGTTTATTTTTTCATATAACCTTTGACAATGGCATATAAACATGCCGAAATACGTATAAGGTTAAAATAAATAAATATTGTTGAAGTAATTAAGTATTCTATATACCTGTAATCAATACATATGGACTTCAACGAAGTAAAGCTAGAATTTATAAATAAAATTCATAAATAAAATTTTCGACTCTAAGAAAGTTGTTTAACAAAGTAAAATAACCTTGAAGTGCCAATAAAGTATGAGACTAGTATATTGACCTAACTCAAAACAAGTTAAAATGTTGAGTTTAAATTATGTTACCTTTTCCCTCTTCCTTTAATTTACCTTATTTCAAATCCAAATTGCAGAAAACAGTAAACAGATAGGACTTTATTGCTAAAGGCAAATCTTTGGATTTCGCCACAACGATGCAGACATATTTTACATTATACGTTTTCACATATAGGAGATAGTAATTCACAGAAACTACGTCATTTCTGCTTATATGTCGTTGTTTATTAACGCAGAAGGAGGACAGGTTTTTTCCTCACGTGATTTTGGGTATTTACCCATTGTTACATACTCTGCATTAGAGAGGAGAATATTGCGAAGGTGACCTGAGGCAAAGAACGTGATTGCAAATTACGGCTGTTCTAAAAACCAAAGCAATAACATTTGTGGTACGTAATAATATTTCTGTTGAAGTAATTCTCAAAATACTGTTTACAAGAGATAAATGTAGGTAACTTTAACATTGCTCTAACTGTTTTTCTTTTGAGAATTTAAATACTTTGTTACTGCCTGCACACGAAACCAGAAAAGGAAACTATAATACAAAATATTTATAGGTTCTAGCTTTACTTCGTTGAAGTTCATTCTGAGTAAGTATGAGTAAAATACCTTATCACTTCAACAATATTTATTTATTTAACATTATACGTATTTCGACATGTTTACATGCCATTATCAAACCTAATTATTTAGTTATGTAAATGTAAATGTAAACGTAATATGAAAAAGTAACCAATAATTGGAGTTGCTATAGGAACAATAGAACTTTGTGACTTAATGTTGGTCATCTGTGTCTGCAGAGGACTTGATTTCTTATTCCAAAACGTCCAATACAGGTGAATTTAAAAGATCAATTTGCCCGTTCATTACCGGTGCAGTTTTTAAATGTTTGTGAATTTTTAAAGCTTTTAGTATGTCTCATTTACGTTTATCATCACAAAAATATAAACTTTTCATAATGTTATTACATGCCATTGAATGAGTGTATTCTTATAAGTTTAGCGTAATTGGATTTATGTGGGTGTTTATATTTGTAACAACATATCTGTTCTTTGTACCTAATATAAAATTTCTAATTGTCTGGCCTACATAAATCGAATTACAATGGGAGCAATTTAATTTGTAAATGCCTGATTTAAGCAAATCATCATTTTGGTTTTGTTATGTTAATGACATTCTAGTATGTTTTGATAGTTCATTTGAATTAATTATTAAATTTTTAATTTTTATTAACAGCTTGCATCCAACTATACAATTTACACTAGAAAATGAACAAAATAGCTTCCTTAACTTTTTTAGATTTAAACAAAAATTAATTAAACTAATAAATTTGAACACTCTGTTTATAGAAAACCTACACAAACAAATATTACAATACCACACGATTCTTGTTATCATAAAACACATAAATTAGCAGCATACAGGTCCATGATACATAGCGCGTTAATGGTCCCTTTAGATGAAATTAATTATAATAGAGAAATTTCAATTATTAAATAAATTGCATATAAAAATGGTTATATTACTAAACTTAATGATACATTATATATTGAAAAATATTATAAATTAGCCATTCAAAAAATGTATTCAAATACTGAAACTTTATCCGATACAATTAAATAAGCTTCGATATCATATTTTAGTGACAAATATGGAAAAATTGCTACAATTATAAACAAGACAAATAAATATAAAGTAAGTTTTAAAACAAGTAAAAATATTTTAAACACTTTGTTAAATGCAAAATCAAAACATAGATAATTTGTTAAAATCGGGCATTTACAAATTAAACCGTAAATTGTAATTCGGTTTAGATAGGCCAGACAATTTTAATATTAGGTACAAAGAACAGATATCCAATTACGCTAACACTGACTAGTACACAATCATTGAATGACATCTAATAACACTATAAAATGTTTACATTTTTATTATGATAAATGTAAATTAGACATACTAGAAGCTTTTGAAATTCACAAACATTTAAAAACTTTCCTGCTAATAAACGAGCAAATTGATCTCTTAAATACACCTGTATTGGAGATTTTGAAATAAGAAATCAAGTCCTCTGCAGATATAGATGACCAACATCAAGTCACAACGTTGTATTGTTCCTATAAAAACTCCAACTGTTTACTTTTTTATATTACCTTTGAAAATGACATGTAGACATGTCGAAATACGTATACGGTTAAAATAAATAAATAGTGTTGAAGTAAAACGTATTTTATTTATACTCAATAAATATTACTTCAACGAAGTAAAGCTACAACTTATAAATAAACCCTGTATATAGCCAATAACAAAATAATTAATTTTAAGTTTTAACAAAATATTGTGAATTCGAAAGTTACACTGAATGTTACAGGCGTTAAATTGTAGAAAGAATGTTTCTAATTCATACGCGTTACTTATAATCAGGTATTGGAATCTTTTTTTTATAATCAAATAACAAAAACGAGTTTTACAATCGATTATTGGAACCGATTATTATAAACGATTATTAGAATCTATTGTTACAATCGACCTTTGAAATCGATTATTAACTTTTATCAATTATTTTTTTGTATCAATTTTGACCTATTATCGAAAATCGATTTTAAAATTACAAAAAGTCCTAGCCCTAATTATTGCAAGCATCACATATAAATTGTAAATAAATTCTACTACACGTTTTAATTTGGAATAACTATTTACCAAATAAAACTAAAGACATATGAGAACTCTGCACGCGACGGAGAATTCTGTAAATATTGTTGGCATTGTATTTATTATGTAGGGCCGGCTCTAGGGCGGGGCAGTTGCCCCATGCGGCACCTTCAAGGAGCGACAATTATTTAAACATTGATCCTAGTTTTTAATAAAAATAATTTTTTGGTTATCAAAAATTCAAAATTACAAATTACAAAAAATGTAAATAAATTTTTTGTTTTATAGATTTACAAACGCAATTGTAGCAAAACAATATCAAATTGCAAAACTTGTTATTGAAAAAATAAACTTCAAACGTTTAACACAGTTCAGCCGAGCGTACCTAGCAAGAAACAGTCCTCGTAAATTAGGTATCGTAAGTAATGTTCTATTTTTTAAGATGTCATATTTTTTTAATTTATTGTTATATTATAGGAATAGTAAATAAAACTGTGCAAAAACTGGAAACCTAATTATTTTTGTTTATTTTATCCCTGCGTGTATAGGTATTACAGTTTATACTTATTTGGCTACAGTAAACAGAAAAATAACACCTGTTTTAGTTTAAAACTTAGTAAGATAAGTTAAAATTTATGTAAATACCCCTGGAATTTTTTCAATTTGCATAATATCTATGTTAGTGTACAAAGGGAGGGCCTGGGGGCGACAATATGTACATTTGCCCCACCAGCATTTGCTACTCGAGCCGGCCCTGTAAGTATAAGATTGAGTAAACGCGTTTTACACTCGCAGTTGACTTTGTGTCATCTCATTAATGACATTAATACATTTAAACAGAATAGGCTAGTAGATACTTACATTGTTCAAGTTCTTCAATGTTCTCATATGGAATTGCTGGCATTTTAACTGCAACGCAAAAAAAATTTTCAACCATAAACTAATGTTAAAACAATGCACATAATTATTATTGTACGTAGCTATCACTCGCGGCAACGATATTTTATCATTAGTAAACGATTGTCGTATCTTTATCGTTATTTGACTCGACTATATTTGATAAACCCATTGTTGCGTTTTGCTTTAGGTAGTTCGTCACACTTTACAAGCAACGTTCTATTAGTATTGTGCATTTTATACACCTCCGCAAAATAACGTTTTTAACATCACGTTATCAATTGAAAATTATATTTCTTGAAATTGGACATAAAATAAGGAAATGGAGTTTGTATAAGTGTGAGGTTATTTACGTAACAATATTGTAATATCGGTCAGTAGTAGCACACAATCGTTACTTTGGGACCTTGAAACCCGTGAAGGACAACATACACGCGAGCATATGCTAAGCATTATCAATCACTACACTTATTTTATTGATACTGATATATAATATTGTATTGCGTTCCACAGTTTTTAATTAACAGTAATATTTTGAATAAAAACTACATGAACATCACTAAATAAGTCTAATTTTGATAGATAGATAAATAATCGTTTATTTATATACACAACTTCGTAAAACACATTCTAAAACAATAAATGTTACTTATAACTAATGCAATGCCAATCTAGTATTAGCATACATACTGAAAACAAATAAATTGAACTACTTGTATACCGAGTGGCCGCGAGAACAGGTAACAACCAGCCATTTACTCAATTTTAAAATTAATAATTTCAAATTTTTTCTGGGTAATATACACATAAACATGCGTATTACGACATAAAACGGTGTTAATTTTGACTTCCGGTTTAACCGGAAGTGATAGCAATGTTTTTATTTTTAATGGAACACCCTGTATATTTTACATATTTGGATAGACCTTTTAATTTACTTACCCATTAACTTTTAATTCTGGCCGCCAGTGGGCGTTTTTAAAAAACCTTAAACGCCTAATAATGATATTCATTATTAATTTTTTTTAAGTTGGCCTTGAAAACAAAAGAATAATGAACTTTAAGTGTTTTTTTATTATTTAGTTTAAACATTTTATTGTGGCAAAAAGATATGTAAAATTAAAAAAAAATTCTCAATTTTTAAACGGCCATAACGTATTTTTTTTTAAATTTCCCTACTTCAGTTTTATTGCGCTTTTTAAATTGCCATTTTATTTGCTTTAATTTAATACCAATAACATACCTTATTATCTATTAAAAATAGCTACGTTTTTGCAACTAAGTAGGCTTTGAAAACAGAATACCAACAAGGTATGGTATTGATATTACATTTAAGCAAATCAAATTGCAATTTAAAAAGAGCAATAAAACTCAAGTGAGGGAATTTAAATAAAAGCTGAAGTGTGGATTTCGAGTGGACTTTCCCATACTAAAACTTATCGTATTTGCAAAAGTGTAAATTTTATAATTATAATCTTCCATTCCATCCATCCAAATTCATAGAAAGCGCCACAGTGAAATCATAGCTTTAAAAAAAACAAATTGTATTAGATAAACAATATTAGATACTAATACTTGCCGTTGCGGTATTTGCAAAAGTGTAACTTTTAATAATTATAACGTTGTACAGTTCAGCGAGTATTAGATTTCTAAGAAACAAGCAGCGGGAATTTGAGTATGCGATAGCATGTTCAATTGGTTCCCGTACCGTAACTCTACCCAAAGAAGCAGCGACTACTGCACGAAAGCAAGGTAAGCACCCACCGAAGCGCTTTGGCGAATTACAAATTCTGCTTCGGATGTCGGACAAAAATGGCTGTAATAGCGTTATTTGGGAAGTTATGGAAAATATGCAAAGAATGAAAAATATATTTTTAAACTAGAGCTAACTGATAGGCGTAGTTAGAAGCACGTAACTGCCGGAAAACGCGTTGTTGGTATTAAAAAGCATCGCTTTTTTTCTTAATATTTAAAATAGTTGAAAGTTCTAGCAAATCCTAATAAAGTACTTTAAATAGTCTATCGAACTGATAAAAGTTTATAACGATCGGCGTTTGAATAAATAATTAATTAATTTCAAATTTTTAAAAAATTCCTGGAAGGCGTCAGAATAAAATTTGGTAGATGAATAAAAGATTAATTTGTAGTTCAATGCAAGCTCTATCGGCTCAGAAAGTTTAAAAAAATCGTGCGGACAGTTTTTGAAAATTTTGTAATTAATTTTATTTCATAGTATACTACTTAAAAAGGACTCTCAAACAAGTGGTAGCTGATTCCGATCAGACAACTACTTTTTGAGTAAATGGGCGTTAAAGTCGAGATTTTCAAAAAACTACAGCGGCCGCCATTCTGAAGCTAGAGAGTTCGGTAAAAAAGTTTTTGAATTGCCTTAAGTTCTTCTCTCAGATTATGAGCTCAAATTTTCAAAATTTTGTTAAGGAAAAAACGCTACAAAAAAACATGTCTAATTTCCGTTTCCGGTTTAAGATTTTTTTGAAAAGCTTGACTAGAACTACAATTTTCGATATACCTCTTGATTTGAAATTTCATCAAAATTGGTCCAGTACTTTCGCCTGTAGAGGCGTCATCCACACACCCACAGACAGACATTTTTTAAAAACCACTTTTTTTGGGTTTCTTTAGGCCCAAAACGTGTATTTCTGTTAAAATCTAGATTTCGAAAATTTTCATGAAATCGATACCGAAGGTATGGGAAAGTAAAAATAAGTTGACCGTTTATAAATTCAGAACTTTTTTTTATAGTATATTAAAAAACAAGTTTCATAAGACATGATTTTAGAGCACGCGTCCAAGTTAGAAAACGAGCCGCTTGCGGCGAGTTTTCTAATGGACAAGTGCGCTTAAATGTCTTATGAAACGTGTATTTTATACTATTTTTTCTATTTTGGTCCAAAAAAGTTAAAAATTACCTTATTTTATATTTTAATTTAAAAATTTAATAAATTAGGAAAATTTGGTTTTTGTTTTTGATATGTGGCTGTTGGTGACATTTAGTAATTTCATACAATTCAAACTACTGTCAAATTAAAATTTAGACAAACAATTTGAAAGTGATTTAATTTTTAAAATACCTAAGATTTGAAGATAAGATGGAAGAAGAATTATCTTGCACCCCACCCGAGCTACGCAAAGTAGCGGAAAATACGCTAAATAATCTTTTTTAGAACTTACAATTTGAAGGTTATGTTTATAACGCGTGAAGGTTTTCTTGTCACATGGTTGTCACCAACCTAACAAAATAAAATTTTGAATTCTTTTAGGAGTTGCTTTATGAAATCCAAATGAGTTTCATAAAGTAGTCAGTAAAGAACCAAAATAGAAAAAAAATTTTAAATATCTTCTTGCCACAATAAAATGTTTAAATTAACACAAGAACCACTTAAAGTTCATTATTATTTTGTTTTCAAAGCCAACTAAAAAAATTAGTTATGAATATCATTATTAGGCATTTAAGGTTTTTTAAAAACGCCCTCTGGTGGCTAAAATTAAAAGTTAATGGGTAAGTATTGTACATATCCGTAAAGTAAATTAAAAGGTCTATCCAAATATGCAAAAATATACAGTGTTCCATTAAAAATAAAAAAAATTGCTATTACTTCCGGTTAAACCGGAAGTCCAAGTTAACACCGTTTTATGTCGTAATATGCATTTTTATGTGGATATTACCCAGAAAAATTTGAAATTAAGAATTTAAAAATTGAGTAAATCATAACAATCAATAAAAGATAATTATGATTAGTCTTTAAAAATATCGCTAACTTGCATTGTGTTTTACAAGTAACATTCTGGTTTCTTTTTTACATTCCTCCAGTGGCGTAACAAACACCCCAACACCCCCCAACCCACGGGATGACCTATCCTTTTAGGGGCTCAGAGCGATCAAAGGCTGTCAAAAACAAAAAAAAATGAAAAAAAATACGGTCATTGTACTTCACGCCATAAAACCGTAAAAAGTCAGTCAGCTCGAAAATATGTAGCCTAAATAAAAGCATAAACCCCCATGTCAGCGAAATAACTAGATACTTAAATTTAGAAATAATTACTTCAGTTTCGGTTTCAATCGCGAACACAAATATTACAAATTTAAAATTTGATAAAATTGTGCTTTAATTTTAAGAATATGCATATCATATAAATCTAGCAAGCCATCAAAAGAAAAAAATGAGCAAGGAAAAGGACAAAAAACTTAAAATAACTTCTAAAAGTTAACAGTTTCTGCATGTGGAAGTAGAAAATAACTAAAAGGTTAAGCATCGACGAACTCACAAATGAATTCGCCATAAAAAAATACGCTAATTCAAGTCGTTCTCTATAAACCAAGGTTGTCTGTCAATAGACAATATTGTGTTTTTATCGCACATGATTATCACCAACGAAAATAAGTTTAACCTGCTGGGGTGATATAGTTGTTGTACTAATGTTTAAAACGTTAAAATTAACAGCTTATTAATGTTTAAAAGTTAGTTTTTTTTAATAATCGTCCTGATATGTGACTGATAAACGTAGATATGTCTCATTTGTAATTTGCCTATAGTAAAACTGGAGGTGGGGTGGAGGCCTATTATAGAAATCTGCGAGGGGCCCTTACAATTTGCGTTACGCCACTGCGCTATTTCGCTATACGAAGTACAGTATAGACTTATAGAGGAAGGTATTGTGATCGTCAGGTTGAATTTGGAGCAAATGCGTTCATTCGCCGAAGTTTTTTTCGCTTTGAGTTTACTGGCTGATATACGAGTTATGCCTAAAAGAAAGGTACTTTTATGGCAAACATTTTCAACCCAAAGATTTTCGCTAACAAACAGGATTTAGGGCCTTGGGAGACGTCTGAACACAGAAAACCCAAATTTGGCTCAAAGATTGCAAATTGCAATAGGATGACACCGCAACAAAATGAGGTTGGTCCGACATAAAAAACGGGGGGGGGGGGGGTAGCTCTATCTCAAACTAGACGCGCTCGTAAAAGCAAACAGCCGATCTGCGCAAACGCGATCTCCCTATCACACCCATTGCCATCCATCAATTTTTTGTTTTTTCAAAATTTTACAAATTTCGGCTTTAACATCGGTATGAGCATGTTAAATCACAATAGGAATAACTTTCCATTGAAAAAACATCAGTGGGAGGTTTCCTTTTGGTCGTTTACCTAAACAGTTTAATTGAGTGATTGCAAAAAAACGGCCATCAGCCAAAGGGGATCTCGTAAATGGTAAGAGGTGGAGATTCGGTTAAATGAGAATTGTTCAGCATCTCAAGTACTACTATGATCCACATTCAAATCATAGAATGTTTGCTTAATTTTCAGTACAGACTGAAAAAACTAAAATTTTCAGTTTTCGTTTGTGTATAACTTGATTATTATCAAAGATAGCGCAAAGAAGTTTTGACATTATTAAGACACGTTTTTGCACATAATTCGAATCTCAAATTAAATTTTTTATAGGTCGTTCAATTTTCAATTTTCAAGTTAACATTACATTAACTTCGCTTTTTTAAATATGCTATGCGTCAAAGGCGGCCATGAGAGCTCTTTTTCCTCGTTTCTCTGATATAAAGTTTATTGGGTTTATTTTTACAAATAACGGAGTTATAAGCAAGAAACCGTTTTTTACAGTAGGCTGTGAAAAACTGTTGCTGCATTTGTTTCCATTGAGGTTTGATCCGTTTATCTTCTCAAATAATAAAGTTATAAGCAAGAAATTGTTTGCTTATAGTAGGCTGTAAAAAAACAAAAAATAAACACCTGAACGTTTCAGGGAATAAAATTATTAGAAATGTATGATCGTATGATAATCAGAGACGAGTACTATTTGTTTTGGCAATATCTGCATCTTAACACGAGTTTATTGTCATTCTAAATTTATCTTCCTTTTCGTGTTTTATTACTTAGCAGGAGCATTTAAAAGTTAAACGTCTTTTGAGTGTTATACGAGCATACATTTTAATAGTTTTATTTCCTGAAACATTCAGGTGTTGAATTTTCACATCCTACCATGAGCAAACAATTTCTTGCTTATAAGTTTATTATTTGGGAAGATAAACCGATCAAACCTCAATGGAAACAAATGCAGCCTTTTGTTTTTTGTTTTCTTTATTTTTTTTAATTTTCAGCTTATTACAAGAAAAGAGTTTTTCACAGCCTACTATAAAAACAGTTTTTTGCTTATAACTCTGTTATTTGTGAAAATAAACCAATCAAACCTTATATCAAAGAAAAGGAAAAAAGGAGTTCCATTCAATGATGAATTGGCCGCCTTTGACGCATATTTAAAAATGCAAAGTTAACGTCAATATCTTGAAAAGTGAAAGACCTATAAAAATTTTAATTAAGATTCGAAATCTGTGTAAACTTACTTACTCTTACCGTTTACGAGATCCCCATGCATGCACTGCTTTTCTTGGACACCCTGTAGAGTGTAGATCGTGAAAAATCGATTTTGAGGTTTCATTAGATAAACATTGGTTGCAACTAGAAAACACAAAATATTATAAAAGCGGGCAACTACTTTAAAAAATGGAGGGGGATGCTCTACTTTAATATAGACGCGCTTCGAACAAAATTTAAGATTAGTATTCTACACATATCAAAAAGCCGATTTGCGCAAATGCGATTTCGCTATCACCCCGTACCCCCAACATCGATGTTTTGTTTTTTCACAAATTTACGAATTTACGAGGCACGCTTGCGGAAAACTATTATTAAGTTCAACTTTTGAAACAAGTCTAGTGCCATGAAGATCTAAGGGTATCCTCAAAAAGCTGAAATAATTTGAACTAACTTTAGGGAAAAGTTCTACACAGTACGGTAATAACAGCAAGTGCCTCTGGAAGAAGAAGAAGCTGAAACTTGCTCTTAAAATACACTCGGACCTTCATGGAAACGGGATGTTTCAAAGAAATTAAATTATCTTGAATTTAGCGACTTTCAAGTGCATCTCTTGTCTGCAGTTTAGTATAGAGAATACGTTTTTCACGGGGCAATAACGTTTTTGAAGTTTGAAAATATAATGATATTTGTATACAAATTTGAAAAAAAGGTATTATTATACAGGGTTATTCCAAACGTCATCCTCCGCACCCCCAGCCACCTTGACTTAATTTTTTTAAATAGCGGCCTATAATTTGTGTGAGCTCGTTGGGAAGCTTGCAAAAAACTGCATTCAAATCTACCGTCATAAATGAACTGGGATGGTTGGTTTTTAAGTTACAGCGATTGAAAGAAAAAATGCATTTTATTTTATATTTTTTTATTAAGACGTTAATATTAAGTAACTAAAGCCTGTCGGACAAATGGGATTGTGACGAATATAAGAAAGAGAAAAGTACTGCCTCGTAGCTCGCGTCCGCGACAGTAAAATAGCAAGAGAAAAAAAATCTGCGTCGTGTCAAACGGCCGCGACCGACTAGTATGACAAAGAGAGAAGAAAGATCTGCCTCGTCGCTAATATCCGCGACAGATCAGAAAGAAGCGAAGAAGAGAGAAAGGGTTCGTTTTTCCTGTAAATTATGTTATTACAGAATCTGCCAATGTATCCACTGCCCAGCTGACCTAACCGCAGAAACTTGGGTAGTTGTTCCATAAAATATTATGTATATCTAACAAATGCAACCGATGTGTCCACGGTATGAACAATCCCTTTCAATGCTATAATCCTAGGCTTCAATTTGTCCCAAAATAACATTTTTGGGCACATCGACAACGGTTAATCCAACTGTCGATGAGCCCATGAATATTCTATCTGAGCACATCGGTTGTCGTTGTGCCCATTTCAGGACAAGAGCCAGTAAGTATGAGATATACATTATATCGTAGTTTTATGATAGAGGGTGGTCCAACACTTATTACGCCCCTATATAATTCTGAAACGAATGTAAAGAAAAAAATTTTAATAAAAGGTTTTTGGTACCTACCTACGTTTGGTAATTGTTGTAATATCAAGCTAGCAATTGTTTGCAGTCATTCGATAGAGGATATTTCTCTTTATTCAACGATATAAAACTTGAATAGCGTTTACATAACATTTTCGAGAACAACACGAAAAAAGTCAATTCATTTGATGTCTCTAACGATCCAAAACAGTTAAAAGCACAAAATATTACTGCAGTCAATAAAATATATATATAAAAATATGAATAGTTAGCACGGCCACTTAGAATAATATCTACTCATTCTCTATACGATACGACTTGACATAATTATCTTGAAAATCTGTGCCGATTTTTGAAATTGTCGTTTGCTTCAAAGTGTACTTGTTTATAAAAAATAAAAAATAATCTACCACACGCACTATTGTTGTTGTTTCAGACTGCTGTTTGAGTCCATAGCTCCTTATATGAAGAAATAATCCTGTTTTTTTTTTGAAAAGTGCGTTATGTAATGGTATACAAGTTTTATCGTTAAATAGAGAAAAAAATCGCAAACAATTTGAAGGTTGAAAACGACGATTCGTTAAAGTTGTTTTTGAAGGATGCAGAAAAGTGGACCAAACATTACCAAAAGACCTTTATTAACATTTTTTATCTTCCTCGTTATACGGAGTATAGCCAGAGAAAAGTATTGTTATCGTCAAAATTTTGAAGTTAAGGTTTTGACGGACGGTTTAGCGTCTGAAAATAACGAAAACTTAGGTTTCGTCATGATGTCTGCGTGTGTGTAATAGCAGCCAGCTGAAATTCTCGGAATCATTGCCAAATGATTTACGATTTTATGTATGTTTAGAGTTTATGTGAAATACGTGTTAATCCCAATAAGTAATATAATCCACAAATGATTCACAATTTTAGTATTTTAGCTTGTATGTAGAATATGTGTTATTCAAACTGAAAGAAATGTAGCCCCAGTGTGTGTGTTCAACTTGAAGAGTTAACACATACAATCTCGGCTCCTTTTAATAATAATTAATATTAAAGCTGATATTTGTACAAGGTGTTTTATTGTATTTTTATTATCAAAACTTTAACATGTGTCTGTTTGTGTGTATCTGTATACACTTTGCAACCCGGAAAACCCACTGTAAGTTTAAAACATTAATAATCATCTCCTTTATTAAAGCAACACCGCTAAACCACAACTGCACGATCAAACTGTAAGTAAAAATTACTTAAAATATGGAAAATCTGTCAATATTACAGTTTACTTTCGGCTTAGACCGCGTCGTCATTTGGGAACTACACCGAGCATAATCAGGTAAGGACCGACCTGTAGCTGCCTGTACAAGCAATTGCTCTAAAAGTTTGAGCAATATTTGTTCGTAGGCCCTGCCTGCCTAAACAGGGTCGTGTGCCAACCAGAACTCAGCCGTTCTGCCCGACTGGCTCAAAGGGGTTTAAATACCTCCGCTTCCCGAATTTGAATTCAGTGCTCTATTCACTCTGAAGATTCAAGCTGCAATGTCTTACGAAACGTTCGGGTTCACAAACAGCTAACAGGCATAAGCCGATTAAGTATTTTTGTCCTGGCAAACAAAATACATTTAAAGCAAATCCTTGTCCGCCCCAAGGTTTAAACAATCTAAGCACACGGCCCTGTTTAGGCAGGCAGGGCCAACGAATAAATATTACTCAAACTTTTAGAGCAAATGCTTGTAAAGGCAAACAAGCTACAGATCAGTCCTTACCTGATTATGCTGGGTGTAGTTCCCAATTGAATTGATGACTTAAAGTTTTTAGTTAAATTAAGCGATTGCAGAAAAAATACGTCAGGAAAGTGACGTTACGGTATCTACTCAGGGGCTTCAACAAACCCCTCGTCCTGTAAGTACTCATTCCCTGCCGGTTGCAGAAAATTGGTATTTACGTAACAAATCAGGAAAGTGATGCTTTGCAGGACGAGGGGTTGGTTGAAGTATGAGGCCACCGTCATTTTATAGGGCCAATTTTTTAAAATGAATTCAATGATAGCAAAATAAATTTCTATTGGGCGTTATAGCACATTTATGTCTACATATATTTAAAAATGCTATCAATGTTTTTAATAGATTTTTTTGGGGTAGATTACAGTGGCGAGATTTTTCATATTTACAGTGGTTTTTCGGTTACAAAACAAACATGCATTTTTGTAAATGGGAATTATAGTCGGCTTTGACATCATTTAAAGGGCATTTTTAAAATCTTATAGTTTGCTATACCTATTTTTCAAAATAATTGAGATATTAGGTATACAGGGTGTCCCAGAACTCGCGGAGGAGCTCTCAACTCAAGATTCTACTCTTTAAACTGACACTTCTTTACCAAGAAAAAAATTTCTACCCTCAATGGTTTTCAAACCGCAATGAAATGAAGCTGACCAATAAGAGACGGTTTATTAATTGAAGATAGATGCAGAAATATTAAATGTATGCGTTTCTTAGGAAACAAGAATAATTGTTAGATTTTGCAAAAGTTAGTATAAAACATTTGGTCAACTTTAGTTTTTAACATGAATGGCATTTAATCACTTACCCACATGCAATATTCCTGATTTGAACGCCGCAGGTTTGTGATGTCTTGAGGCAATTAGTAACCAATTAGAGATTAAGAAGACAATTTCAATGTAAAAGAAAAAAGGAAATACAACAATAAAATATAATACAACACAAATTGCACAAATTATTAAGCTAATTCAGAATGAACTGTCACGTTGAACGTCTGTCACTAAGACATTGAAAATTTATAGTCGGCCAAATAAAAATTCAACTTATTTTATATGACGCTTTTAGTTCAGTTGCCATATAAACAACCTTTTTTTATTTTTTCTACCTTCACGACCAGTAAATTAATTCTTCTGTGACTGGTGGACTTTAATTAACAATAACTCAAAAAGTATTCTAGTTGGAAACATTTTTCATGGACAAATCTAGTCTATTTAAGGAAAAGAATTCACAGTTAAGAGCTCCTCCGCCAGTTCTGGGACACCCTGTATTGTTCTAACTGATGTAATTTAAAAAAAAATAATGAGCCATGCGACACTTAAATTCACAAAAAACAAATGGCAGAGGTAGAATTACATAACATACACTTAAATTTAACTAACAAATTACGATTCACATGACGAAATTGATAATAAACAGTAGTTAGAGTAAGTAACAAAGAGTAATGTTATCAAAAATAGAAGAAATGTTAAACAAGTCAATTTTATTAATGTAATTTTAATGTATGTTATATAAATCTACCACTGGCATTTGTTTTTTGTTAATTTTCTGTTTCATGGTTCACTATTTGTGTTTTAATTACATCGATTCAAATAATACTCCTAAGTCTCAATTATTTTGAAAAATAAGTACAGCAAACAATATATTTTTGAAATGTTCTTAAAAGTGCCCTGTAGACGATGTCAAAGCCACCTATGATTCCCGTTTTAAAAAATGCATGTTTGTGTTGCAACTCAAAAACCACTGGAAATATGAAAAATCTGAGTACGCCTCTTGTAATCTACACCAAAAAAACTAATACAAATCATAATAGCATTTTTAAATATATGTATGTAGAAATAAATGAGCGATAACACCCAATAGAAATGCTTAAAATTACACTTTATGTCCGCTCAAAACCAAAAGAAAATTTTGTATTTTTGTTTCTACTGTTGAATTCGCCTTCAAAATCGACCCAATAACATACTAACCGTTTTTCATAACTCTAATATTAGCAAACTTATAACTACATCAACAATGAAATACCCTGTAGGTACTCCAGCCTTTCCACAGCTGCAAGTTGCCTTACACCCTTTTGTCCATCATGGTATCATTTTCAGCAGAATTTCAGGAGCAGGATCCTTGGAATGTAGAAATTGTAAAAAGGAAATTTTTTGAGCTTCTCCAATTCCAATCTTGGCGTGTCTTCTCGTTGCCATACCTCTGTTAAACTTGGTTAATCGTTGATTGAGGTATTCCTCAATCAACGGTAATATGTTCAGGAAGTGATGCAGAGCTGTAAGAGGTAGGCTCAATTAAATTTACTTTCTGCAATTGACCTTTCATAGCACTGGGTGCAAATGCAAGAAGGTACACCCCTCTATTTTCAGCATTTTTAAAATAATAAAATTAATGTTATGTTTGAAAATGACATGTAAACACGTTTAAATACATATAAGGTTTAAATAAATAAAGATTGTTGAAGTAAAATAAACCATTTTATTCTAAATTAATAAAATTTAACACGGGAAGTTTAATTACTCATAAAAACGCTTTATATAACGTATAGATCCCTATTTTAATATTTCCGTTTTAACCAGAAAGAACACAAACTTTATCTTTTAAAATCACACCCTGTACATTTTTAAATAGATTCTTGTAGAGCATTAAATTCTATTTTTAACTGCACTGTTTTTTTCAAATTTGTTATTCGTTAGTAAATGAGGAAGAACAATGGAGATGGCCAAAAATCAATATTTGTTTGCAATTTTTATTAAAAAGTAGTTAGTGATAAGGTGGGAAAGACGAACACAATATTTATCGTGCTGTTCATGTTTGTATCTTAACTGATATATTTAAACTTTTGATATGTATCATTTTGGTATAAATCCTAGTGCACGTAATTTTGAAAACAAAATTTTATGTTACGATTCTATTAAAAGATATACAGGGTGCTATTTACACAGATAAAGTTTAATTTCATTAAATTAAAATTTCCAATAAGGAAAATTTTCCAAATCAGTTTTTTTTACATGAAGGAATTTATTGAAAATACCCGAAAATTCCCAAATTTAAATTTGGAGCCAAAACATCAAACTTAATTTTGTGTAATACTGTAAACACTAAAGACAGTTAAATAGCATAACCGGGAAGTTGAAAAGGTGTAGGTATTTTAAATTATGAGCTGAATGCCAAGACATCATCAAACAGTTTAGCAATATTTTTAATTAAATTTTTTTTTCATTTTAGAAATTTAATGTAAAAAAAAAGAAAACCGACTTCAAATAAAAACACAAAAGTAACATAAGTTAACTAAAAATCAAAAAATAAATGTTTTTTATACAACAGTTTAATACTTATTTGTTGTTCCGTTTAATGTAATTAAGAAATTGTTGTTTATTATATAATTATTAATTGTTTTATAATTAAAAAAAAAATGGTAGAAATGCATAGTGATCTGGGGGTTGCATTGTGTGTTGCCTATTTAAAACAAATTAGGCTCGGAGTTTTAAAATGGGCACTCTGTATATGAACAAAAAATATCTGCCGTTAATAACAATCCCGATAGCGACTTTTTTATGATATTTGTTGTGCCTTTGCAATTATATGCGCACCATCAAGAATCACGTGAAAAGGTAATAATTTGGCAAAATCCTAGATCAGCATCTGTCAGGTTTGAATTCATGAAAGAAACTGCTAAAACTACAAGATCAGAAATAAATTATATAGAAGAACGAATTATAAATTTAACTACAACAAAAGTACAGGTTAATAGTGGGGATTTTTCGGTAAAGCACAAGTTAATATTAAAAATGATAGACAGAAAGGTATGTCATTCCATTAAATCAACCTTATCCCAAATTTGTTAACCGACTTCAAAAAAAGGAAGAGGTTCTCAATTCGTCTGTATATATGTTTTTTTTTTGTTTTTTTTTATGTGTGTTCGGGCATAACTTTTTTGTTTATAAACCGATTTTAATGATTTTTTTGTGTTGGGTTCAGTATAGTTCCAAGGTGGTCCCATTATAATTTCATTGGTATTGGAGCTTGAACTTCGAAGATACTCCTCAAAATCTATTTTTTTTAACCGACTTTTTAGTGTTTCCGTATTTCATCTTCCGTTTCAACAAGCCGTCATTTCCTCATTCGAGAAGCATCCTTACTAGGTCTACCCATCACTTAAAATTGCAAAATAATTAACTTTTAAAAAAAAAGAAAACCGACTTCAAATAAAAACACAAAAGTGACATAAGTTAACTAAAAAGCAAAAAATAAATGTTTTTTATACAACAGTTTAATACTTATTTGCTGTTCCGTTTAATGTAATTAAGAAATTGTTGTTTATTATATAATTATTAATTGTTTTATAATTTTTAAGTCGGTGCCAAGTAAAACATAAAAATTCGAATCTAATTTGTTATTGTAGCGAGGTATACAATTTGTATGTTTTACTTGGCACCGACTTCAAAATTATAAAACAATTAATACTTATATAATAAACAACAATTTCTTAATTATATTAAACGGAACAACAAATAAGTATTAAAGTGTTATATAAAAAACATTTATTTTTTGCTTTTTAGTTAACTTATGTTACTTTTGTGTTTTTATTTGAAGTCGGTTTTCTTTTTTTTTTTAAGTTATTTATTTTACAATTTTAAGTGATGGGTAGACCTAGTAAGGATGCTTCTCGAATGAGGAAACGACGGCTAGTTGAAACGGAAGATGAAATACGGAAACACTAAAAAGTCGGTTAAAAAAAATAGATTTTGAGGAGTATCTTCGAAGTTCAAGCTCCAATACCAATGAAATTATAATGGGGCCACCTTGGAACTATACTGAACCCAACGGAAAAAGAATCATTAAAATCGGTTCATAAACAAAAAAGTTACGCCCGAACATACATAAAAAAAAAACATATACAGACGAATTGAGAACCTCCTCCTTTTTTTGAAGTCGGTTAAAAAGTAGCGCATAATATCTACGTAAACATTGATTGTATGAAAAATTCACCTTTAATAAAAATTGGGTAACTGCTAGTTAACACATGCTTTGTTGACATTCAAGTTTTTATACGTTTCGTTATTTGGTTGCTACGGCAACTAGAAAAATTTTGAACATGAAACGTATTTTATTCAAAAATTTGGTTATGGTACTCCATGAGAAAAATGTTGTACCAGAAAGAGACACAATTGCTAAATCCAAAATCGGGAAAAAATATATGTGATTTAAAAAACACAAGTTGGTTATCATAGTAACCAAATAACTTACAAAAATAAATGGAATGGATACAAAGTAGGCGCTGAAACTTAATAAACATCTTTTCTTAAGGCTATATTATCATAAAAATCAATATTTACGAAGTGATATACAATACGCTTAACCTTTAACTACCGTATAGGGTTTTTGTCTTTGTCCAACACGCCTAATTATAATCACAAATGGGTAATGGGAGTTTTCAAGAAAAAAACACGGCTTTTTTCCCACAAAAAAATAATTTCAGACGTTTTCCTATTACAGGGCTGCCAGCTCCGGACTACTGAAATAGGGGTACCTCGGCATAATTAGGCGACCAAATGTTTTAAAAAGGGGGATTTAACTCAACCATAAATTTTGCAGTTTACTTGTATATGTATACAAGTCTATTTTATTCGCGAACATTGATGTAAAACTATGCTTTCTTACTAGATGATGTAAATGTCGCTAACTTGCATTGGGTTTAAGTTCATATTGTCGAGTAAAATAAATTATTATTGATTAATTACAGTGATGCATATTAATATCAGGTAAATATCTGTACAAAACAAGCACCTGCACAACTGTAGGCAATGAATGCATGCAATTGTGCTGTAAATGCGGAAACCATGAGTTTAATCCCGATGCTGGTTAACCAAATTTTAGTTATTTTGCTTTTTGGTTTAGTTTCTATTTTTTTGTCTGATTTTGTACTGCAATATTAATCTTTTTGTAGTAAAATAATTCAAACCTATTTTGTCAGAAAAAAGGCGATAATTATTGTAAAATGATAAATAACCATAATCTAGTCTCCCGTGAATAACAAGAACAAACAATCTAAAAAACGTTAGTTTACACAAATTTACAATCACCTTTTCTTTCTGAACATAGTTTGCATTTGCAGCGCAACTTGCTGCTTGCACTTATTTACCTGAATTTATTGTAGACAGCATTATTGTAATTAATAAATAATTTAATGCATTTCACTGGATAAATATGAACTAATAGTTAATACAATTGACTATTTTTACATTATTTAATAAGATAGCATTGTTTGAAATCATTAACATTAAAATTAATAGAGATGGCAAGTAATACCGAAAATTACAGGCAGTTAGTTCGTTAAAAACACGAATAAAAGTCGGCATCCCTTATACATGTCAGTTTTAGTTTATTATAACTTTGGAATACATATTTCCAGCAAGTTGCATATTCCCACTAATATAAATAGTGATGCGAGGCTGGGAAAATTTCCAAATCATTTTCTTTTACTGAAGGGAACTTATGGGAAATTTCCGAATATTCCCAAAGTTTAAATTTAGCAACAGAACATCAAACTAATGTTTGTGTAAAACTATAAACACTGGAAACAGTTAAATAGTAAAACGTGAAAATTGAAAAGGTGAATTATAAATTATGAGCATAATGCGAAGACATTAGTCAGCAATGTTATACAGTTTTTATATTTTAAATTTATACAGGGCGAATAAAAAGTAATGCATGATGTGTTTGTAAATATTGATTCTATGAAAAAGTTTCAATATTACCTTTAATAAAAGTTGTTTGTTAAATTTCAGTGCATACTTTATTCATGTTAAATTTTTCATACGTTTTGTCATTTTGTTGCTATGGCAACTAGGAAATTTCTGAACTTCATGGGTATGTCATTCATAAATTTTGTTATGCAACACATGAGAAAAATTGTGTACCAGAAAGAGAAACAATCGCTGAAACTAAAAACATTGTATAGGTAACCATTAAAAAAAAATGGTTGCCATGCCAACCAAATAACTAAACGTAGAAAAAATTGAATATTGACAGAGGAGTACTGAAATTTAACAACCAACTTTCATTAAATCTAAAATTAAATCTTAACGTTGATAATGACATGTAAATGTGTCAAAATGCGTATAATGTTAAAGTTAAAATAAATTAATAATGTTGAAGTTATAAAGTATTTTATTTAAACTCCTAAGATTATTTTTGAGCTTCTATATGTATTTACAAAATTACAGATGTGTTATTTTTTACTAGTCACCCTGCCCAGTTTTAATTATTTTTGTTCCTTTCTTTTGCTTTTTATTAGTTTTTTTTGCAATTTACGAAAGAAAAAATTAATACGATATCTGTAAAACTATAATTATAATTTTCATGAAAAATAGGGTTACTAGGTATCAAAATTAATATCTTTCTGCAACACATCTAAATATAACCAAAAATAATAAAAATGGGTACTGGAAAATGTTTCCGAGAAGATTCAAGAAAAATCTCAGGTTTTTTTCCTAAAACAAGAAATTCCTGGTGCTTTCCCATTACTAAACATAAATCAATTATCAAGCAGGCCACTTCTTTTTATTAAGTATGCCAATTTACAGACACATGAAACCATTGGCTGAATCATAGAAAAAGCGCAGAATTTAAATATGAAAATGCACCCAGATGCATCTAGGAGACTATTATTGATTTTGGGGTACTTTTGGGGGCTACTGTTGATTTTGGGGGATCACCTTTGAAAAAGGGTCCCCCTGTCATCACTAATATTTATTCTTGGTCTAAACTTAGATTAGGTTCATGTCAATTGTCTATAATAATAATCTTGACTAGCTAGCAATTAAAAAAAATTGAGTGGCCAACTACTTCACAAAAAGTACGAGAAACATTGTTAACAACTTTGGATTCTACACTTTTCAGTTTACACAGACGCTTGAATATTAATGCAGTACAGGGTGGCCTAAATTCGTTGGTTTTGCTAGCTATCTTGGTTATTATTGCAGTTCGAAAAAAACTGATAAAACATGTTATGGGCAAATATTTTGAGTTTATGTCGATAGAAAAAACGGACTTCTTTTGTTTTTACATTAGGCGCCAAAATTGAATTTTTTCAAAATATGAGGGGGTCTAATATTTGTTATTTCAAAAGCTAGAAGGAAAGTGTAAAGAAACTTTTTTAGAATCAGTAGAAACAACTAAGTCAGTAAATACATTTTAAACAATTCTAAAATGTGTCGAAAATGAACGGGAACAATTCGACCATCCTTAAAGTTAATATCAACATGTTTGTTATAAAACTGCTGCATTTCTTTGTTAATTTTTTCTTATCTGTAGTTTAGTTTTTGTTGCTTTGTATTGTTTACTTAAAACTAGGTAATATTTCTTAAAATTGTTTATATTTTACTGACTTCAGTTGTTTCTACCAATTCTGAAAAATGTTTTAATAGCCTACTTATTAGTAAAACATAAAAATGAAAAATTTAAAACATTTTCAGAATCAGCAGAAACAACAGAAGTCAATAAATACATTTTAAACAATTATAAGCAATATTATTTAGCTTTAAGTAAACAACGCAAGTAACAAAAGCAAAATCAGATACAAAATTTTTAACAAGTAATTCAGTAGCTTTATGAAAAAAACACATTGGTATTAATTGTAACTATGCTCAAATTGTTCTCTTCCACTTTCGATACATCTTAGAATTGTTTAAACGGCATTTACTAACTTCAATTGTTTCTAAAAAAATGTTTTAAATTCCTAGCCTACTTATTAGTAAAACATAAAAATAAAGAAAAGTTGGTCTAAGTCGATTGCTATTGGAAATAAGTATAACAAAGTATATATTTTTTGAACCGCAAAGTCACAGTCAACTAGGGTTTCTACTTAAAAAAACCTAAGTTTGTGTTATAACTCAAAAATAAATGAATGATTTTAAAATCGGTTTCAATATTTAAATTCCTTGTAAAAATACCTATAACAAGTGTCTTTACACTTTCCTTCTATCTTTTGAAATAACTGAAATCTCCTATTTTGAAAAAATTCAATTTTGGCGCTAACTCGAAAACAAAAGAAAATAGCTAAAGTCCGTTTTCGCTATCGAAATATACTTAAAAAATTGACCTATAACATGTTCATCAGTTTTTTTTCTAACTGCAGTACTAACCGAGATAGCCTGCAACACTAACGAATTCAGGCCACACTATACACTGCCTAGTTCTATTTTTATATTAATTTTTTTTTGCAATATTTCTACATGTAACGCAAACAGAGTTTTAATGTCTGTTTGTAAACATTTCATCCTACTTATAAATTATTATTTGTTGCAGTTGAAAACCAACACAATCAAACATAATCGATGGTTCTTTACAATTATAATTTATAAACACACCTTAAGCTACATATACATACAATATTATTAGGTACGTATAGAAAATTAGTTAAACATTAATCAACTTCCACAACCCCTCCTACTTTTGTTAAAGCTTCTTTCAATTTCTCTGCTTCTTCTTTGCTTATATCTGCTTTTACTACTGCCGGTGCACTTTCAACAAATTTCTTAGCTTGCACTAAGTTCATTCCTTCTACTAATGCCTTAATTTCTTTAATTATTGCTACCTTTTGTTTTTCATCGAATTTCATTAATTTTACAGTGAACGACGACTTAACTTTCTGAGGAGCAGCTTCTTCCTCGTCCTCAGCAGGCAAAGCACCTGCCGTTGCAAAACCAGCAGGCATTATCGGAGCATCAGGAAGATTCAATCGCTTCTTTAAACCACTGGTAAGTTCAGACACTTCAATTAGTGAGAGATGAGATATTTCCGTTACAAGTTTTTCTATTTTTGCAGAAAGAGGTTTTTCTACATTTGATGGTGGTGGAATTGATACCGCTTCTGTTTTAATTTGAGCCTCTGTATTTTGATTATAAATCGAGCTGCAAAAACCAACATTTTGTCAATTTATCTTTGAAATACAAATTATGTCAATAATTTTTAACATACGCTAATGAAAACTTCCGCCACTGTCTTACAGGTGATCTTACAAACACTCTAACAGCCTGCATATCAACAACCAATTTAGTGCAAAAACAGAAACAAATCGTTAAGTATGTAACCCAAATTTGCAGAAAATGCACCAAATTTTGAGGTTATAAAATGCGGCCAACAAAATTTGTTTCAATTTGATTAAGTCCGCGCCATCTATTTTAAATTAGGTAAATGACGATAACGTACAGATGGTTGCCTATACACATGACAGTCAACAGCGATCCCATATGTAAAATGGACAAAAACATCTCGCCTGGATTTCCTATACTTAAAAATAAATTACCTTTACTATTTCCAAAAATATCATATAAGTATAGATAGTTGTAGTCTAAAAGTTAGCTACTACATAAAGACCAAAAACTATGCGCACCCGGCATGCCGCTCACTCACATATAGTCCAATGATGGGCTTACTATACAATGGGTAAGCGGTTTTGTGAGAAAAAAAAGTTTTTAATTTATGGACAAAGATTAAAGCAAAGCAGAGACCAAAGGCCACATTCAGCACCCTAAAAACTGGGATCGAGAGGGAGGTCGAGCGGGCTATCCCCCTTAAATAGTAAATTATGTAAAAACTGAAATTATATTGTTGTTCTACTATGAATCGTAAGCAAAATAGCTTAATGTTCTTAATTAATATTATAAGGAGTCTCAGAGAAATTAGCAGATAAGGACATCAACCAAATTGTAACTCATCCCTAGCTATATGAAAAAAAAATTGTGTAGAAAGTTTTGAGCAACAGTTTTTTGAAAATATTAAAAAAAGTTTCATTTCCCACTTGCATTGATTTCAAAAAAACTTGTTTAATACTTTTTTACCCCTAGGATTATCACAGAAAACGATAATTATGCCGACCTGACAACTCATTTTGTAATGAAAAGGCGTTAAAACCGAAATTTACAAAAATCATAGAAAACGTCACAGAGAAATTGGCCGATTGGGACACTAACTAAATTGTAGCTCATTCCTTTTTACTTTCAGTATAAGGAAGTATTGATTTCATGAAAATTTTCGAAATGAAGATTTTGACGGAAATATATGTTTTGCGCCTCCAGAAACCCAAAAAAATGTCTGTAGGTCTGTGTGTGGTGCATCATAACTACCGAACGGATAGTCGGCTATCGATGAGCTTTGGAATCTGGGGGTTTGTCAAAAATTCACTGACTAAATAAGTTTAAAAAAAAATCCGAAACTGGAAGCGGAGGTTTGCCATTTTTTTGTAGCTTTTTTTTGTAACAAAATTTTATAAATTTGAAAACAGAATCCAATAGAATTGCTTTAGAGCAATACCGATTACGATTTTTTGAAAATTTTGACTAGCGCCTTATTACTCAAAAACAGGGTGACAGATCGGGTTCAAATATTTTATCGTAATAGCCCTGTAAAGACACAATGTTATTGTGCCTAAAAATTTTCGAAAAATTAAGAGCCATGTAGTGAAAAAAATTTCCAAAATGTTCAAAAAAATATTCAAAAACTGGTCACGCGATGTTTTTTAAATTTTGTTAGCTCATAGAACTAAAGATGAGTTGCAATTTGATTCTGTCCCAGCTCGCAAATTTCTCTCTAACGCCGTAATGTGTTTTTGAAAATATGATCTTTAACATCTATTTATTCAGAAACGAGTTATCAGATCGGGATGAAATTTGGTATTAAAAATGCTCAAAGAGTACACAATGTTATAAGCTTCTAGAACTTTTGGAGCTACTAATACTGTGAAGTGAAACAATATCAAAATTTTGACTTTTTCAAAAACATACTGGTCAAAAACTGGCTAACGATTTTGTTTAGATTTTGTATGCGCTAACTTGTTTGTGAAACCTTCCATGAATTTTGAAAATCGATAATTTGTACCCCCTTATTTAATTAACGGGGGCCGATACACAAATTTCTGTTTAGGCTAAATTGCTCATGAGTGATGCTAAAATAAAGTTCTCAACTTAACTTTTACATACGACAATATTGCGGGGGTGGGGGTTAATTTTACCTCCCCTATCCAATTCTTGGTGGAGAATTTGTTCTTCCGTTATTTTGGTTTCTTTAATTCCAAGGGATCTTTTAGCCAAAAATCCCAAAATTGATTTTCTATACAAAAAAAACTCGAAAAAAATGCAGCGTACTATCAGTTTACTTTACATCACTCGCTCTCTTTCTACAAACACATACGCACACACGCACGCACACAAGCACGCAAGCACTCACGCACGCAAGTACGCATGCAACACGCTCGCTCGCAACATGCACGACCGCACGCACACATGCACATAAGCACGCACGCAAGCACGTACGCACGCATGCAGGCACGCACGCACGCACGCATGCACGCACACATGCAATAACGCACATGGTTTGATTAAAATGTTTGATTTTCTAGATATTTCTAAAATATATTAGCTGAAAGAGGTAATATTGGACTTGCCATGGATAAACCATTATTTATGATATAAATTTTATTATTAAAAGTCAAATAATTTTAATTCATGCAAAGTTCAAATAACTGAATCAACTCAATCGCTTTTGTTAATTTAACATGTTTGTTAGCAGGAATATTATTTAATAACGGAATACACTCAGCAAGAGGTAGCAAAAACAGTACAGCAGAAGAAATCCAATTAAAAATGGCATATATTCATACTATTTACGTTACTTTAGCTTTGTTTTTTATTGTTCAATAATAGCACACCTAAATGTATAGTTTTATTTCCGATACAAACACTTCATGCTATAATTATTTACCCTTTAAAAAACGAGATGGATTATAGATTACTGATTTTCTAACTAGCAATTCTGTAAGTACTGCTACCCAAACGATCGATTATGAGATCAAACAGAATAAAACATGTAGCAAATATCAAGCAAGAAGTTTTTGTAGTATAGAATAGAAGTTCATACAAGTATAAAGGTAAAACAGGCAAGTAGTAGAATATTTTATAAATTATAAAATATGCCGATGTGATTTTTCATTCAACACGTTTTTGATAAATAGGGTTCTTTTGCTAAATATTATAATTTGGCATTAGATTTGTTGTTGAAATTCTTCCCTTAACTATGGATTAAATGCTACGTTTACTTATTTGTTGTTTGTCTTTTCATTTCTTTTGGTATAGTTTTGCCCACTTGTTCCATTCTTGTGTCTAGTTTAAGTTGGTGTACATGAAATGAAACGCTTAAAATTCTGTTTGTTGATATAATTTATTTCGTGGTATTAATTTCTTATTCTTTGTGAGGAATTTTCCGTTATCAACGGAAAAAAATCGTAGATTCGTATTCTACGCATGTCTAATAGCCGCTCTGCGCAAACGCGATCTTCCTATCACCTCCCTCCCCACCATCATTTTTTGTTGTTGAAAATTTACGAACTGTAACTTCAAAATCGGTATGACCATGTTAAGTGAATGACAATAGGAAGAATATTTCAGTAAAAAAAAACACCACTAGAGGATTTCCTTTTGGTCGTTTACCTGAACAATTTAAATGACTAATTTCGAAAAAAAAATATTTTGAGATTTCAATGAATAAACATTGGTTGCAACTAGAAAATACAAAACATCATAAGACTACTCTACTGCTTCAAACAATGGGGAAGGGTTAGGTGGCGTAGAGGATGCTATACTGCAAAATCGACGCGTTCAGAAAATAACCTTAGTTTCGTATTCTACACAAGTTGAATAGCCTATCTGCGTAAGCCCGATCTTTCCACCACCTCGCAGTGTCCTCCAACGATTTTTTGATATTTCAGAAATTTACTAATTTCAGCTTCAAAATCAGTATGAACATGTTAAATGACACTAGATACAATTTTCCGTTGAAAAATCACCCCTGGGAGGTTTCCTTTTGGTCGTTTACTTGAACAAATTAATTGAGTAATCGCCGTAAACACATGCCGAACAGCCGATCTGCGCAAGGCCTACCATCACCAACGATTTTTGGATATTTAGAAAATATAAGAAATTCGGTTTCAAAATCGGTATGTACATGTTAAATGACAATGGGAACAATTTTCCGTTCAGAAATCACATACCCCCTTAGAAACACTTGTTTAGTGCAAAATCAAAAACAGATGATTTTCTAAAATCGGGCATTTACAAATTAAATTGTTCGCATTGTAATTCGGTTTATATGGGCCAGACAATTAGAAATTTTGATATTAGGAATAAAAAACAGGTACATTTTGGAATAAGAAATCAAGTCATCTGCAGACGATTACCGAGATCAAGTCACCAAGTTCTATTGCTATAACAACACTAACTGTTTACTTTTTCATATAACCTTTGACAATGGCATGTAAACACCCCGAAATACGTATAAGGTTAAAATAAATAAATATTGTTGAAGTAATAAAGTATTTTATGTACCTATAATCGAATGTAACAACTTTTCCTAATTTAAAACTACTGTCCATCTATTACAGTAAGCGAGATCCTCATAGTGTGCTTAGAAAACTATTATCATACATTAACTTTATTTTATTATAAAAATATAGTGTGTACCTAAACGTGTTTTAAAGTGACTTTTTCAAAATGCATATGTCGAATTTTATTAACAGCGCCAAAAAGGCCGTGTTGTATTCCTCTTTTTCTGTAATCCATCCAACCATCTTATAGAGAATTAAATTTCGCACTCAAAAATGTAATAATCTACAGAGTATTCCATTTAAATAACAAAGTTGCTTATTGCACCTTAAAAAGCAATTACCCTGTATAAGTGAGATTAATTTACAATTGTCTACCAAACAACTTTTGCATTTAACTTATTTTTGTAAAGTTGTTATTTAAGGCTGTGGCATTGATATTGTATACTTTTAATTCACCCTGTATATCATCGTCTAATAATCGGCATATTTACTTACTCACTGCGTAGACCATTTACCCGTTTTCTTTTTTAAGAGACCGATTCAATTTTATTCTGTCACTTACTCGATGATCTTCCAAAGACTAAATATGCGTTTTTGGTACTTTTCTGTGGTTTTAACCGACGTTCCTCATGTCGACGTGCTTCTGCGGTCTAGTTTCCGTCATACTCTCATAATATTGTTTTGGAATATTTGAGTGAGACACGTCTATGTTTTCTACAGAATTTTACATTTTACTTACAAATGGGATCTGCAACTTTCCATTGTTTTGAATTTGTTCTTTAGTTTCCATTCGTATACTTCAGCAATTATGGGGCGATTCCACCATGTTTTGTTCCATATCCCAACTTTGTTCGTTCTATTGCTTCTTTCGTTTGATATTTCTTTATCATGTCTCGAATCTCTTATATCTAGTGTTTTGTTTTCTGTCTTTTAGTTGTCGACCTGATTGCTGCCTTCCATTAGTTTTCGGAAAAGTTCTTTCTACCTTTCTCGTACTCTCTTTTGATTTCTAATTGATTGTAAGCGTTTTAAGAAGCAGTCATTTTACGACCCTATCAATATTTTGTAGAATGACCATTGACTATTTTGCCGTTTTCCTGTAGTTGTTTTATAAATTCCTCCAATGCTAGCGTTTCTACTATTACCATTTCAGCACTTACCTTCTCTAATTTAATAAACACTTTTCTATTATATTTATTTAATTTTAGACAGCAGCAACTTTAAGTATGACAGAAAAAAAGAAGAAATTTGCACAAAATTTCGTGCAAATCACAAAGCCTTTGGATTTTATCTTACAAATTCTAGCTTGTGCACCACGCAAACAAATTAATGGAGTAACGCTAAACTTATCTAGAAAACAGCGAGTTTATGGGCAAATTCAGATTTTCGTAACAATTGCTGCTGTGGTAGCTTCCTTCATTGGAAAGTTTGCCTACCGTTACTTCAAACGGTCCACACACATCACAACTGTTGTTTTGGATTTGGTGAATACGTGTTTGCAAACTGTTTTGATTGTAGCATCTATACGCGGGAAAAACAGAAAATATGATTATCACATAGCAGTTACAATTGTTTGTGCAAATATACGGTTCTCATCTAAAGATTATAAAAATTCCCCAATGAGAATGTTTGTAAAGTGCTTTATAGTTATTCTTGGTACTATTGCTGTAGCTGCTGCAGATATCTGGATTTCTCTGAATTTGCACAAATATGAAGTTGTATTATGCAACCTTTACCAGTACTGGTTATTTTTCTACGAGTTTATTGTATTTATTCAAATAGAAGGAAAAATTGAGTTGTTAAAGCAAATGTATTTACATTTAAATAATCTTCTAATTGAAAACTCCTTGGAATTTAATCCTGACGTTGAGGCCATTGAAGAAATTAATATCGTGGATAGAAGCTCACTACAAATTAAATTTAATATGTGACATACTGCTAAAACTCATTACTTATTAGGTGAATTGATAAAATCAATTAATAAAACGCATGGACTCCAAATTCTCGTAATTGTTGGTACATTAATATTGGCAATGTTAAGTCTTTTAAATAAAGGAATTATCGTAGTACAAGATAAAAGTGGAGAAGTATCTATGTTTACGTATGCATCTGTAATTGTCCAGTTACTATGGTGTTTGAGTTTAGTGGTGAGTGTAACACAAAAATTAGTCGATAAATAAGTTCAAATTATGCTGCACTCTGTTTTCAGGTTGTAGGCATTATTATATCGTCCCGTTGCTCTTTAACACTTCGCTATGCGAATGATACGAAAGTCATAGCTCAAAAGCTTCTTTTACAAGAACGACCACTTCTTAGAGGGAGCGATAGTGACAACAGAATTTTTAGGCATCAACTTCAGATGCTTTCCAACTCTGGCAAAATACCAATATTTTCCGCAGCCGGATTTTTTGCTGTAGACTTCACCTTAATTTATGAAGTGATGGGCGCGGTTACCACTTACTTTATTGTTCTGCTACAATTTGCGGGAGTAACTAGTTAAATTATTAGATTAGAGAAATCTGTAGTTTGTGGTTCTTGTTTACAGCACACTTAAAGTAAAAAACCAATTTCAGTTGCTATAAATATTGCTGTTACTCACTGTATTGTTTAATTAAATGAAATGAAGGCGATAAGCTACCGTTGGTTTTTAAATTTTTGTTTGTTTTTAAAATTTGTTCGTGGTAGAATACGAGGATCGATCGAAATGTACGTGGCCTAACACAAAGATGGCGCTAATTCGGCGGAATTTGCATTACCATTTTTCAGAACCATCCTTTCTTAGGTTAAATATGACAATATAGAGCGATCTGTCAATTAGTTTATGTTTGACAGTGCGCCAAAGTGACCGTCTTGAGTGATTTTGTAAATAATGGAAAACACTGAGTTGCGAGCAGTGATAAAGTACTTTCATTTGAAAGGCTTAACACCAACCGAAATCAAAGCAGAGTTGGATTCGACATTTTTGAAGTCCGCTCCTTCGTTTTCAATGGTTAAAAACTAGGTTGCCGAGTTTAAAGCGTGGTCGTGTGAGCACAAAAGACGAACCCCGCAGTGGATGCCCGAAAACGGCTATTACCCCGGATATGACTGAAAAAGTCCTCCTTATCGTATTGGATGACCGTCAATAAAAGTGCGCGAGATAGCAGACATAGTTGGCATCTCAAATAGCAGTGTGCACAGAATTTTAACTGAATAATTGGATATGAAAAATACGCCGCGCGTTGGGTGCCGTGTTTGCTCACACCGGAGCAAAAACTGAATCGTTTCATTGTTTTTCGCGACTTTTTGGCATGTTTTCGTCGCAATCTGAAGGACTTTTTGCGCAGATTCATAACTGTCGATGAAACCTGGGTTCACCATCACGCTCCCGAAACCAAGGAACAGTCAAAGAACAATGGACACACAAAGGTTCTCCGCCACCAAAGAAGGCAAAAACGGTCTTGTCATCAGGAAAGGTTATGTCTACTGTATTTTGGAATTCTCATGGAATTATCTTGGTCGACTACTTGGAAAAGGAAAAAACAATAAATGGCCAGTATTATGCCAATTTGTTGCAGCAATTGAGCGACAAAATCAAAGAGAAACGGCCTCATTTGGCGAAAAAGAAAGTGATTTTACATCAAGATAACGCACCTATACACACGTCTGCAATCGCCATGGCCAAAATTCATGAATTGGGATTCGAATTAGTACCTCATTCGCCTAGATTTGGCTCCTAGAGATTTTTATGTATTTCCAAACCTGAAAAAATGGCTCGGAGGTAAAAGATTTTCATCCAATTCCGAGGTAACCGCTGCTGTAAATAGCTATTTTGAGGACTTGGGTTCATTGACCTACAAATACGGCATTGCTGCTTTGGAGCATCGTTGGAATAAGTGCGTTGAGCGAGCAGGAGACTATATTGAAAAACAAAATGATTTTTTGCCCAAAAAACTTGCGTTTTCTTTGTTAGGCCACGTACATTTCGAACGATCCTCGTAAGTGGTGAAACCTGAATTTTGTTTTAGATTTTGATTTAAAGTTAAATATAACGATTGTTTCTATGCTAAAGAATTCAAAAATTTGTTGGTTAAGCATAATCTTATTTCAGTTTTCGTGTTAATTTACGAACTATTAATCACTACAATACAGTACCTAGTTTCAATGTGTAACGTGGCTTCTTTTTATTAGACACCTTGATTTAAAAGGATTAATTGTGACTTGCGACTTTATTCAAGTACCCACTCAGTTAGCTCCGTTTAAACAAGATTCAAGTTACACGACTGAATGGTAAAATATCGTATGATTTGAACATTACTACAGGGGTTCCCCAGGGTTCAGTCTTGGGGCCTACATTATTTCTTATTTATATTAACGATTTTCCAGCAGCAGTGGGTGGAGTG
This sequence comes from Ctenicera cuprea, assembly GCA_958336395.1. NCBI lineage: Eukaryota > Metazoa > Arthropoda > Insecta > Coleoptera > Elateridae > Ctenicera > Ctenicera cuprea. Next base: position 42,808,738 of record OY284489.1, on the reverse strand, counting down.
TAATCCATACTTTTTGCTGACGACGCTTCTTTGTATAATAAAGTATCAAATTTAGATTTAGTGTTCTCGGAAGGGCAGGTTGCACTGGATAATGTAAGAAGCTGGTTCACAATAAATCAATAAAATTTGAATGACGACAAAACTAAATAATTGTTATATTACAAACTAGGGTTTAGTGCCAATACAGTCCTTGTACCAAAATAGTACTGACACTTATACCGTTTCACCATTTCATTCTAACTTTCGTGCATACCGGCACGCGGCCGACCCCTCTTAGTATAAGTGGTTGCAACAAGTACAATTAAGTTGAAAATTGCATTGAATTGCCTACCACCGTTGTATATAAAATTGGGTTTGATGAGGAACGTTGTCAAAGCCATGAACAAATAAGGACATGGATTTCAATATCTCAAGCAATAATTTCCCAACATCACTGATGCAAAAATTAAAGGGGGTATTTTTGTAGAACCCCAAATTAATCTATTAATGCGAGATACAGAATTTGAAGAGGCTTTAAGCGACTTAGAACGTTTAGCTTGGAATGTTTTTAAAGTGATAAAACAAAACTTTTTGGGAAATACAAAATCTGAAAACTACAAAGAAATTGTCGGTGAACTTAGAAGTTATCAAGCATTAGGTTGTAATATGGGCCTTAAAATACACTTCTTAGATTTTATTCCTCCGAATCTTGGTGACGTTAGTGATGAGCACGGAGAACGGTTCTATCAAGGCGTTGCCACTATCGAAAAACGTTACCAAAGGAAGTGAAACAGCGAAATGCTTGCTGATTACTGCTGGGCACTGATATCAGAAAATTCCACAGCCCCATACAAAACGACAGTGAAGAGAATAACATTCTAATTGTAATGCAATAGTTTACTTATTAGTTATTATGCGCAATATCTTTTATTCATTCTTTACGTCAATGTTTCTAAAACTTGACCTGCTGGAAGAAATTTTGTTAAGATTGTAATTAGAACTAGGAAACAAATATAAATTGTATGTGGATAGTAAAGAAATAATAAAAAGTTAAAAATTTGTTGACCAGTGATAATCAGCGCTAGATAAATTACGGCTAAACAAACAATTAGAAATCCGGTTGCACATATCAGCAGTTTCTTTCCAAGACCACCATTGTCTGCTTGCAATTTTTCACGCATCGGGCTAAACTTCTTCGACGTTTGAAATTCTTTTATGAGTAGCAACACCTTACAAAAAATGTTTCTTGTTAAACTATCACAGCAATAGTCAATCCTTGCAATGAATTCAACCCTTTCCATTTAGGTACTACTGCCAAGAAACACTCCCAGAAAAGTACATTAATAAGTATCTCCGTAATAACAGCTCTACATTTACACCAGATATTCCAATAAAAGGGATGTAATTCACAAACGTGGAGTAAAAGTAAACACTCTTTTATCATGGGTTTATTAATCATTTTTAATTTAAACTCCTATTATTACAAGTGAAAACAATAATTTTAATGTTGTTGTATATAAATCTATTTCGCTTAAAACGAGTACCTACTTTAGTGGGTAATTATTTAACAATTTATTAATTTTTAATCGAAGGAGATTAAATCAATCATCAAAAAAAGCTCTTTAAAAATTTTAATGAAAGGAATACTTAATAATTTAGACCGATCACGTTAAAAGGACTAGTAAAGTGATTATATCTGAACTGAATGTGCTTGAAACGAGGTCACAATTTCCGATAAGAATCTAGAAGTCTAACGAAACGTATTCATAAAAAGTTATTAGAGAATAAGTGTTTAAAATAAAAAGACTTGCATAATAAAGTATTTCTAAATCAAAAAAGATTGAAGGGTCTTAACAGTCTTATTGAAAATACTCAACTATAAAAAATGTTCTGCTTTGAAAACAGTTTTAAAGTAATTATTCCGGTAAATATTTCAGAAAAAAGGAGTTTATTTGTCGAGTGTTATTAGCAAAACTTCGAATTTTCACTGGAAGAGTTTATACAGCCGCTTTAAGCAAAATTATGTGTATATAAAATCATTGTAAATTACCATCGGGTAATTATTAGGATTTATTTGAACATAATTTATAATTATAATTTATAAGTAGGAAAATATCGTAAAATAGGAGCAACCAGCAAACAATTTACATTTGTTCTGTACAATCGTGTATATCTATTCAATAACTGCAGAATCAGCATTTAAAATAATAAAAAATTGTTAGTGATTCTAATCTCTTTTTATGCTAAATTATAGACGGTGATCATTTTTCAGGGTGTAATTATCAACTCTAATTTTTAACCGAAACACCCTGTATATTTCTTAAGTATTCGATAGTAAAACAATTATTTAACAAAAATGTTGTATTTGGTAAGTAGGTATAGTGAGACAAATTTTTTAATATTAAATCTAAACCTAATTTTACTTATTGTTGTATACAGTTTTGAAATTTAGATGTTCAAAACTACTTCCTGCTGCTGCTTTTGTTTTGATGTTTATAAGTGTATGTTTATATTAAATTTATAATTTCAAAAATGATCAAAGCATATTTTCAAAAGTATTTTTATATCAACGTTGAAGCTCCAATTGTTAAGGTGCGGCACAGCAATAAGTCGCAGGATATAATGACTACGGTCTCGATTACCTGCATGCCATGCTGTAGTTAGAAACAAAAAATTACGAGAAGAGGTTTGAAATACCTGAATATTGCTACACCTAAAAATTAAGTTGCAAATCGTATTCTAATTTCTAGGTTAATCAGAAATGTGTTATCATCCCCAGTGTATTGTAAACGAAGGAGGACAAATTGTCTATCTTACCTTGTTCTTAAATTTTTGACAATTCGCTTTTGAAAAAAATGTATACCAAGAAAACATTTCTATATTTCGTTTCCGGTTTTGGATAGTAAAAAAAAACTTTTTGCATCTCTGCACCTAGGTATACCAAATATTCATTAAAATAGATCCAGTAGTTGCTGAGCGTTGTACACGCACACACACACACGAACGCACGCATGCACGTGTTCGCACTCATACGCCCACGCCTACGCCCACGCACACGTCCACGCCAACAACGCCTCCCTACACACACAAACACTGACATTTTTTTAAAGTTTCTTGCGTTCGTAAAGGTACAAAACATGTATTTCCTTCAAAATCACAGAATCGAAAATTTTCGCGATCGTAATAATGTAAGTAGGGTTTACAAACAGTTTTTTAGCACTGTACCTAAATGTTTAGGAGTTTGACAGAAACAGTGTACCGAGTGATCATTTAAATTACAGCTCTATCTAAGGAAATTTAAGTCATGGCTTTGATTAATTCACAAAAACAAAATTAATTAAAATGTCAAATTTATTAACTGTCATTAGTAAACATTAATTATCTTAGTATTTTTTTATTAAAAAAGGTTTATACTACAGCACAAAAAGCTTTAATTGTTCAGTTGAAAATATTAACAATATTCAAGAAATAATTACAAACGTACTTATGACATCAATCCGTACGTTAATACAGCAAACAGACCTCTTCAATTATTTGTGCGAATTAATGAAAGTCATGAGTTAAATTACCATAGATAACTAGAACTGAAATTTAAATGATTACTCGATATACATAATATGTAATAAAAATGCTTTTCGTGAAAGAAAAAATTGTTTCTATGATTTTCTGGAAAAAGGTGCCTTGGGAAAGGCAAAAAAACAGAAACGGTAGGAAAAATTGACTAGCCAACAATTGGGTGAGAGGGGAAAATTAACACCCTTAAATATTGCTTCGCCTAAAAATTAAGTTGTGAACTTTATTTTACTATCACTTATGAGCAATTTATAACACTAAAGGGGAATTACACTAGTAACGCCCTCTATTATGTGCGGCGAGAAAAAGTTGCGAAGCAACAAACCGGCAAAGTTGCGATCGGAACCTGCTAAGCAGGTATCTGCGATCGCACCGGCCTCTAAGCACAAAACACAGAAACGCCCGTGTGGCAAGAAATAAGAAAGAAGAGATTTGGTTTCAATTATGGCTAGAATAGACCACTACATGTTTCGTTCTTGTTTGAACTCATCAGGTGGACATAATTCTAACCATAATTGAAACCAAAAGCAAATAAGCAGATATATGCCAGAAAGTATAACACTAAAGGGGAATTACACTAGTAACGCCCTCTATTAAGTGCGGCGAGAAAAAGTTGCAAAGCAACAAACCGGCAAAGTTGCGATCGGAACCTGCTAAGCAGGTATCTGCGATCGCACCGGCCTCTAAGCACAAAACACAGAAACGCCCGTGTGGCAAGAAATGAGAAAGAAGAGATTTGGTTTCAATTATGGCTAGAATAGACCACTACATGTTTCGTTCTTGTTTGAACTCATCAGGTGGACATGATTCTAACCATAATTGAAACCAAAAGCAAATAAGCAAATATATGCCAGAAAGTATAACACTAAAGGGGAATTACACTAATAACGCCCTCTATTATGTGCGGCGAGAAAAAGTTGCAAAGCAACAAACCGGCAAAGTTGCGATCGGAACCTGCTAAGCAGGTATCTGCGATCGCACCGGCCTCTAAGCACAAAACACAGAAACGCCCGTGTGGCAAGAAATAAGAAAGAAGAGATTTGGTTTCAATTATGGCTAGAATAGACCACTACATGTTTCGTTCTTGTTTGAACTCATCAGGTGGACATAATTCTAACCATAATTGAAACCAAAAGCAAAAATAGAGGGCGTTACTAGTGTAATTCCCCTTTAGTGTTACACTTTCTGGCATATATTTGCTTATTTGCTTTTGGTTTCAATTATGGTTAGAATTATGTCCACCTGATGAGTTCAAACAAGAACGAAACATGTAGTTTGGGTTTAGGTTTGTTGCTTTGCAACTTTTTCTCGCCGCATATAATAGAGGGCGTTACTAGTGTAATTCCCCTTTAGTGTTATACTTTCTGGCATATATCTGCTTATTTGCTTTTGGTTTCAATTATGGTTAGAATTATGTCCACCTGATGAGTTCAAACAAGAACGAAACATGTAGTGGTCTATTCTAGCCATAATTGAAACCAAATCTCTTCTTTCTTATGAGCAATTTAGCTTAAACATTAATTTGTTATCGTCCCCCGTTTATAAAAAAGAGATGTCACAGATAAATTAGCGGACTGGGACAATAACCTAATTGTTGCTCATCTCTAGCTTTACAAGTCTACACAATTTGAAAAAAAAAATGGTACCCGTTTTTGAGCAATACGTTTTTGAAAACTTTCAAAATTTTGAAAATATTTTGCACTAACACTTTTTACGCATTGGAAAATTCTGGTCCATAGTAACATTGTGTCTCTATAAGGCTACCACGATAGCAAATTTGATTCCGATCTGTTAACTCACTTATAAGTGAAAAGGCGTTAAACTGAAATTTGCCAGAAAAATGAAGCTTAGATAAAGGATGGCTTTTTAAAATAGAAATCGTGTCAGCTTCATTCCTAAAATGTTCATATAAAACAATTTTTGTTTGAATTTTTAGTATTTTTTAACATTTCTTTATTTAATAACATGACAAGAGCGATGCCGATGGGTGACAAACTTAAATGATTATTTAGTTGTACGAATTAAGAAGACACGACTTTTAGTATTTAGCAAACCCCCTCTTTATTTAAAATTTTATTGAACATGCTGTATAAGCCGACTCAAATATAAACAGATTTCAAATGAAGCATTACTGTCATGAAATATTACCAATCATCGACTATGGTTTTAAGATAAGTCTGAATTCTCTTTTCAGTAGTGTCAACAAAAGAAAGAGATATTTTTAAAGTGATATGTGTATTTAATTAAGTACAATATAATGTGGTAGTAACAGTAAAGCAATAAGATACACATTTTTGATTATATTCTATGTTTTGCTAATTTCATTTCTATTTTCTATTCTAACACAAAGAAATCTATGGCTGTAGATAAAATGAGTAAGTCTTAGCTATGATGTAAGTTTAAAACATATATGCTTCTGCATGTTATTTCATTCTTTGTAAATCGACCTTACTACAGAATAAAAGGTATAAACACCCTTCAGAACCTAAAATTACAAAGTTATCCAAAACCTGGTTATAGAGTTATAATTCATTACCTACACTTGCAAACGTTTCTATATTCATTGGAATCATGCCTCCTGCAGTTAACATGTTTTCGTGTTGAGCTCTCTGAATAATTAACACAAGAGCTTTTCCTAGTTTACGTTCTGCATTATCCCACCACATACTATCATAGGCACCTACTGATACTTCTTTACACTAAAATATTCAAGAACTTCAGCTAAAGGTACAAAAAATAAACTTTCCATTTTAATTACCTCTGTCATTAGAACGGTTCCTGCTAAGCAATAGACAAATAACTGGCTCAAGAAGATGAGAGAAATTGTGAGATAGGAAAATAGATAAGTCCAATCAGTTAAACTTAAATGGAATTGCTGTTAGTTTATACATTGTACAGAGTGTTAGTAAATGGTCTGTACATATTTAAACTTGTGTAGATTAAGTAAGGTTAAGACGCAATAGGAGTTTGCGCAAAACTAAGAATCTGATATTCATCCCTTCAGTTTGTTTTAAAGCATTATACTTTGTTGGGCTTGTAAAACATATTTTAATAATCTGTCTAAATTTTTGAAATTTTCATATACTTACAATTATGTCTTAAAATTTTTAGGAAAATTTTAAATTTTCATAAAATTGTCAGAAACATTAAAAAAATTTAAATTTTACGATTACAAGAATTATTTTAAATATTTAAAAAATTTCAGTATTTGCGAGGAAGGTCCCGTGGCGGTTGCTTGACGGTTTCTGTTTTCATGTGACTGATTAATTCGTTTCAGGGAAACCTACGCGTTTTAAACCATATAGGTAATGGCACATTTTTGCAAATTTCACCCATAAGTGCATGTATTTGTATATTCAGGATTAAAGGACATTTTACGGAAAAATAGCTAATTTTTATTTCATATTTTGCCTATTATTTAAATATTTAGCTTTCTTTCCTTTATTAGATTCACAACTTTTTTATGGTGAAATGGTAATAGTCTTGAGTGTTTTTAAGTTTATTTTTTTTCATTCATAAATTATTATTTCATTATTTTTTTTTATTTATAAAAAGCGCATTCGTGATTGAACTAATCAATAAATATACATACAATGCAAGCAATTTTTTATTTAGTTTAACTTTATTTTCATGCGGTTCTAGGGGAATATTAGCAAATATTTGAGAATTTTTTTAAGAGCATATTTTCATTTTTAAAGAGCATAGCTTAGGCGCTCAAAACTGATTTTTATGTAGAGCATATTTTTGGTTGCCCTAGTGAGCATTATATTGACTTCATCGTTTAAATGGACTTGACTGACAACTTACATTTTCTAAACAACTAGAAGACATGTGTGATTATGTACCCTTAGTTCCATGACTGGCAATGTGTTGCATAACCCCAACAAAGTTGTTAACTAATAATTTTCCCTAACGATGTGTTTATAAATAAATCAACTGTAAGGCCAGCGATGTTGCCATAGTTGCATCTGTAGAATTCTTATCTGTGGCATCGTAAGTGGAAAACATAAAGTAAGTTATTATCTGTTCTAATTTTATCATTAACCACCTAACAGAAAGGACCCTGTATACATTGTATAACTATTTGTATGACTACATAATGCAGAAATTATTTAGGTACTAGCCAAAATAAATATTTGTATAGAAGAAATTACCGTAATTTCCAAATAACATATCAATTTTTACTTTCCTATACTTTCAGTATAGGGAAGTGTTGATTTCATGCAAAATCTCAAAGTTGAGATTTTAACGGAAATGGTCCATGGACCCCAAAAAAGTAATTTTTAAAAAATGTCTGTCTGTGGGTGGGTGGGTCCGTTACGCTCCATATCTCCGGAACGGCTGGACCGATTTTGATGTGCTTTGGAATGAGGGGGTATATCAAAAATTAACCGAAACCGGAAGTGGAAGTTAGACATGTTTTTTGGTAGCATTTTTTTCAGAAACTGAATTTTGGAAATTTTAATAGTGGAGATTAAAGAAGGCCTTAGGACAAATCAAACGATGTTTTACCGAACTCTCTAGCTTTAAAATGGCGGCCGCTACGAATTTTTGAACATTTCGACTTTAACGCCCATTTACTCAAAAACCAGTTATCTGATTGGAATCAAGTACATCTTGTTTGGTAGCCCTTCAAGGGTACTATACCATGAAATATAATTAATTTTGAAAATATAAAAACGATCGCAATGACATCACTCTAAAATTTTGGAATTTTTCAAAAAAATATTTCTCAAAAACTGCCCACACGTTTTTGTTTAAACTTTTTAAGCTGATAGAGCTGGGAATCTTCTACAATTTATTTTTTTGCGCATTGCTATAATTTCACTGTGACGCCCCCTATGAATTTTTGAAAATTGAAAATTGGTACCCTTTTATTTATTTAACGGGGGCAATAAAATATGTCTGTTAAAGCAATATAGCTCACCATTGATAGCAAAATCCGAATATCATAATATTTTTTTGATACTTTAATATTTAGGGGGGCTACTGTCCCCCCTCCCCACCAAAATTTTCGCCACAAAATTAAAAAATTGATTTCTTTTTTTGTTTGCTCTAGGAGAACCTTTTTACAAAAAATCAAAAAATCGAATTTTTTGCCGCTTAATAATCTTTTTGTCCTTGGAAGAATTTCACATACTTTCTACAGCAGTCGTATTCTTGTACTAGTCGTTTAATGTTCAGTGTAGGCTAACTTTTTTATTTTAACAGATAGACTCGCAAACCCAAGAGCAAAGTTGTAGGGCAAATTCTTCTCGATTGTATTTAAGAAAAAAACTAGAGTTTCCAATTTTAATATGGCGGTCACGGTAAAAAATAACTTTGTTTTAAATGGAAACGTGGCATTTTGGCTTTAAAATCAGAAAGGTTTTGAAATTCTAAATACAAATTAATATGAGTAATTTCTTGCTAAAAATAATACTTCTCGAGTTATTAATATATTTTCAAATATCAATTTCCGCGCTTCCGTTGATTCAGTCCGAATATTTTACCCAACCTTATGCTTGCAGAGCAGCGGTCGGTCTTTCTTCAACCGCTTCAAGATGTTACAACTTATAAGAACTATTTACTTTAACTAGTCGTGTCTAGACAGGTGTATATCGAAAGTGTTGGAAAATATAAAACAATGTATTTAAATGTATAGGAAAGTCCAGGCGAAGTGTTTCGCTCATTTTTCGATATAGAGCTGCGCATCAAGCAGACCCTGACCTATCCTGTTTCCTATGTTATCACTTCCCACATAATATTTTTCGTTTCATTAGGTTTGGTTTAGTAAAATTCTCTTATTCTTTGGATTGATAGTGATCAAACAATTTCCATACGAAATTAAAAAAATGTTTTGTCACGCATTTGGCATTATTTTTGAAAAAATAAATACTGTTAATGTGTTCTATTTGCCCTAATCTACCATCATGGATTCAAATATTTGTACCTTGCACCAAGGTATACGTGTATGTATATGCTGTATTTATGGTATCGACGTTTGTAATTGATGCAGTTTTATTTCTACTCCCAATAAGATCTTGCTTGTGCCATTTAATTAGTACTAGGATTCTTACCTTCCACTAATTACGGTAACAAGGGCAGCACATAAACCAACTGTAGTAGACACAAATTGATTTAAAAATAATCCAGAATACGTATTATTCATATTGTGTATACACCTGCAAATATACTAGGATTAAGTCTAGTCTAGTGTAATTTAAGTTTAGTATAAAATTATAGATTGATCATTTATCAGGTAGGTCGAGAAGATGCAAGTTTCCGTCCATTTACGGTTTGCATATAATCGGTAACATAAGCCTTCATGAAATGACTGACTATTTAATAGTTGTAGTACTTAGGTTAATGTAGGGATATATATTTAAATATTCAGATTTTGGCGCCATTGCATAAAAGAATGTGGGAGATTTAGTTGGCAACAACATTAATTGTAAAGATGGAGTCGTACAGGGTAGAGAGTATTTATTGCAAAACAATTTCTTTAATAGAAAAGTGTCCAAATAAATTATCGTTGGCATTTGAACGTTAGAAATTCTCCCCCAAGAAATTGCATAATGAGTTTGGTACGAAAATTTGTAACAACGGAATCCAGTTTAGATAATATAAAAGGTGTTGTTGGATGAAAACGAATTGTGCGAACTGAAGAAAATACTCAAAAAAGATTTAAACATGTTTCCGTACAAGATGCAGATTTATCAAAAATTGCATAACAAAGCCATAACGCGTCGACCGCACTTTGCTCATCCATTTTCTGCTATTCTATAAGCAAACTGGTACCGAAAACAACATTTGGTTTACAGATGAGGCGCAATTTTACCTTAATAGGGTTGTAAAACCAGCGAGTATGAGGAACAGGAAATCATAATCTTCATGAAGATCCTCTGCCGCATCCAGTCAATAAAACTGCGCTGTGTGGGGTGCTGTTTCTGCTGTAAGCATTATTTGACCGGAACGTCCTGCTAGGCTTCTGGAAGAGCAGTTTATTTCTGTTGTGCAGGGTTTGTGCTTAAATTACAATAATCTGTTTTTTCGACAAGATGGAGCGCGACCAGACACTGCCAATAATGTTTTGGATATTCTGCACTATCATTTCAGAGACAAAGTCAATTCTAATCGCTACCCAGAACTTTTTCAAATTGGATGGTGTTGGCCACCTTATTCCCCAACCTTAATCCCTGTGATTATTTTTGTGGGACTATCTTCAAGACATAGTTTACAGAAACCGCCCATATACTCTTAACGAGCTTAAAATGAAATTACCAACGTTACTCGCAAGATCGGAGTTAACATACTACCTGGGACAGCAAACAACTTCCGTACACGTTTACATAGATTTATTCAATTGGCTAGTGGACATACTAAATATCTTACATAAGGACAGTTTACTTATTGTATTTTCCCTGTTTAATTCTAATAAGATTTTTGAAAAATAAAATAGTCAGTTGTTTCATGGGGTAATTAAAAAATGATTAACCTGATCCTTCTTGAAAATTGAATGAAATTTTATGCCACCAACCTTAAGACCATGTTGTGATGGTCAACAAACACCTGAACGGATTCTAAAGAAGCTTTCTCGTCTTCATACAACGCTGCTGTTTTGACTTCTTCCTTTAAAATTCTTAATTCGCAAACTAGATGAATAAGAAGTGATGCAAACAGAAATTCGTTCGGCAGTAGCAAAAATATTGCTATTGTATTGGATGAAAAAAACAGAAACATGTTAATAATTTCAAAATATGGTGATTCGGTTCTGTAGTGATATAAAGGTAATGTAATCCACTTGATTCCAAACATAACCGGAATCAGAAAAACCAATGTTGTGGAAGCCATTATAAAAATTACCGCAGATTTCATTAATTGCTTGCCAGTGTAAGTGTAAGCTGCTTCCTGTTCGGCAAAATCTCTGCCGGTAGCTAATGTTGCAAAATTCTCTATAGAGGTTAGAAGTTCCACAAATTGTTTTCTGTTTATAATTAAATTAGTGAGCCGATGTATTCCCTAAAAAAATTCCACTTCATAAAAAAATTAATAAAAACAATTTAAACATAGTGATCATAAAAATTACGTTACTACACATATTTTTCTATCTTTTAGAGTTTAGCTGGAGGAATTATTTTGAGTGATAAATCAGAGATAAGCCGTAAAAATTCTATATGAATTCGCGTTTAGTAACAAATAAGACACTTTAGAAGGTAAGCTTTCATCACTAGACAAAATCTATTTTAAATAGACATGACCAAATCGTTTAAAAATTTGACAACATATGGTCATGTTTTTTGGATTTTCATTTAGTTCTTGTTAATAACAAATAATATAAAAACAAAAAAAAAATAAAAAAATAATAGAAACATTACCAACTGCACTGTTACAGTGGCGGCTATTGGTTGCATCGAGGCAAGTCCTTGCCAGTGAAATATTGCGTCCATGATATGTTCAATTAAAAGAGTACCAAGCACGGTGGCCATTATAAAGGTTCGAATCTTACTCCATGAGTTTTGATGTAAAGGGTTTAATCCGCTTCCGTTTAAATAAAACAAAGAGTCTTTTATTAAAACCTTAGAAGTCATTGTTGATTTAATTTTATTGTTCGCTGCTATGCACGTTGATTCGAAAACTACAACATTACTAAAACTATAGACAATAAAGTTGAATTAAATACTCCATTCTATCATAAAAACACTTCGTTAAGGGATCATTAGTAGTAAAAAAACGGTCTGGAGGTATCATTTAAATGTCAATGAATTGCCTTAATTTAACTGTTTTAAGAAGAATCATAAAATCTTTGATCATATATTTAAGAGTTTTGTTAGTCTTATGCTTAATGACTTGGAAATTATACTTGGATAAATTTCTTGCCTTCATTTAAAGCTTTAATGGATAAATTTAACATTAATAAAGAAAGTATACATTTTAAAAGGTAAATGACATTATCAGCAAGAGAACAAAACTATTATCATACGTTTCTCCTCAGAACCCAATGCATCATTAATCGTTATTAATTTATTTTGTGTTTTTTACAAAATTGCAGACATTGTGATATGCCACAATTAGGGCTGGAAATATATATTGTTATATCGATAATATCCAATAGCGATAATTTTAAAACAAGTAGGTATCGATAGGTATATCTATAATATCGATGACATCGACAATATCGATAATATAAATAGTATCGATAATATCGATAGTATCAACAATGTCGATGATATCAATAATATTGATAATATCGATAACGGCGATCATTTCGATAATAATACCTACATAGAAAATGGAAATATAATAGTGACAGTCAGAAAAAATTTAATGCAAGAAATATTGTAGACACCCATTAAATTGATTATTTTAATTCACGCAATTATTGCAACAACTAAAGCATATCAACTCGCAACTTAGATCGCCTACTTTACTTCAAACTGAATGATTATCTCGTTTTTATTAAAAGGGCTATCCATACATATATAAAAGCACAAAGGGTTTTTTTCTCCCCTTCCTCCAGCGGCTATCGCTTCACCAATTTGGACCATTTTTTTTAAATGAAAGGTCTTTATCCACAGATGGAACATGAAACATTTTTATATTTTTATTCTACGTCGATTTTTTAATAATAATTATTTTAATTTATAATATATATGACGGTCGGCTAGACGCGCGTCACTTGGGGCGCCATCTGCAATAACATCGCGTGTCATTATTGGAACTAATGCATCACGTGACTTGACATTTCGCCGGTTCTATCAACGCTGTCTGTCAGTGCATTGTGTGCTGGGGTAACACTAGTACATATATAAAAGCACAACGGGTTTTTTTCTCCCCTTCCTCCAGCGGCTACCGCTTCACCAATTTGGACCATTTTTTTTTAAATGAAAGGTCTCTATCCACAGATGGAACATGAAACATTTTTATATTTTTATTCTACGTCGATTTTTTAATAATAATTATTTTAATTTATAATATATATGAAGGTCGGCTAGACGCGCGTCACTTGGGGCGCCCTCTACAATAACGTCGCGTGTCCTTTTTGGAACTAATGCATCACGTGACTTGACATTTCGCCGGTTCTGCAACGCTGTCTGTCAGTGCATTGTGTGCTGGGGTAACACTAGTAAATATTAATAGCTCTGCTTTAGTTATGATTAAAAGCAAAGTCAACGTCAATGCGTAAAAATTCCCTTGTTCATACACAGTGATAATACGTTTTTTAAAAAATAGGAAAGAAATAATTCGTGGTAATATTGACATTTATAATATCGATATTATGGACAGTATATCAAAATTATTGATAATAATGTCGGTAGTATCGTTAATATACGAATATTATTATTATTTATTATCATACTACTGATACTATCGATATTATCGGCATTATCGATATTATGGATAATCGATTGATGATATCGATATAAATTAATTGACGAAATTCGATATTAAATTTCCAATATCGCCCAGCCCTAGTGACAATATAACAAATAGCAGAATACTAGTAGTGTAAATGACTGTTAATTTATGACTAACGAGTCAATTATCAAACAAGTTAAAATTTAAAACTAACTATTAGAATCTGTGGTCTATATGCTCCCGATTTTTTTGTTTATGTTGTTTTTACTAATAAATCAGCGAATGAAGTAGGCAGCGCAGCGGGCCGCAGGTCGAATCCTAGTCTATCTATATTGTGTTCTATTTTCTATATTCTATATTCTGCGTTCTCCGTTCTACGTTCTATGTCCTATGTTTTATGATCTACGTTCTACGTTCTGCATACTACATTTTACATTCTATACTCTATATTTTATATAGCAAATCCCTAACTGTCTCACTATTACACGACGACGGATTTTTACATCTGGTTGGAGACAACGTATTTATTATTATGAGCTTACGTAGCGGTTACGATGGTGGCGCGGTTCGACGTTATCAAAACAGCGTGAGCCGAAGGTCACGGGGTCTGCTATGTATACTAAACTGAGGCTCCTTCCCCCTGTCTCAACGTTTAGTGACCGCGCATTCAGTAACATGCGTTACATCTTGACACAGGTTATTTATTATGTATGCGAGTTCCGATATTTATGTAAAAATTTCGTAAGGTGGTCGGGGCCAAGGAGCTGCGATACTTGCGAAACGTATTAATTATATTATTATATCTTTTTCAATAAATCTGATACCATTTGTTTTACCTAGTTTTATAAATTAATTTATTTCATACTGTCCACCGTACATTACTTTACGTTAGTCCGGGAAATGACACATTACAGTACTAGGCCGGGAAGTGTTGCCTCGCAACCTTTCGCCGATCACAGAACAAGAAAAATTTTCAAACATTTGGTTGCTATCGTTACTCTAAATAAGGCAACCAGATTGTCCTTAATAATTTGCCTGATTAAAATATTATCCTTTATTTAAAATTTAAAAAAAGCGATACAGTATGAAATAAAATGTTGTACGTCACACGGCCGTGAGATAATCTTACAATACTCGTCTCGAAATTCCAGATTCGGCTCCTTCGTCGCCTCATCCGGAAACATATTGCAATTTCTTTCTTGTTTGTAATGGTCGTTATTGTAACTGGAGCCCCCAATGAACACTGCCGGGCAATGTTTAGGTTGCACCCATTTTACCGATTATGTTTTGACGTTCGTATTAGAATGTTATAAACCGAATATTTGCCACGCGCTTCTTCAGGAAGCAAATTTAAATATTCCTTTTTATTCATTATTATTGCTGGGTATTGCTTAGCTCTTGCTAGTGAACTATTGTTATTCTGTTTTTGTTTTTGTCTTAATGTTTTGATTTGATTTGCTTGTTAATTTTGTCTGCATGAGTAATTACTGGTCCCATTATTGCCTGTACTTTATTATATGATTTCAGTCATTCTCATATTTGTATTCACACAACTTGTAATAAATAAATTATTAAGCCCCTATTAAGAACCGCTCGGAAATCTGTTTACTTTCTGCCTTGCATGTGTCGCACCGCACCGCCCTATATGTGCCTGTAACATAAACATTTTCTCAAAATTATAAATAAACTGCATCTAGCATCTAGAGTCTGTCGTCGTGTTATGGTAAGACGGGGAACTACTATACAGATGCTTATAGAAACCGTTAAAAACTGGTTCTCATTAGTGACGATTATAATGTTACTAATTTCATTTATTGTAGAAAAATGATTGTATGTAGACCAAACGCACATTTAATAGTTATTGGTAATTTTGTTTGGGTTTATTATAAAGCACGCGCTGAATAGCAACTGCTATATAGAATTCCCCCAGTCCCCCAGTTGAAAACATCATTGTGTTATCTTTTCGGGACAGAACAAATTACGATTTTTCCGCAATGCATGTAGTATCAAATTTATGACGGACTTTTGTTATGCGTATTTAACTAACTTTGCACTTTGTACTACGTATTTTTCATTATCTTCATTATACATTATTAATAATCTATATATTTTGTGATTGCAATACTCTGCAACCGTCACTTCATTTTGTGTTTTTTCCTCAGTGTTTATGCAAAATAGGTATGTATACATAAAATTGAAACTTATTGTATTAACATACTATGTTAGGAAATGCCTTTTTAACATATTGTAATTGTGATTGATTGTATTAATGCTTATCACGTGTACTTAAAGAAAGACATTTCCTATATGCAAAATTTCAAATTGCTAATTTATTAAAAGAGATGTCAATCAATACCAATAAATCAAAAAATAAAATAAATAATCAAAATAATTTATTACTTAAATCGATTAAAGAAAAAAATTCAGTAAATAATCTGATTTCTGTCAAGGCAGATAAAGGAAACACATTAGTTATATTACCCAATGACATTTACTTACAAAAAATTAATGATTTCATAACCAATTCAAACTTAAAAACTTTAACTAGTAATCCTACCAAAAATTATCAAAAAGAATTAAAACAAACATTAGAAAATTGCCAGGTTTGTTTAACAGATTATCAAAAAAGACAAATAATAAATCCAAATCCACAACCACCAAAACTATACGGTTTATTAAAAATACACAAACCCAACATGCCCATTAGACCAGTAGTATCATACATAAATGCACCCAACCATATGCTAGCAAAAATACTAAATAATATAGTTACCAGTTTTGATTATAAACCAAAATATTCAGTTAAAAATTCTTCCGAATTAATCAAATAGTTGTCTAACTTACATTTACCACCACAAAGCAAGCTAGTTAGTTTTGATGTTACTAATATGTTTTCCCAAATACCTCCTCAAGGGTGTATTCCTTTGTTAAATAATATTCTTATTAACAAAAATGTTGAGTTAATAAAACGGACTGAGTTGATTCAATTATTTGAACTTTGCACCAATCAAAATTATTTTACTTTTAATAATAAATATTATTTCCAAAAAGATGGTTTACCCATGGGAAGTCCAATTTCACCTCTTTTAGCTAACATATTTATGGAAAATCTAGAAGATCAAATATTCGAATCAAATCAATCTGAGAAAGTTATATTTTGGTTTCGTTATGTTGATGACATTTTAGCATGTTTTAATAGTTCATTTGATTTAATTAATGAATTTTTAATTTTTATTAACAGCTTGCACCCAAACATAAAATTTACACTAGAAACTGAACAAAATAAGTCCATTAACTTTTTAGATTTAAACATAAAAATTAATTCAACTAATAAATTTGACTACTCAGTTTATAGAAAACCTACACAAACAGACATTACAATACCACACGATTCTTGTCACCATAAAACACATAAATTAGCAGCATACAGGTCCCTGATACATAGGGCTTTGACGGTCCCTTTAAATGAAATTAATTATAATAGAGAAATTTCAATTATTAAACAAATTGCATACAGTAATGGTTATAATACTAAACTTATTGATACATTAATTAAAGAAAAAGATTATAAATTAGCCATTCAAAAAATTTATCCGAATATCCTAACTTCGTTCGATACAATTAAATATGCTTCGATCCCATATTTTGGTGAGAAATCAGAAAAAATTGCTAAAATTATAAACAAAACAAATAAATATAAAGTAAGCTTTAAAACAACTAGGAACATCTTAAATACTTTGTTTAATGCAAAATCAAAAACAGACGATTTGTTAAAATCAGGCATTTACAAATTAAATTGTTCGCATTGTAATTCGGTTTATATAGGCCAGACAATTACAAATTTTGACATTAGGTATAAAGAACACGTACGTTGTTACAAATACAAACACCCACATAAATCCAATTACGCTAAACACTTACTAGAACAAAATCATTCAATGACATCTAATATCATAAAACGTTTACACTTTTGTGATGATAAACGTAAATTAGATATACTAGAAGCTTTTGAAATTCACAAACATTTAAAAACTGTACCGTTAATGAATGAGCAAATTGATCTGTTAAATTCTCCTCTACTGGACATTTTGGAATAAGAAATCAAGTCATCTGCAGACGATTACCAAGATAAGTAAAAAAGTTCTATTGCTATAACAACACTAACTGTTTACTTTCATATAACCTTTGACAATGGCATGTAAACATGCCGAAATACGTATAAGGTTTAAATAAATAGATATTGTTAAAGTGATTAAGTATTTTATATACAGATACTCATTAGATATATAAAAATTTATTCTTTAATCAACTGAAATAGTATAGGGTGTCCAAACGATATAAAAATTCTTTAACAAGCCCTTGTTAATTACCTTATCGAGAAAATGTTGTACATGTGAGCAGTGGCGGTTTTTACATTGGGTCAAATGGTCATTGACCTCTAAATGAAATAAGAAAAAATAAATAGTTTTTTTGAGTACATAACATATCATACGCTATAATATTTAAAAAACACTTTATAGTTAACTATTGTATGAGATTTCTATGCGAGAACGTTTATTAAAGAGCTGCCACAGGATCCGAAAAGTTTGAATGTTTGAATATCGCGCGCGCGTTAAACGAATCTATGCGAGGGTCATTTGGCTGTCAGTCCCCAATTCAGCTATACGGCACCGAAAAAAGCCGCCGGCTTAAAAGGCCTTCAAATGAATAAGAGTGAAATAGAAAGCTCATTGCGGTAAAATTCATATTACACAAGTTAAAAGAGGATAGAAGTATCTGCGTATTAAAGACTTCAGGGTCACGAACCCACAACTTCCGAGAATCGTGCTGTCAGATGTCCGTGATAAACGCATGTCAATAGCCGCCTAATTTGCGGGATTCACAGGTACACGACGTAGAAGTGTGAAAACACTTGTTGGTTGTGTAATCATAATTTAGTAGTGTTGTACGATGTCCGTCCAAAATAATTTTTGATTGTGAATGCCATGTAAGAAAATGCTTTCACTTGTTTCCACTGTCTGCTATTTTGTGATAATTCATTGTGTTATATTGACTGCAAACATTTGAAAACTAAAATTCAAACACATTTTTTACCGGTAAACCACATGGAAAATGTTGTGCATTTTGACACACTGACAATGTGGGTATCAATTTACAATCATTTTATTAAAAAGTGCTCATCGAAAGTCTATTAAAGACATCAATGAAAATGTTGGTAAAAATAGATCATTTTGCCAACGTAAAGGAGGGGTTTGAAATATAAGGCTACCTAAAACTTGGGCAAGACCAATTTTTTCTAAAAAAATACTTTAAAATGCCTCCCAGTACACCACACTACGATCCGCTACTGCATGTGAGCTACTTTGGCAGTTGTGAACATTGTAAAATTATTTTCGTTTATACATGGTGCTCGATGTCAGAGGGGCATAACAAACCTAGGTATGTTTTTTTTTTTCAATTAAACACCCTGTATATTTACGCATTTCCTCAGTGCCGGATCATCGAATAGAAAAACCAAGACAGTTGCCTAAAGGCGCCTAACAAAATAGGCACAAAAAACTCCCTAAATTGTAGAAAAGATAATTTTTTAAATTTATTTTTAAGTGTGACTGAGTTTTAGTTAATTTTAAGCAGGTAGTCTCAGGGTAACTGCACACATTTTTGTACATTAATCTAAATAAACCATGACTGAAAATCATATAATAAGATTTACAAATGAGTTTGCCGCTTATTAGTGTGAGTTGGGGTTGTCAGTTTTAGTTTGAGTATTTTAGGCTCGCAAAGTTTAGGGATTAGGGTAAGTATGGGGTTTTAGTTATTAACATAAAGTGGGATGAGTTTTGACACACTTAATTAGCACAATTGTTCAAGACAGCCTCAAAAGGTGAGATAAAATTTTATTGATACTTCTATCCAATCAAAAAGTGAAGAAAGTGGGACTAAAATTTGATTGTAAAAATAACGAAGCACAACCTTTTAGAGTTTGAATATTAATTTTTTAAATGAGTATGTTCAAAAAACAAATCATCATAAAAACAACCGCTGTGGTTTTTGGCCTGCTAGGGACACTTTGTCGCAGTCAGATAGGCTTATGCGTAGATTCTTACTCTTACTAGTGTGCTTTCTCAGGTTTATTAAACTTCAGGAACTACGCATAACGTTGAGGCGCTGGCGCTGTTAGGAAGAGACCTAGAGTCAGACGGAATGAACAATTTTTGTATTTAAAGTTTTTTGATATCTCTCGTCGGTACAAAATAACGGCTCAATTTATGAAACTTATTTCCTATTATTGGATGAATCGCTCGCTCTACCGCATCTATGGCAGTGAAACAGAAATTTTTCTGCTGGTTTATAAAGTCTATTCACATAACATTTAAATTCACGTGCGAGTTGGAGTTGGCCGTATTTTCAAAAATTAAGAAATTTTTTTCTGCTAAATGTTAGTCAAGGTTCTGTAGTAATCCTCCGATATTTTAAAGTTGAATTTGATTATAGGAGATGTTTGTTTCATCGGTGTAGGAGCTTACAACTAAAATATGTCATAACACGATTTTTTTAAATAGAACATTGTGCATATCTTACATAGTTGAATAGATTTTATTGTCCTCTGTTAATTTTATGAAATGAGTGTTATACCTATTTTTTTAAATTTTTTTTAAGAATCATGAGGCCGTGCGTGAGCACGACTCCATGATTCCCATCCCACCCCCTTACCCGGGCTCAGGGCACTTAGCGCTATTCACCGGTCTAACATGCCCCACCCCTGAAGAAACATGCAACCCAACATACACACCACACACACCGTCCATGGAGACGCCGTGTTTAACTTATTCAGAAAAAATTCCGACGGGCAGAGGATTCGAACTTACTGCCGTTTTAGAGCCTGAGACTCTAACCACTAGACCACCCGCTATCCCGATTGTTATACCTAACTCTAAAGGATTTCGAGAAATTAGATTCCAAGAAAATACTCGGGTAATTTCTTGAAATTCAGACATCGTAGGATGCACTGATAACTGTTTGTTTTTGTTTTTGCTAAACACATCTACGAACAGAATTATTTTAATTCATGTAAGAAATTCGTTTTTTTTGTAAATTTTGAAATGTTGGATTGCTTAATTTCCCTTTCCATATTGGAAATATTGAACGAAGATGTGGTTCGATTGATATTTGTTTAAAACTTAAATAATTTTTTAAACACTTTTAGTTTGTAAACTTTATTGTGACGCTTGTTTATATTCAAATAAATATCGATATTGAATTTTGTCTAAGCAACAAACGGGTGGCAATGCCTCCTATACCTATGGTATTTGGATTTCTACCAATTACTTGATCATAGGAGGCATTGATACCTGTTTGTTTTACTTTAAACAAATTAACTTTATTTGAATAGAAACGAATGCCACAATGATGTTTACAAATTAAAAAATTTTAGAATGTTTTGTAGCTATCTGGCTTAGTTTCTGAATAAACTAAAAAAAAACTGAAATTTTGGATTTTTTGTTTTCGGCTATAACTCATTTATTATTTATGTTACATATTTCTAGTTTAAAGCATTATTACAACACTTTTTTATGCTAAATCTAAATTTTTTATCAAATTTGGTATAAGTGCTACCATTGCTCATTTTCGACTGTCAACTTTTTTTTTCTTATGGTCGGCATTTTAAATTTTTTCGTATTTGAATAGAGTTTCTAATTCTGATTTCAACGATGTGTCACACTTTGCATTTTGTTTAAGTTTTGAACATTTTATATCAGAAAATAAAAATTTCATAAGAGTGCCGTGGAAAGATCACGTCATTTAATTTATTTTGAACAAACTTTAGTAGGCCATGAACTGATGGAAGTAAAATAAAACAATACTTCTATTTACTGTTACCTTTAGACACATTAGGTATGCGAAAATTTCATCAAACTTTGTTTTGAGCCTAGGCAGCAGGTTATCTTATTAAATAAGTAATAATAATACATTATATTATAAACACAAATGAATGACAAATTTTCTAACATACACAATTTACTAAAAATTCCACTTGCAGTTTTTACTTTCCTATACTTTCAGTTGAGATTTTAACGGAAATAGTCGGGGGGGGGGTCCATGGACCCCAAAAAAGTAATTTTTAAAGAATGTCTGTCTGTGGGTGGGTGGGTGGGTCCGTTACGCTCCATATCTCCGGAACGGCTGGACCGATTTTGATGTGCTTTGGAATGAGGGGGTATATCAAATTCACCGACAAAATAAGCTTTAAAAAAAAAACCGAAACCGTTAGACATGTTTTTTTGGTAGCATTTGTTTCAGAAACTGAATTTTGGAAATTTTAGTGGGGATTAAAGAACGCCTTAGGACAAATCAAACGATTTTTTACCGAACTCTCTAGCTTTAAAATGGCGGCCGCTACGAATTTTTGAACATTTCGACTTTAACGCCCATTTACTCAAAAACCAGTTATCTGATTGGAATCAACTGCATCTTGTTTGGTAGCCCTTCAAGGGTACTATACCATGAAATATAATTAATTTTGAAAATATAAAAACGATCGCAATGACATCACTCCAAAATTTTGGAATTTTTCAAAAAAATATTTCTCAAAAACTGCCCACACGTTTTTGTTTAAACTCTATAAGCTGATAGAGTTGGGAATCTTCTAGAATTTGTTTTGTTGCGCATTGCTATAATTTCACTGTGACGCCCTCTATGAATTTTTGAAAATTGAAAATTAGTACCCTTTTATTTATTTAACGGGGGGCAATAAATAATTTCTTTTAATGTGAAATAACTCACCATTGATAGCAAAATCCGAATATAATAATATTTTTTCGATAATTTCATATTTAGGGGGGCTACTGTTCCCCCTCCCCCCAAATTTTTTCGATAAAAAATTAAAAATTTGGTTTTTTGTTTTGTTTGCTCTAGGAGAATCTTTTTACAAATAATCAAAGAAATCGAATTTTTGTCCTTAGAAGAATTTCACATACTTTCTACAGCAGTTGTATTCTTGTACTAGTCGTTTAATGTTCAGTGTAGGCTAACTTTTTTATTTTAATAGATAGACTCGCAAACTCAAGAGCAAAGTTGTAGGGCAAACTCTTCTCGATTGTATTTAAGAAAACAACTTGAGTTTCCAATTTTAATATGGCGGCCACGGTAAAAAATAACTTTTTTTTAAATGGAAACGTGGCATTTTAGCTTTAAAATCAGAAAGGTTTTGAAATTCTAAATACAAATTAATAAGTGTAATTTCTTGCTAAAAATAATACTTTTCGAGTTATTAATATATTTTCAAATATCAATTTCCGCGCTTCCGTTGATTCAGTTCGAATATTTTACCCAACCTTATGCTTTCAGCGCAGCGGTCGGTCTTTCTTCAACCGCTTCAAGATGTTACAACTTATAAGAACTATTTACATTAACTAGTCGTGTCTGGACAGGTGTACCTATATCGAAAGTGTTGGAAAATATAAAACAATGTATTTAAATGTATAGGAAAGTCCAGGCGAAGTGTTTCGCTCATTTTTATGTTTGCAACTGACATTACAAATTTAAATAACGCAGGTTAAATAAACACAACAGATAACACTAGAACTAAACTAATACGAACAATTATTAAATACATGTTCAAAACATTTGACACCTTTGTAAAACATGCTCAGAAGCTCGTCTAAAATAAACTCTCTAATTTGTGTGTTAGTAACTGTGTCATTAATTTGTTTTTGTAAAAATAACTTACCCTGCTGCCTACGGTCAAAACAAAGTTTCCTGAAATTTTCGCGTACCTAATGTACCTAAAGGCCAAAGTAAATAAAAGTGGCGTTTTGTTTTACTTCCATCAGTTCATGGCCTACTAAAATTTTTTCAAAATAAATTAAATGACGTGGCCTTTCCATGGAACTCCTAAGAAATTTATATTTTCTGTTATAAAATGTTTAAGACTCAAACAAAATGCAAAGTGTGACACATCGTTAAAATCAGAATTAAAAACTCTATTCAAATATGAAAAAAATTGAAATGCCGACCATAAGAAAAAAAAAGTCGACAGTCTAAAATAAGCAATAGTAGCAGTTATACCAAATCTGATAAGAAATTTCGACTCAGCATAAAAAAGTGTTCTAATAATGCATTAACTATAAACATGTAATATAAATGACAAATGAGTTATAGCCGAAAACAAAAATCCAAAATTTCAGTTTTTTTCAGTTTATTTAGAAGCTAAGCAAGATAGCTTTAATTTCTTTTTAGAATATTAGTGGGCATAACATTCCACAATTTTTCTCTAATTTAACCATCGTCGTATCTCTTCAAATAAGCGAGATCCCCATAGGTAACACTCAATTTGATACATCCTGTATATATTAATTATAAATATATAGTATAAATTTTGTAATCAAGTATGGCAACTTTTTAATTTTGATTATTGACAATTTCAGGAAAATATATTCGTAAAGAACAGAATCATGTCGAAGACGATTGTTTTTCCTCTTCTCTTGTTAACCTTTTCGATGCTCAACTGCAGCAACGGAAACATCTGCACTAATTCAGCTGGATCAGTGAATTGTGATGGCTGTGTCAACAGTGGTGGATCTTCAAATTGTTCCAATTGTCGTGATAGCGCTGGTTCCAGTAACTGCAACAACTGCGTTAACTGTCCTGGTTCTATTAATTGCAACAACTGTACGAACTGTGCTGGTAGCATTAATTGCAACAATCAAATGCCTAACTATTTAGATACAAACCCAGCTGCTGGTACAACTAAAATGCCTTAATTCTAAACCTATGGTTGCTTTCTGAAAAAAAAAACAAGAAACATCTATTAAGTAATTTGTATAATTATACTAATTTTTTAATACGAGATTATCTTTTCTTTTCTGTATATCTTAGGTGACTTTCTCTTATTGTCTGTTTATTTAGTTTCGTTTTGTTTGTAGATTCTGATAGAAAAAAACCACTAATACTATTACCAATGTCCCAATTTTAGTAATATTACCCATCTGACGTCATTCGATAGCCGAATTTATTCTAGATTTTGCTATATTTATCATTTAATCGCAAGTGGCAACCTTTGCCCATTGCATCATTTTTATTATTTATATGAAGTTTTGTTAAAGCTAAACTGCTGTGATGCAAACTGACAATATTGTTGGTAACTCGGATCTGGAAAATTTCCATACTGCTTCTATTGTTCAAAATTCTGAATTTTCATTACACAAATAAATTCTATTTCTATTAGAACAAAATAATTTCATAGGTTTTAATTTAATGTTGTGGTACAACAGGAATTGCAACACCACTGATAATTTTGTGTTTTATAATGTTTTACATTTCACAATTTGCTCTAGGAGTATTTAAAGGTAAATTTATTATAGATTGTTCTATTGATATAAATAAATAACTTAAAAGTAATTAATTAATTAAAATTATTTTATTTTTAATAATAAAATTTATTTTCAAAAAGATGGTTTACCCATGGGAAGTCCAATTTCCCCTCTTTTACCTAATATATTTATAGAAAATCTATATCAAATATTTGAATCAAACCATTCTGAGAAAGCTATATTTAGGTTTAGTTATGTTGATGGCATTTTAGCATGTTTTGATAGTTTATTTGAGTTAATCGATGAATTTTTAATTTTTATTAACAGTGTGCACCCAAAAATATCATTTACACAAGGAACTGAACAAAATAGGTCTATTAACTTTTTAGATTTAAACATAAAAATTAATTCAAATAATAAACTTGAATATTCTGTTTATAGAAAAGCTACACCAACAGAAAGTACAATACCACACGATTCTTGTCATCATGAAACACATAAATTAGCAGCATACAGGTCCATGATACATAGGGCTTTAACGGTTCCTTTAGTTGAAATTAGTTATAATAGAAAAATTTCGATTATTAAACAAATTGCATACAATAATGATTATATTAATAAACTAATTGATATACTAATTAAAGAGAAAGATTGTTAATTACCTATTCAAAAAATGTATCTAACTACTTCATCAGATAAATTGAAATACGCGTCAATTCTATTTTGGCAATAAATCAAAAAAAAGACAAAATATAAAGAAAACAAATAAGTCTAAAATCATTTCTAAAACAACAAAAAACATTTTTAACAGTTTGTTTCATGCTAAATAAAAAACAGACAAATTACTATAATTAGGCATTTATTTACAAATAAAATTGCTCGCACTGTAATTCGGTTCACATAGAACAAACAATTAAAAAAGTTAATATGAGGTACAAGGAACACGTACGTTGTTACAAATATAAACACCCACATAAATCCATTTACGCTAAACACTTACTAGAACACAATCATTCAATGACATCTAATAACGCTATAAAAGTTTCACACTTTTGTGGTGATAAACGTAAATTAGATATACTAGAAGCATTTGAAATTCACAAACATTTAAAATCTGTTCCTTTAATGAATGAACAAATTGATGTCTTAAATTCACCATTATTGGAAGTTTTGAAATGAGAAATCAAGTCATGTGGACGCAGATATAGAAAACCAAGCTCAAATTATGAATAAGAGTAAAATAAAAACCCCGCTGAAGATAAGAATTGTTTGGTTTACAATAAACTTAAAAGTATTTTCTGTATGGACCTTATACAGCCTTCATCATCATCATCATCATCATCTGACATGGAGCTGACTCGAGGGTCGATCCTGGATTACGCCAGGCCCACCCCATGCCAGTAAGGTGGGTAGGAATTTATGTGATAGGTGGGATCGGGTGGGGTGTTGAACCGCGTTAGCATGTCTGCAATGCATACCGAAAGACACCGCTGCTGCAACACCGGGTAGTTAGTAAGCTACGCATCAATGCATCTTAACTTAATAAACTTTGGTATCAAAGTTTCACATTGTTCTTACTTCACACATATCTATTGTTCTAAGGTTACAAATTGAAAATATCTTAATTTCCTAATAGCTAATAAACTACTTAATACTATTCTTTGATCTAGCATGATCATATTTGGCGTTCCATTCCTGCTTCCTATGGATTCCTTTTCTTCTTTGGCTTCTTATTGCCCTGGGTGGTTGATTGTTGTCTACCGGAGTGTGTGTGGAGGTTGGACCTGCTTTGTAGTGTATTTCTATTGACGCCTTTAGTATTTCTGCTGCTGCTGCTGCTACTGATTCGGCTCCTCCCCAAAATTCTTCTTTTCCTAGGTCTTCTAAGTAGGCTTCTGTTTGTAGTGCTGGGCCGTAGGTATGTGCTAGATGGTCGTAGCGCGGAGCCAAGTTTCTTACATTTTCCTCCAGTTGCATTTGGAATTTTTGTGGGTTTTCTCTGATGTGTGACACGATTTTTTGCTTAAGATGAAAGCTTCTTTTTTGAGCTGTTCTCGCGTTGCTGTGACATTTGTGTTTTGGTCTGCTATTGAGGCGAATAAATAGTTTCCATCTCCTGGGATTTTCCGCACTATCAATTTGTGTCTGTCCGTATATACTGTTTCCTGTTCCATGGTAGGTATTGTGTTTCCTGTTTCTGATGATTTCCGTTGGTTTGCTGGTGTGTACATTTCCGTGTATATGTTTACGCACCTGTTAATACTATTAGTTGTTCTGATTGACACAGACGTTAATGTTAGATACTAGAACCAATCTTATTTGACATACCCGGTTCTGAGCCTTAAATTCAACATAACGCTCCAAACCTTACTTAAATTACATGAACATAAACGTACTCCCCAGATGCTCTGTTCTACAGCTTAATATATAAAGTTTCTTAATGTTAGGTGTATATCACTACCTTAGAGTATATATTAAATAACCATCTATACAAACATAATACTAAAAATGTATTTTCAATACAAATATCGGTAATTACATCAATTAATCTAATGGAAAATTATTGTACTTTATTGTAGGTATCGCGGCGCACGTAAAAGAATTCTTTGCTTGAATTTTCCCGCCTGTTGAGTGTGAATTTATTTTGGTTATTACTTTGCTACATTGTAACCTATCTCGTTTGCCTTTTTCAGCCCAAGAAACCCTTAGAAATGTACCTGCGTCCAAGACCTTTAGCGTCGAGTTCCAGGAATTCGTCTGTTGGCGTTCTCTATTGTCGGGTTTGGACGAAAATAAACTCTATTGCCTAACAGACTGCCCTAACAGAATAACAATATCTATTTTTTTAAATTATTTGTATTGTTTAATATCTGCTTACAGCCGCCTGTTCTTAATTTATCTTGGGAATTTTATCTATTTATTCTCTATTAGAAATTACTACTTATATTTATAACTTAGCATTAACTGTTTGCTGATTATCCATTTTCCGGTTTCCTCTCATCTGTTGTGACATCGGCAGGTAATCCAGGTGGTACAATTAATCCCGCAGGTAATTCTCGCTTCTTTGTTTTTGAGAGCTGGCGCATGTCACTGATGCACCTGCTTTGCGCTGACCAAACAAACATTCTCCGGGCGCGCGCGCTACGTTGTTCAGTATGGACCTTATACAGCCTTCGCGTAAAAAATCCAGTGCAAGTTTAAAAGCAAGTGGTAGGAATTATTAAACAGCTGATCCCACTCATACCCTCGATTTTTAGTGTTTCTTAATTTCGGTTTCAAACTTGTAACGAAGGCATCAAATCCCTTTAGTGACAAAAAACCTCTGGCAGGTTTTTGAATGTTTACTTACTTAAACAATTTAATTCAGTGACCCTCAAAATACTGCAAAAGTGCATAATAGTTTCAGGATAATAAGTTCTTTTTGCAAAACGCTAAACTAATTCATAGTAATTTTTTCTCTTCATCTTATTGTCCTTAACAACATACTAAACGTTACTGTCAATCACATGTGAGAGTTCGCCTCATCTTGAAAAAATGATGCCAATGTTTGATTTATCGTTGATACTAAGCGTCTTTTCACTCATATGTAATATTCAGGTCGATGTATTTGTTTGGTATAAAAAACCATATATAAAATAAACCATATATAAAAAAAAGCAACAATAAATAATAAACACCATAGTCCATAGTCTGACAAAATGCCATTACCAATTAATAGGGCGCTGCCATACCGTTACTGTAACGTAACGGTCCGTATTTTTGCAACGGTTTGTACTAAAAAAATTGATATACATATACGATGCCCAATTTTGTGCTCTTTAACTTTCGCATTTAGCATTTTACCGTGTCATTTATGAACGATAACTGAGTAAATTGCAAAAAAACAAATATCGGCGCCATTTTTTTAAGGTGGCGGCGGACGCAAACTTGTGTTTGACGGCGACTTTTAGCATATTGTTTAGAATGACAAAATAAACATTACTACCTAGAAAAAACTGATTTAAATTAGTGTGACTCTCGGCTTGCCTTTTTTTCTTAATTTTTTTTTGACTCAAACCAAGGACTTGTGACGCTCTTTCTATGTTGCGGGTGGGATTGTACGAGTATGTCGGCTTATACGTACAACCTCGCTGAAGTGATTGGGCGCCAGATTTTATAATCGAGTTTACTCTTCAGTTGGACTTCCGGTTTTGGTGAATGCTCTTTCCCAGTTGGCCTTTACATTTTGAGGCTCTTCTCCAACCGGTCTGCAGGGTTAGCTCGTACCTAGTTGAAGACCTGGGTAGCTGCAGTGAAGGTGACGATACCCAGAATAAAAACAAAGGAAAATACACTAGGCTAATAAGCAACTATGAAGACTTTGATTACCTCTTAGCGAATTTTTTAACATCTCAGAAATTAAATAAAGCTTGAACAAAATTATGCATATTTCTGTGCACAGGATATGACTTCACTAAAGATTTTCTTATGTAATTCGTCAATATGTTAACATACATGAAACAAGAATAACTTTCCAGAAATAAATAATGAATAAAACTCCAATTAAATGTTTCAAGAATTTTGCACCAACTAATAGCCAATAATATTCATTTTTTCGTTAAAGCTATAATCATTTCAAATATTCTTTCCCCAATGTTTCCACATAAATTTGGCAACATGAGCGTGAGGTTTTTACTTTCCTATCCTTTCAGTATAGAGAGGTATTGATTTCATGAAAATTTTTGAAATCAATATGTTGACGGAAATACATGTTACGTATCTCAAGGAACCCAAAAATGTGGTTTTTAAAATTTCTGTCTCTGGGTGGGTGGGTATGTATGTGTGTGGTGCATCATAACTCCCGAACGGATGGTCCGATTTTGATGAGCTTTAGAATGTGAGGGTATATCAAAAATTCACCGACAAAATAAGCTCAAAAAGAAACCGAAAGCAGAAGTTAGACATCTCTTTTCTTCAATATACACGGGTTCGAAAAGGAAGCTTAGGTTCGTATTCTATGAAATACGCATATCAAATAGCAGATTTGCACAATCACGATTTTTTTACCCCTCCCGCCCCCTTTACCCCATGTTACGGTATTTAACATATTTACGAGTTTCGGCTTTAAAATAGGTATGAACATGTTAAATGACAATAGGAACAACCTTCCATAGAGAAAATAACTGAGGGAGATATACTAGAAGCATTTGCAATTCACAAACATTTAATGAATGAACAAATTGATGTATTAAATTCACCTCTGTTGGACATTTTGGAATAAGAAACCAAGTCATGTGGACGCAGATATAGAAAACCAAGGTCAAATTATGAATAAGACTAAAATAAAAAAACCGCTGAAGTTAAGAATTGTTTTGTTTACAATAAACTTAAAAGTATTTTCTGTATACACCTTATACAGCCTTCACGTAAAAAATCCAGTGCAAGTTTAAAAGTAAGTGTTAAGAATTACATTCGAATGAAACTTCAAAAAACGAGGTTGTCCTGCCAAAACAATGGGGGGGGGGATATTTTACGCATATTAAACAGCAGATCCCACTCATACCCTCGAGTTTTAGTTTTTCTTAATTTCGGTTTCAAACTTGTAACGAAGGCATCAAATCCCTTTAGTGACAAAAAACCTTTGGCAAGTTTTTGTTTGTTTATTTACTTAAACAATTTAATTCAGTGACCCTGAAAATACTGAAAATACACCAACAAAATAAGCTCAAAAAGAAAATGCGAAACCGAAAGCAGAAGTTAGACATCTCTTTTCTTCAATATACACGGGTTCGAAAAGGAAGCTTAGGTTCGTATTCTATGCAATACGCATATCAAATAGTAGATTTGCACAATCACGATTTTTTTACCCCCCCCCCCCCCTTTACCCCACCAACAATGTTACGGTATTTAACATATTTACGAGTTTCGGCTTTAAAATAGGTATGAACATGTTAAATGACAATAGGAACAACCTTCCATTGAGAAAATACCTGAGGGAGGTTTCCTTTTGGTCGTTTACCTGAACAGTTTATTTAAATTATCTCCCAACAACGACTAAGAACCGAAGGTGTTGTGTAGAGCAAGTGCAAAATCGCTTTTGAAATTTCAACAGATGTTTACATTGATTGCAAATAGAAAATACCACATATAAAATTTTACGCATGTCAAATAGTTGATTTTCGTAAGCACAATCTTTCTACCATCCTCCAGCGATGTAAAAAATATACGAATTTCGGCTTCAAACTCGGCATGCATATGTTAAACGACAATATTAACAACTTTTTAAAGCTCTTCGCCTGTACTTTTTACTCATACAAAATAATAACTTTTATTTATTTTTCACTACAATTACACATCTAAATAAGAACTGTTTTATGTTGTAGGGAATTGAAATATAAACCTCTGCTAATCTCCCACTGCCAGAAGGACAACTAACAACAATCAGTGATGAGTTGATATTTCAGGGCGTGTGGTACGCATCGGTTAGCTTGTGTTCATTACCATGTGAATATACTATGTTCATCTCTTACGCACAACGTGTTTCTCTATCTACTTCGCGCACTCTTGTTGTGATCAATGGTCCTATGCCGACTAAGTTGTAGCTGAAAATTTTTCGTTTTTTTTGATAAAAAATCAATTTTTTGATTTTTTGGCGAAATATTTCTCGGGATTTACAAAAAACCAAAAACACAAGGACATCTTCGTTTACCCAAATTAGGGAAGGACAGGAAAAATTTATTCCCCTAAATATTGCTGCACTTCAAAATTGAGTTCTGAATCTTATTCTACTATTACTCATGAATACTTTAGAATAAACAAAAAGAAATTTTAAAATCATTTTAGATTTTCATTGCAAACTTTTTAAAAATTTTCCAAATATGCTCCATAATTAAAAAGAAATCTAAATGTTAAAATTATTTCAAATTATAATTTGCAAAAAACTTCCTAAATGTTATCTTTTTTAAAAATTTTCAAAACTTTTATAGTTTTTGTTTTCAAACATTCAAAATATTATGGAAAACTTTATAAATTTCTACCGCGTGTACATATTGAAGTAGAAAACCCCTTTCCCATCCCCAATGCAGACGATGTATATCCGTTGAATCTAAAAATCGACTTGCAATATTTTTGAGAGAAAAAAATTGATGGAGCGGTTTACAGGGGGGCAATAGTGTGATACAACAATATAAGAGAAATAAGTAGGGCACTCTTCCTTCACCTCATTTTTTTTGGCGGACCAATTTTTTTACTTTACTGTTTCATCTGGAGATGCACATATGTTTTCAAAACATCGATGTTGAGTAAAACACATCGATGTCTTGACATCGATGCCACTATTGAAATGCTTTTGCAACATCGATGGTGACATTTAGATGTTTGTTTTGTTACGATAACATGTAGATCATTAATTCGTTGCTCAATAGTTATTTACGTTATAAGGCCGGGAGATGACTTATTACAGTAACGAGTCGAGATGTTTCCGGATGAGGCGACGAAGGAGCCGAATCTGGAATTTCGAGACGAGTATTGTAAGATTGTAAGGCCGTGTGACGTACAACATTTTATTTCATAGTGTATCGCTTTTTTAAATTTTTAAATAAAGGATAATATTTTAATCAAGCAAATTATTAAAGATAATCTGGTTGCCTTATTTAGAGTAACGATAGCAACCAAATGTTTGAAAATTTTTCTCGTTTTGTGATTGGCGAAAGGTTGCGAGGCAACACTTCCCGGCCTAGTACTGTAATGTGTAATTTCCCGGACTCAAATTAATGACGTAAAGTGGTGTACGGTGGACAGTATGAAATAAAAGTATTTTTCCGTCGACCTTGTTAGAAAGTAGTCTTTTAGACCCTCATTTTGTTGACAATTGCTGCATAGCGGAAGCAAAATTACTTTTTCTCCCGCCGGAAGACAAACTGAGTTTGCTCCGCTTTTAGTTGTGGATGTTGTTTACGCTTTGTTTATTTTCCTTGGATGCTTCTTGATTACTGTGGATAACAAAGGCATTGTTACTCGTAGCGTTGGGAGGTCCCAACGGTCGTAGAAATAAAAAGCAGTTTTACCGGTAACAAAATAATATACACAGGCCACAGCTCAGGAGAGATGTACTAGAGTGGTATAGTTTCAAAAGTAGCCCCCAACTAGGGTACTCTGAAGAGTGTCTTGATGAGATCTCCCGCAACTAGGAGATTTGGTTGTATCTCTCGCAACTATGTGGTGATGCAGAGTTTTCTCAGTCGCAACTAACTGAAAAACTCTAGGGTGAGAAGTTCTTTCGCAACTAAAAAAAATTGATTTTGCATTGGAAAAAGGAAAATTGGTGTTGCTTCATTCCCGTGAAGGGGCGGACCCCTATAGGGGTCTTTCGAACTCTGTATCGGAATCCTAAGCCCCTCTTCAGCCGAAAGTACTGTTCCAGAATTCACATTTTAACTTAAGAAAACCGCGGAAGAAAGCTAAGTTAGGACAGTCGACCGGGCTGGGAATCGAACCCAGGGCCTCCCGAATGAAATACAGACGCGTTAACCGCGGAGCCACCTCTGTCGGTTTTTGCATTGAAATAGGGTTTCTATTTATAGGGGCAGAAAATTAGCGATAACCAATCAAAGGGGTTCATTTTCCCGCGATAGTGTAGTAAATTCTAACGATTTCCGAGGGTCTTGAAAGTGAACGAATTTGGACCTAATTGACAAATTTAGACCGTTAGAATAATAAAGGGGGCGTAACTTTGGTCAACATACATGTAGGCGTGGCTATTTGAAAAACAAAGTTTTAGATTTAATTAGTTTTCAATATCTAAAATGGTAACAGCATCTTACCTGCAATAGTCAATTTTTACACAACTGCCAATATAAAATAATTTATTGGTTATGGGTATAAGAGGTGAAAGATTAAACAAACAAACAAACAGGTATATAAAATACTTAATTACTTTAACAATATTTATTTATTTTAAACTTATACGTATTTCGGCATGTTTACATGCCATTGTCAAAGGTTATATTAGAAAGTAAACAGTTAGTGTTGTTATAGCAATAGAACTTGGTGACTTGATGTCGGTAATCGTCTGCAGATGACTTGATTTCTTATTCCAAAATGTCCAATAGAGGAGAATTCAAGAGATCAATTTGCTTATTCATTAACGGTGCAGTTTTTAAATGTTCGTCAATTTTAAAAGCTTCTAGTATATCTAATTTACGTTTATCATCACAAAAGTGTAAACAGTTTATAGTGTTATGAGATGTCATTGAATGACTGTGTTCTAGTAAGTGTTTAGCGTAATTGGATTTAAGTGGGTGTTTGTATTTGTAACAAGGTACGTGTTCTTTATACCTAATATTACAATTTCTAATTGTTTGGCCTATATAAACCAAATTACAATGCGGACAGTTTAATTTGTAAATGCCTGATTTTAGCAAATCATCTGTTTTTGATTTTGCATTAAACAAAATGTTTAAGATGTTTCTAGTTGTTTTAAAACTCCAGGCATATTTAATTGTATCGGATGAAGTTGAGGTATTCGGATAAATTGTTTAAATGGCTAATTTATAATCTTTTTCTGTAATTAATGTACCAATAAGTTGAGTATTATAACTATTATTCTATGCAATTTGTTTAATAATCGAAATTTCTCTATTATAACTAATTTCACCTAAAGGAACCGTTAAAGCCCTATGTATCATGGACCTGTATGCTGCTAATTTATGTGTTTTATGATGACAAGAATCGTGCGGTATTGTAATGTCTGTTTGTACAGGTTTTCAATGATTTAGAAAAAAGAGAATTAGGGCAGGCCGTGATTATATTATGAATATCGGTAGCACTGTCTCTTGTTTAATAATTTGATGTCGATGGCAATGTCATTGATAGACTTCAAATTAAAACTTGACAGTTGTGTTGTGGACTGCTTTGTAAATAATAGCATATTTGCAACAAGAGATGAAAATACCGTATTTCGTGAGCGGACAGTTGTTCACGAGCCGCGTTAGCGGCGGGTGGGGCAAGTTCGCGAACGAAAAAAACATATTTCATCTCTAGTAGGAAATGCTATTTTTTCTACGATATTGCAGTTTCAAGTTCAAAACTTTCAAGTTCAATTTAATTCAAAACGAACTGTCACAATGCAAATTACTGAAATTACTGTTTGTAAAGTCGTTTCCATAGCAATAAATGCATTCTTTCCATTAAATTTGTCATTCTTATTTTCATCTCTAGATGTGAAAATATTTTCATCTCTAGAATTAAAAAATATCATTTTCATGTAGAGTAAGCCGTGGCAAAATTGTTATTTTCACATATATGAGTAGAAAAAGTTATAAATGTAATAGTTTTTAATGTTTTTAGGTTACGTAGAAAATACACAAAACCAGTAATGGAACAAGAAAATTGCGAAATAGGAAAATTGTTGGAAACTGAATAATTTACAATAATTGCTCAAATATTCCACCTTGCGCTTCAATGCAAAGCTACTCGTCTCTTCATATTATTGAATGCATTTTGTAAAGTGCGAGGATCAATGGTTTTGCAATTACGAACTATTGCTTCCACGAGCTCCTCCAAATTGTTGTACCTGTTTTTAAAGATAGTATTTTTAAGAAATAGAAAAAGAAAATAATCCAGAATGGTTAAATCTGGGGAACGGGGAGCGAAGTCAACAATTCTATCGTCAAAGAATTCACGATATAATCCGATTGTTTTATGCGCACTGCGCAGTGCGAGCCGTAGCATTAGCTTGCTGGAAATATCCTTGTTGTAATTCATCTGGATGTAACTTATTAATAAAGGGTTTCAATAAGATAAAATCAAGTTCTTTCTTTCTAATCCCATGTTTTATTTACTTATTAAGTGTGCGCTGCCTATACTAAACTGATACCCATTTCGAAACAAATTTTCATTTGAAATGACCCAAACTGACCAATAGCAGCAAAGCATTGTTTTAGTAACCATGGTTACAAGAGTTGTTGACAGTTAACATCGCGAAACAGTTTGAGTTTTTCTGCATAAAAAAACTGTATTAATAAATATTTTTTTTAATTAACTAGTCGTAGAAAAAATAGTGTATGCAACTCTTATACGCTTATAATGGTTATTAATACACTAGTTTGTATTACGACACTTGCTGCCCCTCATGTCGTAATCTCACTCGTGTATTAATAGCTATCATTATAGATTCATTGCATAATACACTATTTAAACTGTCAAGTTTATTTGAGAGTTTACAAATCAGATTACCATTGGCATCAAATTTAAAAATATGAGAAGTAACGTTACCAATCTTAACAGCTTAGTCACGGCCTGCTCTAATTCTTTTTTTTCTGAATCGCACGGTATATAAAATTTGTTTAATAACTGAAATTTCTCAATTATAAATTATTATAATTATTATTATTTGAATATATAAATAAAATAATTTAATTAGTTTAATTTTAAAGTGCATGTTTTTTGATAAATTTCTCAAGGTCGACGACAAAATCATATGTGAAACTCGGGAAGAAAGCGTCTTTTTTCCTTGTGCGCAAACGGCACCCGCGGAAAAAAGTATCACTTTCTTCTCTAGTGACACAAATAACTATATTGTTACGTTTTGTTCATGGACTGAATACACACAGCCATAGACACAACGTGCACTATGGCGAAACCCAGTTTTTCAGTATCCTCGGACCCTAAAACATGTTAAAACATCAAAATCTCAACATCGGAAATTTGGACGAATACAATATAGTAAGTTATACTTGATTATTAATCAATATCAATATCTAAATAAAACGCAAACGTGTTTCTTGTAATATTTGTTAGTTTTTATAAAATTATACACATATTTGTAGGAAAATTAAAGGAACTAGGTATATAATTTCCTATACTAATAGGTACCGTGCAAGGTGTTGTAGTACGGCATATATAGTTTGTAGTTTAAAAGTGATTATTAGTAAATATTCTTTTGTTATTCCAATACAATATCTTTTAGATGATTTTTTCATTTATTATTTTATCACAATTACAAAAACATTTCCTATTTTTTTTGTAAACTACTATAATATCTACTTGTTTTAATGTAACTACACAGAAAGCATGTGCTGCGACTTCAAACTTTGTCATTGAATTTGAATGTCACTGTTTGGGTTTTTATTTTGCCAAGATGAAATATACAATTCTTTACACGATGAAACCTTTAAATATTATAACACGAGTTCTAGCAGTGGCTCCTTACAAAAGCATAAGTGAAATAATGGCGAAGCCATCCAAAAGGGATAAAGTGTATGTCTGCTTTCATATTTTGTTTATAATTTTGGCATTAACTGGAACAATGGGTGGGAGAATCATATATCACTTCGCTAGTGTATCCCACATTCCAATGACGTCCAAAGTATTGGATTGTATGTCATTATTTGTTCCGACGGTCTTAGTTTTGACATCGATGTGGTTCAGTATTAATAGCCACACTAAGCTAGTAGAGATTTTTTTTTTGAAAATGAAAGAAATTCACGACAGAATTGATTTTCCTTTAAGTATTTTTGCTGATGTTAGGTTTAAAATACTTAGGAATTGCGTGCTTGTTATAGTGACTTTTCCAATCTTAACTGCTCTTAACAATTGGGCGTGGTCACATATAAACTTTGATTTTCATTTATTTTTATATAACTATTGGTTAAATCTATATATTTACGTCATATTTTTGCAAATACATGCTAAACTTATTTTATTAAAAAAAAGTTTTCAACATTTCAACAAATATCTGAAGCAGACGTTAGAAATGAATGTTCGACGTAAAGCACCACCAGTAGAAACTCGCCTTAAAGATTCACATCGTGCGAAAAAGAATTGTAATATTAATACTACAGTGGGCACATATTATTTGCTATGCGATTTAATACAAGTTGTTAATGATATGCATGGTTTTCAAATTTTAATTCTTGTTGGTTCTATAATCCTAAGTATACTTCATTTTTTGCACTTTGGAGCTTCAATTGTTCATTTAGTGCAAGTTAATCCAAGATTTAGAAACGCCAAAATCTACTGTTTTATTACGATAATCTGTCAAATAATATGGTGTGTGGGCTTTATGGTAAGTTATAATATTATACGTGTCCATAAAGTAACCCCCCCCCCAACTAACTTTTGAACGACTTGATATTTTTCTACAAAATTTGGTGTGCTGTAATGGGAAATTAAATACTATTTTTCAGACCATATTAAAATTTTGTATCATCCAAAATGGCAGCTGGGCGCCATTTTGAATTTTTTTTTAAATAGAAAGGGGGGTCGAGTGACACCTCATTGGAAAGGGCTTTTAATTCTGCGTCTGATCCTAAAGTTTCAAAGAAGAATATTCAGCCATAACAAAATGATGATGTTTGAAGATAAAGAAGTCTATTTAAAAAAACTAAGAATTAAAGCTTAAATTAATTAAATTAAGTGTTCGAAATGTTTACTATTCACTTTTTGGCACATAAAATGTCGGTTAGAAAATTCCTGCCTTACATTTTCATAAGTTTCTGGAGTGATAATTCTGCAAACTTCTGTAATGCGTTGCTCCAGTTCTTCAATTGTTTCTGGACGCGTTCTGTACACTTTCGATTTCAGATATTCCCATACAAAAAATCTAAGAAAGTTAAATCTGGGGAGTGAGCCGGCTATTCTACAGGCCCCCGCCTAACAATCGATCTGCCAAAAAAATGTCCGTTGGGAAAGTCATAAACAGGCCTATAATAATGAGGCGGCGCACCGTCTTGTTGGAACATAACGTTTTCAATATTATTTCAAGCCACCTGAGATATTTCTGGGAAAATTTAATCCTGCAAATGAAAAAGTGGAGTACTGGATAATAAAATCAAAACAATTTTGAACTGAGTGAGTCCATTGGTTTACAATCCGCCATTTTGTTATGGCTCAATATTTTTCTTTGAAATTCTAGGATCAAACGCAGAACTAAAAGACCTTTCAAATGAGGTGTCACTCGACCCTGGATAAAAAAATCAAAACAATTTTGAATTGAGTGAGTCCATTTGTTTAAAATCCGCCATTTTGTTATGGCTGAATATGTTTCTTTGAAACTCTAGGATCAGACGCAGAATTAAAAGACCTTTCAAATGAGGTGTCACTCGATCCCCCTTTCTATTAAAAACAAAATTTCAAAATGGCGCCCAGTCGCCATTTTGGATGATACAAAATTTTAATATGGTCTGAAAAATAGTATTTAATTTCCCATTACAGCACACCAAATTTTGTAGAAAAATATCAAGTCGTTCAAAAGTTAGTTGGGGGGGGGGGGGTGTTACTTTATGGACACAGTGTATATAGAACGTTTCAGAAGTCTCTAACAAATTCACTAAAAAATCGCGTGTTGATTGTTATCAAAATTCAGCACGGCAATTTCGGGTTTATACTGGGTGTATACCAAACTAGGCGCACCCAATTTTTGTTACTGTGTTTTATGTTAATGGAAGAAATTTTTTGAGTGTTTATTTATAAAAGCCTTTTAATGAATGAAACTAGCGCATATGAAAACTGAGCTGAAATTACTATTCTACGGTTACTACGTAGCAAACCTATGCAAGCGCAATATTGCTACCAAGCCCACTTTTTTCACCATTAATTTTTAGAGTTTCTCAAATGTATTAATAATTGTCAATAATACAATTTACTTTCGGCTATTAGACCGCGTCGTCATTAAGGGGATGCACCCACCATAATCAGGTAAGGAACGACCTGTAGCTTGTCTGCTTTTACAAGCATGTGCTCTAAAAGTTTGAGCTATATTTGTTCGTGGGCCTTGCCTGCCTGAACAGGGCCGTGTGATTAGATTATTTAAACCCTAGGGAGGACAAGGATTTGATCTTAATGTATCTTGTTTGTCCAGACTAGAATACTGTTTGTGACCCATACAGACTTACCAAATGACGACGCGGTCTAAGCTGAAAGTAAATTGTAATATTGACAGTTCGAGAAACCGCGAAAGCCTCAAAGATTATATTGGAAATTCACTATTAAAGTTAGCATGAGTAAAATGGGTGCAAAAATAACCGCTTATTACAAAAGAAATTTTGCAAGATTTAATTTTAATCAATTACCTGAACAGGTTGCACCAAACTTTAAAAGAACAGTTCCGCAAATGTAATGAAAGAAAAAAACTGTAACTGTGAGTTTTATCAAATAAACCCAAATTAGTATTCTACGCTCGCCAAATAATCGCCGTTCTTAGGCGCAATATATCTCTCGCCTCTACTGTGGTGCCTCGTCCTTGACGGTCTACTAGCGGAACTTAAGGATGCCAGTTTGTATACGCAAAGCTATGCAGATGCAATTTTAATTTTAGGTAAATTTTCAGATACTATCAGCGGGCTCCTACATAGAGCTTTGCGGATTGTTCAACGATGGTGCACTGACTAAGGTATTACAGTTAACCCCTCTAAAGCCGAGTTAGTCATCTTCACCAGAAGAAGAAGAGTTGACGGTTTCATTGAACCAGAGCTCTTTAGAACTAGGCTGCGTCCCTCCGGAGTAGTCAAGTACTTGGGAGTAACCATAGACGCTTGGCTCTCCTGGAGGAAAGTCGATAGACGAATACAAAAAGCCACTGCAAGCCTTTGGGCCTGTAGACGGACCTTTGGTAAAACTTGGGGATTAAACCCCTAAGTTATTAGGTGAATTAAGTCTGCCATTGCCATACCAATAGTGCTATATGCGTCGTTGGTGTGGTGGCCCGCAGTCCAACGGTCATGTATCAAGCTGCGCTTAACTCAGCTTCAAAGACTGGCCTGTTTGGAAGCCATAGGAGGAATGCACCTACGGCACCTACTGCGGCTCTGGAGGAATTTTTGGACCTTGTCTCTTCATATTTTAAATGAAGCGGAATACCAAAAGGCAGCTTAAGGCTAGTATAATGACCAGTGGAAAGGCGAGGGAGGGTTCTTAGGGCATGCAGATGTCTTATCGCTCACTATACGAACGCACACGCTCCTCGGAGCGAGAAGCGACTGCATGCCACCTGTATTGTCCTTTACCAAACCATTTAACATTGTCATCCCCAAACCGAAAGACTGGATCCGAACCAAAGACCTTCTTAACTCAGTGGACCTAGTCTGGTTCACAGACGGATCGAAGACGGCAGAAGGTTCCGGTGCAGGGATTTATGGCGATAAGCCTAGGTCAAAGTGTTCTTTTCCCTTTGGCAAGAAGAACCTAAGCAGAAGTTGCTCTAATAAGCACACCTATATTTGCAGCGATACTCAAGAGGCCCTCAAGGCTTTTGATTCTGTTATAACCAAATCAATGCTGGCCAAAGACTGTTGTGAGGCTCCTAGTAGACTCGGCTCACACAATTGGGTTAAGCTACTCTGGGTGCCCGGTCACACTAACGTTAGTGGAAACGAGGAAGCCAGGAATGCTTTGGCCAGGAAGAGCTCTAAGAAGCCTTTTCTTGGCTCGGAACCGACCCTCGGACTCCCAAGGACTATCTCAAGGCAGGAGATTGAGAACTGGGCTCGCTCCCAGTTCAAAATCCACTGGACCTTGCATCCAGGGCTGCGCCAGTCAAAGTTTCTTATTCGAAAAGCTTTGCCTTGGCGTTCCAAACAACTCCTGCGCGTAAGTAGGAAACACATCAGAATCGTGGTAAGTTTTCTGATTGGCCATGATCCTTTTAACAAACACCTTAACACCTTGGAAGTAGTAAACGACCCCATGTGCAGGTTCTGTAGAGAAGAGGAGGAATCTTCCCTCCATCTTCTCACTCATTGCCCCAGACTAATGGTACTGAGGCACAGACACCGCGGCATCCCGTTTCCGGAACCAGAAAAAGTACAAGATATCTCTATCAGCAAGGTACTAGCTTGTATGAGGAGAATCCCTGAACTAGCGGTGAATGTACAATGAGCCAATTAGGTCTGCGTCCTGCGGTGTTTCGCACCGCCACGCCGTTAGAAGAAGAAACACAATATCTCTACTACTCCTCCCATAGATTCATGGTATTTTCAAAAATGTTGGAATATCGGCTTTAAAACTAAAACAACTTTTCATTATGAAAACTTTTTTTGGAAATTAAATTTTGGTTGATTATCTGAACAGATTACGTTCTGTAGTTTTGTAAAGAGAGTAAAGAGTGCAAAGAGACTACAAAATCACTTTGAGATTTCTGCAGGCAGGCATAGTGTGAGAGTAGAAATTGCTAAAAATTTGAAAAAATTACTTAATCTAGGTCTACTAAAAAGTTAATTTGGATAGAAAGTTTTGAAACATACTGTATTTATTAAAAAAGTGTAATGTTGGTGTGTGTAGAGTATAAAGTTGTTCAAATGTAATGTGTCAATATGACTTTGTTCAACTATTTAAACTTAATGATTTTCTAGACTGCAGGTGGAATAATATCAACTGAGTGTGCAATGGTAACACGTCATGCAGAAAATTCTAAATTTATTGCTCAAGAATTTATACAGCGGCAAAGGAATGAAAATCGAGAAGTATATACTAAAT
This sequence comes from Ctenicera cuprea, assembly GCA_958336395.1. NCBI lineage: Eukaryota > Metazoa > Arthropoda > Insecta > Coleoptera > Elateridae > Ctenicera > Ctenicera cuprea. The sequence goes on along the minus strand of OY284489.1, from coordinate 42,766,085 downwards.
CATTATTTAGAGAAAAGCTCATTTTACTGGCCAACGCCAGTACAAACACTCATTTTTCTGCTGCTGGATTATTTCCGATTGATTTTACTACAACTATTACGATTGCAAGCGCCGTTGTGGGTAATTTGTGTGTAGTTTTACAGTTCAATTACATGTTTAACTAAATGTATCACCATATTTATAAGCACCACTGTATTTATTCTATGTGTAAGATAAAGATATGTAAATTATGAAATACAAATATTGTTAGTAATTGCTTATTAAATGCTACAAATGAGACTTAGTTGCCATACCATAAGAAATAAAATTTTTAATTGTCTGTAAATTTATAATTTGATCCTTTTTGTCTCACTGGACATCGTTGGCAGAAAGTAAATTAAATATGTTTAACTGTTTAGTTTAAGGAATTGTTTGCACTGAAAAACATGTATAGTCTGTTCAAAACTCTGGCGTGGCTACCGAATTATCTAGCAAAAATGAGTGGCGACGCACGTCTCGTCTACGTCGGTCTACATTCACTCTGTACAGTTGTTACATTTTAAAGCTTAAGTCATTAGACCTACGCCCGAAAACCGAGACGGGAATGGATTTTATGCGGTATTTTTATCCTTAAATTCAGTAGCGCACCGTTTTATGCTGTTGCTTCTTCATGTCAGCAATTTAAGTTAAGAGTTTGCATTCATAAATCCAATGACCAGTAGATTTGTAAAATCTATTAGGTGTTAAATACGAAACAAACATATTAAGAGCAATCACAACAATTTTATGAAATTTATTTATATAATTAAAGTAAATATTATATTTGAAAACGTTGGTTGTTAAAGAAACTCCACGTTGATATACACTTCGCCGCAAAATTAAGGGATCAGAAATAAAAGTGCTATATTTTTTTTATCGTTGAAAATATTGTTATGAAACTCATACGCAATAAAGATAGGACTATTTATCACTACTTTAGGGACATTCATATCTTAAGATATCACAAAAATGCTGCTTAATAAGAAATACTGCAGAAATCGCATAAGTCTTGTAATTAAAAGTTGCCTGTTAGGGTGTTCTAAACAATTGATACAGTGACTTAAATCAAAATAAATGGCAGCTAATGTCCAGAGAAATTATCTTTCGGAGGTAGATGTATCTAAAGTGGTCACACTGCTCGAGGAAGGCTATACTCAGAGAGAAGTTGCTGCAAGGCTTTTGGTTGCGCAGTCAGTGATTTGCAGAGTGTCTCGGCGGTTTCGAATGACAGGGAATTATACCAGGAGACCTGGCCAAGGTCGTAAAAAGAAAACCACCAGGCGCGAAGACCGGTATTTGGTCGTAACAGCGAGACGTGAAAGGTTCATCACTGCTCGATCGCTGAGGAATGATCTTCAACTATCCACCGGAACAGTCATTAGCTGCGATACCGTATTGAGGAGACTACAGGATGCTGGTATGAAGGCAAGACGTCCTGCAACCGGCCCAATTTTGACCCCCCTTCACCGGAGGCTACGTTTAGCATTTGCTCATGATCATTTGAACTGGGGAGATGAAGAATGGGCAGCAGTGTTGTTCACCGACGAATTTACAATTTTTAAATTCATTTCAACAATGAAAAAGATTAAAAATGATAAAAAAAGGGCTGAAATGTATAATATTTTTTTTGCAATTCTCACTAGTAAAAGTAGACATAGCTGGTATGTATACAAAAAAACATACTGTATATGTGTAACATTTGTTTGATAACATCATATAAAGTTTATTTTTTTACATTTGAAACTGCAGTACACCAACGACTTTTCATCTTCGTTTAAATCACCATATGTTGTTTTGTAGGCACTTGTAGATGCTGTTTGTGTTCTTAAAATGGAATTCAAAGAGAAAGCCATAAGCGGAATAACTGAAGGGTTATTGGATAGTTTATTACCAACATCAAACGTAAGCGCTCCTGTAACTAAAATACACCTTTCTGTAACTGCACAGTCAAAAGAGGTGTTACCAGAAAGTGATGTTAGCATCACAGCTTTTGTAAACCCGCCTGCTTCTAAGGGTGTGAATTATCAGTATGATTGGACTTCACTAGCGCAGCCTGCTGGTAATGCTGCGGTTAAGCATCAAAATGACGATCAAATGCAGTTATCAACACTTACAGAAGGATTATACACATTTAAGGTAGGTTTTGTTTTCCTTGCTTAGTTCTGTTTTGTAATAATCGGGAAAAGTTTAGATATACCATTGATATTGCAATGATGTGATTTAATTCTAAACTATAAGTGAAGTTTTTAAGTCTGCAAATGTGTAATGTTTTTTTCCATTGGTAACATAGGTTAGTGTGTCGGGTGATGATGCTTATGGAGAAACATTTGTAAATGTGACTGTGCTACCATCATCAAGAATAAACAAGCCCCCTCAAGTTGTTATCACTCCTGCTAATCAAACAGTAAAGTTCCCAAACACGGGAGCAGTTCTAGATGCAGAAAAATCTGAAACTAGATCACTCCATCCAAAATGTGTTAGTTTAATGTAGGCTCATTCCAAAAGCAAGCTCAGATTGGTGTGTTGTGGTACCCAAATAGGCGATTTACAATAATACAATAATTCTATTGCTCCCTAGTTCAATCTCAGCATTGATGGTAATAATAATAAAAATCGTATTTTTCTCCCGATGGATTTATTATAATATTATGTTATACGTACATAGTAGGGGAAGTCGAAGGAATTCCACGCACATAAGGGAAAATGCTCAAAAAGACCTTCCTATGTAAATACACACTTTCATAATTTAACTACGGAATCTTGCACTTATTGGGCGTCTTATTACTATAAAAAAAAGGTTCTTCGACGAACCGATTTAAAAAAAATTAATTTGAAATACTGTCATTGCGCGGTATTCCCCCACGTACTGGGTAATATCGCGCATGTGATGGGGTAATTCTGCGCAAGGATTAAATAAAGCTGAAAAGCTCGAAATTATAGTTAAGAAAATTTTATTGTTGTGTAAAAAACAAATACATTGTAAACAAAACAAATTCCCACAAGCACTTTATAAAAAACTCATTATGAAAAGGATTTTATTTTCTGTCTTTCTCCTTTTAAACCTTGGCACACATATCGCACGTATAATTAACTGCTGAATCCCAACCACTATACATTCTGAATGTGCCCAGTTTGAACACATTACACAACGGTACCAAATTTCCTTGTCCCGTCCAAATTCACCGCAGACCAAGCACTCCTCATCATTTCCAGTTGGATCTACATCATGTAATTCATCATCGTCGCATAACTGACTCTCATCATAACTTTCAGAGTCAGAATCATCAAAATGTAAATTTCTTAACCCAGGTTTCTTGCTCAAAGATCGTTTCTTTGCTTTAGTAGCCAGTTTTCCTACTTTTCCTACTTTTTCCACATTTCTCTGCTTGGTTCTAGATTTTGTTAACTCTCTATCTTTTTTCTTAAAATTCCTCTTTTCTTGTTTTATTTCTAATTAAGTTTTTAGTGGCGTGGATGTAAACATTTTTGAGTGTTGTTTTGCACGTGATTTAGAACCTTTGTTTGCAATTGGGCCAGGAAGCGGTGCTAGCTTTTCAATAGGGACTTTTGATGAAGACGTGACATTGGAACAGGATGATGTAAACTGTGCTTCGACACTTCCTGAGGTTCCAGGTTGTGGTTCAGCTTTCTGGTTTGACTGCCATTTGGTATTCTTGGGCGGAGTCCTGTACATGGTTTCACTACATCTCGATGGTCCCGGTTGTGGTTCGGTCCACTGGTTTAATGACTGTTGCTTAGTATTCCTAGGCGGAGTTCTCTGCATACTTTCATCACATCTCGACGGTCCCAGTTGTGGTTTAGTCCTCTGTCCGACTTCAACAGTTACAGTCGACTGCTCCAAAATGTTATCTCCATTATTAACGTCGGTTTCATTTAAGTTAATTTCGATTTGTATATCTGGAACTTCTGTGTGATCTGTCAGACTGAAATCGTCTTCAGAGAATTTATTAGGGTTTGTGGGCCATATTCCAGCAGCGCGGAACCCGGATATTCCTTTGTCCATCGTGGCAACCCTTAGGTACGCTTTGTTAAAAATGGAAGCAAGTTCATAATGTGTAATCTTTTCATGAGCATGATTTCTAAGATACAAGTCGCACTCACGATTTAAAGCATTTTTTAGTGGTCCAAAAAAAGTTAAGTCAAGAGGTTGGAGCTTGTGAGAGGTGTGAGGGGCAAGCGACACCGTAACAGTTCCGTGCGATCTGCAGTATGTATAAATCTCCAAAGAAATGTGACTCACATGGTTATCTAATATGAGAAGCACTGGATCTTCTTCCGAAGCCTTTACATGCTGATGAAAATGTGTGATCCTGTCGAAAAATAACTCTTCATTTATTCAACCGTTCTTTGAACATCTGTATAGCGCTCCAATTGGTCCATCTCTCATTAATTGTGGATTCATACGTGCTCTCGGGAATATAAACATAGGGGAGACAAACTGTCCTGAAGCACTTACAGCGCATATTACGGTCACATTTTTCCCTCTTTTCCACGATATTACGGACCCCACTTGCTTTTGGCATTTTGGTGCCAAAATTTTTGCTGGCTTTTGGAACGTGGAGATACCCGTTTCATCCACATTATAAATTCGACTCTCAGAAAACTTAAACTTTTCCATAACTGTGAGCAGATTGTTAAAAAATCGCTCAATCTCAGACTTATTGAATGCAGAAATACGGTTTTGGCTGGTACCTTCCGGTTTTCGAAGACTAATTTCGGAATGTCGCCTTAAAAATAGTTCTAGCCAATCTTGACCGGCCGTTTTCTTTTCCTGGTCGAAACGGTGTTTAATTTTATTGGCTTCAGCAAACTGGTATGCTAAACGCTTCAGTTCTGTTGGTGTGATTCCGAAAAACATATTCGCCGATTTTATAACATGATTGGCTATGGCGGCTTCCTGTTCATCATTAAAAACTGGTTTCCTTCCCAATTTTCTTTTCGCATTGATATTGACCTTTAGTTTGTCACGTAGAGTGGATTCTGGAATATTGAAAGATCGACCTACTTCTCGTATTTTTCGACCAGATTGTATGGCAGTGATAGCAGCTTTTAGCTCATTTTCCGTCCATTTTGACTTTTCGGTTTTCCAAACATAAGTACGGGGCATTTTGAATTCTAAAAAGAAACACAATAACACTAAATTATCAGAAAAATTTCACACGGGGTAATAACGCGCAGCGCAAAATTACCCCGCCACAGGTGCGCGTTATTCCCCCGATGTGAGTCATCCAACCTAACTTATTACTAGTAGTTAATGACGAAACATAATTAATTGTTCGTGTGCGGTAAATTATGTGCACATATAAAGCAAAATAGTCCTGGAATAATTTTACTGAAAATTAATAACGAAAGGCGCTTATCACTTTTCCAATTTCACTCGAAATTACATCAGCGTGCCGAAAAACAAAGAAGTGACCATCTTGTCTAAACCAACACTACGAATGCAGTTAAATTACCAGCGGATGTTCGCAAAGCTAATACGAGATGGCGTGCTATGTTCAAATAGTGTTCAAATCTTGAAATAATAAACTGCGATGCAAAAATCACTATGCGCAGAATTACCCCGTGCGCGGAATTCCGGCGTCCTCCCCTACAAGCATTATTTTAGTTTAAATTTCGAACAAACGAGAAAAATTTTAAGAACGCCAACAAAAATACTTCCAACTTGGAAATTATTTTTGGTAGTACGTTAATAGAAATCGCTTTGTAGCATGGAAAATAAAAATGTAATCAAACGAACAATAACACACCATTTCAAACGTTTTTGACGCCCATAAGAAAAAAAAAGTGCACAATCACATTTTAAAAACAAACTAGGTAAATCCGCAGGCTCACTTTCATTCGTATAATGCACTGATTATATTACGGCGTAAATGTAATATTTTCATCGAAACAACATATCCGCGAGAAATTGAAAATTGTTGATGCAAAAGAAAGAAACTACAGTTTAGTCAACATTCCAATTTCGACTAGAATCTATATATTGCTATGATATTTGGAGGTGTATGTTTTGACTGGGGTATTGTGGTTCCTGGAAGGCAATTTTTGGGATGCTTGCTGCAATTCATTTTGCGATTGGAGGTTTGTGAGAACTTTAAGATTTTGATTTTCTAACTTTTAAACTCAGGGTTGCGTATTTTTTGCTATAATTTCTTGTTATAAATTCTAATAATTTATATTTTTCATATTTGTGAGGTTTGTTGGTACTGAAAGAAAAGAAAAACACAATCAGATTGATACGATTTTTATTTATGTTAATTTTAATTATAATTTAGTTCAGAATTGTTCAAAAGGTTTAATTTATAAAAAGTTTTAGACTTAGTTGTGTGTGCATCGATAAATGTCATTATGGATGTCAGTGTCCATGTCACAAACGTATAAAAGAATACTCATGGTCATGAGATTTATTTGTTTGTTCAAGAAATGGGAATCAAAGAAGAAGACAAAAGAATGAAAAATTTTGTTTATTCAGTTACTCGTCGTCAAAAAAAAGACAGAGAATTTTTGATGATCTGGATAAACAAAGAAGAAAGACGAGTTAAAAAGTAATGTAAAAGTAATTTTAAATATAAAAGAAGATAATACAACTAATTATCAACGAATTGTGGAAAGTCCAGAAGAGTAGCAAGTATAAAGCGATCCAGAAAGTTTTTCCAGTTGTGATGGTGGTAAAACCAAGTTTAAAATAACATAAAAGCAGTCCAAAGGAGGATTCAAATTAAAGGCGAGTGTTTGTGGTTACTTGAGGAACCTGCAAACTAGTGAAATAGAAGTTGGACATTCATCGTTTGCTCGAGTAAAGGACATCTCTATAAGGAGACATTGAGATAAGTGTTCTTTTTTAAAAGGACGATAGTATTTAGTAAAATTTATTTAATTTTTCGAAAATTTAATTAAAAAATTTGAGTTATTGAATAAAACCTTTTTTGTAACGTTGATATTGTTTTGTATTTCAAATTTATTTATTAATAACTTCTCTTGCAAGCTAAATAACGACCCTGAGAAAGTTAATAAAGAGTCTCATAAAAAAAAATAATTTAGAATTGCATGAATTGCGGGCATTTAGGGAATTGTTTTCTAGTAAGTACATGCACACGCATATCATTGCAATATTAAGAATACTTTCCGACGGTGGCAACTTTTAGTCAGGGCCGAACTAAGAACTGGACAAATAAGACAATTGTCGGGTGGGGACCGGGCCAAAATGTCCAATAGAGAAGAAATTAAGAGATCAATTTGCTCATTCATTAACGGTACAGTTTTTAAATGTTTGTGAATTTCAAATGCTTCTAGTATATCTAATTTACGTTTATCATCACAAAAGTGTAAACATTTTATAGTGTTATTAGATGTCGTTAAATGATTGTGTTCTAGTAAGTGTTTAGCGTAATCGGATTTATGTGGGTGTTTGTAATAACACTATAAAACTGTTTACACTTTTGTGATGATGAAATTGTCTTCAACAATATGCGATGAATTTATTAATGTTATTGGACAGAAAATAAAATCAGTTGTTTTTGAAAGAATTATTTGAATCCAAATATTACTCTCTCGTATTCGATTCTACACCAGAGGTAAGTCACGTTGATCAAATTACTATTATACGATATCTACTACCTGATGGAAAACCGTTGAAAGATTGTTTGGGTTTATTCTTATATTTTTGCACATTGGAGAAAATTTGGAAACAACCATAACATATTTTCTAAATGATATGGAAATTGATATATCGAGCAGCGGAGGTTAGAGCTATGACAATGCGTCGAACATGTCTGGAAAATATAGTTAAAAGCCGAAACCAAAGTGCACATTACATTTCTTGTTCTAGTCATTCTTTAAATCTTGTTGGAAACTGTGCTGCCGAATGTTGTACAACAGCTTCTATTTATTTCGACTTAGTACAAAATATATACGTTTTCCTGTCTGCTTCAACTCATCATTGGAGTACATTAGAAGAATGTTTTACGAATACGAATAGTAATAAAAAAACATCTAACAGTAAAACAAATATCTGACACAAAGTGGTCAGCTAGAACTGATGCTATCGTGAATGGCTGTAATGAAATTAGGATGGCGCTAATAAAACTAGCAGGCGATGAATCTCAAAAACGAATTGCTCAAATAGAAGCAAAAGGCATCGTTAATCAGATGAATACTTTCGAGTTTTTATAAATGTCAACCATTTGGCACAACTATTGACTAGTATAAATGTTACAAGTAAATCACTACAAGCAATACATAGCAATTTGAAACTAGAAGTTGATTTATACGGCAGTATTTGATTGTTTGTAAAAGCATTAAGAGAAAGGTTTGACCAAATAGAAAATGAAGCCAAAAAAATAAGTGAAATTAAAACATACAAAGATGGTGGAAGCAGACTGAAAAAGAGAAAGCGTTTCTATGATGAGACGGAAACAGAAGAAGAGTTATTCGTTGGGAAAAGAAACTTTATTATAAATACATTTTATGTATATGTTATATTTATGTTTAAAATTTAACCAAATTTTATAATAGCGACATCGATATAAAGCACTTTTCTGAGTAGTTAATACAGTTTAAATCCGTATTTACTAGGAATTCTTTAAACTCGCCTTATGAAGCGTTAAATTTAATAATAAAAGATAATATTATTTCCACATTTCCCAATGCTATAAACTGTATTGGACAAAGCACACTATCAGCGTTATCTACACTTCAAATAGAAGCAGAAGTAATGCAGTCTTTGAATTATGACGAAATAATAAACAATTTCGTTGGATTAAAAGCAAGAAAAACAACTATATAAATTTTTTTATTAGTTAGCTATTGTTTATTACTTGTAATTTATTTTCGTGACTTATTGTTGGATTGTTCCTATTAAAATGATTTTTAAAAATAAATACGTATAAGTGTTTCCTTCAGCTGATGTGTATCTTGTTTGTAAATTCACGTGTAATAAACGTTTGGAGCTAGTGAAAAGGGCGGCTCTATTATTTAAAGTCATGCCACCACTAAACCTACTTTTATGGCCTGTGTTTGATCCTTTTGTCTAGGCCAGTCTAGGGCCTGCAAATGTCTAAAACTGGTCCTGCTATTAGTGGTAAGGGGCCATGCAGCTCCGGGCTGTTTATGCAAAAGACTGGCATAGCACTTGATTTCAAGAGCTTGTAAAGAGTTGTTGCTAAAGATACGAAGCAGCGCGCGGTAATTTTACTACAGTAATCATAATTCACTAATAACAAGAGCATTCTTATTATTTTAAATTTATTGCATTACACAATATGTAATAACACAAAATATCCTGAGCTGTTGCAGTCTGAGACGCCACGTCGTCAGCGGCACGAGACAGACCAAACATTACCTTCTCCGAAATGCGGTCACATAAATATCATGCGAACAAAAAAAAAAGTTTTGCCCATGTGGGCCATTTATGGTTTACGCTGAAAACATACCTGAAAAAGGTTCGAGAACAAATTCGCTGGGAAAAACATCGATGGAAAAAAAACCCGCCGACAAACATCGTCCGAAAAAAGGTTCCAGCAAACACATGCTCCAGTAAAAACAATCCCCGAAAAAAAAGAAACAAAATAATTTTCCGGGGAAAACAACAACCAAAAAACACATCCCCTAAACAAAGGCACCTGTATTTTTTTACTGGCGGATCACTGCATAATTAAAAAGGAGCTGGGAAAGATACACGTTTTTTCTGCTGGTGGATTTATATGAATAAGGGCTAATTTTATTTGGGAATATATGCAGATGCCTAACAAGATTTCTATAGTGCGTATTTACTAGTTCCAAAAACAGGCCAATTTTAACGGTTTAACCAACTTTTTTTAATTATTTCTAGAGCTATGATACAATTTTTACAGAGGATTTTTTTCCTGGATATTTTACGAGGGTTTTTCTTTTTTAGAATTTTTTCCGGGGCTGATTTTCACTAAATTTTCTTTTGGGTAGCAAGTATCATTCCCAAGACCGACTCAGCGGAAGAAGCATTGGGAGCCGCGAGGGCCGAGTGTGAAAATACTAAAAAAAATTGAGTAGTAGCCCTTCAGCAGGTATTTCGGTATTTCATAGGAATGCAAGATTAAGTTTATTAAGTATTTTAAAGTAAACCTTCCTCGCATTTATGGAAGTTTTTGAAAATTTTTAATTTATTTCGAAAATTTTGACAAATTTTATGGAAATATAGAATATTTTTAAAAAATTTAAAGTGTATTTTATACTGGATGTTTCTTAATAATTTTACTTTTTTTTCTAAATTTTAGAAAATTTTGATTACACGCTATAAAATTTTTCAATTAATTATTAAATCAAAAACATTGAAAATTGTTAAGAACTTCATAAAAATTTAAATTTTAAAGATTTTTTTAAATTATGAAAATTTTTAAAAATAATAAATATTTTGCGTTAAAATTGGGGGGAGGGGTCGCGTTTCGCAGATCTGCTATTCGATATGCACATACCAATTTAGTTTTCTTTTGAGCGAGTCTATTTTGATATAGAGCACCCCTCCCCCCTTTTTTGGCGGACCAACCTCATTTTCTTACGTCGTCATTCTATTGCAATTAGCAATCTTTGGAGCCAAACTTGGTTTTTCGGCGTTAAGGCGTCTCGACTGTAAAGTGTATACAACCACACACGGTCAGACAGACATACAGACACACACACACATACACCACTACTGCGTCCGCTTTGTCGGTCTCCCAAAGAAACGCTGTGTATATAATTATTTGACAACCACTTAAATAAAGTTAGCCTTTGACGTAAATGTTATTCTTCTCATTTAAGGCACGTCATTGGTTTTTATTAAGTTTTTTTACCTCATTGTATTGTGTATTCTATCTTTCAAAAGATCTAAAATATTTATTGGTATAATACTAAGTTGCGTAAACCATTTCATACTGCTATAATGAAGTAATTAATGCTTTTGATATGAACCTTGTCTCAGTTGTCAATCGTCGACATTAATAAGTACTTTCAACTATTCTGAATTATAATTTATAACAAATAAAGAATACAAAATTTATGATGAAATACGCTATTCGGATTTTTTTGCTGTTACAATGTATTAGAAAAGGATTATTCACCTTGTAATGGCAAAATTTATGCGAATAATATTCTGATTCATGGACAATGTCGTGGTCATGGCTAAAAGTTTACGAATTCAAACTTTTTAAAGTCAGATGCTTATCGTGGGTTATCAATTATTATCAATTACCATTCTCTAACTTATTTTTATTATTTCTGACAGACTGTTCTGTTCTTCTATTCTACTATATAAAATATAATAAATCTGGATCCGTTTCACCTGCCTTAACATTTAATGATGACGCGCCCTTGCAAATAAAATATGTACTAGTATCTATCGGACCACTACAGTTATCCATGCAAATAAGAAACTTAGGTTTTAAACTGGATGTATGGATGATTAGAGCAGAATGCGCTGATAGCCTTCACTTCATTACCAAACCGATATCCGCGGGGGACGTTTCGTTGATTAGATATTCGAGAACGTGTGCACTTTCAATACGTACTTACAAAAACGTGTTTCACAATTTCAAACAACATTACTGAAAATTGGGAAACTCTTTCAAATATGTACAAGTAAAAACAATGATTGGACAAATGGATATTAATCTATTATATTACAAACTGAAGCGATCATGCGGACAAAATAAATAATTAGAAAACAACATAAAACTACATTCTAAATAAGTAGTCAGGAACCTAACTTGATCCAAGTAAATGTAAGGAGCTCACGTTAAAACAACGAACGTGGTGAAACAAACAATTTGTAGTTGCTGCGTTTAAACTAACCAGCTTGCATTTTAAAATACGATTAAGAGTATTAAAGCAAACTAGGGCTTTAATCCGCAGGTAGCTACACTATCTACTAAATTAGTTGTTTTAAAAATAAAAGCAGGGGGGCGTAGCCCACGTGTTCCGCTGGTACATATATAAAAAGAGAGGAAAGAAGGGAGAGAGTGAGAGAGAGTGGAAGGGAGAGAGGGGTGAAAGAGGGGGGGAGAAAGGGGGGGGGGAGAAAGAGAGAGATTCCGTTTTAGATTTAAGAATTAGTTTTCCGGTAAAAATGCTGTCAAACAGCATGTTTAACTTCCGCTTCCGGTTTCTGTTTTTAAAGCTTATTTTATATGGGAATTCTTGATATACCTTTGTATTCCAAAACACATGAAATCGGCTCATCAATTTGCGAGATATGAGGTGTAGACACAGGCGCATATACCTACCTAAAGACATTTTTTGTAAATAAGTTTCTGTTTCCGTCAAAATCTTGAATTCGAAAATTTTCATGAAATCAGTCAATGCTGAAATATATTGCAAAAAGTCTTTAATGAAAAGTTTTTAATTACTAAATATTAAAATTCACTAAAATAGCATTTCATAAACATTGTTAAAAACTGCATCCGATATTTTGTATAATTTTTCCAGCAGCCCAATTTCCACGCAAAATGCACTCGTCTAGCGGTTTTTTAATTATAAATTCTGCCATAAATCCACCAACAAAGGCATCACCAGCTGCACTAGTATCCTTAATTTTGTCTTCTTCAATTGTATTAACTGGATATTCAACTACTTTGTTGTCTTGTACTAAACAAACAGGATTAGGACCTCTTGTTATAATGGTCATTCTTTTTCTACTCCAATTTTTTTTGTCAAAATTGTTGATGTACAAAAGAATTTCTTCTAAATTATCACTTTTAAACCCTTGAGCTTTTCCAAAAGCTCTTGCTTCCTATAATAATGATAAAATATAAAAGCGCATGCCTTTGAGGTATTACAAAGATAAGTTTATAGTATAAATATATAAACGAAATTTACTTTTAACTGTAGTTAAATAATGCTCAAAATTCTTTAGTGCCTCTTACGAACTTGATTTTTTCAAGTAAATAAAAATTCCTTAAAGCTTTATAATACCGTCTGTCTATAAAATGACCCCCCCCCCCAAACTAACTTTTGAACGACTTGGTAATTTACCACAACATTTGGTGTGCTTTAATGGGAAATTAAATACTATTTTTTAGCCAATAATTAAACTTTGTGTCATTCAAAACGGCGGCTAGGCGCCATTTTGATTTTTTTTTAATGAAAAGGAGGGTCAAGTAACAACTAATTTTAAAGGTTTTTTTAGTTCTGCGTCCTAGAGTTTCAAAGAAAAATGTTCAGCCATAACAAAATTGCGGATTTTAAACAAATGGACCCACTCAATTCAAAATTGTTTTGATTTTTTTATCTAGTAGTCCACTTTTTCATTTGCAGGACAAAATTTTCGCAGAAATATCTCAGGTGGCTGGAAATAATATTGAAAATGTTATGTTCCAACAAAATGGTGCGCCGCCTCATTATTATAGACCTGTTTCTGACTTTCTCAACGGACATTTTCGTAGAAGATGGATTGGTAGGCGGGGGCTGTAGAATAGCCGGCTCGCTCCCCAGATTTAACCCCTTTAGATGTTTATCTATGAGGATATCTAGTGTACAGAACCTGTCCAGAAACAATTGAAGAACTGAAGCAACGCATTACAGAAGTTTGCAGAAATATCACTACAGAAACTTATGAAAATGTAAAGCAGGAATTTCATAACCGACTTTTTATGTGCCAAGAAGTGAATGGTGAACATTTCAAACACTTAATGTAATTTCTTTTTACTTTAATTCTTAGTTTTTTAAATAGACTTCTTTATTTTCAAACATTTGTCATTTTGCTACGGCTGAATATTTTTCTTTAAAACTCTAGGATCAGGTGCAGAACTAAAAGACCTTTCAAATGAGGTGCCACTCAATTCCCCTTTCTATTTAAAAAAAATTCAAAATGGCGCCCAGCCGCCATTTTAAATGATACTTAATTTAGTCATGGGCTAAAAAATAATATTTAATTTCCTATTACAGCACACCAAGTTTTGTAGTAAAATATCAGGTAGTTCAAAAGTTAGTTGAGGGAGGGGGGTTACTTTATAGACACAGTGTAAAATAATAAATAAAATTTCAAAGTACTTACAGATTCGTTTCCAAATAATATGTCAATAAAAGGAAGTAACTCGGCCATTTCGGTTTGGTATACTTCTGACAAAAATGGGGCACTTAAATTAAATAAAAAGGTTTTTCCTTGCTTTAGTGAATGTTTTGCCACTTGCATTAAACATTCTGCAGAAACCCCGAGAAAAAAACCCTACAAAAAATTTTGATTATTATTTTGAAGGCCGCAGATATAATAAAAGTATTTTTTACCAAAATTACTTACGGGGGCATAAAAGTATTCCGCGTTCTCAACGGCAATCCATGTTTGGTAGTTAATCAAATGCTTCATACGAAAAAATTTCGATGCACCCAAATCTGTACATAAAGACCTATTATCACCTGTTAGCAAAACGGCACATTTTCCTGTTTCTTTGTTTTGAATTTCCTTAAATACACATCTAACGTTTTCTTCATCTAATTGTTTCTTTAATATTTCACCATGACTATCCATTCCGACTGTACCAAGGACGACGGATATTTTGGGTTTCTTTAAAATCCATTGGATTACACGAGCTGTATTTAAAGCACAACCTCCTGCTTGATATTTGGGTTGAAATTTTTCCAATTCACGAAATAGTTGTTTGTGAACATCTTTTGCGGCTACAGCGTTATTGGGTTTCAAATCATATTTATCCAAAAATTGTTTATCCACCGTTGCTATTATATCGATTAAAGGACTCCCCAAAGTTAGAAATATATTTTCCCTAAAATCATATTTAGACCATAGCATTAAAGCTTTTTTTTTGTGAGGATAATACATAATAAAAAAATAAATAAATCCCACATAATTGAACTCATAATTTAAAATTGTGTAAAATAATTTGAATTAAATCACTAAATTTCTTTATTCGCAATGGCATTTTAAAGATACGCAATTTAACTTATTAGTAATGTTATTTAGCGTTTTCAAATGTCCTTTCTACTAAAACGCGTTTACATGCGATAAGAACTCATTCTTCCGGTTATACAAATCCTCAATTCTGATTCAGTTATCAAATGCACGACTTGATGCAGAGTTATCGGTGGTTAGTGGCATTAGAAGGTTAAATTATTGTTAAATATTTGAGGTATTAGAAACGGTTACGTATTCTCGAAAAACTATAATCTGTTACAGCTGCTATGCAGGTGAGCATTTAATAAAATTGAAGTTGCGTTTAATCGTCAACGGTGAAATAAAAATATAAATTCATAAAATTAAACATTTTTTGTTATTTTGTACATAATCGATCACATTTTTCTTAAAAACGGTTGTTGGAGGAAAACATTTTAGAAATACGAACAATTACTAAAGTAATTTAATATATGTATACATACCAGTATATGTATACAGGATGTATCAAATTGCGTGTTAACTATGGGGATCTCGCTTATTTGAAGAGATACGACGATGGTTAAATTAGAGAAAAGTTGTGGAATTTTATGCCTATTAATAGTCTTAAAAGATATTAGACCTATGTTGCTTAGTTTCTGAAAGAACTTGAAAAAACTGAAATTTTAGATTTTTTGTTTTCGGCCTCAACTCATTTATCATTTATGTTTTATATTTCTAGTTCACGCATTATTAGGACACTTTTTTATGCTAGATCTAAATTTTTGATCAGATTTGGTATAACTGTTACCATTGCTCATTTTCGACTGTCAACTTTTTTTTCTTATGGTCAACATTTTAATATTTTTTCATATTTGAATAGAGTTTTTAATTCTGATTTCAACGATGGATTCTGGATTTGGAATTTGGGAGTGTGAGTTACCTCACGCGCACTTAGGCCACAATACGTGGGCCCATTGTACTACCTCCCCAGCAACTCTCCACATTGGACGTCACCCAAGCCATCCAACCTTTTGGATGTACTTGAGGACATCCGCAATTGGAGTGTTGCTGATTTCGGCCATGTTAGGCCAGAAGTCCCCCAGCATGGATCCTCTGGTTGTTGCGAGAGCTGGGCAGTGACATAGGACATGTTCTGCCGCCTCGTCGTCCTCGTTGCATGCACGACAGTTTGGGCTGTCCGATTCCAACGATGTGTTACACTTCGAATTTTGTTTAAGTTTTGGGTGTTTTATTGCAGAAAATAAAAATTTCATAAGAGTGCCATGGAAAGACCGTCATTTAATTTATTTTGAAAAAATTCTAGTAGGGCATGAACTGATGGAAGTAAAACAAAACACTGCTTTTATTTACTTTGGCCTTAGGTATGTGAAAATTTTAGAAAACTTTGTTTTGAGGATCGGCTGCAGGTTATATTATTTTTTATAAAAGTAAATGAATGACAAATTTTCTAACATACACAATTTACTGAAAATTCCACTTGCAGTTTTTGTTTCCAACTGACATAACAAATTTGAATAACAGGTTAAATAAATACAACAGATAACACTAGAACTGCACTAATACAAACAATTAATAAATAACTGTCCAAAACATTTGACACCTTTGTAAAACATGCTTAGAAGCTCCTCTAAAATAAACTCTCTAATCTGTGTGCTAGTAACTGTGTCATTCATTTGTTTTTGTAAAAAGTAACTTAACCTGCTGCCTACAGTCAAAACAAAGTTTCATGAAATTTTCGCGTACCTAATGTATCTAAACGTCAAAGTAAATAAAAGTACGTCTTGTTTTACTTCCATCAGTTCATGGCCCACTAGAATTCATCAAAATAAATTAAATGACGTGGTTTTCCATGGCACTCTTATGAAATTTTTATTTTCTGTAGAAAAATGCTCAAAACTTAAACAAAATGCAAAGTGTGACACATCGTTGAAATCAAAATTAAAACTATTCAAATATGAAAAAATTTATAAAGTCGTTATCCAGTTCTGTCAGAAACTAAGCAAGATACCTCCAATTCCTTTTCAGATTATTAATGGGCATAAAATTCCACAACTTTTCCCTAATTTAACCATCGTCGTATCTCTTCAAATAAGCGAGATCCCCATAGTTAACACGCAATTTTATACATCCTGTATATTAAATTATATATCAACTATTTATTGAGGTATTGAAATTAAGCAATAAAGCTGAAAAATGAGCAGCTTCAATGCTGGTGGTGGAAAATTTGACTACTAAATATTTTAATTAAGCTGTAACCTAAAATTTGTAAATAAAACAATTTTTAACTTCAACAAGTTTTTTATTATTTTAGCTTTATACGTATTTCAACGTGTTTACACCTCATTATCAAATGCAAGATTAAAAGTAAACAGTTGGTGTTGCTATAGGAACAAGAAATCTTCATAACTTGGTCTTGGTTTTCTATATCTGCGATTTCTCATTCCAAAACGTCTAATAACGGTGAATTTAAGAGATCAATTTGTTCATTCATTAACGTTACAGATTTTATATGTTTATGAATTTCAAATGCTTCTAGTATATCCAACTTACGTTTGTCATCACAAAAGTGTAAACATTTTATAGTGTTATTAGATGTCATTGAATGATTGTGTTCTAATAAGTGTTTAGTTTAATTGGATTTATGGGGGTGTTTATACTTGTAACAACGTACGTGTTCCTTGTACCTAATATCAAAATTTCTAACTGTTTGTCCTATATAAACCGAATTACAGTGCGAGCAATTTAATTTGTAGATGCCTGATTTTAGTAAATTGTCTGTTTTTTCTTTAGCATTAAACAAAGTGTTTAAAATGCTTTTTGTTGTTGTAACAGTTATTTTACATTTATTATTTTTGTTTATAATTTCGACAATTTTTTCTGATTTATTGCCAAAAAATGGAATTGAGGCGTATTTCATTTTATCTGATGAAGTAGTTAGATAAATTTTCTGAATAGCTAATTTATAATTCTTTTCTTTAATTAGTGTATCAATAAGTTAAGTATTATAACCATTATTGTATGCAATTTGTTTAATAATCGAAATTTCTCTATTATAACTAATTTCATCTAAAGGAACCGTTAAAGCCGTATGTATCATGGTCCTGTATGCTGCTAATTTATGTGTTTTATTATGACAAGAATCGTGTGGTATTGTATGTCTGTTTGTGTAGGTTTTCTATAAACAGAATATTCAAATTTATTATTTTAAACTTCTGGTCTTAAACCAGTAGTAGGATCGTTAACGTTATTTAAACAATGTGTTATCTTAGGTGTTAAAAATACAGTGTAATAATATGTTACACTCTTTGGTTTCACCTCTTTTGGTATTATTGAAATGGCTTCGCCAGGCTTAGCAAATAATTCTTTTTCAAACGGTGTATCTGAGGGTGTTTGAGGTATATTAAGATTTTGAGTTGCAACAGGAACTAACTTTTTAATAGATCGTTATTCTGTTCAGACATGGTTTTAATTCGTGCACTTTAGTTGTTAATTGCATCGATTAAGGGTTGTTCTCTTTCTTTATTTGCTTCATATCTTTCTATAAGTTTCTTTTTCCAATCTTTAAATTCTTCTTTTAGATTTTCTCTAAATGCAAGCCTTTCACTTATTATAGTTGGTATCCTCCTGATATTTAAGGCTTTTCTCATTTATATAACATGTTTTTTACGTTTATGCTTACGTTTTATATTAATGTTGTGTGTTTTATGTTTATGTTTTGTGTTTTAGCAAATAATATATAAAAATTCTTTAATTTTATTCCTATATTTTCCGTCATCTGTTGACGTGTTATATCTATTGTTAAAAAACCGTATTTATAGTACCAACATTTACGTAGTAAATCTTTAAACTGGTCAAACGCCATATTACAATTTACTTTTTCTTTATAAACATGCTTTATGTTATTCTCGTCTTGTTCCCATATATAAATAAAATTAGAATTGTCTCTAACAAGCTGTTTTGGAACTTCTGTCCATGTTTGTGCTTAATAAAATCTGCCAATTCCGTTGCGTCTTCCTTTGGTGTAATAATAATCTCTTACTATATCTTAGTCTCCTAAAATTCACTCATCTATAGCTACTACAGAATTTGGGATGCACTTTTCCAATTGAATCAAATTTTCATCGGTATTTATAAATGTTGATATTTTTTATATATAAGTTCGAACTTTACTTCGTTGAAGTTCATTTTAATTTATTGTAAATAAAACAATTCTTAACTTCAAAAGGTTTTTTATTTTTGTTTTATACGTATTTCAACGTGTTTACACGTCATTATCAAAAGCAAGATTAAAAGTAAACAGTGGGTGTTGCTATAGGAACATTAAATCTTCATAACTTGATCTTGGTTTTCTATATCTGCGTCCAGATGACTTGATTTCTCATTCCAAAACGTCTAATAACGGTGAATTTAAGAGATCAATTTGTTCATTCATTAAAGGTGCAGATTTTAAATGTTTATGAATTTCAAATGCTTCTAGTATATCCAACTTACGTTTGTCATCACAAAAGTGTAGAAACTGTATAGTGTTATTAGATGTCATTGAATGATTGTGTTCTAATAAGTGTTTAGCCTAATTGGATTTATGGGAGTGTTTATACTTGTAACAACGTACGTGTTCTTTGTACCGAATATCAAAATTTCTAATTGTTTGTCCTATATAAACCGAATTGCAGTGCGAGCAATTTAATTTGTAGATGCCTGATTTCAGTAAATTGTCTGTTTTTTCTTTAGCATTAAACAACGTGTTTTAAATGTTTTTACAGTAATGGTTATAATACTCAACTTATTGATACACTAATTAAAGAGAAAAACTATAAATTAGCTATTCAGAAAATTCTAATACTTCATCAGATAAAATGAAATGACGCTTCAATTCCATATTTTGCAATAAATCAGAAAAAATTGCCAAAATTATAAACAAAACAAATAACTGTAAAATAACTTTCAAAACAAAAAAAAACATTTTAAGCACTTTGTTTAATGCTAAAGAAAAAACAGACAGTTTACTAAAATCAGGCATCTACAGATTAAATTGCTCGCACTGTAATTGTAATTTATATAGGACAAACAATTAGAAATTTTGATATTCGGTACAAGGAACACGTACGTTGTTACAATTATAAACACCCCCATAAATGCAATTACGGTAAACACTTATTAGAACACAATCATTCAATGACATCTAATAACAACACTATAAAATTTTTACACTTTTGTGATGACAAACGTAAGTTGGATATACTAGAAGCATTTGAAATTCATAAACATTTAAAATCTGTACCTTTAATGAATGAACAAATTGATCTTTTAAATTCACCGTTATAAGACGTTTTGGAATGACAAATTTTCTCTATCTTGATCCATTTTACAATTAAATAAAAGCGTAATATAAGTGTTGGACCACCCACCCGCCTGTATTTAAATTTATTCCAGAGTAACGATTTCAGGTTTGGCGGCTCGTAGTTACCTAATAAATTGACATTCAGCAGAACGAAAAAATACAGGTCAATTCATTTTTAGTGTTATGCACCTAAATTCTGTTGCAAAATTGTTCTGAGTCACCCTGTACAATTAGAACATAAACGCCTTGCAAAATTTCATTTCTAAGCCGTATTAGCTCAGTAATATGAAAAAAAGTATGCAGGCAATTTTCAAAAACTATTTATTGGAAACGTTCAAACGCGAAGGTTTACATTTGATAGTTTTTTACATCAAATGTTAAGTAAAATTTACAAAAGATCGTAGCTAACCGCCATTTTTAACCTAGAAAGATCTGTAAAAAAGTGTAAGAGTTGTCACAACCTTAGACCTACTCTGCCCATTGAAAAAGTTTCGATTTTGGAAAAAACAAACATGTTTTATTTCCATTTTTTTGGTGTTTTTAAAATGCTTAGCTGCCCATGAATTACTGGAATTTCTGTCAAATGCCAGTTCTGCCAAAAACTTACCATCCATTCGTAGAGTATGAAGGAATAAATAAACTAAGGTACATTATTAAATAATTTTTTTTGTTTCCTATTAAGGCCATATTATACCAGTCAAAAATGTGTTTTCAAGTTTAGTGTGGTATTATACTAATTAGAAATTTCCTATGTTTTTTGATAAACGGAAAAACTTACAAAGGGGAAATTCCACCTATTCAAAATTAAAATATGCTTTGAATAGGTTTACGGCAGTGTTTTGCTTAGTAGTTTTGGTTGCATAAACGAAAGAACGTTTAAATACAATATTTGACTGGGTCTGCTACGTGACTAGTTGACTACGTTGGTGAATCAGTTGCGGTTAAAATAAAATATGATCTTGAATTGATTGTGTTTCACCACATGCGCGTCAATTATACCAAAATGGAATCTTAACACAATATTCTGCATTGTTATAAAAACAAATAGATAATGCCGATAATGTATACCGTGCGCCTTTGAACAATTTCGCTACTACTTATTACTAAACCATTACCTCATACTGCTATATAAGATGTTGCTGGGTCACTAAATACACAAATAAATTTATCTTGCTGATAAAGTATTTAATACAGCTATCAAGTTCTGCAAGTAAATAAAGGAGGTAGGTAGAATTTCTATTTCATTTTTAAATTTAAAAGTCACAGCACGCATGTCTAACCTACATTTCAAAACTGGTTGATAAGTCATTATGTTGATGCCAAGCGAACGTTTTGAATTAAAGAATGTTTGGTCAGCAAATGGGTGTATCTGTATTAGCAGAGAAAGCGAGAAAATCGTAATACGGATCGATGGTCGAGCTTAACAAGTTATGTGTTTCAGAGTATGTAGTGATTATTTTCTTTTACGAATTAGAAGCATGATTGTGTAACTATTTATATCTTTTTTTGATTTTGTACTTGGTAGGTTGAAATTTGCTGATGCACTGCCACAGGATGAACAATAAATTTTAATTTGTGGTAACGTTGCTGGAAGTACGTTCAACACTGGTTTCAGTTACCTATTTTGATATTTGTTTTTTTTTACTGTTACTTTAATATCATATTTTTTATTTTTTGTTATAATAATTAGGTACCTATATCTAGTTTACATTTTCTTTATTGTTTGCATTTTGGTTCACGAGTCGCTACACCATTGCTCATCTTAATGTAAGATCTTTGTACCTACACACACTTTGAACAATTTTAAGTGAAAAATCTGATGACATATCTGCCGTTATAGAATATTAATTATCATCCACCGCTCCTGTCGTGGGTTTGGATGTACCAAGTTATACATTTGCGCGTGTAGACTGGCAACTGTGAGGAGCAGGTAGAGTAGGAGCAGTTGGATTTTATACATAACCAGATTAGATTTGCTCAAATACATTGTAGCATCTAATACGATATTTTTGAAACTGCTGGGTTACAATTTTTTATTGCTAAACAAAATAGCGGTATATACTGATGTCTTACATGTTAATACAGGGTGTATCAAATTGTGTGTTAACTATGGGGATCTCGCTTATTTGAAGAGATACGACAATGGTTAAATTAGAGAAAAGTTGTAGAATTTTATGCCTATTAATAATCTGAAAACAAATTGGAGCTATCTTACTTAGTTTCTGTACAAACTAAAAAAAACTGAAATTTTGGATTTTTTGTTTTCGGCTATAACTCATTTGTCATTTATATTACATATTTTTAGTTAACGCATTATTAGAACACTTTTTATGCTGAATCTAAATTTTCGATTAGATTTGCTATTAACTGTTACCATTGCTCATTTTCGACTGTCAACTTTTTTTTCTTATGGTCGGCATTTAAAATTTTTTCATATTTAAATAGAGTTTTTAGTTCTGATTTCAACGATGTGTCACACTTTGCATTTTGTTTAAGTTTTGAGCATTTTATTACAAAAAATACAAATTTCATAAGAGTGTCATGGAAAGACCATGTCATTTAATTTATTTTGAAAAAAATTTAGTAGGCCATAAACTGATGGAAGTGAAACAAAACACTACTTTTATTTACTTTTACCTTTAGATACATTAGGTATGCGAAAATTTCAGGAAACTTTGTTTTGAATGTAGGCAGCAGGTTAAGTTACTTTTTACATAAACAAATGAATGACACAGTTACTAACACACAGATTAGAGGGTTTATTTTAGACGAGCTTCTGAGCATGTTTTACAAAGGTGTCAAATGTTTTGAACATTTATTTAATAATTTGTCTTAGTGCAGTTCTAGTGTTATCTGTTGTATTTATTTAACCTGTTATTCGAATTTGTTGTCAGTTGCAAACATAAAAACTGCAAGTAATATTTTTAGTAAATGGTGTAATTGCTGTAATTTTCGCGTGTCTAATGTATCTAAAGGTAAATGTAAATAAAAGTAGTGTTTTGTTTTACTTCTATCAGTTCATGGCCTACTAGAATTTTTTCAAAATAACTCAAATGACGTGGTCTTTCCATAGCACTCTTATGAAATTTTTATTTTCTGTTATAAAATGCTCAAAACTTAAACAAAATGCAAAGTGTGACACATCGTTGAAATTAGAATTAAAAACTCTATTTAAATATTAAAATGCCGACCATAAGCAAAAAAAGTTGACAGTCAAAAATGAGCAATGGTAACAGTTAATACCAAATCTGATCAAAAATTTAGATTCAGCATAAAAAAGTGTCCTAATAATGCGTTAACTAAAAATATGTAATATAAATGACAAATGAGTTACAGCCGAAAATAAAAAATTCAGAATTTCAGTTTTTTTAGTTTATTCAGAAACTAAGCAAGATAGCTTCTATTTATTTTCAGATTATTATTGGGCATAAAATTCCACAGCTTTTCTCTAATTTAACCATCATCGTATCTCTTTAAATAAGCGAGATCCCCATAGTTAACACGCAATTTTATACATCCTGTATATTAATTTTTTATAATGAACTGGAAGAGTGCCTCTCCACCATAATTCCAACATGTGGATAAAGTATGCTACAAATTCAATATCGCCATAAATATATTTCTGTATAAACGCTCGGACACGTAAACTTCAGTTTTCTCCCAGCCATATTGCTGTTGCTAAAGAGTCACGTGACACGACGCAGTGACTTGATCCCTTTTTTTTTAAATGGAACAATATGCCGCGTGACGACTCATTTGACAGCTCTTTTTAAGAGGAATTCAGACCATTGGTTTTTTCGACATAAATCGACCGATATTGTATTGGTAATCGTTGTTTCAATCGGATATCTCAGAAAACACACATTTGTTAAACAAATCTAGTATGCAATTTTTAGTTTTGTTTAAATTTTGACTTTGACGTTTACTCAAATTAATTGTGTACCAAAACTCAGTAAATTGGAATTCTTATCTTGGTTGGCTGTGGTAATAAAACTAGAACTTAAGAAGTATCCCACCTATTTAACCTCAAGTATCAAATCAGCAACGAATGGTTCGTTCAACAGTGTGGAAAATTCAAACAAAACAAAAAATCGTACACTAGATTTGTTCCATAAGAGACGTGTTTTTTTCGTGAGATATCCAATTTTAACAACGGTTATCCATACATTATCGGTCAATATTTATCCAAAAAAAACAGCGTACTGAATTCCTCTTGAAACGAGTTTCAAATGAGCCGCCACACGGCATACTGTTTCATTTAAAAAAAAAAGGATCAAGTCACTGCGCCGTGTCACGTGAGACCCTTTAGTAACAGTAATATGCTTAAAATGTGGCTGGAATAAAACTGAAGTTTAAGTGTCCGAGCGTTTTTACAGAAAAATAATATTTCGGGAGCAATTGAATTTGTTCCATACTTTATCCACACACTGTACCTATATTTAGTAGGTGACTTTAATATTAATAGCGTGTCGTTGTTCGGGTCTTCAACAACTGATCAAAGAACCTACTGGAATTTTATTAATTTCATCTACTCCTATAGATTTATTACCTGTTCTTTTTTTTTATTTGACTCCTTATTTATGTACAATCAATCCGCTGTTACGGACTATAAATACATCTCATGAGAATACTTAGTCTAAACCTTATCAACTATATACATGACATGTAGAGTGATGCTCCAGTGAGCATCCTCTAAAGTTCTATTTGAATATGACAAAATAAATGAAACTGAAAACTTATTAAGTAAAGCGATTTGTAAGGTCTGCTGGTTTAAACCGTTTTAATCTTCTAGGCACCTCTTCATCATCGAATAGTGTGGTTGCAATTTGATTAGGGTGTGACGATATCTTGTCTTTGTATTTGACGCAAATTTTTGCAATTTCTTGTCTTACTGTGAGCATGCATAGGTCAGTATACAATATAGTATTTGGTACGTACCATGGCGCGTTGACAATTGTCCTAAGTATTTTATTTTGAAATCTCTGTATGATTTCTATATTCGATTTGCTAGCAGTGCCCCAGAGTGGTATTCCAAATATCTAGAAAGGTTTTAATATGGATTTGTATAATAGAAGTTTATTGTTAATGGACAGTACATTACCTGTTCTAATTGTGAAGCTATTACCGAGTACGGTATTGTACATTCTCACATAACATATCTGATTATGCTCTTATATTTTGTGTTATCAATGTTGTCCCAAACAAATGTATACCCCATGTTATTACATATCGAGATTTTAATCGTTTTAATCCGGTCACGTTTCAGGCGGATCTAAAAGGTTTAACCCTTTGTTGGCTGAATTTTTCAATGTCGTCAAATATTTTTTTTGTTTTAATGAATTGTGGGGACAAACTTCTAGGACTTGCAAAACACAACAAAGTAAACAATTTTTGTTAATAAATGTGTGGTCAAAGGTGTTTCCTTTAGAAAATATAGCCTCTTAAAGATTCTTTAAGAAGTACCTGAAAATAGGCAACCCAAATTGCATGTTCAATTATTTTGCACATGTTTGATTCGTTTCTTTCTGTCTTTTATAATTCATTTTTTTCGTTCTGTGATTTTTTTAATAATTATTTTCTTCGTTATTTTCGTATTTTTGTGTTATGGCGAATTATACTTTTGCTGCTCGCCTGTACCAAGAACATTTTCCGAATAGGAATCATCCATCGCACAAGGCCTCTAGTGTAGACGTGCTTTGTGTGTAGAAGCTGGGGGGGCGACATTTTGAACATTTATTATAATTTTGTTAAAATTTGAGTTAGTTATTGTAAATTTTTCAAATAGTTGGTTTTTGCTTTGTAATTTTGGTTTTTTCTATTGCTTAGTTTTGAAACATTTTGTTAATTAATTTAGTTTAAATTTAATTTGAATTTGAAAAGTGGGAAAGAGGGCTTTATTTATCCTGTATTAATTTCCGTCGTTATGGAAACAAATAGTAGGTAGTAAATTGAGTTGCCTACATTTAGGCGCTTCTTAAAGAATCTTTGAGAAGCTCTATCCCTGAAAGGAAACACTTTTGACCACACATTTATTAACAAAAGTTGTTTGCTTTGTTATGTTTTGCAAGCCCTAGAAGTTTGTCCCTACAATTCATTAACACCCTGTATATGTCAGTGTTATATTTATTCGTATAAAAATAATACAAAACTTCCTATAATGAAATGAAATGAAATAATAGAGTGGTTTCGAAGTTATACCACTAGGCGTTAAAAAAAACATATTGAGCATACATTAATTCAGTATATTTATTTTGCTTCATATTCAACAAAACAATTTTTTTGGTCACTCAAGCACATTCCGTCGTCACATCTGAAAGAGAAAATAAAGTTTATGTATATTAGAGACCATTAAAAGCAGATGACGCGATTTCATACCTTGAACACATCCATCTAGTGCGATGAGGCTGTGCTTTGGAACTACATAAAGCACATCTTCTTGACAAACCATATAGAGGCATATGGGCACATAAATCAAATCTAATTTCTGGGGCCACTGTGGTTTTGTAATGGTTAGAGCTTGATCGCCGTCTTTTGGGCGTAATACTGTCGCTCTCAACAAGACCTAAGATAATAGATAGCCTAAAAATCTTAAGTGACATTGTTTTAGATTAAGCTCTTTCGTTAAAAAGCATGTGTAAATTCACGACTCCCGCATCCAGTTAGTACCAAAATATTCTGTGCCACCGTTTTTTCGATTTTCTGCCAATTTCATAACACGACTTCAACATATCGAATTTATCAACGTGGCCCATACTTTTGTTGTAGTCTGTTACTAATTGGGAGTATTGAAATTCCTGTAATGTATTGTCCTTTAGTCTTCTGTTTGACGTAGAATCTTCTGAAAGATTCATATACAGGAAATTTACTGCTTTTCTATCTTTCCATTTTACATATACAAGTCCATTTAAACTGACCCTAAAATCCGATTCTCTACTTTTCAAAATATTATCTGCCTTTATCCTTTCTGATAAGTTCCTTCTGTTACGTTTCACAGTCCCACGTGCATATATCATTGCTGACTGTAAGTACTTCTGCAGACGAACCGAGTTGAAATAATTGTCAAAATAGACGTGGTGACCTTTTTCAACCAGAACTCTGGTCAGATCTTTGACAAGTCTACCTCCTAGGTCTTTTGCAAAAGCCTCTCCTATCTTTCCGGTGTATATCTGAAATTAGCAAACATAGCCAGACGAGCCTGCCCTTATCCAGACTTTGTAGCTTCTTTTGATCGGTTTGAGCGGCATGTATTGTTTTAGGCAGCTACGTTCTTTGAATTGAATCATAGACTTATCAACCGATTGATTCTGTAAGGGTTTGTAACATTATAAAAAAGACTGGGAAGTTTTTCAATGACGAGACGTAACTTATAAAGTATGTCATAATTGCGAGAACCTCTACGTGGGAGAGGCGAATTATCATTTGCATGAAGGTTTCCAAGTAACCATTTGAATCTATCTCTTAATATTTTCGTAGATATGAACGTATCTCTGAGTTCAGGCCGAGAAGACCAGTAGTCAGAATAAATAGGCAACCTCTTGATACCCATCATCAAGTTGAGTCCAGGAAATGTTTTCATTTCTCTAAAATTTGTTATCGTAAAAGTACTAAGCCTGTTGTTTTTTTGTACCGCATATAAATTGGTTGGAAGGCGAGATGTTCAATTAAACTTTTTGGGAAAATGTGAAGGAATAATTCAGTTGGTGTCTCCACGTCATCAAAAATATTAGGACCATAATCTTCACAAACTCTTTTTTATTTTTCAAATTTTAGGAAAAAATAGGACAAGATGAATAAAACACAAAATACACAACCAAATATCACCTTACAAAGGTCTTTATTAAATGTCAATTTAAAGTTATACTAATTTATAGAGGATCAAGAAATTTTAAAATTCTGTTTTTCTTAAAACAAACACTTAGTCTCACATCATAGTTTCTTCACAATTACTGTTGTGGTCCTTGACTTGACAACTGTTGTATGATATACTTTTTCTTGTGTGGTTAGATTAAAAAAAACACCACTCGGCTCCAAATAACAATCTTATTACCATTTATTCATTCAAGATCGTTAATATAATTATGCAATTTCCTCAACTGTAACCTCAAACATTTATTGGATTGCTTTTACACTATCTTACTTTCAATATAATTCAAAATACTTCTATCCGTTTTGTTATAGATTTTATCTAACTATAAAATACTATTTTTATTCAATATGTCTGGTTTTTCCTTCTCTTTTCTTGTAGGAATCTTAAATTCTGCCTTCTGCCAAAATTCTAAAAAAAAAGAAGTGTTTTGGGGTCCACGGAACCCAAAAGAGTCGTTTTAAAAAATGTCTGTCTGTGGGTGGGTGCCTGCGTGCGTGCTTGCGTGCGTGCGTGCGTGGTAGTTGTTTGTAAGGCTTTAAGTTGAACCAGAAATTAGACATGTGTTTTTAGTACAGAATTTTTTAAACACATTTGGAAATTTTGAAAACCATGCGGTACCGCTAATCTCTCAAATTTTACTCTAACGCCCTCCAGAAATTTCTGAAAACTTTGAAATTGATTATTTATGTATTCAAAAACGCAAACGCCAATCGTAATAACCTTTAATCAGTTCAATAGTCTATTTAAAGTAGCTTATTTTTATTATCAACCACGCGTTTTCCAACAGTTACGTGATTTTAACTACGCCTATCAATTAGCTCTAGTTAAAAAAATAAATGTTTATTTTGCATATTTTTGATAACCTTTTTAATAAAGTTGATATAAGCATTTTTGGTCCTAAATAGTGAGCGCAATATCTAGCTAGCGTCTTTACGTAAGTAGCCGTGCCGTGACAACGTGTTTGGAGCGGGCGGCTTGTACCATGTGTAGCTGACTAGATGTAAATTTCAATTCAAGAATATTTAAAATGCAAAAAGCATGGGAAAGTACCAAGTTTCGCCTTTTTTACATAATTTTTTTGTAACATAATGAAAATAAAAATTAGAATATGTGAATATGTTCCTACATTGCCACAACCAAAAAATTGTTTAATTTCAAATTTTTGGTAATAATAATAATAATGAATTATTGCCCAACAGGAAAACCCCAATTAAAGGGCAAGACAAGAACATGCAGATATATAGATACACTAACTAATAAATACAAATACATATGTATGTATAAGAAACTTAGAATACAAAATAAAACACATGAGTAAACAAACAATTCTTACATACTATCCTTGAAACATCTACCAGCTACAGTTAGAATTTCGGATAACTTACAAGAAAATATATCAAAGATATTACTTATTTTGTTAAGATATTTGCACATGTTATAGATGGGCTATTTAACAAGTATGACAATGAAACATAAACCCTTGCCTTGATTGAATCCTTGGTACATTAATTTTTAATTGTTGCACCAGTACAGGGCAGTCTATCCCATTATTACACAGATTGTACAGAAAAGTAAGTGTTATACATATTTTTCTACATGAAAGACCTTGAAATTAAAATTTTTCTAATAAGAAGAAATAATTAGTGCCGGTAGGCGGATACACACCACCTTTTTTGAAACTCATAAACTTAAGAAATTTTTTCTGTACTTGTTCTATTGCCAGTGCATGAGTGAGGTACTGGGGGTTCCACGCGAGGGCGCCATATTCAAGTTTGGCTCTAACCAATGAATATATAATTTTCAAACTATTTAGACACCTAAATTCTTTACAGTTTCTAACTATAAAACCGTATGATTTTAAACTTTCGTTTATCTTGAGTCTAATGTGATTTGAGAAAGTAAGTTCACTATCAAAAGTAATACCCCGGTCTTTAACAGTACTGCATCTACTTAAAAGCTTTCCATTTATTGTATATTGAAAATTGTTATTTGTATTTTTTGTGGTAAATGATAAGATTTTGCATTTAAAGATGTTAACATGCAATTGATTAAACTCGCACCATATTTGTAGATTATTCAGATCTTCCTAAAGCTTAATACAATCATTCCTGTCACCAATTCTATTAAATATTTTTAAATCATCAGCGCAGGAAAGACATTCACATTGAACGACAGAGTTGAGATCGTTGATGAACAGTAGGAAAAGAAGGGGTCCTAAATTGGACCCTTGAGGGACACCTCATGTGGGAACGTACATGTCCGATTGACATCCATTGTAAGATACAACTTGTCGCCTGTGCTTTAAGTAGGTCATAAAAAAGGATATTAAATGTGCAGCAAAACCAAAGGCTGTTAGCTTGTTGAGCAAGACGATGTGATTCATACCATCAAAAGTGTTAAGGATATTGTTTAGGATAATTATGCTTATAAGTTTTAAATGGTGGGACATGTGCATCCAAAGTAGTATATAGTTTGGAGTAAAATTGATCTATAGCCGCAGTAATCTCCTTGACGTTCAACAAAAAAGTCCAATCCACTGTAACAAAGAATTATATGGACCTGGAAAATCCGCTCTGCAACTTTTTTAACTTTTAAAAGACGATTGCCCAATTTAATTTTTTATACTATAAAAATTGATCTTTGTGAGTAAGTGCTACAATTTGTATATACATTCCTCCAGTTAATTTTTCATGAAAATAGGAAGCAAATATTCCTTTGTTAAATTGTAATTACCGGAATGCCAATGCAGTTTTCATAACAAATACATAGTATAAAGTCTGTCTAAACACTAACCTTTACTTTCAATCCCGTATAAAAACGAGGTCCGCGTGCTGCAGGTTAAAAAGAATAATCCCATTATAGACACGTTCACAAAAGAATATTTATTGGTATTATTGTAACTTAATCTGCTGGTGGCCCTGCTACGTGAACTGGCACAGAAAACAGTTTTAGTTCTTACACATTGCTTTAATTTACAAAATTAATACATAGACACTACAGAGACGCAATCTTTATTGTTAGGACGTACGGTTTCATACACCCCTTAGCAGTTACTAGCAACTAAGCCCCAATTGTTATAGATGATTCTTCTTCTTTTTCTTCTTTTTTCTGTGAAGCTTTTAGCTTGTGTTATCCAGATTGTCTTTGTTTAATTCAAGTTATGCCCTCTCTCCATCTCTTGTTGGGACGTCCTATGATCCTTCTTCCTTGTGGTCTTGTAAAGGTGCGCTGCCCGAGAATAAATAATTTGTATCTGATTTTGATTTAATTGTATTGTTTTATCCTTTAAAGTGGGAGCTCCCCGAAAACGTAATGCACTTGTCTAATAACTTTGATTTATTTACAGGAATATTATGTTTCTTTCAGCAAATACAGACTTTAATTAACAGTGATCAATTGACTTAACTAAATTGCTGTGAATTAGTCTTAGTTAATTTTAAGCAGGTGGTCGTTTTAGAACAGCTGCACACATTTTTGTACATAAATGTAACTATTGTAAAACACATGTAAACACGTATCAATGAGTTTGCCTGTTGTGTGGATTATTGGGGTCAATCTAATATTTAAAATTTCACGCTCTCGCATTTTAGGGATTAGGGTAAATATTGGGTTGTAGTAATTAACATAAATTGGGGAAACTTGACAGCTTTAATAAGCAAAAGTGTTCAAGAAAGCTTGAGAGTGTGAGACAAAATTTTATTGATACTTCTATCCAATCAAAAATTAAAAAAGAGTGGGGCTGTAATTTTATTGGAAAAAGAAACAAGTCCAACCTCTTGGAGGATGGACATGAATTTTAATAAAAGAGTATGTTCCCTAAAGGAAGGGACCAATCTTCGAATTCTCAAAGAGATCACTCAGTTCGCTGAAATCTGAACGTCAGTTTGAAAGCATTATTGCTAACATTCTATTACAATATTACAAGTCTGGGACTTGCAACTTTAAAATAAAATATAATCTTCTTGGGTTTGAGGCTACGAGGGGCACATTGCCAAAATCAAATAGGCTTAGGCGTAGTGGCTCATTCTTGTCGGTGTACCTGATTAGGCGTATCAAAAGCGGCGCTATTGTTCCTCTTAGGAGGGAATTAGGCGTAGCAATTGAGGCGCTATTGCAGGGAAGCCGATTGGAGTGAGTGACGGCGCTATTTCCATATTGGTTGCGGCACGGGGTTTTGGGGCTACGAGGAGCACATTGCCAAAATCAAATAGGCTTAGGCGTAGTGGCTCATTCTTGTCGGTGTACCTGATTAGGCGTATCAAAAGCGGCGCTATTGTTCCTCTTAGGAGGGAATTAGGCGTAGCAATTGAGGCGCTATTGCAGGGAAGCCGATTGGGGTGAGTGACGGCGCTATTTCCATATTGGTTGCGGCATGCTCTGTTCGCGTGTAGTTACACATTTTACTGACGTAAACTGTAAAATACTCGACATTTATAAACAGTCCCAAATAGAAGTATCAGTATGGGTAAAACTGGGGTAAATATTTAGATTGGCAACTTTATTCGATACACAACACAACTAACGGGCAAATTCTATATAAATGGTTCTAGCACTCATAACACCAATATTTTCAACACATGAATAAATAAATTCTTCAAAAGGTTTACTGTTGTTTAAATCAGCTTAAAATCTTATCCTTTTTAACCTCGATAAAGACAGGGTAAATCAGCCACGAGCAAATAATTAAAACACAACGTAGGTCCGACACCGATCATCGCAAATAAATAAGTAATCAAGCATAAATACTTGATAAATTTTAAATAATACAATTAAAATTTGTAAATAAAAATATCAGCAAAACTGCACGATCACAGTCTATTGTCTCTTGCAACTCTAACTAATCTTGTTTCGTCCATCCTGGATATGTGCTCATTCCATTCTTTTTTTCTTCCATTTATCCACTCTGTTATGTGTGGTACCTGACATGATCCACGGATGTTTGTGTTTCTCATCCTTTCCATCCTGGTATTGCCAGTTATTTTTCTCAGTACTTTTATTTCGGCCACCTGCATCTTTTGTTTCGTTTTTGTCGTTTCTGCTGCCGTCTCTGTAGCATATGTCATTATGGGTCTTATGACTCCTTTATAGATAATTGCCTTGGTGTCTTTTCTTAGGTATTTATTCCTCCATATCGTTTGGTTCAAATATCCCGCTATTCTTTCCGCTTTACTTATTTGCTCATCTGTTTCTTTGTTTAGATCGCCATAACTAAATAGCTGCACTTAAATATCTGAATTTCATTACTTGTTCAATTGACTTGTTGTTATTGACTAATTTGCTTCTTATCGGATGATTCTATTGTTCATAAATACCTGCTGGTGGATCGTTGCATAATTAAGAAAGAGCTTTTTCTTAAAAAGGTGCGTGTTTTTCCTTGCTGATTGATTTCTATGAATAAGACCAAATTTCAAATTTTTTTTCTGCGTATATGATACAATTTTTTTTATCAAGGAATGTTTTTCCTGGTGATTTTGTGGTTTTTTTGTCCTCGCATTTTTTACGAGGCTGTTTCCCGAACTATCCTTTCGGTTTATTTTCCGGGGCTGTTTTTCGGTTTTGGTTTTCGATTTTTTCTTTCAATTCTGACACCGACTCAGCGGAAGAAACATTCGGAGTTATCAAAAAAAAGGGGGGCCGTAGCTTAATGCTATTTTTATATAATTTCTTTCTATAAGACACAATTAATATAATAATACCGTAGCACATAGAACATTGTTACAATTTTTATTACTGCTGCTTATATTTTGCCACTTTTAATGTAAAAAAGCTGCCGCGGAACAGCTACAACAAAGGTCTTCTCGCAGACATTTTACAAAATAAACAAATACATTGAGGTACATATTAGGAGTAGTCATAATATAAGCTATCTTGAAATAGGTACCTATAATAGTTGAAAGTTACTTTGTAAGCTTGGTTCGGATTTTTTAAAGTAATTAGAAAGTTATTTTGCGAGAAGGAAACATTTTATAAAATATTTAAACAAATAGTTGATAAGATTAAGCTTCCTTGAACTGATAACTTGGACATTTTAGTATTTACGTTCCCTTAAAAAGCGAGACAATGATAATATATTAAGTATTTTGCTGTTGATATGAAAACTTGTGTGTAATACACAAACAGTGTCTATATATTTTTCAGTGTTAAAACATTTGTTTCATAATTAAATTTGTCTGTAATGACTTCAGCATTAGACGTAAGTATACAAAGTTTACGTTTTCGTCAATTTTATTAAGCGTTTTTTTATGTGGTTGTAGTTGTTCAACTTATTTTCTCGCAGCAATCTTTCTCTCGTATTTTCCGCCGTCGAGATATATTTTTTATAACTAAGACTATTTTTATAACTCAAACATAATTGTTGCAATTTGAACATATTTTTCAAAATAATTTAAATATTTTAAAAATGTATATATTTTTAACTTTGGCACTTTCGGAGGTACAGTCCCATAGCAGCAGTGTGTCCCGTTGAGCTATTACAGCAACAAATTTTACGCCGCTTTTGCCAAAAACGAATGAACAAGTTTTAAAGTCAATATTTTCATAAAATTATTGCAGGCACCATTTTAAGGCTGAAGAATTTAGAAAATAACATTCGGTATCCTGTATTATATTCTACTTAAATTTTGCAAAATTTTCTTGTAAAATGATACAAAAAACATATCTAATTTTCGCTTCCGGTTTCGGATTTTTACCAGCTTAGTTTCGTAAACATCGGAGCCATCGTAGGGAGAAATACAAAGGAGCAAACACACAAAGTGTTTCACCCACATAAACATATTAAAAAAAACGACCTTTTTGATTTCTCGGGCTGAAAAACAGGAATTGTTTTTAATAAAATCTCGTAATTAAATTAAAAAATACGTTTAAATATATTACATAATACAGGGTGATTTTGGGAACCGGGCCACTATTGCCAACTTTTTTATTTTTAAAGATACAAAGTTGGTTAAATTAGGAAAAAAGTGTAACTTTTTCTGCTGGTTACGATGATGAAAACGAAAAAACAATTGCTCATCGCGTTTTCGAATTATTTGCTAAAATGACTTTTTTTTAAACGGAACGCCCTAAATTTTTTTATATTTTTGAATTGAAAATTTTATTCTCTTTAAAAAAGTATAAGCTCAAACTATATTTAAATTAACAAATAACGCCATATTTTAACTTTTAATGGTTTAATACCATAATCGTAACGGCCGTGAAACAAAAGCTACTTGTTTTATGGTATAGGTCAAAATGTCATTAAATTAATATGAATTAGATTAATTATTATAGTAACTGTTCAAATTGGGCACTATCATTATCTAGAGCAGTAAATTCTTGAACTACAGTATTCGAAGCTCGACGTAGCATTCCGTGGGCAATGTTTACAATGCATTAGTAATGGACGCGAATAAATCTCTACACTGTTGTATCTATTTCAATAGATATTATCCTGTTGATATTCCCAAAGAAGAAAGTCTAGCGATTTATGTCAGGTGACCGTGGGGGCCAACGTACATCTTATATGTTAAATAAAATTAGCACAACCACTAAATGTCAAAATAGCTACAATAAAACAAGCAAACTCTACTTTTTGTTTCACGGCAGTTGCAATGATGTTATTAAAGTATTAAAAGTTAAAATATGCCTCTCTAGATAATGATAGTGCCCAATAAGAGTAGTTACTATAATAATTACTCTTATACATATTAATTTAATGACATTTTGACCTATACCATAAAACAAGTAGAGCTTGTTTCGGCCGGCCGTTACGATTATGTTATTAAACCATTAAAAGGTAAAATATGGCTTTATTTGTTAATTTAATCATAGTTTGACCTAATACTTTTTTACACAGAATAAAATTTGCAATTCAAAAATATAAAAAAAAAAGGGCGTTCCGTTAAAAAAAAGTCATTTTAACAAATATCTCAAAAACGCGATGTGCAATTGTTTTTTCGTTTTCACCATCGTAACCAGAAGAAAAAGTTGCCCTTTTTTCCTAATTCAACCAACTTTGTGTCTCTAAAAATAAAAAAGTTGGCAATAGTGGCCCGGTTCCCAAAATCACCCTGTATACATTGTGTCTATAAAGTAATCCCCCCTCCCCCCCCAACTAACTTTTGAACTACTTGATATTTTACCACAAAATTTGGTGTGCTGTAATGGGAAATTAAATACTATTTTTTAGCCAGTAATTAAATTTTGCATCATTCAAAATGGCGGCTGGGCCATTTTGAGTGTAATTTTTAAATGGAAAGGGGGGTCGAGTGACACCTCATTTGAAAGGTCTTTTAGTTCTGCCCGTGATCCTAAAGTTTCAAAGAAACATAATCAGCCATAACAAATTGACAATGTTTGAAGATCAGGAAGTCCATTAAAAAAAACTAAGAATTAAAGCAGAAAGAAATTAAATTAAGTGTTCAAAATGTTCACCATTCACACTTGGCACATAAAAAGTCGGTTATGAAACTCCTGCTTTACATTTTCATACGTTTCTGGAGTGATATTTTTGCAAACTTCTGTAATGATTTGCTCCAGTTCTTTAATTGTTTCTGGACGGGTTCTGCACACTTTCGATTTCAGATATCCCCATAGAGAAAAATCTAAGGGAATTAAATCTGGGGAGCGAGCCGGCTATTCTACAGGCCCCCTCCTACCAATCCATCTTCCAAGAAAATGTCCGTTGAGAAAGTCAGAAACAGGCCTATAATAATGAGGCGGCGCGCCATCTTGTTGGAACATATCGTTTTTAATATTATTTCCAGCGCCTGAGATATTTTTTAAAAAATTTGAACCTGCAAATGAAAAAGTGGAGTACTGGATAAAAAAATCAAAACAATTTTTAATTGAGCGTGTCCATTTGTTTAAAATCCGCCATTTTGTTATGGCTGAATATTTTTCTTTGAAACTCTAGGATCAGACGCAAAACTAAAAGGCCTTTCAAATAAGGTGTCACTCGACCAACCTTTCCATCTAAAAATAAAATTTAAAATGGCCCCCAGTCGCCATTTTGAATGATACAAAATTTAATTATTGGCTAAAAATAGTATTTAATTCCCCATTAAAGCGCACCAAATATTGTGGTAAAATACCAAGTCGTTCAAAAGTTAGTTGGGGGGGGGGGGTTACTTTATAGACAGACGGTATAGTTACTTATAATATAATAAAATGTTAAATGCTAAATTTGTTTACTGCACTCACCATTTAAAAAAATGTATTTAATATTTTTCTTCTATTGGATACTTTTTGGTCTATTTCCTTTACATTTTTCTTTTACAAAAAAATACGTTTGAACTTGGGCTTTTTTCAATCTCGGGCTACGATGCAACTGAATTGCCTGCGTTGCGTTGGCGTAGTTTCGCCACTGCCTGCACTTTGTCTTTCCTGAATGTTGATTTATAGTGGGCTTTTTATCTGTGAAGCCTTAAATGAGATTTGGGTCATCTAATGGTCGCCTTGTTACAATCAAATATTTTTATTATTCATTTACCATCCAGTTTCTGCTTTTTATTAAAACTATGTTTTTGATACGCAACATTTGGGCGCCGCCGTTTAAGCTCCGGACGTTCGTGCGCCGCCGTTTGGGCGTCAGCAACTGCCAAATGAATTAAAATATTCTAAAGATAAAGTATTTATTAGTAATCTTTTCACAATAGGTAAAACGTTTTTTATGCCGATGTACAACGTAATGAAAGTCTTACAACAGTACCAGCGCCCAAAGGTCCGGCGTCCGAACGTCTGGAGTTCAAACGGCAGCGACCCAAAGTCCAGCTCCGTTAATTCTACGTAATTAATTTAAAAAAATCCCCGCAAGTCACATTAAAAATCACAAAAGTAAAATTTGTTATTATCTGGTCTGTCTTATAACCGTTATGTGCAAATTAAATTTGAACAAAGTTCTTGCTGGAGTTAGCTCTAGCGCAAAAGAATAAAAATGAAAACGGGGGTATACCAAAAGTCAATCCAATCAAAAAAGTAAATAAATCAGAAATGTTATTAACTATTCTAGCGGATGATGATGACCAAATTGGTCATCTGTCTGTGAACCAGAACAGTATTCGAAATTTGGGAAATGGTAATCCCAATGTTATTCGTAATTATTTAATGTCTAACAAAGAGGCCCATGGAAACTTATGAAAATGCACTAAAGTTTTCGCGTAGTGCCAAATCATAACGATAACGAGCTTCAAGTTTACGAAAAGGCTTCGGCTAGTGGAGTCGACATTCAACCTGAAAAGGCAGTTTGAACAGATCCCAGAACATTGAAAATCATATCCAAGTTATTAAACACGTTTCTGAGGATGTCCAGATTAGCATGGCTTCTAAAATTCGAACTTAAGACACCAATTTAACAGTACTCCGTAATTTTGGTACAGAAATGTTACAGGACGTTGATAATCATGTTCAAATCTTTCAACAAGTTTCTGAAATTGAAACTGAAAGCGCAAGTTTAGAAACATTTTGGAATTTTGACGCAGAAATTAAAAATATTAACGCATAGCAAGATATAAACATGAATAACAACAGGCTTGATATTGTACATAATAATAACAACGAAGTACGGGTTCTAACCGTTTCAAGGTTATTAGGAAGAAAACAACAGGCAACACTGTTGGTAAGCCTTTTATCAAAAAATTCCCAAGCCGTTTGTTAACTTATCAAGGCTTGCTTGTTTACATACATAAACTCACTTTGAGTGTTGACAATGACACTTACAGGGAATTTTTAGTTACCACGAGTACCAATCCTGAACTGACTTCAACATATAATTCTAAAACTCCCTAAGTCACTGCAGACCAAAGGTCACGTGGGTATCAGTAATTAACGAAGGCTCTGTATATCACATATGAAAATAAAACGCAAGACTAAAGAAATTGATCAGGGTCAAATTTTTTAAAGAGCAGCACATATAAAGACACTTTAAAAGATAATGTTGGTGTGAAACAAAAAGACATTTTTTAGGATATGCCAAAAACAAAGATTGGCCCGTATATAGCTTTGTTAGAAAAAATCTAAATATAAACATTATGCCCAAGAATTTTTTACAAAAATACCCTAATGTAAAATGTTCCTATGAAATATAAAGAAAATGCATAAAAAACAATTTTTCTTACACCACGGAGATGAACATATGATTGTAATGTGACTTGACAATTGTGCTGCCCAAAATAAACATTGGGATCTATTGACATTTTTCGTATATATAATAAATTCAACGTAAATTCTCACTTCAAAGATTATCATAAACTATTTCGAGCCCGGGTACAGTTTTATATCTGCAGAAAGTTTCCACCACCAGGCGGAAAAGGCACTCGAGAAACAAAACAAAACAAGATCTTGCAGATTTTGTTAAAGCTGTAAAAAATACCAATTCTGGAAAGTTCGACGTGAAAGAGATGAATTACAGCGATTTTTTTCAATGGGGAGATTTTGTATCTCAACAAAAGCTGAAAAATGCAAAATATAATATATTTGTCAGATATTACCAGAATAATCTATAAAAAAGGCAATTTCACTCTAAAATGCAAATTATCTTCAAGCTCCTTCGAAGAAGACTTTGCCAAATTAGATATTTTGCAAGTTAAAGTAAAGAAAGCAGGCGCAATTGCAAGACCAGAGCCAAAATCGCATCCAAATGGCATTAGCAAGGAAAAAAAGAAGGGATGCTGAACAATTTGGGAAAACTTTTTCCAGCTAACAGAAAATTATTTTGGGAAAAATTACCGTGTTTTTAATTATCACCTGTACTTTTTTATTTTGTTTTAATATTCTGTCGTGACTTATTCATACTTGTAATTAATTTTTACAATAAGTTTTCTTAGTGTAAATATACATATCTGTAAAAGTTAATAGTACATATGAATCTTTGTAACGCTGCACATAATATTTGCACAGTTTCTGATTTGCATTATTCAGTTAAAAACGGATTGGAACGATTAAGATACAGACGACGCGTCTGAAAGATATATAAAATGTCATTCGGCAATACTCCATACACCATACACGGCTGCGATTTACGAATTTATGCATCCCGCACGCACATATACACAAACCTGACAAGGCAACTAATATTCATGTCCTCGTTCCTCGTATATTGTAACATTGTAAATTTCCAATGCTCGTGTAGGTCGTTCATTGTTTCTCTAAGGTGGAAGTTTTGTAATTGCCCCGGCGCGCGGCGGCAACCCAAATGGCAGGGAAGTATATTGCTAATTGACACTAATGCCGCGCTAACGATCTTAACAAAATTTGTTTTCAATTATTTAAAAATTTTAAACAGGAAAAATAGAAAAAGTAATCAGAACTCTAACAAATAGTTGGGAAAGCAGAGCCCCGTTGCCCTCCCTGTACCAGCCGCCACTTCTTGGAAGACCGATAAAGCGGACTCCGCAGAGGTGTTTGTGTATATCTATGTGTGTGCGTCTGTATACACATTACAATCCAGGCGTTTTAACGCAGAAAACCCAAATAAGGCTCAAAGATTGGTAATTCCACCGGCATGAAACCGCAAACAATGAGGTTGAACCGCCAAAAAAAGGGGGAGGGAGAGGGATGCTCTATTATAAAAATTTTGAAACCAGAAATTTTTAAATTTTCAAAGAAAAAAAATTTTTTACATTTTCTTAAAATTTTCAAAATTTTGATAATAAGTAAAATTTCCAAAAATGTTTGCAACCTTAAAAATTTTCAATATTTACCCTAATCCCAATCCCTAATATTTGAAAGCGTGAAATACTTAGTTTTAGATTGGCTCCAATAATCCACACAACCAGTAGCAAACTTATTGATGTGTTTTACAATCGTGGTTTATAGGGTGTAATAAAAATGGCGGGCTGGCTAGACGTGCTGTACACATTGCAATGATCAAACAAAAGTCATGTAAACATGTGTTCAACAATGGTTTTCAAGGGAGCTAGGGCCCCCTGAAGGGGGCGAATGAAGTTTTAAGTATTTGGCATACGGATTACTACTAGTAAGTGCTACTACCTAACACCATCAAAATAAAATTATTTAAACCAGATTCAAGGTTAAAAATGCATAAAAATGGCGCTCTTAATTTTTTAGTACAACTAGCCATTTTCCAGAAAAAGTCCATTTAAACATTTTTCTTCTTCAGAATGAGATACAACTTCTCTTATTTGGTGCTTATTTAACTCTGGATTCAGAAATCTTAAAAATACTGAATGGCAACTAACTACTATCTAATAAACAAATGATGTCATTTATAGTTCGTAAACAATACTGGTTGTCACTTTTTTGTGAGCAATTTGGTTTCTGTTGTTGTTTTGACAACCATTATTTTTAAATTTGCTGTATTCAAAGTTAATAAAAAGGTACGAAATAAAACATGTTTTATCTATTTCTGAAGAAGAAAAATGTTTAAATCGATTTTTTCTGGAAAATGGCTAGTCGTACAAAACAACTCAAGAGTTTCAATTTTATGCATTTTTTAATGTAGAATCATATTAATAAATATAAATGAGCAACTGTGAGAAAATTCAAATAAAGAAAATTCAAAACCCTTTAGTTCTCACAAGAACTTTTGTACTCTAAATGTACATTTCGACTGCTAAGCAGTCATCATCAGTAGAAAAAATACAAAAAGGAGAACTACAGCGAAAACTGAAATCACAGTTACGCTGCAGAAACGTCCCTTGTGCTTGGTAAGTCAGAACTCACGCATTGTCGATGTGTGCGTCTGTTTTTATGATTTCGTGGATCCTCGGTTCTATTTGCCGTGCGTGCGTTGAACTTAAGTAATGATGAATTTGGAATTACGCCGGAATCTTGATTTAAAATGTTGTTTTAAAACTCTTAAAATCCGTAAAAAACAGCAGAGAACTCGATGCATGGGAAAGTAGATTTATTTACAAATTCAAAGACAACATTTTAAATCAAGATTCCGGCGTAATTCCAAATTCATCATTACTTAAGTTCAACGCACGCACGGCAAATAGAACCGAGGATCCACGAAATCATAAAAACAGACGCACACATCGACAATGCGTGAGTTCTGACTTACCAAGCACAAGGGACGTTTCTGCACCGTAACTGTGATTTCAGTTTTCGCTGTAGTTCTCCTTTTTGTATTTTTTCTACTGATGATGACCGCTTAGCAGTCGAAATGTACATTTAGAGTACAAAAGTTCTTGTGAGAACTAAAGGGTTTTGAATTTTCTTTATTAGAATCATACTATTGACTTAAATTGGTGAAAAACTGATAATTACAAAAATAATAATTGAAAATGAACCAGTCGCTCTATTTGCGACACCTCTCGTTTAAATAATTTTATTTGGATGCTGTTAGATAGTAGCACTTACCAGCACTTAAACCGTATCCCAAATTTCATTACATTATATTAAAGGGTGTCTGAGATAATAATTAAAACATAAATTTGATTCACCTCCTTCAGGGGCTTTCAGAAGCATTTTTAGACACATGTTTACATAAACTTTTTTGACCATTTTAGTGAGTACAATACGACTATGTATACCTACCCCACCATTTTTGTTGCACCTTGTATTTACATTTATGTACAAAAATGTGGGCAGCTACCTTAATACCACAGTTTAAGATTAACTAAAACTAAATCACCAATTTAACTAAGTCAAGCGATCACTGCTCATTAAAGTCTTTATTTGCTGACACAAATGTATTACTTCTGGAAATAAATCAAAGTTGTTAAATAACTACATTAAGTATTCAGGAAGCTCACACTGAAAGTATACCTAAAACAATACAATTAAATCAGTGCACCTCTTTACATTATTAAAAACGCCTTAATATTTAGTTGAAACCGCTGTAAAAACTGAAAGTTAAACGACATATTCTAAAACTCAATTAAATTTAAATTTCAGGAATATCAACAAAGAAAAGGGACAGTCAATTTAGGAGATGAATATGAGCACCTCATTCCGGCGCTATTTGCCCTTAGGACAATTTGCAGATCAGACGTTGTGGATATGTGGTTGGCCTCCAACGCTGAAGGTATGGGAGCATTTGACGATGTAATTTTTTTCGTGGAATTCCAAGGCGGGCAGAAGAAAGCTTATGTAATTCAACTAAAACACAGAGGAACGGCTATTACGGCTACTGCATTTGAAAAGGTTTCGGACGACTACAACATTGCCAAGTATCAAAAAAGTTTTGAAGAAATTATGCAAAATAAAATAAAAAATAATACCATGTTGGAAAATATTGCTGCTGAAGATATTACTTTCATTATGTATACAATCGCCGATCTAGCACAAACCATCGACAAAAATGTTATGAAAACATTGAATTTAATGTTGTACAAACATGATATGGATCAAAAAGAATTTTCTTTATTAAATACAAGCATCAGCAACGACAATTGTGTGTACAAATTCAAACTGGACGATGCAAATAAAGGTGGCTATACCGAAACTTTTTTATCGCAATTTTACTTTTTCATCAAACAAGCTAAAACTAATTTAGTAGAGAATCTTATACAACAAATAATTACGGAAAAATTTGCCAATTCTGACACAAACATCAAGTTAAATCTTTTGAACTTTATTAAATTGTGGGTTAGGGGAGATTTAGGTGGACATTATAAATTGCGGAAAGACGAGGTTCAACTCAAATTAACTGAACTGCTCCTCAATTCTCATCTTCTAGTACCAAAAACATTTACGCCATTCAAAAAAGCGGATTTATGGAACGAACTTGCTAACTCTGCTGAGTTTACTATTGTGGAAAATTATAACGAGGATGTGGTGTCCACAATTTGGAGTGCTACAAATTCCATCCTATACAAGTACACTGACAGAAAACTAAAAGAAAATACATCTTGGGAAATTTCTATTGGACTAAAGCTTGACGATTTACCAAAGAAATATAAGCAACACGTTTTACACATGTTAACTTTGAAACAAGTAGGAACCGGAAGAGAAATAACGATGAAGTGTTTGTATATTATACTTTGGAAAGCTGGTTTGTTACCTTTGCTAGTGAAAGCTGATGATATAACAGAAGCAAAAAATATTTTTGCAGCTCTTTCTATTTCAAGTGGACAAACTGTCAGGAGGCATGTCGTTTTGTTATTCAAAGGCGAAGATAAAAATTTACCTAAATACTGTGAAAACCAATCAGTACTACAAACACTCGCTGATATTAAGGACGTGAACTTGGTGCAAAGAATTTTAAAAAATTTGGAAATATCTTTACAAGGAAGAGAACCGATACAGTTATCGAAAATAATAGAAAAAGACACTGGTATATTCAAGGAAATCACAATCGGCATGCTTTTAAGAATGCTGTACCAACCTTTGACTATAGGTAAAAGGTTTGACGATTTGCCTGAAAATTATATCAAAAGAAGTGTTTCCACAGTTTTCTTAAACCTAGAAGTACTAAAGGTTGATGATGTATTTATTGTAAACGGACCTGGAGATATTGTGAATGAAGTTAAATTGATAACTGATCC
Source organism: Ctenicera cuprea (assembly GCA_958336395.1). Classification (NCBI taxonomy): domain Eukaryota; kingdom Metazoa; phylum Arthropoda; class Insecta; order Coleoptera; family Elateridae; genus Ctenicera; species Ctenicera cuprea. The sequence goes on along the minus strand of OY284489.1, from coordinate 42,721,554 downwards.
TTGGCGTGTTATTGATGGAAAAAAATATTTTAAACAAATTCTTACCAGAAAGAATGAAGAACTGGCAAATGTTGTTGCGCTAGAAGAGAATAACACTCTTAGTTTAGAGGAAAAGCAACATTTTTCCAGTAATAAAAGTGGTCTTCACTACTTGCGCTATTATAACGGCACTTTAGAATGGTCACATTCTGCAGGATATATTGATAGCATCAGGAGATTTTTAAAAACTGTACGAACAACCAGTGAAACATCTATCAAAGAAGAAGATATATTGGAACATTTTTCTGATAGCATTAACATAATTAGTTCAAATCCAGGAATGGGAAAGTCTGTTATGATAAAACGTTTAGCAGAAGCATGTATGCAAGATTTCTGGGTAGAGACGATAATTTTAAATATTCACCACAAATACTTTAAACAACATCAAACTCCAACCTTAAGTAGTTTCTCGGATACTGCATTTCCAGAAGGTACGTCGTCTGTTTATAAAAGGTTCGAAAGTTCTGTAATTTCCATGTTAAAAGAACAAAAAAAAGTGCTCGTTTTAATGGACGCTTTTGATGAAATATCATCGGAATGCGTCGACCCAGTAATTAGTTTAGCAAAATTTACTATAAAATCGGGTTATCGTGTGTGGATTACCACAAGACCAGTTCATAGTCCGTATTTAGAAAAAAAGCTTAACACATTTTCTATATCACTTAATCCTTTTACTGCAGAGGATCAGAAAATGTTCCTGACAAAACATTTACACAAGAAAAAGAAACACAACATTGACGTTTTTGTTGAAAATTTGCAAAATCTGATGTCAAAATCATTTTCTAATTGGGACGCAGAATTTTTAGGCGTCCCTCTTCATCTGCAGATGGTTGCAGAGGTATTTGAAAACAAAAACATTGCCGATTTAAGTGGGTTAGGCCAAATAAGCACGGTCGATTTGTATGAAGCTTTTCTTGATAACAAACTTGATGTATATTGGAAAAAATCGTTTGGCGATAACGTAAATGGTTTTAACGAAAAAATATACGGAAAGCTGTTAAAGCCTCTTAAAGACCAACACGCAAAAGCCGCTCTACTACTGTTCTTCCCAAAAAGTACACTTATGGAAATTTTCGACTTACTGGAAATTGAAGACTTCTTAAAAGACATCGCAACAGGAGATGTTGGTATTATAACCTCCGGAAGTGACTGGGAACAGCCTAAATTTACTCACAGAACCTTTGCAGAATTCTTAGCAGCAACGTTTCTGGCGTCCAACCGCCAGAAAGACCAGATTAAGCCTCTGTTAATTGCATTATTTAACGAAGAGCTGACAGTCATACGCCAGCTATTTGACAGAATACTTGCTAAAGGTAAGCCGTTGCATTTGGCAGTTTTAAATAACAACCTGAATGAAGTTAACAATCTTATACAAAGACGTAAAGGCGATCCAGATTTTGACTTTGATTTAGGGGGAAGAACACCTTTACAGTTAGCTGCAGCTTGGGGATCAAGACACAAGTTTCCACAGACAAATACAATTTCGCATGCAATGGTACTTATTGAACGCCTCGAAGAAAATGATCATAGAGTTAATTTAGTTGATCCACATGCACTGAATATATTAGAGAAAGTTTTCAATATTCAAGAATTTGAAAACAAAATTGATAATATTTTAGGTTGGCGTGCCATCGACTACGCATGTCATAGTTATTCCCTTGATGCACTTGAAGTTATGTTTTCGCGTGAGCAGCCTGACAGTATATTGAAATGTTTCGACAAAACTTCATTGATATACTATTGCGTTAGATTTGGCTACAAAAATATACTAATACATGTAAATATGGAAAACGGGTTAATTGTTCTAGGCCAGGGGAAAACCCTCCTCCACATTGCTGTTGAACATATCGGTACATTGGAAATTTTATTGAGCAAATGTACTCCTTTACAACTAAAATTATATTTGTCCTTCAGAGACCAGAAAGGCAATCTGCCATTAATGTATAGTGCTATTAATGGTAATTTTAGTGTATTTCAAATTATGTTAAAGTATAAAGTTGATTTGAATAAAAGTAATTCATACGGATTGACCATATTGCTAATTTTAGTATTTTATGGCCACTTGGAATGCTTGCAAAAGTTACTCACAGATCGCAGCATCGATCTAAATGTAAAAGCAGCAGCTCATCGCAGAAGGGATCATACTTTTAAAAATTCTGGCCATACTGCGCTATATTTTGCTATTAATAATAATAATATAGAGATTATACAATTGCTAATACAAAATGGGGCAAATCTGCATTTAAAATACGAAAACCATCGAACGCTGCTTCATGTAGCATCCATTAATGGATTTACCGATGCTATTCAAAAACTATTCAACGGGGGAGCTGATAAACATTCTGTTGATGATATCGCGCGTACTCCATTGCATTACGCAGCTCAAAATATCAAAATAAATAGCATTAACCTTCTTTTACAGCTAGGAGCTGACGTGAACAAAAGCGATATTTTTGGACAAACACCTCTTCACTATGCGACCCAAAATTTTAGACTAGATCAAATTGTATTTCCAGAAGGACTTGAAATTGATGTAAATAAAAAAGATAAATCTAGCAGAACAATGCTTCACTATGCTGCTCAAAAAATAAAAATAGAGAGAGTAAAATATCTATTGCCACTTGGCAAAGACTTAAGTAATTGGCACCATTATGGTACCGCGCCAGCGCATCGAGCTACTAATGATGACAGATTGGCCAATATTGCTTTCCTTATAAAATTTGGAGCAAATCCAAATGAAGGTGATGATGCGGGTCGTACCCCTTTACATTATGCAACTGAGCAAAGCATGTTAGAAAACATAGAATACTTTATAAAGTTAGGGGCAGATATAAATAAAACAGACAGAGTTGGCCAAACACCTCTTTTCCAAGCAACTCAAAATGGTAATTTGCGTGTCGTAAAATTTCTTTTACAATTTTCTCCAGATATAAACAAACATAACAATTTTAAAGTAGCACCTATCCATTTAGCGGCAGAAAACAAATTTAACAAATGTGCTGTGGCACTTATAGATAGTGGAGCCCATATAAACGTGAGCACGGTTGATGGATGCACTCCACTATTTATAGCAGTGAGAAAAAACAACGAACAATTGGTAAAACTTCTTGTGGAAAATAAGGCAAACGTAAACAAACCTAGTTACGATAACTTTGCTAACGGAAAGTCTAACTGCGTTTTTGGAAACTGTCACATAGATTCAAGTAGCTGTATTACAAATATGTTATCGCCATTACATGTAGCAATTCAGCTTGGCAACATGAAAATCATAACGCTTCTTTTAGAATCAAAGGTAAAGATAAATCAAACTGATAATAATGGTTGGACAGCACTTCATTTGGCAGCGCATGAGGGACGTGTCGAATGTATCGACAGCTTATTGAACCGAGGTGCTGGTTTACATTTACAAAGTAAGGATGGATCTACTCCTTTACATCTAGCAGCAAAACAGAATCACTGTAAGACTTTAGACACCCTTTTAAGGCAAAAACGTGCTAAAGCAGTGAATTTGTTCAATAATGAAATGCAAACGGCTTTGCATATAGCATGTTACCATGGATGCCTTGCTTGCGTTAAAATATTAATCGAAAAAGATGCCGATGTAAATCTATGTACAAAGGAGGGTTTTACGCCATTAAACTTGGCAATTAATCAAAAACATATGGACGTACAGCAACATCTTGAACAATTATTGATGTCAGACTAAATACTGCTTATTAATTGTTTAACGTTGGTAATTAATAGTTAGTTAAGTATCAAGGAATGTAAGGACGTAATAACATCCGAGGTAGGCGAATACGAGCTGAGGCGGAGCCGAAGCTTGTCGCCTGCCGAGGATGTTATTAGTCGATACATTCCGTGTTACTTATAACATTTTTTCCGCTACCGGTAATAAGTAGCTTAAAATAACAAGAAAATATTGTTTGTAAAATACGAATCATGTGTCATTTGTCATCAGAATTTTTATAGTTAGCTGTCAAAATTCTTAAATTATAACCTTGCATTTCTGTTATTACTGTCAATTATTTTCCTAGGAGTGTAAGTGACACTATTAAGTTCCGTCGTCAAGGGTAACTAATACACGAATATTATCAGCCGCTTACAATCCCTGTAGCTATGGATGTAAGGCCTACTTACATTGCCGGTAGCGGAAAAAAGTTTATAATTTTACAAGTTCTGTTCAATATAGGCAAAATATATACTTAGCACTTAACAGCAATCTTATTTTTAATGTATACATCCTGGTTGTTTCTACGATGTCTTACATAAATTGGAAGGCGAATTTTTATGTCTAAAGTCGTATACAAGGACCATATGAACATATTCTCGAAAACGTATCTTTTTCGGTATACAATTCTTTAAAGATGGTGCAGGCAAATGGCTTTTTAATTAATATCTGTTATCTTACTGTTGATGACTTACATTTTCAATTATTTTATTTCTATTACTTAATAGCCAAAATATAGAGCCTGATTAACGTATCTCTTAACGTATTTTCAACTTTTGCTTGAAAATAGTATTCTACTTATTAAAAACACATAAAGGACGATGCTGTATGTTGGAAGTCGCTTAATCCAGTGGTTTTTAAGATAATTCAATACTTGTAAAAAAATCGAGTTTTATGAAAGTTGGTCGCAAACAGTTCGATTAAGCGCCTTTCAACAACAGAAATTAGGCATTTATCAAATTAATTGCACCATTTGCCCTCGCAATTCATCATCATCATCAAACAGCCGTTCTCATCCACTGCTGGATATAGGCCTCCCCTTGGTCTTTCCATCTTCTTCTATTTTGTTCCACTTGTTGCCAATTCCCTGCCACTCTCTTAATATCATCTGACCACCTTGTAGGCGGTCTCCCTCTACTTCTTTTTGAATCACGTGGTCTCCACTGCATTATTCTTGATGTCCATCTCTCATCGGTCATCCTTGCCACGTGTCCTGCCCAATTCCACTTTTGTTTGGCTATTCTTTCTATTACATCGGATACTTTAGTTTGTTGCCTTATCCATTCGCTTGTCTTTCGATCTACTAAACTTATCCCTAACATTGCCCTTTCCATACTTCTTTGGGCCACTTTTAACTTTCTTGCTGTTTTCTGTGTTAGAGTAAGGGTTTCCGCCCCGTATGTCATGACAGGCATTACACATTGTTCCCATACCTTCATCTTCATGCATACGGGTATCGTGCTTTTAAGTATATGACTCAGCCTTCCAAATGCCGCCCATGCCAAGCTAATGCGTCGGTTTATTTCGCCTGTTTGGTTGTCTCGGGATATTTTTATTTCGTGTCCCAGATATTTATATTTTTCCACTAATTTTATAGCGTCGTCTCCTATTGTTATATTTCCACTTAAAACCAAATTTGTCATTATGTTTGTTTTTTGTACATTGATTTTAAGTCCGATCTGTTCTGACTCATTATTTAGTTGATCTAGCATTTCTTTTGTTTCTTCTAGGTCTTCTGAGCTCAATACTTTGTCGTCCGCGAACCTTAGATGGTTTAACCTTTCGCCATTTATGTTTAAGCCTTTTGTATCCCATGTCAGTTTTTTGAAGATGTATTCCAGGGCTGCTGTAAACAATTTAGGTGAGATCGTATCGCCTTGTCTCACACCTCTCTCTAATTTGATCGGATTTGTGTTTTCATGTAATTTAACTTTTGAGGTGGCGTTTTTGTATACCTGTTCTATGATTCTAGTATATCTATAGTCTATACGACATTCTTTTAATGCATTTAATATTGCCCATACCTCCACAGAATCAAACGCCTTCTCATAATCTACAAACGTTAGCACTAGAGGTTTATTATATTCAATGCACTTCTCTATGAGCGTTTTTAACGTCTGTAGGTGGTCGTTTGTGCCGAAACCAGATCTGAAACCTGCTTGTTCTCTGGGTTGATAGAAATCCAATTTGGAAGTTAGGCGTCTCGTTATAATTTTAGTGAACAATTTATATATGTGGGCCAATAGACTTATAGGTCTATAGTTGTCTAGTTTTGATATATCGCAATTATTGGTCAAACTAAATAAAAATTCTATACCCGTTTTAAGAAACATATCGCCAACTTCGTATTCAACAGACCTGAAAGTTCTTCTGTGGCTTCTCACATTTTAGAGACCGGCCATTCTATTATTTTCAAAAAACTTGAAGTTTTAAAGACATTCTACAAACCACACCAGCTAAGATGCACGGGAAAGTAGATGTATTAAAAAACACAACAAAAATATTTCCAACACAGATTCTGGTTTAGTTCCTAAGCTAATGTCTGTGATGTGGTTAAGGTAATTAAATAATAGTTCAATAATATCCTACTCTTTATTTAATTCACACAACTACTACAACAAGATCTGAGGGAAGAATGAGTTCTTAGGTATGTGCGACAATGTACAGCCTTTCTCAGAAATGTCACTCTGGACCCTCTATCTAAGACACTTAGGTTTAAACTTTAACAGAGTTGCCACTTTCCACTGCACAGCACTGTTTAATACACCACACACCTTCCTTTTAAGTTTACAAGAATGTATTCCCTGGAAAGTGAAAGAAAGTTATCGGAAAAAAGTCACAGCAAAAAAGCCTCCGGAAATAGTCCCCCGGAAAAAAGTTACCCGGAACAAAAGTAGCAGGAAGAAAATTCACAGGAAAAAAGTCACCGGTCGTAACTCTGCTCCTTTGTTGTTTCTTATTTTTGGCGCTGAAGATGGCCGGTTAGCAGTCGAATGTACATTTGCATTTCTAAATTGTTTTTCTGAGAACAAACAGATTTTTCTACTTGTTTATTAAAGAAGTGCGTTAAAAAATACGTCTGATTGCAACAAATGAAACTCTAAATCATCAATAGTAAAATATGCCTACATAATTTGAATCAAACATTTCACTTAGGGGTGTATTTTGTATTGTTCCGGTTAAAATTGTGAGCAAAGTGTTAATTTAAATTACCATAACAGCGATTATTCAATAGTAAAGCCGCTTCTATACCAACAACACCCTGTTAAATGTTAGAAAAAATTACAAAACACGTAAGGGTTCGGCAGACGTAATAGTTAAAAAGTGATGCGTCTACTCCATCTTTAGAAGGCGCTATCTCGATAGACTTATTGTCTCATTTTTGACCAAGGAACCCAGCCTCCAATTTCTGAAAGTCATTTTACAAACACCATGTTAAGTTACTTAACTTACATTGTTTGACTCAAATAAACATACAATTTAATAAATGTGTATTTAAGCTACATTGTATTTTTTTAATTAGGCTGAGACTGTATTGCTTTATAATATAGACTGTGATTATTTTAGTAAATACTAAACTGATTTTATATATGTACTGTAATAAATATGATTTTGTAAATCAAAGTGTATGCATACTCTTTTTATCGACTGACTGTTTAAATATTACCTTAGTAATTACATTATATTGGATGTAAATGAAATTAAGTCCCCCTCTTCTTTCCATAATTTTTCCTGTTTAACTAAACATAACTTCAATTTAATATTTTTAAATAGCAGCCTGTATGTATATTTTTAACAGGTTCTTGTGGGCCGGCGGGTGGTCTAGTGGTTAAAGTCCCAGGCTTTGAAACTAGACTCCCAATGACAGTTGGTTCGAGTCCACTGCCTGTCGGAAATTTTTCTGAATAAGTTAAATCCGGTAGGTCCATGGATGGTGTATGTAGGTTGTATGTTGGGTTACATGTCTTTCAGGGGTGGGGCATGTTAGACCGGTGAATAGCACTTAGTGTGCTGAGCCGGGTAAGGGGGTGGGATGGGAATCATGGAGTCGTGCTCAAGCACGGCTTCATGATTCTTAAAAAAAAAGATTCTTGTAGAACATGACATTCTCCTTGCAACTGTTTTTTTCAAATTTGAAATGAAATGAAATGTTTATGGTAGCATGTTTTAACAAGTAGGCCTTGCAAAATATTGATAGCATGTTATAGTAATACAGTGATGTAAGGAAGAGTATGGTGTTGCAACTCCTACCATTTGTCTATATAAAAAATTCATCCTAAAAGTTTGACAATCTCGGGACTCTTTATAAGATTTGCGCATAGATGGCGCTCTTAAAACTTCAAATTTAAGGTTTATTTCAAATTTGGCGCGGTTGATAATTATTTCTATCACTACTTGACCATTTTTGACACCTATCCTGTATACAACACTTATTTACTACGGTTAGGTTAATAAGTTACTTTCGTTTTTACTTTTATTAATGACATATGCTAGTAGGTATGTGAAACATTTATTGTGCATGTTTACGTAATGTTTATAGTTTATTGTAGTTATTTTTGTGATGGTTTTTAGTTGGAAAAAAAGTATAATGATATTAAAATCCAAATAATACCAACAACCAACAATATTGGACAAACAAGTCGTCACAATAAGCTGGTTTTATAGTGCAAAAGCAAACTGTATTCATAACAGAAGTAGTCAGTAGAATAGTAGAACTCGTTACTTACTACTGCGAAATGTAAGCGTTCTTCCAGTCACTGTATAAACTTAGTACAAAGCATAATTTTAATACAAGTGAGTGTAACTAGTTTCTTTTACACCCACTCCTGCTACCAAAAGAATTTTACTGAACTATAACACGTTTAGGAAATGCATTATAAAAAAATTATCACTCACTAAAGGTTTTAAAGTTGGAAGGAGGTTATAATAATGAAATATATTTTTTAATACTTACGATATCTTCTATATTTTAAGAGTCTTTGATTCTGTTCTATTCTCAACTGGAGCGTGTAAAAGAAGTAGTGAAAAAGCTTCTCAAAGAAGATTTAGAAATTTAGATTTGACAATACATGTTATAATAACAATTCTAAAATTGTGCCCTGCTAAATGAAAATAGCAACAAACAGTTTTTTATACTGCATATTACACGGCAAAAAGAATATATTGATTTCAAAAGAAGATAGCTGAATAATGTGTCACCTATTATTTAGGCGTCGACAGCCTTAATTTTAAGCATTAAGCAATACTATAAGACTAAATAAAACGTGTCCTCGGTATGCAACCGTTTTACCGCCTTAAGTGCGCCAGTGACATCGAAATCCAACAATTCTATTTTGCTATGAACACACATAACCCTACCCTAAAAATGTTCATTTCCCCAAAATAACTGTTAGTCGATTTGAGCATACGATGTCCGCAGATATTTTTGGTACTTATACCACAAAAGCTGAATATTTTTGAATATTCCATTGACACTGTAACAACTAGTTATGCCCATAATCGAACGATTACCATAATTGAACGATTACCATTTGAAAGCATTCAATAATTGAATGAGTCATTTGGATAAAATTATTCGTATGTTTTGACGCGGTAAAGAGTAGTGCAAGGCCCTCCACTTACAACTCGTATGTTGCTCTGAAGGAGCTTTCGTTCTCATCGTCTTTTCTCGGGCCGCTTGGCAAAACAGCGTAAATTCTAAGATTTTAATAGTATTTTTATTACTTTCATGGCTAATTCTGACCTGTTTTTGAGTAATATTCCTATACACCACGAAAGTGGATACATTTTTCTGTTTTATAAATCAATTATTTTTTTAAATGTGAACAGGGACAAATACAGTATCCAATTATTAGTTATTATATAAATAGTCAATTTGTATTTTTAAGCTGAAGTGTGCCACTTGTTTTTATCAACAGTAGTATTCTAAATATTAATAAATTTCTTTGTATTTTCAATTTTTTTTTATTATTTTCACTTTTTAATGCAATATTAAATTTTTCAAATATGACTCTGCGTTGAAATGACCACGAGAAACACAACAGTGCAGTGGAATCTGCTGTGTTGCTATTCCTAATAAATAGTAAAGCCAAAAAAATCTTATTTCGTCTATTCGCATCATAATATCATGACTGGTGGTATTATCGTATTATGTATCGGAATTGGGTATTTGCAGTTGCCTTCCATAAGGGGGTATTGCTTCAACTCCCGCTTCCGAAATCGACAAATCCAAAAATTTTAAAATCGTAAAATCGTTCGAAAGGTTTTCTGCAACCTTTCGAGATATCTCGAGATATGTCGATAATCGAATGGTTTGACTATTTTCATTCGAAATGTCCCAACACTAGTAACAACCAACGACACGACCGCTGTTCATTTTCAGATTCTTAGCAAATCACACCTAAGATTACTGTAATAATTTTTTTGAAGAAATCACACTTGTAACCATAGCAACAACGTCAACAAATACTTTTGATTTTGGTTGTAATAATATTTGTACTGTTTGTAATTATAATAAATAAGCGTGTTTATTTTTTTGTTTGTGTGATATATTAGAAATTCTACTTGCAGATTAATCATTTTTTATACTTCTGATCTGCTGTGTTGCTATTCCTAATAAATATTAAAGCCAAAAAATTTTTATGCCGTTTATTCGCATCATAATATCACCACTGGTGGTATCATCGTATCATGTATCGGAATTGGACATTTGCAGTTGCCTTCCGTAAGGGGGTATTGCTTCAACTCCCGCTTTCGAAATCGACAAACCCAAAAATTTTAAAATCGTAAAATCGTTCGAAAGGTGCAACCTTTCAAGATATTTCGAAATACATCGATAATCGAATGGTTCGATTATTTTCATTTGTAGTGATTTCGATACCAAAGGTGAAGAGATATTTTTTACAGATCAATTTGAATTGAATGAATTGATGTAGAGCTACACAGCAATGTAGTAGAAAAACCTTTTAATTCGCATAAGAACAATTGCAAATGTACATTTCGATTGTTAAGCCGACAACTTCAGTGCAAATAAAGAAAAACGAAGGGGCAGAGTTACGACGTAACCTTAGATACCAGCAGGTGAAAATAGAATCACCGTGATAAGGTAATAAGATTAATGGATGCTGAAGAAGGTGCAAAACAAAGTCACCAAAACGTACAAATATTAATTACTTACATTAGTATAGCGTGTAAGTCGTCCAGAACAGATTCGTAGATAAAATTTTTGAAGTCTCTAAATGTGTACAATACTTGCTCGGGTTTAAGACTGTAACAATGCAAGCATACAAAGAGAAATGTATGTACGCAAGTAAAACTTCTTAGCGTGTTCTCACTGAAATGGTTCGTTGAATTCTATAATTTACCAGAAAACGAAAACGGTTCTGTCATGTTCTAGTTGGCTGTAGGAATTGCTATAAAATCGTCAATGCGCATTAGCAGCCAGCCTCAAAACCCCTCAAATGATATTTAATGAAAATCGGATAACTTTATGAAATACTCGTAACTCCACCATATTGAATTTTATAATTTAGATTCGTAATTGGTAGATCCAAAACGCCTCGGATGCCAATTTTCATGTAAATCGGATAACGCCATGAAATAATTCCGTCATCTTGAATGTTATAATTTAGATCTTAAATTCGTAATTAGCAGCCCCAATACCAATGTTTATGAAAATCGGATAACATTATGTAAACATGATTTATGATTAACCATAAAAATGGTAGTGCGGAAATCACATACAAATAACAAGCCAACAACAGCTTTGCAAGATATACTATTTGTTTTATTCAAAGCTTTTTCCGGCAAAGAAATTTCACTTAACAATCAATACGCGCGCCATAACAGATAGATAGATAAGCAGCGATAGTATATTGTAATGTGAGATTGTATTACCTTAAAAGTAATCCTTTCTCCGTGCTTACGTGAATGCACAGAATCCACTTCGCGAGCGTCATAGTGATGAAAAGCAGGCCATCGGCACAAACTTTGAACAAGGGGGGAGCGATTAACGTGTATTTGAGGCGCACAGATTCGTCTCCGAGCGAACAATGTCAAGGGGGTTCCGATGGAGCGACCAACGCGCATTGAATGCACAGCTTCCGTTCCGTTGGACCGCATCTCCGTTCCGGTGCACATGCATTCGCGTTCACACTTCCGTTCCGGTGCGCACGCATTCGCGTTCCTACGATCGAATGGTTACTCTCACCGGCAAAGAAGTTATACTTTCAAAATAATAGTAAGATCGCCGATACCTAAATTTGTGACGTTGGCTTCATCATTTACAATGATTTAATCGGCCAGCGAAATAGATGTACGCGCGTTGGATCGTTGATAACATAGGTAGGAAAACATAATCCAGTGAAACACAGTTCAAACTGAGAAAGGAGAAAAAAGAGAAATAACGTAGTTATTACTGTGGTGGACATAACAACAGAACAAATAAACGAAGGAGTCCAAGAAGTTTTCCAAAAGGAGATGAACATAACAGCTACTAACATTCGATCGGCCTTTAAAACAGGTAAAAATCAATCGAAAAAATTAATAGTAGTGGAATTTAACAACTGGGAGGAAAAAGTTAAGGTGATGGAAAACAAAAGCAAACTAAAAGGGAAAAATACGTACATAGAGAACGATATGACCAAAAATGAACTTAAAATTCAGGCACAAATCAGAAAAATAGCAAGAGAGGAAAAAGAAAATGGTAAAAAACTAAAGTTGGCTACCAAAAACTACAGGTAAATGATGAGTGGTACCACTGGGACGAGAAAAAAAAGGGTTAAGGAATAGCAAACACGGCTCAGAAGAGCCAAAAAACTAAGCGGTTATAACCAAAATAGGAAAACATCAAAGACGACACAAGCGATGCCAAATGATACGAATTTGGAACGACGAAGAGGAAAAAACTATAGCACACTCCCCAGAAAATTGGCCAATAGGGGAGTGAGAGACCAAAACCCCCCCCAACCAAGAGTGGTACAGAATTAAATATTGGAACTTTAAATACAAGAACATTATTAGCCGAAGAGAAAGTATTGGAACTAGAAGAAGCCCTGAAAAAAATAAAATGGGATGTAATAGGTCTAGCGGAAACGAGACGACTAGGTGAAAAAATTGAGGAACGAAAAGTGGTGTTGTACTTTATCATTTTGGGCAAATAAGAAGTCAAGCAGGAGTAGTATTGTGCGTTAACAAAAATATTAAAAATAAAGTTATAGGATTTAAGGGCGTTTCAGATAGAACAGCGGTATTGGAGTTGGAAATAACAAAAAAAAAGATAGCTTCGCTATCATACAAATCTACGCCCCCACCGACGTCAGCCAAGAAGAAGAAAAATACAAATTTTACAAATGTCTAAATGAAATAGTAGTGGAGTACCAACAAAAATACAAACACATAATTGTAATGGGCGACTTTAATGGAAAAATTGGACTGGCACAAAAAGCTGAAGAAGAAATAAGAGGATCATATGGATGTGGAACACAAAATGCAGGAAGAACAAAATTACTTGACTTCGCCTTCAGACATAGGCTAGTATTAACAAATACCATGTTTAAAAGAAGAAGCGGAAGAAGATGGACATGGTTATCGCCAAATGGGCAATGTAGAAATAAAATTGATTTTATCTTAACAAACAGGAAACAACTAGGTAGTCCTCAATACAGAAGTAATTAACAGATTCGAATTCGATACAGACCACCGACTAGTAAGGACAAACATAAAAATAGTGAAGAATAATGAAAGAAGCAAGTTATTTATAAGAAAACAAAAAGAAACACTCTCCACAAATACAGAAAAACAATACCAGAAAGAACTGTCAAAAATAATCCCAAGCGTAGAAGAGTTAAACAACAACAAAGATATACAAAAAGCTTACGACGCCATCGAAATGAGTATAAAAGAAGCAGCGGGCAGTATATCACAAAATAAAAAACATCCACGAAATATGACAAGATATCACAAGAAATAAAAAATATGATAAAAAAGAGGGAGATTCTCAAGGGAAAAAGAACGGAAAGTAATAGAGTAAGAATCGAATACTGCGAATTTAATAAAGCAACTAAAAGAGCCATACGAAAGGATGTTAGAAAAGCAGAGAAGGAAACAATAGAAAAGATATTGGATGAATCAGGTTCAACTAAGAAAATGATGAAAGCCTTATCTAGCGGGGAAAAATGGATACATAAATTATATGACCCAATTAACAAGAAAATTGAACATAGTAGGGACAAAATAATGCAAATTGCAACAAACTACTACAAGGAACTCTACACATCCCAACAAGTAAATACAAACAATAATAAAGAAATAACAGAACGGGAAGATGATATACCAAAAATTCAAAAAACAGAAGTAAGAAAAGCAATAAAGAAATTAAAAAGCGAAAAAACGCCGGGCACTGACAAAATAACAAACGAAATGCTAAAAGCGGGTACCGAAGAAATAATAGATCAACTGCATTGGCTATTCAACGAAATAATGGAACTAGAATATATCCCAAAACAGTGGACAATCTCGGAGATTATCCTATTACACAAAAAAGGAGATACCGATAAAATATCTAATTATCGACCTATAAATCTCATTTCAAATGTATACAGAATTTATAAAACATTGGACGGAAATCAGCCATATAACAAGCAGGGTTTAGAAGAACATATTCAACTATGATCATCTTCACAGCAGCAACCAATTGATTGAAAAACACAACGAACACAATAAGCCCCTACTCATAAGATTGGTTGACAATATCAAAGCTTTTGATTCTCTGGAACATCAACATATATGGCAGGCTTTGAAAGAACAAAACGTCAAAAACAAATATATAAATATAATAAGGAACATCTACGAAAATACAAAAGCATCAATAAGAATGGAAAACCAATCTTATTTAACGCAACGTTGGAACAGGTTTTTAGAGAATTGAGATGGGAAAGTAGGGGAATCAACATAAATGGGAAATGGCTGTCAAACCTCAGATTCGCGGATGATGTAGTGGTATTTGCTGAGAGCAGAAATAGGATGGAAAAAATGTTAAATCAGTTAGATGAAGAAAGTAAGAAGGTGGGATTAAAAATCAATTTTTCAAAAACAACTATTTGAACAAGCACCGCTGAGGCAACGATAACGATTAATGGGAAGAAACTAGAAAATACGGCAGAAACAAATTATTTAGGCCAGGTTATTTCGTTCAACAATAAAGAAGAGAAAGAAATCCAGCATCGGATAAGTAAAACGTGGAAAAAATTTTGGTCGCTCAAACAAATGTTTAAAGAAAATTTATCAGTGAACATTAAAAAAAAGTGTTTAACAAATGTCTAGTTCTAGCGTTGACTTATGGGTCACAGACGAGGGCGATAACTAAACGCTCCTTAAACCGGCTGTCAGTGACACAAAATAAAATGCTCAGGAGCATCCCTAACCTAAAAGTTAAAGACCGTGTAAAAGTAGAAGTAATAAAAAGACGTGTAGGGAGTGGGGACGTGATAAAGTGCTACAAAAATCTGAAGTGGAGCTGGGCCGGCCATGTAGCCAGGATGGAGAGAAGATGGACAAAAACTACGACAGAATGGTATCCAAGTCTGATGAAAAGAAAAAATGGGAGACCGAAGAACAGATGGGAGGACAGTATCAGAAAAATAGCGGGAGATCAATGGATGAAGCTAGCACAAGATAGGGCCTTTGCCCTATCGCGGAATGCTTCGAGGCTATTATTATTATTATTATTATAGTCCGGAGAAATTAATAATTTATTTTGAATTTCGTAGTAACTTTTTTTGAAATGGACTTTCTTTACAAGAAAATGCGTGAAAATATGTAAGAAACACGTTGCTGGTGATCGTCAATCTGAAATACCCATTTTTCAATTTTTACATAGATATAAATTGCACTGATGTACATTATTACTCTGAAAATTTTAATTTTATTTCATCGCATTTAGTATGTTGCAACGGTTTTTAAAGTTTGACAAATGCGTTGTTCTTTACGGTAAAACGGAACTTTAGGAAGATGTAGTGTAACTGTTCGCTTACTTTAAACTTTCGACCCAGTACAAATAGTTTAAATTTTGTAAATGTTTATTGTTTGATTGCCGGCTAGTTTAATTGAGCTTATATGAGACCCCATGACACCTCAGGGCCATTCGAGTATTCGAACACAGAAAATGAACCACTAATGACAAATTGCTAAACAAATACACGACTGTAATGTCCTTCATATGCCAGCCCTTAGGATGATGACATACTTTTTGGAACCTACCTGCAGAGTATGTCCCGTTTTCCAGCAATTGACTGATTATTGGTAAATATAACAATTAGCAACCAGAAGCATTACATTGCAACACACTTATTCAAAGTTGATAGACAAGACAATAATTATTAAACAAAGTTGTCAGTTTAAATACCCTATCTGTCCTGTTTTATCTGAAGTAAATTATTAAGACATGCTTCTTAAGATATAATGAAACATATTAATATTTATTTCAATTCACACATATTGAAAACTGTGAAAGTTCAGTACCTTATATAAAGCGAGCAAAAAGGTGAAGAACCACGTGACTATTGACTAATTTAAACGTAGTGAATTTTATTTTCCAATGTTGCCTGCCGTGCTGATTTCCTTTTGCAATGTCATTGTGTTTCATTGGCGTTCGTGCACTCATTTTGAGCAGCTATTGTAATTTATAAATGAAATATGTTTTTCTACAATATTATTATTAAATAAATCCTATCATTTACTTTTGCTTTATTAAATGTTTTTACAGAGCTTTTAAATTGTATGACGTGCCAAATTCATTTTTTTGCCCTCATTTGTACGTGCAACGCAAATGGTAATTGCCACAACTGTCAGATTTAGTTTTCTTAAATAGGGTGGCCACTTCTGTAGAATGGGTTGCCTATGTTACGTGATCACGTGGTCCTTCACCTGTTTTGCTCGCTCTGTATATGGCACGAGCCGCCCGTAGTGGTACCCCGAGAACTGCTCTCTTGAGTGCTAGCGAACGCCCGCTGTAGCAGGGATTCTTGACAGTCCCTAGTTCGTACGATGACTTTTCCAAATTTCTACCGTCGTCGGTCTTGATAGACAATATTTTAGCTTTAACTTTATACGTAATTGCATGGAAAGCTGGAGACCGTAGTTTCGGTGACACCTTGACTATTTGCAACTGGGTAGTGCAAATTTAAGTCACTAGCAAACACAATGTTATCACGTTTAATGAGTGAGAATAACTTCATTACTTATTAGCAATTATACGCCAGAAATCGTTCAGTTGCCTAGTTTTTGGCAGCTAGATGGGTAGGCAACACACAATACAAGTCACTGCCGACTATTATTTTAAAACAAAATATTTCTATAATGAAGATCAGGGCATTCATGTTTGCATTAACTTGACAGTTTACTAATCAAATTCGTTAAGCCACATTACTTGAACGGTGCAAAACAAAGATTATCGATTACTAATCTTTGGTGCAAAATGTATTCCAACGCCGACAAAGTGGACATGCTTCTAATTCTGGGTGAATGTCGAAAAAATGCGAGTGCTGCCAGTACTTTGTATGCGCAACGCTTTCCAGGTAGACGAATTCCAACAGACAAAACATTTAGAACGCTTCTTCTGAATTTACAAGAGTATGGGCAATTTTCAAAACCAAAAGTAAGGGCACGGCAAGTTACGGTTGAACATAACGAAGTAGCTGTAATTGAAATGGTTACGGATAATCCCCATACAAGTCAAAGAGCGATTGCAAATGCCTTAAACATTAGCAAAGGTTCTGTTTTCAATATTCTTAAGGCGAACCAATTTCACCCCTACCATGTTTATACCATACACCATCTTGAAGATAGGGATTATGAGCAACGTGTTCAGTATTGTCAATTTCTTAGACGGCAATTAAACGGCAATGCGGAATTTTTAAGTATGGTATTATTCTGTGATGAAGCGAGGTTTTCAAACAACGGCATGGTTGATCGACATAACTGCCACTAGTACGCCCAAGACAGTCCCCGCTGGATCAGCATAACTCATTTTCAGAGAATTTTTTCTCTTAATGTGTGGTGTGGTATTATTGGCGATTTTGTAATAGGTCCACATTTCTTTAATGGAAATTATCTTAACCAATGTTTTGAGGGACGCGCAATTGAACGAGGTGCATTGCATCCTTGGCCTGCCCGTCGTCCCGATTTGACTCCTCTAGACTTCTTTTTGTGGGGCAAAGTAAAAAATGATGTCTATGAAGTGCCCATTCGAAATGAAGAACATCTACGCGAAAAGATAATTCAATGTTGTCGCTCACACCGGAAATGTTAGCTCGTGTTAGAGGTTCGATGCGTAGAAGAATTATACTCTGCAAAAACGAAGGGGGAAGGCAATTTGAACACCTGCTTCGTTAGTATTTGTACTATGTTCCTATTAAATTATTGTAGTTACTGTTGTCAAATATTAAATTTGAGTTATTAAAGTAACCTTAAATTTGTACTTACTCATTAGTAGATACAATGTATGTCATGTACTGTAAAACAACTCTGATCTCAATTTAAAAAAAAATGGTAGAAATGCATAGTGATCTGGGGGTTGCATTGTGTGTTGCCTATTTAAAACAAATTAGGCTCGGAGTTTTAAAATGGGCACTCTGTATATATGAACAAAAAATATCTGCCGTTAATAACAATCCCGATAGCGACTTTTTTATGATATTTGTTGTGCCTTTGCAATTATATGCGCACCATCAAGAATCACGCGAAAAGGTAATAATTTGGCAAAATCCTAGATCAGCATCTGTCAGGTTTGAATTCATGAAAGAAACTGCTAAAACTACAAGATCAGAAATAAATTATATAGAAGAACGAATTAAAAATTTAACTACAACAAAAGTACAGGTTAATAGTGGGGATTTTTCGGTAAAGCACAAGTTAATATTAAAAATGATAGACAGAAAGGTATGTCATTCCATTAAATCAACCTTATCCCAAATTTGTTACATCCGTGGTGTGTTCCCAAAATACATTAATAATTTAGAAATTGTTAAGCAGAAGCGAGCTGATCCCCTGACTTTAAATTTTGGGTTATCGACATATTGCATGCCTGGATTAGGTGATTTAAATGTCTGCTACATATAAGCTATAGATGAGATATTAAGCCTTGGCAAGTTAGAGATACTTTTTTTTTTTTTTTTTTTTTTTTTTTTAAATAATAATTGAGATTAACAATCAGAATTAATTACAAATTCTATGAGTTAATTGTATATCATGAGTACTGTCTTGAAGAGATGAACGCCCAGTGGTGCCATCTCGGTTTTCCTTCATATTGAGGTTGGGGAGGGGAATGTTTTGTCTTTATTCTGACAGGTCCCACGGCCACTTGCGTTTCAATCTTCGTATGGTTGGTTGTTGCGTTAGCGGTGTAATTATGTCGTTAGTATGTCCCAGTAGTCTTTCGTGGTGGATTGCAGCTCGCTGTCTAATTATGTCCCGCACATATTGTATGTTGGAGTCGGTGTGAAGTGTACGATTTGATACGTACCAGGGAGCGTTAAAGATATTCCTCAAAGCCTTCGATTGGAACCGTTGTATTATGTCAATGTTTGAGTAGCTGGCACAACCCCATAATTCACATCCGTAGGTCCATATAGGTCTTATAATGGTTTTATAAATCAACAGTTTGTTTTCTAGTGACAGTTGTGAATTTCGCCCTACAAGCCAATACATTTTTTTGATTCTGATGTCCATTTCTTTGCGTTTTTTTGTTATATGTGTTTTCCACGTTAACCTTTTGTCCATGTGAAGACCCAAGTATCTAGCGTTGTCTGCTTGTGGTATAGGAACGTTGTTTAGAGTTGCAGGTGGACATAGTGATCGTCTTGTTGTGAAGGTTATATGGGTGGACTTCGATTCATTGACCTTTATTTTCCATTTCTGCAACCATTTTTCTAATGCATTTAGTCCTTCTTGCAAGAGGTTTCCCGCAGTTTGGGGGTCTTCATGGCATGCAAGAATGGCAGTATCATCTGCGAATGTTCCCAGCGTTGCGTTTGGCGTTGTCGGTATGTCTGCAGTGAAAAGCAGATATAAAACTGGACCCAAAACACTGCCCTGAGGGACACCAGCAGTGATTGGGTGTAATTGTGAAACTTCATTTCCAAGTTTGGTCTGGAATAATCGATTTGATAAATACGATTTGAACAGAAGATAGTATTGGTGAGGAAAGATATGTTTGATCTTAAACAGTAGTCCATTATGCCATACACGGTCAAATGCTTGTTTGACGTCTAGGAAGATTGCTGAGCAGTATTCCTTTCTATTGAGTGATGTTTGAATGATGTTGGTTATTCTATGACACTGTTGTACGGTGGAGTGTCCTCTCCTAAACCCAAACTGGTGGTTTGGAATCCATTCGTCTAGTATATTTATTTCGTTAATTCGTTTTAGTAATAACTTTTCAAAAAGTTTCGATACGACAGGTAGCAAGCTGATTGGACGATAGGACTGGACTTCGTTTGGCGGCTTCCCAGGTTTCTGAATTAGGATAATTTGCGCAAACTTCAGTTGTAAGGGCCAATAGGTTAACCGTAGCATTGCGTTGAAGAGTGCTAATAAGAATTGTTCCCCTCTTCCTGGTAGCTGTTTTAGTACGGCGCCCGTAATTAAATCATAGCCTGGCGCTTTTGTATTACTTAGGAATTTTATTTCATTTCGGAGTTCGTTAATTGTAAATTTTTTAATTGGGAGGGATAGCTGCAACGGTACATCGAGAAAGTTGTCAACATCTTCATCAATCTCATTGGAGTTAGGTGTAAATACCTCTGCTAAGTGTTGGGAAAATAGTTCCACTTTTTCTTTTTCTGACCTTGCCCAAGATCCATCATTTTTACGTAATGGAGGAACTTGTAGTTGGGGTCTCTTGAAGCCCTTTGTAGCCTTCCAAATACTATAGTCATCTTTGGATAGACTACTTATGTAGTTCTGAAATGTTTCATTCCTTGTCTCTGTGATTTTCTTTTTAAGCTTGTTGGTAAGTTGATTGTATGTAGTTTTGTCGTGTATATTACGTGTACGCTGCCAGACTGCCCTGGCCTTTCTTTTTTCTTTAACCAGTTCGCATATTTCTTTTGGAACATTAAGTGAGTTTGGTTTTTGGTAAATCAGTGGTGTTGCACTCCACGCTGCCTCTTGTATTGTCATTATAAAATGATTTACAGCACTTTCTAGGTCTTCGGATGATTTTAAGTTTACGTTGGTGTCTATGCATTCATGCACATATTGTTTAAACTTATCCCAATCAGTTCGACTATTGCAGAGTACTGACTTGGGTTGTTTCGTGATTATTGTGGTGCTGATGGTAGCAAGTACAGGACTATGGTCTGAAGGTAGGTCACAGCTAGGAGAAACATCTACATAATTTCTTGAAATGCCAGCAGCTATGTAAAAATCTAATAGATCCGGAATCTTGTTTACATCGGTTGGCCAGTATGTTGGAGTGCCAGTTGAGATATATACATAATTGTTGTCTGTTATGAGTTTATCAAGTTGTCTACCTCTTGTAGTTATCAGTCTGGAGCCCCATCTTGTGTGCTTAGAGTTAAAATCGCCGCCAACTAGAAATTTCTGACCGAGTGAGTTGAAAAAGGGTTGTAATATGTCCTTGGTTAATTTATGTTTTGGAGGACAGTATACAGCAGCTATCGTGAGTGGACTAGGAAGCTTACTGACTTCGATAACTGAAGCTTGTAAGAAGGGCTCTTCGTACTTCGGTAGTTCATGATGTACAATTGTGTCCCGAATAATAATAGCCGCACCACCATGGGCTGTGTTGTCTGGATGTTCAGTGTGATAAATGTGATAATGAGGTATTTTTATGAACGTTCTTGTTGTGAAATGAGTTTCAGATATGAGTAGGATATCAATATTATTCATTTTGAGAAATACTTCCACCTCTTGTTTTTTGTCTTGGAGGCCGTTGGCGTTCCATAATGCAATTTGTAAGAATTTGGCCATTATTTGACTAGTTTGGTAATCACGGTAGTAAGCATGTTTAGGATCATGCTGTTTTGTTGTAGCAATTGATTAAACATTCCTTTAAATTCAGCAAGGAATTGTGTGAGGGTAAGGTCATTTGATGTTGGTGGCTTATTTGCTGTTATGTGGTTATAGGTAGTTACTGGTGTTTTAGTAAAATCATTTGTTGTTGGCAAAGGAGGAAAATCTCTTATATCCGGTTTATATTGAGCATGTTGTATCTTTGGTTGTTGCCTATTTGGGTGGATCTTGTTTTGTAGATCTCTGTAGACCATGCATCCTCTGTAATTTGCCGGATGCGTCCCTTTGCATAATGCACACGTGGCTGGAGTGTCCCTAGTTTTAGTGCATGTTTTGGAGTCATGGTTTCCACCACATTTAACACACGCATATGGGCGATTGCAATATGATTTGGTGTGATTGTAATTTTGACATCTTGTACATTGGGCCAAATTTGTGTTTTTCTTAGGCGGTTCCACAGATATTTTTAGGTTTTGCAGATATTGCAATTTATAGATATCTTTATTATTTAATGCAGGTTCTAGATCTACAAAAAATAACGGTAGGGCTTCTTTAGTTTGTCTATGTTTTATGTTTATAATATTCCTAGCTTTATGATTTTGCAATGCCAATTCTGATATTATATCGTCTGTTGAGGTTGTGGGATGTAGATGTCGGATAACCACTCTGTACGCGCGCTCTTGTTTAGTTTGATAAGTGTGATGAATAACGTTGTTATCAAGGAAATGGTTGATGAGTTTCTTGTATAAGTCAGGTGTGTGTACATTGATCTTAACGACATTATCTGTCATACATTTGGTGGTATATTGTTCTTGTTCAACTATGTGTTTTATACTATCCACCATTTGCTGATAGTTCATTACTCCTTGCACAAAGATTGGCGGTGGCTTTGGTATTTTATCGGGTTGTTTCGCATTGTTAGTGTCACTGCTGCTACCGGCTATGTCTGTTACTTCTGGTAACCCTGAGAATTTGTTTGTTTGTGCTAAAGTAAATGGTTGGTTTAGTGTTTGACTATTTTTTCGTCTTTTTCTTTTATTTCCAGAGTATTTCTGCCAAGCGTTATTATCATCGGCCATATTTTCGTCTTCATCTGAACCACTTAGCATTTCTTGCTGGCTTTCTTGTGATGAAGTAATTTGTGTTAAAGTTTGTTGAAAAGGTGATTGTGTTTGTGATGATATTGTAAGTTGCGTTGCAGGTATTTGTGGATATTGAAACGATTGTATTGGTTGGATTTGAGGTACCGCAGCATATTGCATCAATGGTATTTGCCCATAAGGTGTAGGTGTTGGTTGTATATTATTACTTGCAATATGTGATTGTTGTTGATAAGGATAAGGAAATCCATAGTATTGGCTCATATTGGGGTTAATTTGTGATGGGAGGTTGTGCTCATTGCCACTAGACATAACTATTAACGCTATTTACCTGTGCCATAACACAACACTGCACAATAGTTGATAAATGTTAATGTTAAATATAATTCAATGATTGTTTATAGGTCACTTTTTAGCACGGCGACCTCGCGCTATCGGTTAACTGCTGTTATCGTTATCACACTCGTGCACTTTCAAGACGCGGGTCGAGAACGTCCTTACTCTATGAAAGTAAAACGAGTAAGTTAGAGATACTGAAGCAAAACAAATACTTAACACAAAAAAGAATGTTATCGATCTTTTTCGAATTGAAATGGGTTTAATTGTAGATCAGCCTAAGCAAGGAAGGGAAACAAGCACTGACGGCAACACAGCTAGACGTTTCTTTCAAAATCCTGATATATCTTCCCGAATAACTGCGATCGGTGAAGAACTTATTCAAAGATTTTCTGTCATACTTCATGCGTTATCAAGTCTGGCTGTCGGAAAATTTGAGAAGTACGCAAAGCGATACCGCTGATTTATATATGAAACTATACATATACAATATACTTTATATGCCAGCAAGTATTCACAAAATTTTACTTTATGATGGAGATGTCATTAGGACCTTAATTCTTCCTATAGGTTAATTTTCTGAGAAGGCCCAAGAGGCTAGGAGTAAGGATTATAGAAACTTTAGAGTCCTATATAGGGAGAGTACCGCCACTGATTGCCGTGGCATTTGCCGACAATAGCGAGCTCCTATTGGTTAAGAGCTTCCCGCCACGCGTCAGCCATGATTGAACTAAGAACTGCAGTGTTTGCCTCGTCGTGCATATAGTTAGAGTGCATTTTTGACGAGGTAAAAAGTTATTATTCATTTAAAATGCCACAATGTTGTGCTTTTGATTGTTACAACCAACAGGTGAAAGGTGAACTAAAATTATTTAAAATTCCTGCTGATCCCAAGAGGAGAAAATTGTGGCTGCAAAAGATTAGCAGAAAAAATTGGGTTCCTTCCTCAAATTCACGACTTTGTGAAGTAAGTTACTTCTTTAGGAATTACGTTAAATATTAAAAAAATACTGTAGTTTGTTTTAGTAGTTTAGTTTTTGTTAAATATTTAAAATCTTGAAAATGTTCATTGTTCTAAATTTGACCGCAGTTTAAAGTGTTTTTTTTTACTATCGAATTTTATTATTATGGGTACAAACACATTTTTACACAGAAACATTTTACTGAGGATCAGGAAGAATCTTGTGGAGCCGATGGTCTGAAATGAATTAAATTTGCAAGAGCAAAATGTTGTAATTAACGCGGGCGACTCGGAGGAGCAATATATAAACAGAAAATTGCAGAATTGCAGCGTAAATTACAAGTAGCCGAAAGACAATATAAGAAAGCAAAAAACGACTACGAAAATTTAACTGAAATCGTGAACGTGTTTTTAAATCAAGACCAAATTCTGTTTTTTTCCAAACTTAAATCAAAAACAACCTTACAAGAACAATCTGAAATTTCTGAAACTGAAAGGGAATTCCAAGAATTACTTGCAGAAATAGAAACTGACCAAGGTGCAAATCTTGAACGTGACGAAGAACAATCACTTTATTATTTATGCGGCAGAACAGTGAGGCAATTAAAGCAGAAGCACAATTTAAAATGCGAAGTTTGTTTAAATTTTGTTAACTATCAAGGCGATTCTAATGTCGAAGTTAGTAAATTAACAAAATTAAAATCCTATGCTTCTGACAGTGAACCAACAAGTTTGGTCCATTGTTCCCTAGCAATATTTAATTTACTGCATGATTGTGAAAAAGTCATTCGGCAAAGAGAATCGGAGATTATAAATTCTCTTATTACAGCACAAGCTATTATATTGCAATTCATGAATGCAGATAACGACAACTTTCCAACGTGTCACAACATTAAACAAAAATTATTAAAAATTTTTGTTAATTGTCGTTTGTTTTTTATTATTCGCAAGTATAACAAATGTATAAAAGAATCTAAATCCATCGCGTGTGGTAGTAAAAGTGTTGGAATGAGAAATGCATGCAACTAATTATTTCACTCGTATTTACGTAGTTTTGTTCCTTTAATTCGATCAGGTGTTGTATTTAATATTGATGATCAGTGTTTCTTCTAATGAAAATTGCAAAACAATGAGAAATGTCTTTAAAATTACATTTTATCGTTGTTATGCCGTGCTATATAACATAGTACCAGCGAAGGCGTTAGGTCAAATATGGCGGCGTACGAACAGTTGGCGCTACTCTCCTTACATAGTGACTCTAAGAAACTTCAGAGAGAGCCATTCTAGAAAATCATCTCGCGTGAATACAAGTGCTGATATACTGCATATGTTGATATGTTTTATTACCAAATATTTCAAATTAAATTATTTTTTTAGTGTCTTTTATTATTATCAATTATTAGGAACGCCACTGCTTATACAACTTTTATAAAAAAAAATAGAATCATGTTTTAGCCCTTGTTGTTATAATATAACCGTGGTATAACTTACAGTTAGTTAACTTTAGCGATTGAATAATCAATCACGAAGTATAACACAGTTTGCCGATTTTAATTTATTGGTTCATTACAACTATTACTTTTTAAACTTTTAGTTCTATAAACCACTAAAAAATATTTTATTACACACCAATTGACTCTTTAAATCAAATGTTTAAAAAAATACAACCATAAAGCCAGTACATACAACTAATGCTATTTTGGCCGCTCAATTATTTAAGAGACCACTGTGCGTCGGTAGTTCAGTGAATTGGTTACGAAGTGGGTTGCATGCGAATCGCACAAATCTAAATGAGTGTATTATGTTACCTATACAGGGTGTCCAAGATAAGGAGTGGGGATCTCGTAAATGGTAAGAGATAGAGATTCGGTTAAATGAGAAGAATTGTTCAGCAGCTCAAGTACTACTTTGATCCACGTTCAAATCTTACAATTTTTGATTAATTTTCAGTAAAGACTGGAAAAACTAAAATTTTCAGTTTTTGCTGTTTGTGTATAATT
The DNA here is from genome assembly GCA_958336395.1 of Ctenicera cuprea. Taxonomy (NCBI): domain Eukaryota; kingdom Metazoa; phylum Arthropoda; class Insecta; order Coleoptera; family Elateridae; genus Ctenicera; species Ctenicera cuprea. The sequence continues at coordinate 42,695,358 of OY284489.1, read as the reverse complement.
TGGATATTTTCAAATATAGCGCAAAGCGAGTTTGACGATATCAAGACACTTTTTTACACAGATTTCAAATCTTAAATTAACATTGTTATAGGTTGTTAAAATTTCAAGTTATTGACATTAACGTTGCATTTTTTAAAATGCAACAAAAGAGGCCATGTCATCATTAAATAGAGCTCTTTTTTTTCCTTTTTTCCTGATATAAAACTTTATGAGTTTATTTTCACAAATAACGGAGTTATAAGCAAAAAACTGTTTTTTTATAGTGTGCTGTGAAAACTGCTTTCTTATAGTAGGCTGAAACAAGGCTGCATTTGTTTCCATTGACGTTTGATCAGTTTATCTTCCCAAATAATAAAGTTATAAGTTATAAGTGAGAAATTGTTTTCTCATGGTAAACTGTAAAAAATGGAAAAGAAACACCTGAATGTTTCAGGGAATAAAAATATTAATAATGTATGTTCGTATAACAATCAAAAGACGTTAACTTTTAAATACTCCTGCTAAGTAATCAAACACAAAAAGGAAGATAAATTTAGAATGACAATAAACTGGTGTAAAGATGCAGATATTGCCAAAATAAATAGTACTCATATCTGCTTATCATACGATCATACCTTTTTAGTAGTTTTATTCCCTGAATCATTGAGGGTTTTTTTTGTTTTATTTACAGCCTACCATGAGCAAACAATTTCTCGCTTATAACTTTATTATTTGGGACGATAAACTGATCAATCCTCAATGGAAACAAATGTAGCCTTTTGTTTTCTTGTTTTTTTTTGTTAATGTTCAGTCTACTCAAGAAAACAGTTTTTCACAGCACACTATAAAAAAAGGTTTCTAGCTTATAACTCAGTTATTTGTAACAATTATCCCATTAAAGTTTATATCAGAGAAAAGACAAAAAATAGTTTTTTATATGAGGACATGGCCGCCTTCGTCGCATATTAAAAAATACAAAGTTAATGTCAATATCTTGAAAATTTAACGACCTATAAAAATTTTAATTTGAGATTCGAAATCTGTGTAAAAAAGTGTCTTAATAATGTCAAAACCGCTTTGCGATATCTTTGATAATAACTAAATTTTACACAAAAGACGAAAACTTAAAATTCTAGTTTTTTCTGTCTGTACTGAAAATTAAGCAAATATTTTAGGAATTAAAAGTGGATCATAATAGTAGTTGAGATGCTGAACAATTCTTCTTATTAAACCGGATCTCTATCTCTTATCGTTTACGAGATCTCCATGCATGCACTCCTTAAGGGCCTTGGTAGGCGAGTTTAGTAGGCGCTTGCAGCCAAGGTCACAGAGGCTTTCGGGAGTCTGTGGCTCTTTTTAGCCCGGTGTTCGAATCCGGACTAGGGCAGTTGTCAGCTCCTGGAAACCTCTTAACATAGAATAGTTCAAGTAGTTTTTAAGGACTTAGTATGTAAGGTAGCATGCACAATGGGCCCGACAATGTGGCCTAAATGCTGTAAACCCTGAAATACATATACACATGCACTCCTTATCTTGGACACCCTGTATAGCCACCCTACGAACAGTACATGTAGTGAGAGGTATGATTTATAATATATTTGATTAAATATTGAATTACTTTCAAATCATTTTTCTTTTCATCAAAAACAAAAAATTATCAGTTTCAATTTAAACATTGACATTTGAACCATTAATTACATTTGTATATAAAAATCAATTAGAAATTGATGAAATTTCCATGTTGATTAAGTAAACGGTTAAAGTCGCTTGTGGCCTAAGTGCTGTAAGACCTGAAATACATACATACAAGTCGCTTCCTTCATAACAATTTTTTGTCTGCGTGCAACTAGATCATACCAACATATTCTTGTTAAGTACGTTATTTGCTACACAAAATGGCCTTTTGGGACCTTTCTGCTCGATACCGAACAATTTTATTAATAAAAAATTTCCCAGATCCCCACTAATTAAGCGTACACATAGAACGTAATATCTCGTGTAGTACTTGGCATATCAACATGTTTTCTTTTTGTTTAGAAGCAGATGCATCAGCACTGTCTATAATCTTATTTTATTTTCCGAAATAAAATATTTTCTGCCCAAAGAAATTTCGATATAGTGAACTTTTTAGTAAGCCACAAACTTTTTTATTTGTAGATTTTAACATATACATGCATCAAACAAAATTAAGAATAAACCTTGAGAAATATTTTGAAGCAAAAAAATAGATATCATATGGCCATGATTTTGATGGTATGAATTTTAAATCAAAACGCTGCGACGCGCACACTATCCACTACCCATATACGTGGTGAGTCAAGCTATACGCCTTTTTTTAGTGGGTTTATTATTACGAATTAATTAAACATTTTTGGTATGCACATGTTTCGAAAGGTGCTCTACAACCTGGCTCAGTCAGTTTTTTGATTGAACGTCAAATGTCAAAACAGCGATTTTCAACTGTTTATTTTTAAATGGAATGGTACGACTTTTTTTGTCTTAGACGATGCTGTATGATGTTTACAATATGATCCTTACTGAATTTTCGCTTAATTTTTACGATTCAGCTGTAAAATATGCATTCATTACGTTAGTCTAGTAGGCCGGTACTTACGCACGCGGCACCATGTTTTTGCGTAAAATAAGTGAACTTTTGTTGAAGCCGTGGAGTTCCAACTGCATGGCCACCAAGATCGCCCGACTTAACATCCCCAGGTTTTTTCTTGTGAGGTTATATAACATCCAAAGTTTACATTAAAGAGTCTAACAGCACAAGACATGGAAGAACTAATCCGAACATGTATTCGACTGATAACTGCTGATATGATTTTGCGTTCCGTGGGATCCTTACAACGAAGATTTACTGTGTGCATAGAACGGGAAGGAAGATCTTTTGAACATTTTTTATAATTCACTGAAATATTTATAACTTGTAGAAATTTTTGTCGGCGTTCTTTTTGCGCTATTACTTCGTGTATTATCGTTTAAATTATTATTTCGATAAATAATTGTAAACTGTTAATTCTATTATTATTCCTGCAATGCGTTTTATCTTGGCTCTATTCTCGTTAACACTGCTGTTTCTAGTTTTCTCATTTAAATTTTGTTTAGTTTATAATCTATAATTGAAGTAACTATTATTCAATGTAATCTAAATAACTGAGCTTTTGTGTCTTTATGATTATTAAAATAATGATTTCACTATGTATCCTGACAATCGTTTTGTGCAAATACATCAAAGCACGTTCCGCAGGTCCCGGCCTACTACACTAACATAATGAATGCATATTTAACGGCTGAATCGTAAACATTGTGAAAAAATTCAGTAAGGATCATATTGTAAACATCATACAGCATCGTCTAAGCCAAAAAAAGTCGTACCGTTCCATTTAAAAATAAACAGTTGAAAACCGCTGACTGCGCCGGTTGTAGAGCACCCTTCGAAACATATGCATACCAAAAATTTGTAATACATTTCTAATAATAAATTCACTAAAAAAAAGGCATATAGCTTGACTCAGCCTGTATACATCTGGTGGCACGTTTTTGTAGCGATTTCTACAACCCACTAAAATATGCTATAACCGTTTTAGTTTTCTGTTAAATCACAGAATTCGAACACTTTCAGTGAGAACACTTTAAGAAGTTTCACTTCGAAATTGCGTGCTCGGCATACATTTCCAGCCTTAGTTGCGTGATAGATGTTACTTGCATTATTTAGATGATTAATGAATGAGCAGTTTAGTTTCCCCACTAAAAAATATTTTTTATGTGTTCAATACAGTGCTCAGATGTCATGAAAGTTATTAGTTCTGTTAAAACAAACCCCACATAAAACAATATCTAAATACCGGGTGTTAACGAAAGTAATTTTACGACTTTACTTTTTTTAGTTACTTTTTTTAGTTGTTAATATAATAAAATAAAGTTTCGGAAAGTTATTATGCATAGCTGACAGAATAAAAAATGAAATATACCACTGTCCTCAGAAGTTAATTCTGATTTAAAAACTGTAAAAACATACAGGGTGTTCTATTTGAAATAAGAAAGTTTTGTTCACTTCCGGTGAAGCTGGAATTACAACAAAATTTAACTAGACATCATATAATGTTTTATTTTATTTTATTATTGAAATAAATAAAGAAAATAAAGGGGATGAAACAACTTTCGTTGACACCTGATATAGTTTTTTACTTTCCCATACCTTCGGTATAGAGAAGTATTGATTTCATTATATCACATAAAATTTTCGAAATCTATACTTTAACGAAAATCACGTTTTGGGGCTCAAGGAACCCAAACAAGTGGTTTAAAAAATGTCTGTCTGTGGATGGGTGTGTCACGCCTATAAAGGCGAAAGTACTGAAGCGATTTTGATGAAATTCAAAATCAAGAGGTATATTGAAAAATGTAGATCTAGTTAAGCTTTCCGAAAAATGCGAAACCAGAAACGGAAGTTAGACATGTTTTTTAGTGGCGTTTTTCAATCAAAACTAACTTTTGAAAATTTGAGCAGGGAACATAGGCGAAGAGCTTAAGACAAATCGAAAGCTTTTTTTACCGAACTTTCTAGCTACGAAATGGCGTCCGCTACAACTTTTTGAAAATCTTCAACTATAACAACAAAACTAATTCTCTGATTGGGATCAGCTACAACTTGTTTGAGAGCCTTTTGTCAGTGGTATACGATGAAGTAAAGCTAGTTTAAAAAGTCTAAAAACGTTCGCAATGGTGCTGCTTCAATATTTGGAATATTTTAAAAATAATATTTTTCAGAAACTAGCGACACGAATTTTTTTAAAACTTTCGGAGTCGATAGAGCTTAAAGTGAACTACAAATTTATTTTTTAATAATATCCCAAATTTTACTCTGGCGCTTTCCAGGAATTTTTGAATAAATTGAAATTGATTAATTATTTATTCAAAAACAGTTTGATAGACTATTTGAAGTACTTTATTAGTATAAGCCTAAATTTACAAATATTTTAAAAATTAGGGAAAAAAACAATACTTTTTAATATCAACAACGCGTTTTTCGGCAGTTACGTGACTTTAACTACGTCTATTAATTAGCTTTAATTAAATAATATGTTTTTCATTCTTTCCATATGTTTGATAACTTTTAAAATTAAACTTTTACAGTAATTTTTGTCAGTCATCCGAAGCGGAATTTGTAATTAACGTAGGGCGCAGCGATTACCTTGCTTTCGTGCAGTTAAGTCGCTGCTACTATGCGTACAGATGCGATACGCATACTAATAGCACAGGCTATCGCAAGTTCAATTATCGCTGCTTGTGTTCTTAGAAATCTAATAGTAGGTGAACTGCACAACGTTATAATAAAAAAAATACACTTTTGCAAATACGGTAAGTATTAATATCTAGTATGGAAAAGTCCACTCGAAGTTAACACTTCAGCTTATTTTTATATTAGTGCTACTTGATTGGTCTCTTAAATAATAACACTGATCGCATTTGTAATATTACAACGAAAGTTTAAAGAGTAAACGACGTGTTTTGTAAGGCAACGCCCCTTTAAAGCTATCAACTTTATATACTATTCCAGACTATTCACCTTATAAAAACTCAAGGGTTATTAGTCAGGTAGAAGGTCACGGTCAAAAGGTTGTTGTGTGAATCATTTCGGCCATAAAAAAGTGCAGTCCAAAATCCGGATGCAAATACGACAATCTACGCAAAGACAATATTTCAAATTATTACCTGTTTTGAATATGAATATTAATGTTAACAAGAATGCGCTATATCGTGAACACAAACAACTAAAGGAAGTTTGTCACCTTGTCTATGACGAAAATTATTTTATTAATAATTGACTAACGTGGAATTGGTGTTTATAAAACATTCAGCATTTTCCAACTTAAAGATCAGACAAATTCCTAAAATTTTCCAATTAATTTAAAGCATATTAATCTTGAAGCACATACCGCAATTTTGTTTTTAGATTTATGTGTTCTTGGTGATATAAAATTAATAACTCGTTACTTGTAGCGGCCTCATTATAAAATGTGCACAAATTACCAAGAAACTATTAATTTTTGCATAACATAATTTTTAAATTTAGGAATCTTGTAAAATCGCGACTCTTAAAACATGATTGATGATAAAAATCAATTTACCACTTTATCCTAATATAAATTTTGCTTCTCCTTTTGTTAATTCAAGTTTACAGTGTTTCGTAAAAATTATTTAACTAGTTTACCATTGGTCTACTTATAAGATCATAATTAGCAATGGAAATTTATGGCAATTAAATTTAAAGTGAAAATCAGAAGCGTTAATTCAGAATGTGTGCAGTAATCGATATCTTGCGAATTACATAGGAATGCGATTTGAATTGAAATTTTATACGTAAAGCAGGAATCACTTTGACGTATTTTCTGCTTAATTTGGCAATACAGGATTTTATGTAGAGTTTTATATTTAAAAGTCTTGCGTAAACGGTAATCATATCTCTAATGTTTTATATACGTTTTCGGAGAATTCCTTGACCTTTAGTGACAAAAAATTTAAATTTTTGACGCTATATGTAGCGCATTACAAATGTATAAAGAAACGACCAGGTACTGACAACTGAGGTTGCAATTCCGGACACTTTAAAATATCTTGACAATCTGCTATAGACTGAGCAGAAGTTGAATCAAAGGTGTTAACGTTTTTAAATTCACTGTAATTTTCACAATAAAATAGAGCGGCTCTTATCCACGTTCCCCACCTGGTGAATATTGGTTGTGGAGGTAAGGGCACATCTTTAAGCAAGTCTTTGTAAACTTCGACGCGAAGTGGTGATTTTAAAAATACCTTTTTTCCGTTATTAATTAATTTATTAACTAAAGGAAACTCAGTTCTAACCACTTCGGCCACCCTATTCATCGCATGGGCCAAACAAGTTACATGAATTAAATTTGGGAAAAAGATTTTTAAATTTTGACCTGCTTTTACCATGTATGCGGCACCATCAGTCACCATGTATAAAATCCTTTCTGGTGGTATTTGGTTTGGCAAATAAAGTAACGAAAGGGTTTCATTGACAAAACGTGAAATTGTCAAATTGTTGGTTTTTTCTAGTTGTTTAACAGCAATTAAATAACTGGAAGAAGGACTGCTGTTTAAAACACCTACAATAAAATTCGCTATATATCTATCTTCCTTTAGCATCGGTGGTTTCGTCAACACTAAACCAAATACAATTATTCGAAACAATGTTTCTTATTTTTTGAAGATTTTCTTCGTATAATTTTGGAATGCACGTTCTGGAAGCTGTTCTCCGGGAAACGACGTTTTGTTTTGTATATTTGTCTAAGAAATTTCAAAATTCGGGACCGTCCATGTTATTTAATGGAATGTCTCATGAAACCATCATTCTACACAAATCGTCGTTGAAATTGTTGACATTCTTATTTAAGCAGTTCAGCAATAATTGTTGTTTTGGCTCGTTTGTATTATTTTTTATTTTTTGATGCGGACCGGTGGCTACGTGCTGATCAAGTTGAAACTTTTTATTAACGTTTATCTGTAAGAACAATATTTAAGTACAATTTACTACAGCTTACACAAAGGAAAATAATTGAATGTGCCCTGTGGCCTGTGCCATATCCTTTGCAATATCATGAAAAAAACTTTCTAATTTTATTCTTAAATTGTTTGCTTAATTACAAAATAAAATAACAAATTTTTAACTCGCTGTTTTGGCTTGTTTGAAGTTTTTTAACTTTAAACAGAGTAAACAGTTTTTTTTAATTCAAAATTAAAATAAACGGATAAATACCTCTTTTTCATAGATGACGCACAACACAACACTTCCATCGTATTTAAAACATGTATACGGCTTCAACCACTTCTTAATTAAATCGTTTTTTGAACTAGCAACTTTAGGCATTTTCAGGGTATAGACTCGACAATTACACTTTACAGCTCTCTGTAAAGGCAACAAATGAACTAGTCAAGCACTAAAATTATAAATAACTATTTCTAAGAATAAGTATAAGAAAAATTTCCAAATATTATTTTCAAAGATATTTGTACCTAAGGAATAAGACCTACCCAAATAATACAACCTTTGTCAGTTAATCCTTTATTTCCTCTACCCCTACTTGGAAATTTAGAAAGTGCAAGTCTAGGGTTTATGTGGTTTCACTAGAAGAAATTGTGCAATTTCTTCTAAGAACTACGAATATTTTATTTGATAATTTATTTGAAATTTTATTCTTTTTTGCTAGAATATGCATTTTCATGCCATTAAAAGCTCAAATATGCACTAATATATGCCGTATGCCGTAAAGTTGTAATATATGCCAAATATGCAAAATAAAATTTACTTTTTATGACTCTAAACATCACGAAACGTGTATATACGAAAAATTAACATTTTATGATCAATAGGAAAAAAGATGCAAATATGCATTTGCCCAACTCTATAGATAACTCTTAATAAGCAGTGCATTTCAAACAAAATACAAAAATCAGTAATATTAAAACCAAGTTTTTTCGCAAAACTGCAGATGTAAAAGTCAAAAACTAACAGTTCAAAAAATAAATAAATAACGTTTTTTGCTATTTGTTTAATATGTGCTTCATTTGGAACGCACCGATAAAATACAAAGATTAAATTGTTAATGCAAAGAAACCAAATAAAATACATATATGCAAGTATAGTATGATATTTTGAATTGATTGTGTGGTATGCACATGGTGAAACATTATTAATAAATATTTAACTATTAAAAATTAATAGTTTATTAATAAAATAATATTAACATTTTTTAATAAACTATTAATTTTTAATAGTTAAATATTTATGAGTATAGTATGTATGTTACTCTACTAATTACCAAACGCGCTAACAAAATATAAAATTTTCTTAGTCAGTACTACGCGGTACAAAGGCGTTTAACGAGTAGGCTCACGCGACAGGAAGCCGGCGCCGCTTTATCGAGACTCGAGAGCTCGAGGAATCCCCCAACTAGCAAGAACTAGAAATAAGCAAGAGTCTTGCTAGCAAGACAAGAATAAGGCTAGCAAGAAATTTGCAAGACAAAAAGATGTTTTACTTCTTGTCTTGCTTAGCAAGACAAGACAAGAAGTTGCCGAGCAAGACAAGAAATCTTGCTTTGCGCATCACTAGTTTTGGACATCCAGGGACTCAAAAACTGTCTGTCTGTGGGTGTGAGTAGGTGGGTTGGGTATGTGGGTATGAATGTATGTATGTATGTAGGTATGTTTGTGGTGCATCATAACTACCGAACGGATGGTCGGATTTTGATGAGCTATGGAATCTGGGGATATATCAAACATTCACCGACAAAATGAGTTTAAAAAAAATTCGAAACCGGAAGCGGAAGTTAGACTTGTTTTTTTTTTGGCAGCAATTTTTCCTAAACCAAATTTTATAAATTTGAAAACGGAATCTGATAGAAGACTTGAGGAAAAATTCAACGCCTTTTTTCGACTTTTCTAGCTTTAAAATGGCGGCCGTTACGAACTTTTGATAATTATTTATTGCATTAATTAGATCGTAGATGCTTGCTTAATTTTAAAATTTTGGTATATGTAATTAATTAGTTTATAAGTGATTAAAATTGCAGTTTAATTCTAGTGATTAAAAAAATGAGCAAAGCACTTCCCCTGGACTTTCCTATGCTTTAAAACAATGCTTACCATATCTTTAAAGGTATTTTTACATCAACGTTTTACGCGCCAGTAGTAGATCGCCCTACCCTTCTAGCGGGGGCGCAGCTGTTATCATATAGTTAGCGTCAAAATTAATCACTTTGAAATGGGAGTTGCAATGCATATTCTTACAACCTCTCGTATATCTTACATCATAGTCAAGGGTCCAATTAGCTGCACGTCGTACTTTGAGTAACCGAATTTTAAAACTTTTTTGTGAGAAAAGAAATTTTTGTTTTACTTTAAAAAAGATCCTCTGGGGTTTCAAAAATCAAAAACAAAAAGACAAATTCGTTCACCAAACATTTGATGGGAGGCGGAACTTAAGCTGTAACTCTTATTCTACTGTTTCATTTATGAGCAATTCAGCTTAAACAGAAATTTTTGATCATGTGCCGTTTGTTAAACAAAGATGCATATTTTTCGATTTTCAAAAATTCATAGAAGACGGCACAGACAAATTAGCGGATCAAACCACAAACTAAGTTATAGCTCATCCCCAGCTCTATAAAGTTTCAAACCAATTTTGTGGCCCGTTTTTGAGCAATGTGTTATTGAAAAAATCAAATTTTTGATATATTTTCACTTATCAGTTTTAGTAGTTCCAAAAGTTCTTGTAGCCAGTAATATTGTGCACCTCTACAGCATTTCTTTAATATTCAATATTAAATTTCAATTTAAAATTTTCAAAACTTTATAGAAATCGTTACATAGAAATTAGCGCGTTGGGAAATGAACCACATTGTAGATGATTCCCAGACAGTGCCGGTTTTAGGTGTAATTCGCTCCTAGCCCCAGCCCTCTTTTGCGCCCTTGTAACGAAGGTTAGGGGCCCAACCGGGAGTTCTCCCCGGGAAAATTTAATTTTTTTTTAGCAAACACAGTTTTACGCTTCAAATTGGCTATTATTGTGATACACAACAACAGCTCTATGAGTTTACAAAATTAAACCCCCCACACCCACATTTCAAAACTCGTTGAAATTTGACCCTCCAACTCAGACATTTTAAAAAATCACTATGTTGGGTTGCTGGGGCCCAAAACATGCACTTCCGTCAAAATCTCGATTTAAAAAAAACAGGAAACTAGGTACAAATACACTGCAGGAAAACAGGATGCAATGAATTATAGATTGAGAGGAGTCACCGACCCTTTACTTTACTTAACTATGTCTTTTAATTCACCAGTAAAAATTCTCATTTAAAAATATAAATGCAGCCTTAAAAATGGCTTGACATGTTTGTTCATCATCACCTATTCGCAAAAATACCTAAATGGTAAAAAATGAAATTAATTAGAAAATCACGAAAATAGATTTAAATTCAAAAATCAAAAATCATCATCCAGTCGGAATTGTTTATTCCTGAGATAACTCATCTCCTCCAAGTCACAGACACGCTGAGAGAAGCTAAACTGCTGGAGGAACAACAGCAAGGTACTAGTAAAAAATACGCCGATGAACTACGCCAGGAGGGACACCAATACGAACCGGAAGACCTAGTCTGTGCAATGCAAACAAGGGCACGACAGTCAACTTCGACCTCAGAAGAGATGGCCCATACAGGATTTTCCACGCCAAATTCCCTACGACCGTCGAGGTCACCAGCACGCAGAACCCAGGACCACCAATAGGCACCTAGCATACGTCCGACACCGTCTATACCACGGCTTCAAGGATGCCATCCCAAAAGCTGTCCAACCCAAACGGAGACGAGGCAGACCAAAAAAGACAGCCGTCTAAGAAACTATAGCCCGTTCAGGATCCTCGTCTAGACGCCTAAAGATCCTGGGGGGGAGTCTGTAACATACCGCACCCTTTAACGGTCATCCGCATAGCGCCACGCACATAGCCGAGACGCACGCAACCCACGCGCCGAGTTACTTCTCACTAACGAAGATAATGTGGTCATAGGTTATATGCGCTTAGTTGCGAACGGAAAGGCAAGCAAAGCCTCAAGCTCACAAGCGTTTCGCTTCTTGTAAGGACTTACTTGCTTACGCTTAGTCGTACGCTTTTGTTTACTGTTATATTATTGTGTATATTTGTATTTACGTAGGTGATCTAATAAATCGCTATACATTTTATTGGAGTCTTTCTCTGGATCTTACGATCCAGCTCTTAATAAAAAGTCACTCCCTCTTCAAGTGGAGCAAGCCCGCTCTTTTCTATTTAAATATTACAGATGCTTCCACAAAATCGATTTAAATTGCAAATAAATAGACTTTCCCAAATTAAACCGATTTTTCATACCCTGTTTCTGTTTTATAAAATAGCTTGTAGGGCAGTGGGCTACTTTTTGAAAGTAGCTGTCCCACCTCTTTCAAAATCGAGTTATAGACCCAATACAATGTCTTTTTCTTAGTTGTTATGCTTTTTATATTGGCGAAAAAGGTTAAAAATTGTACCATTGTAAAAACATCTTAGATGGATTGAAATGAATCAGAAGTTTTTAGATAATGCTTCTTTCTTTTGAGAAATTTGTGCTACAAAAGTAGTTAATAATAAAACAGAATAACTCAAAGGCAGTTCAAATACGACACTATTTCTTTAAATAGGTACCCTTGTTACGTACGATCAGATATCGCAAATAAATAATTTATGGATATACAGGGTTGGGCAAAAGTACGGAACAATGCAAATATCTTTAACACGGCAACCGCGATTTTGAAAAAGAACTTTCGGTTTAGCCTAAAATGATATCACCTTTTTTATTTTAAATGGAACACCCTGTATATTTTTTTATATATCGATAGAACTCTTTTTTGGAGTTCAGTGATATAAGGTTTCATGCCTTTATTTTTAATAATTCTAGAGATATTGAACAATAATGTTTCGTTATCTAGCAGCTCATGAAAACAAAAGAATGTGAGAAGCCTAAACAGTTTTGTAAAGTTGTCAAATATGCTTGGTTCGTGTTGTGTTGTTTTGATGTTTAACAGTTTGAGCAGTGTGGTTGCAGTAATCAATTAATTAACCAAAACTAATTAAAACTGCTGAATTTATCATCAGAAATGGTTTAATTAACAGAAAGAGAACGAATTCAAATTTTAATTATAGTTGGTTTTGGTGTTGTACTTTATTTAACAAGTTGCAATATTTCTGTTAATTAAACCATTTCTGATGTTATATTCAGCAGTTTTAATTAATTTGGTTAATAAATTAATTACTGCAACCACACTGCTCAGTCTATCGAACATCAAAACAACACAACACGAACCAAGCATATTTGACAACATTACATAACGCAAAATTCCGGAAATGGGTAGGGCAGTATTGTACATCTTTAAAATTTAGCATTAGTTTGATTTGTAACTCCTGACGATGACCGTGAAGGTTGAAACTTCAGTCGAGAAAATAAATACCAACCAATTGTAAAACAATTACCAAGAGTTTTATTTTATTAATAATCTATTAATTTTTTAATAGTTAAATATACACTGTGTCCATAAAGTAACCCCCCCCCCTAACTAACTGTTGAACGACTTAATATTTTACTAAAAAATTTGGTGTGCTTTAATAGGAAATTAAATACCATTTTTTAGCTCATAATTAAATTAATGTATCATTCAAAATGGCGACTGGGCGCCATTTTGAATTTTTTTTTAAATAGAAAGGGGGGTCGAGTGGCAAACTTCTGTAATGCGTTTTTTACAGAAATGTCACTCCAGAAACTTATGAAAATGTAAGGCAGGAATGTCATAACCAACTTTTTATGTGCCAAGAAGTGAATGGTGAACATTTCGAACACTTAATTTAATTTCTTTTTGCTTTAATTCTTAGTTTTTTTAATAGACTTCTTTACTTCAAACGTTTGTCATTTTGTTATGGCTAAATATTTTTCTTTGAAACTCTAGGATCAGACGCAGATCTAAAAGACCTTTCAAATGAGGTGTTACTCGACCCCCCTTTTTATTTAAAAAAAAATTTCAAAATGGCGCCCAACCGCCATTTTGAATGATACATTATTTAATTATGAGCTAAAAAATAGTATTTAATTTCCCATTGAAGCACACCAAATTTTGTAGTAAAATATTAAGTCGTTCAAAAGTTAGTTAGGGGGGGGGGGTACTTTATGGACACAGTGTATATTAATAATGTTTCACCATGTGCCTACCACACAATCAATTCAAAATAATAACTGTTTAGGCTTCTCTCATTCTTTTGTTTTCATGAGCTGCTAGATAACAATTACGAAACATTATTGTTCAATATCTCTAGAATTACTGAAAATAAAGGCATAAAACCTTTATGTCACTGAACTCGCAAAAAAGAGTTCTATCAATATATCAAAAAATATACAGGGTATTCTATTTAAAATAAAAAAGTTGATATCATTTTCGGCTAAACCGGAAGTCTTCTTAAACCGCCGATACTTTCATTGTATCTGCCGTATATCGGAACCTTCATGTGGGAAATTTTGTCAAAATCGCAGTTGCCGTATTAAAGATATTTGTATTGTTCCGTACTTTCGCCTAACCCTGTATGTATTTTTTATTACACATTGCATACGTTATTTGTTTGTATAATTTCAATTAAAATGTTGGTTTAGTAATTCGAATTAAACTTTGAAACAAAACAAAAAATACTTATTGTAAACTATTATTTATTGGGCATTGGTACATACAAATGTAAATAATATAAAGAACAGTTATTTTATTGAATAAAACATAAATTATGTACATCATCTAAATTTCACATCTGAACAAATAAAGAAACAAATAAAATAATTCCAAAGAATGAGCTTCATATAACAGTAATGACCGTATTATAGTGTTTACGATTTAGCTTTCGTCTGGAGGGTATAGTTTTAAAAATAAAACAAATTAATTCCGTGAACACACCTTGGGCGTATGAGTAAATGCTAATCAATGAAACATTAAAAAGCTAATTAAGCAGTAGCTCAAATGTACAAAACATATTACCAAAACACATGTGATGTCCATAAAAAGTTACCAAAACCAGTGTAAGCAAGAAATGGTCATATGATTCTTTCAATATACCTTCGTTAGATTTTACATATATCCGTGTTGCCAAATTTATTAAAACCGAGCTTTTGTAATTTTTATCATTTTATAGGTCCGCATACCTTGGGATTTTTTGTTTTTCTCGCACGTGATGTCTTACTTAACATGAGTTCATCTCAGGGGGCGCTGTTTTTTAGAAAGCCTTGAAAGTCACGCGTTCAACGCGGATGTGAGTGCCACTGGTCAGATCACATGATTAGCAGTGGCACACAAACAACTGGAACGTTGTGAAACCGCACCTTGCAACATGAGAACGAAAGTTTCCAGCGCTGTATTCATCATCATTATTAGGTATACCGATTCTTATGCTAATTGCACTCATTTGCATACCTTGACGAGCTATCACGAGTTTGCCAATATCTGCACAAATAAATTACACAAGTATATTTGATGGAAGTTAAGAAGTACCCTTAATTTTTTCAATGGCACAACATTTAGTATCGGTATGCTGTAGGACATCTTGAGCGTCATATTGGTCACATGCAGCAGATATATTGTTACCCATGAAAGGATTGAAGTAAACCATCCAAATTTACACAAATGTCCTGAAAGTAATTAGAACCGGTTTGTTATTATTTTTCCTGCTTAAAAAAATTGTTTCACAAAGTTATTTGTTTAAAAAAATGGAGAAAGTTTAGGCAAATAATATTCCAACTGAAAGGCAAAAATACTAAAAAAGTATTAAACAGAAATAAAATTTAATGAATATAATCTGTTAAATTACCACAAGAAATGTTTTTAGAATGCAAGAAACTACTTTCGTTTAGTTAAAGACTAAAACATTTAAAAATGCAGTAAAAGTAAACTGTTATGGTATAATATTTTAAAAATAAGTATAACTCTCAATTTAATCCAAGTACGAAGTTCAGGCAAACACAATCCTTAAAATGTAATGGGATTGGACGGGTTATGGAGAATTTTTCCATTAAATAACATATTTATTGACGAAACCATAAAACAACGCATATTGTTTTAGTAAATATCATAACTGATGCATATTTTTATTGTATTAATTGTTTAGTTAATACATCGTTGAAATTACCGCTAATAATTTATAATAATAGTATAAGATATATGCACAATATAGCAATATTAACCTAAATTTAATTTAAAGTAATCTTTGTGAATAAAACTAGCTTTACATTGTAACTCAATTTTAGCATATACCTTATAAGATTAATAACTTCTGGAAATCGCAAATTTATTTTTTTATATTACTATAGAAATGTAGAATTCTATTTTTGCTCCCCTAAAGAGTATAAAACTAATATCAGATTAGTTATATATTTCTTGAATAAAATGACGTTAATTTTTAAATTACGGAAATGCATAGAATTGTGCGTTAAACAATTACAGAAACTGTTGGTACCATCACAGTCTACCTAAATGAATCAGTCATTTCACTCTCCCAAATTTCGTGTACCCGAATTTCAGTGCGCATATTCAACGCTGTTCAATGCGTAGCATAAGGCGCAGTAGTTCTTCACGTGGTTATGACAGTTTGGCGTGGTTTTGCAAAGGTTAGATGACAGTTGACGCTTGTGACAGACAAGGATGTAAGTACATAATATTTAAATCAATGCGCGCGCTTTTTCAAATTCATAAATCTCGCCGATGGAATTGACGCGCGGCATAAGGCGCGCTGGCTTTTTGTGTGACACGAACATCAAAGTGCCGACAAGGGAGTGAAATGACTGATTCATTTAGACTGTGGTACCATAACTCTTTCTGATACTGAAGCAGGCAAAGAGAAATAATTTAAAAAAATCTATACGTTCGTTCATTTTGCTCGCCATTGGAATCTATAATTAATTTAAAAAAAGTTTCATTGCCATCAACAATATCTAAACAAATTTATATTATATAGTTCATGATATAATCTGAAGACACAGAAAATTTCAATTTTTTCTACTTTAAATTTATATCTAAAACCACGCGCACAATTCACGATCAGAAATTATAAATTTTCATCTATTTTTTAAAAAGGGTGAATTAAAAGCGTGGAATACCAATGCCACGACGTTAAATAATAACTTTACGAAAATAACAAAGTTTATAACAAAATTACAAAAGTTATTTAGTAGTATCATTTTAAATTGATTTCACATATACAGGGTGCTTTCTTTTGAAGGTGCAATAAGCAATTTTGTTATTTTAAAGAAAACACCCTGTATTTAATTCGCTATGAGATAATATAAAATATTATTAGAACTAAATTGCACGGTTGAGTTATTCGCGGTTTTTTTCTGACATTTGCCGGCCAAATGTAAAATAGTATAACTGACTAACGAAATGTTTCTTTAATACGACTTTTTATAGCGTGTATGGACATGGGCCAATGTAATAAATTTACCCTTGAAAATATTTTTTAAGTGTAATTTTGCACAAATTTCAAACAACAATATCGCAATTTTTTTAAATAGAAAACCTTGTATATTGACACCATCTTACGGAAAATTTAATTCTCTTGTAAAAACTAAATTTTTAGAACTTATTAGTTTATATCAAGATTTTGATATACACAAATACCATTAAAATCTTTAAAAAAATATTTATACTAGTTTTAGCTGCAGGACGTGGTGTATGAAATTGAAAGTGAATTAAATGCATTGTAAGATGGTGTCATAAAATACAGGGCGGTACATTAAAGAAAATTGCGATATTGTTTGAAGTTTGTGCAAGATAACTCTTAAAATTAAACACCCTCTATAATTCAAAAACCGTTTCAACGGGGTCATTTATTACCTTGTTCCATTGCATATACGCTCTAATAAATCGCATTAAAAAACTTTTCGTTAATCAGTTATTACTGTTTTAAAATGGGTCGGACAATTTAAAAAAAATCGCGAATATCTCAAGAACCGTATATTTTAGGTATAAGAATAACTTATACTTATACCATCTTATAGAGAATTTAATTTTTAATTGAAACATGTAGTAATATAGAGGGTGTTCCATTTAAAATAACAAAGTTGCTTACTGTATCTTAAAAGTAAACATCATGTATAAGTGAAATTGATTTACAATGATGCGGAGCTGTGTACCGAACAACTTTTGCATTTGACTTATTTTTCTAAAGTTATTATTTAAGCTGTGGCATCAATATTTCATACTTTTGATTCACCCTATTATAGTGAATTTATTATTAAATGTTTTCATCATTAAATACAAATAAGATTGTTTTGGTTGATTCATAAAAAAATCTTTTGTCTTTCATTAACACAGCAATAAATATCTAAAAAAGGGTAATTAAAAAAATGGGTAAAATAGTGGACGCTTACATCTAGTATAGTAGTATTTCATGAGCATTTTAGGTGAATGTTCTAGCGCCAACAGCTACTATAGCCATAACATCAGAATACTTTTAACACTACGGCTGCCAGTGCATATTGTGATCCTTACCTGTTCAGACCTTGATGCCTATAAGATTACAGGTGCTGTTATAAACAGAAATTTAAAAAAAATAAATATCATGAATGCAGAACAAACCATTTTCTTAGTTTCGCGAAGAAGATTGTTTGGGAATAAATAACACCAGAGACGACTAATTAAAATTTGGCCAAAAAGCGGAGGAAGGAGAGGTGGAGTAGTTCCCCCTAAATAATGGTATACCTAAAACTCAGTTTAAAGTTTAGAGTAAAAAATTACCTTCAACGTGTACAGTTTGTTTAAATAAATTCTAAGTAATTTTCAAATTTCTAAAATTTTAACAGTGAAAAAGGCATTGATGAATAAAGCCAAATTGTATCTCAGGCCTAATTTTATTAACTTACAAAATTAAAACAATAATCGTGTAGCCAAATTTGGGAAATATTTTTATTTTTGGTAGTTTTCGTGGTTTACCATTGTGTTCCAATGGCTGTTATTGGCACCAAATTGTACGCAGCTACAATTTTCCAAAATTTTCAAAAATCATAGTAATCATATTCAATTTGTTTTAATGTCCTTTTATTATACAAAAAAAAGAAATGTGTGCCAAGCACGCAAGTTTTTTTAACAGAAAACGAATACGGTTTCAAATACAAATCTGGTAGGTATTAAAGTCACTTTCCAAATAAAAGTCCAAACGAACATAGATGGATCTTTGCATAAAAGAGGGACTTAAATACCGCAGTAAATGCAATTGTAAAGATTGTAACAATAGTTTATTAAGGTTACTTGAATATCCTGATTCAGAAACAGGAGAAACTTATTAAAACAATTTTACTCGTTTATTTACACAGCAATATATCATGTCACATATATGTATTATTTTTTCCGTGTTTTATTCGTAACTAAGTAAAGTAAGTTTAATATGTATCCAGCTTTAAGCACTATCAAGGTGTACGCTTCGATACGGCACAGAAATTGGGCGGCGTTAATTAAAAAATTCATACCATCAAAATCATAGATTTATTTTTTGTTTTATAATATTTCTCAACGTTAGTTTTAATTTTGTTTGCTGCATGTATGTGTTAAAATCTACAAGTAAAAGTTTGTCGCTTAGTAAAAAACACGCTACATCGAAAGCAAAAAGTCATATTCGTAATTGCTCTAGGCACAAAATAAGACTTGTTTTGTAAATTAAAATGAGATCATAGATAGCGCTGATGCATCTGCGTTTAAACAAAAAAAAATCAAGTCGATATGCTAAATTTTTATTTTTTTTTATTTACATGATATCAGCAATCAGAATACATATGATATTCTATAAGCTAATTTGATA
The DNA here is from genome assembly GCA_958336395.1 of Ctenicera cuprea. Classification (NCBI taxonomy): domain Eukaryota; kingdom Metazoa; phylum Arthropoda; class Insecta; order Coleoptera; family Elateridae; genus Ctenicera; species Ctenicera cuprea. The sequence goes on along the minus strand of OY284489.1, from coordinate 42,675,962 downwards.
TATTCACAAATGGCATGATGAGGGTCCCTCCAGTGAGGGGTCCTCTTTAGTAGAAATCAGTGGGCCAACGTCTTTTGAGTCTTCTGATGACCTGGTAATGTGGGAGCTCGTTTAGCACAGGATTGTTGTGTGCTGTAATTTTTTTGATATGTTTTAGTGTTTTATCTTGTGTAACTTCTCTTAATAGCGAAATTCTAAGATCTTCGTGCAGCATTTGATTTGCTATGTACCACGGCGCATTGGTTATTGTTCCTAGAATTTTTGGTTGGCTTCTTTGTATAATGGCGATGTTCAATTTGTTTGCACAGCCCTAAAGTTCCACTCCATAGGTCCATATGGGCTTGATGATGGTTTTATATATCAGTAGCTTGGTGTCCAATGAAAGGGGCGATGTTTGTCCAATTAACCAATATGCTAATTGATTATTTTTTCTTAGTTTTTGTAGAAAGGAAATATTATACGGAACTAATTCAACCTGCATTCAATATAAATCATTTCTCTCACTAGATGTGCTGTTCGTAGGGTGGGTATATAAGCAAATCAACAAGATACGCTCGTTTATAATTGTGTCTGTGATGGCACAGCTGAACATTGATCGCTTAGTTTACATCTAGGCAACCTCACTTCCGTCCTGTTACTTCTGTCCCATTACTTCTGTTCCATTACTTCCGTCTCATCATTTCCGTCTCGTATTCGCGAGGTTAGTCCTGCCCGCAAAGAAGTTTCACTTCAAAAATATGTTTAATTTCCATATTTGATTTTTGGCTTCTTTTAAAGCATGTTTCCCTGATGAATCATTGATGCATACAAACAATACAAATTTTACCAAATCGAACCGTAACAAAGTATTTTCAAAGTCATAGAAACTATGCAGTTTAAAACAATGACAGTTTAAAAAGAAACATTTCATAAAATTGAGCCATACAGTTTCCGTTTTAATTTTGTATGCTAGTAGAGCAAGGGATCGGCTATAATATATTTTTAGTCAATTCTAGCCCCTTCCCCCTCTAGATAACCCAAAAAAGTGTTTTTTAAAAAGTCTGTCTGTGGGTGGGCGAGTGTGTTGGTGGGTGTGTGACGCCTCTAAAGGCGTACTAGACCGATTTTGATGAAATTTGAAATGAAGACATATCGAAAATTGCAGCTCTAGTTAAGCTTTTTTTCAGAAAGCGGAAGCGGAAGCGGAAGTTAGACATGTATTTTTGGTAGCGTTTTGTTCCAAAACTAAAGTTTAGAAATTTGAACACAACATCTGAGAGATGAACTGAAGGTAAATCGAAAACTTTTTACCGATTTTTTTAAATTTCGACTTTAACGCCCATTTACTAAAAAGTTCTTGTCTGATGGGGATCACTAAACAAATTGTTTGAGAGCCCCTTGTGGGTAGTATCCGATAAGACGAACTTAATTGCGAAAATCTGAAAACGATCAATGGTACTTTTCCATAATTTTCAAAAACTAGTACAGCAAGGGATCGGCTATAATATATTTTTTGCCAATTGTATCCCCTTCTTCCTCTAGATAACCCTAAAAAGTGGTTTTTAAAAATGTCTGTCTGTGGGTGGGTGAGTGTGTTGGTGGGTGTGTGACGCCTCTAAAGGCGAAGGTACTAGACCGATTTTGATGAAATTTGAAATGAAGACTATCGAAGAATATCGAAATTTGCAGTTCTAGTTAAGCTTTTTTTCAGAAAGCGGAAGCGGAAGCGGAAGCAGAAGTTAGACATGTATTTTTGGTAGCGTTTTGTCCCAAAACTAAATTTTAGAAATTTGAACACAGCATCTGAGAGATGAACTGAAGGTAAATCGAAAACTTTTTTACCGATTTTTTTTAAATTTCGACTTTAACGCCTATTTACTAAAAAGTTCTTATCTGATGGGGATTAACTAAATAAATTGTTTGAGAGCCCTTTGTATCCGATGAGACAAACTTAATTTCGAAAATCTGAAAACGATCAATGGTACTTTTCCATAATTTTCAAAAACTTCCCACACGTTTCTTCTAGACTTCTAGAACTAAAGATAGGTCACAATTTGTTTTTTTGCTGTAAGCTATAATTTTACTGTGGCGTTTTCTTTAAATTTTTGAAAATCAGAAACGGATACCCTTTATTGTATAAACACAGGTTCGAAATTTCTCAAGCCGAATTACTCATCATAAGTATTAGAAGCAAAATTGAGGTTAGTTTTTCGATACTTTTATAGTAGAGCTACTATAGAAAGCGTATATTACAAATAATATGTTTCTCAAAAACTGGCCATAGGTTTTTTAAACTTTGTCTTATAGAGCCGAACATGGGCTACAATTCGGTTGTTTTGCTGAATACCATAATATCACTGTCGCACCCTTTATGAATTTTTGAAAATCAAAAATTGATACCCCTTTATTCATTAAACGGGAAACAGTAAATAATTTCTGCATAAGAAGAATTACTCATCTTGACTAGTAGAACAAAAATCTAATGGTAGTTCTTAGAACATTTTATATTTAGTGGAGCTCCACGCCCCCTCCCTCTAATTTTTTGGTTGACGAAATTAGTATTTGGTTAGCTACTGTAGAAAATGTAAATTTCAAATAATAGTACTTCAAACAAATTTCTCTCACAAACAATTTTGAACTTGAACAAGTTAGCATGGCATCATTTTTTCTAACAGCACAAAAAACGACTGACTGCAACTTGTTTGGCGGCTCTTGGAGGGTAGTATACCATAAAACAAAATTAATTTCGAAAATCTTAATACGATCGCAATGGCACCTTTCCAACAATTTGGAAATCTTTAAAAAATGATTTTTGATAAACTGGCCTTATAATTTTTTTTAAGTTTCTAGGTCGATAGAGCTAAAGATATGCTATTTGGTTTGCTACACAACTCTTAAATTTTACTGTAAAGCAGTCTGAATTTTTGAAAATTGGAATTTGGTAATTTATTTATTAAACGGGGGACGATAAATATTTTGGCTTCAGCAGTATTGCTCATCAGAATGTGATTTAGCATGTAAATGCTTCCGTTTCTGCACGAATTACATTAACTACGGTTGATTGACGCAAACTTTACTATCCATATTTGGGCATTTTTCTGCAACTTATTATATTTTTTTGGGGGACCCAATCGTATCTTTCAGTTATTTGCAAGTATATTCCAAGAATTTTGAGAAATATCTTGTAGTATGAATTAGCGCCGGGTAGTTGAAGGGCTCGTTCGAGGTTTACGATAGATCAGGCCACCGCATTCAATTAAAATGGCGGCGTGCGAAGTCATAAAAAGCTTCGCCGTTCTACTGCAGTTACGCACAGGTTGAACATATTAATCAGTGTATTGCGTAATACTGTTAAATTTTATAACATGTTTATGCATCCAGTTAGAGGAGTAATCTATTTAGGTTTAAAAGACAAGCATAAAATGAAATTTTAAAAAGCTACAATAAAAAAACAGTGCAATTTGCAGAAAAAAATTTTAAAAACCCGCGCCGCGCCGCGGTTTTTGTCTCGAAACGCTGCGGAGACCGTGATAGATATGAACAAATTTCAAATACAAAAGTTGTAGAGAATTAAATTTCCTACAAAAAAGTCCAAAACAACAATATGTCTATTTTCAATTGTTTGAACGTGGGAGCCGTTTAGAAATTTTAAAGTAAATTTACGGGAAGACTAAATACTTACCGCTCGAAAAAACTGTTATTAGCCACTCAGGTATAGTAAAGATTCACTTTTTATCTCTATTTTATTTAAACCTGTATATTATTATTCCTTTTGTGAAACCCAAATACTCCTCAGTGTTATCGTGGCAATAAAATTCATTTTCTTTCAAAATATGCTTTTCTCTTAAATTTAAATAATCTCCTCTTTCTAGATGCATAATATTGGTATAAAATGTAAGAGTATTATCGGGGCCTATGATAGATCTTAATTTAGTTTGATAATAATAGTAACACCATGCAATAACCAATGATCGATTTTTTCGAGAATAGATTTTCTAACAAAACGCTTTTTTTATTTTATTGTACTATAAAAATCATTCTCTAGAAGATATACAAAAATAAAATAAGCGTCATCACAATTTCAATAAATTACCATGAGTGTTAGAATGTTAGTTTTACCGGCGAAAAAAAATTTTAAGTCTCGAAATAGTTTTTCTAAACTGTCTAGTTTCACGGTAAACTTTTTCAAATTTTTTATTTAATGCAATATTTATTTAACAACGAAATAGTCCATCGCAGGAATTTGGCCAGAATGATTTTCATAGGTCGCGACTTTAGACGCCTTCCACGTATAAACAATTGAGAACAGACATATTGCTCCATAGATTTTTTATAGGAAATATAATTTCCTACAATTGTAGTAGTTGAATTTTTTTTCGTATCTGTAACGGTTTCCGTAGCGTTTCGAGTCAAAGGTAGCGGGCGCGCGTTTTTTTAATTTTTTTTCTGCTAAATTGCACTGGCCCTGTTTTTCATTGTAACTTTTTTAAATTGCATTTGAAATTATATTTTATGCTTCCGTCTTAAACTCAAATAGAATACCCCTCTAACTGGATGCATAATATCGTTATGAAATTTAATAGTATTGTGCAATACACTGATTAATATGGGCAGTCTGTGCGTAACTGCATGTAGAACGGCGAAGCTTTTTATGACTTTTTCTATTTTGGTTCTTTACTGACTACTTTATGAAACTCATTTGGATTTCATAAACCAACTCTTTAAAGAATTCGAAATTTTATTTTGTTAGGTTGGTGACTACCATGTGACAACGAAACCTTCAAATCTTAGGTATTTTAAAAATTAAATCACTTTCAAACGCAGTTTGTCTAAATTTTAATTTGACAGTAGTTTGAATTGTTTGAAATTGTTTTAAATGTTACCAACAGCCACATAACAAAAACAAAAAAAAATTTTTCCTAATCGATTATATTTTTAAATTAAAATATAAAATAGGGTAATTTTTAACTTTTTGGGACCAAAATAGAAAAAATAGTATAAAATACACGTTTCATAAGACATTTAAGCGCACTTGTCCATTAGAAAACTCGCCGCAAGCGGCTCGTTTGCTAACTTGGACGCGTGCTCTAAAATCATGTCTTATGAAACTTGTTTTTTAATATACTATTACACACCGCCATTTTAATTGAATGCGGTGGCCTTATCTATCGTAGGGCTTTGACTTGACTAGTTGAACTTAGACAAGCTAAGATGCAAGCAGGTATAATTACTAAAAGCTGACATCACACAGTCACAAGAAACGACTGACTGAGCTGTAATAAAAATTAAAGTATGGATGGAATGGAGGATTGCTTATGCAGCTTGTTTTCTTAGAAATTTCACAGTCGGTGAACTGTACAACGTTATTTATAAATTTACACTTTTGCAAATACGGTAAGTATTAATATCTAGTATGGAAAACTCGAAGTGAGCACTATTAAATAATTACTAATTTCCAAAGTTCAAACATTTATCGACAGCGTCACCCTCTTGGGATAAACTCAAAATGTAGTACATCCTATTTCTGTTAGCTCACACAATTTAAAAAGTATAAGGAACAATTTTTGGGAAACATTTACATGATTTCCAAGATTTTTTAAACAGCTGTTACTACCTACATCAAATTTTACACTGATCAGAGAACGATTTTTTAAGTAAACAGGGGGTAAAAGCAAAATTTAAAATAGTACATTATACACTAAGGGAGAGAAACGTCTTACTTTTCCTGATGTGTAATTTGAAGCCCGAGGGCTTCGAGGGTAAATAGCGGTCTCTCCCGAGGTGTATATACTATTTTTTCCACGATCGGAAGTAGAAACACTTAATTTCATAAATAAAGAATTATAATAAATCTGAGCGAAATTACAATGTTTAGAAGCCTTTGGGATGTTTCCATGCGACAGACATTTGTTTACAAACATAAATATGAAATGAAATAAAAACTCCCCTAGGGAAATTGTTGTCTTATTTCGTCCCTAGAGAGTAAATGCTTTACTTCTGTCACAATTTGATGCCATAGAAACCGACTTCTATTCTCGATTGTGGAAAAAACATATTATAGGTCGTGATTTTGATCCTAAGGAGTTTGAAGTTGGTATTTTATTATGTCTTCTATCAGATCCAGCTTGATATCTGAAAAATTTCGTTTTTGTTGAAAAAAATACCAAAAACGCACGTCTATCTTCCATTTCGAATCCAGTGTATGGAGAAGTAACCACAGTTAACTTTAAATAATCCAAAAAAAGTTTTGTGGCAACCCTGAATAATAATGTACAGCTGATATCGATAAATATCAATATATTGAACTCCCGAAAAATTTTAACCGACATAGTGCCGTATTATTCACTTGGCTGTATAGGCTATAGCCTAGAGCCCCAAGGATACTGGGCCCAAGAGCCTATCCAATAAAAAATATTTAAAAAAAATAGTTTTAATTTAACGAACAATTCTGTTACTAATTTTTTTGTATCACCTTATTCCACATGTAGCGAATATGACACTATGACAGGTATTAAATCTCAAACGAAATTTTGAATTGTTTTTACATAATACCTGCGAGATTCTGATAAACAAAACTATACATTTTATTGTAAATAATAAAAACAAACTGGGAACCGAAATGGAGATAAGTAATCCACATAACCTGCCCTAGCAAACCAGAGAAACGTATGAAATGTAGAGGTATACCAACCCAGTTTACCGACAAAATAAGCTATTAAAATCGGAAACCGGCCACGTTTTTTTGGTAGCATTTTTTCCGGAAAGGAATTACTAAATCTGTAAACGGTGTCTGGCCAACTCTTTTTTCCAAACTTTCTAGCCTCAAAATGACGACCGCTACAATTTTTTGAAAATTTTAAGTTAACTCTTTATTACTTAAAAGCGAGTTGGCAAATACGAACGAAATTTGTTACTATGTGAAATAGTTTCTGTACAAATTCAAAGTGTAAAGTGATAATTATTCTCCCTTTTTTGGTTTTATCTAATTTAAAGCGATGTGTTTCCAAAAAAACAAAAAGTATTTTTTTAATATATGAATTCTAACTAGTGTTACCCCAGCGCACAATGCACTGACAGACTGAGCGTTGACTGAGCCGGCTAAATGCTAAGTCACGTGATGCGTTAGTTCCATGAGGAGACGCGGCGTTGGTGTAGATGTCGCCTCAAGTAAAGCGCCTTTAGCAGACTATATAAATTGAAATAATTATTATTGAAAAATCAACGTAGAATAAAAATATAAAAATGTTTCATGTTCCATCTGAGGAACCGGAGAAAAAAACCCTTTGAGCTTTTATATATGTATGGATGGATGACAATAAGACCCCTGCAAGCATAGACTGACAGGTTATTGCCCTACGTTCCGTGCAAAACGATAAACGCTCTCTCTGCCGCATCTAAGGCAACGTAACATAGTTTTTTTGCTGATTTATAAAGTCTATTCAAATAACATGTAAATCCACGTGCGAGTTGAAGTTGGACAACTCAACATTACACTCGCACTAAACCTTTATTATATCAGGTGAGAAACTATTAATGCCTGTGTTGGTGTTTTTGGCGAATAGGATGTGCACCGTGTTGTGATTATTATAATGTAAGATGGTGAGGCGGGCGACGGTGGTGTCACAACGTACGTAGTCGACAGGAAAGTACAGAGTATAATAGCGGTTTAGTGCGAGTGCGATGTTGAGTTGTTCAACTCCAACTCGCACGTGGATTTAAATGTTATGTAAATAGACTTTATAAATCAGCAAAAAACTATTCCGTTTCACTGCCTTAGATGCGGTAGAGGGAGAATTATCCGATAATAGGAATAAAATTTTTATAAATTGAGCCGCCAATTTGTAACGGTGAGTTATATCAAAAAAATTTAAATACAGAAGTTGTTCAGTTTAATAGAACCTTTGCAATGAGGTACCACTTGACCCCTCATCCTATTTAAGATTTTTGATATAATATCTTTTGAACATTTAACGATTTAATTTCTTGGCACAATAGTTCATGTGTGGTTTGAAAAAGGTTATGTAATGGCCGCTTTTTTGATATAATTGACCACCATTTTGAAATTGTTTGAGCTATCAATATTTTCTTTTTTAAACGAGGTACGACTTGACCCACCTTCGTATTTAAAAATCTCAAGAAACCCTTCTAGCCCCCCGCAAAACAACCTTTTCCGGAGCCGTAAAAACTTTATAAATATTTTTACTGAATACCTCGTGTACGACTTATAATGGTTTAGTCGTAAAGAGTGCGTGGGTGGTTTCTTACACACTGTATTGTGTACTATGTGATCTTAGTTTTCTCTTTTACACATTTACTTGGCCAGCTTACTTCCCAACGGCATCGGTAGTAGGTTCGAGTCCTCTGCACGCCGAAAATTTTCTGAAAAAGTAAATCCCGGTGTCCATGGATGTTATGCATGGCGTGTATGTTGGGGTGGGGTATGTTAAACCGGTGAATAGCGCGAGTGGGGCAACCAAACCGTAGCCTAAGGCCTCCAATATTGTTAATCCGGCATTGATACTCCAACCGAGATATTTTATAAGTGAGCTTCATTTTCTTCTTATTTTTGTACAATCCAGCTTTCGAATTCGTTAATAATTTTCACGCTATTAAACATTAATAGAATTAATCAATACACAAAGGGCTTTACATTACATGTCATTCAAATAGGTTAAAATTGTGTTTAAATAGGTGTGTTTTGTAGTCACACCTTGATCAAACGCACGCACTTTTATCACTTTCACCAGCCACTTAACTACTTCTTGATACTGGTAAAAAATATTTAACTAATGATTTATGCTATTAACAGTATCAGTAATGTTTTTTATTGTTATTGTTTGCCTTTAGATATTGTTTACAGAAATTTCAAAAATGCGCATTCAGAATTTTTACATTTAAAACAAAAAAGAAATGCATCTGGACAAACAAGTAATCTCAAGCATTAACCAATAAATTATGTTCTTGCTCAAGGTTTTTCAAATATGACATTATTTAAGTAAGTAATTAACGTCAAGTGCATTCTCAGTAAACACTTGCAGTATGTGACTTGAATTAGATATTTCGTTTCAAAAATACTTATTTAGTTAAATCAGTAGCTAAATGCAATGTAAATTAAAAATTATTTACTAACGTTGTAAAAAAGGAATAATTCTTAAGAAATGCATGACTAATTTTTATGCTATTTACTAAAACAATTAGCCAATTACCACTATATTGATGCTAATATTTCTAAGTATATCGTTCAAAACAATTTTAATTCTTGGAGGTAAAAGTTTACAGCAAAACCTGTGGATACTTTTATTGAGTGGAAATTCTGCAGCTATAAAGAAGAGTTAATAATATTTAAGCTGAATTGCAACGATTCCTACAAATTTGTTACATAAAAAATTATGTTTAGATATTCTAATTTTATGAAACGTGTGAAATCGAAAATATTGTTAATCAGATTGACAAATCAGCTGCCGATGAATCACGTTTTAAGTTTTTTATTTGCATTTGAGCAATTTAAAATACGAACATTGGTTATTAAAATTTATGTGCATATTATGCAAATAAGGATGAATTTAAATCCCTAAATTTGAAAATTGTCACTGTTGTTAATTGTTTTTGTTTTTAATACAACCAAGGACGTCTAAATCCTGTTGGAATTTTACGTCTTTGTAATAATAACTTACTTGCTCATTTATTTCTGTAAATAATTGTAGTAGAGTAGGACATAGGCGCCGGGTTTTGAAAATGCTCAGGGGTGCTCACTCAAATCACAATTGACAAGTTGAGCTTTTGAAACATACAAAAAACTGAACAAAACTGATTTATTAAAGTAAAATAATTTAAAAAATTAAATAAGAGAAACAGTTCCAGCTCATAAATATGATAATATTGCTAATGCTCTTCAAAGCGCCTCAAAGCAGAAAAGGAAGGCTCTGCTGTACATGTTGAAACAGGAATGGTCAAAACGATTTTAACCAATATTACAATTTACTTTCGGCTGAGACCTCGTCGTCATTTAGCAACTACACCCAGCATAATCAAGTGAGGACCGACCTGTAGCTTGTCTGCCTGTACAAGCATTTGCTCTAAAAGTTTGAGCCATAGTTGTTCGTAGGCCCTGCCTGTCTAAATAGGGCCGTGTGCTTAGATTGTTTAAACTTTGGGGTGGACAAGGATTTGATCTTAATGTATTTTGTTTACCAGGACAAGAATACTTCATCGGCTTATGCCTATTAGCTGTTTGTAAACCCATACAAACTAACGTTTCGCAAGACATTGCAGCTTGCATCTTCAAAGTGAATAAAACACTGAATTCAAATCCGGGAAGCGGAGGTATTTAAACCTCTTTGAGCCAGTCGGGCAGAACGGCAGTTCTGGTTCGCTGTCACCGTTGGGCAAAGACGGATCCGGTGAAGCGTGATCGTGAGATCGATGATGCTTAGGAGGATAAACTACTGTATTCCAAGCTTTACTGAGTCTAAAATCATCCTCCCTGTTTATGTCATTTTATTTTTCGTTTCACTTTAATTCTTAGTGCTGCTCATAGTGCCCCTGTGGGCTGGGGGCATCCCCCAGCTGATGATGATGATATGTTAATGTTTGCATTCGATGAAGATGAATCTAATGAATCATCTTTCTTTTCTGCTACACGAATTATAAATTTGTCCATTTTAACTAATCAAAAGATGTATGTGTTGGCAATAATCAAAGGACACTCGTCGCTCTTTCCCGTCCGCGTTCACTGTACGAATGCCGCTGCGGCGACGCGCACACATGCATTTCGCCCTGCGCAATCGAGTTCTGATTTCTCACAAACAATTGCAATACTTCTTCAACGCTACTATATGTCACAATACTTCGCAATGTTTGTCGCTATTGATTCGCACTCTATCACTTTTAGGAGTATTTTTTCTATTTAATTTTTATTTAAAAATTATTATTTTATTTTTAGTTTTATTTATTTAATTTTCTTTAGATCTGGCTCACGGGTGCAGAGCACCCCTGAGAAATTTCTCAGGGGTGCTTGAGCCCCGGAGCACCCAGGTAGTCGGCGCCTATGGAATAGGATGGCGAGTCTAGTGGCTCTGAGCGGATAGATAACAATTCGATGATGGGTGGAGCTCGTCTTAGGTTTATGGGGTCGAACAACTCTCTAAGCTGTGTCCAAATTTCTGCCAGGTATAATTTGCAGCTCTGTAAATTATAGACTACCAATAATGCTAGCAGTGGTTTGGAATCCACTTTGAGACTCTACATACCCTCCGTCTAGAAAACTATTGTTACACGCAAACTAGGAAGTAGTATAGCAACATGTGGAGGATGCATGAGCCGCAGTTGGTATGAATTCCATGCCTTGATTTTGTAGTATTTGCGATAAAGAGATCTTCTGAGACAATGAACGTATAAATAATAACTTTACGCCAGTTTTTTTATAATAATATTTCAGCTAAGTCACATCTGCCAACAGTACCGTATTATCCACTACACCGAGTACGCTACAACTTAGGGCCCCAGTATCAAGAAGGTCTCGAAGCGTATCAATAAAAAAAAATTAATTTTTATGTTAACCACGTACTTTGTAAAATACAGAATGGCTAGGAAAACCCCGGCCACTTTTCTTGAGGCGGTCAAGAGATGGCGCTTTAGTAAAGAAACATTAAATTAAAATACTGGCAACAACGCAGAATCCAAGACGTTTTAGTTATTAAATACGCCCCATATTAAATCAAAACAACCAAAACGTCTTGGATTCTGCGTTTTTGCCAGTATTTTAATTTAATTTTTCTTTACTAAAGCGCCATCTCTTGACCGCCATAAGAAAAGTGGCCGGGGTTTTCCTAGCTACTCTGTATGTGCCACCTTATACCACATACAGGGTTTTTCAGGAAAGTTGTACTATATGCAAAATTCATGAGGAATTATATTTTCCAGATTTTATGTCCCCGGGATATTTTGTCTAAGAAATTAAACTGTATTATTGTTATTAGTTATTATCATTGCCATTTGGTCAAAAACGAAATAATTTTTACATTTTAAATTAAACAAAAATCTAAATAAATACTAATAAATTCAAAACGTGCTCTTTAAATCCGAGAGTAACAACATTACTGTTTAATGTCTTGGTAGCGACGAGGCTAATTATGCTGCCTTCTAAGTAGAAGTCCCGGCTCGAATTCTGGGTATAAAACATTTCTTGTAAATTTTTTTGTTATTTATTTAATTTTGCACACCTGTTCTACAATCAAATAGTAACACGGACACCATTTTCACAGTAAATTGTAATTTTAATGCTTCAGATAATGAATTATTTAAATTGATGCCTATTTCATTATTATACCATAATTAAAACGTTGGTGAGAGAAAATGTAAACAGTTTGAAAATTAAATTAATAACAAAACAATTTAAAAAAAGTTTGTCCTACCCAGTATTAGAACTGGGGACTTCTACTTGGAAGCCATCATCCTTATCCGCGTCGCTACCGAGATATAGAAAGCGTTTTAGTTACTCTCGGCCTATGATCGCTCTGGGCCCCAAAAAGGCTTCCCCCCCGCAGTGCAGGGTTTGCGGGGGTGTTTGTTACGCCACAGGGAAGGACGCATTTCAGCACTGCAAGTGATATACCATCATTTCCTACAGCGTTGGACTTCAACTTACTGATGATTTTGGTCTGTATCGAGTTTATCTTCTACAATAGCCGACTCTGCGGGACGTTTCAGTCGAGTGCAGCGCTCGTTTTCAGAAACTCGAACGCTGATCGGCCTCTTCGTCTCACCGATGTAGGCTTTCTTTCCCACAGGAGCAAGGTACACTATACACACCGCAGGATTGGAGGGTAGGTAACTTGTCTTTGGTCGGAGGAAGGAAATTGGAAAGTTTTTGAAAGGGTTTTAATGTTTTGTTGTTTAAGTAGTCTGCTGATGCGGTCCACGGTTTTGTGTATGTAAGGTAAAGAGTATTGGTACGTTCTGTGTTTGCGGGTTGGGCCTTTTGACTAATAGTTTTTACACCCTTTTAAAAACTTTCCAATTTCCTTCCTCCGACCAAAGACAAGTTACCTACCCTCCAATCCTGCGGTGTGTATAGTGTACCTTGCTCCTGTGGGAAAGCCTACATCGGTGAGACGAAGAGGCCGATCAGCGTTCGAGTTTCTGAACACGAACGCTGCACTCGACTGAAACGTCCCGCAGAGTCGACTATTGCAGAACATAAACTCGATACAGGCCATAACAATCAATTTGACAAGACCAAAATCCTAGCCCGTTCTTCCATCTACCTCAACCGTGTGATCCGTGAATCCATAGAAATACACAAAACTCCTAATAATATTAACCGAGACCATAGCTATCCCCTCCACAATGTCTACAAACTACTATTTCCGACTAAACGAAAGCCCCGACCCAGCAGTCACATCTTGTTACCCACCCGTCTCTTATAAACCCGGTGCCTGCACCGGTCTCGCCAATTGTTCCAGATCCCAAAGCGACCACAGCCCTGAAGATGTCCCGTGCAACCGAGGACGAAACGTCGGCAGTTCAAGCACCGATGACGCGCTCCAACCCGGAAGCCTAGATGTTATTAACAACGGCCGCGGAAGCCTGCAACTTAGAAACTGTTAATATAATCTGAAAAGCTTGCTTTTATCGTTTCTTTTTTTTAAATTTTCAAATCAACAAATTTTTATGGTTTGTATACTAAATTAAATATTTAAGAAAACGCTTGATAGCAAAAGTTGAAACAAATTTTAATGTTTTTACATTATTGCACAGATAATTTCATTACTAAAGTAACCATAATAATTATACGAAAAATAGAAATATAAATAAAACAATACATATAAATGTATTTAACATAATTTTCATACCGTTGTTAGCACGGCTCACAACTAAGTGTTTCACAGCATTTCGCTTCATTCTCATATTGCCCCGTTTGTCATCGTTTTGATTTTCATTATCATAACCTTTAGTATTTTGCTTCCAGTCTTTATTAAACATATTCTCAATTGCATCGACGTTGTTTACATCAAGCGGTTTCGTATTTTGATTTACTGTTTCTAAATCAATTTTTTGCATTCCTAAATTATTATGTACTTCAGATCTGTTCCCTGCAATAGCATCTTTAATTTGTACTGGGACGTCAAACAATTCTTTTGCTTGGGATAAAGCTTCAGAATTGGGACCTTTAAAGAATAAGAGATAACGAAATGTACTGAACCTAGTAGAAAAAATAAAATACGTTACGAAAATCTAACCTTTTGCGTATATCGGCAAGAGGAACTTATTTTTCGTTCCATGGTGGGTTTTGTTATGGGTATGATTTTCGGGGCAACTTCCCGTGACAATTATTAAGGTATTTTCTGTATTTGTAGTTTCTTGCACATGTTTGATGCTTTGGACAAGATCGGAATGGGGTTGTGAAATATTTGATAGACTTCCACCAAATATTATTAGCAGAAATCCATTTCCATGGTTTGTCTTTGTATCTTCTTGCAGTTTAATTAAAGTCGTTTGCACAAGTTGAAACAAAGAAGGTGTTCGTATTTGCCCCAGCGAATTAAAGTTTAGTCCATTTTCTTCATCGAGCAGGCGTTGATGAGGATCTATATGAAAATTGTGAAAAAAACATAAAAGTTATGATTTTTGATTGTGTATTTTTTACTTGTTTTAAACATTGATAAGACATTTACAGTGCTAATTCAATACGAGCTTAACTAATCTTCATACATTGCTAAGATTTTTATTCATAATAGGGTGTTTGTTTAATTATCATTTTTACCTATGAATTCACGGCTTTGTTTGTTTTAATTATTAAACAGACACGCTCTACCGTCTATCTGTAAAGTAACCCCCCCCCCCTAACTAACTTTTGAACGACTTGATATTTTACCACAACATTTAGTGTGCTTCAATGGGAAATTAAATACCAATTTTTAACCAAAAATAAAATTCTGTGTCATTAAAAATTGCGACTGGGCGCCATTTTGAATTTTTTTTTAAATAGAAAAGTGGGTCGAGTGACACCTCATTTGAAAGCTCTTTTAGTTCTGCGACTGATCCTAAAGTTTCAAAGAAAAATATTCAGTCATAACAAAATGGCGGATTTCAAACAAATAGACCCACTCAATTCAAAATTGTTTTGATTTTTTTATCTAGGGTCGAGTGACACCTTATTTGAAAAGTCTTTTAGTTCTGCGTCTGATCCTAGAATTTCAAAGAAAAATGTTCAGCCATAACAAAATGGCGGATTTTAAACAAATGGACTCGCTCAATTCAAAATTGTATTGATTTTTTTATCCAGTAGTCCACTTTTTCATTTGCAGTACAAAATTTTCCCAGAAATAACTCAGGTGGCTGGAAATAATATTAAAAACGTTATTTTCCAACAAGTCTCATTATTATAGGCCTATTTTTGACTTTCTCAACGGACATTTTCTTGGAAGATGAATTGGTAGGCAGGGGCCTGTAGAATAGCCGTCTCGCTCCCCAGATTTACCTTCCTTAGATTTTTTTCTATGGGGATATCTGAAATCGAAAGTGTACAGAACCCGTCCAGAAACAATTGAAGAACTGGAGCAACGCATTACAGAAGTTTGCAGAAATATCACTTCAGAAACTTATGAAAATGTAAGGCAGGAATTTCATAACCGACTTTTTATGAATCAAGAAGTGAATGATGAACATTTTGAACACTTAATTTAATTTCTTTTTGCTTTATTCTTAGTTTTTTTAAATACACTTCTTTATCTTCAAACATTGTCATTTTGTTATGGCTAAATATATTTTTTTAAACTCTTTTTTTACATTTAAAATGAATTCAAAAATGTTCATAATTTAAGAAAAACTGTTTGTAAATTTTCAAAACTTGAAGATCAAAACTTCCAAAAATTTCAAAATTTGACTAATTACGTTTCAAATTTTCAAGAAAATTTTAAAAGGTATAAAATATTTGAATTAAAATTTATTTAAATTAGTAGATAATATTTTATTGTTCTAACTTAAAAAATGTTTGAAAAGTTCAAAAAAAATCAAAAATTTCAAATATTTGCAGAACTTCAATTATTTTGTGAATTTTTGAAAAATTAACTTTTTTACATTTCCAGATCGACAGCTTTTTTATTTAGTCGTGGTATAAACGTTGAAAAATGATTAATTAATTAACTGATTTTCTACTATTTTTAAGTGTGGCTTTTTGCTGACTTAACAATAAAAGTATGAAAAAGAGTATCACGAACTGCTTACCTAGACGTCATACTTATTTTACACATTTGCTGTTGATAATATTGATAGGTCAAGGAAACATTTTTTCTACTTAATGTAAAGTGAACTGACTAACTTTATTGAAACGTGCGATTATTTTTATACATATACGCACAAGATTACATTAAAATGGCAAAACAATTAATTTGGTGTTTTGCAGTTTGTTTTGAAGAAATGGTCAATTATGAAGGAATTACGAAGAAATTATTTGCAGAGATTTTACAATTTACTACACTGCTGTACTACAGTATCTAGCTAGGTTTTATTTTAAGTTTTAATAAACAATTCAATTACCTTTTATTTAAAAGTCCGCAAGTAGTTTTTGTATCTTCGAAAAATAAACATACCTTATGTTAATCGTTTATTACTTTAAATGTGAACCTTACATTTTGGTGACCCCGACGTCATCTGAACACGCAATCTTTGGCCTACAGAACGCACCTAGTTCATGGTCCCGCTTTATGTACAGGATTCTCAACGGGCTAAGTTTTTTCTTTCATTTTTTAGACGATATTTTAGTCTTTAGTCGTGATGAAAAACAACACTCCTATCATTTGAGCCTGGTCTTTTAACGTCTACAATATTATAGATTTATTAAACACGGAAAAATGGTATCGGCAAAAGGGGTTTCGCCGCAACATTCTAAGATCAAGCAATTAAAGAATTCTCGATACCAGTTAATATGAAACAATTCAGAAATTGTATAAATTTAATTAGTTATTACCATACTTTATTTCTAAATGCGCAGAATTGTAGCCCCCTTAAACGAATTAGTCATTCCTGGCAAATCTTCTTTAAAACCAGTTTCCTTAACACCTCATCAGCAAAATGCATTTCATAATGCGAAGGAAGCTTTAATTCATTCAACCATGTTAGTTCACCCACGCCAAGTCGCCGAAGTTCTTGCTCTCGCAAGTAAACCACGACCAAACAAAAATATTCTTTCTTCTTTTCACGAGAACTTCTTGCTAACTTATTTGCTTGTAAGAAATTCCGTTTTTACATCGAATGCAAACCATTTTCTG
The DNA here is from genome assembly GCA_958336395.1 of Ctenicera cuprea. Classification (NCBI taxonomy): domain Eukaryota; kingdom Metazoa; phylum Arthropoda; class Insecta; order Coleoptera; family Elateridae; genus Ctenicera; species Ctenicera cuprea. The sequence continues at coordinate 42,658,713 of OY284489.1, read as the reverse complement.
TATACACGGACCATAAAGTAATTTATTCTTCTATCAAAAGTTTTTTTTTTTTTTATTTTATTTATTACAGCAATCAGAATTACATTCTATAAGCTATTTAGCTGGCTGGGAGACTGGTTAAGGTCTCTCTATGTCCGGATGAGGCTTCTCCATTGAAAAGACCTCTTCTACACCCCTCATATCAGGTCTACTGGCCATTTTCTTTTCAGTCTTCTGTTGTTTCTCTCTTGCACTAGTGGCCGTAATACAATATTGGTGTGTGTTTCTAGTTTCTGGTGATGTTTTTGGCTTCTCTTTTGAATTGTCTCTTGGACTGTTGGGATACGAAGGTCTTGATGTATCATCTGGTTAGTTACATACCATGGAGCATTAGCTATTGCTCTTATAATTTTCGATTGCGCTCGTTGGATTATGGCTATGCTGGACTTGCTAGCGCAACCCCACAGCTCGATACCATAGGTCTATCAAAAGTAAACCAGAAAACCAATACCTTTCGATACTGAGGTTATCAATATCTCAAGAGGCTTTATCCTCATAGGTCACACTTAAATCATCAAATTAACAAAAGAGTTTGTGAAGCTTTCGTACTATCACAATTTAATTATTGTGTTCCCGTCTATCATGCCGCAATAGACAATGCGAGTGCTGAACGGATACAAAAAATTCAAATCTCCTGCCTGAGGTTTATTTATGGTATAAGAAAATATGACCATATATCGCATAAACTGGCAATGTTGGTTGATTTACGATGAAAAATTGTCGCATATTACTGTGTCAATGTTTTATTTTATCAAATTTTGGTTTGCAAGAAACCCCCGTATCTATATAACAAAATAAAGTTTAGAACGGATGTACATAACATCTCTACGAGATTTAGAGGTTTAATTTTGCCCCCACAACACACCAAGGCTCGTTTTGAACAGTCATTCTCCTTCCAGATATATTCTATGTGCAATAGTCTAAACAACCTTTACAAAAACTCCAACCCTGCACAATTAAAACAAATTTGCGTTTAGCATTGTTTCAGAAGCAGTGCAGTGACCTCCAACGAATTGCTAGATAAGATGTTTAAAATAATTTTTATTTATGGCAGATGGCACTTGATAGCAATGTTAATTTATTGTTTTGTTTACCATACACGCCTCCTTACGTGCCATTACTAAATTTACTTTATTTTAACTGTTGTATTGATTTTACAGGTATGCATCCCATAAAATAATATAGTACATTCAAATAATTTATTATTTAGGCTGCAAAAGTCAGCACTGCGACATTTTACAAATTCAAGCACTGTCTTGCATTTCACCGTTAATATAAGTTAATACCAAAATAGAATATAATTTTTGAGTTGTAAAATCTAATTTTAGACTAGCCCGTAAACTTCTTGCTCTCTATTAATTCCCATGAAATAAACTCGCTAAATGCACTTTACAAGAATTTTATTGCTGAACATTTAAACTGAATAAACACACAATTAACTCTATCGGCCCCACCTAGCTAACTATTCTAGATACAAAATAAGAAAACAGTATATACAATCTTAATGCTAACTTATATTCTACTTATCTTTTGCTGGTCGTGGATTACAAGGCGTGTGTCGTGGACGCTAGCAGTAGTATTTCCACCGTGGGTCGCTGAGAGTGATGAGAAGCAATCGAGTTGCTGCGCTGGCTGGATGGTGGATTCCAGATCTTACAAACGACTTGACTAACGTTCTGGTTTGATTCCCTTTCTTGGAGTGTTGGATCTCGCGGTGTAGTATTAACGCACTAAAATCACTTTTACGGCACTGCGTAGAGCTAATGCCCACAAATCTTTTTTCACTAACAAAGACGTTTTTCAAATCTTAAATTTCACAGTAAACACCACAAACTGTGGTGGTTCTTTTGGTTCGCACCGTTTGACAGCTTGCGATCATCTCCGATGTACACTCTCGTTCTTCACCACTCTCTCGCGTTACCGTTAAGTCACTTGGCCGTTCTGGTCTATCTACGTAAACCGGAACAAAGAGTCGACCCCGGCGGTCGGGCGCCAAACACCAGCCGTCCAACCAACACCTTTAGTAAAACTCTTTTATACAGCGCTTTATGTGCACTTAGCAGTTATAAAAAAAAACAATTTTCTAAGAAAGCGTTAGCCTGAAAAGTTGAACCATTACAACGATACATTACGGGCGCGAGTAAAATATAGTTGTTTCGAGTATTAGAAATGCTATTTTTTGGTGATTAACATTTTTGGTCAACTTTTAAGGTCCAATACCGCAGTGTGCGAGGTGAAAGAGAGATAATGGGCGGGTCAAACGGGGTTCGCGTATCAACGAATATCTTAATTTTTTTATAAGTCACGTATTTATAAAGCTGGTCAAATTTACTCATAGCAAACAGTATATTCTAGTTTTGTAAATTTCATGGAAATACTTAAAAGATATACCATACGCATAAAATTAATTTAGCTTTGCAATTTTCATGTTGCTAATTTTTGGAACAATTTACTATGTATAATTAATGAACCAGAAGACTTAAATTACGTCTTTATATTATACTCACCCAGCATAGGATTAAGAAAGTTGCTAAAAAACGATTTTCTAACGACGGACATGATCCCCAAAAGATCCCAAATCGACTCGGGTCTCCCGGATTTTTCTAACGATGGTATGTTTAAAATTTCATTTGGTTGCTCATTTACAGAGTCTATTTCAAAAATCTGGGTATTTTCGGGTTCCACTATTACTTTTCTCTTTACCCTTCGTACATTTACAAAATCTCCAAATTTGTTGTGATATTTGTTGATATCGTTGAATTTTAGTTTGGGTTCATGTGGATATGCGTTTATAATTGGAATATCGTGTTCCATTAGATCGGTATCTTTTTTAAGGTTTGGAAGATCATCGTATTTTATATTTTCAAATTTAGGCAAGGGCAACTGGCCGAAATGTTCCTTATTGTGGACTTCCATATAAGCAGGGTTTCGTTGTTTCTGTGTTTGTTGATGATGCCTAATGTCCGTTTCAAGTTTGTAGTTATAATTGCTAGAACGCTTTTCGTTTTCCACGTTTTCGTTATTAATTAAAGACACAATAGCTGCAATGGGTATTTTAAAAGTACTGTTACGGTGTTAATTGAATATTAAAATTACCTGTAGTCATTTCCATGGCATTACGAGCCCAGCCCATCAAAGAAAATATGCTGGATTCAAGGAGTTTCTTACAATCACATTCTTTTCTTTGACTGCGTTGTATTATATTCCCGATGCTGCGTGGTAAGTTAGATTCTGGGCCCATAGTGCATGGCTAAAATAATATTAACAAGAAGTGAAAAAATTATGTTTTGTCAACAGATTAGCTTAATGTATAAATATATTTTAGTTTTAATATAAACAAAGAATGAGGTTTGGGAAAAAATCCTAAAAGCGTAAATAAAAAATTGTTTTACTTGTTGAAGGAAGTTAAGAATTGTTTTATATGTATACAATAAATTAAAATAAACTTCAACGAAGTAAAGCTAGAACTTATTATTAAATAAAAATATTAGCATAAATTCCTACATCTAGAAATATATGTGTTGCAAACATTTCGCAAAAAGGTCCAGATCTACACTTTTGACATTCCCAGCAATCAATTATCAATAGTACACATAAATTTTAAATGAAACTGCTGCTAACAAAATTAATCATGTTTATCTTAATTCTCAGCGTATAATAAACGTTACAATGAACCTACCCTATGAATAATATGTTGTGCCGATTACAAGATAACAGTTTTTTTCTATTTGTTATTTTTAGCAAAATATTATGGAATTTTAGAATTTCCCCTCGGGTTATTCTGTGAGCTACAGATTTATTCCAAGCATTCGGACATTAACCTACACAGACAAGATATTAAAAATATTTAAAAAAAACAGACATTTTTGGAATAATTTTGCTGAAAGTGTTTCGACAATGCTGCTGCCCGCCCATATTTCACTTTGCCGCTTTAGTTATAAACAAATTTGTTTTGTGGCACAATCTTCATCTTTAAAGTTCAGATGCTGAAAGGTGATTTATCAATTTTTGCTTAAGCGAAATACAATGAAATACAAATAGGTAAAGTATACCTTTGTAACCCTTTAGAAAGCTACAACAAGCAAGTGAAACTGTTTCACTTTATATTATACATATTTACTCTGAGCCGTTTTTTGCCTTGCCAAAGTAGACAAACGCTGGGCGCCCGCGATTTAAGGGGACTTTTCATGATTTTTTGTTAATATTATGTTTTCAATCTATATTAAATCCCTTACTGTCTGACCATAACACGACAGCAGGATTTTTTAACTCCACAAAATTTATCGTCATAACACTTTGCCGAGCCCTTACATCTATACTCGGTTTATTAACTGTTTTCAACAAATGTTTCTGTTGCAGTCACTACTGGCGCTACAATTTACTTATTTATTTATGGCTTACGTTATTTGTCGAGGGTTGAAAAAATATTATTCCTATAAACTAATACAGCTTAGTTTTAATCCAACAAGTTGTAACACTTGTAATGGGAACAGAATATTAATTTTTCCCGTGAAATAACTCCATCGGTCTGTTTGTTTGTCGGCACATGCACAGGCAGACGATCTCAGACCAAGATGATGCGGTAACTGAATCGTTACATTTATGTAAATACGTTAAGATTAATTAAAAATCGAAGATTTCAAATAATTCTTTCTGAATTTGTTAAAATCTATAATAATTTGTTAAATATTGGAATATCTATATAGAAATTTGTTATACGTAGGTGCAACGAAAAATTGTCAAGCTATTAAGTTTTATTTTATGAACTGGAACTGGAAACTGTAGTTACACATTTTTTCACAAACGGCATTTCTTAAATTCAAGAACAAAATATGAGGGCATTAACACAAATTGAAAAAATGTTTTCCGCGCACTCTAGCTTTAAAATGGCTGCCGCTACGATTTTTGTAAATTTTCGGCTTCAACGCCTTATTAATTAAAAAACGAATGACAGATCGGGATTAATTTTGGTATTTCAATAGCACTAGAGGCGCACAATGTTACTATCTAAGAGAATTTTTATACAAATGAAAACTGTGAAATGAAAATATTTTAAAAATTTTGGACATTGTCAAAAAACTATTGCTCAAAAACTGGCCTCACAATTATTTTTAAATTTTGTAAGCTTCTGAGGATGGGCTATAATTTGTTTTGTGTCCCAGTTCACTAATTTTCCTGTGACGCCTTCTATGAATTTTTTGAAAAAAATGTAAATTCATGCCCGTCTCTTTAATAAACAGAGGGCAATAAAATATCTGTTTGGGCTAAAGTGCTCATTAGTAAAAGTAAAATGAAATTCAGAACTTAAGGTTTAGGTGCAACAGTATTTTGGATGCGTAGCTTCCCCCCCCCCCCCCCCCACCAATTTTGGCAAACAAATTTGTCAGAAATCGAGTTATATAGAATTAAAGCAATCTCTCTTTATAAAACTAGGACTTCAATCCACGGTCTGCTACACTACTAACTTAAGTTGTTTATTTATTATTTAAAAAAACGTAGTGCATATCTCACAGGTTATTAAAAAGTGTTTACTACAAACTGTTTACTACAAATTCTAGATGCTTCAATAGGAACTCCACTTTAAGTGACGACGTATTTAGATTTACATCAAGTAAAGTGATTGGAGGCGTAAATCTCCGATATCGGAAAAATTTATTAATTATAGCATTATATCTCTGATTTATATGTATGAGAGCAAATTTAATTATTAAATTAATATATGCAAGTGTCTAACCATATTTGTTTAGTGCGTATTTTTTTAGTTCCAAAAACCAGTTGCAAATGTACGTTAAGGCACTTCCCCGGAAATGAGGACAAATGATAAATTTAACTAAAATTTTCCCCTCCTTTAAAGGAATTTTTTCTAGACATATGATTTTTTCGTGAAAATTTCCGGACTTTTTTTTCGGTTTTTTCGGGAGTTGTTTTTTCCGGTCTTTTTTTGTTTTTTATGGATTATATTTTTGGGAACAGCTTTTAATCAGACCGACTCAATGAAGGAAACATTCAAACCAGAGCGAGGAGCGAGCGCCGGGTTTGAAATTAAAAAGAAAACGGGAGCGTAGCCCACGGGTTCTGCTAGTATAATATAAATGTGGTTGCTGTTGTCGCAATTCTTACCGGCGGCAAAAATCTAGTAATTGTGTAACTACATTAAATACAGTATAGATGCTCGGGCCTGACACCCGGCACAGAAAATTTTCAATCACAATGCACTTGCGTATCAGCGCGGTCACAAATATACAGGATGTATCAAATTATCTGCACTATTGTTAATTATCTTATTATTAAAACTACAGATTTGGTTAAATTATAAAAGAAGTAGAACTTTTAAAGCTGATAAGTTTAAAAAAACATATTCAACGATTACTTTAAGAGTTATTCCATAAAATAATTTTTCTTAAATTTAAACACCCTCTATATATGTGCATATTTTGAAAAAAAAATCATATCAAATTTAAAAATCTCTAATACGATAATAAGTTAAAGTGGAATAAAATTGTGCCGAAATAATTTAATACACCCTGTATCTGTCCGAAGCAAACCCGTAACGACTTGGTGGCAGTGAGCAAAGGAGGTGGAGTCTGTTGTCTGTTGGGAGCTGTATAGAGAGTGGAAGTAAGAAAATTGCAAGTTGTAAGTTGTACATATGTTTTTTAAACTTTGAAAGTTATTTGTTTACAATTTTCATTTAATATAAAAACGTACATCACATTGTAAGACAAAAAACAAGAATATGTTGGTAAGTCTACTTATTTAATATTGAATATTATAGTTTATAATAATAATAATAATAATAATAATAATAATAATAATAATAATAATAATAATAATAATAATAATAATATGGAAACTTACCACCATTAGAACATATCCCATCATAATCTCTGCCACAGGAGTGACACCAATGAGCCTGAAGAGAAATTTAGAAAGATTATACTTACCACACCATCTTGGTTTTGAATTGCAAAAGGCAGTAATACTGCAGAGCTGTCATATCACTAGGCGGTTCCTTACATGACAACAACACATTGTACAACATGCTTGGGATGAAGTTCCCCGCAAAATATAACCGGATTCATCCGAGATCAAAGAGAAATAATAATAATAATAATAATAATAATAAATGACTTTATTGGGGTCAATTACAAAATACAATAAATACAATAAATGGTGATATTTTGTGTGTTAAATTGACCCAAGGGCGAAGTTCATTGGGAGAATTAAATTCTCCCCATGTTCTTTCACTTATAGCTTGATTATTTAACTTACGTATAGTGGCGCTTGGCGTTTGTAACGCATTTTACATTTTTCTAATATTATATATTTATTAATCTTTTATTTTTATTAATTAGCCACTGGCATTTTTTTGTTAGGCAGATATCTCTGAGGTGGTTTACGTTTGACCTTAGTATTTTTCTATGTTCTAGTTCGTAGAATGCTACGCTTGTGCACTTGTTAAGATTTTGATGAAATTTTTTGCTTAATTTGTTGATATGCTCCTGGACGGTTAACATACCTAGTTCAAGGTGAAGTTGTTCATTAGAGATGTACCGCGATGCACTAACTGCTACTTTAAAAATTTCGTTTTGTAAAACTTGGATGCTGTTTATGTTAGTTTTAGATGTTTCCCCAAATTGCACATCCGCACAATACCAGTGCACGTTGGTGTTCCATTGAATGGCATGATTATTGATTGTGATTCATGTGTGCTGTTTTATTTATTTGCGAGTGTAATTTTTGTAGCGCACTTTGTATAGTTTACAGTCAGATTGCAATGCTTACGCCATGCCATCTACTTATAATATGTGTTGCGATTTGAAGTTCTGTCATTGCGTGTTCTGTTCTAAACTCTCGCTTTTGGTTAATAAGACAAACAACATTGCAAAATTTGCGTTGGTATTCGCGATTCCCAATAAGAAAATGCTACCTGGTGGCAGTATGTGCAAACTGTGCTAGTCATAACCGCCTGTAATAGCGTCAAGCGTACGTTTAGTAATAAAATAATTTTTTAATTCACAATCAACTTAAATAATAATAATAACGTATTTATTTAGCACAACAATATAACAAACCACTAAACAACAAGGTACACTAACGGCAAACGTCAAAACAGTTATGACTTGCTCGTCACGTGACGCGGTACAGCAGCGCCCCCATCGGTAGTCGAAATCGCGAATTGTGTAGTTATTGTATAATATAGGGGACAAAATACTTCCCTAGGGGACCCCTGCTCTAGTTATGGAAACGCTTCCTTGTATTATTAACTGCGAATATGAGATTTTCTAGAAAGGAGAACGGAGTAGCTTTAATGTACTCCGGTATTTGGAGGTGTAAGATTTTAAATTTAAGGTCTTCGATCCATACCCGATTGAATGCTTGAACGACGTTTAAGAATAGCCAATTCTGTATTGTTTGCTGCCGAATTCAGTTTCTATTGTTTCCACAGTTCGCTATAGTTGGTGGCACGTAGAATGCCCTTCTCTAAATCAAAATTGAAAAGTTGGTAGTATTTCTAGTCTTTTTGACTTCTTTGTTGAGTCGGGTACAGATTATTTGTTCAAATAGTTTGTTTAACAGACTAATAAGCCTGCAACTAAATAATATTTTCTTGTTTTTGACTGGTTTATAAAACATTAAAATTAGTGCACGTTTCCATTTCTTTGGAAAATAGCCAGTTGTCAGACAGGCATTATATAGAGACTAAATAGGTCAGTGCTTTTTTTGTTAAGTTGTTCAGTACAATGTTCGGTATCTGGCCGTATCAGGGGGATTTGTTTACTGGGAGTGTTTTTATTATACAATCAAGTTCTCTAAGGGAAGTTGGTTTTATGTTATCTTCCGCAGCACATTACCCAGCTGGGGGAGAGCAGCAACCGGCATTCATAATTAAATGAAGGATGGTCTGAAGGACTCGGTTCCTTCATTTTCCACTGTTGATAAATGGGTTCGTGAGTTCAAATGTGGTCGTACAAGTTTTAACGATTTACCCCGTAGTGGACACCCAAAATCTGCCACTACACCAGAAATTGTTGAAAAAGTGTATGCTATGGTGTTAAAAGACCGTCGTTTGACGACGTCTGAGATAGCGGAGGCTGTAAATATCTCCAAAGATCGCGCAACGTACATTTTGAATGAAGAGTTGGCCATGAAGAAGCTGCCCGCGAGGTGGGCGCCGCGACTGCTCAGTGTTGATCAAAAATTGGTGCGGATGCAAATTTCTCGTGAGGTGAGTGTTTGGACCGTTTTCGGAACAACAAAGTGAATTCGCTGATTTATCACCACAGATGAATCTTGGGTCCATCATTATACGCCGGAAACAAAACAACATTTTAAACAGTGGCGGCGCAGTGATTCTCCTCCTCTAAAAAACGCAAATGTTGTTGCATCTGCAGGAAAGGTAATGGCTTCCATTTTTTGGGATGCAAAAGGTATTCTTCTGATTGACTACCTTCCAAAAGGCTAAACCATCAGAGGCGTATACTACGCGAGTCTTTTGGACAAATTAAAGCAAAAAGTTAATGAAAAGCGTCCTGGCTTAGCCAAGAAAAAAAATCATTTTTCACTAGGACAATGCACAGCCCCACGCGAATGTTATTGCTATGGCAAAAATTTACGAATTAGGCTTCTATTTCCTGCGTCGGACTAGCACCTGTTTCCACGTCTGAAAAAATACCTAGCAGGTCAGACATTTTCAACAGATGACGATGTTAAAGCTACTGTGGATGCCTGTTCTAAAGAACTTGATAGTTCTGAATATTATCAAGGCATAGAGGCTTTGGATCATCGCATCGTTGGTCCCAATGTATCGAGGTGGCAGGGGATTATGTTGAAAAGTAAACGTAATTTCAAACCGCAAAGTTTTGTTTTTCATTTTTATTCCACAAAGTTTTTAACTAATTCTCGTACATAAGCTTTCATCGCTAATAGTTCGTTGTTGGTAGTAATTGGACATTTCATAAAAAAATACATTACATTTTTGGTGAGGGGTACCCGATTTGGGCTACTTGAAATATGCCGATAATAGAACTCGTGTCATCGAAAAGTGTGTTTTACTTATCAATGTTTATAAACCAAATTTCATCTAAATCGACCGAGGCGTTCCCGTTTTAAAAAAGATAAGCGATTTTCATTTGAAAATTTTTGAAGCATTATACCGCCTTAAGGGTGCGTTTTAGGTAAGTTTTAATTAATTCATAAACCAAATTTTGTCTAAATTGATTGGGAAGTTCCCGTGTTATAAAAGATAAACAATTTTTGTTTCAAAACTGAAACGTTTCGTGTTTTTTTTTGGGGTTTTGGATTCGAGATTTTTGATTGAAGAGTTTCACGTAAAATCCGTTTTGTATATAGGTAAGTTGGCCTTAACAGATTTACTTTTACCCCAAGAACCCGTGGTTGCTCGCTGGTACATACATTTCGGAAACATCCTGAACATCTACTAACGTGACGTAAGCTTTATATTATTTACCAAATACGTTCCAACAAACCAGAAATGGTCAAATTAAATCTACTGTCTTTTTAATTTTCCCGCACTTTCAGTAGGAAAAACTGTTGGTTTTTCTAGATAAATTGTAGAAAGTTAAAGAAGAAGGTCTCGGGGGTTGGGATACCTACCGAGCGCGTCTCCAAATGGGGGATAGGAGAACGGCCGTAGTCCTCGAACTAAGGTTAATGTTTAGTTAGTAGGGACATCCCGGGTCTAAACCCCAGTGTGATGAAACGAAAGCTGCCGCCGCGGACCATCCCCCCTCTCCATTGAGTTGTGACCGCTCAATAGATTTCACAGGGTTTAGGTCACCCTCGTGTTTGTGCCGTGCGAGACAACCCGTGTCGGTTGGGTGAAGGGATCCTGGTGATTGAGCTACCTCTGGGACAGGTATGGTTTCCTGAAGGGCAGCAACACATCTCTTATGCCCTGATTTCACCTAGACGGGAGGTCGAGTGACTAACCCACCTCGATCAATCGGCTATATCGTCGGGTCAGACCGCCGGTAGGGCGAGCTCCTTGGGGGTGGAGGCGCGCGCAATGGGTCCCTAGGGGTTCTGATTTCTGATTTCCTAGGGTTTCTCTGGTGGTGCCTACTCCTTCCACTAGCAAAAGGGTTAGATCGGATGGAAGCACGCCCTCCACTTCCAATCCAAGGAAGAGAGTCAAACCTGACCAAAACGTCACCGAGAGGACAGGTGGCTACAAAGAGGCCCTTACCAGGCACCTCCGTGTGGCCATCGTGGATCTCAGGATTCCCCTCGGCAAAATCACTCAGGTCCAAGCGGACCTAATAAAAGCCCAACTACTAGTGGCTCTGGACAATTACAAATTCGCCCTAGTTGAAGGCCAAATCGCACCCAATTTTAAGGGCTGGCAGTACTCCGGGGAGATTTTTCGAATCACCTGTGAGGACGACCAGACCCTGAAGTGGCTGACGGACGCGGTCGCGAACCTGTCTGTCTTGTGGGAGGGTGCCCGCCTCAGCGTCGTCCAGGTGGATCGGCTGCCCAGGCTGGCGAAGGCAGCTCTGTGGGTCCCGGGGAAACCCGAATCTACGAAGACTGTCTGTCGTCGACTGGCAGTGCAGAACCCCGGGATAGGCGTTGGGGACTGGCCCCTCTTCCGCACGGCCGAAAAGAAGGAGCCACTTGGTAGGCTCCTAATTTTTGGCCTAAGCAGAGAGGCCGAGACGGCCGTCAAAAGCAAAGGAGGTAAACTGCACTATCAGTTTACCACCCTAAACATAAAAATTCAGAAGCCTGGAGATGCACCTCCAACCTCTTAAAATCAACCCATAGGGCAGGGTGCGTCTACGGACACCCCTCAACCCTTCTTAGTTACAGATCAGGGTGCGTTTGCGAACACCCCTCCACCACCACCCGGAGTGCCGCTACCAGAGCAGCCATCCGAAGAGGAATCCCCACAATTCCCCACCCCCATGGATACAATCTGTGATGAGGAGCGGATGCTGATGGAGATACTGATGGAGTCAGGGTCAGACACCGGGGCCGACTAACTCTTTTCTGTTGACCCGATGTGCACTCACCCTCTACTAAATATTATACAAATTAACCTGCAATACTGTCGAGTGGCTGCTGTCACTCTACGCAGACATCTCGACAGTCAGCAGGACACTGTTGCATTAATACAAGAACCTTGGAATGTAAAATCTAAGATCTGTGAATTAAATAATAAATGGCGCTGTCTTTACAGATAACGCCCAAAAGAAACCAAGGACGTGTATCTACTGTCCCAAACACTTACAAGCCTTCGCTTTGCCACACTTCTGTACGCGTGATATTACGGCGGTACAGGTGAGCTGCAGCATTAACGAAGGAAAAGAAGATGTAATATTAGCATCAGCATACCTTCCCGGTAACTCAATCGACCCATCACCTAGCGCGGAGTTAATCGAACTGGTGGATTACTGTGAGAGGGAAAATAAACACCTAATTATTGGTTGTGATGCGAACGCTCACCACGTTTCGTGGGGCAGCAGTACCATTAACACCAGAGGTAAGTCTTGACTTGAGTACCTAGTAAGTACAAACCTAGAAATACTGAACCGTGGATGTGAACCTACCTTTGTCACAACGCGCAGCCAGACGGTGATTGATGTCACCCTGGCATCGTTAGGTATTTCCAATAATATTGTGGGCTGGCATGTACGGCCACACCAAAACAATATCGGAACCCTAGGCAGACCGACAGACTATCCTATAAAGTAGATCTGGAAGCCCACCTGGCGGAGTCGATTTTCCCGGATACGATTGCTCGGGTAGAGGACCTGCAGACCAGTGTGGATAATCTGCAAAACTCGCTCTTACAATCCTATGAATCATCATGCCCCCTGAAGACAACCAAGGCGAGTCGTACAACCTCTTGGTGGTGCAAGAAACTTGACAGGATAAGATCAGTGCTGGGTAAACTCTTTAATAAAGCAAAGAGAACTAAAACTACTAGTGACTGGGAGGCCTACAAAGACCAAAAACGAATATATAAAAAAGAAATCCGCCGGAGGCAAAGGGACTCTTGGAAAACTTTTTGCAGTTCCATAGAGACTACTACCTCAGCGGCAAGACTAAAAAGGATCCTTTCCAAAGACCCCAACCAAAAACCGGGCTGTCTCAGGCAAGGGTATGGTTCTCTTACAACCAAACCCGTAAAGACAGCACATGTGTTAATTCAAACACATTTCCCAGGCTGCATTGTTACCCCTAATTGTGTATGGCCAAGGCCCGACACCCCACCTCCCATCGAGGAGGATTGGGAAGTGGCGGACCGGGTCGTAGGGGGCGACAAAGTAACCTGGGCTATAAACTCCTTTCTCCCCTTTAAGTCGCCAGGAGTGGACGGTATCTTCCCAGCCCTATTACAATGGGGTCTGGACCTGATACTTGCCCACCTGGTGCGCATCTACCGGGCATGTATCGCCTTTCGATATATACCGGAGAGCTGGAGAGAAGTGAAAGTAGTTTTTATACCCAAACCAGGGCGTGCTGGCTACACCCTGGCCAAATCTTGTCGTCCCATTAGTCTTACATCTTTCTTATTAAAGACACTTGAGAGACTTTGTGACAGGGAAATAAGGGAGAAGGTGCTTGTTTCACACCCACTGCACCTGAACCAACATGCTTACATTCCAGGGAGATCTACCGAAACGGGCTACATGCCGTAGCGAATCGGATCGAAAGATCATTAGACAACAAAATGTCTACCCTGGGTGCTTTCATTGATATTGAAGGAGCCTCTGACAAGGCCACCTTTGAAAGTATAAATTCTGCCTTACGCCGACTTGGTGTTGCACCTACTCTTTGTGAGTGGATAAAGCACATGCTTGCAATGAGAGCAGTGCGATTTAACTTAGGAGACAGCTCTATTAGAGGTGTTGTGATGAAAGGCTGCCCAGGGCGGAGTTCTGCCTCCACTATTATGGAATACAGTGGTGGGCAGCCTTCTAAACTCACTAAATGATGCTGGGATCTATACCATTGGATATACGGATGACATCACCATCCTCATCACGGGGAAGTTGAGGACATGCTCTGCACCTTAATGCAGACGGCTCTTCGAATAACAGAAAAATGGTGTAATGAACAGTCCCTCTCTGTCAACCCCTTGAAGACAGAGATGGTACTCTTCACAAAGAAAAAGAAGGTTGGACTCTTACGTACACCTCTCTTATTCAACACTTCTCTCAGATTCTCAGATAATGTCAAATACCTGGGAGTTATTTTTGACAAACAGCCGAACTGGGAGAAAAACCTGAAAGCTAAAACGAACAAAGCATGCATGGCTTTCTGGCAGTGTCGCCGCGCTCTAGGTAAATCCTGGGGACTTTCTCCTAGAATCACGTTGTGGCTGTATACCGCCGTGATAAGGCCCATGCTATGCTACGAAGCACTTCTCTGGTAGCCCAGGGTCGGGCACGCTACGGCAGCAACCAAAATGGGACACGTGCAACGTCTCGCTTGTCTCAGTTCTACAGGTGCTATACGCTCAATCCCCACGGCCGCCTCAGAGGTGATCTTATGCTTTCCTCCACTTGATCTCTTTGTGGAGGAAGTAGCTGTGAGGACTGCTTTGAGGCTGCGCCACAAGGGGCTGTGGCACACAGTAGGTAAGGAAGGCAGACACACCCGCATCCTGGATGAGGGAATCGTCAAGACTCCTCTTCTCGATGCTATGGTGGACTACCTTTCTTTACAATACCAACCCAGCATATGGACATATCCATCTTCACCGATGGATTTAAAACAAAGCATGGAACACCACGCAAGCGAACGTACCATTTCATGGTACGCTGTACTGAGCAAATCAGAATTAAAACCAATAATAAAATCAAGCAAATAAGGAGTACATGGCAAGCATTTTCAACCATAATAGATTGTTTGAAAGCACAAGAATCCCGGGATATCTTCAACAAATATAGGAAATGTTCTGGTGACAAGATTTCTGATACAAAGAAGGTCCAACAGCAAATTCATAGAAGAAACACAAAATAAAAGTAAAGTAAATGGGAGTAATAATAGGTTTAAATGTTCTTGCGTCAATAGTACCAATATAAGCGCAAATTAATTTAACTGCCATTTTGCTGCCGTTTGAGAAAATGTTAAACCCGCAATAACGATAATGTAGCAAATTTTCGGTCAATCTCAATTCTGTCAGTCTTATGTATCAAAAAAAATTCGAATGAATAATTTACAATAGAATCATATCTTTCTTCTCAACCCATAATATTCCGTATGAAAACAAATTTGAGACATTTCCACCTATAATTTCATTAATCTTTTTTTAATCAACTTAATTTATTACTGAACCCTACATATAGGTTTTTCAAAAGTAAGGCATAAAGTGGTGAAGAAATTTTCGAAAATTCTAGACCGTCCAGGTTGAGAATCCGTTAGAATTTGGGGTTGACCCGTCGCGTCGTATAGCTGTTATGTGCTGATCCGAAATAAGTAGGGGGGGGGGAGATCATCTTTCTCTAAGAAAAAAAAATGTAAAAAAATTTCATATGAAGTATTTTTCTCTAAAATCAATATTTAGTTCTGTAGAGAAGAGAAACTACAGAATATCTCCCTCACCGCGGTACTAGCTTTTGGCTTAAGTACCGGTCTGTATGAGGAGAATCCCTGAACTAGCGGTGGATGCAGAATGGGTCAATTAGGCCTACGTGCTGTGGAGTCCCGCACCACCGTAAGAAGACGAAGAAGAAATCTAACTCTCATACTTGTATCTAAGTGTAAATTCACCTATTGACTGAATTGTCATAAACACTAAATAAATCAAAGCAAATCAAATCTTAGCACTTAGGTGACAAATTAAATAGTGACCATTTAAGAAATATTTCAGTGAAAAGTTTTCAAATGTTTGGATTTCAAAATTTCATAAATAATTTATTATCTTTACGACAACATTTTACGGTATCAGGCAGAAAATTACGTCTTAATTTCAAAACTACTACAAACATTTTTAATTTCATTAAACGAAATGTTGAAAGCCAACATAAGTTACGATTATTAGATATACTTTTGACAAACAAACTATTTTGCATATCACATTAATCATTATAACAGTTCCGTTAACAGGTAACAATAACTTCTAATATTCAAGAATAGGAAATAATTTTTCTGAAAATATATTACCTTAATTTTACCAACAGCTGGTATGTTTAAATACGCAATTCCGTCCTTCTTTTCATAGTTCATATCAAAATCTGTATGGGCCAAGAACAATACCACATTGATGTTATCGTGACCTTCAGTGAAGGCATCTCCCATGGAGTTAGGACCTTAAAAACAAAGAAAAGTATGCCGTATCTGAATTTCAAATTATTCTTCAACGGAGACTTACCATTTTCAGCTAGAACAAGAGCGGATCGGCATACAACTAACAGAAAAATACAGAACATATTCGTAAACATTCTAAATTCATTAAACAGAAAAAATATCGAATGAAAATGTACTGTCAAAAATTGACAAACAGTGTAAACAACAAATTGTTTTCAGAAAAAATACAGCTGCGATTGCGTTTTACAAAATCGTTTATTCACTTATAAGTTAACTTTTATAATTGAATGTTTGTTAACATTTTTGTATTTTATTACGCACGCCCACTTGCAAATTAGTTACGTTGTTCCTAACGGATGTAGATATAATTTAATAAACAAATACGACATCATGCAGTTTTTACACACATTAGCAATTCAAAGTCGGCCCTCCTCAACTAATTAAAATAAATCGCTGAAGTTCACATACTGCTTAACGCAAATGAAAACAATTATTGTCTCTGTAAGTTTTAAAAATAACTTGCATAATTATTATTACGTAATTGATTGATATGATTTTCTATTATCGACAAAATAATAATGATACAAAATACGTTAATTATTACATCATTTCTGACTATTTTAAACCGCAAGCAATCTTATCAGTTATCACAAAAGGAAATGTCAGGAGATGAGTAGATATAAGAAAAATAAAGGATTTTAAAAGGGTCGGTTTAGTGTAAATTTCGTTTGTGTAATATGACTATCGTAGAAAACGTTTTTAAATTTACACGATAATATTAATTTAAATCGACATTCTTTCTGGTATTACACTCATATTTATGCCACGTGGACAGAATAAGTCACAAAAACAGTAAAAACTGTTTACAACGCAAATAATTTTATGTAAAGGAATATCTGAAAAGGTCGATAGAATTTACAACGATTATACAATACAATATGATTGTTCTTGTCATAAGATAATATGTGAGCATTTCCATAATTTGCATTTCCTGGTTTCCTTTTTATTTATTAGTTATTTGCTTATAACAATTACCCACAATTTCAGCGTGAATATTTAATTTTTCTCCTTATGTCATAAAAATGGAGAAAAGATTGTTCAATTTTTATCGTTTTATTAGTTTTATAAAATCATTTAAAAAACGACTTTTATGAGGCTTTTAAATAATTGGTGACGGAGTCCATTTAAACCCTTGGCCAACCAAAATCTTCTCTTTGGAAAATATGGCAAATTATATGAAAGGGGAAGCACGGCAGCTTTTAACACTTCTTTGCTAGATTTCTTACTAAATGAAAACATGCTTGCACCTTCGAATCTTGATTGAGTCATCAACCGAAATGTAGGATTTGAAGCAAATGCGTTCATTCAGCGAACTTTTTTCGCTTTGGGTTTACTGGACGATATACGAGTTATGCCTAAAAGAAAGCTACTTTTAGGGCAAACATTTGTAACCTATTTTGATTAATAAGCAGATTTTAGGACTTTGGGAGACCGATAAAGCGAACGCTGCAGAGGTGTCTGTGTGTCGATATACATTATACAGTCCAGATGCCTTACCGCAGAAAATCCAAATTTGGCTTAAAGATTGGTACTTGCAGTCGGATAAACCGCAAGAAAATGAGGTTGATCCGCACAAAGAGGGGGGGGGGGTGCTCTATTTTAAAATAGACGCGCTCGATAAAGAACCTAAAATTCGTATTTTACGCATGTCAAATAGCCGATCTGCGCAAATGCGATCTCCCTATCGCCCCATACTGCCCCCCACCATAATTTTTTTTTAATTTAGGAATTTCGGCTTCAAAATCGTAATGAGCATGCTAAATGACAATAGGCACAACTTTCCATTGGGAAAACACTACTGAACAGGTTAACTGAGAAATCGCCAAACAACAGGGGTGGGGAGTTGCATACTTCAAAATAGATGCGGTTGGAAAAAAAAACTAAGGTTCGTATTCTACACATGTCGAATAGCCGATCTGCGCAAACCCGATCTTCCTACCGCCCCCCAGTGTCATCCCCAACGAATTTTTGATGGTTAAAAAATTTACGAATTTCGGCTTCAAAATCGGTATGAACATATTAAATGACAATAGGAACAATCCTCCATCGGGAAAGCACCTCTGGGAAGTTTAGTTTTGGTCGTTTGCCTGAACAGTTTAATTATATAATCGCAAAAAAAACTATAACCAAATAATGAAATCGATTTTGGATTTTAACAAATAAATATTGTTTACACTTAACAAAACTAAAAACAAAAAAATTTTAGAAAATTTCGTACTGCAATTTTTTTACTTTTCAAAATTTCTCAAAATTTTCAAAATTTGAAAAAATATAACATTGAAATGCTTAAATATGATTTCAATTAGGATGTTTTATTTTAAAACACTTAGCTTTTAAATGTTGATAAATGTGTATATAAGTTAGCCATAAATGTTCAAATTACAGCAGCAGTAGTGACAGCATCATAAACATTTACCGAAACCAATCAATAAACTAAGGAGAAATGAAAGAGGGCGTCTTCGCGTTATGGTGAGACAGTTAGGGATTTAATATAGATTACTTATCAGTGAATGTAGAACAAATGACTATATACGTTTTTGTTAGATGCAGATATGTATATTAAAGTGGGTTACTCCTCCCTCTTCCACCGTTATTTTTTGCTGAATAATTTTTTGTGCAGCTTCTGACTTTTATTAATACCTAATTACTTTTTGCAAAATATAAAGATTCCATGTTTCTCTTTTATTAAAAATCTTCCGAAACCTCTAACAACACTTATATTTTTAAACTTTTAATTCGTTCCCTCATATGTCTGAATCGCATCGTCCGATTTTGATGAAACTTAAAATGTTGCATTATATTAAAAATTCGTGGCAAAATAGTATATTAAAAAACAAGTTTCATAAGACATGATTTTACAGCACGTGTCCAAGTTAGAAAACGAGCCGCTTGCGGCGAGTTTTCTAATGGACAAGTGCGCTTAAATGTCTTATGAAACGTGTATTTTATAGTATTTTTTCTATTTTGTTCCAAAAATGTTAAAAATTACCTTATTTTAGATTTTAATTTAATAGTATATTAAAAAACAAGTTTCATAAGACATGGTTTTAGAGCACGCGTCCAAGTTAGATGGACAAGTCTTAAATGTCTTATGAAACGTGTATTTTATACTATTTTTCTATTTTGGTCCAAAAAGTTAAAAATTGCCTTATTTTATATTTTAATTTAAAAATATAATCGATTAGGAAAATTTTTGGTTTTTTGTTTTTGTTATATGGCTGTTGGTAACATTTAAAACACATTTCAAACAATTCAAACTACTGTCAAATTAAAATTTAGACAAACAATTTGAAAGTGATTTAATTTTTAAAATACCTAAGATTTGTATATAAGATGGAAGAAGAATTATCTTGCACCCCACCCGAGCTACGCAAAGTAGCGGAAAATACGCTAAATAATCTTTTTTAGAACTTACAATTTGAAGGTTATGTTTATAACGCGTGAAGGTTTTGTTGTCACACGGTTGTCACCAACCTAATAAATCAAAATTTTGAATTCTTTTAGGACTTACTTTATGAAATCCAAATGAGTTTCATAAAGTAGTCAGTAAAGAACCAAAACAGAAAAAAATATAATCGATTAGGAAAATTTTTTGTATTTGTTTTAGTTTTGTGGTTGTTGATGACATTTAAATAATTTCAAACAATTCAAACTACTGTCAAATTAAAATTGAGACAAACTGTGTTTGAAAGTGATTTAATTTCTAAAATACCTAAGATTTGAAGATAAGATGAAAGAAGAATTATCTTGCACCCCACCCAAGCTACGCAAAGTAGCGGAAAATACGCTAAATAATCTTAATTTTTAGAACTTACAATTTGAAGGTTATGTTTATAACGCGTGAAGGTTTTGTTGTCACATGGTTGTCACCAACCTAACAAAATAAAATTTCGAATTCTTTAAGGAGTTGCTTTATGAAACCCAAATGAGTTTCATAAAGTAGTCAGTAAAGAACCAAAATAGAAAAATAAGATTCTAAAGGTTTCCAAACCAAAGCCAGAACTTAAACGTGTTCATATCTCAACTTACAATTAGTGAGATGTTTTAATTTTGTGAATCCATTATGCCAATTAAAAATATTATATTAAAAATTAAATTTAAAAATATTATGCCAATAAAATACAACTTTAACCAACCTCTTAGAGTGAACATCTCAGACCGAGAAATATGGTCCTCAGAAGTGCCTTCCTTCAAGATCCATTCAATGGTATGCGGATGGTTCAACGATGGAAAGAAGCGGGTCTGGAGCTGGTGTAGGGGGTCCCGGATGCCGCATTTTTGAACCCTTGCGTGCCAGATCTACTATTTTCCAAGCTGAGGTTTATGCTATAAACCTTTGCACAACCATAGAAAAGGCTATACATGTGCAACAATTAATATTCTTACAGACAGCGAAGCATCAATAAAGGCCTTAAAAGCCTACACACGCGGATCTAAGCTTGTCTTGGCGTGCCTGGGCAACCTTAAGCAACTGGAGAACAAAAACCACGTTACTCTATGGTACGAGGGTATACCACGCTACGAAAACGCCGACGAACTCCCAACACGCTTTATACAGAACCTGAACCCTGCTGTGGAATACAGAAAAGCCACATAAAACAGGAAGTCAAGTTATGGGAGGAACAAATGAAGTCCTCGTACCGGGATACCACACCAAGACAACGCCAGGCAAAATAGCCCAGAACTGCTTCCCAGAAGAAAGCAAAAATCGTTTCGTCTCTCAGTAAGATAGAACTAAAAACTATCACTGGCCTTTCTACAGGCCACACATCAGTAAAATACCATTACTTCAAGATTGGTAAGGATGAGGACCAAATCTGCCGTTTAGGTAACGCGGCAGTAGAAACCGCAGAACACATCCTATGCGTGTGCAATGCTGCCTATCGCCGTCGACGCAATATTTTTAGTCAGGAGATTATGACACATACCGAAATACGGGATTCAAACTCCATAGACATACTAAGGTTTGTCAATAGCCTGGTACTTTTCTAAACAAGGAAATACCTCCCAAATTACTGAAGAACCATTAAGGGTCGAAGTAACGGAAAGCAATCAACGCCAAAGCCCTCAACCACAATAACAACAATGTTGTTACCTCATTATCTGTGATTGTTTTATATTTTCATCGTAAATAATAAACTTAAATAAAAAAAAATAAATAGAAATGCTGTAAAAATGACTAAACTCCAGAGCCTCGTTCAGTCTCTAGACTGCTTCTCTACGTCTTTCTTATACCGTGCGTGGCACGTGTTTGTATATTCCCCCGCTAGGCCATGCTTGTGCCAGTATCTACCCGGCTCGGAGGTATGTTGGTGCGCATTGACGTTGCAAGCACGCATTGCCGTTATACTTGAGTGGGCGGGAGAATCGTATTATCTATGTTAGCTAACAGTGAACTGCAGTTGGAGAGAGAAATAGTTGTTTGGTACTGCAATATTTCATTAATTATACAAGGCAAAATACACTTTCAGTGGGGACACACTAAGGAGTTTTACTTAGAACTTGTGTACGCGGCACACATTTTTTTAGAATGCCTCACAGGTAAAAAAGTTGTAATTTAACAAATGTTATAATTAAAAATTATTAAATTATTTAACTAATGCACAAGATGTGATGTCAAACGGACTTTTTATGAAGTTTTGTGAAGTGATGTTTTACGTAAATTTAAATAGCAAAGAAATTGCTATTTTTTAAACTTTTAGAAACAACTGGTAGATCTAGATGTTACGCAAAAAATTAATTGAACTTCCTTGTATCTTAAAACTTAAGAAAATGGTTGAAGTGTTATCTACAATTCAAAGCAGAGATCATTTATCTTACATTTATTTTTATATCTTGCAAAAATTAATTTTAAACTGAAGTTAAACTTTCTTAGATTAATCACTTAAACCTGTTACTAACACTGAAAATAGCATCAGCGATATCCGAAGTTCCTTTTCTTTGGACCTCCCATGAAATCCTACAAATCAAGCTCTTACGTAAAACCTTGTAGTAGAATCAATTATTTTAAATTCCCAAAAGAAGATTTATTTTATTGATTTGCTTGTCTTTTGTCTAAAATTAACAATTTAATTATAATTCTAATAAAGTTAAAATTTATAGGGTTGCTTAAAATTTTATTCACTATTTTTGCATAACTACCTGACATTCAACGTTTCTTCTTAAAATAATTTTAATAACTTGATTCACATGTAGTAAAAAAAATAATATTCAATTAATCGGAGAAAAAAGTTATGCCAATGTTCCAATGACCTAATGAAACGAGTTTTTATTCAAATGCCCATCACTGCTATTATGCAGATGAATTATGGTGCTGTCAGTTTCTACAATATGCATTCTCACTATAACTTCCTTTTTTATCAAATGTAAATTAAAATCTTTCCATTATCTGCAGACCCTTGCAAATTAACTCTCATAAACTGTCCGTTATTACAAAAAAAATAATGATTGAACTTTATGGTTTTAGGTGTTTCGCTTTCGTGCCTCTAAATATATTCACTCCCAATGAACGTTGGATCAGCACATCCAAATTTGGGCTATTGACCTATATGGTCGCGTCATCAATTATAAGCATTTTAAATCTTTCTTCTCCATCTTGTTTAAGATTAACGAAGAAGTTCGTTACTATTCTACAGAAGGAACAGAAGGTCATGGTCAGCTGGAATTGATATAAGGTGAAGAGTCGATTTTTTCAATGAACTATCAAAGAGCAACATTTGAATGACAGTCAGAACACTGTTAATTTTTTTTGGCAAATCAGACAAAGCCGGTTTGATTTTAGTTTTCCTTTATTCTTCGTTTCGTGTTAATAAATCAATCACATTAAATCAAGTGAGACGTAAGATTTAAATTAAAAAATTATTTTTGAAATTAGATTGGTTTGTAGATTTTGTTGGTACATTTATTTTTTTATTGTAAAAGTTTTGATTCGGATAGAATGTGCGTAAATTACTAATCACATTTACATTCTTCGGGAATTAATTCATAGTTAAAAATCCACGTGATAAAATAGAAATTATTTCATAAAGAAGTGAAAGTGCGACAAAAACATTTAGTGGCTAAGCTCTAAATATATGGGCCATAAAAAAAGGCACGTGATAAGTTAAATTGTTCAAACTGTACTAATTACAAGTCAAAGAAGCGCTAATGATGACGAATGGCAAAAGCGAAAGTAACGTGATATATGAGGCAGAACAGACATTACAGTTCCGTTGGAATTACCAACCTACAAACCACTTAACAAATAATTCCTAGCAATTTGTTGAAAGATACGGCTACAATATTGAATGAAATCCCAAGTTTTTAAACCACTCTGTGTTAATAATTTCCTAGAAACTGATTTAAAAACTGCAGATATAAAAAGCACAATTTATGTGTATTCCTTTACTCGAAACTTCCTTAAACTATCCGTAATGTGTGCAACAACATTGCATTCATCAAGTTATGTTAATATGAAGTAATTTTATATGATCATACAGAAATTAACACTAAAATAACTTTCTAAGGCACATTAGAAAACACTGCATCATTTGTTTTATGGGTACATATCTAATTGGATGATAACGTTAATAACAGATAGTCCAGTCAATGAATGCTCAAAAGGGGGGTATAGAGGGAAATGGAAGGAACACAATTTTTGACTTTGGGACTTTGTTTGGACTAGTTAGGAGGTAAACATACTAAAAGTCCCCACTCCTAGGAGGTGAGCGGGGTGCAGGGGGGGACGTAGAAGGTCCCTTTTTTCGGTTTTTCGCTTATATCTCGGAAACTATGCGTCCTAGCAGTAAGACCATACAAAATTAAAGCTGATAAAATGTGCTACAAGATTGATTACCTTCATTTTTTCGCTATCTCGCATAGTTTTCGAGATATCCGTTATCAAATCCGCTAATTTTGAAAAAAAAACTTTTGCCTCATTTTTTTTGCCTTATTTGACTATTCCGAGATTTTGCAGAAAAACTTATCTTTCGTATTTTTCGTTATTACACTGCTCTAACTCTATGTATAAGCCAATATATTTTATTTCAATTTCTTTAATTATAATAATAATAACGTGATTTAGTAATTAAATATGAACGTTAGCTTTCCGGTTTTGTTTACAATTAATTATCAATTGTTTGTTTGTCACAAATATGAATAATTCTGTCGTGAAACGATTTATATGTGCTACATCTTACGGTTGCTCGACATCGATGCTCTGCCAGTCATCCTCGAAGATGTATCCTCTTTCTCAACGGATGAAGAAGAAAACGAAGCAGAACCCACCCCAGGACCAAGTTCCCATGACGAGCCAGGACCGGGACGCCCCAAGAGAGCCAGGAATTGATAACAATTATTACTGTATAATTGTACTATAAGGTGTAAATATATTATTAAATGAAATGTAACAGTTTAACAAAACCACTTACGAGTTAATGTATTAATAAAAAAAGTTATGTAGAAATTGATGTTGACTCTGCAATCACCCTACCCCAATGCCTTTGCGAAGCGAATATACAGTATTATTGCCTATGTAGAGGGTTATTATGGCTCCTAAATAACAATAAAGATTCAGCGATACTCGATAAAATGTAAATTTTGAGAATTATGAAAAACATTCCATCATATACAGTCATTGTATTTCTGTAGGGGTGAGAGATGAAGCTCTCAAAGTGGTTCCATTAGATTCGGGGTGTCGAAAATAGTATTCAACGACAACAAACAATATTACTTTTGAAGAACTACATATGTACCTGAAACTATATTATATAATACATATATACATATAATTTCTTTATGTGCCACTTATATAATATATTACATACTATTTATACATATAAATACTATATATTGGCTTATACATAGAGTAAGAGCAGTGTAATAACGAAAAATACGAAAGTTAAGTTTTTCTGCAAAATCTCAGAATTTACACATAAAGTTAAAACTTTTGAACGGTTGAAGATAAAATAGTAAAATTCATATATTCTTGAAGGAAATTTAATGCTCTACAACTTCCTTTCTCATGACTTTTTCGTAGAACGAAGGGCTGAAGAGTTAGCTAGTCAAATAAGGCAAAAAAAGTGAGACAACATTTTTTTTTTTAATTAGCGAATTTTGATAACGGATATTTGAAAAACTATGCAAGATAGCGAAAAAATGAATGCAATCAATCTTGTGGCACATTAATTTTGTATAGAATGGTCTTATTGCTAGGACGCATAGTTTCCGAGATATAAGCCGAATGCCGAAAAAAGGGACCTTCTACGTGTCCCCCTGCACCCCGCTCACCTCCTAGGAGTGGGGACTTTTAGTATGTTTACCTCCTAACTACTCCAAACAAAGTCCCAAAGTCAAAAATTGTGTTCCTTCTATTTCCCTCTACAACTTTTCGTTGACTAGACTAAGAAATGTATAAAGTTCTGACAAATCTTATTATTCTTAACGTCCGCATGTTTTTGTTGGCAATAAAACCAAACTTTAAAATAATGTAATTTAAATCCTAATTGCTTAATAACATTATAGAAAAACCGCTACCCTTTAGAAGTGAAACGTATTACATTACTTAAATAAATTTAAATTGTTGTAATAATTTTTAATTTAAAAAAAGCTTTGTGCAATTTCAAACCAAAGTTTAAGTTGGTAGCTACCCGGATAAACTAGCTTGGAAGAAAAGCCCGGTAGAACAATAGCGAGGAAAAATAAATCGCGAAATAGGGCTGACGGGAAAAAATCTGTGGAAAGAATAAAGAATAAACGCGTTTGATTTATTTTCTGTTTTTACTTTCCCATATTTCTACTGAAGTAAGGAAAGTTATGACTTCGTTAAAATTTTCAAATTTCAGGTTTTAACGGAAATACGCGTTTTGGGGTCCAAGGAACCCAAAAAGTGGTTTTAAAAAATGTCTGTGGGTGGTGGGTGCGTTCGTTTCACTTATAAGACTTGGTGTGTGTAAGTTTTTAGTTGCAGGTAGTTCTTTGTAAGGTCGTTAATCGAAACCGGAATTGGAAACGGAAATTATACCTGTTTTTTTGTTATAAATTGTTTCCTCAACACTTTTTTGAAGTTTTGAATACATAGCGTTATAGTGCATCTAAAGACAAATCAAAGGCTTTATTCCAAATGCTGTATTTTCAAAATTAAGGCCGCTACAAATTTTTGAAACTTTTAATTTTAATGTCTCAATACTCAAAAATAAAATATTCAATCAATACAAATTGTCGTATTATTTGATAGCCTTTTAGTAAGTATGATCAAGTGACGTAAAATGTTTTTGGAAATATGAAAATTGTAAATATACTAGCTTTTTAAAATTTAGGACATTTTTAAAAAAATACTCCTCGATATTATTCACTCTTTGCATATTTTTGATAACTCTTAAAATAAAGCTTTTACAGAGATTTCGGTCCGAAGTCTGAAGGCATATATCAGCTGTAAGGCGCAGTCGGTTACCGTGCTCCTATTCTATGCGGTTAGCCGAAGTTATCATAGCACTATTCTTATACGGTACGTGATATCGTATTGCACAGGCTGTCGCAACTTCAAGTCACCGATGGGGCGTTACTATTTTCTTATTTTCTCTTTCTTGCTTTGATTTTTGTAAAAACGATGTTATTTACTCGGTTATTGGCGCGCAAACATTTAAAAGTAAAAAGTATGGAAAAGTGCCAGCGATCTGTTTTGCCCATTTTTACTTTTCCATACTTCTGCTGAAGTAAAGAAATTTTCATATTTCAGATTTTAACGGAAATACGCGTTTTGGGATCCACAGAACTCCAAAAAGTGTTTTTTAAAAAACGTCTGTCTGTGGGTGGGTTGTTGCGTGCGTAGGTGCGTTCGTTTCTCTATATCCCCGTAGATTTGGTGTGTGGAAGTTTCTTAGTTGCAGGTAGTTCCTTGTAAGGTCGTTAATCGGAACCGGAATCGGAAACGGAAATTAGACCTGTTTTTTTGGTACAGATTATTTCCTAAACAATTTTTTGATGTTTTGAATACATAGCGTTGTAGTGCATCTAAAAAATCAACGTTTTTTTCAAATGCTGTATCTTCAAAATTAAGGCCGCTTCGAATTTTTGGAACTTTTAATTTTAATGCCCGATTACTCAAAAACAAAATATCCGATCAATACAAATTATCATATTATTTGATAGCTTTTAGTAAGTATAACCACGCGACGTAAAATATTTTTGGAATTATGAAAATTGTAAATATACTAGCTTCTCAAAGTTTTGGACATTTTCAACCTGAATTGTTATAAACTTTAAACAGTTTGACAGCCTGTTTAAAGTAGTTTGTTAGGATTAGCAAGAATTTTCAACTATATTAAAAATTAGGAACGAAATGATACTTTTTAATTTCAACAACGCATTTTCGAGAAGTTACGCTGTTTTAACTACGACTATCGATTAGCTCTCGTTAAAAAATATATTTTTCATTTTATGTATATTTTTGAAAACTTTTAAAGTTAAGCTCTTACAGCGAGTTTGGTTCGAAGTCCGAAGCGCATCTAAGCGCGGTTACCGTGCTTTTATTCTAGGCAGCCAGCCGAAATTATCATAGCACTATTCTTATACGGTACACGATATTGTATTGCACAGACTATCGCAAGTTCAAATCATCGCTGGAGCGTTACTATTTTTTTTTGCTTTCATTTTTGTAAAAACAATGTTATTTACTCAAAGTATAGGAAAGTACCGGTGACCTGTTCGCTTCTTTTTATATTTTTTAGGCAAAAATATTAATATTTACAAATACTTACTTTATTACGCTTACATTATTATTTGGAAAAGACTAATTTTCAAACCATATCTGTCGAAAGTCGCTTTTCCAAAAATTGCAGTAGAACAGGTTTTAGTAAATTAATTTTTGTTGCTTGATATCCCAAGGGCAACATATTTAGGGGATTACGAAATAATAAGCTGGCATTAATTCAACTACTCATTTAGTCTTTTATATTAAATTTTATAAAATGCATTAATAATATGCATTATACAATTCGGTCTCTAAAAAAGGCCCACGGCTGTAATGACTTTATACAGTGTGTTCATGGCTCGGGTGCCCAATAGGTGTTTTCTTTTCTTCATTATTTCTTTGCTCTAGTGTTAACATTTTGAAAAAATAATAATGTACAAAAGTGACAGTGACAATTAATAGTAGTGTTACTAGATAATTGTTTGTCATTGCTACTGGATTTATAGACAATGACAAAAATTCAGTCCCGTTTACATAAAAAATAGCCCCTGGTTAAAACAGAGATATTAAAATTTTCAAATTATTTTCATTTCTCGTATCTTTAGGATAAGCAAACCGCAATGAATACACTTTTTCAAAGCAAATTTTTAAAAAATCACCTATTGGGCACCTGAGCCGTGGACAATGGACACACTGTATTTGATTTAATCTCCAGGACTCCGTATACACCGGGTGTCAACGAAATCATTCGACAACCCGTATGCTCTCGACCTTTTTAAGTAAGGCAATGAAAGTAAACATGTCTTACACAAAAAGTCACATTTCGACATAATTAACACATTTTTTTGATTTGTGGTTTCACCGGAAATGACCTCAACTTTTGAATTTCAATTGAGACACCCTGTATACCAGGGTACCACATCGCAAAACTTCACAACTTTAACTTTTAGTAAATATCGTAGTGGTAAAAACTTTGCAAAATCGTGCAATATGTTTCACGTATAATTTAATGGATTTGAGTACGCCCATGCTTTTTGATTACTTATTGAATTTTAACGAAATGTTTTGATATTCTGCGACTAAAAGTTCTGTCTTAATATGTCGTCGACGTTATCATGAAAAATTGGCGGCACTAAAAAATTATGCGTTTTCTACAAATTGTAAAAAAAAACTGCCGCGTTTAATAATATATTGGAGGTCAACGGAATCATTAGTTTTTCTAGAATTTTTGAGATACAGCCACGAAACTTAGCATAGGTAATATGTACCCAAAAAATCAAATTTGACACATTTTTGTAACTTCTTGTTTTGCCGGAAATGACCCCAACTTTTGAATTTCAAATAGGACACCCTGTATTTTTTGACATTTTTGGAATCATGAGACAATGCTGAGTGCGCCTGCGCTATTTTTAAAATTTTTAATCGTACTTAATTTTTTCAGAGTCAATTTTTATTTTAAATCTAATTGCTAAAATCGGACTCATTCTAAGGGACGAAGACAATAACCAAAATACACAATCATGATTTTTTTACGATTATTCTGGTAGGTGCAAGCATTCATATTTAAAGAAAGCACATTTTTGCAAACTACTCGTTTTTTTTCTAATGACACTATTCTTTAGACACTAGGTATCTAAATGCCGATTTTCACCACAAATCCAATTATGTCCCCAAATCCAAAATCGAATTGATATTAATGCAAACCCACAAAGTTCTTTGTGTGCAAAGTTTTAAAAATAGCGGATTCTGGATTAGGATTGGAGGATAAGAAAACTCACTCACACTTAGGCCTCAAAAGGCGGTTCCATGGTGCTACCTCAACAGCAACTCCCCAACACGGAAATCGCCCAAGCCACCCAATTCTTTGAATGAACTTGAGGACGTCAACGATTGGGGTGTTGCTGATGATGGCCATGTCAGGCCAGAAGTCCCCCAGTATGGATCTTTTAAGTTACATCCCCGGTAGTTGGGGCTGTCTACTAGCCCTATCCTGCGCATGTGCTTGTTTAGAGTGCAGTGCTCAGGATTCGTACAACCAGTTGAAAATTCTTTCTGGACAGCTGCACACAGTATTTGGCTATCTTTGGTGAAAGTGCTGCAAAAGCAGTCTTTTCTTGGCGACAGCTTTGAATAGTATCCCACCTTTTCGTGAAGCTTTTTAAGGTTTTTTGATGTAGCATAGTGCTGAATATCGTCAGTAAGATAGAGGTTACAGGTTTCGGCCCCCAAAGAAGTTGTTTGGAGGCCAGTCTTGCGACCTCGTCAACTTCCTTATTTCCTCGATTACCATCGTATCCGTTCACCCAAATGAGCGAAACAACTTTGTTTCTGGAGATATTTTGGAAAGCTTTGTAGCAGCACACCGAAGTACTACTCTTGAGGTAATTTTACAACTACTCAAGGCCAGTAATACCAATACGTTGGTTCTTGATTTGCCGTTGAAGGGCTGCATTTGCACCATGCATTATCGCTACTACCTCCGCTTGGAAGACGGTGGTGAGTTTGCTTAGCGGTATACTTTGACGAAGGTTTAGATAGTCGGAAAAAACTCCAGCGCCGGTTCCATGCTTTGTTTTGGATCCATCAGTAAAGATGAATATATCTGAATGATGGGTTACTCCAGCATTTACATATACATTGAAGTGTCGACGTAAGGTATACTTGGGAGGAGGCAGCCTACCACCTGACCGAAAAGAGGAATCTTTAAGACTGCCCCACTGACGATGCGGGTGTTGCTGTTGTTCCACACCTTTTGTATACCATAGCCCCCTAAGGCGTAACCTCAAGGCAGTCTTTATAGATGATTCCTCCGCTACCAAATCTAGTGGGAGAATGCATAAGATCGCCTCTAGGACCATCTTGGGGATTGAACAAATAGTCCTTATAATACTAAGACATGCAAGACGTTGCACAACCGAGTTTGGTTGCAGTTGTAGCCTGTTTGACTCTGGGCCACCAGACCAGTGCTCCGTAGCATAGCATAAGCCTAATAATGGCTGTATACAGCTACGGGGTAGTTCTAAGGGTTGCCCCCAGGACCTTTCCAGCGCGCGGAGACACTACAAAAAGGTTATGCATGCTTTTTCGATCATAGCCTGTAAATGTTTTCCCAAATTCAGCTGTTTATCAAAGATGACTCCCAAATATTAGACACTGGCCGATAAATTAAGGAATTGAGGAAAATACTGAACAGGAGAAGTGTACGTAAACGTCTAACCTTCCTCTTTTTTGTGAATAGTGCCATCTCTGTCAGAGAGGAACTGTTCACTACACCAGTCTTCTATTTTTCGAAGAGCCCTCTGCATTAAGGAGCAGACCGTGTTCTCGAATTTTCCTGTGATGGGGATGGTAATATCATCCGCATTAGCAATGGTAGAGGAAATACTTGTTTCAAGTGTCATGTAAAAAAAATAAAAAATAAATCACGAATTAAAACAACTGTTCTTCACTAATTTATACGCTAAAGGCAATTTGGTATTTTCTATCAAACGTTCTTTTTCTCTATGACACACTTGAAACAAGTATTTCCTAATTCATAATTACTATGTACTCAGAACTGTCTAGGGATTCTAGAAATGTCCTATTTGAAATTCAAAAGTCATTTGCGGTCATTAAAAAATGTGTCAAATGTGTCGAAATGTGCTTTTTGGGTACATATTACGTATGCTAAGTTTCGTTTCGGTTGTATAAACCTTAACATGCATGTGCTTGTTGTTATAGAAAATGGGACCGTTTAAAATCGTTTTGGTAATTAAATTTAAAGAAATTTGTCGCTATTAGAAATATTTGACCACTTTCATTCTATTATTGGGAATTTGAAATGCGGCGGAGGATTTGGCATCAAGTTGTGACAATATATTGATCAAGTATAGCATCGCTATTCTGGTTACTCACAATTATTTGAAATTGCAAATATACTAAAGTCGACAAATAATGTAGTCAGTGGTTCACCAGCCAACTTTTACAATTTTGTTCTATTAACGAGTTGCAACGTTGAAAGATCCTTTTCTATATTAAAGGTATTTTGTCGGACAAGAGAACTAATTTTTCGGATGAGAATTTAGAAAAAGTTGTTGTGTCCCTGCAATTCTTAAATTTTTTATTGAGCGGTGGTTCTTCGTCTGTTGTCTGTTAATAGTCCCAACTTTTCTTTCGCAGAATTTCCTCGTTGTATTAATAAATTTACACGTTCTATTTTCATTAACTCGTGGTTGCTATTTTACATTTTAATTAAAAAAATATTACTAATATTAATTATTAATACTATGACATCTGTCTAAATAATTAATAGGGTTGGATAATAAAAGTTAAAAAGAAATGCAAAAAATCAAATTTGTTGTAGAAGGCCGTGGAGTCTAAGCTTATCTAGAATAACATAGTTGTTTACAGTCAAGTAACGCTGTGGTAACTAGTAACTTGTTTGACGTTGTTACTTACCCTAGAATTAGTTGATCGTCAGCAACTGTGTTATTCTAGAAAAGTTTAGATTTCTATATCACCTGTGGTTATTTAGTATTATTTTTAAAAATTTCACTATTAAACCGTATTAAATGATTGTTATTCTTATCCTCAGTCATTTTAGCAGTAGAAGCTACGGCTACGAATAATCCGCCAACTCAAAAAATGATTGAGACGTTTCGGGCATTGTTCGGTTCCTTTATTCAACCCATCCTTTTGTGTAGCACATGTTTACTTACAGTTTTTTTGCCTTTTTCTGGTCCATTCGCTACTTAACACAGTTTCCTATTTTGTTCTTCTTTTCCTGAGCAACAAAAAGTAAAAAGCAACGTGTTGACACAAGTTTAGG
The DNA here is from genome assembly GCA_958336395.1 of Ctenicera cuprea. Lineage (NCBI taxonomy): Eukaryota > Metazoa > Arthropoda > Insecta > Coleoptera > Elateridae > Ctenicera > Ctenicera cuprea. Next base: position 42,625,855 of record OY284489.1, on the reverse strand, counting down.
TGTTACAATACGCATATTCACCGAAGTTCGCACACTGCCTACAAATAGTTTGATAACCGTATGTTCAGTTCGCGAACAAACTTTTTTAGGATTTTTGCGCTCAAAGGAAATGATACGAACAAACGGCGAACAAGTAGTGTTAGTGTGGACGTAGTTGAAGTTTGTTGTGTTTGTTTTGATATTTTGGCACCCTGTATATTAATAAATATTCAAAATCATTTGTTGACACTCTAGAAAAATTATTAAATTAACGCTGGCAATTTTTTAGATTTTAGTATTCGAATATTTGTTTAAACTTGAATTTGAATATTCGAATTGATTAAATACTAATATAATTTGAACATTTGAAGTTTAAACGTCTGAACGTTTGAACTTCCGGACGCCTAAACAGTTGAACGTTTAAACATTTGAAAGTTTGATCGTTTGAACGTTTGAACTTTTGGACGATTGCACGTTTGAACGTTAAGCGTTCGAACGTTTAAATATTTGGCTTGCAATCTACAAAAATTTTAAATTATGGCTAGGTATTTTTCAGACTTTAGTATTCGAATATTCGTTTAAAACTTGAATTTGAATATTCGAATTAATTGAATACTAAAAGAATTTGAACATTTGAATATTTGAACGTCTGCACGTCTAAACGTTTGAACTTTGAACTTTTAGACGATTGAACGTTTGAACCTCGAGCGTCTGAGCGTTTAAATATTTGAACATTTGAATATTTAGCTTGTAATCTGGCGGCCCCAGCTCAAATCCCGTGGCAGACCTTTTCTTTTTCTAATTTTTCTTATTATAGATCTTTAAAAACTACAAAAACGAAATTCGTTTATGCCTCGAAACGAACGGACAACATTTTTAACATTTATTGTGACTTAATTGTTTTGTTGCTTGTGTTGTTTTGATTGTTTGGTGTTTTAAATTTAAATTAAATAGAAGTGTTTTTAAGCTAGGTACCTTTGTTTTTAAATAAAAAATGTTTCAGTTATGTAAGTTACATGGGTCACGGTTGCCAACTGACATGTATTGTGCACGTTTGTAAAATAAGTATAATAAATATTAAAAATAATTTACATTGCTCACTTGCTAATTTGGTTAAATATGAGCAATAACGGTAAAATAATAAAACGCGCATCTACGATAACAGCTGCATAATTTGCAAGCTTATCATCGACGTGCCGCGCTTGTTCCATAGGCGACTGCGATCAAGTTTTTATTTGATCGCCCTGTACATAATGTTTTTTATTTTTAGGTAGTTTTGATAAATATTTCTAGCCCCAACAGTTGCTGTGTAAGCTCAGAATACTCTCCTGGCGTGGTAGGCTGCGCTGCCTTCTCACTCTTTAAAGTTTCATTTGCAGTACACAAGGTTATCAAAATACAAAATATGCGTTAAAACCTAAACTATTCTTAGTTCCACCATACAAAAAATTAAGGCAAAAGATTGCTTAGTGTTGAAAAACATCAGTGACTAGAAAAATGAATCAAGCAATATCATTACACGCGAAATTGTAAAAGAAATAATATACCTGGTTTTTACACATTATTGCAAATTGATTATTGTTTGTCAACACTTAAATCTTCTATGATAAATGATTTTTAAAATCTGGTTTATACAGGTAAAAACTTGTTTGAAATTAAAAATGCATAGTACTGTATTTTTACCATAACAAGTTTTTTTTAATTGCATTTTTTTGTTTTGACGTTGTTCAGTAATTAATAATATATATGATAAATCCTGCTAAATATCTTCATTGGTTGTAGTTTAATTTTGGCTTGAAAGCTCTGTTTCTTTGAAGTTATATGTGCTAAAAAAATTTCAACGGTGTTCTTTAGCTGGTTTGATAACCTTTGTCATTAAATAAAAGCATGCTTTTTAGTGTCGCCGAGACCTGTTAAAAATTTATCGTAGCGTGCTTTAAAATTCTCTTTTAACAGATGGGTTAAAATATTAATCTTAACATGAAGCAAACGAGTTCTGCAAGATGTCACCAAATACAACCAAGTTTGACACCGTATCCCCAAATTGTACAAGTTTTCAGGGAAATCGTAAAGGTTATCTGATTAAAAGGAAAAAAACATATCGGAATTCAATCGATTAGTATTAGTCCGGTAATGACGTGCTAGTAAGCACATGACCAAAGTGTAGTCATTAGGTCGTCGAAAACGGTGAGCTTGACCGTTCGTCGTGTTTCCTCACCTTGGGCAAGGTAACTCGGTTCAGTTTAATTATTCAAGTATTTTTCAAACTAAAAGTATGCGGTAGGTAATGGTTTTAAGAAATTTGACAATATGCCAGTCAGTCTTTTAAAAAATAAATAAAAATATTAATTATACAAGATATTAGTTGACGTAGTAATGATATTTTCTTTAATTTTTGTTACACAAAAACAGTTCAAAAAAACTTGCAATTTACATGAATTTGACTTAGGTACTAAGAATTAGCAATTAAATTGTTTTTGATAAAACTGAACAACCAAAAATGTGAAGGTCGTACGTGGAGACATTTTTTAACTTTAAACTTCATTGTTCAATTTTAGTAATAACAATAATACTAATGCAAATGTCCTGCTCTGTTTTATCATCAACACTTTTTTGTTCATTCTTTGCTTAGCTATTCAGGTAATCGACCAATATTACGAGCGCTATCTACTTCTGTATATGCAACTTGACAAATAAAAACTTTGTTTTTGAAGTTACCGAAATGCCGTTTGCAGCATTACTGTAGATATTTTTTTAGATTGGTGAAAACTATATCAAAACAATAAAAAAATAGAGTTCTTTTGTTTATTTTATTAAATGTATTAAATTTTATTGCACTAACAAATTCTCTAATGTCATTGTCAAATACGTCAAACTCAATTGGATCTAATTTGTGAATGAGTTCTGTGTAAAGTACCTTTAAATAAATGTGCAAATTGTCTCTAATTCTAAACCATCTTTTTGTCTCTTCTTTCAACCATCTTCGTTCAGCATTTCTGATTATCTTCTCTGTTATGCTGTACTTGGTTTTTGGAGAGATAATAATGTAATTTGAAATGAAAGAAAGACATTTCAATTATGCAAAATTTCAAATTGCCAATGTATTAAAAGAGATGTTATTAAACAGCAATAAATCAAAAAGTAAAATAAATAATCACAATAATTCATTACTCAAATCAATTAAAGAACAAATTTCAGTAAATAAGCTGATTTCTGTTAAAATAGATAAAGGAAATACGTTAGTTATATTACCTAAAGACATTTACTTAATAGTAATCCCACTAAAAATTATCAGAAGGAATTGAAACAAACATTAGAAAATTGTCAGGTTTGTTTAACAAATAATCAACAATTAATTTAAAAATTATCGATAATTCTGTCGCTTCATTGACAACGAAATTGTGCTGTTGCTAGGCAACATCACGAGTCCGAAGGACGAGTGATATTACCGTGCATCAATACAATTAAGTTCGTCAAAAAAAGACATAATTATAGATAATTTTTAATTCACGAGTGTTATTTTTTAGAATATTGCACAAACAAAAAATTTAATTATTATTTAGTATAATTAGTTGCTATGTACTATCGTACAAACGCGTTATTCAATTATTAAATGCAAAAATAATTATTATAAATTAGCTATTCACAAAATTTATCCAACTACTTCATTAGATAAAATGAAAAACGCGTCAATTCCATATTATGGCAATAAATCATAAACAAATGCCTAAATTAATACCAAAACAAATAAATGTAAAATAATTTTTAAAGCATTTTAAACGCTTTGGCTAATGCTAAAGAAAAAAAAAACAGACAATGTAGTAAAATCAGGCATTTACAGATTAAATTGCTCGCACTGTAATTCGATTTATATAGGACAAACAATTAGAAATTTTTTGATATTAAGTACAAGGAACACGTACGTTGTTACAAGTATAAACGCCCCCATAAATTCAATTACGCTAAACACTTATTAGAACACAATCATTCAATGACATCTAATAACACTATAAAAAATTTACACTTTTGTGATGATAAACGTAAATTAGATATATTAGAAGCATTTAAAATTTACAAACATTTAAATACTATACCTGTAAAGAATGAGCATATTGATCTCTTAAATTCACCGTTATTGGACGTTTTGGAATGAGTCATCTGGACGCAGATATAGAAAACCAAGATCAAGTTATGAAGGTTTATTGTTCCTGTAGCAACACCAACTATTTACATTTTTATCTTGCGTCTGAAAATGACATGTCAACATGTCAAAATACGTATTATAAGTCAAAAATGAAAAGCTGTTGATGTCACGAATTGTTTTATTTATAATAAATCTCTGTAATAGTTAGCCTGACAACAAAAATGCAAAATACAATTCCTGTGTGTTGTTGTTCGATCTGTTCAAATCATTAACAAAATTTAAGAAAAAGTAACAGATTTAAAAAACAATTAGAGAAAAAATGGTGTTCAACATTCAGTTATAATTGTACTATTACGTCATACCTATGTACCGACCGACAGCACGTATTCTATGTTGGTCATTTTAAATTTGTAGTACTGTTTCTTGTGTGAAGTCATTCCGTGCTCACTTTTAAAACTAGAGCCTAAACCGTTTTAAAAATATTAAATAAAGCTGTTTCATCAAGTTCCACTTTAAGCGACCACAACTCTGAAACAAAGCAATTTTGCATATGGGTAAGTTTAGTTAAATCGGCATATTTTCGCACCCCTAATCTATGGTATCATTATATCATCATCAACACAGCTTAAGCCCTGTTAGTTCTTGTGTTGCTTTATTTTGTCATGCATAGCAAAAATGCATCATTTATGACTATTATTTTAGAACGGCCTGTAAATGAAAATTAAGGTTAAAGTTAAAGAGAAAAAGTAGTTTAAACAATTCAACGTAAAATTTTGATGATGTCTTACGAAAACATGCCCCCACTCCAAATATCACTACTTCTATAAAAATAAGTTTAAAATCTTACTCTGTTACTGCAAATCTATAATCTATATATTAAATCAAGGTCCCTTCCACCTGTCTCATCTTTAACTACCGCCGGGCCGCCACACCAACAAGCCAGGTCTCTACGCATCGATTACTAATGGCTGCTAGACCACTACAGTGACAGATATTAATTAGTCGGTGGCTTTACAGGGTATGCTTGGCAGACTGTGCAGCGAGCACAGAAACCATTCATTTGCGATGCTGCTTCACTCGATTATTAAACATTCCAGCTCCACAACACTGAAATCATTTCTTAAGAAAAGTAAAAGCAAAAATTCGACAAACAGATGTTTATTAAAATAAATAGGCTAGAAATCTGTATTTATATTGCATTATTGCAAAAACACTTTCATAGCAACAGCATTTATAACTTCTTATTGTTCCAATAAGAATGGTCAAAGTGCATTTTCAGTAAACAAATAAAACGCGAAGCTAACGCCACTGTTTCAACTAACAGACGCTGGCTTCATCGCAGACAAAACACACAAGTTTATTATTACTCGTAAATTGCGGTGTATATTCTATAAATATTTCTAGATTAAGCAAAATAAACAATTGCGCAAGTACTCTAATTAGAATTTACGTTGAGTTTTATAAGTTGTGCTGTGTAAAACGCTAATATTTCATAATCGTAAAATAACACTTAAACACTTCATATTCAGTATGAATGTAGCAAATCTGTTTATATATATTTTGGTAGGTTAGGATGATCTGCTCTAAACACCTATAATAAATCGTGCACATATTCCAACAACACAGATAAAATAAACATTTTAAATGTGATTTGTGGGTTACACTTAGTAACTAAATATTGCTGTACATAGTCGCCGGGTTTTCATATTTTCAGGGGGACTTGAATGCAGTGTTGTTCCACAGCCAAAATTCGCTTTGTGTAATGTATTTTCTAAAATAAGGAATGATAAAACAGTTATGAACATAAATTCAATGGGAAATTGAAAGAACCCACAAAAAAAAATATTTTTCCACACAATGGCATAGCCAAAACTTCAAATTTGTATCTTTCGCGGTTTTCAAGTTCAGCTAAATTAAATAATATTCGTAGCCACACTTTTTGAAATATTAAAAGATATAAAATAAATGTTTAAGAACTTTTTTTAATTATAATAATTTATTAAAATGTGAAGCATTAAGCTACATTAGTAAGTATATATGTATAATAAACATTGGAACATATACATACTAAATCCGAAACTGTCTCAACTTTAGGCAACGACGGTCTCGTACATCTCGAACAGTTTATTATTTTGAGCGAATGTTTATGTAACTGTCATGTAGGGCGACGCAGCACTTAATGATACCTTATTTCTAGTTCTATCAATTCCGAAAATTTAAAAATACTGTTTTATAAAACATAATTTTAAACGTTTTGGCAGTTTTTAGGATTTTCAAATGTCTTGAAATTATAACATTTTACCTTCTTAGAGCTATTATCATACCAAGCATTATACTGATCTGACAAGCCGTTTTTGAGAAAGCAGTTGTTTAGAGATACGAGGATCGTTCGAAATGTACGTGGCCTAACACAGAGATGGCGCTAATTCGGCGGAATTTGCATTACCAGTTTTTAGAACCATCCTTTCTTAGGTTAAATATGACAGTATAGAGCGATCTGTCAATTAGTTTGTGTTTGACAGTGCGCCAAAGTGACCGTGTCGGGTGATTTCGTAAATAATGGAAAACACTGAGTTGCGGGCAGTGATAAAGTACTTTCATTTGAAAGGCCTCACACCAACCGAAATCAAAGCAGAGTTGGATTCGATATTTTTGAAGTCCACTCCGTCGCGTGGTTAAACACTGGGTTGCTGAGTGTAAGCGTGGTCGTGTGAGCACAAAGGACGAACACCGCAGTGGACGCCCAAAAACGGCTACTACCCCGGATATGATTGAAAAAGTACTCCGTATCGTATTGGATGACCGTCGAGTAAAAGTGCGCGAGATAGCAGACATAGTGGGCATATCAAATGACAGTGTGCACAGAGTTTGTACTGATAAATTGGAAATGAAAAAATACTCTGCGCGTTGGGTGCCGCGTTTGCTCACACCGGAGCAAAAACTGAATCGTTTGATTGTTTCTTGCGACCTTTTGGCACGTTGTCGCCGTATTCCGAAAGACTTTTTGCACTGTTTTATAACCGTCGATGAAACCTGGGTCTACCGTTACACTCCCGAAACCAACGAACAGTTCAAGCAATGGACACACAAAGGTTCTCCGCTACCGAAGATGGCAAAAACGGTTTTGTCAGCAGGAAAGGTTATGGCAACTGTATTTTGGGATTCTCATAGAATTATCTTCGTCGACTACTTGGAAAAGGAAAACACAATAAATGGCGAGTATTATGCCAATTTGTTGCAGCAATTAAGCGACAAAATCAAAGAGAAACGGCCTCATTTGGCGAAAAAGAAAGTGATTTTCTGTTAAGATAACGCAGACGGCATTGCTGCTTTGAAGCATCGTTGGAATAAGTGCGTTGAGCGAGCAGGAGACTATATTAAAAAAGAAAATTATTTTTTGACCAAAAAACTTGCGTTTTCTTTGTTGGGCCACGTACATTTCGAACGATCCTCGTATAAAGCAACCAATTGCCTGCCCAACCTGTCATGGATATATTGCAAAAACGTTTTTAAGTTACTTACATGTAGTTTTTTTGTTAAATATTCAAAAATAAATTTTTTATGAAAAGCTTAAAATTCGCAACTCAATTTTTGTTAAACAGATAAAATAGCTCATCATCAAAATTTCGCAAAGAAAAATAATTGGAAACGTATTTCGGTGAGTTTGGCAATTTGCTGTAAACTTCTTTTAAATTGTCCGCGTTACAAGGAACAATACAATGAACGTTATCTATTTATATAACCACGATTCTGGTAGCAGAAACAATGCATGCAGGTTCAAGGAATAACCTAATCGACAATACAAGGTCAAATTGACTGCAGTACCTTTAGTGACAAAATTATTCCAGCAGCTTCCGGATAAACGTCATTGAAGTTCTTAACATTTAGCCGCTGGTGCGTTAATAAAATTAAATTAAAATAAGGGGCAGCTGTTGCGCAATATCCTCACTGGCGGTTTACCGTTAAGCATTTCTATAAAATCTTTTCTCTTAGCACTACGTTACGTATACCACTTATGTCACTCATAATAAAATATATAATTTTAGAAACATTTCCATGATATTATTCTGATATTATCTGTATTAGTTGAAAATGTAAATAGAACAAAACTAGCGTCTGAAATAGAAACATATTTTTCAGAACTGCATAAAAAATTAACGCTAAATAAACACCTATGAACATTCCTATCAAGGAGAAAACTATTCTCATGTTATGTACACACACTTTAGGTGCAAATTATTTGCTCAATTTCATTTCAGAAATGCCTTGGCAGGGGACATATTAATTTACCATTGGAGGCCAAGCATTTATGATTTATAAAATCGTGACTGCAATACAGGTTTCTTTTTCAATTATTCTGGTATTAATGAAATTTAGATATAAGCTCATACCTTAAATAAAAAAATGTACTTAATTATTTGTAAAAATGGGGATGTTTACAAACACTTTTAAAACGCTTAATTTTTCGAAGTGAAACTTATTTGCCGGCAGGTGCACAATGCGATCGTACATAACGGAAATCAAGTAACGGATATGCCGTCATTATTCTCGAGAACCTTCTGTTCAAGCGTCTAGCGTCAGTGCGCATTGATCGCGCAGTAGGTTGTACGTGTTTCGAAGAAAGGAATGCAGGATGTTTTACCGAGAAAAGTAATACAATCTTAGATGAAAATATGCTTAAATATTATGTTATGTTATGGGGTGTGTATTGTTTAATAACCAAGTAAGCATCGAAACGCCCACTTGTCAAGCTTCTGACAAGTTTTGGAAAATAATAAAATTATCGCCGGTCGAAACCAAACGAATAGCGTCTGTACAATGCAGTATAGTTTGGTATGGTGGTTCCAGAAACAGACCACTACAAGGAAGCAATTTTAACCATGCGACGCCTAGCGGAAATAATTTGTACTTTAGTAATGGCTATCGTAGGTAGTTGACAGCAGTATACGGTGTTAACGTAATTAAATTAATTTTGAAGGTATGAAATCAACTATTTTAGTTAGGGAAAGTGAACCCAAAATTATTATTAATTTCTATGTGTACGGTTATCAGACTGAAAAAGGAAAAAGCTCCGAAATTAGTGTGGAAATTAGTTTTTGTAAATTTTCTAAACGGAAAACTATCAGTGCACCATTAAATAATAAATGTGGTGGATTTCAATCTATTGATGTCCGAAAATCTGGGAAAATGAGATTGCTTATAGACAAACCTATCACTGAATCCATGCATTCGATACATTTTACAGACGATTTTTATTTTTTGCAGGTTACCATTAAAACAGCATCCGATTTGCGTAAACATTGGTATTCGAGACAATTAGGGGCTGCTCATTATGAGTCCGGAATATAAACTATAAAATAGCAGATTTAACATGGCGGAATTATTTCCAACGTTGTCCGATGTGCATGAAAATTGGTATTCGGGAGATTTTGGAGCTGCTAATTATGAAAACATAGAGTAGCGGGTAGGTACTCCTTTCTTCCCCAGGAAGGATAGACCTGCTTCAGGGACCTATCAACACTGTCCACGCGAAGCTCATGATTTCTCCCACCTCCCTCTTGGAAGAATCATGTCCTCTCATTAATCCTACCTATTACCATTATCCTTATCTATCCTTACCCAACTCGCTAACACGCAATGGAAAGCGTGACGTTTTAATGCCAACTACCCCTATGCGATGTCAATTTTGAAAACTCAAATACCCCAGGCGGGTAGGGATATTAATCCACAATCCCGCACTTATTCGTCAGTAAAACGCCTCACGGATTCTGGGGGAGGCACAACTTTGACAAAGAGAAAGCCAAAGCAAACTAAAATGTACATAGCGACGTACAATACACGGTCCATCTCATCCGAAGAAAGATTCGAAGAACTGGAAAATGAACTAAATCACATAAAGTGGGACATACTTGGTATAAGTGAAACCAGAAAGCGGAAAGAAGAATGTATAAGAATAAAATCGGGACACATCCTATTCCACAAGAACAAGGAAGACTCGAGCGATGGTGGCGTAGGCATAATGATACATACAAGACTATATACACACATAAAGAAATAAAAGCAATATCTGACAGAGTGAAATATGTCACTATAAAAATAAATAAACTAACATCACTAAAGGTTATCCAGGTATACGCCCCAACAAAAAGCTACGAAGACGAAAGAGTATTGAAGTTCTACGAAGACATATCGAAAGCCCTAGAAGAAAATAAAACACAACAAGTAATTATAATAGGAGACTTCAACAGCAAAGTCGGAAAACAAAATGATAACAAAGAACAGTACATAGGAAAATATGGATTGGGTATTAGAAACCAAAGAAGCACAATGATGATCAACTTTCTAGAACAAGAAAAACTTTATAGCGCAAATACATTCTTTGAAAAGAAAGATGACAAAAAGTGGACGTGGATTAGTCCAGATGGACAAACCAAAAATCAAATCGACTATGTCTTAACGAAAAGTATGCACATAATACAAGACGTAAATGTGCTAGCGGGATTTACTACAAGAAGTGATCATCGATTAGTGAGAGCTACAGTCAATATAAATCAAAAATTAGAAAGATGCATAAAAATGCGAAAAAGCACACATAAGAAATTAGATACAGAAATGCTAAAACAAAAATACCGTGTAAATATAGAAAACAACTTCAGAGTACATCAAGAAGAAAACCAAAACATAAACGAACTAAATGAAGACTTAACAAATAAAAAATTAAAAACGCTGCAGAAGAGTACATACAACCAATAGCGAAATCTACCAAGAACAATAAATTAAGCGACGAGACAAAAAATATGTTAAAAAGGAGAAGAATTTTAATTAGTGAAAACAAGAGGAATACAGCTGAATACAAAGAAACAAATAGAACAGCGAGAAAGATGGCTAAAGAAGACATAAGAAAGTATAAAACCAAACCAGCCCAAAATATACTGGAAGAAAATAAAGGCATGAAAATCTTTCAGAGACAAACCAATACCAGAAAAGAAGTAGTTAAGCTAACAAACAAAGACGGCGTCCTAATAACGGACAGAAACGAAATTTTAAATGTGGTAAAACAATTTTATGAAGACTTGTACAATTCAAAAGTGGCAAGTGATGTAGAACCTGAAGAACAGAGAAGGATGATAATAAATGTGAACTCTGAAGGCATATCATCTATAAGCAAAGAAGAAATCGGAGCCGCCCTAAAACAAATAAAAAATGGGAAATCTGCAGGAGAAGACGAAATTGCAGGCAAAATGTTAAAAGAAGGTGGTAAAGTCCTAATAGCAAAACTAGAGAAACTATTTAATAGATGCCTACACAAAGAAAACATCCCCACAGCCTGGGCAAATTCCAAAGTAGTCCTAATATACAAAAAGGGCAATTCGAGAACTATCGGCCGGTAAGCCTGCTATCCCAGATCTACAAATTGTTCTCTAGAATTATTATAAATCGACTAACTAAAAAGCTCGACCAACCGAAAGAGCAAGCAGGCCTCAGGAAAAATTTCAGTACGACAGAACACTTACAAACAATGAAAACCCTAGTAGAAAAGGTAACTGAGTACAACAAACCAGTCTGGATAGCTTTCGTTGACTATAGAAAAGCCTTCGACACAGTGGAAATGTGGGCGATACTGCAAGCACTTAAAAACGCCAGAGTAGATTACAGATATTCAAACTTAATCGAACAAATATACAAACAAGCTACATTACAAGTACAACTTCATGAGTACACCGATAAGATTAAAATAAAAAGGGGAGTGCGACAGGGCGATAATATGTCGCCCAAGCTATTTACACTAGTGCTGGAAGATGCCTTCAAGCGTATCGATTGGAGAAACAGGGGATTAAACATCGCAGGAGAACCTCTACATCGCCTAAGATTTGCCGATCATAGCGAAGTCAAAGGAAAAACTGACAAGTATGCTGAAGGATGTTCGTACAGCTTCAGAAAGAGTAGGCTTAGAAATGAACTTCCACAAAACAAAATACATGGCAAATGTAGAAGAAAATGAAAACGATGATGAGGCAACCAAAATTGGCACCCACCAAATAGAAAAAGTCTCCAACTACGTATACCTTGGACAAACAATAACAATTGGAAAAGAAAACCAAGAACTAGGAATAGACAGAAGAATACGACAAGGCTGGGCAGCATATGGAAAATTAAAAGATATATTGACGATGCAAATACCCATATCACTAAAATCTGAACTATATAACCAGTGCATACTGCCGGTGGTGACGTACGGAGCGGAAACCTGGGTCCTCACAAGAGCAAAAATCAACAAGCTACAAGTCCATCAAAGATCTGTAGAACAAAAAATACTAGGAATCACTTTGAAAGACCATAAGACTAACACTTGGATAAGACAAAACACAGAAGTAGAGGACGTCATTAGACGGGCAGCATCATTGAAGTGGGAATGGGCAGGACATGTGGCCAGAGAAGTAGATAAGTGGAGCGGGAAAGTGATTACATGGAGACCATGGGGTGAAAGACGGAATGTAGGTAGACCCCAGCTGAGATGGAGCGACGATGTCAAAAAAGTAGGAGATTTAAACTGGTATGAAGTCGCACAAAATCGTGAAAATTGGAAAAACATGAGGGAGGCCTATATCCAGAGGATAGAAAACGGCTAAACTAAGAAGAAGAAGAAGAAGAATTATGAATCCAGAATGTAAATTATAAAATTCTAGCGGGTGGATTTAATATGCAATTCAAGATGGCGGATTCAATATAGCAGATTCAATATGGCGGAAGCATTTCATACAGTTATCCAATTTGCAATAAAATTGGTATTTGAGAGATTTCGAGGCTGCTAATTACGTATCCACGATCTTAATTATAACATTCAAGATGGCGGATTCAACATGGCGGAACTATTTCATTTCTCCCGTGAAAAATTTTAAAAACTTTGAAGCTAAATACACAATTTAACGCACCAAATTGGCCATTTCTTTAAGATATTATTTGTTGAAAACAGTACAAGCATTATAACACAAGGAAAACTAGATGGAACAGTAATGCCCTCTATTGTGCGGCGAGGAACGTTGCAAAGCAACAAACCGATTTTAAATTTATATTCCGTTCACACTCGAATATAGGTTTGTTGCTTTGCAACTTTCCTTGCCGCACGATAGAGGGCATTACTGTTGTAATTCCCCCGTCGTGATTTTGTCTTTTGGGTATATTTTTGCCTGTCAGTTTTGGTTTTAACTGTAGCTAGGTTTGCGTCAACCTGTTGTTCTATTCAGTCTGAAGATGCAAGCTGCAATGTCTTGCGAAACGTTGGTTTATATGGGTTCACAAACAGCTGACAAGCATAAGCCAATTAAATATTATTGTCCTGGCAAACAAAATGCATTAAGATCAAATCATTGTCCGTCCCAAGGTTTAAATAAACTAAGCACACGGCCCTGTTTAGGTAGGCAGGGCCTACGAACAAATATTGCTCAGACTTCTAGAGCAAATGCTTGTAAAGGCAGACAACCTACAGGTCGGTCCTTACCTGATTATGCTGGGCGTAGTTCCCAAATGACGACGCGGTCTAAGCCGAAAGTAAATTGTAATATTGACAGTTTGAGAAACCACGAAAGCCTCAAAGAATATATAAATAGTTAAACAATTACCACCCAAGAAGAATAACTATTAAACAGGAATGCGTTTTAAACCACTCTGTTACTATCTAAATTTATTGTCAGAAAAATCACAACCTCAAAGAGTAGAAACATGTACGACTAAAAAATTGCTACTAAGAACTGACAACAAAGCGATAGGTGCAGCGTTAAGTTGGAATAGCAAACTACATTTATAGCTTGGTGAACTACGCGCATTTACATTTAACGATGACATACCCACCAACTAAGTTAATGAAATATAGTAACTTGTTTAACCTGATAAAATAAATTAACTCGATGCTATAATGTAGGTGGCAATCACGGTTGCCAGATCTCCGGCATTGCGCCGAAGTCGCATGTTTTAAAGATCTTTCTCAGGTTTCCGGTAAGATTTAAAGTACCTCCGGCAAAACAAAGACCTTAAATGTTCTATTCACAATATCCTGAAATTTTCCCCCAAACTCGCATCAAAATGTGTGACATATTAACGGGCGGCGACTCAGACGATCAGTGACGGTTTGTCCTATTAGGGAGGGTAGGCAGTGCCTTCCCATAACTTTTCAAACAAAAAATCAAATTCTAAATTTCAAAAAAAAAATTTTTATTTTTTAACACCACCGCGTAATATTAAAAATTGGGCGCCAAACAAAAAATGGGAGTAAATGTATTAACCAGCATATAATCAAATTTCACTTACAGTTAAAGCAGCAGTGGCAAAATAGTTCTGAAACAAAGCAACCGCAAAGAAGTGTTGCCTTTAAACACCGTTTTGTATACGCGAGGCAGAGCTTATCGGTCCAAATGATTCCAGATACGACACAATCAACCAATCTATTGTTCTTAATATGTTTTCATGCACATTGATGCAAATAATGCAATGATCAGACGCAATGAAATAGTAGGGATGTCAGAACGCAATAAGCACAGAAAAGACATGGCCTCTGTAGTTTTTACTTGCGTCGGTCAGCGGCAATCGGGAGTAGCGTGCAGCTATTGTATGTTTTTTTATTCTATACGTAATTTGCAAGTTTGCAGGATATATGGGAAATCTCGTTGACCAGCTTTCAAAAGAAAAATTTCATTGATACTCTTACGAAAAAAATACAAATAAAAAATCATGGGCGATGTACTCCAAAATTGCTAGGGCTGTTACAGACTGACGGTAGGAAGTAACGTAGGTTGTTTAATACTGAATGGTGTAAAAGAATGAACTGGCTAAGTGGTAGCGACGTTAAAATAAGCTATTTTGCTGGAATTGCTTACTATTTGTATCTATATCTAAGCCCTCAAAAGTATGGTCTGAAAAAGGATACTCTGATTTAAAAAATCTTTCAGCTGCAATTAAAAAACATGCGTCGACCAAGGAACATTTGTCTGCTAGATTAAAATTATTTGGAAAATCACACATTAACTTGGCTTTAGACAAAGGTTTACGTTATCAAATTAAGGTGCATAATGAGAAAGTGAAATTTAAGAGGGATTTTATGCGTAGATTAATTCATTTAACAACAGGTCGTGGTAAATTGAAGTTGCCGTAAATTTTTTACATTTTAATTTTAATGTTAAATAATTTTTGCCATTGCCTACCAACATTTTGAACCCACGGCACGCCACTGCAGACGATACTTTGTTTCACGTCATTCATTCGCTTGACACAAACAGTGCGCAGTAAGTTGATTTTGTAGTAGGGTCAGGGGCGGACTGGCCATTGGCAGACGTAGGCAAAGTCCCACGCGGCCCCCAGAATGAAAAAAATACAGAGTCTATCAAAAACCGCGCATCAACTCTGCAGGGCGTTGCCCGGCCCTTGTTCATACCAGATGCCTTCTCGAGGTCGCATGAATTAAATAAAGAACTATTATTGTTAAAATATCGTAGTTTCCTAAATAATTAACTTTAATTTATCAATTCCAGCTTTACTTCGTTAAAGTCCATATTTAATGAGTATCTGTATATAAAATACTTAATCACTTTAACAATATCTATTTATTTAAACCTTATACGTATTTCGGCATGTTTACATGCCATTGTCAAAGGTTATATGAAAGTAAACAGTAGGGTTGTTATAGCAATAGAACTCGGTGACTTGATCTCGGTAATCGTCTGCAGATAACTTGATTTCTTATTCCAAAATGTCCAGTAGAGGAGAATTTAACAGATCAATTTGCTCATTCATTAACGGTACAGTTTTTAAATGTTTGTGAATTTCAAAAGCTTCTAGTATATCTAATTTACGTTTATCATCACAAAAGTGTAAACATTTTATGGTGTTATTAGATGTCATTGAATGATTTTGTTCTAGTAAGTGTTTAGCGTAATTGTATTTATGTGGGTGTTTGTATTTGTAACAACGTACGTGTTCTTTATACCTAATATCAAAATTTCTAATTGCCTGGCCTATATAAACCGAATTACAATGCGAACAATTTAATTTGTAAATGCCTGATTTTAACAAATCGTCTGTTTTTGATTTTGCATTAAACAAAGTATTTAAGATGTTCCTAGTTGTTTTAAAGCTTACTTTATATTTATTTGTTTTGTTTATAATTTGAGCAATTTTTTCTGATTTCTCACCAAAATATGGGATCGAAGCATATTTAATTGTATCGAACGAAGTTAGGATATTCGGATAAATTTTTTGAATGGCTAATTTATAATCTTTTTCTTTAATTAATGTATCAATAAGTTTAGTATTATAACCATTACTGTATGCAATTTGTTTAATAATTGAAATTTCTCTATTATAATTAATTTCATCTAAAGGGACCGTGATTAAGTATTTTATATACAGATACTCATTAAATATGGACTTTAACGAAGTAAAGCTGGAATTGATAAATAAAGTGATGTCATCTTCGTTAGAAGAACAAGCTAAAATGTACAAGAAGATCATGATCAAACATGGTGTAGCAACACAGAACGTTTGGTTTAATCAACAATGTCAGAAAAAGAAGCTCATTCCAAACTACATTAATATCTCCACCAAAACCAAGAACAGCATAACTGAGAAGATAATCAGAAATGCTAAACAAAGATGGTTGAAAGAAGAATCAAAAAGATGGTTTAGAATTAGAGACAATTTGCACATTTATTTAAAGGTACTTTACACAGAACTCATTCATAAATTACATCCAATTGAGTTTGACGTATTTGACAATGACATTAGAGAATTAGTTAGTAGAATAAAATTTAAAAAATACACAATACAGAAAAATAAACTTTCCAGATTAGAACAACACACACGTGCACTTCAACCACACACAAAACCTGACACAATAATAAATTTTCATCCTCGTTTTCTAAATTTATCAAACACAGATTTCAATGACCAACAGATAAAATTCCTAAATAAGGGTTTTAAGTTTGCCCCTTTTCCAAAATTTACCAATAATATTAAAGAAATTTTAGCAGTCAATTCTGAACTGATTCTTAAAGAAAGACATTTCCTATATGCAAAATTTCAAATTGCTAATTTATTAAAAGAGATGTCAATCAATACCAATAAATCAAAAAATAAAATAAATAATCAAAATAATTTATTACTTAAATCGATTAAAGAAAAAATTTCAGTAAATAATCTGATTTCTGTCAAGGCAGATAAAGGAAACACATTAGTTATATTACCCAATGACATTTACTTACAAAAAATTAATGATTTCATAACCAATTCAAACTTAAAAACTTTAACTAATAATCCTACCAAAAATTATCAAAAAGAATTAAAACAAACATTAGAAAATTGCCAGGTTTGTTTAACAGATTATCAAAAAAGACAAATAATAAATCCAAATCCACAACCACCAAAACTATACGGTTTATTAAAAATACACAAACCCAACATGCCCATTAGACCAGTAGTATCATACATAAATGCACCCAACCATATGCTAGCAAAAATACTAAATAATATAGTTACCAGTTTTGATTATAAACCAAAATATTCAGTTAAAAATTCTTCCGAATTAATCAAAAAGTTGTCTAACTTACATTTACCACCACAAAGCAAGCTAGTTAGTTTTGATGTTACTAATATGTTTTCCCAAATACCTCCTCAAGAGTGTATTCCTTTGTTAAATGATATTCTTCTTAACAAAAATGTTGAGTTAATAAAACGGACTGAGTTGATTCAATTATTTGAACTTTGCACCAATCAAAATTATTTTACTTTTAATAATAAAATTTATTTCCAAAAAGATGGTTTACCCATGGGAAGTCCAATTTCACCTCTTTTAGCTAACATATTTATGGAAAATCTAGAAGATCAAATATTCGAATCAAATCAATCTGAGAAAGTTATATTTTGGTTTCGTTATGTTGATGACATTTTAGCATGTTTTAATAGTTCATTTGATTTAATTAATGAATTTTTAATTTTTATTAACAGCTTGCACCCAAACATAAAATTTACACTAGAAACTGAACAAAATAAGTCCATTAACTTTTTAGATTTAAACATAAAAATTAATTCAACTAATAAATTTGAGTACTCAGTTTATAGAAAACCTACACAAACAGACATTACAATACCACACGATTCTTGTCACCATAAAACACATAAATTAGCAGCATACAGGTCCCTGATACATAGGGCTTTGACGGTCCCTTTAGATGAAATTAATTATAATAGAGAAATTTCAATTATTAAACAAATTGCATACAGTAATGGTTATAATACTAAACTTATTGATACATTAATTAAAGAAAAAGATTATAAATTAGCCATTCAAAAAATTTATCCGAATATCCTAACTTCGTTCGATACAATTAAATATGCTTCGATCCCATATTTTGGTGAGAAATCAGAAAAAATTGCTCAAATTATAAACAAAACAAATAAATATAAAGTAAGCTTTAAAACAACTAGGAACATCTTAAATACTTTGTTTAATGCAAAATCAAAAACAGACGATTTGTTAAAATCAGGCATTTACAAATTAAATTGTTCGCATTGTAATTCGGTTTATATAGGCCAGACAATTAGAAATTTTGATATTAGATATAAAGAACACGTACGTTGTTACAAATACAAACACCCACATAAATCCAATTACGCTAAACACTTACTAGAACACAATCATTCAATGACATATAATAACACTATAGAATGTTTGCACTTTTGTGATGAAAACCGTAAATTAGATATACTAGAAGCTTTTGAAATTCACAAACATTTAAAAACTGTACCGTTAATGAATGAGCAAATTGATCTGTTAAATTCTCCTCTACTGGACATTTTGGAATAAGAAATCAAGTTATCTGCAGACGATTACCAAGATAAGTAAAAAAGTTCTATTGCTATAACAACCCTACTGTTTACTTTCATATAACCTTTGACAATGGCATGTAAACATGCCGAAATACGTATAAGGTTTAAATAAATAGATATTGTTAAAGTGATTAAGTATTTTATATACAGATACTAATTAACTTTAAGTTTTTGATAATATTAAAATTACACAAAAAGACAAAATTGAATGTGGCAACATCATTTCTGTTTATTTATTTTTAAAGCGAACTAAGCTCTAGATCTCATTTTCTGAGCCAGCAAACACCCCATGCAAATGAAATTAATTTACGCTGATGTAGAACTATCCACCGATACTTTTTTTTGTATTTTGAATGATAAAGCCGTTAAAGAAAACCGTGCCACTCAATTGACACCCTGTATATAAGTTTATTTTGACCACTCTGTCTCGCCAACAATAAAAAAAATGTGTAAATCTGGCAACTCTTGTGGCACTAACGACACTTGCCGCTATTAAAAGTACGATGGTGTAATAAACTAATCTAGCTTTGCTTATTACTATGGCACAATTTACGTTACTATCAAATACATATAACAAAACCAGAATGAACGCGTTGAGCAGAAAATTTCTTCTATGCGTACACTGACGAATGGATGTCTTCCTAAAAATGCGGTATTATGAAAGACCCAAGTCCCGCACATCAGTGGTATCAGCAACATGTGGGTTTTCACAAGAAACCTTGAAAACAATTTGACTGGTTTGCAAACGAACGCGTGCACAATCGTGGACACTGCACTCGTGTGGCTTTCCTGTGACGACGTGACTGCTAATATTCTGGGTATTACAAGAATAGTTCTGATTATAATTAATCAAGAACGTTTTCAGAAGACCTAGCTCATTAGTATGCCATGTAATACTAATTCAATTTTGTTTGCACAACTTTACTCTACCATAAAAAAGATTCTTTAATAAATTGTCTATTTGTAAGATTTCTAAGATTTTTGGATCATTTCAGTCGTATAAAATTTTAGTATAATTCACTCCATTGTTTGTAAAACATCCACATCGTATAATGGAATACTAGAAGTAATATGCAACACCGTTTCAGATATTGGGGTCACATGGAAGAGAGTAATATTTCGTACTCACAAACATTTTACCAACAAACTGTGGAATCAACGAAACCACGAAACCTCCTCGCACAATCCCCGATATTTTTGAACCCAAAATTATTTTTTTATTCTTAATTCTTTGTATTTCCCCCTGTCTTATCTATTTTATGTTTAACAAAAACTACCAGAAAGGAATTCTTAATTGTGTTGCGTTAATATTTCTTTAAACGTTCCTTGTTTAAATTTAAAGCTTAAACCAAAACTAGGTGAACACTACAACTATATACCGGGTGTTTTTTAAGCGATCCACTCTTAACATCTGAAGAATAAAATGAAATATTGATTTGAGGTAAAAACGAAGTTGCATGATGAAGAGGGGCTACAGCATGGTATTAGAATTGTTGAGTGCCTACTCAGCCAATCACCCCTAGCCACCCAAACAAGAAATATTAATGACATACTGTTTGTGATATATCCAGCAAAATAAAAATCAAAATCGTACAATTTCTTTTCAAGAGAAAACAATAAATACGTAAGTTGTATGAACAGTTTATATATTGTCATAATCGTCTATAACACTCCACATCCCAACTTAAAATGAATATTTACAGTCCCTAATGTAGTAGGCGTTGCATAATGTTGAACAATTGAAGTCGCAGAAACAGTAACTGTCAAAACTAAGACTAGTTAAGTTAAGGTTTATTGCTTGTCCTGTTATAAAGTTATTTGTATCTACACAGAAGTGTGTTTGTATATTTTCTAAAGAAGAAGAAAAGTCAGATTCACACATAGTATAGTGCGCGGCTGTAGAAGTCGTTTAATATGTGAGCTTGCGGGCACACTGAGGTAAAAAGCTACGATCTTGCAAACAATTTCCTTCATGCCTTAAGGATTCAAAATCTGCAAGTTGGCAGAAAATGGGCCTCTGCAAAAGGGCGTTGGACAAAATTTGCGAGTTAGAGGTGGAGCGAGAAATTTCAATATTACAAATACTTGTGACAAAATTTTCAGAAGGTTTTCTGTTGCCTGCAAATTAAAAAAAAAAAATGTTACATTTGTGAAAAAACACAGCCCCCTACGGAGCTAAAGTTTCTTAATTGTGATTTTCTCACTTCCAACGTACAAAAAATTCTAATTTTTTCAAGCTTTTTGCCGTTAACACTGTCATATTTGCTAAAGTATTGCCGCTACAAAAAAAAGCATTGGTGATATATTGTAACTTGATTCGTGCTGATTCTGATGATGTAAATTACATAATTTAGCCAAGTGTAGTAATCATACAAATAATATAAATAAAAAAATTGCAAATAAATCGAATCTACAGGATAGCTGCTACCGCATATGTGAATCACGAGTTCTCGGTTTAGTATCCTTGCTGCGCTCATCCAGCGCCCATACTCTAGTAGAGTACTAGTTTGCATCAGGCAGCACACGCGACACGTTTATTTTAAAATTTGCCAATTAGTAGTGTAGGCGCGGGATGAGCGAGCAAAGGGAACGAAGCGAGAACTCATGACTCACATATACAGTAGTAGTCACCATGTAGATTCGATTTATTTGCAGCTTTCTTTTTTATATTATTTGTGTGATTACTACACTTTGCACAATTATGTAATTTACAGCATCAGAATCAGCACGAATCAAGCTACAAGTTATCACCAATAATTTTTTATAGCCGCAACACTTTAAAGGATAGAGAGCCCGTGTATTTTCACAAATGTAACGTTTTCTTGAAAACAGAAAAGCCACAGAAAACCTTTGGAAATTTTTGTCACGGGTATTTGTATTATTGAAATTTCTCGCTGTACCTCTAACCCGAAAATTTTGTCTAGCGGCCTTTTGTACAAGACGATTTTTTGCCAACTTGCAAATTTTGAATTCTTAAGGCATAAAAAGAACATTTTTTGCAAAGTCGTAGCTTTTTACCTCTCATATCCCACGACAGTCAAGATACAGTTTGCTTTGAACTCTACTGACATAGGTGATGAAGTATTTACAGAAGAAAGGTGTATCGCTAAAATAAATTCATAAAGATCTTATGGGAGTTACATGCCTCCTCTTTTCAATTAGTTAAAAGCCTTTTCGTCGTTTAAACATAGGTTCGCTCCCTTCTCGGTAATTTCATGTATGACACCTGCAGGTAAGATTATGGAAACTATTTTTAAGCTGTAGAAGCAATTTTGATTCTCGACTACTTACAGCATGGGCTTACTGTAACGGACTCTCACTATGCAGATTTAATTCCAAACTGCGCAAATCAATGAAAGTGAAGAGGCTAGGAAAGTTAAATTTAGAAGTTTTGTTCTACCAAGATAATGTTCCTGTGCATTGCCATGGCTAAGATCAAAGATTTGAGCTAAACCGTCATCCCGCATATTCTCCAGCCCCAGCCCCTAGCAACCAACAGAATTCTTCCAGAAAAGAATCGCCGTACTATAACAGTGGTAGCTTGTCAACATTTACTACGTGAAGGAAACGGAAATGTAAAACAAAACGACACGTGATCGCTATGCAGAATAAGACAGAGACATCACAATTTATTATTATACATAATACAGTAAATTCCAATCTAAGTGGAACATGGCAGATTAACATGCAAAAAGTGAAATAGCCATTTTATGTCCTAGAAAAATTTTATTGCTTACAGTCACCCTAAATGTAAAGATAACATTTTTTGCACCACTTAATTTATTTGAAAATTCATTAGAAATAACGATTTAAATAATTTATTTAATACTAGTGGAGTCACTAGTGCATTGATATACCTAGTTGCAAATTCAATTTTTAAATGCATATGTGGGACGCAAATATAGGATTTGCTTCGCAAGCGAGAGGTTATGGGTTTAAACCGTAAAGACGTCTATTTTTTTAATGATTTTAATTACTGTAAACAGAAAATCAAGTTTATATTATTTTATTTAAATTGTTTAATTATAATGTTTTAATGGTAATGAACAAGTTCGGCTTATAACTCCAAAATTAAACTTTGCCTTTCTTCATAGCGCAGTTAGAAAACTGGTGTTACGCGTTCGCGACCCAATAACAAAATTGTGCTGTGGTTCAAGTTCCGCTCACCACCACTTTTATTTATTATTTTTTAATTTCAGTTTTCTTTTATAAGAGCTAACCATTGTTTTTTTACTGGATTCTGTTAAAAAAAATTGTTAAATTATACAAAATATTATATTTACCTAATCTTCATTCATTTTAACATTCAACACATCAGTCATTTTAACCTAGTTCTACGATTTTAGACGTTTTAATTGACAGCTTATTTGAAAAATTTCAGGTTATTTTATAGTTTCTCAGTATTAATTAAACATTTTGATTTTACAGGCACAACTAATTCAATGGTTAATGTTAATGGTTTTATAGTTTTCTTTAAACATTCAATTGGTAAACTATGATTCAAAGTTGTAAAATAGCTTCATTATTATAATTATGCAAAGATGGCTTAATGAAGACTTAGTTAAATGTAATCTTTTATATAATTTACAATTTTTGCAACAAAACAAAAAACAGTGCAAAAATAATATTTAGGTTTTATAAAATAGAATTAATAAAATATAAAATTAAAAATTAGATTCACCAAAGGCAAATCAAATGTTATTTTCCCGAATGCTGTATCTTCAAAACTAAAGCCGCTAGGAATTGAAAATTTTGACTTTATGCCCGGTTACTCAAAAACAAATTATCCAGTCAATACAAATTATTTTATTATTTAATATCCCTTAATAAGTTTAAAGTTTTAAACTTTAAAAAAAAATTATTCCCCAAAAACCGCCTATGCCATTTTATTAAAACTTTCAAACCAATAGACCAGCAAGGCTTTGCAAGGTACTTGCAAAAAGTCCTGGCACCCGGCTAGAAGCCCTACAGCTTCCCAATGGTGAATTTACCACCACCAATTAGGAGGCATTAAAACTCTTACTGAGAACGCACTTTCCCAACTCTAGGGAAATACTAATAGACAATACACCGACTGCTGAAGCTCCTCAAGTCAGACCGTGCCGTGTCGACTGGAAGGTTGCCTCAAAAGTCGTAACGATTGACCGAACAAAATGGGCGATCACAACGTTTGCCCCGTTCAAAGCAGCAGGACCTGATGGTATCTTCCCGGCTCTCCTACAAGAGGGCTTGGAAATATTAATCAGACCTCTGTATCACATATTACGAAGCTGCCTAGCCATAGGTTACATTCCTGTACCATGGAGAGGGGCAAAGGTAATATTTCTTCCTAAACCTGGACGTGACTCGTACTCCCAGGCTAAGTCATTTCGACCTATCAGTGCAGGAAAGATTGGTAGACCGCTACATTAGAGACGGATCCTTGAAAGTTTTTCCACTGCATCCGAATCAACACGCTTATCAAAGAGGGAAATCCACTGACACGGCCCTTCATGAAATTGTTCACAAGGTCGAGATGGTGCTAAATCAGGGGGAATACGCACTAGGAACCTTCCTAGACATCGAAGGAGCATTTGATTGCACGACCTTCGACTCCATATAGCATCTGAGCGTGGCATAGAACCCACCATAGTAAGGTGGATTGAATACATGCTCAGACATCGAAACATAACTGCAACCTTGAAGGGGGACTCAGTGGGCGTCTCTGCCGGCCGCGGGTGCCCACAGGGCGGCGTACTTTCGCCGCTCTTGTGGTGCCTCGTGGCCGACGGACTGCTTCTGAGGCTCAACAACGAGGGGCTTTACACGCAAGGATACGCTGATGATTTGGCTATCCTTATAACTGGAAAATTCCTCAACACAATTTGCGAGGTAGCTCAAAGAGCCCTCACAATAGTGCAAGAGTGGTGTATTGAGAACCAGCTTTCAGTCAACCCTACAAAGACTGAACTGGTTTTGTTCACAAGGAAAAGGAAGATCACAGGCCTCGAAGGGCCTGTACTCTTCAACAAAACACTGCAAACCTCGGGTGAGGTCAAGTATCTGGGAGTAATCTTGGATGCCAAACTCACCTGGGCAAGCCATGTGAAAAGACAAGAGCAACGGGCCTGCGCGTCCTTCTGGACGTATAGGCGCACCTTAGGAAAAACATGGGGATTAAGGCCTAGAATCGTTCACTGGTTCTACACGGCTGTAGTACGTCCCCTGATCACATATGCAGCTCTTGTAAAGGCCACCACAAGAACAGCACTGACTCTGTATAACGGGAGCTATGTGCACAACCCCGACTGCGGCCATGGAGGTGCTGCTTGGACTCGTGCCTCTTCGCCTTTTGGTGGAGGCCGAGGCCCGAGCGGCGGCGTACAGGCTAGGCTATACGGGGCAATGGAAACCCACACAGGAGAATGTAGGACATACCAAGGTTGCCTCGCGTTTGAGGTCGACCAATCCCATCTCTCGGATGGGAAGTGATGGTATGGTCCCCTACTTCTCCTTTGGCAAATCTTACGATACCCTCATCCCTAGCCGGGATGAATGGCTTTCGGGAGACCGATCCTTCCTTCAGCCCTGTGGCCTCGTATGGTTTACGGATGGGTCAAGGACTAGGGAGGGATCAGGAGCAGGTGTGTATGGAGAACAACCCCGAGTCAAAATGAAATTTGCTCTGAGGAAATATCCAACCGTTTTCCAGGCCGAAATCTTTGCTATTTTGGCATGTGCAAATGAAAACCTCAGAAGAGGGTACACTAGTAGTCACATCTACATTTGCACCGACAGTCAAGCGGCCATCAAAACCCTGATCTCCCCTAAGATCGGGTCACGACTGGTCCAAGAGTGTCGGCAAACTCTCACAAAGCTCTCTGCAAAGAACTATGTGAAAATCATATGGGTCCCCGGCCATAGTGAAATTGAGGGAAACGAAGAGGCTGATGCCCTGGCTGTTGCGGGGGCCAGGGAACCCCTAATGGGTCCAGAACCGGCCTTCGGAATTTCCTCCAAATGCGTGAGGCACGAGATATGCAGCTGGACGTTGTCACAGCTCCAATCATCCTGGACCTCTCGTCACACACCAAGACAGGCTAGACTCTTTATTAAGGGTCCTACGCCTAAATGACAAAAATTCTTCTGGGCCTAAACAGAAGACAAATCAGAATTGTGACAGGCCTACTAACAGGCCACGGTCACCTGCAAAAACATCTCCACACCATCGGGGTTGTCAATAACCCGCAGTGTAGAAGATGCCAAGCGAGGGAGGAAACTTCCGAGCACATACTCTGTGAGTGTGCCGCTTTTGCGGCCCTCAGGTACAAACACCTTGGCTCCCCCTCCCTAGAGCCAAGGGAAATACAGGATATATCATTGAACAGGATCTGGTCCTTTGCTGAAGCGACCAACCTGTTCAATGAATACTAGATCATTTAAGGGGCACAATGGGCACTAGTAGCCTAAGTGTGGGAGGACGTAAGTCCTCCGACCCACCATAAATCATCAATCATCATCAATAGACCTTGCAATGAACTACAAATTTATTTTTTACTAATATTGCACATTTTACTCTGACGCTTTCTAGGAATTTTTGAAAAGTTTGAAATTCAATAATTGTTTATTCAAAAAAGCAAACGCCAATCGTTATAAACTTTAAACAGTTCAATTGCCTGTTTGAAGTAATTTATTGGGATTAATAAGAATTTTCAATTATTTTAAAAATTAGGAAAAAACGATACTTTTAAATATCAACAACTTTTTTCCGGAAGATACGTGATTTTAGCTACACCTATTAGCTCTAGTTGAAAAATATATTTTTCACTTTTTTGCATATTTTTGATAATTCTTCAAATAACGGATTTATTTTATAGCGATTTTTGGTCTGCAATCCGAAGCCCAATTTCTAATTGTAGCTTGCCTCCGCGTGTTTGTCGCTGGTCACTATGTTCACGTTCAATATGTTAGCGTTGGTTGTCAGCGGTCATAGTGTTGGGCAGTACACGACATTTGCGAGGCGGCGTTTGACAGCCGCCTGTTGGGAGCCGGACTATTGTCCGCCGGACGTTTGGGCGCCAGTTTCATAAATTTAATATTCGTTAAATTAGGTAGAATAAATAGTATCTAAATACATTTTCGGTATCTTCTATCTGCTCGAATTCTTGTTTATATTATCGAGAAGCGTCAAATTTAACAATTTTTCATAAAATCTAACTTTTTTCTATCTATTGTGGCGAGAGCGATCCACATACCGTGCTTTGAAAACGAATCACCGTGCGTGTTAATTGCCAAATTAACTTAATTGTAATGGGTAGTGCTGGTACGGCATCTATTGCAAAAGCTATCGCAAAGTCAAATTTCCGCCGAGGCTTTTACTTTTTTTTTAAATTATTTTTCTTTTTCTTAATTTTCGTCAAAACAATATTGTTCAGTCATTTACCTGCGCAAGAATATTTAAAACGTAAAAAGTATGGAAAAGTACCAGCGACCTGTTTCGCCCATTTTTGTTTTCAGTTGTTAAAATAATGTAAGCACCTCAATAGTCGTTTTAGGTCAAAAATAGGTAAAATAGGCGATTATTTAAAATTACTGCCAAAATGGGCAAATAAGTGAAAACAAATAGGGCTCAAAATATTTTTGGAAAACATATTCAAATTCCACTCTAATGTGCGTGCCTAGAACGGATTGAGTGGCCATTTGGCCTAAGATCCGCCGTTTAGTAATAGATAATAACGAATGGTATTAAGATGCAATTATTTGAAAGTATATTATATTATGGATTTTAAACTGTATCTGAATAGATATATAACTAGTAAACTAACTGTACTTTCTTGAGCAATTCAACCTTTATTTAATTTAAATAAAACACATAGTTTCTGTCAGTGGCGTAACTACCATGGGGCAGAGGCTGCAATGGCCCCCAGGCCCGAGGCCTTATGTTTTTTTTTTCTTTATTATGAAGTTTTTTTAATAAAAATTTTTGGTTTTTACAGTCTCTATTTTAAATTCCATGTAAGTAAGTATATACTTATACAATGAAAAATACTTAAGTGAGATTACATTTAGTAATAACACAACACCCACACTTTTTGGTACCGAGCGAGACACATTAACTTCAGAAAATTTAAGATTTGCTTATCTTAATTAGACACGGCTTTAATATATTTATTTTCATTTACTAGACTCCAAATATTTTTTGTCCTATTGACGAAATTGTTCTTATTATCAATTACTTTATTATTGAAGTTTTTTTGAGGATGGGGCCAGGGCCCTTCAGGTAAATTGCCCTTGGGCCGAAAATCTGAAGTTACGCCACTGGTTTCTGCTACACTACGTTTTCAGTTGACTTTAGTTCTTTTTCAAACCTTTATTTTGATACTAAAAGGAAGCCCATTAAAACATTAAAATTACAGAATATCATTTTTACGTAGACATAAAACTGTAGCTGTAAGATAGTAAAAAATATACAAATAAAATTTGGTTCTTGTAAACAAACAAAACTATATAGGCTAATGAACATCTTCTAAAGTCACCAGAAAAGAATCGTATTTCTACAAGAACAACTAAGGAAGAATTACATTATTTGGTCAGTTAGTACTATTATGTTTAACAATTTTCATTATACTGCCATCAACCTTTGCTAATATGATTTACTGCAAATTATCTAACTGAAACATTAAAAAGTAATACATTAGTTTTATGAACTCAAACAAACGATAGAAAACAAAGCAGTTGTAAAATTATCTGGAAAAAAAACGTTAATTGTATTAAACAATTTACTGATAATATACGTGTAACAGGTAAAATCCATCACCAAAAAAGTTGTTTCAAACATTTTGAGAGTATCTGGTTACAAATGAGACAGGATCCCCCCGAGTGTACTTTCTCCAATAATAAGCTCTTCATGCCAATATAACAACATACGAGTGTTGGCTGCCGCAAAGAACGGTCGGACGTGTGCATTGTTTCACTGTCTTAGCTATCCTTAAGCACAGGGTGCGCGTGAAACTTCGGTTCTGAATTTTGGCGCGCTACAACCCCGCTTTTAGCTTTTTTTTACCAAGTTAAATTTTTCTGTAATTCATTTTTCTTATTATTATGTTTGTTTGTAGTGTGTTTTGAATTTTTGCTGTTACTGTTATTTTTGGTTTCTCTTTCCACGGCACAATAATGGAACTTTTATTTGGGTAAGTTCTTATAATTTATTATTATATGAAATGAAATGTAGGATGTACAAGAAAAACTGGTTTTAATGAGAGTTGATATCACATATTTGCTTAGATGGTATGCTGTGACCTAAATTAGGCATCAATGAAAGTTAGCAATAAGATTTATAGCCAAAAGATTCATTATTTTTACAAATCACGATTATTTTCTAATTTATACTCAAACAAATAATTCTTTTTGCAATTTACCTAATTTAACCAACTTTCGCTGTTTTATTATTATTTAAAATTTAGAACTATTAACTTGGACCATAAAATTAAAAATACAATTTTAAAACTTAATGTCCGAAAAATCCTTGCGAATATCAAATTCTGTAGTTTAAAATTGACAGTGACCCTCAATTTTTTTGCAACGCCATAGAAAAAGTGCGATATTTTATTTTGTATTTGTATTAATATGGATATAATTTTTTCGAGTTCATCACCTTGAAATTATTCAAAGCCACTACTGGAATAAATAATTACAGGAGTTACAACTAGGTTAAAAATTCATACAATTTACGAAAAATTATAACCATTATGGAAATATCTTTTTTTTTAACTTATTACCACTTTTTCGCAAACAAGTTTTTTTGCACTAAACTTTTAAATTTGTTGGAATTTCCACAATGAATTTGGAATAATAGTAGTTTAACATAACATAGGCGTTGTTCTAGAATATGGCCCCTTTCACATCCCACAAAATTGTAGTTCTATACGAATTTACATTAATTAATTAAAAGGAAGGTTTTGCCTTAAGCTAAATGGATTAAAATAAGCTGTCAACATACAATAATTAGCAGAATTTGTTTATCTTCAACTATTCTGAGATCCTCTCTTTTTTAACTCGATTAACTGACCTACTTGTTTATAAGGCATACGAAAAAATGACTGGTTTTGATAAATTTTTTAGATTAACTGTGATACTTAAACGTAGTTGGTAGGCTAACGTATCGTTGAAATCTCCCAGTATTTACAACGAAACTTGCATTTGGCCGTTTGCTACTTTTATTTTTTAATCAATTAAAAGTATTCCGCTTAAAATTAACTTTAATTAACCTAAAACTGTTTAAAAGCAATTGTAATTTTAAGCTAGAACAATTAAAAAAAATTGCTGTAATTTGTTCGCAAATTGATATTTTTTTGGTATTTACCTATTCATTTTAACATAAGCATTGTGCAATGTCTGTATAAAAATTCCCCGAAAGTTTTATTGCTTGATTAGGTAATCGTTATTCACCAAGAATTCCCAAACTAGAAATTGTGTGTATTTCAGCGAAACCACAAACGTTTTCTGTAGAATGTAAACAATATCACCAACTTTTCAGCTTTTGGCTTTAAAAGATTTTGTTGGCATTTATTTATTTTGTGTTTGCCAAAGCTTACAAGGTACCGTTTCGTAATTAGTGAGAAAATCTAAGCAGACTCAGTTAATTACCTGATCTGTTATCTTAATTTACAGAAACGCAAATATGTTGAAACAATGAAGACATTAATGTCGTATTCCAAGAAATTTTGACAATGTTCAAAGTTTTTGGGAACATGGGTGGTGTCTCTCTTAATTAACATAAATATGGCGCCAACAACATGTAATTTTTCTGATGCAATAATGTAGAAATAATATTTTAAAACTAAGAAATTTTATAATAAACACATTTTGAATTTCGGACGAATTAAAGGCTTTTTTAAAGTTAAGGGCTTGCTAAAAGGTAAAGTAACAGCAGATTTATTACTACGACCAAATTTTGATACTTCTATCCTAATAAGGTTTTTGTGGTAACAAAATTTGACTTTTGGCAAACACAATACTTTCTTTATCTTTTTACAAAATCCAAAGCAGTAAATAAAGCAGTTCAGATAGATATATTATCTTGTCCTAACTTCCAAGTCCCGACTGGGACCAAAACCTTGAAATATTTGAGCACTATGTTTTTCATTTTACGAGCTTTATTTTAGCACCCACAAATTCTTATTTGTAATTTTATTTTAGAATTTGAGAAATTTAGTATCTTGGTTTTATCTCGATGTGCTGTCAAGTCTGTTCAGTCTGGTCATTTCTTAGTTTGTCTTGAAACTACAGCCTTGAAATTAAATATCGGAGCGTGTTTGAGATTTAAAAGACTTTAAAAATTTAAGCTTCACAGCACCAGTGGAATAAAAGGAGAAAGTATGAAAACGTAGCTAAGAGTTGAAGGTTTTATTAAAAATATAGCAACGTGATGTTGCGTGTTTTGATTATTAGAGAAAAAAAATCTATTTCGTCCAAATAAAAATTTATTTTATTAATTTATAAATAAAATAATTAATAATATCAATAGGTATTTATGTATTTTAGCCTATACTATTTTAATATCATATCATTATCAAAGGCCAATTTCAGAGAAAATGTACTTAGTGAAATAAGGATATCATTTTTTCAATTTTATTGTTAACTATTTGACAAAAATGGAGACCTGGATTGTTTGTGGTCAGCTGGTGAAGCCGAAAGTTAATGGTATAGTTGGTATAATAATATTAACTACATAAAAATTAATAGGCGAAGCTGTTCTAACTGAGGTGCATTGAAATATATCTAAACTAATTTATGTTTTGCTTTAACAGATAAGCTAAATGCATTTTTATTAAAATTAGTTCCAAAGAACATCTCAGGGTTGTAACTTTATACGCAGAATATTATATTCTACATTACACGTAGACAAGTGTGTAGAATACGTGGAATATGTAGAAAATGCATGTTAAATAAAACTGGTATATCTACCTTTTTCTACATATTATACACGTAAAGTATATGGAATATGTACCGATAGATTCTAGAAAAACACTTTTATAAAATTATTGTGTTTACTATGTAGATAAACGCGTGTGTGCATAGTAGAGAGGGGGTGAGACATGTGACTATCCAACGGTACGAACGCGCCGCCTTTTCTCTACTCAAACGTACCGCACTGCAAAATATTTAACTGTTATCAAACAACAAATAAGTTGGCTTCATAAAAAATTATACAATAAAATTGTGTTCGGCAGATAGTTACATCTAGGGCGGAAGTACCGTTCGCCCCCACCATAATTCCGACACTGGTCGCAAATATGTTACGTTTTTAGTTTTTTTACTATTTTTAGATATTTTACGTTTTAATTTATTAATATTAATTATTTTACTTTGATGTAAAGAAGGCGCTTGTTAAGTTGTATACGTGTTAATTTACATTTAAAACCGAGAAAGGTGGCTCCGCGGTAAGAACGTCTATCTTCCATTCGGGAGGCCTGGATTCTACTCCCTGGCCTGGCCGGCTGTTCTGGCTCGGGTTTTTCCGTGGTTTTCCCGATCTACAATATCCACGAAAATCATCTCTTATCCAAATTCTTTGCTTTAACCCATCCCATCTTTTATTGGCTGAAGAGGGGCTTAGAACTCCGGTGCGGAGTCCGAAAGTCCCTTATAAAGGCCCGCACTTTCACGAAGAATGCACTGACAATAAAATTTCGTTTTTTACACTTAAACTGTCTGATTTTGCATTGGTATTATTCTACATGTAGAATATGCAGAAAAAGAGTTTAATATTCTACATGCAGAATAAATATTATTTAAAAATTTTCCCTCGTTTAACGTTTTCCTTCTGTTCCATCTTTATGCTATAAAATTCAATAGAATAACAGCTGTAGTACTACTAGTTTTGGTTTTGATGGTGTAGTACAAAACCAGGGGCGTCGTTAGGATAAGGAAACTGGGGAGGAGTACACTAGATACATATATTTCATATACAATTATGTATTATTCTGTTGTTTTTTTATAAAAACGGGGGGGGGGGCAAATTGCACATGGGAGTGCTTCCTTTCCCTCAACAAACCCTAACGACGCCACTGTACAAAACCCAGACCATAGACTAAAGACTAAGACTAAGAGAAACTATATCAGACAGAATGATGACTAGCAAATCCGCTGAATGAAACCACGCCCACACAAAAACCATGTGGGAAGCTATAAAATGAAAACTTTCATTAAAATTATAATAATTTTGGCACATTTATTTTATACAATTTTATGCTACAATAATTACCAAACCACATTATGAATAATGCAGTTTTAACTTCTCAGCAGTTAATTCGCTGCAAAACCGCTATCTGCTAATTTCTCATTACTACCGGCAAGAAGGAAATCCAAGAATGCGTTTCCGCATTACAAAATACAGCATGTGATTTTATAAACGCTGCTTAGACTTTCTAGATAATGAGGCACTAAAATGCTCGCTTTAGCTATGCAAATTATAACTAATGTGGACATAAAATTATTGTATAGTGACTACATTTAATATTACATAGAATTAAAATTGAGTTGATATTTAAATTCTTAGGCATAAGAGAAAAATGTAATTTAATTTAAATTCTGATACAAAATTCTCTTCAAGTATAGAACGATATTTGTTAATAACTTGCGGTTATTCATCCACTAGAAAGTAAAACCATTAGCTGCTATATATGACTTAATGGAGATTAAATTTCAAATTCTTAAATGCGATAATAATTTACGAAGTAATCGTTTAAACATTTCGTTTTTCCCTATGGAACTGAATCACCATAGGTTGACTATAAAGTCGCTTTTTCAGTTAAAGAAAATGTTTTTTGATCGTCAGAAACATGATTTTAGGTAAATTACTAAGTAACAGTAAAAGTGACTCTACTAAACGTATGATAAAACTTTTTACTGCGTTGTACTTTAAGTATAGGGAAGTATTGATTTCAATTTTAAAATTAGAAATTTTAACAGAAATTCATGTTTTAGAGTTCCAAAGAATCAAAAAAGTTTTTTTAATGTTTGTCTGTGGGTGGGTATGTGGGTGTGTATGTACGCCTCATATCTTCTGAACGGGTGGACCGATTTCGATGAGCTTTAGATCTGGGGGTATATCAAAACTTCATCCACAACATGAGCTTTTAAGAAACCAAAGCTAACAGCGAAAATTAGACAAGTTATTATTTTGACTATTATTATAAAATATTATTTTGGTATTAAATTATAAGAGGAAGCTAACAGAAGATCTTAAGACAACTCTAACTTTTTTTTGCAAACTTTTTTGCTTCAAAATAACGTTTCTACAATTTTTTTTTTAATTTTGACTTTAACGCCTTATTATTTAAAAACGAGTTGACAAATCGTGACCAAATTTAATATCGTAATAACCCGACGGAGTCGCAATGTTAGTATGTTAGAGCAATTATAAATAATAAATTACTGTGTAGTAAAAGATATTTTCAATAGCATATTGCTTAAAAAAATGCACCAAAAATTGATATTATTTAAATATCGTAAGTTCATAGCGCTAGAAATAAGCAACAATTTTGTTGCTGTCCCAGTCTGCTAATTTGTTTGTTGAACCCTATAAATTCTTCAAACGTGAAAATTCATACCCGTTTATTTAATAAATGGAGGACTATAAAACATTTCTGTTAAAGCTATGAGCGAATTTATGCGAGCTTTCGTGAAATTTTTATAATTTTTTTCATGTAAGTTAAAATGTAAAATATAATTTCAATGGTGCTGAAGCGTATACGGGTACTTTATTTCTATGTTCAAATATATCAAATTAGTGACTTCTTCTTCTTCTTTAAACGCCGCAGCACTCAGGCTCAATTGACCGATTGCACACATGTTACATGCCGTCATTAGGCTAATTTCGGGGCGGTGTCCAGTAGTGATAGGATATTTCGAACGAAGATATTTGAACCTTTCGATTATTGAAATATCTCGAAGGGTTGTAGTAAATCATTCGAATGATTTTGCGACTTTTTTTTATTGATTTTGTATACTTTGGAGGCGAGCTTTTAAGCCACAGCCGCTACAAATCCATAATATGTGCACAATGCAGACAGAATTCGCGAAATCCTAAAATCCTATGGCCATTGAATAACGAAAATTTGCACTTGGTTGCAGTAAAATGACTAAAATAGCCAAGCTTTGATATATTTAAAGACCGGAGTTTAAGCCGCAGAAGAGCAAAATTTTTTGTTAAAATTCAATAAGTCAACAAAAAGCATGGGCGTACTCAAATCCATTAAGTTATACGTGAAACATATTGGACAAGAGAACTAATTTGTCGCATGAGAATTTAGAAAAAGTTGTTGTGTACTGCAATTCTTAAGTTGTTTATTCAACGGTG
Organism: Ctenicera cuprea; assembly: GCA_958336395.1. Lineage (NCBI taxonomy): Eukaryota > Metazoa > Arthropoda > Insecta > Coleoptera > Elateridae > Ctenicera > Ctenicera cuprea. The sequence continues at coordinate 42,590,516 of OY284489.1, read as the reverse complement.
GTTTTCCGTCCTTTATGAATGTTGATAGTTCAAACTTTTCTTTCGTAGAACTTTCTTGTTGTATTAATGAATTTACACGTTCAAATGTCATTTCAATTAAAACAATATGTTTGCAGTTTCATAAAATTGTTTCGTGAAGTACTTTCAAAACTTAAGACCATTCATATTCTACGCTCATGAACTCTGTTTTATTTAATTTTATTATTACATAAGCTTCAATTCCAGTTGACCAAATAAATAATAACTACCTGCACCAGTTAGATTAAGGTCAAACATATGAATGTGTTACCATTCTAAGCTCGTAAATATTTCGTTTAAAAGTTTAGGTATGCGCCAACTATACATTTAAAGAAAGAATGCCAAAATTGCTTAATAATTGATTGCCTCATAATTTAAATACTGGCAAACTATTAGACTTGATATCCGGACTATAGATATATTGCCCAGATATGCGCGCATTTTGGCTACTAATGATTGTATCGAACAAATATATCGACTATCAAATTCATCCGAAAACTAATTATTCGATTATAGAGTGGTGGGAGTCATGCGATCTAAAGTCACAAAACGTCAATACAAAAATACTTTTGAAAACATGATAAGTAACAATTTCTAAAATGTAGAAAATCACAGTAGACGTGCTTTGCTCATTGGTACTTGAACTATTAAACTTGAAAAATTTCACAACAGTGTTTTCCAATAAAATTACACGTTATGTATCGACATACATTTATTCCAATCTTTTGTATTGTTTGATTTTAAAAGTAAAAGTAAAATGAGGAAATATTATCATCAAACCGCCTGAAGTAATCGACCGCGAATCGAATGCCCAAAGATAAATACCAGAAGACGAATGTTTGATCAAATTTTTTAATTTTTTTAATTTAATAATCTAGAACTCAAATAACAATGCAATATACTGTATGGCAAATTACTGTTGCGTGACATTGCGATTTTAGATACATTTAGGTTACTAATAAACTTGAAATAGGTCTTTATAACGTACTATGGAAGTTTTTCGATTCCTTAACGGCTTATGTTGCAAGCATATTTATAAACGACAATTTGCTAATACATCGTCATAATGTTGAGAGATAAAATCTCTCTGCACATTAGTGCATACAAAACAAATGTTGCTTAACCTTTAAACAAGATAGTCTTTAGACATTATTCTGAAGCTCATACATGTTTGTCATTAACATATATACGACCCAACTTATTATCATGTAAATATGAGTACTTTCTCACCCATACATCTTTATTTGTCAAAGAAATAAAAATCACTTAGTGGTAGATGTCATAAACTGCACTTTTGTTAGATTTTGTTATGCATAAACCATTAAGTAATTATTTACTTATATTAATATAATTTGTTTTTAAGTTATTAGAAGAATTTATATTATGGATTTTATTGCCACTTAAACGTAAACTAATATGCGATATTAAAACAAATATCAAAAGTTTATTCTAAATAAAATAATTATTAACTTCAACATGTTTTTTTATTTTAGCTTTATACGTATTTCAACGCGTTTACACGTCATTATCAAAAGCAAGATAAAAGTAAACAGTTGGTGTTGCCATACGAACAAAAAATTTTCATAACTTGATCTTGGTTTTCTATATCTGCGTCCAGATGACTTGATTTTCACTCCAAAACGTCTAATAACCAACTTACGTTTGTCATGACAAAAGTGTAGATGCCATTGAATGATTGTGTTCTAATAAGTGTTTAACGTAATTGGATTTATGGGGGTGTTTATACTTGTAACAACGTACGTGTTCCTTGTACCTGATATCAAAATTTCTAATTGTTTGTCCTATATAAACCGAATTACAGTGAGAGTAATTTAATTTGTAGATGCCTGATTTTAGTAAATTGTCTGTTTTTTCTTTAGCATTAAACAAAGCGTTTAAAATGTTTTTTGTTATTTTTAAAGTTATTTTACATTCATTTCTTTTGTTTATAATTTTGGCAGTTTTTTTCTGATTGATTGCCAAAATATGGAATTGATGCGTATTTCATTTTATCTGATGAAGTAGTTAGATAAATTTTCTGAATAGCTAATCTATAATTTTTCTCTTTAATTAGCGTATCAATAAGTTGACTATTATAACCATTATTGTATGCAATTTGTTTAATAATCGAAATTTCTGTATTATTACTAATTGCACCTAAAGGAACCGGTAAAGCTCTTTGTATCATGGACCTGTATGCTGCTAAATTTTTTAGTTGTAACATAATTAACTCTAACTTAAAATACTTACCCATTTTCGAATTTTTCATTTAATATGTTGAAAAATAAAATGTGGTCGTTTTATCTTAGACGTCCCGACAAAATATCAAAACTCAAAACGTTTTAATATTTTATTTGGAAGTATTATAGTATGTATGAAACTTATGGCACATTAACGTTTGTAATTATTAAAAATAACTAAAGAATAGGCTCGTCGAGGAAAAGGTATTGATCTGAAATTCTTTTTTGGTGCTTTAATAGCGCTCCAGATTATTTATTCGCGGCGCTCTCGTAATATCAACTGTCGAGCAATAGAACATCTAACATAATTATTGGCTATTATGCAAATTGCAGTGTATTATTTAAATCTTACCTTCGCATGGTACAATTTTAGTGGAATTGTATATGTGAAGTAATAATAAATTTCATGATACATAGTACAGTGCGAACAATAAAAAACATTGTCAAGGAGTTAACGAAAAATTAATGTATGACGATTATTATCATTATTTATATTAACAAACTAGCACGTGAAAATTATTAACCCAATTACCCTGGTACTGCATCGATCAGATTAAACATTACATTAAACCGGTTAAATTTTGATAGCTTATTGCAACAAAAACCTTTTTAATTGGTGATTTTTCATATTTATAAAATAAATACCATTCGAGCTTTGGACTTTTTTATTATAATTTCTCAATCTTCCTGCATAGCATTTCAAACCATAAAAAATTGATATTTTTTTGTTAGTACCCAACAAGTTATCGTAATTTGACCGATTAATTCAAATCTCTTATGGCATTACTGCAGATTATAACGTACGTGCCAATGAGAGTACCCGATTTCCGTGCCTACAATCATTGAGATCAATTTCTTGTTGAAAACATCACTAGAGGTATTTAGTAGATAAAAAAACATGAACAAACGACTACTGACAAGGACGACTAGGATATAGCTGCGCTACAATACGCGAACGATGAGGGGAATTTACGATAAGAGTCGCAGGGATTGAAAATAGTCAAAACATCATAAGTAATTGAAAGGTTGCCTGCTGGGGGCGCTGTAATCAATGTTGAGTATGTTATGTTGTTACCTAAGTTCGACATCAGATGGCACTGCAATTGAGGTTCAATAATAAATTGATTGACAATTAAATTGAAAACATTTAACTCAAAATCGTTTTAAATTAGTAATACAAAGCTGAGATTAAAAGAAACAGTTTTAATACTTAAAATCAATGGCAGATCTATGTGGTGTCGAATCTAGGTAACAATATAAAATACCCAAACATCGATTACAGCACCCGCAACGTGCAACCCTCCTATTAGGTATAGTATAGTCACCACAAATATAACTCATGACTGCGATTTTCCTGTGATGTTTTGATAGTTAATTAACTCTAGCTAGTTAATTAAAAAAAAACTATTGTCTTAACTGACACTCCTTAAAACAATCAACAAGTTTATAAGAAAATTGGGAACACTTAATTCATTTACATGATAGCTGCAACAGCTGTTAAGTTCCAAATATCAATATTTCAAAAACATGCTAAAGAAAGTGGAAATAATCAAATATAATTAGCAAACTGCAGTGATTTTTACTTTCCAATACCTTCGGTATATTACTTACCCGTAACTTTCAGAAGTATTGATTTAATGAAAATTTTTGAAATCTATGATTTAACGGAATCACGCGTTTTGGGGCTCAAGTAACCCAAAAAAATATTTAAAAACACCTATCAATTAGCTCTAGTTAAAAAACATATTTTTCATTCATTGCATTTTTTAATAACTCTTTAAATAAACTATTTATATCGATTTTTAGTCCAAAATTCGAAGCGCATCTAATCAGCTTTATGGCGGTCGGTTCCATTCTTACTATTCTTATACGATATGCGACATCGTAAGGTTGCCTATATAAATTTTTTTCTTAGAAACGAACATAGGCTACAATTTCGTTTTTTGCTTAATACCATCTGTGGCAGCTCTATAAATTTTTGACAATCAAAAATTGGTACCCCCCTTTTTATTAAATGGGAAACAATAAATAACTTCTGCTTAAAAAGAATTACTCATTTTGTATGCATATTATGTTATGACAAACAATCTTTTTTCAATGTGCCAAAAAAATGTAAAAAAAACTTTGACTCGTTAGACAAGTTGGGATGCGAGCCGGTAAAAGTACTAAAAGCTGGCATCATCTTTGCTGAAGTCACGATAAATGACTGACTGAGCTACAATAAATGTTGAAGTATGGATGGAATGGACGGTTGTCTATAGAGCTTGTTATTTAAAAAACCTAACAGACGGTGAAATGTACAACGTTATAATTATAAAAATTACACTTTTGCGGAAACGGCAACTATTAATATCTAGTATGGAAAAGTTCTTTCGAGGTTAAACTTCAGCTTTTTTAAAATTGTTATTTAAGCAAAAACTCGCAATTAAATCAATATTTTCAAACATACTAAAACAAATCTTTGATAGTTTGACTCAAATACCAGAGTGTATGAAACAGCTGCTACATACTTTATATAAAATATAAGTATAGGTTAGTGCGATTAAGGATTTGTTTTACTTGTAGCATATCAGTTCGCCAGAAGTGGCTCATGGTAGGTATAGCTAGTATGATGATGTACGGTTTGGAGATGACTTTTCTTATAAATTTTTGTAAATTATCGCTTTTATGCTCAGCCATTTTATAGCTCACGAAGAAAATATAATATCAAAGTGAAAATATAGGAGTTTTTTTGTTGCATTTTTTGTTTTATACGCTATCCGCCGATTCCCCCAAAAATTATACCGTATTATTGTTGTATGCCGTTTAATAAAAAAAAATATTAATTGTTACGTTTAAAATTGAGCTAAAATCTAAATAAATATTAATAAATTCATACGGTGTCATTTCAATCTCACAGTAACTACAGTGTATTCTAAAATCTTTTTGGCAACGCGGTTCAGGTTATGTCTTCTATGCAGAAGTCCCTGGTTCCCACTCCTGTGTGGAAGAAACTTATTTTTTTCATTTTTTTGTTGTTATTGTTTCATTTTCTACACCAGTTCTACATTCAAATAGCAAAAAAATACTATTTGTACAGTAAATTATAAGTTTAATACTTCAAGTAATGAAATAATTAAATTTATACCTATTTCAATAAAATAAAATAGGCAAAAAAAAATAAAATAAAGTTTGTCTTACCCAGGATTGGAACCCGGGACTTCTGCATAGAATACAACGGGTTGAACCGCGTCGCACAACGAGATTAAAATATGTTGTTGCTGCTCTGGGATTAAAATGGCACATTTTGAATTTATTATTGATTGTTTCGATTTTTGATTTATTTTAAATAAAAAAATATTATTTTTTGACTAAGCGGCACTAATAACAGCTAATAACAATAATACAGTTTAAATTGTTGGTAAAATTATCTTGGGGATTAAAGTCCGTAAAAAGATAATTTCCATGTATTTTGCGTATGGTTCAACTTTTCTGGGAAACGGTGTATATACAGTATGGTGTTAACTGTAATATGTGGCGTATTTGTTAGAAAAACAAATTTTTAAAAAATGGTAAATAAATAAACAATTTAAAACTGTTGGTCAAGTTAATCCAAGCTCTAATATGCATAACACGTCTAAATAAATCAATTACTCACACTAAATACGAGGATTAAGGTCACAAAAATCAAGGTAGCAGTCATTCCATTAGCAAAACTTCTAAATACTGTCCGCCCATTGATAAATAAGATGTAGTTGAAGGATTTAAAGGATGTGTTTGTTACGCATCGCCAAATTTGACGCAGGTTATAACCTAGAAAACAATTTGCATGCTATTTGGCAATTAACGAACGCAATTAAGTCGAATTCTTATTGAAAAAAAATACACACTTGCAAATCGCAGCCTGTGAAATCAATTATATTTATAGAAATGTAAACGCACGTTTGTTGTACACCGTTATGTAACAACTAATAATAATTTTAAAAAAATAATAGAAGGACATGTTATTAGCGTTAAAGCATGTTGAAATAAATTATGGCGCTTTAATTGATAAATAAATTATTATCGATATGATGTTAGTTTATTATGTGAGAATTTCATTGTAGTTGCTATCAAACTGGAAAAGTATTTACAGTTTTCTGCCACGTGTAATAATTATATAAAGACCTAATAAACTTGCGCCGAAATCATTAAAAACTGAGAATATGTAAACAATAATTTAGATTTATACTGGTAAATCATCCTGTTTCTTTTAGATTTTCTCTTTTATCTTTATGTACTAAAATTATAAAATTAAATTAGAATAAATATCCTGATTTGAACACAAGTACTGCGTCAATATCGATTTCTTTTAACCTATGAGATAATCTATTAATAAATTTCACGGTTGAATTATTAATATCTGATAGATACCTTCACAAGTACAAAGGTTACCTTTTTCAAGATCAAAGGCATGGTTAAATGTTAATGTGAAGGATTTAATTAGTTACAGCGTTTTAAAATAGTTCATTAACACTAAACCAATTTTGTAGTATACGACTCGCAAATTTAGATAATCTAGATTCTAGAACAAATTATGATTTATATTAGACTATAAACACGATTTTAGCAAAACCACGTTTATTTATTCTGATTATTTAATTAATTTGCAAATATCAAATAAATAAAAATGTAAAACAAATGCAAAGTTATTAAAATTTTAATACAAATTTTAAAATTTCACTAATTTTAACAATAACATTTAAATTAATTTTAAATAAGAATCAGAAGTTCACATACAAATATAAAGATAATATTGTAATAATTTCCGTCTTTTAAAAATCGATTAGCATTTTAATGAGTTAAGGTCGCATACCGGGATAGTACGCAGAATTACTTTGCGTCAATAAGGTGCATCCGAACCACAACCAATTGTAGAAAGGTTAAATATTTTATTATGTCTCGAGGTTGCATAACTCGTTCAATTAAATATGTCCCTCCTTGGGCACATTTTTATTTCATGTTTTCTGTTCTTCCACCGTGTATTTAATGTAATACAAAATTTCCTATTTTAATTTTTAACATACATTTGCGGTATTTTTAATGCATTAATAATTGGAGTTTATTATTATTCGCATTTATTACTTCTTTCCAACCTTATACTAGTTAGTCAATTGCTTATCTCTGATCAGGACGATCCCAGTTCGATCTTAGGAATAGGTCAACTTAAGTTTGTACTCGAAATAATAGTGCTATTGGTAACAGTCCTGCAAAACTTTATTATGGGCAAACTAGAAATGACCAAAATTTGAAAGGAGAAATTAACCCTCTAAATATTACTGCTCCCAAAAATAAAAATTGAATCTTATCCTACTATCAATCATGAGCAATTTAGCTTAACCAAACATTTTTTTTGTCTCCCGTTTATTAAATAAAAAAGCATAAATTTTCTAATTTTAAAAATTCATAGAAGGCGTTACAGTAAAACTAGCCGACTGGAACCAAACCATGTTGTAGCTCATTCCTAGATCAATTAGCTTTTACAATTTAAAAAAAATGAGGATGCCACTTTTTAACCAATATTGTTTTGAAAATTTACAAAATAATTTTTTTTTACTTTATGGTTTTAATATTTTCGATATTTTTCGTAAATAATAACATTGTGCTTCCACGGGGCTATTACGGTAGAAAATTTGATCTTGATCCTCAAACACGTTTTTGAGTAATAATAAGCCGTCAAAATTTTCAAGAACTTGTAGCGACTGCCATTTTAAAGCCATAAAGTTTGAAAAAATTTTGTTTTCAGATTCAAAAAATTGTTTTCCGAAAAAAATGTTAACAAAAAAACATGTCTTACCTCCCCTTCCAGTTTAGGATTTTTTTAAAAGCTTGTTCCCCCCCCCCCTCCACCTCCCTGAATTGTACATATAACTGTACATTCTCAAACTCTTCGAAATCGGCCTATCTGTTCTGGCGTTACGAAAGGCATACCTACTCATACATACACTCACACAGAGAGACATAAAAAAAAACACCCTTTTGAATTCCTAGAAGTCGAAAATTTTCATAAAATCAATACTTCTCTATACCAAAAGTAGAAGAAAGTAAAAAAGGCACACACGCATTTAATATGTACCAGCAGAACCCATATGGGCTACGTTCCCCGCTTTTTTATTTGAAATTTTTATACCCGGCGCAGGAATGAGCGCTATTCCCGGAAAGAAAACTCCGTGGCAAAACCGTAAAAAACCGGAATACACGGCCCTGAAAAACAATTTTAAAAATGAGCACCTCCCTTAAAAAAGCTTCAAGAAAACAATCCTCGGAAGAGAATCCCATAAAATCCCCTTCAAAAAGTCCATTAAAAAAAACGGGAAAAGGTTAGATGCACTTAGCATTTTTCCCATTTCCAGGGGACTGCCTTAACCGAGATTTCCAAAGTGTTTGTGTAAGTAATAAATACGCAGTAAAAAATATTAGACATTTTCACATAATTCTCAAATGAAATTCGCTCTTGTTCATATAAATTGTCTAAAAAATCGATTGGCAAGAAAACAACACGTAATTTTTTTAATGACCAGAAAATATACGTGCTTTTGTTTATGGGATGTTTTACGGCGATTTTTTTTCGGAAAATTATTTTACTGGGTTATTTTTTCCGGGGAATGGTTCTATTGCAGAATGTTTTTACCGGGTTATTTATTCGGCCGATTTTTGTCGCTGGCGTTTCTTCCATCGATGCGACGTTTTGCGCTGGAAAGTTATTCTGGGATTTTTTCAGGAGTTTTCTCTGTGAATCGAAATTGGCACCTATAAACAACAGAAAAGTTAGGCGCAACTGATGGTATGAATAAAGTAAATAATCTGGCTGCACATAAATAATCTGCCGATGATATCTTAATTGTATATTTATCGGTTTGTCACGTACAGCTGTGTATTTTTGGAAGGGCCCTAGATGTAATTTTACGCAAGACCACTTTTCCCTAGCAACCTACACCTACTGCTTCTTTAGTGCACAACTGTGATTGTATGAACTACTCATATACTCAATAACTCAACCGCTTTTTTATGGAATATTATAGTGGTCCACTGTACAAAGGAAAATGATCTTTATATAAGGTCCGCGTAAATATGTGAGTTGTAATAGTAGTAGTAGGGACCCCACACCACTAAAAGTTGCAACAGGCGGGATGTCAATGTAATTTCAAATGTACCAACACTGTTAGTGTGATGCTTTTGCTCTAAAGAAATTCATTAGCATTTCTTTTCAAAATTCTGCTTATTTAACATTTGTTATATACGTTTGTGAATCCTGGGAGATAAACATAGCCCAATATACGATTTATTTATTGATATACCTTTGACTTTTACGCTCGTTTAAAGTACTTTACATATCTCAAATTAATCCAAGTTTCAATTTAGGTGATGTAATTGATCAAATACTTTTTAACTGGTTGTTTAGTGAACTGAAGTTAGGTGCATACCCTCGGTTTGACCCTGCATGTTTTAACAGACATAATGCAAAATATCTCGCGCTATACGCTGTATAAGTTTAACTGAAAAAAAATTCAAAATATGTTAAAATTTCTCGAAGGTTGGTTAAAGTAGATTATCATGATTTCAAATTCGAAATATTGATGCTTGAGTCCAGTGCATTTCTCCTAGTGTTTCAGTAGCAGAGTAATCCTCACTACTACTAAACGAGTCCAAGCAACTACTCCAATGACGAACGAGCTTTTTTGTAAACACATATTACAGTGTTAATAGCAATATCAGTTCAGCGCAATTCAAACATGCATTGTACTTTAAACAACTGTGGAAGGCAAAGCTATAACTACACCACTAATCAAGAAATTCTATATTGCCTTATGTGCGCCCCCTAGGGTTTACACACGGTATATTCACTGAATATAACGGTTATTTTAATTATGAATTATAATACTAGTGTCATTTTTATTAATCACAAGAACTGCTTCTCAGTTAAACTTGAAATCGATCTCATTATATTAAATCAAGTTGTAACTACCATCGATTATAAAAATAATATCAATAAATGTGTAATTATTTACCGCGGTTTTTACATTGCATTTACATAACGAACAAAAGCTATATTTAAATTTTTTCCACCAGCAGTAATTTTAATAAGGATAATTGTTACTTAATACGTTTCGCGTAACTGTAAGATATATCTGATAATAGGAGCAAGTTAATCAAAATAAATTGTCACATAAGTTTAAACTTTTATACAGAATAATAAATGATACAGTTCAGCCACTTTCTCAAGCACACTAAATAGGTATTTTGATAAGATAGCCTTTCTTCCTGGTAGCAGACACCTTTCACTAAGTATATGTATCTTTATTTAAATAAATAATTTATTTAACCAACCGGGTTTTAAATTTGTCTGCACCTTCATTGTTGTAAATCAATATTTGTGACGGTTACATTATAAAAATCAAATTTAATGGTATTGGCACATTTGCAATTGAGAACACGATGACTTCCAATATTTCAAGCATTACTTAACGTTCCATATTTTTCAGTTAAGTCATTAACTCATTCTATTTTGCAACTAACGTTTTATTTTAATGATTGCAATTAATACTAATTAAGCAACAACAGAACATTTTTTGTCTCCTAAATTATTATAATGCACCATTATTCTTGAACCATCTAAATCGGAACAAAAAATCACTTTTCGGATTAACCCACTATCATGGTTTTTGGCATTGATGAATATAGAAATTTCTAGAGTTTTTATTACAGGAGCAACTGATATTTACAACAAAAGGGCGCCGAAATAATTCATTTTGTAACGCTTTAAGTGAAAACTCGACCTCCCCAAATTAAAATTTATGTTCGTAATTCTTTAAGAACTTTGTAATAAGCGAAAGCAGGCGCCAGCCTGCAAAGAGCAAAATAAAACAGCATCGGACGTGACATTTTAACCGTCCACTCGGTCAAGGTGTAGTTCGCATGAAATTGCCACGCCTAAATTTATTTACCACAAAAGGCTCAATTTTTTCTGCTTTCCAAATTTTTTTTCTCTTGTGTAAACCAAGATTAATAAAAATTCAATTAATCAATTTAAACAATTTTTTTTGGAATTGATGTTTTAACCATACATACATACATAAACCATTAAAAGATAACTAGGAAGTAACGTAAAGAAATAAAAATTATCTTGGCAATAATTACTAATTTTACTTGATTTTGGTAAAGGCAAATTGCTCAAGATGCAACATTAATTGTGCTTACTTAATTTAAAAGGTCTAACGTTCTCTACACACGATTGTGTTTGAAGGATAGGCATTGAATAGATTGCTGAGAGAGAAGTAATTTTTTTTAGATTATTCATGAACGTTTCCGTAAATTTCGTTGTTTAAGTAGGTACAATATTGTAACGTACAGTATTAGAATATCAGAATAGTAAGTAAGCCAAAGGTGTATATTGGATTTTTAATGTGTTACCTTTAAAATGAAGCAAAAATAAAAGTTGTACTTTTACTTTAAAAATGGAGCTATTTGGTACCTATGTTTTTAACAAACGGTTAGAGTAGAAGAAATTTAAATAAATGCATGGCATATTTTATTTATTTAAGCAGACTTTTACATAGCAAAATAAGGTCCAGGCTTATATTCTTTTAACATTATAAATTCTACTTTATTTCTTCAAAATGCGTAGAAAAGCTCTGCCGCGTTGCTTCTTCTTATAGTGCCATACCCTATTCAGGGCGTTGGTTGGCTACCTCTCTCCTATGTCTGTGTTTGGTGCGCGGCGATAGATAATTTGCACAGACAGACATAGGGGACCTACAGTTTAACGTGGGCTCCGAACCACAGGAAGTGCTCGCACTTCTTCTCCAGAGAGGTTTTCCTGGGGAAAAATCCACCTCGCTGGTTTCCCGTTGCCTTGCGAGGGAGAACGACCGGGCCGGGAATCGAACCCGGATCCGCTGTATTGGTAGCCCGCGCGCTTACCACTGAGCTACGGCCGCTGTGCCGCGTTTAAGTCGGTGATTTTCATTAAAAAAATCAATTACGCAATATCTTAGCAGTTTTCGCACGATAGCATGGTGCGTTATCATGAAGATACGTTTTATGGAAGTATCTGTACGCGAGTATAATTTCTTCTTCTTCTTTTCCTTTTCCCTTTTGCCCTAGCGCGTCGGGTCTTCTACCCATTTTCGGCAAATGTCACGGTTGGCTGTCATTCTTTTTACTTCTCTCTGTTCTACTCTCTTTTCCAGACTTTGCTCCCACGTTTCTCACGGCTTTCCCCTACTTCGTGTTCCCTGTTGCCTTGCTTCTATTATTTGTCCAGACCACTTTAATTGTCTTTTCTCTACTTCTTGTATTGCTGGTTCTAGAGCTACTTCTTCCTTGGGACTGTATTTCTTCTGAGATCCCTTTTGGTTATACCGACTAGTCTTAGGCATAATTTGAAATAACCTATACCAAATTGCACTGTGGTATAAGGTATATTTTACAAACTCGCTACAGGATTTTGCTTCTGCATTATAGACCTTTTCTGGAGAGGGGTATTTTTTGTGAGGGAATTAAAAAAATATGACAGATAATTGTAAAAAAAAAATTTTTTCTGAAGTTTCATTAATACTGAATACAAGAAAAACATTCGTATTGGTTTAATATACGGCGTATCACGTATCCTATTTATGGCAGACCCCATTATGTCAGAAGATTTCTACCTTAATCTAGTGCCTTAGAAGCATCAATGTCAATTATACACGCGCACAGTGCTGCTATGTAAAATATACCAGAATCAGTGGCGTAACAAACACCCCACAACTCTCTCACCGCAGGGAGCCCGAACCTTATAGGTACCCGGAGCGATCAGGGGCCGTCAGACACTAAAAAAGAAAACATGAAAAAAAATACAGGGTTAATTGTACTTCAAAACAACACCACAATTCAATATTTTAATTTTTATGGCAAGTGAAAAATTTCGCGTCGATGCGTTACCAAAATATATGATCTCACCCGTCAGTCAGCTCGGTAATCTGTAGCCTAAATAAAAGCATAAAACCCCATTCCAGTGAAATAACCTAATAGTTGAATTTAGTAATAATTAGTTCAGTTTCGGTTTCAATCTTGAGCGAACATGTACAGTTAAATATTTAAAATATAATGCTGGTTGATTTTATATGAATCTAGCTAAACCAAGTGGCGCTCAAAAGAGAAAATTGAGCAAAAAAAAAGACGCAACAATAAAAAAAAAACTTTCAAAAATTAAGAGTTTCTCAGTGTTTCTGCATCTGGTAAAAGAAGTGCTTTTCTGAATCTGCGAATGTCAGTGATGTGGAGAAACCTACTGAAGTTGTTAAAGTACAAGATCAAGCTGCAACAGAAAACAATAAAACATACATGGCTATTTATCGAAATGCAGAAATTGACGGTGAACTTATATAAAAACTTTAAAAATTGGAAAAACTACGTAACGTACGAGCAGTTTTCTATAAACTATGGTTGTTATTAGACAAAATTGTGTTCTTACCGCAGAAGATTATCGATAGCGAAAATAAGGTAAGCCTACCTGCTAGTTTTGGTAATGTTTGTTTAAACGATAAAATTTTAAGTTTTTAATACTGATTCTGGTGTGTGACTGTTAAACGTCGATATTGCTTCTTTCTTAAGTTGCGTCTAACAAATATGGGGCCGGGGGCCTATTATAAAAGTTTGCGTGGGGCTCTCACGGTTTTCGTTACTGCTACTGACCCGATTCATTGCATTCTCATTGCTACAACTGACATAAAAAATTTTATTAGTTTTGTTTCAGAAGGGAGAGTAAACAATATTAACAATTTGCACAAATTATTGCTTTTTCTGGGGAAATTTATACCAATCAGCGTAATTAGTTATATTCGTTATGTTCAAATTAAACTTGATAAAAGTGGGTAGACGTTCAATTAAAACTAACTTGTTAGAACAACATATTTTTTGCGATACGACATTTTCTTACGATTTGGCCATGTTTTTATAACGATCCATTGTGTTTTAGTGAGGTTATAGAATTCGCTACTCCAATAGTCGAAAATGAACTATAGTCACATCCAAATTTTTCAAAATTGTATTTCGTACATGTTGTTAACCTTTTAAAATTACGTTCATTGGTATAAATTGTAAATATTTTTTTTTTCTTCCACTCTCCCATCTGAAACAAACCTAATAAAAAATTTTTACGTGTGTTGTGCCAGTGAGAATGCAATGATTTGGCTGTATTTTACATAACAGCACTGGTAAGACACTAGATTAGGGTACGTCTATAGAAGTGTCTGTGCGCGGGTATACTTTTAAATAACCAATAGGAAGCGCCATGAGAGTGGTCTGCACTAAGGTAAGGTATATGTTTACAAAATCGCAACGATGTTAAGTTATATGTACTCTTTCTAACACTAAGAATAAATTATTATTATTATTATTATTATATATAGAGCACGTCATATCAGAAATTTTTAGAGCAAAGAAGAATACATTTACATTTTTGTCGATGATCACATACTACATAACTCCTTCACATCTGAGTAATAGTTTAACTTCTTATTAATCAACCTTTCAGATCACAACTGTATCTTATTATTATACTATTTTAGTGTTTGCGATTGGTTTATGTACACTAGGGTGGTTCTAATTTTGCGACCTCGGATTTTTTTTAGCCGCACCATCTAAAGTCGTTCCAATGCCGAAAAAACAAACCTATAAAAATTTTGAGTTCAATCGAATAGTATTAACACGTGCCACCGAGCGCCGGAAGTTCCAAAATTGCAATTTTAATTGAATTCACTTGTTATCAAGTAATAACTCGCGAACAGTAAGTCTTATCGAAATTTTGATAATAACATAAATAAAAGGAAATTTAATTGACTACAATTTCTGTTATATGAAGTTTCTCCGAAAACCTACTGGATATTCAAGAAAGTTGCGTAAGTATTAGAAAAACGTAAAAAAATCGTGAAAAAACAATTTTTTTTATTAATAATTTGAAAATGTAGATGTATTACAATTTGCAAGTATTTTTCAATCATTTATTCAATTTTAGGCTAAAATTTGATAATACAAGTAAATAGATCTTGTGACATATAAATGTTTGTCGTTCTGTAATAACAATCTTCTACCTACTTTAACTATATTGAACTATGAATCAGTTACGAAAAAAAAACAGAGTCGAACGGTCAAACACTGGTTCTTTGTTTGTCTTTAATGGCAGCTGGAGAAGCATTTGGAGTAGATGTAAATAATTTGTTAATTAGACGATCATCTATTTATCGAAGCCGTGAACGACTGAGAACAGAATACGCTGAAAAACTTCGAGCTGAATTCAGTTTATCTGAAAAGGATGTAGTTGTCGTTCACTGGGACGGCAAAATTCTTCCAGCATTAACAGGAAAAGACCATGTTGACCGGTTACCTATAATTTTACCGTTCAAAGGGTCTCAGAAATTGCTTGGTGTCCCTGCATTAACATCTAGTACTGGTAAGGATCAAGCTACAGCAGTTTATGAAACTTTCCAAGAATGGGGTGTTACAGATAGAGTACAAGCTTTGTGTTGTGATACGACTGCATCTAACACAGGGCGATTAAAAGGAGCCTGTATAATATTAGAACAATTGCTTGAACGTGACATTCTATACTTTCCTTGCAGGCACCATATCTACGAAATTGTACCGAGAAGTGCTTTTGAAGAAAAGTTTGGAGCAACTTCAGGTTCAGATGTACTGATATTTAAACGTTTTCAACAAGCGTGGAGTACAATTACCGTTACAGTTTTTGAACCGGGAATAAATGATTTAGTTATTAGCCAAGCACTACAAGATGTAGTACATGAGATGCTTTCATTCTGTATGGATCAATTACGCAAACAGCAGCCACGAGAGGACTACCGAGAGCTCCTAGAATTAACAATAATTTTTCTTGGTGGTACACCTCCACGACGAATATTTTTTCGCGCCCCTGGAGCAATGCATCATGCTCGTTGGATGATGAAGGCAATTTATTGCTTAAAGATGTTTTTATTTCGCGGCCAAATCAAAGAAATAAAAATAAACGAAATTGCACTCCGTGATATTTGTATCTTTTTAGTAAAATTATATATTAAAGCATGGTTTGGCGCACCTGTTGCTGCTGAGGCACCGCATCAAGATTTAGTATTTCTTAAAAATTTAATTAAATATGAAGCGATAGATGCAAAGATATCACGAGCAACATTAACAAAATTTTGCGGCCACTTATGGTACTTGAATCCATGAAGCAGCAGCGTTGTCATTTTTTAGCGAAAATGTGACTTGTGAAACAAAACAAAAAATGGTACAAGCAATTAACTCAAAAGAGAAAGATTCAGAAGGCAGTAACAAACGTATTATATCAAATCCGAATGATGCATTACAATATCTGGAAAAAGATATCGACGAGTTTATTACAACAGAATCTGTTAACTTTTTCGATCGTTTCAAGATATCTAAAGAATTCTTGAACTTAGAACCATCAGAATGGAATGTGAACGAAGGTTTCCAAGAAGGTTTGGAAAAAGTAAAAAGTCTTCACGTCACAAATGATATTGCGGAAAGAGGTATTAAACTGATAGAAGAATATAACAGCTTAATTACCAAAAAAGAGGATCAAAAGCAGTACTCGCTACAAGTTGTTAGTGATTATCGGCGTCAATATCCGGAGTCGAGTAAAGCTTCTTTAGCAACCAAAAAGTAATTATTGTGATATGTATATTTCATTATTTTATATTTCTTGCTGTATTATAATTCTTTAAATTTATGTAATTTCGGTAATTCATTTTTATTGTTCGTTTTTTTTAAATTGGTAAATACATATATTTGTTTTCAAATTATAAATAGAAAATAAAAATTATTATTAATAGAAATTAAAAATTTAAATATTTTTACGTTTTTCTAATACTTTACGTATATTTTTTGAGCATCCAATAGGTTTGCGGAGAAATCGCATATAACAAAAATTGTAGCAAATTAAATTTTCTTTTATTTATATTATTATCAAAATTTCGATAAGACTTACTGTTCACGAGATATTACTTGATAATAGGCGAATTCAATTAAAATCCGCAATTTGAGAACTTCCGGGGCTCGGTGGCACGTGTTAATATTATTCGACTGGGCTCAAATTTTTTATAGGTTAGTTTTTTCGGCATTGAAACAACTTTCGGGGGTGCGACAACAAAAAATGAAATTTTTTTTTCTACTAAGTATAACGTAGAACCACCCTAATGTACACCCACAATTCTGCTTTAAACCTGGAATACATTTGTTAATAATTTGTTACTATTAGCATCAACAGCTGTTTTTTGCCAACACCTTAGTATCGCAGTGATTAATATGCCAACATATTAATGTACCGTATTAAACTTTATGGTTGGTTATTCAAACAGACCGCGGCATATAAACTGCGAACTACAAAAGCTGTAAGAGATTTAAATACCTAAAAGGTAAAATAGCGCCCACCCTAGAAACCTTTTAATAACCGACCATTTCTGATGTTAAATTAAGCACTTTTCATTAATTTGGTTAATTAATTGATTTCTGCAACCACACTGCTCAATCTATTAAACATCAAAACAACACAACACGCTTTAGAGCTTGACATGTTTTATTGAGTTTAGGTCCGGAGTGTAAGCTGGCCATTCTAAACTATTAATGCCCACAGCGTGTAAATACTTATTTACAGTATGTGCAGCAAGCGGACCAATATGTGGAGCAAAAGACATAACTGCTTCAGATAAAATATCCTCTATTTATCTGGTACTTGCCAATAATCCGTTAATACACATGAGCTCAGTGCGACCTTCCAAACAGATATTGTATCACGGAACCTCCTCCACCATAACATTTTTTCTGGCAGAAGGTTTCTTCCAAGTATCATTCATTATCCCTTCTCCACACCCCTTCTCTGCCAGAAACATAACCTAGCTACCTAGCAAACTTTGGCAGCTGTACGGTGCCTAGGGTGAAGTTCAGGACTAACTGTTGGTCTTCTCGCTCCTAATCCAACCTATTGAACCCTTGTTAGTGTGCGCTCAATAATGTTGGAATTTCTCACTTTTGCGAGACAATTTCTGGCTCCAGTTGCTGTAGAATGACGATTTCTTAAAACAATGAGAGTGACAAATGGGTTATCTCTTGCTGTTATGGCCCTTCTTCGACTAGAACCATGTATGCGCGATAGCGAGCTTACAACTTGCAAATGAGTACATAAAAACAAAAGCCATAAAACTGGGTAGTCTAAATGACGTATTTCGTTGTGGCCTTCAATTATAGCTCTTCTTGTGTTGAGTTGAACTAATTTTGAAATTTTGAAAAATGAGCTGTCAGATACAAAAACTGAAGAGGTCGACATATAATAGGCTTGGCTGCAAGAAATGCTATAATATGATCTCATTTTCTTGTTTGCTGGAATGTTAAATCTAATAATATTAATATTTTCACCCACAATATATGTAATTTAATACTGAGTATTAGATGTAGCAAGCAATGTTTCAGACTAGTAGCCTGAACTTTACTATTTTTGGAAAAGCTATAGATATTTACATCCACACCACATTACCTACGTAAATTAAGGCTTTACTTGCAATATGAAACATACATCATAACTGTAAGATATAATCGTTAATTATATCAGTTTGTCAATCTTTTCAAATACCACATTTTTTAAATTTTAAATGTTAATGCTTCGACATCACCCACGATCTTTACATAAATGTTCATCACCTACCAACGTAGTAATAAACTTTGACATCACAAGAATTCAATTGCTACAAATACGGTTTGATTTTGTTATTTAATTTGAACGCTTCATTTTGTGTTACACAACCTAACCACAAATGCATCCAGCAAAATTGTTTCCTCATTAAATTGATTTATTCCGCTTGTAAAGTTGTAACAAATAAATAATTGGTAAAGTCCACTATAAAGTACTGTAGTGTGCGCTGTAAAACGGCTTTGGAGGTTAGACCTCATTTGCATGAGCGTGGAGAAACTCCTCTTGCAACACCTTCGAACAAAGAATTGCAGTCACGAGGAAAGTATACAGGTACGATGAGCGGGGTTTTCGTTTCGCGTCACTAAAATTAGATATACATACTCCTTAGATAATAATCATTTAAAATAACAGCATACTAATTTTACACAAGTTTCATTACTATTATTTTCAGATTTTTCAAACTTGAATAACTCGAAAAATATTGGTTGCGTGGAAATATTGTTTGTTTGGTTTATTTTGTCGAGTACCATTCCATAGTTGGTGGCCGAGAATTCCGGAACACCCTGTATACGTTTCAATTACTTACTTCTTCCTCATTGTTAACTAATTGCACTTACACTTACATGTGTTTTAAACTGTTGATTTAACAACTCGGCTTTCCAATCAATAGTACATGTGCAAGCGCACAAAATGTACAGACAGACGTCAGACTCCCCTAATAAAAAATTTCTAGATAACCAATAATTACTTCCAAACTGTGTAATATTACGCAACATTGAGTAATTATTAAGTACAGGGTTCGCTAACAGGTTTGGCATAAATTTAACCACGAACTCTTCAGACGAAATTATGTCGATTAAACCGAACTAATCTATATACAAAAACGCATGGTTACAGAGCTACAGCTTTCCGAAGATCGAACAGTCTAATTACTTTATTAAATTTTATTAATTTTATAATAATTGTGAAGTAATTTTTAAACAATTTGTATAATGCAAAAGAAAAAACAGACGATTTGCTTAAATCAGGCATTTACAAATTAAATTGCTCACATTGTAATTCGGGTTATATAGGCCAGACAGTTAGAAATTTTTATATTAGGTACAAAGAACACATACGCTGATAAAAATTTAAACACCCACATTAATCCAATTATACTAAACTCTTATTAGAACACAATCACATAATGACATCTAATAATACTATAAAATGTTTACGTTTTTGTGATAATAAACGTAAATTAGATATACTGGAAGCATTTGAAATACACAAACATTTAACAACTGTACCGCTATTAGACGTTTTGTAATGAGAAATCAAATCGTCTGCAAACACTCATAACCAAGATCAAGTCACCAAGTTCTATTGTTCCTATGGCAACAGCAACTGTTATTACCTTTGATAATGGCATGTAAACATGTCGAAATACGTATAAGGGTAAAATAAATACTTGCTGTTGCAGTTTTGTCTATAAAATCTTATTCTCCGTGTGAAAATTCACATAAAAGATACTCTTGTTGAAAATGCCCTTATCCAACAGTTTTCTAGATAATTATATAATTGTGGAAAATTTAGTTGCCATGAAGGTCTGGGTGTCTTTTTAAGATGCGTAAATGGTATGCACAAACTTTAAGGGTAAGTTCTGCACTTCAAAACAACAAAAAAGGTTCAATACACATGGGCCGGAAAAGGTTTCCTTACAAAATTACAGCCTATTTGCACCGTTAGGACTGTTTCCTCTTCAGACGGCTTCAACGCCGTAAGGAAGTCTTCCTGAGCCCATGTTTATCGAAACTTTGCGAAATTTGTACAACCTATCTACGCACATTAAGGAGACGCTCAGACTTTCACGGCACTTTAATTTTCCCCAAAAATTGAATTATCACGAAAGCCGTCCCCGTATCAGACACGCCTGGTGCAGTTCTTGAAACAAAAATAAACAGAAATACTAAACTAAATGCAGAGTTGGGTTAAATCGACATTATTTGGTCTGGATAATTTTGTGGTTATATTTATACTATACCTTTTAGGGACACCCTGTAGAGTTTAAAAATGCCTTATTGGACATTTCCAAATGATTCGTATCATGAAAATATCACTAAGTATATAAGTTTATGTTTTTTATTAAACGTCCTTATAGTTACGAAATAATTTACCTATTCTTTATATTCAACAATATGCGTGAGGTAGTAGTCAACATAAATTTTTCATTTTATACGAGTACTGTTAATGCTGACCGTAAATATTGCTATTGCCCTAAAAAATACATTATTATACGTCTGCAGCTTTAGAAAAGTTAAATCATTGCCATGTGCATAGTAGTACATTGACCGTAATCACATACATGACCTTACTTACCAATAAACGTAATCTTTATACTTTTACTTTGTGCGTGCGTGTGACAAGAATTGTCGCACTATGTTTAACAAATTACATGGTTAAATGCTCATCGCGTGACATTACACTGTGTTGATGTTATTGCAGTAATAAAATTATAATTGTGTCAACTATCGATTGCAAACTAGGTTGCTGGAAGTCATTAATCCCAATTTTACTTGGTAATGCAAGGTCGGGAATATCGTGTTCTGTTTTTAATCTTCTCGGTTTCTATCACTCGTCGAGGGTCTTTACCGACTCAACAGTTCCCTTCCATTTTTTCCTTTCATGGGCAATCCTTCGCACATTATCTATCTTGCTTCCATAGTTAAGTATTGGACGTATTATTGTTTTATACATCCTAATTTTTGTTCTTGATAGGAATCTCGTCTTGAACATATCTTGCATGGAGTAAGTAGTACGCCCTGGTTCCTGTGAATATTCTTGTCCTTATATCTTTCGTTATACCACTTTTTTATTGATAACAGCGCCGAGGTATCCAAACGACCTTACTCTTTCTATTCCTAGATCGGCGATTGCTTGGGGTGCACCGTGTGCTGGTGTTCTTGATATTCAGGTACTTGGTTTTTCCAATATTACCTGAAAGTCCTACTTGCTCGGAATCTTGTTTGAGTGTTTCATGCACATGTATAACATTTCATTCCTCAGTGCTAATGATCAACCAGATCATCCGCATAGCCTAGTATTTGGTACTGGTTTTTGAATATATAGTCATCATGTCGGATTACAGGGTGGCGGTAGCTCAGAGGTTAGGCGCTTGTCCTCTAATGCTAATGGTCTGGGGTTCGAATCTCCGCCGAAGCCATGCAGCAATAAAAACCTATGCCAGAACCCGCCACTCACATTCCCCAATCCGGTGTAGGCATCCGAGGGATCTTAATGCCTGAAACCTTTGGTATTTAGTCGTTCGGATTCGACGTTAAACTGTAGTTCATCCGTACGCCACCTTAACGCTAAGGAGAGTACGTGTCAGAGAATAGTGCCGAAGGCCAGCAGTGGGACGTAAGGGCTGGTTATGAATGTCGGATTGGGTTTCCTTCTATATGACTTTCCTAAACTTTAGATATTGTTACTTCTCATATTTGCAAAAGTACATTTGTTTAACATTGTTCCGGCAACGCTCCAAAGCAAGCGCAGACCGCAGAGCGTACTAGTAAATAGGGATATACCTGCGGCATTAGTCACCTGGGTCAGTACACCTAACTTCCAACAGTTTTTTTTCGTGGTTCTTTTTCCCACCCGCTGTTTTTTTCTTTTTCTCCGTGGTTTTCTTTTCACAACTTTTTTACTTGTAGATTCCGAAATTCTATATTTCTGTTTTCATACATTTTTGATAAATGAAAGCTAATTGATTTTATGCAAAGTTTCTAGTAAAAAGATGTATTGAGACTCAAATAATTAAAGACTTCAGTTTTTAGAAAAACAAATTTTTGCTCTTTTTAACTGCTACGAAACATACAATTTGCTTACCTAACTTGTTAATTGTGGAGAAGTTGTATTTATTTTAATATATGGTTTTTAACTGGTTCAAAATTATTGATTTATCGATGGTTTCTGTATGTATTCTCTTCATAGGTGAAAATTGTGCATTGATTGTTAAAAACTAATATTTTTTTACAGAATTTTAATCAAAAAATCGAGTTAACTTGAAATCTGAAACAAAATATGTCTTGCAAACCGAAACACTTTCTTTGGGAAGCACCTATAAATTCTTTAAAATTGCACTAAAGAGTCGGTAACACTTATCATATTATGGGTTGTAAGTCTGTCACGCTGTAAAGAGAGCCTAAACCGCAAAGCAGACTAGTAAACAAATAAATGCCTGGGGGCATGGCCAATGCACCTGACTAAGTTACAACAAAAAATTGTCTAGTTTTTTTTTATAAAAAAATCGATTTTTGATTTTTTGTAAAAATATTCCCGATATTAAATTAAATCACAAACGGAATTACAACCTCGCACGCCAAAACTTTGAGAGGGGGATTAACCCCACCAAATATCGCTGAACCTAAAAGTTCAGTTATAAATCTTATTCTACTATCCCTCGTGAGAAATTTAGCTTAAAAAGAAATCGTCTCCCTATCTATTATTTTAAGATTTTCATAAATTCATAAAATGCGTCACACGGAAATTAGAGAACTGAAACGCGAATCAAATTGTAGCTCATCCCTAGTTCAGCTAGCCTATACAATTTAAAAAACCGTTGCTCAGTTTTTGACCAATATTTATTTGAAAATGTCAAAAGTTTGAAAAGTTTTTTCACTTCAGTGATTGAATAGTTCTAAAAGTTTTCGTAACTAGTAACATTCTGTATTCCTAGGGCTTTTACAACCTTAAATTTCACCCAGATCTGAACCCTTGTTTTTGAGTAAATAGGCGTAAACCAAAAATATTCAAAAATTCATAGAAGGCGGCACAGAAAGATTATCGAGCTGGGACAAGAACCAAATTCTAGCTAATCCGCAACTCTATAAGTCTGTACAATTAAAAAAAATATTATCGCCAGTTTTTGAGCAGCACCATTATTAAAAAATTCCAAAATTTGGGAATAATTTTTACTTCACAATTTTCAGAGTAAAAAATTTTCCATCATAGTAGTATAACGACCCATAGAGCTACTAGAAAACCAAATTTGATCCAGATCTGCCAGCTTGCTTTTGAGTAGCATAAGGCGTTAAATTCAAATTTTTTGAAACGTCGTAGCTGCCGCCACTTTAAAGCTACAAAGTTCGGAATAAAGTTAAATTAGTTTTGCAAAAAAATGCTACCAAAAAATATGTCTATCTTCCGTTTTCGGTTCCGGATCATAAAAAAAACTGCTTGTCTCGACAATTCTTGATTATACCGAGGTATACGAATTTTCATTAAAATCGGCCCTGAGATTTCACGTCATACATACACACATACTAAAATAAAAAAAACATTTTATAGGTTTCCAGTGGTCCAAATCGTGTATTTCCGTCTCAGAGTCGATCGATGTTAGAAAATATATGTGCCTACATAACGGTAAATTATTACTTTTACGCCGGATGACCTTACTGCAATTAATTTGTTTTAACTAATATTAAAAAAATACTTCCACAATAAAATATATAAGTACTTTCTTAATAGCAATACAAATGGTGTTTTATAGCGATTTGTTTCGTTGTTTCAACTGTTAAGCACTTTTAAGCAAATTTCAAATTAGTAAACAAACATCAATTTATAAGGTTAAATTTCACAACCTTTCATGATGAAATATTCAACGCACCAAAGTTCACTTCTATCGCTAACTAAGGAATACAGGAATTATGAATTTTTATGCTAGCCCACGTAGTTGTTAATTATAAACCAAGACATTTCAGCTAATTTAAAAAAGATTCCACGTTCATTTACAAAAAATAGTAATATTGTTAAAAAATATTGACCTATACTTACAACTCCAAAAAGACTATTATAAAGTTAAAAAAATTATTATTGCAGCTACACTTTCTATTCATACTTTATATAGTAGTGGTAAGCGATTTGCTTTTGTCTTGATAAATTAATGTCACATATCACACGCTTTGATAAGTTGCATATTTTCAACTTTAAATTAAAATTTATGCTGAATATTATTATTTGATTTATATAATTACAGAGATAAACAAATGCTTTAAATGTTTTATATTCAAAACCATACATTAATAATTTATTTAAATAACCAATATAAAATTGTATTACTCTTAGCTTTACTTCGTTGAAGTTAATTTTAATTTATTGTAAATAAAACAATTCTTAACTTCAACAAATTTATTTTTTACGTTTTAGCCTTATACGTATTTTGACATATTGACATGTTACTTTCAGAGGCAAGATTTAAAGTAAACAGTTGGTGTTGCTATAGGAACAATAAATCTTCATAACTTGATCTTGGTTTTCTATATCTCCGACTTGATTTCTCATTACAAAACGTCCAATAATGGTGAACTTAAAAGATCAATTTGTTCATTCATTAAAGGTACGCCGTTTTTAAATGTTTGTGAATTTTAAATGCTTTTAGTCTATCTAACTTACGTTTATCACCACAAAAGTTTAAAAGTTGTATAGTGTTATTAGATGGCATTGAATGATTGTGTTCTAATAAGTGTTTAGCGTAATTGGATTAATGTGGGTGTTTATATTTGTAACGTCGTACCTGTTCCTTTTACCTTAAATCACAATTTCCAATTTTTTGTCCTATATAAACCGAATTACAGTGCGGGCAATTTATTTTTTAAATGCCCGATTGATTTTACTAAATTGGTTGTTTTTAATTAGCATTACACAAAGTGTTTAAAATGTTTTTGTTATTTTAAAAATTATTTTACACTTATTTGTTTTGTTTATAATTTTGTCATTTTTTTTTCTGATTTATTGCCAAAATATGGAATTGATGCGTATTTCATTTTATCTTATGAAGTAGTTGGATAAATTTTCTCAATACCCGTATAACCAAATCTATAAAGATGTCCTAGGCGATAGAGATATTTAAAGATGCGGTAAAGATTACGTGATACAGGTGTAATATGTATTGGAGCTGTACTTTAGCCTATACCTTAACTGTATAGATTAAATATTTACCGCATCTATATGATATCTATACTTGTTTCCAGTACAGTTTTATCTTTATCACATCTGTATCACATCTTATTCTATGCTATACCGCACCGGTACTTCAAGCAGGGATTTTATCTTTATCGGATCTGTAGAAAATATATACTGATTGTCTTTACAGTTGTACCTTTAACAAATCTCTACAATATCTTCATGCAGGCTATATCGCACCTGTAGCGCAATTACCGCTTTTGTCTTTATCGAATCTGTGCTAAATATATACTGCCTGTCTTTACAGTTTTATCTTAAGCCTAAAACCGCTGTGTATAGCGTCAATCTAAACACTATCTTTATTTGTTGGCTTTGTGTATAAAAACGTTAAAAATGGCGCATCAACAAGATCAAGAATTTAAAGTTTACGAATTTGATGGAACCTTGGAGATTTGTGTGCTTCCTACAATTATAATAATAATTTATGACATAATCATTAACCAAGGCTGCTGTCTCCAATGTGGAGTTATTTTCGATAGGGGGATCATTTACCACAATATCTATAAACCACAAGTAAATAAAATGATAACCTTCATCATAAACTGTTATTACACCTATAACCCCCCCCCCCCAAGGCCAAAAAAATCACCTAAAGCACTAGAAGTAAAGTGTTTTTGAACATGTAATTGGAAAAAAATTGTAAATAAATATATTTCATCGGCTAAAAGTTTTCCAGCGAAACACAATAAGAATGACTCAATTGCAAAGAAACTTTCTTAACGGTAAAACCTAAAACCAAGCCGGACGTTAAACAATGCATGGCTTAAGATCAGCTGTAAACCTTTATGGGGGTTTATAAACAGACCTGTTTGGAAAGTCTACTCACCAAAAAGATAAAGATATTTAAAGCTTGTCCCAGCGCCAGCAGTACAAAGTACGAACCGATATCAACATGGACATATTACGTGATATTTTTTTCTTGAAATTACAATTCTGACCTCAGCAATGGCGAGAAATTCAGAAATAATGTACTTTAAAATAGTTGGTGGTAAAATAATACAAAGACATCAATTATTTCGAAGTAAGATTCTCGAAATGTCTGAACCTACTAAAACTGTTTTATATTTTATCCCCTATAATTCTTCACTGTTTATTTTTCTTAATACTTTACTCTATCAAAATAGTCTGTTTTCACGTGTTTCTTGAAATTTTAATACTATATATAATCTAACGTCGTTTATATCTGCTTTTTTTCACTTCGCTTGTATGCAGTGTTGGAGTACGTATTCAAAACACTTGATTGGGAAAATAGAGGGATCAGCATAGACGGCGAAAAACTCAATAACCTAAGATTCGCCGACGACATAATGATAGTGACGGACAACTTGGGCGAAGCAAAGGAGATGCTTACCGAACTAGTGCGAGCAACAGGAAAAGTGGGACTCTGTATAAACACGCAAAAAACAAAAATAATAACAAATATGGTACTTGGAGGAACAATAACAATAAACAACGAAATTATAGAAGAAGTGAGAACATATAAATACCTTGGTCATGAAATTACACTAAGTAGAGACAACCAAACACATGAGTTACAAAGAAGAATAGGCCTGGGATGGGCAGCCTTCGGAAGACTCAGAGATATTTTAACCAGTAACCTACCAATGAGCCTAAAGAGGAAAGTATACGATCAGTGTGTCCTGCCTACTCTGACGTACGGAGCCGAAACTCTTACGCTAACAAAAACATCTATAAGAAAGCTCCAAGTTACCCAAAGAAAAATGGAAAGAGCTATGATCGGTATCAAATTGAGAGATCGTGTACGAAACACAGAAATACGCAAAAGAACTGGAGTTTGCGACATTATAGAGAAAATAACAAGGCTGAAATGGAATTGGGCAGGGCACATCGCGAGACTGACCGACTCCAGATGGACGAAGAGGATAATCGAGTGGAGACCCCGCACAGACAAACGAAACAGAGGAAGACCCCCAACTCGGTGGAGCGATGATATCAAAAGACTGACAGGACATTGGATGAGAGACGCACAAGATCGATCTAGGTGGAAACAGTTAAGGGAGGCCTATGTTCAACGGTGGACTCAAATATGGGCTGGATGATGATGATGATGATGATTGTATGCACACTACATAGTTGTCTTTTTTTTTTGTTTCGGCATCAGTTTATTAAAAACTTAGCAAAGCTACAAACGATACACTTTACCAACTATTTATAAAATGATTTTACTCTACATTAAAATTAATGTAAAAAACAAAATTAGAAAATGAGAAACATGAAACACATTTAACTTTAAAAATTTCAAGAGCCCACAAAAATGTCTAACTTTATTATTAAGCGTCCAATGCGTTTTCTACGTAGTCCCTGTTAATCACGTTTTATCCAAGCATACTATACGCCCTTAACGAGATATTAAGCAACGTCACTATAAATTTTACTGCAAAAAAAACGGTTTAACCCTAACTGTAATTCTTGGTAGTACATTTGTATCATATTGTCCATCATAACCTTCTGTAATACTCTTAAAACATTTAGCGGTCGAATCTTATAAGAGGCGAGATTAGCTCAGGGTGCAAGGAGACCGACTCACAAATCAAAGATGGCCAGTTCGATTCCCCGCTAAGGTAAAGTATGCAGCGCATTTTTAAAATTAAAAATCTATCAATAAATACATTAGTGTAAATGAAATTAGCTAAAAAAATACAGAGGGGTTGTATAAAATATTATAAAAGAAAATATATCCGCGTAAAAAAATATTTTTTTTTTAATCTAAAATTAATTGCTTGAATTATCTATACCGCACCTTAATTTGGACGATACAGCATCGGAATAGTATCTTTAAAAACCTATATCGTATCTTTACAGTACCTTCATGTGCTCTATACGCAATCTTAACTGCATCTGTACTTTAACTATATGTTGTCTGTACAGGAGCTTTACATCTTATATACAGAGTTAGTAAAGACAACTATACCCAATCGATATGTAATCTCTATCGTCGCGCTATCCATAGGGTACAGAAAGCCTGTATCGACTAAAGATTTAAATACAGGTTCGATATAGGTTCTGTATTGTGTGGTTATACGGGTAGCTGATTTATAATCTTTCTCTTTAATTAGTGTATCAATAATTTAAGTATTATAACCATAATTGTATGCAATTAGTTTATAAATCGAAATTTCTCTATTATAACTAATTTCACCTGAAGGAACTATTAAAACTCTATTTATCATGGACCTGTGCTATTCAGAACTATCCAACTATCGAACTACTTCATCAGATAAAATTAAATACGCGTCAATTCCTAATTTTGGCAAAAATCGTAAAAATTGCCAAAATTATAAACAAAACAAATAAATGTAAAATAAGTTTTAAAACAACAAACATTTTAGACACTTTGTGTAATGCTAAAGAGAACAGACAATTTATTAAAATCAGGCATGTACAAATCAAATTGCTTGCACTATAATTCGGCTTATATAGGACAAATAATTAGAAATTTTGATATTAAGTACAAGGAACACGTACCTACGTTGTTACAAATATAAACAACCACATAAATTCAATTACGCTAAACACTTATTAGAACACAATCCTTTAATGACATCTAACAACACTATAAAATTTGCACTTTTGTGGTGATAAACTTAAGTTAGATATACTAAAAGCATTTGAAATTTACAAACAATGAATGAGCAAATTGATCTCTTAAATTCCCCATTATTAGACGTTTTGGAACGAGAAATTAAGTCATCTGGACGCAGATATAAAAACCAAGATCAAGTTATAAAGATTTATTGTTCCTATAGCAACAGCAACTGTTTACTTTCAATCGTGCCTTTGAAAAGGATATGTCAACATGTCGAAATACGTCTAAGGTTAAAATAAAAAAAAACCGTTGAAGTTAAGAACTGTTTTATTGACAATAAATTAATATAAAATTTCTAAAAATTCAACAGACTTCAATTATTTTGAGTTTCTCATTCGAAACTATTACGAAACACGAAATATTTTTCTACACGTTTTCACTTAATATTGAAAAGAGAACGCATACAAAATTTAAATATTACTTGACTTCTGAAAGAAAACTGCAATAACTATCTAAGTTTCTTTGTTCAATGCACTCGATTTAATTTCAAAGTTTTTTACTAAATTCTAAAAAGCTTATTCAAATCTGAAGGTGCTCTTATGTAATAAATTTCATATTTAATTACTTTTAATTTATATAATTTGCATATAGATGTTGAATATGCATTTGAAAATAATTCTAAATATTAATTTAATTTCTAAGGGAGCTGAACGTAACTAATGACTAAGCGCGTGATATTAAATTAACATAATTACCATTTTACAAATTTGTTCACATTTCTGAGAATTATTTAACATAATGAAACATTATAACTATAACAAATTTTAATGTATCTGTTTCAACATGCAAATATTTCGGTAATTATTGTTTACGAGAAGATATTCGGCGTTTTAATTGCATAAACACATCTGCATTCGTTTTTGGTACTGAAAGTGAAAACAGTCTAGAAAAACTGGATTATGTTTCGTGTTGAAGGTAGGTAGAACCTAATACGCCAGTTCATAACGTGGAACCTACTGTTTTGATCATTTATTTAGATATTTCTGTTTCCGTCAGTTCTACAATGTTCTAATAGATTGAAAAGTGATGCAAAATTAACAGAATACGTGGGCAATGCTGCTCCTTAACATTACCAAACTCAAACGAATTTGTAACTACAGGTAATTAGTGCAAAGCTTTACATTAACTGTTAGTTAAAATTATAGTTAATGACTTTATTGTTCGCATGACGAAACTTTATATGTATACAAACCAATAAAGTTAATTAAGGGGAACGTCTGAATCGAGCATTTTCTGGTTCTTTAATTAAGGGATACAAGTTAACTTAACACTAAGACAACCTCTAATTTAAAACTTGAAATAAATACGGACTTCTTTTCTATTGTTGCTTGTGCAAGAAGCAGAAACAATTAACTCGTCCATCTATAGAATTGTACGCTATCTTGTTGTTCATCCATTTGTTAGTTTATGTGGGTTAAAAAAGCTTATGTAAAACTCTATTTGCATTAACGCATTATACTGGCTACGGAGATTTTAATGATAGGTTAGCAACTAACTCAAACTAAAGTTTCCGTCCGAAGCTGTTTGTTACAACGATATACCTACTGTGCTCTGTGTACAGATTGTAATAGTAATCAGTAATCAATGTATGTCATAAAATGTGCATAAAAGAAACTTTTACATTATTTATGTATGCAGTTTGTGAAATATAATGCAAAAACGACATAGGTTGTAGTGGCTAAAACCGTAGAATAGAGCTCCTTGTTTTTATTTAAAAGCGACGCTTTTACAGTTGGACATGGAAATGTTCGTCATATATACATATAAAAGTGTAAATTCCAAACAGCCAAATATATTTCATGAAAATAGCTCTTACACCGCGATCATCTGTAGTCTGCAATCTTCCACTTCTTGGCACTGCTGTTAAGCAACCATTTCTAAAAACTGTTGAAAAAACAAGTAATTAAAAATATTGTAATTACCTCAAGAGCGCGGTGGGAAGTAAATATAGCAAATGCAAGGCAATACTGTTTTGCATCACTCTGTTTTCTAATAAAACCATGTAAAACACAAATCGACAAGTTTATTCACTTGCTAAACAAATAATTATTTTGGTAGCACAATAGAGAGTCAAACCCGATTTTTTCTTTTTAATGCTGTGCTTAATATTATATAGAAAGTAAACAAAATAGTGATATTGAATAACAAAATCGGATGGGATCCTCCGTAAAGGCAGAATGTGATTGTTAGGCATTACTTTTTCTAAAAATAAGATGAGAAATGTATGCACAAAATAAATATACTACTAAACACAATAACAGACTCTACTTTTCCAAAACGCATAACGCCGTTTAATTTTTACTACAGGGGAGCGATGTTTTTACTTTCCTACACTGTCAGTATACGAAATGGATATGCCGATTTCAATGAGCTCTAGCTTTAGAATGTGGGGATGTAACAAAAATTCATGGAGAAATAAGCTTTAAAAAATCCGAAACACGAAGCGGAAGTTCCATCGTTTTTCCCAAGTTTCTGCATTAAAATGCGGCCGCTGCGATTTTTAAGAAAATTTTTACTGTAACGCCTTATTACTTTAAAACAAGTTGAGAGATCAAGCTTAAATATTCTATCGTACTGGTATTATGAAGACACAACGTTACTTGGCATAGAAAATTTCGAAAAACTAAAAGTTACGAAGTGAAAAATATTTTTAAATTTTGGAAATTTCAAAAAAATACTGCTTAAAAATTGGCTACAAAATTTTATTTTAATTTTGTAAATTCATAGAACCGGACATGAGCTACTATTCGGTTCGTGTCCCAGCCCGCTATTTTTTATGTGACGCCTTCTATGAATTTTTGAAAGTTTGGGTTTTTACTCAAAGACGTGTCATCAGGGCAGAATTTAATTTGATCGTAAGAGTACACGATGTTACAAGCTACGAAAACGTTTAGAACAACTAAAACTGTAGAACGAAAACAATTTCGACTTTTTCAAAAGAATATTGCCCAAAAATCAAAATTCGACCTTTTCAAAGAAAATTGCTAAAAAAGTGGCACCACGATTTTGTTTTAATTATGTAGGCTAATAGAGCTAGGGATGAGCTTCAATTTAGTTTGTGTCCGAGTCCGCTAGTTTGTCTGTGATGACATCTATGAACTCATGAAAATCGAAAATTTATGCATTTTTATTTAATACTAATAATAATAATAATTTTATTCAAAAAAGAATCTCAAGGGAATGGAGTTCAGCAAGGCTGTTCTTCCACTCCACCCTTGTAAATACAACTAAAAATTAACATTAACACAAATATGCCTATGCAAGAAACAAAAAGGAAAATAAACCAGGAAGATGCTCGAACGCTATAACACTGTCAACGCTGAGTACCAAGTAACATTAGAGATAACTTCTTTTTAAATTGATTGTGGGATTAATTTTTAATGGACTGGGGAATATTGTTGTAGATCTTAGCAATGTTATAAGAATAGGTTCTGTGAAAAAGACACGTATGATATTGCGGTATTGTAATTAAACCCCTACGCCTTAAATTCAAGTTATAGTTATAGTTTATAAATAATAAATGGGAGATGATAAAAGATTTCCGTTTAAGTTAAATTGCACATCAGTGATAGTAGAATAAAAGTCATAACTTAATGTTTAGGTGCAACACTATTAAGGGGGGGGGGGGGGGCGTTAACTTTTCACTCTCACAAAATGTTTGGTGAACTAATTTGTCCTTCTGGTTTTGGTTTTCTTTAATTCTAGGGAATCTTTTTCCAAAAATTTAAAATCATTTTTTTCCTTTTAAAAAACTTTGATAAATTCAGTTACTCATTGTGCGACGTGCAGCTGATGGGGCCCTTAGCTATGATGTCACGGATGTAAGATATACGAAAGGTCGGTAGATAAATCATTGTTGTTTGTTGGAATAATCTGCGACCAGAGAATTTTTTATTACCTCTTAGTAAAATGTCTGATAATTCCAAGTTAAAGGTTTAAAGGCCAGGAACGTATAACGCAGGTAAAATAAAAAGTATTGCATATTTTATTTAAAATGGGCATTTTAGGTTTAAAATAACTTACAACTCGCTCAAAGTATAACCTTTAAGATATAAATTTGGTTCTTATCAAGATGTTGTATTGAATCCACGTGAATACAGTCCGTACCTTTAGCCTTATTGATAAGGGTAGTGCAATCTATAGTCACTATTGGCGCGTAAAGCACAATTTTTCGTAAAGCAATTATTCGACAGCAATTGTTCGAAAATCGAAAATCTTGGGCAGAGACCGGTATTAAACATGTATAACATTTAAGTGAGAAGGTAAAAAAGCATTATATATAACACCGACAATTTTAATGATTTTATTAATTGACTATTTTGTGAATCCGAAATAATTTAGGGTATGGATTTTATTATTATAGAACTGTTAATTAAAAGGATTTTTTGTTTTAAATTTGTGTCGCCCTCTCGCGTAGTAAACGTTCACGAACCGTCACTGCAGTATACAATCATCAAATAAACCAACTAAAAAATGAGCTCATTAGTACGCTATCGTTTTCTATATAATTGTATCGCATTAAATATAAAATACAAAAATTTAATTAATTTATTTAAAGCTTTCGCCAAATGATTGGGGTTGCATTGAAATTGCTGGAATTTACAATAATTCGAGTAATTATTTTATTATTGAAAAAATCAGCTTAACATCAATTACAAACGAAACTAACCTGTAATTAATGAAATGTATTTAGAAGTAAGGATCGTCATTCAGCAAACCAATTTTTAAGGAAATTAACTTGTCGAGGTTAGAAGCATTATTAAAACTTTACGAAATTAATATGAAATGAGAAATGTGAAAATTGAATGAATTGCCATGAAAATCGATCAATTAAATTAGATCTCGTACAGTTCAATTGAATTTAGTGAAATTAGTTAAAAATTGATTAATTACCTTAGAGTAGTCAAAATGCAGTTGATTAATTCAATCAACTAATTATAATAGTTGCTTCTGCTACAAGGTATTTTAATAATAACTTTTAAAATATTACTTTACAGGGTAATTCTTCTGCAGTAATACTTCGATCACAATTAAGAGCTTTTAGTTAACAGAACACACCTTTTAGTTTTAAAAACAATATGTGTTCATTTAGTGTAACACATTTCAAAAACATAGTATTTCATGTAATAATCTTAATGTTTATCAAGTGTAAACTGCGTGTACGAAATGCTTCTTCGACACGCATACCGTAACACTCGTATAATAAACGTAATTTTCGTAATTAAATTAAAAGTTGAACGTGGTAAAATCTTTTTTCTTAAAATTGTTATGTGGCATAAATTTGCATTAATATGACAAAATAATAAAGAAAGACATTTCACTCATTCAACAATCAATAAGTGATCAACTGATCATTATCAAGTCCGGTACTTACAAAGAATCATTAATTACATTGAGACATTCCTGTGAATAACAGACGCAAGCATCCTTGGCAATGTCTAGCAAAAAGTCACTTGTAAATCTGAGCGTCTTCAATTGCTAATTGCATTATCAGAAAAAACCTGCCTTATAAATAATGAATTCATCATAAATATTAATGACAATTTCTTATTATAAAAACCAAAAAAATAATAACTTGAACCAGGATATTTCACACACACGAACATCTTATAAAATTTAATTTCTCGGAAACATTTTCCCCAATTTAATTGTTGCTAAAATTGATGTGCGTGATATTTATATAATACATAATAATATGTAATATATAGTTTCTCGTGTACATTATTTA
The DNA here is from genome assembly GCA_958336395.1 of Ctenicera cuprea. Lineage (NCBI taxonomy): Eukaryota > Metazoa > Arthropoda > Insecta > Coleoptera > Elateridae > Ctenicera > Ctenicera cuprea. The sequence continues at coordinate 42,555,222 of OY284489.1, read as the reverse complement.
ATTTAATTTTATGTATAAGTTACATGAATTTTGGAACTATTTATTGATAAAACAAAGGAATTTATAACATAAAATTTTAGGAGATTTCCAACTTTTAATGTAATTGAAAAAATGGCGATCGGATTATTAATTTAATGTAATAGTAACAAAATTAAGCCGATTAATACTGGTACCAATATAACAAACAAAATTATATAATTTGCAATTCTTTAATTAAAAATTAAGTTCTAAAAGGTCAACGTTTCTAATTGCTCTATTTGAACTTTTAGTGTAACTAACATTTTAAGAAATTTATTTCAAATAGATCTGGTTGTGATGCAAAACCTTTAGCGCTACCTACTACTTGGAGACTTGAATGCTAGATCAACATGCAATCCCATTGCTGTTGACGTGTGTCTGACAGATAATGATAATTACAGATTAACTTCAGTACAAATTACCGAATTAGCAACCGACATCCTATTCTAGGGCTTATTTTAAGTACAGTATAATTATTGCACAATATCTAGAAAGCTCATTATGGGAAATACACGTCTTTAAGTTCCATTTTCAGAAATTACATAATTTAATTACCAGAAATGGTCTAGGAAATCACCAAAATCCCATTTAACGTTCGTTCAACTAACAAATATTCAAAGCACAACAAATGAACCCGATCTTTTCACAGTCGTCCGGCCTTGGCCCGGTTTTGTGAACATTAAATAAATACCAAACTGATGAGCATGACTGCTTCGGACTCCGGATGAATAAAAATTGCCAAAAGTGAATTTAATTACTTCCAAGCCAACTATAACAAGAAATATTACAGAAAGTGAAAACACAATTTGGCGTGGAAGTGTTTTGAGTTCAATTATGCAAAAACAGACATTGGAATCGGGTTGTTTAATTGTTGCAAAATACATATCGATGGTATGTTTCCGTTCATCTAATTCACACGCGAACATTTCTACAGGATGCCATGATTTCTGAATTTCAATGAAGCAATTAATTTTGCAACCTGTAAATAATTTTAATAGTAATTTTTTTCTGTAGTTCTTAGGCGCGTTTCTTTCTTTCCAATCTCATTGCTAGCCCCACAACTGCTTCAACTATACGCCAGACGTTTAGGATATCAGCAAAGATTGTTGTCCAAGGTTCTAAACTAGAGTCATTATCTATACCAGTGTTTCTTAAACTTTTTTCTTAAAGAGCCCTTAATTTTTTTTAAATCTTTAAAAAATCTAGTATAATTTTATGAACATATATGCAAAACTAAGTTTAGTCAAATAGGGTTAAAGGTTTTGGCTCTTATTATGTCAACATTAAATTGATATTTGATTCAAGTTGTGTATGGCTATTTTGCTATTATGATTTACATTTACATTTGTTTTCCTTTAAATTTAAACCGGAACGGAGGCGTAGATGGAAAAGGGTACTCGACATATCTCTTTACCTACTTTTTAAATACTCAAAGTTATCTAATTTTTGACTTAAAAACTTTATTTTCCATTCATAATACAGAAAAAAGACGCTGTCGTTGAAAGTCGCTACATCCAACCGTTTTCGAGGCAATTCAATTTGCCGTGACGGTCTCAAGGTTTCCTTAAGATGTACAAGTTCTACAAATCAAAAGTTTGTAATAAAAAATAACAATTAATACATTTTAAGCATACACTCAAACCGTCATGGCGTGGAACAAAAGTTCTTTTTTGTGTTTTCTGTTAGAAAAATAAGGTTTTTTAAGTCAAAAGGAATTAAACGTTAAAAGTACGTTAAGCGATACCAATACGTCGAGTAGCATTTCATTCAAATATCTTAATTTACCCCGGCGTTATTAATTAAAGCGTGATTAGACAGTTTTATTTTCGGAAGGTTGTAACTCCGTAAGAAAGCATTTCCAGACTAATCTTTATATCAACTCTTACCAATGCATTGTGACCTGCTATCTGACCTCAACATAAGTTAGGAACACCTCAGGTATAACAAAATTCAGCAAAAACAGGTGTTTCGAAACTACCCGGAATCAGCACTGAAATGTTACAATTTAAATGAAAATGTAGTTAAAGATAAATTAAATACTTTTATCCTAAATCTCTAGCTTAAAATTGCGAATGTTAGAATTATTTGAAAGTTAAGCTTTTAATACGTATTTAGTCAAAAATGCTTAGACAAAATTGATATAGGTTATTATGAAACGCCGTTTTACTTTTTAGTGGAAAGGAATTTCAAAACAATGATAGATTTAGAATTATTATTAGTTTATTAAAAATACCTTAAAGACTTATAGGTTTGTACTGCAATTATATTTGAATTAAAAATATCTAAGATATTTCTAACTATATACGAATATTTCTGTTATTTTTAAATATCTATTTAGAAACATCCTATAAATATTTTAAAATATATAAACGCAATTTGAATTTAAAATATTTTAGATATTTGCCATTAAATTTATCTTCCCAATTTCTTAGATATTTAAAAATTATTGTATTTCGAAATATCTTACATATTTTGAATTTAAATTATACAATCAATTTAATTTAAAATATAATTGATATAATAAAATAAAAGATTTGTCGAATATCTAAGATATTCGTAAATTACCACTATCTATCTATAAGGTTTGTACTACCGTTAAGTCGAACTACGTCTGGCAACGTTGCGACTTGCGAGGATATATTATAACCTCACTTAAAAATGCATTATTAATTTATCTGTTACCCCACGCAAAACTTGGCTGCTTAGTCATAGAGAATAGGATAATGGTATATGTATTGTGACTGCAGCAACAATTTAGAACAAGCTTGTTTTCTTATCTGTATTAGTAGCCATGTATAAACTTAAACAAAAATTCTATATTCATCAGCGCGCAGTGTCCGCGTTCATGCCTGCAGCTGTTAGTTGTTGCCAGATTTAAGATTGAAACTTAGCGGGCGTACAAACTTTATAGATGGTGGTAATTTCCATTTATTTTAGTTATTCGACAACCATTTCTTTATGTTTAAAGTGCCTACAATATATTCAATTATAAAACTTTTAAAATATCTATAAGTTAAATAAAATTCCTTAAAATTATCTTTGAGATAGTCCTAAATAGTCAAATTCGAAATATCCTAAATACATTTTTAAATATTTATTAATATCCTGTAGATATTTTTAAAACAATAAAAACTTGCAGAGGTATTTTTGAGTAAAATATTAATATCTAAGGTTTTTGTAATATAATTGACTAAAATTTAGAAATTATTTTATTTTCTTAAGCCATATTAATTATTTTGACAGATTGATGACAAGTGACAACTAACTTGATTTTTAGTTTCAATAATTGATTTTTGCGATTAAAAACCTAGAGCTATCTTCAGCCCGTGACTAAAACGCACAAAGTCACAGCTTGTCGAGGTGTGTTTAAAAGGTCACTTAACGTCACGGAAACATATGCGATAAACGATATTTTAAAGATGGAAGTAGAAAAAATAATTAATTTACAAGTATCTTATAGATATTATTTTTTTATCAAAAATAACTAAACCATTGTTAATAAAAATATCTAATATATTGCTAATGTGTATATTTACAAAATTCCGAAAGCAAGTTTTAAACAAAAAAATATCTTAAAAATGTTTTTAATTTAAATACCATAATAAACACACGTTGGCTATTAAATTATACCACGAGGGTGTTTTAAAATGATGTTAAATTAGCTCTAAGATGTATTCAAATAGGTGATTTAAAAATATTTCAGGAACATTTTACAATATTTATGAAATCGAAGATAGTGTGGAATAATTACAAATATCTAAAATATTTTTAAATAAATACAAATATTTTTGATATATTTTTAATTGTAAAAATGTTTGCTTTTATTTTATTTTTATTTGCAAACCTCGCAGTCAATAAAAAGTAAAACGACGTTACATAGACGACAGTCACAGGATGTTACAATAGAAAAGTATTTTCGAAAACATACAAAATTAGTTAGTTTTTGCTTATGTTTAACTTTGGGACGTTTATCCGCCTCCAATACTATAACAACCTTTGCTTACATGAAATTATATTTTTTTGTTAAAGTAAAAATTTGATTTATAACATTTTTAATCAAATATATGCTTGCTACATAGCTTATGAAAAAAAATTTAATTTTTATTCCTTTATTAGCTTTGTTGTCAAACATTAATTATAAATTTTTCCAATAGTGTTGGTAAACGTGATTTACATTATTCAACATTGTTCTTGATTTGATTAAACTCTTACCTCTTGCTTATTTCAACAATAAAACTAGCAGTATAGTTGATTTGCTTTATTATTGTGTAATAAAATTAACACATTTAAAGATTACATTTTTATATCACCTAGATATCAATTATTAAGACCTGAAAAGAGCAATAAAACATATTAAATAATTACTTTTGCAAATTTTTTGCTTGTGGTTTATGCGGCGAATTAAAAATAATGTTCTAATATACAGCCGGGTTTCTAAAGTTTAGTCATGTGACGAGCCGGTAGTTAGTCTGCTTAGTTACTTTTATTTTTTTCTGCGGTGGAAGTTGATGCCAGGGAAAGTGTATCTCCTTTCACGACTCGTGATGCCGGTCATGTGCTTATAGGACCGGACTGTTTCTGACATTCCTTTTCCTGCAGCTTGCACTGGCGTATGGAAGAGAAACTCTTTTGTAAATATTTATTATTTTAATGTTAACCTGCGGAGCTGTTCCTTGTTATTCCATAACAAGTACGATTCGTGAGTTTCACACTGTCCTAATTAATATGCAAATGAACGATTTCTGCGATGCAGAAGTAATAAATGTTGCATGCGCGTGCAGATTTTCTACGAATTTTATTGTTAATTAAAACATACAAGTAAATTCTGCGGAAATCACGTGCATTTCAGTTCTATAAATTAAACAATTAATGAGTTTTATTAGATTTAAAATAAATTAATAAAATAAATAGAAACTTATGAATACTTGAAGTCGAATTTTTTATTATGATTCTCTTTTTAGGTTCTGCAATGATACAATTCCTGCTTAATATTTTGTAGAAATTCATTATAGCAGCCTTCATAGTTTTATTAAGTGTATTTAAATGAAAATTTGTATACCCAATTACGTACCTTTCAAATTGTTTACAAAATTGTCTTTTAATACTCGATTATTATTTGGTTGTTAAAAAACAATTATTGTTACGGTAATTGCAACGATGTCGCATTGCATTTTGACGAAAAAATCAATTGTTGTGGTGAAAGTACATAAATGCTATTTTTTATGAGCTTATTTGTGTTCACAGCACTGAACTCATGTTATTAAATAATAAAATAAATTTTTATTTAAAAATTAAATATTTTTTCATAAATTATAACACCAAAAATTTTACAAAGAACAACGTATAATTTATCAAACGTGCCATAATCTACTACGTAAGAGTATGGGAAATGTTGCGTATACTTGATCCATTCTTTCATTATGATAACATCACTTTGAAACGTTGTGAAAAATATCTGTTGCTTTTGTATACAAAGTGGCGTTTAAGAAATCTCATTTTTGAAAGGAACACTTACTGAAATATAACTCATTCATAATTTAATGATGCTACTAATCATGCCAGTTCTTTGGATCAACTAACAACGCAATACTAACTTATAAAACATTAACTTTTAGCAATAACATACCTACCTAATATATTTTATGTGGGCATAAGTGGTTATATACTAATTTGCACTTTTAGTGTTCTAATTTTAATTCTTAAGGTTTTGTTCATTAGGAGAATTCACATTAAAAATTATAGTCGTTAAGGTGTGATACACCACAGCACTTAAACGTGGTTTTAAACATCGATAAAAACCTTTTTCTACTCCCATGTTTGAATTTACTTATTAAGTGTGCGCCTATGCTAAAATGATACCCATTTCGATACAAATTTTCATTATGAAATGACCCAAACTGACCAATAGCAGCAAAGCATTGTTTTTGGTAACCATGGTTACAAGAGTTGACAGTTAACATCGCAAAACAGTTTGAGTTTTTTTGCATAAAAAAAAAACTTTTTTATTAAATTTTTTTTTTAATTAACTAGTCGTAGAAAAAATAGTGTATGCAACTCTTATATAATGGCTATTAATACACTCGTTTGAATTACGACACTCGTGTATTAATAGTTATCATTATAGATTCGTTGCATAATATACTATTTTGATATCAAATGGCAAACTCTTGATGTAAAAGTGTCCTTGAAAACATTAATTTACTGTTAGTGTTGGTTTTAATTAAATATAAACATAAAATAGTTTTATAATTTGTTAACATACATTTTATAATTTTGTGTTACAATATTTTAAAAATATGGTTACTGTGAGAACCGACGGTTTTAAAGGCCACAGTGAAAAGCATATGCATGCTCATATCAAAAGTATATTCAAATGTATGTTTGTCCCGTGTTACATTAACGCAACATACAGGGTGTATGTAGACAAACTTTGGGACGTGATTCCGTAGGTCACTTTAAATAAAAAGTTCCTATAAACATGTGTCCTAAAATGCTTCTGAAGGGGGAAAATGAAATTTAACTTTTAATGAATATCTCAGGCAACCTTTAACATAAAGTAATGACATTGGGCATACGGTTTACTACTAGTAAGTGCTACTTTCTCGCAGCATCTAAATATAATGATTTACACCAGTGGCGTCCCAAACTGGAGAAGCTGGATATTTTTATTTATTTATTTGTATTATTTTTTAAATTGTCAATGTTTTTGCCATTTTAAATTCGTAACGTGATGTTACGTTTGAAAAATGCATTAAAATGGTTATCCAAACAAAAATTGAAATCAAATTGTTTACAAAAAAGTGACGAGCATTTGCACAACCATTATTGTTCAAGTGTAATAATTTTGTTTTGTAATTAGTGTTATTAGTTAGCATTTGATTATTTATTATTTCTAAGATTTCTACATCGACAGTTAATAAATAAGTATAAAATACAAAAATGTTTTATCTCGTTCTAAAGCAAAAAAATATTTAATTGGAATTTTAGCTAGTTTTTCTTGAAATGGCTGGTCGTACAAAAAAAGAAACAGAGTGCCAGTTGCGTTTTTTCATGCGTTTTTAACGTAGAACAATATTATGGACTCAAAAAGATAAAAAAATTGAAGATCAATAAAATTACAATATAAAGTAAAATGGCCCAGCTCCCCCCACTTAGGTGAGAAGCGTGGACAAAGATACTTTCTGCGGGGTCGGCTTTGTAACTTGTCACTTCGGTGATTTCAACTTAGTACGTCCACCTAGGCGATATACTGGGTGGCTGGAGGCCGACGATTTAGGCAGGTGAAGGTGAGCTCCAGGAAGGAGTGGCGCGGATGCTGGCATCAGGGACTTGGGCCCTAGGGGTGGCGTGCATTTTGCCTGCTTACGCCCACTATCAAAGTGTCGACCCAGAGGGTTTGTGCTTAGGTACACCCAACGCTGGTAAGGTACTGGTTATATCAGACCGATTACCGACTAATCTGGGCGGTGCGCAGTCGACCAGTACTGCGATTGCGCGTAGCCTAAACTGGTAGAGGCAGCACTGCTTTCAGCACGTGTTTGCTCCGAAAAGTCCAACCAGTGACTTCTTTGACTGGTACCACGAGAACCAAGTCCGAGCCCGCGAAGGAATAGCAGCACCCGTCTTGATCACGGCGTAGGACTCGTGGTGGCAGTGATAATCCTATGCAGGCTAGGGCCGTCTTGGGGCGGTTCGGCGGGTGAGCTGCGTTTTCAGTTCAGGCACTGATTAGCAGAATCAGTTGAGATTTAACTTGAGCAGGCGCGCTAATTCAGCGTATCTCAATCCGGCCCGAAAAGGGACGTGGCGGACAAGGCTCACGCTAGGTGCCGCCACGTTAAACTAAAGAGGTATGCATCATTTCTTACTTCAGTTAGGAGGAAAAAGGTTAAGTGATATGAATTCACATTAGCTATAATGTCTAAAATCTATTCCATATATTCTATAAGTGGACCTGATCTTCTGAGATCAATCTATATTAACTTTCAAGATGTTTGGTTAGGTTTAGGCTTTAATATCTAATTGCCAAAAAAGAAAATTTAGGGCAAGTTAGGGTAGCTAACAGACAGGAGTAGTATTAATTCAGGTACCTTTTAGAATAGCGATGATATCTTTATCTGTTTATCAGGCATGCGTCATTGATGGAGGCACTCATAGATTCCATACATCACGCAATACACATTAAATACTATTTTTAAAAGTACCAAATTTAAATAATTAAATAACTTTGAAAATTAAATTACGTATCTGTTACCTTTTCTTATACAAATACTATAAAATAAGCGGAGATCTGTTATTTTTTACGCAGCAAACGATAAACGCCAACAAATTAAGAAGCAGAACAACGTTTTTAACGAGGTATTTTTGTTCAAATTTGACCTCACCGAATGGTTTAGGTTACTGCGTAACGCTTCACGAAATTTGCAGTTAGCTGTCACTGGTAGCGCTAACGTCAAATGTCATGAATGCCTATTGTATCATGGTATGCGACTGTATTCTCCGAGGATCCCAAAGGTTACGCCAGCGGAGAAGAATATCTTGAGTACGGTGGATCAGGCGGAAAGGGTATCCTATCTGTGAATAGTTTGATCCTAACCAAAGCCATTGGTGAAGTCTTCGACGGCTGTAAAGACACGGGATCCTAGTATAACAGAAGGTGTGGTCAACGTCTGAAGATGATCAGCTTTATCACGACCTTACATCCGCCATCTTGCAGGGTAAGGTCATAATGGAGCTGTCATCTTCAGGCGTCGATCACAGCTCCTGTGCTTCTTCTGAGTGTTTCGCTCTCAAAAGAGCTTGAACATTTTCTGTCCCATGCATATGGTGAGCATGCTTAATGAATCACACACACGTGGGCTAGAACTTCAGAATACCGCGCTGGTTTCCCATTGCCTGGCGATGAAGAACTGCCGTTAAAAATGTACCACTACTGGAATTTGAAACCCAGACCCCAAGCATAGCAGCCCCACGCTCTAACCGCTAACCTAAAACCACCTCCTAGCTTACGACCGCCTCACCTCCTGCTAAATCGGTTGTCTGCGCAGGCATTTGATAGTTCTTTCTGTACTTTTGCCTTTGTAGCCGTTAAAGACCAATGGTTTTGGCTAGAATTAGATTATCCACAGATAGGATATCCATTCCGTTTGATCGCTTGAAAACTAAAATTATCGCATTTCATGGAAGCCATCTGAATAGGCCAAAAATAGTTTTTGATGATAAACCTTTCGAACATTATCAAACTTCAAATAGCTAGGCTGAATAATTGTATACGCAGAAGAAGTTGATGAAGAGCAGAAGCTCGAGGTTCCAAAAATACGTGGAATCATTCAAAGACTGCTTAAAAGAAAAGTAAAGAAAAGAAATCGAAATAAAATGTTATAAGAGCACCGTTCTTCTCACACTGCTATACGGGTGTAAGACTTGGATAATGAGACAGGAAGACCGCCGTCATATAGAAACAGCTAAGAGAAATTTTCTAAGGTCACTAGCCGGTTGTACAAGAAGAAATATGCAAAGGAACGAAGAAATGGAGAGGAACTACAAATAAGAAGCGCCAGCGATGTGGTAACAAATTATGGATAATAGAGGAAAAACACTTCAAAAGATTGTCAGCAACAAGAATTCTATGGAAACCCGTTGAATATGAAACGCAAGGTACAAAAAATGTGGGCGGACCGAAAAATAGGTAAAACGAACAGCTATTTAAGCCGGAACGGTCTGCGAGGCCCGCCCAAATCCGTGACGTTTAGGTTGAGGACAACTCTACAATTGAAACTAAATCCAAAACTCTGTATAAGCATGGTTCCGCAAATATTTCCTTGTTGGGATAAGGCCTTTTAAACGCTGCATTTTAATTAAAAAACAAGTAGCGTTCTTAGTGTATGTAAGCTTCGTCAACTTAAGTCTAGTCAGGAGACCTAGGCGGCCATAAAGTAAAACACCACGTCTCTTCTGTACATCTTTCTGAGACGTATCAATGAACACAATACTTAATTTAGTTTTTTGTATTTTAAAAATTTAGTCCATCGCAAATCGTAAAGTTTGTTTGGATTTTAAACTTGATTACAACGTTGTTAAGACTCTCAAAATATCTTGAAGAGTACTGCACACATGCTATGCGCTTGGTTTGACAAAATTCCGACATCCTTAGATGATTGCGAAGTACTACACTTCTCAAGATGCCTGACGAAATATCGGTTTATATACAAACATTAAAATTAACTATGTGTGAACAAATATAATAAGATACAAAATGTATGTGCACGTGATTAACAAATTAACAAATTAAATGATAATAATATAGTTAAACAAACGGTAAAAGTTGTAGGTCGTCACATTTCTCCAACAATAACAATATTTACAGTGGATAGTATTGACCTAAGTTCCAGCGCAATTTCACTACTCAGTGATTTTGAAAATGAAACCGCACTCGTAATAATCAGTAATGACGTGACACGCGATTTAACTTTCACATATTACACTATAATAGACATATTGTGCTTTTATTTTGTCATTGAAACATAGTTGATATTATAATCAATGCTGGTACTTTCATGGCGTGTACCGTCTGTGTCTAGATTAATATGCAAAATTATGGTGTTGAAATCACTAGAAGCTTGTTCCGTTCTTTTTTGCTTTGACAAGTTGAAGTAATATGGAATTTGAGGTTTCTCCTAGACAAGGTCGTTGAGTTTCGTTTTATTTGAAACGGTAATAGATAATAACTTTAATTTAACTATCTGATAAAAGCTTTTTATTTAAATTTTTGTATGTGCTGTTATTCTATTATTTTTTTTTATTTAAATAATTTTTCCTTTTTGTGACTTCGAAGATTGGTAAATATGTGTTCAACCATATTTTAGTTTCCACTAACAAACCAATTAGTGTTTGCCTTTATTTACAGGTTACTAATAAAACTGTGCATTTTTTAGTTTTTCATTACTTATTGTTTTTTAACTATTTAGCGTTCAAAACAACAATAAAGCGGTTTTTCACAGACTTGCAAAATTAGCAGCCATTTTGTTTTACCGTTTCGTATATTCACACACACGCACAATTATCGAAACCATGTCTAATGGTACACGACTTGATGCGCACCCGAGTTATTTAATATTTTATACTAAAAGGTCACCATTAAAGTTTGCAAAAAACAGTTGTTAGAATGTTAGAATCACGCGCTTGGGTTGAATACGAGACACAATTTCGGATAGAGCAAATTTCAAGATAGTTGACAAGTCCTCGTATCTACGATGCTTTTTAAATGTTTTAAAATACATGTACGAAGTAATAAAAAACCAGGAATTTAGATCTTAGCATGAAGAAACTTAAATCTTAAATTAGAGAAAAAAGATTCTAAGATCGGTAGAACCATTAATATCTAATTAATTTTAATAATACATATACGAGGGTAGTATACACCAAAACCGCAATTTACGTAGTGAATGACCGTGAGACTGTTCGTGGCAATCCAGGATGAGGAGATTCAACTGCAGCAACAGTCATTCCTGCTGTCGTTAAACGTGTTAAAGCTTTAATCAATGCAAATCGCCAAAATATTTAAAAAAACTAAATGGCATAGGAATGACTCTTGCCGCAGTTCAACCTTTTTTGAAAGTCCTCTTTGTGAATTGTCACGACCATTTTTAAAAAGTTTAGCACATTTAAATACGCGACACAATTTCGGATAGACGAAATTTCAAGATAGTTGACAAGTCTTCGTATCTACGATGTTCTTAAATGTTTTAGAATACATCTTCGAAGTATTATTAAAACCAGGAAATTAGATCTTAGCACAAAAAAACTTAAATCTTAAATTAGAGAAAAAAGATTCTAAGATCGGTATAACCATTAATATATAATTAATTTTAATAATACATACGCGAGGGTAGTATACACCAAAACCACAATATACCTAGTAAATGACCGTGAGACTGTTCGTGGCAATCCAGGATGAGGAGGTTAAACTGCAACAAGAGTCATTCCTGCTGTTGTTAAACGTGTTACAGCTTTAATCAATGCAAACTGCCAAAATATAAAAAAACAACTAAATGGCATCAGGAATGACTCTTGCCGCAGTTCAACCTTTTTTGAAAGTCCTCTTTGTGAATTGTCACGACCATTTTTAAAAAGTTTAGCACATTTAAATACGCGACACAATTTCGGATAGACGAAATTTCAAGATAGTTGACAAGTCTTCGTATCTACGATGTTTTTAAATGTTTTAGAATACATCTACGAAGTATTATTAAAACCAGGAATTTAGATCTTAGCACAAAAAAACTTAAATCTTAAATTAGAGAAAGAAGATTCTAAGATCGGTAGAACCATTAATATACAATTAATTTTAATAATACATACGCGAGCGTAATATACACCAAAACCGCAATTTACGTAGTGCATGACCGTGAGACTGTTCGTGGCAATCCAGGAAGAGGAGGTTCAACTGCAACAAGAGTCATTCCTGCTGTTGTTAAACGTGTTACAGCTTTAATCGATGCAAATTGCCTAAATATAAAAAAAACTAAATGGCATCAGGAATGACTCTTGCCGCAGTTTAACCTTTGTTGAACTGCAATTTAACGTATCCTGCATTCTGCGCAGTTGTTGTGAGAATATGCATGTGAAAATGCTTCATTGGAACACTGGTTCCATGTTGTTGTATGCAGTTGTTAATTGCAAAAGAATTGCTACAAACATCTATACACTGGGTAGGTTTTATTTTTATTTGAAAAGATTTAATGGGAGTTAGTTCCTTAGAGGTGAGTTCTGGAAGTTCTACTGGCTTTCTGTATAATTATAGCGAGGCATACATGAGAATATAGTTGGAACTGCGTCATTTCGGACACAGGGAACACCGATTCCAGGACTTTGTAAATAATTGTTGGGTTTAAAATGCTTCCTGCAAATAACCGTATACTATGCAGGTTTTAATATTCTCAACTTACAGCTCCCATCGATGTTTAACATAAAATATGCTAACATTGTGCAATAATCGCGTACTTATTCTATTTTGTGGCACTTACTTAAAAACTGCAAAACTGTCTCTCTTTTGCCGTCAATTTTTGCAACCTCCCGCACAAGACGGTTGCGACATAGCTTGAAAATTAGATTTTACAACTAAAAGATTGCATTTAATTGTTTATAATAATTATTAACTTATATTAATGTTAAACCCTGCAAAACAGTGTTTAAATTTGTAAAATGTCACTAACTAACATTGACCTTCTAACAAATGGCGTCTGGCTTCATTTTCTGTCCAGCAGTCTTGCATACATTAATCCTATATAGAAACGTCAGAAATCTGTGATGAATTCACTACGTCACTGAGCAAAATTCGGTTTTGGGGTGTACTGCTCTCGTAAATATCTATTAGCAGGCAACCATAAATGTTTGAAAATTGAATCCTCAAAGTACATAAATAAATAGTTAGGATTTATATACGACATAACATATAAGGTTTTATTGTGTTTTTATCAACTGTTTGAGTAATTTATTTATTAAGGCTTACGAATTCGCAATTTAAAAAAATTTATAATTACTGCCAATATTGAATCGGAAATCCACCTCTTATTAACTAGGCAAACGGCATTACAGCTAAGCTCATAAGGTTTCAAACTGAATATTTAGTTTGGCCAAACGCCTTGTATTATGATCTATATACAGCTTCGATATTTTCTTATTAAAGAATAAAATTCGGACTCATGTAATTATCAAATTAAGTATATTCAATGTGACTTCAATATCAAAAAAAAATGTATACTCATTTCACCCACAGTCACAATAAATAATACATACGCATGAATAATAACGACTTACGCCAACCACACTTTAACCAAGTTTGGTCAAGAGAACTCTTTACTTTTATATGAAGGACGAGGTAATTTTTACTCAGACCTACGATGTACTCACGCATTATTTATTCCTCATAGGTCAATAATGAGTTTGCTAACATTTTTTAAGATTTTAACCTATGTCAAAGAGTAGCAAAGTTTATTATTTCGTCAGTGAATAAAAAGTTAAGCAACGATTTCTCAAAGATTCTTAAGCAAAACTAAAATTTCATGGTTGGTTGTGTGGTAAATGTTAAGTTGTAAAAAATCAACAAAGAATATTTAAACTTTTAGCAGTTAATCTACCATAAAGTTATTGCCACGGTTTTTATTCTGCAGTTAATTTATTACCGTTTATAATTTTGATTATATTACATTATTTTTTAATCTTGCAATAATTAAAATTCTTACTTATAAATTTAAGAAAATTAATGAGATTTTATAAATTAGTAAGGTTTTAAAAATAATTAACATTACGAGTTTCTCCAATCACTTTGCTTACTGTTCGTTTCCCTTTTCATTGATTACGTAATTTTCAAATTTAATGCGTGGTTTTAGAAAATAAAGTTAAAATTTACCTTTTGACGGTACTAGTAACGCATTGCTTACGTATTTATGATGTAATGCTATTTAACAATAACCTCTGGTAATGTTCGATAAAAGGCTGCAATAAATTTCAATTATACCCAAGAAAATATAAGATAATATCTTTGACTACCGCATTTTCTAAGCTTGTATAACTTGTATGGTTAACTCAAAATAGAAGATTGCCATTGTGATGGCGATGTGAATGTTTACCACCTGTAAGGCTGTAAGTGCACGAGACAAAAGGAAAAAAATCCCAAGCACTTCAGTTGAATAATACACAAGACTCTGGGAATCCGTTTAGTAGTACAGTAACTATCACTTATTTGGACATAACGTTGCGTAGGTCAGTAATGATGCTATAATGTCTATTTTAAGAAGAACGATAATTTAAACAAACTAAAGAATAAATTACCAGTAACGATTATCATACAATGACTGTATTAGGATAAACCGACGATATGCCAGTAATGTTAATCAATTGTAAGTTCTACAGAGAAAAAGTGAATGAAGTCATGCGGATTTTACGTAGGCAGCTATTTGTATTCATTTCTTTTTGTTTACAACACTTGCACTGCATCAGATTTTATTACGTTAAGTACTACGGACAAATATCATTAAGAATTATAAGTTGCAGCTAAAGAAAGGTATGGTAATTAAACAATTAGCTGTAATTATAAAGACTACACTATTATTTTAATTTGTACAAATTAGTTTTAAAATTTGTGTTAGTTTTTTCATGTATCTGTTTACAAACAATAAAAAAAATCTTTTCTTTGTAAAGAAATGTAGAATGGACAAAAGAAGAAAAAATAAAACTTACTATCAAAGCTTTCTTTTACAAGCACATAACTACTGTTAGCTAACAAAAGTCGTGTAGCACTTTTGAGAAAGCACTGTCCATTAATAAGATTATTAAGATTTTCTTAAACTTAAGGCGTGGTATGTTTATGAGCATAATGTAGTTAGAAAGCAAGAGAAACTTCCAAATATGTTGTAAAATGTGTCATTTTAATAACAAATAGGTGTGCAAATTTTCACACATATGCGAATATAAAAACAGCGAAAACAGCGACGCTTAAATATTCATTTTTGTACAAAAATAATTACGCATAGAAAACGTTACGTTAAAATAAGGTAATAATTTCAAATCCAGTTTAGCAAAATAGAACTACCATCGATTTCTCAAAACTAGTGCAGTGTGTTCAAGAAAGCTAAATATATACACACGTTACCGCAATCTAGATACCACATGACAAACATATTGTGTTCCATATCAAGATACCTATAGTAAATGAACCAGTTAACAGCGAGTATCTCCAAGAGGCTTGAATAGCTGATGCAAATATCCTATGTAAATTAGATCAACCACATATCTTCGAATAAGAATAATGCTAGTACCTATTACGCTAAATAGTAGGACAAAAGCTGTCACGCCAATTAGTTCCGTGGACAGAATTTAGGATAATTGGGCTTGATTGCTACCTTACAGTTGAGTACATGGAATTTTAACTATTAACTGCTATAATAAATTATTTGTAGTAATATAGGTACATGTCTATTACCTTTGTAGTTGTTTAATCGGAAATTACATACTCCTATGTTTCCTTTTGTGTCTATATCACAAATAGCACACATCAACCTAGTTAATGTAATTTTGAGCTTTTGGTTAGTTTATTAAATTTCAGTGCTTCATTTTATAACCCAGAAATATTTATGATTGTTATTTTCACCTTTAGTGTCCAAAATAGTACGTATATTGTTTTCCAATGCCTTCCTAATAAATACTATCCAATAATATCACTAAAGGAGTTTCCCAACTTTCGCTATGACGTTTTCTGTTAAAATTATATTATTTGAACATGCTTAATTATCTCAAAACTGAATGTTTTCTTTTGTTTCAGGTAAGTGAAGCACTTTTGCATAATGCCAAGGACACTTCCCGTCTATAGGCGGAGGCCTGATTCACATCAGCACGTCTAAAAACAATTTCAACATTTGCAGATGAGGTTCCTCTCACAAGTAAATTCGTTCTTAATTAAAACGAAATCTTTCTTACAGTATTTATATAATAGCGTATTGTCGTTCCTGTACACTTCCGTGTTGAATAATTAAGGTTCCACATGGAAGAGAGCAGAGGTGTTTCGCCAATTTCTTAAGAAGCGCTATCAAGTGATTAATACTTATTCTATGGGCCCAATACTCTTTGAATTCAAACATTGTAAATACAAAGATGGTTAAAGTTATGTATTTGATTATTATTATTATTTTTGTAAATACATTTTATCGAATATTTTTTTATAACGGGGTTCGTTAAAACCCCAATAATTTTACAAGGGGCTCCGCGCAAGCCCTTCCTTGTTGTTGAAATACAACGGCGATTTATATGAGATTATTAAACTAGACCATAACTCGGCAAAATCGAACTGACTTGCTCGATTCATACGGAACATGAAGTTTGTAAATGTTATTTTACTATTATGAAATATTAGCGTTCTACCCAACACAACTCATAAAACTTAACGTATTTGTTCATTCTGTTGCATCCAGAAATATTAATCGAATATACACGGCAACTTAATAAAATACCGGCGCGCTTTGTTCCGCGATGAGGCCAGCGTATGTTAATTGAAGCAGCGGCATCAACTACGTGTTTTATTTGTTTATTGAAAGTGCACTTTGGCCATTCTTATTGGAATAATAAGAAGTTATAAATGCCGTTCCTATGAACGTAATATATACAGATTCCTAGCCTGTTTATATTTATAATTATCTAGTTGTGCAATTACTGCCTTTCTTAAAGAATGATTCCAGTATTGTGCAACTGAAGCGTATAGTAACCGAGTTTTGCACGCATCCGCTCGCTGCACAGTCGACTAAGCATACCCTGTAAATCCATTGGCTAATTAGTGTCTGTAAATGTAGTGGTCTAGCAGCCATTAACACATACAAATATCCGCCCTATATAATCGATGCGGGCAGATCTGGCTTATTGCTGCGGGGGCCTGGCGGGAGTGAAAACTGAGAATGGTGGAAGGGATTCGGATTTACCTCTTTTAAGGACGAAAAATTTACAATAAAAATTCGTGAAGTACGAACAAAATTTTTTATAAAATCTTTGTATGGTTTTACACTTAATAAACCGACGTCTCTTAAAATTGTGAACTAATTTTTGTACTACCACACATGTAGAGTATAAGAAATGGTGGATCAATTTATGATCCAAGATACTTCAAGAGTTAATATATAGATTATTTTTCTTGGTTTTCTTTCCAACAACATGATTATATTACACTATAATAAGAATATATAATAATCCTGAAACAATTCGTTTTGAAATGTTGACGGAAATACACTTTTTGGGTCTCAAGGAATCCAAAAGGCTGGTTTTTAATAAATGTTTTGATGATTGTTTGAAGCATCGTTTAATGAAATTAAGAATACCAAGATAGGACTAAAGTTCATAGACAAAACAAGCACTGACGTCTTCTAGCACGGTTGCCCAATCGCCCGGCCCCAGAATTCTAAAGGTCCCATCGTGGACATGGTGAAGACTGTTTTTTTGCATATTGTAAATAAAACAATTGTAAAGAATGACACAAAAAAATGTATACTTCCACTTCCGGCTGAATTTTAGAAATCCTGGAGGCACAAATGCTTTATTTCCGTCAAAATAGGTAATTTTAAAATTCAATACTTGTCTTTACTGAAAGCAAAGTAAATTAGTTCTGCAGTGTTCCAAAACTTAATGATCATAAGCAATTTAAAATAGCTTATACCGGGGATTGAAACTTATTTTTTTTATTTGTTTTTTCAAATAAACTAACTCGTTTTTAATTTTTCACGGTAATTTTCATATAACACGTTGCTTGTATTAGAAAACGGGAGATATGAAATTTTACAAAAAAAAAAAGAAAATAGAAAACATTATCCTGTTATTAAACTTTACTATTCGGCGGGCAATGAAAATACCTTTTCTGAAAACTTCTTTATTATTATATTTTTGCATTTTGTTATTGATACGATGAGAATAAATTTTTTTCCAAGCAATTTGGTTATGAAAAAAACTTAAATAAATAATTTTTTAGTTGTAGCCGGGTGGCCCAGTGGGTGGGCCAAATTTTTTAGGGTGGACCCGTGTCTACCCTAAGTTACGTGGCTGATAAGTGATAAAGCCTTCTACGAATTTTTGAAAATCGAAAATTTGTGCCTTGTTAATTGTTAATTAGTAATCGATGAACAATTAAACAGTTTTGTTTAAGCTAAATTGCTAAAGTGTGGCAGTAAAATAGAATTGTAAACTTAATTTTTAATTTCCCCTTTTCCAATTTTTGGTTGATGAATTTTCTTTGTGGTCTCTGGTGTTTTTAATCTCAAAAAATTTGTCTCCCAAAAATCAAAGCTTTTTTTTTTACAAGAAAATTTCTGTAGTTCAGTTAGGTTATGTTGACCACGCGTCAGACCATACACTTCAGTGTTTAATAAAAGCGGTGCGATTTTATCAGTAGAAACCTATACAGTGATTTCCAATTGAGGTGGAACATGTCACTTTAACTTGTAAAACTGAATTGGTTGTATATTATGTCCCTAAACTAATGTTAATTTTTGCAGTAACCCTCAATAGAAATATAAGATTTTTCACATCACCTAATAGCAATTCAGCTGAAATTCTAATACAAATAATACTATAAATAGGGACTTTTCGACTTCTAACTGGACTACAACTGAACTCATATTCGTATAGTTACCAAAGTCTGTCAGTAGGCGAGTTATAATTGACAATTTACAACAGCGCAGCGGTGCGATTCGCAAAATGTTCTCTTTTTTCATAACTGTTAGGGCTACACCGATGACATAAAATACATTTGAAAACATACAAAATCAAAAATATGAGGGAAAGTAAGGAGAAGTGCTTCGTTCAATTTTAGTTTAATATCTAATCTATTTTTAGTGAAATCACTTTTAATTTACCGATGTACCTACTTTATAATGTATAAAAAAAGGTGTCGGGCAACTGCCACGGGATTTTCCTCGCATTTGTTTGTAATAAAAAATGAAAAATAATCATCTTAAAAATTCTTTATGATTATGAAAGTTTTTAAATATTTTTTTAATTTTTTAAAAATTTCAAGATTTTTTTGTTTTGGTATTTGTTTATTGTAAACAATATTTATTCGTTGAAATCTAAAATCGTTTTCATAATTTGGTGATAGTCGTTTGTTGGCGGTTTTTGAAATATCGAAATATTGTTCGTGAGGGGCAGTGAGGGATGATAGCGAAACCGCTTTTGCGCAGATCGGCTATTCGACATACGTAGAATACGAATCGAAGGTTCTTTCTCGAGTGCGTCTATATTGTAAAAGAGTACTCCTCCCCCCATTTTTTGAAGCAGTCGCCCGGTTTTATGATATTTTGTGTTTTCTAATTGCAACCAATATTTAATCATTGAAATCTCAAAATCGATTTTTCACGTACTCCCTTGGCTGATGATGGGGGGGGGGGGCAGTGGGAGGTGATAAAAAGATCGTGTTTGTGCAGATCGGCTACTCTATATGCATGCGGTTCTTCTTCTAGCGCGTCTAGTTTGAAGTAGAGCGCAGCTTTTCTCCCCGTTTTTTTTGACGGACTAACCTCACACTGCTATTACCAATCTTTAAGCCAAATTTCGTTTTTTTTTGCGTTAAGGCGTGTGGACTGTAAAGTGTATGCAGACACCCACACACAAAATGTTTAGGTCGAATATGTTTGCCATAAAAATACCTTTCTTTTAGGCATAACTCGTATATCGGCTAGTAAGCCCAAAAAGCGAAAAAAACTTTGCTGAATGATAACATTTGCTCCAAATCCTACATGACGATTAGAATATCTCCCTCTAGGAAGGTAAAAACTGTTCTCTTTACTTAAATATTAATTTTATTTAATATAAGGGCACGTATTGAAAGATAACGCTAGTTAAAAAATTATTTATAGTTTCTTAACTGTTTTAAATGTGTTTCGCCTGTCACTTTCATTCCGCGCGACTTTGCTTCTCTAATTGCGCACTTTCAGTAAATATAGAGAAATAATTTAGGTTTTAAAAAAATAATGATGAATTAAGAAACTCCTAAACTAAATGCTATATTGCACAAAGTTGTAACAAGAGCAATTATGATTATGAATCAAATCTAATATGGTATTTATGCCAAACAGTGTGCAATAGTGTAATTACTGTAGATTTACTTGGCACTAGATAATTTATTTAAACTACAAAATCAGTTACACTAAAAACGCAAATTTGACAGACGTACATACCATTAAAATTTATAAACCGCCTTGACCTGTTGCAATAATTATTACATATCTAATTTATTTTACACCATGTGTTCAATAAGCTTAATTTATACCTTCCAGAGCCTGATTCATAATTTTTAAATGTCTTACTAATGTTAGTAAGGCATACATTTATTTTTGAATTAATTACTTCATTATGAGCAGTTTCGGTAAGGAATTCAAGAAAACCTATATATTATAATTGTCAATATGTTTTCTGAATTGTAGGTGTAATTTAAGGCGACATTTAAACGACTTTGTTAGGCTGTTTTCTATAACGTTCTAAAAATAACCCCGGAAAATGGAAACCAATATTGTATTATATTTATGGCTTTTTTAAATAAAGATGACCGATTAAAAATAAGTATTATTTTAACGTAGTCCGGTTATTTAAAGTAGGCATTGATTGTGATATTCTACAAAATTATTAGGAAATAGAAAACTAATATTTATTGGTTTTGCCTCAAATTTTATGTCTATTTCTAAAATAAATTATTTTTACTTTTTTTAATTATATGTACATGTATTGTTGACAAAAATATACACGTTTAATGTAAACTACAAGGACATCCTTCAATTTTGTGCAATCATTTTATAGATTTTCATGCATTTACTTATAAAGTTACAAAATCAGTAAATAGTTAAAAGTGTGTTAATTGAACACTAACCCCAATGTGTTTCAAGGCAAAATTTAATGTCATCTGCATTTAATTTGTAGTCTTCAAATGTATTTCCTTTGTTAACCAAGTCGTTTAATGTTATGTTTAGTAGATGCGTTCTGACACATCCTTTACTTTTGTAATTACACTATCATTACCAGATACGTACACATCAAATTACAAATTACTGATTCTGTGTTTGCATTTTAATAATTGTAGAATTGCAAACACACATCCGTATCTTTATAAAAAAAATACTTTTAACCTTAAGATTTCTCTGAAAGAGTCACAGCATGCGATGCTACTTAATTTCTCTATATACAGAGATTGTGTGTCATTACCATATAAAAAAGCGGCATGTGTTAATTTGCAAAATTCATTAAATGTGAAGTCCTTTCTTTAGTAAAAAAATGCTCTACGTATAATTTTATATTAACGCTAATATCTTAATTACTGTGCATAAAGGACGTCATGAATTAACATACAATCGACATGCTTCCTTAAAGATTACTTAATTTCAATCCGTAGGTTGGCAGCATTCTCAGATAAATTATTAGAATAGAGCAGACAAAAATATTGCCCAATATACGAGGATCGTTCAAAATGTATGTGGCCTAACAAAGAAAACGCAAGTTTTTTTGGGCATAAAATTATTTTATTGTTCAATATAGTCTCCTGCTCGCTCAACGATGCTCCAAAGCAGCAATGCCGTCTTTGTAGGTCGATAAACCCAAGTCCTCAAAATAGCTATTTACAGCAGCGATTACCTCGGAATTAGATGAAAATCTTTTACCGCCGAGCCATTTTTTTCAGGTTTGGAAATAGATAAAAATCGCTGGAAGCCAAATCTGGCGAATGAAGCACTAATTCAAATCCCAATTCATGAATTTTGGCCATGGCGATTGCAGACGTGTGTACAGACTTTCTTTTTCGCCAAATGAGGCCGTTTCTCTTTGATTTTGCCGCTCAATCGCTGCAACATAATTGGCATAATACTAGCCATTTATAGTTTTCCCTTTTCCAAGTAGTCGACGAATATAAGTTCCATGAAAATTCCAAAATACAGTTGCCATAACCTTTCCTGCTGACAAAACCGTGTTTGCCTTCTTCGGTGGCGGAGAACTTTTGTGTGTCCATTGTTTGGACTGTTCCTTGGTTTCGGGAGTGTAATGGTGGAACCAGGTTTCATCGACGGCGCAAAAAGTCCTTCGGATTGCGGCGAAAAGGTCGCGAGAAACAATCAAACGATTCAATTTTTGCTCCGGTGTTAGCAAACGCGGCACCCAACGCGCCAATTCCTTCTTCCTTTCCAATTCTTCAGTTAAAATTTTGTGTACACTGTCATTTGAGATGCCCACTATGTCTGCTATCTCGCACACTTTTACTCGACGGTCATCCAATACAATACGGAGGACTTTTCAATCATATCCGCGGTAGTAGCCGTTTTTGAGCGTCCATTGCGAATTTTTAACCATAGAAGACGAAGGAGCGGACTTCAAAAATGTCGAATCCAACTCTGATTTGATTTCGGTTAGTGTTAAGCCTTTTAAATGAAAATACTTTATCACTGCTCGCAACTCAGTTTTTCCCATTATTTACGAAATCACTCAAGACAGTCACTTTGGCGCACTGTCAAACATAAACTAATTGACAGATCGCTCTATACTGTCATATTTAACCTAAGAAAGGATGGTTCTGAAAAATTGCAATGCAAATTGCGCCGAATTAGCGCCATCTCTGTGTTAGGCCACGTACATTTCGAACGATCCTCGTATCAACATTATTAACGAACCTACTAATTAGCAAAGGTCAACAAACAATGTCTTTAGTTATCATCCGTGGTAAACAAACAGACGTGTAATTAATAATATTGTGCAACTATCACCAGATAGATGCGTTTATCTCATGCAATTAATTTTAGTACTATAATTTTTATTCCTAGCAATTTATATGAATGTAAACTTTGCTTAATTATCATCCTTACAGGAGAGAAATTGTAGTTGTTAGTAGTTTTTGTAAAATTGAAAATAAGTGCATGTACATATTTAAACAATATTTAAAATATCAATCGCATTCAGACCTTTCTGCAGATTATATTCATATAAAAAGCAAGGTTGCTGATAGTGGAAATATTTGTATAAGAAGATGTCGAAACCTACAATAAAATGTATTTTACTGTTTACATTTTCCATTTTAATTACACTTTGGTTAAAAATAATAAGCAATAAACATTTTTAATTAGATAATTTGCGACAAAAAAATCATTATACAATGTGGTAAATAGGCACAAGGAAAATTACTTAATCTTTTGATTGAATTTACCATTTCACTCAAAATAATTGACATAAATAACGAAAATTTGGAGATAATTATATTTAGTGCGAAAGTTGTTTTACATGGTGACCTAAAAGTTTGAAATAACAGGGTATTAAGTATTGTTGCAAAAGTAAAAAATTAGATATAATAATACTAATAAGCAAAATAAAATAAATAATACAGCAGCCAATAAGAGATAACAGAAATATTGGACGTACACCCGAGCAAACCACCAGAATATCATGTGTACGTTAACAATAACGATTCTTTAGAACTTTTATCAAATTAATACCATAATTTGGGGTATTACTTTTACGATCCCACCTCCACCACAGTTTTCTTCTGCTATTTTCACGAAAAGGTGGAATAAAGAGCACGTGCTTGACTGTTCAACACAGAATACTTCTAATATACAGAGGTTCTGGTAGAAAAGTTCATATGAACATGTGTCCAAAAATGCTTCCTTACAGAGTTACATCCCTCTGAAGAAAGAACACTAATTATTTTTTGTCGATGACTTTCGCAGTAGCTGCACTAAAATTTTGAAAATTGTTATATTGTGAGCAC
The DNA here is from genome assembly GCA_958336395.1 of Ctenicera cuprea. Classification (NCBI taxonomy): domain Eukaryota; kingdom Metazoa; phylum Arthropoda; class Insecta; order Coleoptera; family Elateridae; genus Ctenicera; species Ctenicera cuprea. The sequence goes on along the minus strand of OY284489.1, from coordinate 42,530,936 downwards.
TACTGATTCAGCGTAGTATTTCTACTAATTTTGCCTCGTGTAGAGGGTCACATAATATTTTCTTTATAATATTTTAGATCTTTTCAAATTTTAAAGTTTTGTTTAGAAAATCTTATTCTCCACACAAAAATACACTTGTTGAAAGTCGTCATATATAACAGCTTTCGAGATAATTCGAGTATTATGACAAATATAGTTGCGATGAAGGTCCATGTGTTTTTTCAAGATGGCTAAACAATTTCCACAAACTTTAAGAGCGAGTTCTACACACGAAAATGATGAAAAAATTCGAATAAACATTTGTTCGGAAATTCTTATCATTACAGAGGTACTGTCTCCGAAAGTGGGAAATTTCAACAATTTAGACTATTGTATCTTGGGAAGGCTGTAACTCCATAAGGACGTATTTCCGGACCCATGTTTATACGAACTTTGACAACTTGATTTTTCATAAAACTGAATTATCTCAAAAAACTGTTAAATATTGCCACTTTCAACAATAGAAAATAGGATTTTCTTAACAAAACTTTAAAAATTGAAAATATTTAAAATATTTAGAAGCAAATATTACGTGACTCTCCCATATGAGAAACTTTTAGCTCACTTATTCAAACAAAAATTAGTAGAAATACTAAGCTAAATCAGTAGTGCTCACATACAAAATTTCAAAATTTAGTGCAACTACTGCGAAAACTTATCGACAAAAAAAAGTTACTTAGACTAATCCTTCTTCAGAGAGCTGTAACTCAGTAAGGAAGCATTTCCGGACATATATGTTCATATGAACTTCTCTTCGTGAAATAACCCAAGAAATCACCTCCTGAAGTTTCTGTACGCACTTAGGAGACACCCTGTGTATTAAATTACAACAATATGTTGTTCTGCAATGCATTCTATATGCATGTGTGTTATTTAGGATTTGAAAGTTAGAGTTAAATACAGTAGAATACTAGGATGTAGATCCAATCGAATTGTATACACCATAAATTCGGTGTATAGTCTGAATCGTGCATTTCCGTCAAAATTCCAAAATACTTCTTTCACGATTGCAATATAATGCCACACTAGTGACTGTCTAGAATTAATACAACTTGTCGAAGAGCTTGAACAATATATTAATGTTAAAGTCAATACCAGATTTGCACTTACATGACATAGAAGAGTAGTAACATACATGGAAAACCCATTAAGGGGGGGGGGGTTAAAGATAAGCGTCGCGGTTGAGGAAGGAAGCTGCAGTTTGTAACTAACTGCAGCTACTGGAAGCAACTTTTTTATAAGAAACAAAGCATCTCCTGACTAGCAGGTGATATTTTCAGTATTACTGGTGGAATTAGATGTAGCACACGGATTAATACTGAGTGTATAACCTACATGTATTTCTATGAATTATAATAATTCGAAGAACTAGTCTTGTTAAGATCAATACCGCGATTTCTTATCGCGAATATTCCATTCACTTGGTAAAAGCCAATAGTATCCGGTTAATTTCAAGTTCTTAACCAATCACACCCTGACTGATGGCGATAATACGTTTTTACGCTCCAGGGTTATCGCTGGTGTAACCATAGCAATCACACCAGCGAATGTTTGCTATTTTTGCCTTCAATAATTAAATGACGCGTTTGTAAGTCAGTAGGTAACAAATGGTTACAAAAACTAAGTGTTTTAATATTTAGTTCATGGAATATTCTGCAAAAATCACCTCGTAAATTAAAAATTTTCCATAACTCCGTTTTTCATTGACCAACTCAATTGTGTTGATGCAGGGCAACATCGCGCCTTTTTCGGACTCGCGATGTTTCCTAGCAACAACACAATTTTGTTGTCAATGAAGCGACAGCGTTATCGATAATTTTTGAATTATTTGTGGTATTGTTATTTACAATATTCCCATACATGATATATAGAAACGTAAAAAAGGCGTAGAAAATATATAGCAAATGTGGAGAGTCAAAGAAACGATTAATTGAAAGATTTTAAATAGTAGGCAAATGCAGAGAAAAATACCAAAATTTAAAAAAAAATTTTTTTTAGTAAACATAAAAAATCACTACTAAATTTAAATTTTTATAGTTTATTTACTTGTTATAATAACAACTATAATAATAATAGTAAACTTTATTGTTGCTTATACATTAATAATGTTTACACAAGTCACAAATTAATATTCTACAATTAGCAAATACAAAAATTGGTTACATTTCAGTAAATTCCTCCCAGCTGTAATACGCTTTATTTAATAAATAATTTTTGAATTTAATTTTAAATTTAAGTAAGGGCAAGTTTCTTACAGTATGAGGTAATATATTAAAAAAAAGTATGCTAAAGTGATTAGCTCCCGTTCTACTTTTGTTTATCCTGAAGAGTGGAAGATTAATGTTGTTTCTGTTTCGCGTATTATAGCTGTGCAGGTCTTTATGAGTCACAAATTCATTTTGATTACGTTTAATGTTTATTAGACAGTCATATATAAATTGGCATGGCAGAGTTAAAATTTTTAAGGCTATAGGGTCGAACACATTTTGGTATCCGATACCAGCTACCACTCTGGAGAGAAAAAATTCTGTGGAGTGAGGCAGAATGACCCCATACGAGTAAGCCATATTGCGACTATGAAAAATAGCAAAATGAGCTGTTCTTAATATGCCCTTTGACACACAGTCCGATGAATTACGCAGGACAAATACGCAGGTTGCCAAAGTACTGACAAGGACATCTCTTTGCACCCCCAACCGAGATTCTCATCTAAATACAGACCCAGGAACTTGGTACTACCAACTGTGTCTGGGAAATTTGAACGGTTCGTAGTAAATATTACAATTTGAGTTTTAGCAACATTTAAGCTTAGTCTATTATTGCGCATCCAGTTTTCAACGCGATATTGTGCGTTTACCTTTAAACATACTACTTCCTCCATCGATTCTGCTCTATTAGCTAAAGTGGTGTCGTCAGCATATAAAAATAGAGATGTATTTTTATTGTTATTTTTAACGTAATAATCAAGATCGTTGATGTAAATCAAAATAAGCAGGGTCCTAATATAGACCCTTGGGGCACACCGTGGTGGATAGGCAGAAAAGATGAGGTAGAGTCGCTTATCTTTAACTCTTTGTTGCCGATTTGTTTCTCAACGGTGGGTCAGAAGGTCAAAATCATGGTACTGTGTTCCATTATTCATTGAGTAGGCGACCATTTATGTAATCGACAACTTTTATTACATTGTATGACACTTACGTGTATAAATTTAGCATTGCCTGATTTTAATACTAAAAAGCCAACCTATAAATGTTCAATTTACATGTACATATTTTATTGTCATAATGTTGATTTATTATATTGTGATAAGATAATTGAAAAATCCTCACTTTTATTTACAAACTTTTGTTAAGCCTTAACATAAATGTGAAAACTTTACCTAAAGAAAAAGTTGTTAACTTCGATAAGATATATTTATCGCAGGTCGTGGGTTGAATAGGTATTTGCATGGCACATTTTTCGTATTATTTTAGACATGAGATCATATACGAATCTGGACCACTCGGTCATACTACACGTTCTGACCCCTTGACATACCTTTGCAATGCATCTGAGTATAATTTACTCGGTTTATTTATATGTGAACAAAGAAGCTATTCAAATTTAAGAATTTATCTGTATATGCATCTCCTGGTTTTGTAACGTCAACAAGTTACCAAATTGTGTTATTTATTCTGAATTCGTTTTATTACTAAAACTCGAATATGGTTTCAAAGAAAAACAATTTAACTGGAGTATTGAATCAGCTGATACTTTAGTAAGCCATGGAGAAACCTGCATTTATTATATTATACTGAAAACAGCCTAATAAGGAAATATTAATACTAAATAAATATTTATCCAATTTGCTACGACTTCTTTTTGTTTTGGTTTCAAAAACGCCGTTATTCTATGAAACTATTACTTATTAAAACTTCTTGTTACTACATTCCTAACCTTTTCTTACATTCGCACGTGGCTGCATTAATTTAATAATAATAAATGGTAATAATTCTTTTTTGTTTATTAAATTTGTGTAGTGGAACAATTACAAGGACACTAATACATTATGTGACAAATAACTTGTTCTTATACGTATTTCAGAAAAGATTGTCTTTTAAATATTTTTTTATGCACGATATTGTTCTACACGTTCCAAGCTAATAAAATTTAAATAACTATTGTTTAAAATGCGACAGAGTAAGCAGCATGGATTATTTACTGTTTGATGACAAAAGTAGGTACCTTAGATCCGGGAATGAAAAATAATTGTTAGGTTGTTAATAATTACTTAAGGATATCGAACAAAGTTATTTAATGTATCGACTAGTCAAGGAAAATGTCATTGAATTGAAACTGGAATTCTTAACATTGCTTACATGCATGCAATTATTTAATACTGCATCTACTCATATTTAAACCTGGTTAAATTAAAATTTTCTAGTTGAGTGAGATAAACTATTTTTATTGAAATACAAACGAATATTTGTATTTATAGGTTAAATTACCTTTAAATTAAAATTTTTGTTATTACTATTTGGGGTTGAAGTATGTATTGTTATTCCGCAAACTGGACTTGCAACTCGCTACTGTAAATTGGTTTTGGTACCCACTTCTAGTTGGTTTGTATCAAGCTTTTCTTCAGCATTCTTTTTCCCAAAACCGGTCTGTGAGGTTTCGGCGCCGTCGATTTGGTGCCAGGACGTTTCGGCGTCGGGCCGTTTCAGCTCGAGGCCGTTTTGGCACGGGACCGTTTCGGCGCAAGACCGTTTCTGCGTGAAGCCGTTGCGATGCCGCCGATTTGGCGCGAGGACGTTTCGGCGCGAATAAGTATAACGCAATTCGTTTGGTGAACTTTTAATAGTACTACTTAATACGTAAGTTAATACAATTTGTTGGTGTTGTTTATCAAATTTTAATCATTTTCGCTTTGAAACGTCCTGGCGACAAATCGGCGGCGCCGAATTGGTCGCGCCGAAACGTCTCATTCCACCCAAAACTTTCCAAATTCTTATTTACAGTCAGTGGTGCGTTTAGGCATAGGCGCTTTAGGCGTACGTGTAGAGAAGCCCCCATAGTCAAAAGTTTTTTCTTCGCACGATAATGTATCAAATAATGAAGTTAATATAATAACCACTACACTCATTACAAATTATAAAGTGGAAATTGAATTTGACATAACTAGAAATAAACTGTTGCAGGTTTTGATATTTATAAAAAAAAAAAATCTCGTTATGCAACGTATCAGCATTATTTTGTTGCGTGGTTTGTAATACATTTTTTTTTTTTTTTTTTTTTTTTTTAAAGAATCATGAAGCCGTGCGTGAGCACGACCCCATGATTCCTATCCCACCCCCTTACCCGGGCTCAGCGGACTTGCGCTCTTTCACCGGTCTAACATGCACCCCACCCCTGAAGACATGCAACCCAACATACACACCTACATACACCATCCATGGACCCTGCGGATTTAACTTGTTCAGAAAAATTACCGCCGAGCAGTGGATTCGAACCAGCTGCCATTGAGAGTCTAGTTTCAAAGCCTGGGACTTTAACCACTAGACCACCCGCCGGCCCAAAATACATTTTTAAATGTGGATACATTTTTGCATATTTATCAAACCATTTTATGATTCTAGTTATAGTAACGCGTCAGGAGAACGCTTCCTTTCTGCATCGAAGAGAGGAAAAGTTGGGCAGAGCCTCATTTGAATTATTAGCGCCCCTTGGCAATTTATATTTCGGCGACCCTCTATAGAACGCCGATTTACTTTTTATTATACATTTATAATTGCCAGTAAATAAATTTATGACAAAGATGTTTTCTAAGGTCATTAAATGATTGTTTGACGTCAAAAACCAGATATTAACTTTAAAAGACATTTTTGACTTCAAAAATTTATTTCCTTACATCAGTAGTTGTTTTGACTTCAAAAAATACTTTTTATACTGTTAAAATTTATTGTTTGACGTAAAAATTGGTTTTGTGACGTCGAAAATTGATTTTGTGACGTCAAAAGTGTTTTTTTGACTGAACTTTATTTGTTGATATAGAAATTCAAACAATTATTTATTTATTAATACATAAAACGGATTTTTGATGCTAATGAATAATATATTGATCGAAATGTATCACGTCAAAAAATCAACTTTTGACGTCAAAAAAACATTCACTGACGTCAAATAATGTTGCTATTATCAGCTGTGCTTTGACAAGCTGCTGCGGATGTACAGTACGTGAGCCCTCTTTTACGGGTAGCTCTTCTATCTATCAATATGTGCAGTGTGGTTATACGCACTACTACCACCAGTATCTCCTTAGGCTGCAGCATTTTCAAAAATTCATATTTGACGTTAAAAATCAATTATTGGCGTCAAAATATCATTTATCAACGTCAAATATAATTTACTGACGTCAATTTCATTTTCTGACGTCAAAAATTCTTTTACTGACGTTTGAAAATTATTTATTTGTAGTTTACAGAAGTTTTTATTCTTTTATTATTTTATTTTAAATTGCTTGAAGGGTTCTCAGGCTTTAAGCTATTTTCTTATAACGGTTTTCAGACCTTACATTGTTGCCGTCAAAATAAATTCCTTATATCAATAAATGAATTTGAAAAAGATGATTTTTGAAGACGTTTTCAATTTGATTTGTGACGCCTATTTTCAATTTTGGCGCCAGAAAATTTAGCGTTGAGGAATATGTGATTTAGTTTTTCACAATTCAAGATAAAAAATTAATAAAAAACAAATAACAGAAGTTTGCAAATTTATTCATGTGAAATTAGTTGGTAAAATCAACAGTTTAAAAAATTCTTAAAATTTTTGTCAAATGTTAAACTGTTCCCAACTGCTCTCCATCGAGATCTAAAGTTTTCTTAATTAGCAGACCGCTCTTTATAAGTTTTTGACAGAGAGTTTGTCTTTCATTAAGTTTTAATTGGTTCCTTTACGTTATTACGCTTTCATTGAGGAAGTTCTCATGTCTATCTTTTTCATACCGTTCCCTGAGATAATATGGCAATGAGTTCGACGTCAACGAAACGGATATGAAGTAATTTATATAAAGAGTATAGTAATTAACATACGTGTTCGATTTCAATTGATGTTTTGCTATGACTTCAACAACAATTTATCAGCTGAAGAACTTGCGTGTGCGTTAATTTCCACCAGCGTATAAACGATTTAATAATTATATCCTGAAGCAAATTAGGCGAGACTGACTGAATTCCGGGTGCGCTGTCAAGGACGGTCCGAAGATGCCACAAGTCACATTGAAATAACTTTCTACACATTAAAGATCGCCGAATGTATCTATCGATCATGATCTTTATCAGTACGAACGTGCGTTCGTGTTGTAATCGAAAGTGTAGTTTAATATAACGATAAAAGCCTTTTCTTTAAGGACTAGTTTCGACATAGTTCTTAAAATCAGAACCAGGATTATTTGTTATAAGAATTATGAGGAAGTACTACTATTGCCTTCTAAACAGATATTAGTTGTTTAAACAACTACAAAAATAAAATAACTTGTAGCATGTTCCATATTGGTCTTAAATTCTTATCAAACTTACAACTCAGTACAAGTACGGTATAATTATTGCAAGAATGATTTAAACTGAAGACTGTGACGTATCGGGGCTGTAAATCAGACGGAAAATTTATGAGGTAGAAGATTTACAGGTGTTTGAATACAAAGTGCATGTGACACATAACTCTTCTATTCAGAACATGTTCATTCAGTATTTCCAAGACCTTGAAATTTTTAAGCAGAATTCACTCTCGTTTTCAGATTTAGTTTGTTACAAAGATCCACGTGCTATAGCCAAAAAGTAACAACACTAAACAGAAGCCGTCTCCCTTGACTCTGGCAGATGTTATCTAATGAGTAAATTAACATATCATTCTTTCTGATGTTGCAGTTAGTACTTCGTGATGCTTCATTTATAAAGTTGAAAGAGCAAACCACAACTTGCGCTTTTTCAAACTAGACACGTAATTTCTAACTTTGCATAAATAGCATACACAGCCTTGAATTGATAAATATTTTCTTGTCTAGTATACTGGCGTGGCTTACTATTTGAAAACCAGTGAAGTATTTTGAATAGAACTTTCTTGGAGTGAGTTCTAATTAAAGTTCGACTAAATATTCTTTGTTTCAGTAAAAGGATGAGTACCACATTTATTTTAAAAATGCACCACCCGTTAAATCTTTATGTATCTTGAAACATACGGAGATTTTTGTGTTGTTATTCTTAACCCTCAGGTGAGATACAAAACCCACTGTACTGAATCTCCATTGGTTTATCGTACACCGCAAGTGTATGCTACTCTATCAAGCTAGTTTCACTGATAAACCTCAGGATGCTGTTGACGGGCGGAGCCATATTTTTTTCGGGATCTGAGAATTGAATCCCAAAGTATCGCAGTTTTTTGACTCCCAGAACAGGACATTTGCGGAGAATGTGTTGTCAGTTTCTTCTTCTTCTCCACATAGTCTGCAGATTGGATTTTCTTCCATGCCTATCGTGTTGAGGTGTTTTCTAAGGCAACAGTCCTGTCAGAAGCTCTCCTATCATTCTCAGTTGCAAAATGTTTACTGCTTTACTTCATGAACATCGAACATCCGCGATTGACTCGGTCCAGGTGCCCCCATCCAACGTAAACGATGTTGTGCACGTAGCTGGTCCTCCATTGTCCCTTCTGATGTTTGGTAAGAAACTCCGCAGGTGCGTTTGGAACCCATTTGAGTCTCTCCCTCTCTACGTGTAGGTCGTTATTGGTATTATCTCCGCTTGGAAAATGACTGTGCATCTGCAAAGGTCAATACTCATGCCATTTTCTGTACTTTATTTGAAAAATCCTGCCTTTAGTAGCCGTTTTAAATCCGCCCGTGAACCAGACGGATTCTTTACGGTTCGTCAGCTTTTAAATCCTTTTCTCAAAAGACCTCTCAGATATCACCACCTTGAAAGGCTTCCAGAAGTCGACAACAGTGCTGATCTTGTCTGACCGCATATTTAGAATGGAAATTCTATAAAAGATCTCGGCATGGTTTCCCCACCTCCACAGGATCCTCTCGTGACCACTTGCTTTCATCCTATATTCCGCCATAAAAGCTTGCAATTCCACAACTAAACGTAGCGGAGGCAAGTTTTCGTGAATGCAGAAGGCGTTGTTCTTTCCAAACAAACAAGATCTTGTCGCGCTTGTTTATCCCAACTTCCTTTTTGGCTACATTTCGCCACATCAGAGAGGTATACTTAACCGTGGTACTATCGCCTTAGTATAAAATCAATGCATTATTCTTGGTTTAGTCCCCAAGTTTTTCCAATCAGTCTTCTACAAGCTCATTCGACTGTTTGAAATTGAAGGCCACTTGTTGCGTTTTTGTTTTTTTTAACATCTCATGGTCCGTCTACATGGTTCCGGAAGCACTTCAGCCTAAAGGGCTTATTGTGCTCACCCTGATTTTTGTCACACCCACTCCGTAATTTTGGTTCCCTGTATCATAAGATACAGGTCTCTCACTGGGTGCACCTTAAAATCATTCGGTTTCATTTTTGGTTTTCCGAATATGCATTGTCTTTTTGTCACCAATTCATCACAATTGAATAAAACATGCGTCGCCGTTTCTGATTCATAATCGCATAGTCTGTAAGCAGGGTCTCCATTAAATTTCTGGATTCTCTGGAGGTCTTCCTTGACAGTCGTCGCATGACCTGTTAGGAAACCTGTGACAATCCTGAGCTATATCCTGCAGAGCAATAGCAGTTTGGTAGTTTATTTTCGTGCAAGGTTCGTTTATGAACGCCTTGCTGTGATTGTGTCGTGTGTTCGTCTCGCATCCAGTTAATGACATAGCGACGGATTGTGATCCTTGGCACTCCCAAGGCAGGTTCTAGTCCGTAGTAAACCCCTGTTGATTCTTGCCTTGCGGGTTTATCAGCTTTTTCATTGCCAGCAATACCTCGGTGACCTGGTAGCCAGAGCAGTCTCATCTTGTTCTGCTTCGCCAGATTGTTGAGTTTTTCGCACCATTCTCATACCGTCTGGAAGAGGCTTTAGGGCTTGAAAGAGCTTTTAAATGTAGATATGCTTTATTGTTATAAGCCCTTCTTTTGTTTTCCCGCCCATATGATAGAATCGCGTAAATTTCTGTAAATATACAGAGGCGTGCATGCCCAGAAGATAGCTAAGACTCTCCTTTGGTTTTTTTGCCGTATATGCCTGCTCCAGTACCCGTCGCTGATTTTGAACCGACCGTGTACCAGATGAGACAGACTTCCGAGAGGGAGACCCTGTCTAGGTTCTATCCACTCTTTGTGGTCCTGGAATATTACCTTAAAGAGTGTATCTACAAGATGTTTTGAAGTCATATGGTCCGTCCTCATTTTAAATAGAGAACCTTATATGCTACCAATCAAGGTTGTATGCTCTGCACCTGTACTTAGTTTGTACTTTGAATTTTGCAGCTTGTATAGTCCTAATCTCCTCTCTCCCTTTATCATAATATAAAGTAGGGTAAGGTCCAGAAGGCGTTGTTCTCATTGCACCCGTAATACCAAGACCAGCAAGCCTTTGAATCGTGCTTAATCTTAATTTGGTGGTTTCCTATTTGACCTTGGGCAACCGCACTAGGGCCGCGTATGTTATGGATGCTCTGACTACCCTGATGTACAGCCAGTGCACCGTGTTTGACCTTAGACCCCATGATTTGTTCTAGGTTTGTCTGACTACCGTTAATCTTTGTAACTCTTGTCCATACGTCGTTAGTTCCTTCAAATCCTGAAAGTTTCTCTTCCCTGTGAAGGCTATGACGGAGGTCTTTGCCGGATTTAACGATGTACACCAATCCTCTACGCTCCTTAAAGCTCGTTGTATCACATTTGATACAACTCTCCCAAATTTTTACAAAGTAGAATGGTATTGTGCGTATATTCTTCTTCCAATTCCCAGAGAATCCCTTGCACCACCAGGCATGGTAGTACAAGGGAAAGAACTTTTGCCTGTTAGAAGCCCTTGGTGACAGATATTCTCCTGGTTGCCTTTCCCGAAGAAGAACCTGTTGTGTGGTTGCTTAACGCGGCACCAATCCATCTTGTAATGGACCAACCTTACAAGAAATCGTTTGATTAATTCAACCGAGGTGTTGAAACCTTCTATATCAAGAAAGGTCCCTAGGATTTTGCTGCTTGATAGGCTGGTTTTATTGTATATGAGAATAACTCTTAATATATCGTCTCTGATATCCCTATCTATCAATTTTTTCAGAGCTTTTATGCAAAATGAGGCTGGTAGAAATTCGTCTAACCCTAACCTACTTCTAGCTTTGTGGCACATAACCTATGGTTAAACTTGCACCGAATAAAAGCACATAGAGATGAGGAAAGTTCCTTAAAGCCCTGTTGAAATAGATATGAAAAATTCTATCTATACCCGCAGACTTGTACGATGTGAACTTGCATATTGCCCATGGAAGTTTCGCTCTATTTACGTGTTTGAAAATAACTAATTTAATTTATGGCATTTTCCACATATTCGCACTAGTTATAATCTTCTAACATATTCATAAAAGAACAGAGTCATGAAAATCATAGAAAACGTCGTCAGTTATTTTATTTGTATTCACCAGCTGATAGTATTGCGGTAGAAGTTTTTATGAACATAAAACTATTAAATCTTAAAAACGTAACTTTTTACTACTAAAAGTGAAAGTTTATAAATAGGAAATGCACTTTTAAAACTTATGGAACATTAGTCCCGTCGCGATTGTCGTCTCATTAGATGTAGGTAGTTGAAAATAATGAATAAGTTCGCTGATTGGTTTTAACTAAACGTTTAATCTTTAACATGAAGCAAAAATCAGGCAACTTTATAATTTTCTATTTTACAACTAGGCATTGTGTTTTATATTGCAATAACGCTCTGTTAGTTTGCTCTTTCACGCTGTTATATTTCTAGTTTAATTACAAAGATCTACGGTCATTGTCTAGTATAAAATTTGCAATTCTTACCTAACCACAATTATTTACAAGTAACCTTAACTAACACAATCAAATTTTAACGGTGTAAACAAATAACTAAACAAGGTCGTGTAAAATCACATGCTCATGTAGTCTAGCCGAACCATTATTCCGCAAACCTTGAAATCCAGATTAAGTTATTTGAAAAATGGATCCCCGTTAATGACTTTAAGTGCCTCGAAACATTAAAGTCTTCGGAAGTTAAAACAAAAAATGTAAACAGTTTCTACGAGAAAAGCAAACAAATTCTTTGTGATGATTTGGCCCAGTTTAAGTTACCTTGAGTGAATCCGTGTGACTCTGTTTTGATCTGTAGGTAGTTAAGTTTCAACATTTAAATAAAAGGAAGGCACAAATAATAGGATAAGTTTGGCAAGGCGAAATGTCTAAGCATTGTATGGTTACTTGAAAAATTGTATGGTTAGGTTATAGCACATATAAATCACGGTTTAGATCGGAAACGCAGAGTGCCTGAAGGTTGAAAACGTGAAAGAAGATTGCCATTCATTCTGAAACTACACAAGCCTTAATCGTCGAGGCTGTACTATTTATTATTTTATTAAATTACTAAAATATAGACTAAACGATAAAAACAAGTTTTTTTGCAAAAGAAATTGTCTGATATTATCCGATAATTATCCATTTTAGACCTAATTCAAATATGTGACCCTAACAGCTTTTGAAGCTTTTGCTTTTCAAGACTTTAACCTATACATTTACAACTACAATGTAAATAATTAATTTGGTAATTTTTTGTTTTTCAGTGTGGCAACTTCGGCAAAAATAAAACACGAAATTCTATAATTTTATTCAAAAACCTATCAGTATAGATTTAAAATTTATGAAAAAAATATTTTTAATTTATTATGTGATTAAATAATTAAAAATGTAGTGAAATAAAGTATCTAACAAATACACAATCAAGGTTAATTTTAATTTTTTCCTTAAACTTAAATTCACAACATCCTGGTGTATGAAACTTTTCATATTCGGTTCGGATTTAGAAAAAATAACATTTTATTTTATTTGTATTGTTGCGAGAAGAGATAACTTGAGAAGTAAGTACGTTAAATACGAGAACATAATATTCGTCATTAATAACTAGGAAGGGGACAGAAATAGCCTCCTTAAATATTACTGCATATAAAATTTATTTACACGAGAATTAAGACACTGGAAAAAAGCTAAACGGTAGCTCCATTATCTTACAAAATTTAAAGAAAAAATCTTTTTTGAGCAATACGAAAATGTCTAAACTTTGCATATTAACATCATTCATGTTATGAGAGTTCAGAATAGGCAAACGATTAGAATCTGATTTGAAAAATACAATTTAAAAAAATAGTATAAATAGTATAGACCAACAGTAAAATGGAAAACATGTGTTTACAATATTATATTAGAGAAGGATCTTAGAGAAGAAGATATAGAAGATAGAGATTATTGGAGGTTGAGAACGGCAAACCTGTAAGGGAAATAAGCCAAGAGAGAGGGTATAAATATCTTCTGGTTTCGTTTTTTTTGCGGTAAATGCGCGTTAAATTCTAGACTCAAAAAAAAAATGCAGCGGCCCCCAACTTAAAGCTAGAGAATTTAGCAAAAAAGTTTTCGATTTGCCTTATTACTTTCCCATACCTTCGGTATAGGGAAGTATTGATTTAATGAAAATGTTCGAAATCTAGATTTTAACGGAAATAAACGTTTTGGGCCTCAAGGAACCCAAAAAGAACTGTACCGATTTTGATGAAATTTTAAATCAAGAGGTATATCAAAAATTGTTTTAGTTAAGCTTTTCAAAAGAATCCGAAACCGAAAACGAAAGTTGGACATATTTTTTTTGGTGGCGTTTTTTTCCAAAACAAAATTTTGAAAATTTGAGCACGGAATCTGAGAGAAGAACTTAAGGCAAAACAAAAAATTTTTTACCGAACTCTCTAGCTTTAAAATGACGGCCGCTACAGCTTTTTGAAAATCTCGAACTTAACGCCCATTTGCTCAAAAAGTAGTTGTCTGATCAAGATTAGCTACTACTTGTTTAAGAGTCCTTCCTAAGTAGTATACGATGAAATAAAATTAATTTTGAAAATCCGAAAAATATCGCAATGCACAACTTGGAAAATTTTCAAAAGAAAATTTCTCAAAAACTGTTTACACGATTTTCTTAAACTTTCTAAGGCGATGGAGCTTGCATTGAACTACAAATTGGTTTATTACTTATCTCCCAAATTGTACTCTGAAGCCTTCCAGGAATTTTTGAAGAATTTGAAATTGATTAGTTGTTTATTCAAAAACGCAAACGCCGATCGATATAAACTTTTATCAGTTTGATAGACTATATAAAGTACTTTATTAGGATTCGCTAGAATTATTAACTATTTGAAAAATTAAGAAAAAAAACAATGCTTTTTAATATCAACAACACATTTTCCGGCAGTTACGTGATTTTAACTACGCCTATCAGTTAGCTTTAGATAAAAAATATATTATTCATTCTTTGCATATTTTTGATAAATTCCCAAATAAAGCTAATATAGCTATTTTTGTCAGACATCCAAAGCGGAATTTGTAACCTTCGGCGGGCGCTTACCTTGCTTCGTACAGTAGTCACTGCTTCTACGGTACGGAAACCAATTGAACAGGCTATCGCAAATTTAAATTCTCGCTGCTTGTTTTCTGAGAAATCTAATACTCGCTGAACTGTATAACGTTATAATTATTAAAAATTACACTTTTATAAGTACGACAAGTATTAGTATCTAGTATTGGTTACAATTTTTTTTTAAAGCTATAATTTTACTGTGGTGCTTTCTATGAATTTGGATGGAAGGAATTAAAGGTTATAATTATAAAATTAACATTGTTGCAAATACGATAAGTTTTAGTATGGGAAAGTCCACTCGAAGTCCACACTTTTTTTCTCTCAGATCGCGTGTTCAAATTTCTTTAATTTAGTTTTGGAAGAAACGCTACCAAAAAACATGTCTAAATGACCAGTATTTCCCAATGTTGGTCGGGAAATTGCATTATTCTTAAAAATGCCCCTAGCCATATTTGGCTAGTTCAATGTTTCTAATGTTGTCGGCACGCTTCAATATAACCTTTGAGATTAAGATTTATGATATACAACGTGGAAATACTCATCAGAATAATTTGTTATCTTTTGCGATTCTTTGCCCATCAATCTCAAAGGTTCTACGGCGTTGAAATTAATTTCAAGCAAACAATTTATTATTCTTTTAGTGGAAGTGGTTTGCGTAATTGGAAAGGTACCTCTAGTAGATCCTAAAACAAACAGAAAAATGTGTTAGCAGTACTTGTAAATATTAAGAAAAATACCTTTAGAGTCTTTTGTTATTTTTTATCGCATTGTATTGATGCTGTAAATATCTAATTAAAAATCTGCACTTCCACATATTTTACGTACAGTCGAACTCGAAAAAAGAATAAACAGGTTGCGTTTTTTCACAGTTTTTTAGATTGAATGATCTAAGCCACATCAGTTAAATCAACCAAAACTATAAATTATAAATTTTATATCAAAACACGGATGTAACAATATTTCATTGACGTAAGTAAACGTGTAATTGTTTACGTATGAGTACGATATTTTTTAATTTTATTTATCGTCAGCCTATTTCTGCTGCCAAAGCTAAACACCGACTTCAGGGTTTGAAATTTCTTAAACACCAGAAAGATTAAAAAAATTCATTTATATTACAACCGAAGCTTTCGTCATTTTCATGTAACGAGCTTAATGTGGTTAGATGGCAAATAATTTTTTTTTATTTGCTGTTATTAAGAATTACATGAAGAAGCAAGATTTCATCTTAATGTTTTAACGCTGCAATTGAATTTATTAAAACCTGCAAAATACGCAACTTTTACAATAAATAGTTCTTGACAACGATCACTTAGAAAGAACAGCTATAATTTAAAAAAAAAACATCCAGTGAAAGTGAAATTAGAAATGATGTTACAGTTTGACTTTAGATTGTAGTTCTAATTAAAATATGCCAAACCCAGAGAAGTTTCCAAACCACTGAATTATTGTTTTATTTCGAGTTTTATGCTCAAACAATTAGTGCAAATTTTTATATTTAGCGTAATCTGTATCTCCTTTCAAATTTCTTCAGGTTATTTTATTTACTCGGCGAATAACACTTTTTTCTATCTCTTGTCACAAGCTGTCATCGCACTTCACAGTTACTCTCGCCCTTCACTCCCTATTGATTTCTAATTTAATGCTATCAATTACCCAGAATTGAGAAAACGCATCTCGTTATCCTGCAATTTTAAACGAAAGTCGAACTAATAGTTATTTATTACCTTAAACATCACAGCTCTACACACCTTTAAACGCCTTAAAAGAAAAACTTTATTAACTGTTATGAAATATTACAGAAACAAATCCTGAAGTGATCCTTTTTTAAATATTAATGAAAGTTTGAATTATTAATAATAAGATAGAACACTGATAAATGGCATTTCATCGGTACTGTTTGATATATTATTCTGTCAGTTTATATTATTAGCTTAACTTAAAAGAAGTCATTCTTTATATGCCTAAAAATTTGTAAAATTACAGTTAAGAAGTCTAATCTTAAACATCAATTATATTATACACCTGTGTCAAACCATAGTGATGAGAATGGGCTGGAATTAAATAAATAAAGAACATTCTTTTAGACGGGGAAGAAACGACAGAAGCTACTAGGTGGCTCTATGCGCATTATAATAAATAGTTGTAGCTGTTGCGTAAATGTGTACGAAACCCCAGAAGTGAATTTTATAAGACAATCGTGAAGAACTACTCGCCGAGTCCTTTTTAAATAAACATAGGCGCGGCCGCTCTCTTTGCATGCTTATGCTTACTCGTCTGAGTTTTTTTCTGAATGCCAGCTATCAGCAGATTGTGCTTCAATAATACAAACAAATAGTGTACACCCAAAGGAGCGTATATCTGTGCAATACTGTAGCGAGCCACTGTACAAATGCATATGTGCCTTATATAATGGACGCGTAAATATGTCGATTCTAGTAGCAGGAGCCCATTACCAATAAAAATTGAGAGAGGTAGAAAGGATCCGGATTTACAATATAGATAATGCAGCTCAGACAAACACACTTTACGCGCACTTTTCAGTGAGCTTTGCCATAAATTACATTTCTTAATAGTATATTAATTTTAAAGATATCTCGTAGAGGCAATTTCATATGCTTCTTTTAAATTTAAAACTTAGTTTTTTTTACCTTACATGAGAAACGGTAGTTACTTATGTCTTTAAATTACAAACGGTGTTTGAATTCGCTTTTATAGTTTCTTTTTTTATGGTGGTTTTAAAGTTACTACTTTACATCACCACCATAATTACAAATTTTACCGATTCGTGTGCGTGGCTGGCTATTTATCGATTATGATCAAGCTGTACGTATTAGTAAGAAAGGAGGCAAGAGACAGCGCCTACATGATGTAAATGGGAAATGCATTATACCAAGTTATCTTGGTGAATACACGGAAATTCTCAAACAAATGAAAGAGAAGCGTGAGTTCAACATGATTGAACACAGAGCGAATCCGAAGTATAACTTCGAGACCCAACTTACTACAACCTTCGCAAAAGGAAGTGAGTGGCAATCTAGATGTCCCTAAAATTGAACAGCGTTAGATAGTCTGATACACAATCGGTTCAAAAACAGAGAGGTAGGTAAAGGCTTCTATGGTCCGCAAAGGCCTTAGGCAAAACCCCTATTGTTTTTCAGGTCAAAGTCCAGGCTATTAAAACATGCAAAGAGGTAAACATTGAAATTAAAAAAATAGTCTGTCAAACAGTTAAACTGCTCTTCTTCCCCTAAACGCTACAAAAAATGCAATCAAAACTGGTATGGGAATGCTAATAAAAACCTAATTACCTCACTAAGAGCAACAAAGTACCACTCAAATGGGATCTGGTGCATCTAGGAGTAAACGGCAGAAAAATTGCAGACCCCTTTTGTAAAGTCCCTCACTGTTTGTTCAAACGCTTTAACGACAGCTGCTGAGACAGACAAAAACTTAAATATTAGAAAGAAATGTCCATTGGGACATTGCTGACTAAGGTATCACCTATAGAGGATGGGTGTAGTCCACGATAGCTTCTGTCTCGATGATGATAAAACAGCAATAAATCCTATACTGTCAGTGTCACGCAATAACCAAAATATCGCTTTCTATTTCTTTGGTATAACCAGTCTAAAGATATACATTCCGAATTTGTGCATATCTCAAACAACGCTATTGATAAGGCGGAATGACAATTATTGAGGCGGTATGTTTAATACAATTTAACGTGTACCGATAGAGTCTGTATCTATGGATTTATTTATTTTGACAGATAAGAATTATTTTCAAATATTTTCTCCAATAGGTAGCTCTAATAATTTTCCTCTTCTACCGACCAAACCTTTTCTACCGTTTTGGTATCTTGTATTCCCGTCTCTATTCCTCCTATCGAGTGCTTGAATTTTGCCTTTTTTTCTATCCATTTTTCTTTTCTGCAGTGCCGTGTTCACTACGTCACGTCGTTCTATGTTTTCCTAATTCATCCCATTTTCGGTTTCCATACTTTCTTGGGTATTCTATTGTCTGTCATTCCTGTAAGGTGCCCAAAATAACGTAGCTGGTTTTGAGGTAACGAGGAAGCTGACCAGGTTGCGGGACTGGCCTTCGAACAACTCCTTGGGGGCCGGAACCTGCAACCCCCATCTCGACGATATTCAGCACTATGATGTATCAAGAAACCTTAAACAGTTTCACGAGAAGGAGTGCTAATATTCAAAGCTGTAGCCATGCAAGGCCTGCTTTTGCAGCACCCTCACCAAAGATAGCTAAATACTGTGTGCAGCTGCCCAGAAAGAATCTCCGACTGGTTGCAGGAATCTTGACTTGGCAGAGGAATGTATGGTAAACAATTCCATGAACGCACATGACTCTATTATTATTTTTAATAATCCTTATATATGTGAAATAACAGTTATTATCAAGTACTTCTTGTAATTATGACTGTTCCTGAAACAAATTAGTTAATTAAAAATTTTGATACACCTCGATGAGCAATTGCCAAATACTGCGTGCAGCTGCCCAGAAAGAATCTCCGACTGGTTGCAGGAATCTTGACTCGACACTGCACTCTAAAGCAGCACATGCACAAGATGGGGCTGATAGACAGCCACAACTGTCGACGATGTAACTTGGAAGACAAGACAGCAGAACACTTCCTGCTCTCCCAGTTAGATGGTCCGTGCTGGGGGACTTCTGGCCTGACATAGCCGTCATCAGCAACACTCCAATTGCGGACATTCTCAAGTTCATTCAAAGAATTGGTTATCTTGGGTGATTCCCGTGTTGGAGAACTTCTGTAGAGGTAGCACAATGGGCCCGCCTTTTGTGGCCTTTTTCTTACTGGTTGGCTCAGTTTCCAGACCATATTGATTGTATTTTTATCATATCCCTTTTTATGACACCCTGAATCCTATTCGGGAATTCATCTTTGCTACATGAAGTTGGTTATTCTATTTTAATATTGCTATCTATGTTTTATAACAGTATGTAAGTACTACTCTCAATCTGCTAATTCATTTCCGCATCCATCATCCCATATTAGTTGATTGTTGCGCCCAAGTACCTAAACGTTTCCACCTGCTTAATAACTTTTCCTGTCAGATCCACTGAATAATTTTCACTTAATGAGTAATTTAGAATAGACCCATATGATCCCTCGCCCTTCTATCTAGACATTTGTTAGAAAACGTTTTGGTTTTATACGCTATAGGTACATAGAATTCGTAAACACTAAAACTTTAGACCTATAGATTGAAGTCAGAAATGACCGTTTACAATATATTATAAGTTTTATACTCAATAGACACAAAAAATTAGCGTTATTAGATCAAAAAGGTTTAGTGATCTGAGTTGGAACAACGCATATTTTAAAGAATACTTTTCCCATGAGGTTCGTGTAATTTCACCCTATATATCTTTCATCTCAATCTCAGATCAATCCAGAAGTAATATGTAAATTCTTGGTTCTGTCGTCTCCTTAATAAATCGTACTTAGTGATGGTAATAGATCATTGCAGTTGATTGGCAGCTACGTTCCGAAACTGCCAAACAGGATAATTGATGAGCAAAGATGTGCTTTTGATTTTATGATAAGAGTCTTTGGTTAGCAACAACCTTCAACTTCCGGCTTCAAACATTGACATTTAATTACATCAAGGTCTTCGTGTCCAACCAGTTACATCTTCGCAGAGGAATGTATAGTAAACAATTCCATGAACGCACATGACTCTATTATCATTTTTAATAATCCTTATATGTGAAATAACAGTTATTAGCAAGTATTTCTTATAATTATGACGCTTCTTGAAACAAATTAGTTAATTAAAAATTTTGATACGTTAAACGTTAAACCTGATGTTCATGGAATTTATAAAAAAACATGGTTCTTCCTTCTTATTTTGAAAAATAGAAATACGAATTTCTAATCAAATTAAATTAAGTAACAATAATGAAAGGAATTGGGTAAAAATATGAAATAGAAGAAATGATGAAGAAAAGGGGAAAATAAAAACTAAAAATAGAAGAAAGGAAGGTTAGAAGGAAGGAAGAAGAAAAAGGATGCAAATAAGAAGATGCAGAAATGGGGAGGAATAATCCAATGAAATGAGTTTTTTTGTAAATATAATTTATCTAACTTCAAAATCAAATACACACAAGTTAATTTAGCTTGCCCATAGAGAGACGTGTATTTTTCAGAAGCAATAATAAAATTAAATAAATGCAAGTACAAAAAAGTGTTTTTAGATTTAGATTGAAATTATTAATTTAAAAAATGGTTTTTACGCTTTGTCAAACACTACTTATCTACAGAAAACAATAAATAACAATAAGCTTGTTAGCATTAATGTTTCTCTTCTGTTTTATACAATTAACTAATAGGCTTAACAAATTTTGTTTTTTATTTTCAATTTTACATGTAATTTCCAGTAATGCATTTACAACAAGCCATTGGGGAAACAAATAATGATCCGCCACTTAAGTTAACGAAAATTCCTCACTAAGTACAAATAAACATTATAAACACATTAAAAATTAAAAAACTGATTGATACATTTTAATAAATTGTCATTATATTGCGGAGCATCGAACTTTACTTTTGTTTTATATTTTTTTAGAAGTGTGTTGTTTTTTTAATTATTTACTATCCAATCTAAAAATAAAAGTCGTACTATTTTCAAATATTCATGGTCAATTTATTTTTGAATAGACTAGTTGCCCTACTTATTTCCTAAATATCATTATAGAAAGTGTATCATTACGTTAGCGTTTAAAATTAATTTACTTCTTAACCACAAACGCAATTTTATCATAATCAAAGTAAATCTTGGTTAATCAATTACCTGATTGAATTAATCCACCTACAACTAATTCTATTTCTACTGGTAATTTTAGTACTTTGGAAAAATGATTGGTACCTAATCGAAAATTGATTGATAGATTCGTATACAAAATTGACAGGAAAAAAGTATGTAATCAGTTCCATAAATCATCATATTATTATGCATCTTCTTAATATGTCCATCCAAAACTTTTAATTTATAAATCATGTTTAACAAATTATATTTATATTTTGTTATTAAATATTGCCACGATTCGTAAATTAAGCTACTACTGTAATGTCGCAAAAAATAAATATCTACATACATTAGAAACCTTTTTAAATAAATATATGACCATCAACATAATTAATAAGAAATAATATAAGCTATAAATTATTGATTCTCTTTTTTACATGCATCACATGCTTAGTTACAATCCTTAAACTTTATCATTCTCGCGCAGTATTCTATTTTAAACACATAATAAATTGGTATGCAAATTATAATAAAAATCTAAACAGACACGTCACTTACAATGAGTAATATTGAAATGTACACTCGGAGAAGATAAATATCTATCTGTTTTATAATTAATGCCAATCTTGTGCAGCTTGGCCAACATTCACCTTTCCAACTATACCTCAGACATCCTCCATGTAGTTCAAGTTCACACTTTCTTTTCACTCGTTGATTCTACGTAAGTTAAGTAACAGTCAGTTCCACCACGGTTGTAACACCATATTTAATCAGTTTTAATTTAATTGTCATTTGAAGATTTTATTTTAAAAATTTAAAAAGTATCGTTATAATTCAACTATGAGCCAATTTAGAAAAATATTTTCAATAGGACATCTTAATCCTAATTGATATTATATACAAATATTTTAAGTTCTTTGGCAATGTTGATAGTTAAAAATCTTAAATTCTTTCCAAAATTTCACTATTGCCTTACTATACGGCCTTTTCCGTTTCATAAACTTTCAAAAACTAAATGCTCAATATTTCCGTTTTGGAGATATCAATCAGCTTGTAACACCTTAGTGGCCACACCCTGTATATTGGCCGCTCATTTTGCTTGATTCCAAATTTCATTTTTTCTCTATATTATAGTAAAGGGTAACCCAAAAAATAAAACTACTACCAACAGATTCGGAAAAATGCACATCTTCTGATTATGACAGTAAAAATTGATATAACCTGTTCAGGAAGATAATATAAAACATTTTCGTATTTCCCATGTCAGCTTTGGACAAACGGTATAAGGTAACCATAGAAAGTATTACGACATTTACAGCTGAAAAGTGATTTTAAGTGAGTGGAACAGAAATTAGGATATATACCCCACAAACATGGAATTTGTGAGAAGGTGCTGCGATGTAAGCAGAGAAGAGAATTCCTAACACAGAATCAAGTGGGAGAATGGAAGTGGATAAAGATGTGATAAGAAACATCTGGATGATAAAAAAACTCATATAGGATAGACATATACAAAGAATGAACAAAGAAAGACAACAAAGAAAAAAGACATGGAATGGAGCTCACTAGGAACAGGAAACGAGGATCACGAAGAAAAATCTAAGACTAAGAGAATTGGAAGACAAAGACCAATGTAGGCAAAGTTTAAGTGTGGGAAGACGGCGACAACCGCAAACGCCTAAGGATAGATTTATTTTATTGTTATGTATTTAACAGATATTTGAGTTGGCTGTTTTTGCAATAATGGACTTTAGTACCCTTGTTTTCAATGTAAAGATGTGTACCAAGTTTGTGAATATAATTTGTACAATAAAACCTTAACATTGTATCTTCTAAAAGCAAAACTACAGATAAATACACTACAATTTAATTGGCGACGAGGAAAACTGAAAAATTAAGGAAAGTAAGTCTATTAATACGTCTTACAATATGATGACAGGTGTAAATGGAAATCTGTCAAGTTCAGCCTACTATGGAATGTTGGGAAATTATGATACTCATTCGTCATGGACCAGTTACCAGGAACGTTTAGAATTTTTTTTTGAGGCAAATGCAGTGCGAGATGACAATATTAAAAGAGCTATCCTATTAACACAGGTTGGTTCCACTTCTTATGAGATTTTACGTTCGTTGATAACGCCGCTAGCTCCGAAAGATATAACTTATACCGAAATTTTGACTAAATTGAATAACCATTTTAATCCAGTTCCAAATGAAATTGTGGAGAGATACAACTTTAATAAACGTGTACAGCAAAGGAACGAATCAGTTGCAGATTTTGTGGCCGATTTAAGAAAATTAAGCAAATTTTGTAATTTTTTGGAACTTGAAAATATGTTAAGAGATCGAATTGTATGCGGTATAAGTGATGAGACTGTACAAAAAAGGTTATTTTCAGAAAGTAAGCTATCTTTTAGTCGTGCTTATGAGCTAGCAATTGCAGCAGAAATGGCGAATAAGAATGTAATGGATGTACGTAATCTGACAGCAAGAAATGACATTTTGTCAGTTCATGATAATAAGAAGAAAATCAAAGGAAAATTCAACTGTTGTTATCATTGTGGCGCGTTTCACAATGGGGAAAATTGTAAATTTAAAGAAGCTGTTTGTCACTACTGCCAGAAGAAGGGGCACATCCAGAAGGCATGTTTTAAGAAGAAGAATGACAAAAAACCATTCAACTCAAATATAAGCGTTAAGGAAAATAATAAACCAAGCAAGTTTTGCAATAATGTTGAACAATCAGTACCTACAAGTTTCTATGAGCTCAATGATGTTAATACTTTACACGGTAATTCTAAAATTCTTACTACGGTGAAATTGAATGGGAAGGAAATCGAAATGGAAGTCGATTCGGGTGCGGCGTGTTCTATAATTTCTGAAGTTGTTTGGTCTAAAATTCGAAATGACTCAAGCACATTGACGCACTCAAATAAGTTACTTCGCACATGGTCTGCTCAACCATTACAGGTAATTGGAGATTTGGCTGTATTTGTTGAATACAAACAGCACAAGAAACATTTGCCAGTCGTTGTGATTGCTGGAAATGGATCAAGTTTATTAGGAAGAACTTGGTTTGAAGATTTGAGCATTGAAGTTCAAGGGGTAATGAACGTCAGGACGAACTTTAATATTGAAGAACTTTGCCAAGAACATAAAGCTATATTTAGCGAAGATTTGGGAGCCTATTGTGGTCCTAAGGTTAAAATAGAATTGGAAAAAGGTTCGGTCCCTAAATTTCAAAAATACAGGCAGGTTCCTTTTGCATTGCGTAAAGCTGTTGAACAAGAGATTGATAAATTAGTTAAGCAAGATATTTTAGAACCAGTTGACTTTGCTGAATGGGCAACTCCTGTTGTACCAGTAAGGAAAAGTGATGGATCAATTCGCTTATGTGGTGATTATCGCAGTACCGTGAATTCTGCAATTAAGAAAAATACATATCCACTACCTACAATGGATGAATTGTTAGCGTTGGGAGCTACTGGAAAAATATTTACTAAAATAGACTTATCCCAAGCTTATCAACAGTTAAAAGTTGATGAAGAAACTGCTGCTATTCTTACTATTAATACCCATAAAGGTCTTTTTCAAGTGAAAAGATTACCTTTTGGAGTGTCTGCATCTCCAGGGATTTTCCAAAGATTCATGGATACCTTATTACATGGAATAGAAGGAGTTGTGGTGTATCTCGACGATATTTTGATTTCGGGAGTTAATGAAGAAGAGCATTTCATGCGTGTTCGAGAAGTTTTTCAGAAATTAGAAAAGGCACACTTGACTGTAAGAAGAGACAAGTGTAAAATAGCAGTAACGGAAACAGAATTTGTTGGTTTTAAGATTAATGGAAATGGAATTCATCCAACCGAAAAAAGAATCAAAGCAATTCAAGAGGCACCTGAGCCGAAGAATAAACAAGAACTTCAATCATTCTTGGGAATGATTAATTTTTATAACAGATTTTTAAGCAATAAAGCAACAATTGCTGAAAAGTTGCATCGTTTATTAGACGATAATAGAAAATGGGTGTGGACACCAAAACATTCTGAAGTTTTCAATATTTTAAAGGGGCTATTGCTTTCAAATGATGTCCTTACACATTATGACCCAACCAAACAGTTAATATTGTGTTGCGATTCATCTCCATATGGTACCGGTGCGGTACTTGCCCACAGAGATAAAGATGGTGAAAGGCCAATTGCTTATACATCACGAACTTTGGGTAAGAGTGAACGTAACTATGCTCAAATTGATAAAGAAGCGCTTGCAATTATTAATGGAGTCAAACATTTTCATCAATATATTGCTGGACGTCAGGTTATCATCGTAACAGATCATAAACCATTACTTGGCCTACTAAATCCAAAGAAACCTATGCCTGTAATGATTTCACCAAGAATGCTGAGATGGTGCCTACAACTAAGTGGTTATTCGTATGACCTAGAATACAGGAAAGGAAGTTTTCATGGAAATGCTGATTGTTTAAGTCGTTTACCTCTACCGGGAAGTTTTATAGATGAGCCGGCACCACCAGGAGATATTCTTTTGTTGGAAGCAGTTAACGAACCAATTAATGCGAAAGAAATACAAAATTTAACGAGTAAAGACGTAATATTAAACAGAGTTCGTTTTTGGACTTTACATGGGTGGCCAGAAACCAGCCCAAGTGATGTTTTTCAACCTTTTTTCCGAAAGCGGACAGAAATTACACTACACAAAAATTGTTTGCTATGGGGAAATCGAGTTATTGTGCCGAAAGAAGCACAGTTCAAGATTATGACATTACTTCATGCAAACCATCCGGGTATTGTAGCAATGAAGGCTTGTGCAAGAAGTTACGTGTGGTGGCCAAATATTGACAATGACATTGAAATGCAAGTCAGAATGTGTTCCTCTTGTCAAGAACAGCAGCACAGCCCCAAGCACGCTCCAAGACAGTTGGTTTGTCGTCCAGAAAATCCGTGGAGAAAATTACATATAGATTTTGCAGGTCCGTATAAGGGAAAATTATTTTTGATTGTTGTGGACAGTATGTCAAAATGGTTG
Source organism: Ctenicera cuprea (assembly GCA_958336395.1). Lineage (NCBI taxonomy): Eukaryota > Metazoa > Arthropoda > Insecta > Coleoptera > Elateridae > Ctenicera > Ctenicera cuprea. The sequence goes on along the minus strand of OY284489.1, from coordinate 42,504,450 downwards.
GAAGTTGACATAGTACCGTCGCAATCTTCGAAGGAAGTAGTTAAATCTTTGCGAAAAATGTTTGTAAGTCATGGTATACCAGACGAAATTATATCTGATAATGGAACGGCGTTTGTGTCACAAGAAATTAAATCTTTTTATGCCAATAATGGAATCAAGTGCTTTACAGTTGCTCCTTACCATCCTTCTAGCAATGGACAGGCTGAACGTATGGTACAAACAACAAAGCGAGCTCTAGCTGAATTTGTTGAAGGAGACATTGAACTAAAATTAGCAAGATTTTTGTTTCGTCAGCACACTACTCCTCATGCTGAAACTGGTAAAACGCCAGCTGAATTGATTATGGGAAGAAAATTGCGAACTTTATTGGACAAAGTGCATCCGGATTCAATCATGCAAGAAAGAAATGAAACCACGTCTGAGAATTTTCGAGTTTTCAAAGAAGACGAGTTAGTCTACATACGAAATTATTCATCTGGAAAGAGATGGATACCGGCTAAGATTGTTGAAGTAACAGGTCCACTTTCTTACGTAGTAGGAACCGAGGATGGAAATGTTGTTAAAAGACATGTAGATCAGATTAGAAAACGATATGTACAGTCTACTCAGTTACAGTATGATCAAGGTAAAAATGCTTTTCCAGTTTTGTGGGATAGCAATGAAGACAATAAAAAATCAGAAGATCTCCCAGTAGAAGTTACGCCTGCGTGCAATAATTCCCAAGAACAGACTACGCAAGAAAGTCCCCAAACGATAGTAGAAGAAACTCCAGCCCTCTGTGATAAAGACTCACTTGTGCATAATCGCCCAACTCGTATTAAGAACCCTCCTATATATTTACAAGATTACGTGTGGAAGTAGAGTGGATAAATAAAAGGGGAGGAACTGTTATGTATTTAACAGATATTTGAGTTGGCTGTTTTTGCAATAATGGACTTTAGTTCCCTTGTTTTCAATGTAAAGATGTGTACCAAGTTTGTGAATATAATTTGTACAATAAAACCTTAACATTGTATCTTCTAAAAGCAAAACTACAGATAAATACACTACATTTATTTTATTTTATTGTATATACCAAAGTCATATTCAGGACAAGAAACCCAAATGATGTTAGCAACAGTTTCTTGTAGTATTAAACAAATCTATTCCAAATTTTCAACATCAAATTACTATTCATGAGGATGATTATTTTCCATGGCCAAAGGAGTATTGAATCCCATTAAATAATTCTTGAATATAAGCTACTCTACATTTCGTAGAAATTCAAACATATTCAACCAATATTAAAGGTTGCTTTTAGAACTTTAAATCCCTTCATAGGGACTACCACTACCCCTAATTGTTTATCCTTTTGCATTATTTGCACCTTTACGAAACGCTCTTTAGTACTAGGTTGAACATCAGAAAGCATATTTTTCACAAGTAATACAACTAGTGATCTCATTTTTTCAGTCAACCCAAGTTTATTACAGAAAAACACAACCACCTCTTGTATTTGTAGTGACCTCACACACAATTACGAGGTATTTTAAACTAACGGATTTTATCGGACATTATCGTCGTTTTTCGCGTGCTGTAGCGCAGCTATGATCTTAACTATTTGCCCTTGTCGCTAACAAACGCAACTATAGCAACGAGTGGTTTATCGTATTTCTATCGTAGTTTTTTCACGTATCAAAAACCACAAGTGATTTGTCGACACCAACAAATTAATTTTTTATTAGTACAGAAGTAGAGCAACCTAATTGGCTAAATAAGCTTCGTGTAATACAATCAGCAAAAGACGTTGAAAAAGCATTTCCAAAATTTAACACATTTAGGGGAGGGGGGTAATGGATATATTTTATTAAAGAGTCCAAGTTTATAACAGAACACCTAACAAACAACACAATTAGTTTAACATTAACAAACAGTACACTAAATAAACAACAGTCAAGAACAAGTAGTTAACAGTACAATGAATAAACAATAAACAACTGTTCATAACAAAAAATTTCAACATTTAACCGATTGTCATTGTACTAACATAGCCAGACTATTCTAACAATGTGCGAACAAAAAAGAACTCATAACTAAACGTTAACTAATTGATCACTCCTGATGAAGGGTCTTGGATAACAACGGTGGGTTCGAGTTTTAGTGCACTAAAGAGAAGTGGAGGGCTTCGATGCACGGGGCACGCAGTAACCGTTTCGCGGGTGTCCAGGCCGTCGAAGTCCGCGGTAAGCTACCCCGGAAGGCGGAATGGGCCAAAGGAACTGGGCTGGAAAGTCCTGTAGCGGGAAGTGACTCTTCGACTTCCGTAGATGGAGGCGTTGGGGACAGCGGACTGATCAGTACCGGCACAGGAGTCAATGCGGGGACGTCGCTCTCCGTCTCTTCAATAGAGACTCATAGCTTGGCCTAATCTTCCGTACCCAGACTGGGGCTGGTTCTTCTGCCTTGTAAACGCATTGTAACTTAGCGGGCATGGTTGTTGCTAGTCTCCAAATATATTAGGGAGCCTTTTGGGCCAATCGGGGTGGCACCGGAAACATGAAGGTTTTTCCACCTTATGCCGACGCTTCCTTAGCTATAACTAGGGCCGAATTTTACGTCGAGAACTTGAAATAGGAGGAGTTAACGAGGGTTTGATTTATACTTGATGTTCTACGAGTTTGAAGAAAGGGGATTTCATTTTATTGAAATAGGCGCAAGTACGTGTGTGCTTAGGACCGTTTAATCGATCTAGCAACAGACGGCGACAGGGGTTTGGATTTTCGGACCGTTTTATCGATCCAACACCATATATCGGAAGGAGTTTAGCTCTTGGACCGTGCTTGTAGGTTATGCTACTTTTATACCCCTTCTTGACTGTTGTTAGCATGGTAAACTAACGAACATTAACCTACGTCGCTGAGCAGAATCACAAACATTTGCAAGCGTGTTACCCTTGTTTAGTTTCGTTGTTAATTGAAACAAACTTTGTAAACGGGCTGATCTTAATTTTTCCTAAGAGAGAAAATCATTGATGCTTATCGAACAAACATTTATAGATGTTGAAGCTGTAGCAGGAAACGGAAGTCGTCTGTTACTTAGTGACGCGCAATTCCTGAATATTTTCTGTAACTTTAGTGTGTATTACAGTTATTTGGTTATAATTGAATATATGTTAAAAAGGAGGGAAAAGGACATAATTGATGAATCGTGTCAAGTTTTTAGCGACACACACATATGCCCAACACACCACTTCTGTTTGTATGTTTTTAATTGATTCTACAAACAGTTTAATTCTTATACATTCCCTAAGTCTTGTAACAGATAATCAAGTATTTTCTCATTGCAATTCTGACAATTTCCATATAAAATATAAAATTTAAATAGAACAGTTTACATAAAACAATTATTGTAAGAGCATTCAAACGCCAGCAAACAATTATATTCGACAAAAACAAAAGTCGAATTTATATTCCACGAAAAGATGTACTATTGTGATAGCCAAAAATCACAATACAAGTCACTTGAATTTTGGAATCTATTTGTAAATTCTTACAACGAAATTATTTGATCTCTTAATTAATTAATTAATAATTAATCGTTTTTGTATAGTAAAAATAAATACCTTACATTGCGCTTTTAAGTAAATAAAAGGTTATATTAAATCGATAATGTAAATAATACAAAAATAATTTACACTTATTTTCTTCCGTACAGAATTATATTATTTATTTTCTCTGTCAATGATATCAATTTAAGAATAGAAAATAATGCGAAAGCTTGTTGCGTTGACCCAGATGCATTACTTACTTAAAATCATATAATAACAATATTTTTGACATTTTATTTTATGCTTTATCAACTTTCTAGTTATAACAATAATGTATTTAAGTATTATTTATAAATTCGCGCTTTCGCATCTATGTAGAATGAAATCACTAACAAATACTGATTAAGGCCTAAGGCGGCGTGTTAACCTCAACTGAAGAAAATTCATTACATCTACCACGTGTTGACTATCATTGAATTTTTGACATAAAAGAGAAATTTCTACTTTAAACTTAGCTTTCTGTTAATCATTCTATAAATGTTTGATAAAAATGGAATCTTTATTTCAAGCATTTAATGTTGAGTTTTCTAGATTACGCTTAATTTAACAGTTTAAGTAATTCGAAATTGTTCTTATATAAAGTGTGATATTATAATGACTAAACTGATATACACACGTGTAGTATAACAATTCGTCCAATAGCATTACAGACAATAATAAGAACGTAATTAACAGTTTAAATATAAATGGAAGTGCAATTACTTAAGTTGTACTTAGGATAATTGTAGACCTTGTTTCTAAACTTATTTTGCTTATACTAATCAAAGAATTGTTGGTATTACGACAATCTGTTATTACAGACTATTAAACATGCACTTCATATTGTTGCTATTCTACGAATATATTTATAGCATAACGATCAAATGAAGGAAATTGCCTTGACAATAATAGTTATTTATGTTACTAGTGGGATAAAGGGGTTATTATACCACGAGTTTGAAAGTTGCACGACGAGGTCGTAGACAGAGTCGTGTAATCACACGAGTGCCATAATAATGCATTATCCCACGTGTGACATACAAAATTTTATCTACGACTGCTCAAAATTTGTTAAAAATCGAATTTTTTTACTTGCAATGATATTTGACATTTCGTATTAATTTATTTGCAAATGTCAAGATTCGATTTATTCAATACTATGGCAACCAGCCAGTTTTCTTATAAACAAGCTACAATTTTGTTTGTGGAAATAAAATAAGTTAGGCAATGAATCCATTGTCTCACTAGTGAGATAATGAACTTTTTTACCTAACGCAAATGAATGACATAATAAGTTCTTAATCCAAGCAGTAGTAAATAAACTAATTTAAGGGGTTGTTTTAATACCCAATTTATATTACAACAATAATGTAATGTTTGTATTTAATGATGATGACTGAATCGTCTAAATATTTCAATTGTCAAATACGCTAGAAAGAGAAAGACTTAATGACCTGTGCAATTTAAGTGATAGCCATCCATTCATTTTCGATTTAATACTATCATTCAACAAGAACATATTATTTATTACTCTATTAAATATTTAATTCCCCGACAAAAAGCACGGAATTTACATAAACTATTCGTTCACATGTATGAGATCATTTTAATCGTTATTACCGCTACTAGGCTCGCCGCACGTATGTATCGGTTTACATTTTTTATGTAACTTTCACCGACGATTACTTTCATTCGACATTCTTAACAGCTAAATCTACTTCAATTGTCAGCTGCTTTGTTTTCTAACCATAAAGAAAGGCTTACAGCTAGAATTGGGTAAAAGGTAATGTGACAGTACAGTCGACGCACTCTAAATTCAAAAAGAGACAGTTCTATAAAAATCTGAAATTTTAAATAAATTTAAAAATAACAGCATATTTACCATTAAACTGAGGGTATTTGTAAAAAAGGTAGCACAGGTAACAATGCCCTCGGGGGTATACGAAAAAACATGCGGAGGTACGTTGTTGGAATATTGGGAAAATTCAGCAATTAGGAATTTCCTGAATTACTGCCTATAATTTACAGAGACCGACGGGTATATTTGTTGTCATAATCATGGTAAATATTATGAGTATGATGAGCGCAAAAACACAAATTTACGAAGCTACAGCCTCCCGAAAATAAAACCATATAAACCCGCTTAATTAATTACTCCACCATAAATTAGGATAGTTGATTGAAATTGTGTATATGTTAATTATTTAAATTTGCACTTGTGTTTAAATTTTTTAACCAAGGCGTAGGTGGAGGGAGTCATATTTTTGTAACCTTGGCTTATACACAAAATAAATACTCCTGGTGAAAGTTGCTGAATCCCACCGTTTTTAAGCTAATTCGTTGTTTGTGAAAAATCGAGTTGCCATGAATGTTTATCTAAAATGCGGAAATACTCTGTACAAACTTTGAGGATAATTTCTATACATCAAAGCAATAAAATAAGTTCCAACGAATATCGGCCCGAAAAGGCTTTGTTACCAAGTAGCAGTCTTAGGAAGACGGAACTGTCTCAACAACAACTGTTTCCTCTTCCGGAGTCGATTAGGAGGATGTGTTAAAAGTTCGTTGGATGACGGATAGATGGCGCTGTTTCAGACAGTTGTTGTGGCACGACGGAAAATTCACTCCTTCAGACCGGCAACTGTCAAATTTCAAATCGCAACGTTCATTAGTTCATGTTAATCTGTACTTTGTTCTGGATTTGATGTGTACTCTGTACAACATTATCCTCAAAGTATGTACAAACTATTTGCACATTTGTCTTGCTAATATTACTTACGAGCGAATAGGAAGTCGAAGGAAACATTCAGACTTTTATGGAAACTCTGTGTTTTATAAAAAATAAACCTCAAAAAAACAGTGAGATTTTTTAGCAAGTTTTGACAAGAACGCAATTTTTTGTATATATATGATAAGCTAAAAATTAAACCGTTGCTAGTAAAATAGGCATACAAAATTAGAATTAAATATCGCGAATTATGGCAGATGATTAAAGCTCGATTAGACTCCGTAAGCAAGCTTTTCCACGTCCATGTTTATTTGAATAGTTCCTAATGTTTTTAGATCTATTGTCTGTCTTCACAATATCTTCTATCATTTTTGAAACACCCTCTATATAAAAATTGTTCGACTAAAAAATTTAACCCTATTTGACACAAGTCCATAAAAATGTATTGTGATACTGCAAAGAATTTAAAAAATGAAAGGGTATTTTATGAGAAAAATTTAGAAACACTGCGTTAGAACACAAAGACAACGTGCTGCTTTCAATGTCAGTAAATGGCTAAAAATGAATGTTTAACATTCTTCTGATAGCGTTTTCTGTTATAAATTTAAAAAAAAAGTGTATAAATACCTGCTTACAGCTGATGTGTGTTTACCTCGACAATGAAAATTAATTGCAGCTTATAATTTAATTTATACAGTCGAGACAGCAATTGATAATTAATATGAAATAGTTTAATGTGCAAACCTGATTTATTGTATAACTTGTTACAAATTTCTATCGTTCTTCTTATGGTCATAAATAATTTAACACTATAATTATTTTTCAGAAAAATTCTTGTTTTATTGCACTTGATCTAGTCACTGCTGAAGTGATGACCATATACAGAATGTCTTTGATTGGCGTAATAAAAGGAAATATTTTTTTATTGATCAGTAAATGTTTGAATATAGTTATAAATACACTAAAATAAATGACGAGTATTTAAAGGATTTAGATTTTAAATAAATTTTAAAATCACAATAAAATGCAATAAAAGGTTGTTATCGCATCAGAATAGTTTCATATAGACGCCAGCAAGCTATTTTTGGCATTTTTGTGGGACCAACAACCTTCCACAACTACCTACTATGAGTCGTTTTTATTTATTCCCATACTGGTAGTATGCATCCAGAGACGTAACTCAGGGCAGGTCCGAGTACGCCCAGGTCCACCTGGTAAAATTATTGGCCCACCTTGTGTCCGCCCTGTAGGTAAGCCTGATAAATCACTAATCGGCAAGAAAAAACTGAAGAAAAAAACAAATTAAAGACAAACAGAACAAAATGAATAATGAAAGAGAACACGATCGCGCAATAATTATGAACCTTGAACCTACCTTAATCACTAGACATGAAGCTGGTCATAGACAAATTTGATGCAACGCACGACAATCGTCAGTTCAGTTTTTATTGGATAAATTATCTTGGCAAAATTGTATTAGTGTCATTTTAGACTGGCTGGGGCCCACTGAAAATGTATATGGTATTTGACCTTTTCCACCAGTGTTGCCAGACTTAGTGAATTTCACCAGTTCTGGTGATTTTTGGAAGGTTTTGGAGATCTGGTCAATAATTTGTTAAATTGTGTGTGGTGATAGAACTTGGGGAGGGCTTTGATTTATTTTGTCCGAATCTGTAATACCCATATGGCGCCTTTGATAAATTTTAAAATTTGCAAATAAATTTTATTGGATATACATGAGTCAAAACAAAATACGCGATCAAGTTGAATTATTCTCATCGCGAACAGAATAATTTTTTAAACTTTTTATTTTCTTGAGGGAGAGGCTAGACCTTTTCCTACTCCTGATTGTCTAACAGAAATTTTCTATCTGCTATCTTTTTCTACGAAAATTATAAAACCGACATTTTGCCTTTGTTACGTAAGGGAGTTCAAAACATTTTGGCTTCTAATTACACTTGTTTGCTTTTATTGCAGTTTCCGGACTAAGTATTTCGAGTTTGGGCGGTGAAATATCACAGTTTCTAATAACATTGGCAGCGACAAAGTATTAAGGGTATTCCAATCATATGGCAACCGTTAGAGCTAAAATCTTGACAAAATACTTTGGAATGTATGAAAAATAAATTTTTTTTAAACTTGGGACGAAGTACTTCACTAATATTTTTCATTTATATTTTATACCTCCTTTGTTAAGCTCCCGCTTGTTTTTCCTTACGTCGTTTTTCTCTTGTGTGTGTTGACTTTTATCCGAACAGCATCTATTCCACCCTTACATAATTTCTCGTTTATTGTCTTGAAATTTTCCTTCTTTTGAACTAAAAACGGTCGAACTGTGGAATAACACTTGAAAAACACACATCCTTCTGCACAAGTAATTTAATACCAGATACGTATTTCGACAGCAAAGCTATAATCATCAGTGGTAAAACTGACTCTGTCAGTGTCAGTTTACCACTGATGATGATAACTTTGCTATTGAAATACGCATCTGGTATTAAGTTAACGGTGTGTGGAAGAGTGCTGTACTTTTCAAGTTTCCTTCTTTTACTTGCTATACAATGACAATCCCTAGAGAATAACAAACTTCCGCTTCCTCTTCTTGTGCCTTCTTCTAGCGAAGATTGGCGATCAGTAAGGTAATCCGCATCTTTGACGCTGCTGCTCTAAATAGTGGTGTTGTTGATCTACATCATGTTCTTATATTTTTTAAGCACGATGTTTTCCTGCGACCCGGACGTTTTCCCCCCTGTATTTTACCTGGAATAATTAGTTGGATTAACTGATACTTTGCGTTCCTCATAATATGACCCAAGTATTCAAGTTTTCTCTTTTTGATTGTGTACATTACAGTTAAATCTGTGTTTAGCTTTTTCAACTAATGTATGCTTCGCTTTTCTGATCTCATCTCCTTTGGTCGGCAGTCACTTAGGGAGTTTTAGATTTAGATGTTGAAGTCAGTTCAGGATCGGTACTCGTGGTAACTAAAAATTCCCTGTAAGTGTCACTGGTCAACACTCAAAGTGAGGTTATGTATGTAAACAAGCAAGCCTTGATAAGTTAACAAACGGCTTGGGATTTTCTGGATAAAAGGCGTAAGTTGGGTTGCCTATATTTTGTGTTCACGTGGGTATGAGTAAATAATGAAGGCTCTGTATTATATCATGCCGTACTTTGTCGAAAGCCTTCCGAAAGTCAATGAAGCCCACCTAAACAGTTTTATTAACATCTAAGCAACGCTGTATTCAAACATTTATAGCAAACAAAGTCTCTCTCGTACTATAACTGTTACTGAATTCCATTTGATTGGCGCTAAGTCTGTCTTCGCATTTTTGGTATACTCTTTTGTGTGTTATCTTCAAACATATTTCGAAAATGGTTCGTTGAACTGATGGTACGATAGTCACCGGATTGCTAGGGATTTATTATTTGGGGGGGGGGGGGGGGGTGACGAAAGTCAACTTCTGCCACTCATTAGGTATATTTCTGGAGTTGTATATTATATTGCATAAATCGACTAAGATATTGGCATTATCGTCATAAATAAGTTTAACCAAGTCTGCAGGGATTTCGTCAGCTCCGGTAGCTTGACCTGTTTATGCTAATTTGACTGCACATACCTCATTGTGTGTGATGGGAGGTGCTTGTTCTTGACCTGTTGGAGCTTGGATAGGTAGTCATTAACTTTAAATAGATCCTGTATATATTCCTTCCATAGATATAGATAGCTTTTCCTATACTGTCATAGCAATATTACCGTTTCTGCCTGTTATATTTCCATAATGTCTAGTTTTTAGATAGCGCTTGTGTCTTTTATCTTTTTATGCATGTTGCGTATGTCGTGTTTTATTTCTCTTTGCATCTTTCTGTTATACACTTTTCTTTGGCTTCTCAAATCTTTCGCTATATGGTCTTATCTTCTTCTTCTTCTTCTTCTTCTTCTTCTTCTCTAGCCATTCCTTTTTGCCCCTAGGGCGTCGGGTATCGCAATCTTTCACTTCGGGTAGGCTTTTCACTTGTATATTAGGAGGTAATGGGGCTATTTTGGCCTTTAAACCACTACGCTCCTGAAGCTTATGCCACCCTTTATGCACATTCATTCAATGCCATCACACATGTGTTTTAATTGTATGTAATATATTGCAATGATATGCGTGTGCATGTACCTACTAGAAAACAATGCCCTAAATGCCCGCAATTCTAAATTATATTTTCTATGAGACTCTTTATTAACTTTCTCAGGGTCGTTATTTAGCTTGTAAGATACGTTATTAATAAATAAATTTGAAATAGAATAAACACAAAAACAATATCAACGTTACATAAAAAAGGTTTTATTAAATAACTCAAATTTTTTTAATGAAATTTTCGAAAAATCAAATAAATTATACTAAATACTATCGTCCTTTAAAAAAAGAACACTTATCTTAATGTCTCCTTCTAGAGATGGCCTTTACTCGAGCAAACGATGAATGTCCAACTTCTATTTCACTAGTTTGCAGGTTCCTCAAGTAACCACAAACAAGCATCCCAAAAATTGCCTTCCGGGAACTACAATACCCCAGTAAAAATATGCACCTCCAAATATCATAGCAATATGTACAGCAAGTGCCACCTAACCTTGCAAATTTTAGCGGGCTTTGATTCGGCTACTTACGCTTTGTTTCGTAGGTAGTCGTAACTTAAACTAGCTCTAATTGGCTGTTGGACAGTGTGGTACACTCTACTAAAAAGTGAAAGTCAATTTATTTATGGTTTACAAAAAATTGTGGATTTTTTGACAAATTAAAAGGCCGTGTAAGTGATATCAAGAAGAATTTTCAAAAATCAGTACTTTCCTATTTTGGCGTACGACAAAATAATAATGACATAAATAATTAACAGCAACTAGATATTATACTAGCTTTCAAACTACATGATTGCTTTTGCTTGAGAGTGTAACGGCTTCTCGCCTTTTAAACTTATCGTCATTTTTTTTGCAAGGTTAAATGGCACTTGCTGTATGTGGGGCTATTGTTACTTGCCGAGGTCAGCCAGTAAATCAAGGCAAGCACCGTTAATTGTAACCCAACGTCGAATGGTTACCGAATTCGATACCGATCCACAGAATTACAGAAAAATTTTCTGCTTCTTCCAGGATTCGAACCGAAGAATCTCGCATTGAGAGCCTGAACCTCTTACCACTGGACCACTCGGACTGTATGGTCTTATCAAACTCTTTATATTTTTCTTTTCCTGTATCTATGTTTCTTTCTGTTTCACGAGTTCTAATATTTCTGCTGTCACCCAGTCTTCATCATTTTTTAAACCTAAAAGCCGGAGGATTAATGTTTTTCTTAAATATTATTCACAAAATGTAAACAGGTTTTACCGAATTTGATTAGAAAGTTGGTTGAGATATCTTAATTTGTTGGAAATAAATTTACACCTTATCTATAAAAGACTTAAAGGATTGTGACAATAGGGGAAAATCAATTCAAAGTTTTTTTATTTATTAGGTATAGCAATCCAAAAAGTTTCAAACAATATCTAGATATGTTTATAACCGAATATTATCTTTCAGCAAGATAAAATTTCACCATACTGGGTTCTAACAGTGCGCGAAGTTCTCAACAACGCGTATTTTTCAAATCGATACAGACGTCAATGTTTCTCAAACCCAATGAAAGCGAAAAATATTTAAAAGGGAGGCGCTAATTGTTTTTAATGTACATCGAGAATTAATATCGACTGCTCCTGCACGCACTGTGTAGTCTTAATATAATCATGCGTACCCACCGAGAGCGTTTGGTAAGTACTGTGTGAAAACCGCAGTATACTGAAAAAAATTTTAATAATAAATATCGTGTTCTGTCACTATACTTGAAGGGAAAGGAGCGCGAAAATAAAGAAATTTAAAAAGAGGGCGCAAATAACAAAAGTGTGAGAAACGCCGAGATGGGTCTTGATGAAGCTTGTGGCCATTGCGGTCACCTGGTAAAACACCCAGTCTTTTTCTATTGGTCTTCGAGATCGTGTCTACAAAAGGAATATTTTGAATGAGCAAAATTTATAAATTAGGATTTCGGACGCAATGTGTAGAGCCAATACTGCCACACATTAAACATGCGAATGAGTTGCTATATTAAATAAATAAAAACTGTTTGTTTCCGTCATCTCTAGTTTAGATATTATTACATACCAAATTGTTAAACTTTTATATAAACATGATGTATATATTTATTTTTTACCACTTTTTCCAATATATCATTAAAATGGGTTTTGGTGGGCACGGAGAAAGTTTTGCGTGGTCGCAAAATATTCAGTGAAACTTAACGGCCACCTAAATTATTATTTATTTCAATATGCAAAATGTAAAATAAACCTGACCTTCGTTTGTGTACTCGTAATGTATTACGCGCACTGATACTGCTTGCATAGAAAGTGAGCTGCACTTGAATGTGAAAGCGTCTTTTGACTTCAAAAATGAAAACCGTAGTCGTTATACTTCAGAAAAAAAAAAGAAAAATTTACATAAGAATTAACATTAAGGAAATAATTTAAAATTTTAACCAGTAGCTTAAAAATTGTAGGTCATGGACTCATAGTGTAATAAATAAGGGGAGCTGTTTCAGGAACCTAGAAATAAAATTGTATTGTGGGGTTATTTATGAGTGTATTAAAATGTAACACAAATTTAAGAACTGGCGCTTTTATTAATGGAGTGGTATTAATGAATTGTAAATAAAGTAGTTCCAGTTGCTATACTAGACACACTGGATTTGTTTTCTATTTCTTTTACTATCTATTTTCTGGTTACACAAAGTATCCAGCAAATAATAACTTTAAAATATTTTACCTTGCTAAAATAATATTAGTTGTTTATAACATTCTTCTAAAAAATAGATGACTTCAGTAAAATAATTCCTTGAATTATGGTTTTCTAATTATCCAACATTATGTTCGCGTGTAAACATGACCTAACCGTTTTATATTTTTTCTAAATCCTTTTTTTTTTAATTATGTGGCAAATCACATAACGGTTTGATGATTAATGAGATACACCATAAAAAAATTGTTAGGAAATGATCTTAGTTGTAGAAGTTTAAGTTTATTTTTTTTATTGGGCATGATCTTAATTACCTGCACTTGACATTACACAAAACAGGAAATAATTATAAGTACTTGATTTTGGGCAATCAAGTGAAGATATTTACTTGTGCTTAACATGAAAACAACAGGAAATACATTAACTATATATTTCTTGAAAGGAACTTAAAGTACAATTTTTTTTAAATTTCAATAACAACTAGGAAATACCTAATTGTTTTTTATTTTAAATAACTAAAGTTCATTCATTTTGCGTTTTTAATAATAAGGAAATTTTTTTTTTATTTTTTTTATTCATAAGTATTGAGTTACTGCAGATAAATTAATTTTTTTATTTTATTTCAGATCCGTTACCATACTTCTTTTACGCACATGCATCATAGCACCAGCAGCTGCCGAATTTACTTTCGATTACAAGTATAATATCACAACCTACACAGAAACTTTACCACCGGAACTCCGTCCCAGTGTTGTGGCAGCCTTGAATGCAGAACGGCAGGTTCTTCAGCAAAGCACTCGACAAGAAAAACTATGCGCTGTTAGTGATGCTATACGTTGTCCACCTAGCAAATTTCGAAAACCCACGGGAGAATGTAACAACATTAGGCATGCACTATGGGGAAACCGAGGTGCTGCATTTCTGAGGTTACTCCCCCCAGACTACGCAGATGGTAAGACTTTTTCAAACACAATAGTGTTTTAAAAATCACCATAATCACGCAAAAGCTTATGTTCATTTGAATCTGCTCTGTAACAGTGGCGGCTCGTGGTGTGGCATACTGGGAGGGCAATTTATGAAAGTATGGAATAAATACATTCCTTCAGGAGTAAAATTTAAATTTTGTCCAGTAAAGCGATAGGTAATAACTTTTTTTTGTCAGTGTAACACTTTTTCAAGCTTTTAAGTTATATAACTAGTATAGCTAATATCAGGAAGAATTGAATTACGACAAACTCCATAAATAGTTTTCGATAGACCCATGAAAACCCTATTGTTGGTTTTCTGAAACTGCTCTATTAAGGTGCTGTCGATTTCGGCCATTAAATTTATTAATCTTCTAAAGTGCGCGTATTTGCACTTGTTTCGTTACCAAGAATGTGTCGATTTTTTCTCACATTCTCATTATGCTCAATTATATTTAAAACGCTGTTTAATTGACACAATATATTTATTTTTCCAAGCATTGAGAATTCGACAACATTATTTAAATGTCTGCACTTACTTTGTGTCTTTTTACTTTTTCGCCAAGATGCTTAACGTCTGTGATTCTCCTTAAAATCTAATCAGGGTTACTTTCCGGAGCGTTTATTATCAAACAAATGTAACAAAACAATACACTACGCACATTACACTCGCATAATCAGTTCGCTAAATCATAAGACTTCCTATTAAACTTTTTTGTAACATTTTTATGTTTTTTATTTTTTTTACGCTGTAATATTAATAAATCTGGCCATGGAGGTTTTTGGTTTTTAAATGTTATTTTAACATTATAAGTCAAATTATTCAGATTAATCAACTCGCTCAAACTGTTTAGCGAATTGTCTGTAGCCATTTTTGTGGCAATTCGGAACAAACTATCCCGCGCGCATAATAAACAAACTCACACGGCAACTTATTCAACGTCCCCTTAACCCTATTGAAATGCTGTAAATCTCTCTATTTCCCAACGCTCGTGCGGTGCCTTTATCGTTCCATTTAAGACGTCACTTATTGTAGCCCAGTGTACATCTGTATGGGCTAATTGTACCTAATTTGTGCTACTAACGATCTCAACAAAATTAGTTTTCTTTGATTTTCAATTATATAACATTTTTAAACAATCAAGATAGAAAAAAAATGCGGAAATGTCATTTTCTGCACAAGACAATAAAAGCTGAAAATGTTGATAGTAAGAAAACGTATAAAAGTTTACCTAATTAAATCTGAGAAGAGGCCTAAAATTTTTAGTTATGTAATTCTCGATTTTGTTTTTGAATGTTTTTTGCAGAAGCTCGACTTTTACGAGTTTATTCCGAACTCCTAACGATTACCGAAATTTTTTAAACCACAATACTTAAATAAGTACCAAATAGTTTAAATATCCACACGGTAGGTTTTGAAACAAATCAAGGCATTATTATATAATATTAATTTTAATTAGTATTTATCTATCATGAGAAATACTTTTAATGTCAAGGTATATTTAGGCGTGGTTAAATACTTATTTAGCCTTTGTACTGAAAGATCAACAGTGACATTAATAAGTTTTACATTGTACAGCTTCCCGTTTTATTTTCTAATAGTTACGTAATAAAACTTTTTTATAAATTATTGATTTTTAACAAAATATTTATAAAAATCTTTTCTGGAAGTTGTGACACGCTGTCAGACATTCAAAATTTTTGAAAATTAAAGACAACCTCAGAAAAACAAATAAATGTTTTAGATTACTAATATTCTCAAAAAATGTTTACCTAGTTTTCCACAAACTCTTTTCCTCCGCCTAAGGGGGAAGCCGCGGCTAAAGCCACCGCGAGATTAATTTCGGAGGTTTCAAGACCCTCGACAGTTTCAATTCATTACCTAGTATTAAGTTTCTTCTGATATGTGCTGGAAAGATTATACACACAAATTCGACTAGAGATATGCACAGACGAATATTTTATCACTTTAGTGACAGGAAATGATGGCTTTTTTAAATGACAGTAGTGAAACTATCATTCTTTTGCAAGCGATTAAAGTTTTTGCATCTGAAGATACCACGGCCTTTTGGATTAATATCGACTGATATCTCTGCATGGCCTGCCGCATCCAACAAATTTCGCATGCTGCAGACACGCTGCGCAACCGGTGGATCGAAAATGTCACATCTGAGGTTAAGTTTGTGATTGGTTTGCGTAAATGCGGAAAAACAAGAAATTTCATTACTTTTTACTTCCAATTCCAGTTGTTATAAGGAAATAAATGGCTTCCTGCGTGAACTAATAATTACGGCAATACAATAAGATTTGTAATGTGTTGTTTTCACCGCAAATCGCTAGGTGACGCCACATTGAAATTATTTGATCGTATCGACACTTTAGTCGATTTTAATCCAGGAGGCCATGGTAGATACATAACAACTACAAACCTAGAAATAGTAGACTAATTATGCATACAGTCCCCACTCCCAAAAAATGTACCTAAAAATCAGCCATCTTATGAGTCTCGTGCAGTATTATTTTAGTGCAACAAGTTTCTAAAGATTGCCTTCTTGAATAGGTTAGTGACAAAAATTAGCTGATCACAAACTATAGTCGATATGTCAAATTGTCAAACATGGTTATGCAATCAATCAGAAGTAAATAAACGCCCATTTTGCAGCCACATATTGTCTAGTTAACTATTATTATGCAATGTATTTCTTACACTTTTTGTAGGTGCGTATACGAAAAGTTGGGTTAACAAATTAAGATTTGGCATGTAGTAAAGATATAAACCAGTTTACTTGATTTAAGGGGAAGCATTGTGCTGTGAGGGGAGTACAAGTACAAGACTCGTAAGATGGCCGACTTGGGTAGACATATTTAAGCAAGGATACCCATTCCATTGTTTTGCTACGTTTGTGATAACAGCAAAACAGATTTTTTTGTGTGATAAAGATGGATTGATTTTACATCGAGATATGCTTTTAGATGTTATCGTTAGTAATACCTAAATATATCAACAAATAACTTCGTTAATATTATAATATACTTTTAAAAAGATCAAAAATATTGACTTGTGCCATGGCTTGTAAAGTTTTTTTACGTTTTGTTTATTTAACTCTACCTGTGTCTTCTTGTACTTCAGATATAAAGTTTTTGGACTTGTGTAGATTGAAAAAGATTGAATTGTGCTGCAGTTAAATTTAGAAGAAATTATAGATCATTTTATATCTGAAATTTCTGTTCGTAAAAATATACTTTCTTATCTTTGTGAAAATAATGTTACTATAATATGTAACGTATTTGTGCCTTGTTAATACGTATTTAAAATAAGTGCTATAATGTGCTATATATTTAGTTAATATCTTAAATTCTTATTTTTGTCAAATTAATAAACGGCCCCCTCCCAGAAAATTTCAAAAAATCGGGGCCTGCGTCCTTCTCTTGGTAAATTATAGTACTACTACTTACTGGCATTTCAATCATCATTCGACCAATAGCATATTCGTACTGCTTTTTTTTTCTGGTTAAAACCATAATAAATAACAAAGTAAAAGCGAAATGAGCAGGTGTACAGTTCATAACAAATCACGTGCATTTATGTTGACGTCACAGGAGGGAATGCCGCATGATGTGCACTTTCTCCCAACCGGCTGTTTACTTAGTAAACTGGCTATATTAACCAAGTGAAAACAAAATTACATTCCTTCACTTTTTACTTCAAGTTCATTTCCTTGTTCATTTACCGCAAGTCATCTAAAAACAACAACTGACATTAAGTGACTTTTACAATAAGAGGAACACGTTCTTTTCACACCCTGAAAAATAACTTTGAAAAACTATTTACTATCAAATTAAATCACGATTTAGTTAGGTGTATAAGAAAATTACTATCACATTGTTAATTGCTGATTATATACTAACAATGAAATTTAAATTTATGATGACCCACCGAAATTTATTTTTGATAATATTAACGCAAGATCCGGTGGGCGCTGAAATAAAATGCATTGCAGATTCCTTAATCAAGTCATCATTATTGTTCTTCCCAGTCTTGCCACGAAGGGGTTTGCGTTTGCAGTAAAATTGATAGTCGAACTGCTTTGGTTCTTCCTAGAAGTTACCATTGCGGAAAAAAAATTGGGACGATTATTAATGGTAGTCACGGCGATACAAGTCTTAAATCCATTTTCATTATAAATTTCATTGAAGATTTGGTGTTATTATTATTATTATTACCATTACTACATTTTTATAGTCAGCTCGATTTCTTTTATACTGGTGCTGATATAAAATTAGAGAATTGAATAAAAAAGAAGTATTTGAATTAGAAGAAATATGTTTCAACCTTAAAAACCTAATTATTCATACCCGCATTAATAAAACCATCCATTGCCCTTTATAACACGATAATTTTTTTTCATCACAGAAATAGCACAACCCCGTCGTTCAAAAGGGACCCAAGCGTTCCCCAGTCCTGTTGATGTAGCTTCACTGATGCATGGTCATCCTAAACAGCCTCATGATTCAGTAACGGCTCTTCTTGGTGCATGGGGTGAACTCCTTTTGCACGATTTGGCGAGTACAGGAAATTTAGACAAAAAACTTTGTTGCAATGACAATGATAATAAGCATGGGGAATGTTATGGACAAATAGGTCGTGGAATTTGCAGAGAATTTATGCGATCTCTGCCTACAATGGATATGGATGACTGTAATTTTGGTAAGAAATTCTTTCTTAATATGATAGTTGTACCTATAACAGAAATTTTATTATTTCAGAACATCGGAATCAAATGAATTTAGCCTCGGCATTCTTAGATGGATCTGCTGTTTATGGTTCAACAGAATCATCACTGGAAAAGCTACGTACCTATGACGCAGGTCTAGTCAATGTATCTGCATGCGCAGCTTGCCATACTAATGCTCTTTATTCGGCTATCCTTCGGGAACATAACCGAGTTGCTATTAATTTGGCTCAACTTAATAGGCACTGGCCAGATGAAACTTTATTCCTCGAAAGTAGAAGAATTGTTGCTGCAGAAATACAACATATCACTTACAATGAATTTCTTCCAACTATATTAGACGAGGTAAAAAAAATAAATAAAATAATAATTATCATATTTATTACTACTAACATATTATTCCATCCTTAGGTCACAGGATCACAACCTGATTTGCAACTGTTAAGTCATGGTCATTACACAGAATATTCCAGCTCTAATCGTGCAGGTGTGTTTAATGAAGTTGCTTTAACTGCACTACCAGCTTTGTTATCCATGGTGCCCAACTCTCTTGTAAGATATACTTGATTCGCTGTGGTAGCACATAACTAAACTATTTACAATGATTTTAGATGAATGAAACAGCTGAGAATTTTGCTGAAATGGTAGATTTACTTATTCGTACACCAGCTCAAACCCCAAGCATGCATATGATTGTTCCTCTTAGATCAAAATGGGAAACTGCCTCGCTGCTCATTCATATGGGACGTGATCATGGAGTTCCTGCTTATACCAAAATAGCAAAGTTCTGTTACAACACTTCAATGGAAACTTTTGAAGACTTAAATAAAATGAATGTTAAACAAGAAAACATTGATCTTCTTCAAAATTTATACAAGTTAGTAATATTGAGGTGAAATATTTTTGCAAATTTTAAAATAACTTTATATTTCAGTGCTCCCGAAGATATAGATTTACTAGCAGGTGCTATTTTGGAAAATCCAATCCCTGGTGCAGTAGTGGGTCCAACATTTACGTGTTTGCTACGTCATCAGTTTGCTCTTCTCAGAAACTCAGATAGATTTTGGTATGAAAACGATTTACCACCAAGTTCTCTCACTCGCGAACAACTGCAAGAAATTCGAGAAGTCACAGTAGCAGGACTTTTGTGTGCTAATACTGAATATCTGGATAAAATACAACCAAAAGCTTTTGTTCAAGAAGATCCTTACTTGTAAGTACTCATTGTTTCTAAAACCTTCAAGTACAAAATACTCGAAAGTTATAATATGCTTGTCTTTGAGTTTCCCAAATAACGCATATTGTTTGAAATAGGAACGCGCGCATTTCTTGTGACCAGCATCCGCTACCACATTTGATGCCGTGGTTGGAAATGGATCACACAGCTGACCTTTCAGAAGAAATGTTAATGGATGCAATTGCTAAAGCAGAACAAGAAGTACTACATCGTCGTAAAATGGAATATGAAGTTTGGAGAACCGGTGAGTACTAACTAATTATATATTAATAGGTAGAGGAAAGCTTGTCCATGGTCTGTATTTATAAATGAACTTTTTAAACAATCAAATAGAAGACTAAAAGTGGAGAACAAAGAAACACATTGCGTCTTTAATTACCCATCACTTTTCGTCGTTTACATCAACTTATTAACATTTTAATCATATCAACAAGGCCATTTCTGTAAATACTGGCACACCTCAAAAAAGATCTCCTTAAGCCAGACACGAATTTAATTATATTTTAAAGCATATCATATTCTTTTATTTTAATTGATAATAATTTCTAGTTGGCGGAATTGATCCAAAATCACCTGCCGGAACAGCAGCTTCCTTCAGCAAGGCAAACAAACAAGCTCTAAAATTGGCTAATTCTTCTCTTCTCTTGGAGTTTGCCTCTAATGAAATTATTAACTCACTGCTGTAAGTAGTTATTTTAATTTATATGTCTAAAACTAACTTAATATTTTTTTTTCTTTTAGTAATCATCGACGCAAACGACAATTATTTGATAACAGTGTTCTACAGTCAGTTTTCCGTGATGAACTATCTGACGGATTACAAAATGTTGATGTAACTTCTTTAATATCAGCTCATAGCATTGATTTTGAACAAAACTGTGATGAAACTGGACCTTGTGACCTTAGTACTCCATTCAGAACGTTGACAGGTCACTGTAATAACATCAGGAGTCCCAATCTTGGCAAAAGTTTAACAACATTCAGTCGATTATTGCCTAGTGCTTATGAAGATGGTATATTAATTTCTAAACTTTTATTCATTCTTTAACACTTGTTTACTTGCAGGTATTTCGCGTCCACGTACTTTAGGATCAACAGGTGTTCCTCTGCCATCACCTCGTGTCATTTCAACTGTTATTCATCCTGACATCAGCAACTTACACACTCGATATACTCTTATGTCAATGCAGTACGCACAATTTTTGGACCATGATCTTACCATGACACCTATTCATAAAGGTAAAATATTCCAAAGTCAACCAAAACCATTATTTATGTGAACTTATTTTGTTGTAGGTTTTCACGAATCAATTCCTGACTGTAGATCTTGTGACAGTCCTCGAACAGTCCATCCTGAGTGTAATCCATTCCCAGTTCCAGCTGGTGACCATTATTATCCAGAAGTCAATGTAACCTCAGGCCAACGTCTTTGCTTCCCATTTATGAGATCATTACCTGGTCAGCAACACCTCGGATCTAGGGAGCAAGTTAATCAGAATACTGCGTTTTTGGATGCTTCACAGGTAATAATCATAAGTTGCAAATAATGCAGCTGAACTCGCTTATAACAAGCACACTTACTACGAGATGTAATGAACATTTTGAGAGCAAAAGTTTAAACTGCTTAATATGAAAATTTTTAATGGCATGGTTAGGCCTACTTGTACAGTATGTCCAATCACTTGATTTGAAAGTGGGGTCTTTCTTTCTTTTTTGTGCTCAGCTCAGCTTTTTTTAAATGGCCATTGCAGCACGTTGCTTATCAGTTAATTAGTTTAATATCTCGAGCTCTAAATGTTCAAATATCTTATGAAGAAAATTACCATTACCTACGCATTAAAATGAGAAATGTGTTGGAGTTTAAAAATACACAGTCGTAGGTACTGTGTTGGTTTGTTCAGATATGGGGGACAGTGATAAAAGAAAACTGTTGGTAATCAAAAAATCGCTTAAGCAATCCTGCAAAATGCCAAAGGCTTTTCTTTTCTGAAACTTACAGTCCTAAAAAAAAGAATGGATTACGTCAGAAATAGATTTTTGAAGATCAAACTCGAAAAGAGTACAAGTAATTACATCTAATATACAGATTTTGCATCGAGCACCTATACTTGCAAAATTTAGCCTACACATATAAAATGTTTTGTAGCTCTTCTTAGCTATTGCAAGAAACAAACGTTCTTTCTAACCGCGTTCAACTGTACTTTGTAAATTCTATACTGTTTTTGCTCCATTTTTCTAAACACTGCCGTTTTTCCATTTTTTTAGGTTTATGGTGAAAATCCATGCGTAGTTCGCGAACTCAAAGGTTTTGGAGGACGTATGAATAGTACAATTCATCCTATTAGGGGTAAAGAATTGTTGCCACAAAGCGACCATCATCCCGAATGTAAAGCACCTTCGGGATACTGTTTCATAGCAGGTAAGCGAGTTTATCCAATGTATTGCATTACGTTCTACTGGACGCCAACTAATTGATATTTAATTTATAGGTGATGGACGTGCTTCAGAACAGCCAGGACTTACTGTTATTCACACTATATTTTTGAGGGAGCACAATCGTATTGTAGATGCTTTAAGACATATAAATCCTCATTGGGATTCCGAAAAACTATTTGAACATGCAAGGCGGATTATTATTGCCGAAAATCAGCATATTACATATAATGAATTTCTTCCAAGAATTTTGAGTTGGAACGCTGTAAATTTGTATGGTTTAAAATTAGTGCCACAAGGATACTATAAAGATTATAACCCTAGCTGCAATCCTTCCATTCTCACTGAATTTGCAGCAGCTGCTTTCCGAATTGGGCATTCTCTTCTAAGACCACACATCCCACGGTTAAGTCCTAACCATCAAATTATAGATCCACCAATTCTGCTCCGGGATGGGTTCTTCAAGCCAGATATGATTATGCAGGTACCTACACAATTGAATTAATAAATAGCCTACTTGATGTTTTAGATAGATGACGTTGACATGTTTACACATAGATGAGTAATTCGTTGTTTTGCTTCTTACACTGTAATGACTTAAGTCATGATGATTGTATTTTATCCTTGTATTTAAGTCAAACAAGTTAAAAAATAAAATATGGTTCATAAAATACGTACAAAAGTGTTGTGAATGTTTTAAAAAGAATACTTAACGGTGTTAAAATTACACCATATAAATTTTGTTTACTTTTATTAATAAAAATAATTATTTTCAGCCTGGAATGATTGATGAAATCACCAGAGGTTTAGTTTCGACACCCATGGAAACTTTGGATCAGTTTATCACAGGGGAAGTCACAAATCATCTTTTTGAAGATAAAAAAATTCCTTTCTCTGGAGTCGATCTCATTGCTCTTAATATTCAAAGAGGTACGGATTATGTACATATTTACATTTGTACAGCTACACAGACAGATGTTACATAAAGAAACCTCATTTGTCAACAATGTAGAAGTTGTAAGAATTAACTAATTATTAACAATCATTTTTAGCTCGTGATCATGGAATTAGTTCCTACAACAACTACAGAGCTTTGTGCAATTTGAAACGTGCAACAACATTTGAAGATTTAGCCCGTGAAATCCCACCAGAAGTAATAGTTAGACTGAAGCGACTTTATGCAACTGTAGATGACATTGATCTATTCCCTGGTGGTATGAGCGAACGCCCACTGCAAGGTGGTCTTGTAGGACCTACATTTGCCTGTATTATAGCCATTCAGTTTAGGCAACTTAGGAAATGTGATAGATTCTGGTGAGCATCAATATTGTTTTGTTCAGTGCAAGATATGTAATAAAATTTAATGTGAATATTTTCAGGTACGAAAACGAAGATCCTACGGTGCGTTTCTCAGAAACCCAGTTAGCAGAGATACGCAAAATAACATTATCCAAAGTGCTATGTACCAATCTGGACATACAGGGAGAGATGCAGCGAGCCGCTCTCGATTTACCTTCCAATTTCCTGAATCCACGAGTTCCCTGTCAATCACTGCCACACATAGACTTAAGTGCCTGGAGGGAATCAACAGGTCACGGATGTGTTATTGGAGAACGACAAGTAGCAGTTGGAGAATCTGCATTCCCCACTCCTTGTACTAGCTGTATTTGTACGGCTGAAGGGGTAAGTACATGAAGTACCGACAGTACTGCCAAGAATACATATTTTTATACCATGCTTAATAATCATGTTCTGTAGCGGCGACATTCTGCAGCTAGAAACCACGTTTTTCTCTTTGAAAGGCCCATAAAATAAACATGAAAATGCAGAAGAAATTACTACATAGGTATTTTATTTTCCAAACAAATTTTCAAAATGTTAACAGAAAATTTGAAATTTAGGGTCCAAGTTCTATAAAAATATTCTTTTTCAAAATAACTATATAGAAAATCAAAGTTCTGAAAATAAATGAAGTAAGAGCTTACTCCATGTAATTTAATTGTGGGTTTTGTAGTTTTTACGGTTACCATATATCCATCATAAGAAAAGAAGATATGCATATGGAAAAAACCAGAATAAATCAATTATATTAATAGTTTTTTGTCATGTCTGATGTGCTGCCTACTCTTACAAAATAGTATGTGCGGCGGAGCCTCTCTTCTTCAAACACTCTTCTTATGCTTACCTGTTTCTACAGGAGTTTTTAAGTAGCACTTTAATTTGCTACCGAAATGTATGATCTAGCTTTACATAATAAACACTGAGTCCCACTCATTTCGACCACTTTGAAAACACAGAATTTACAATTCCATTTTGGCATTACTTTTGGGAATAGTAATAAAATTAAATTAGTGAAGAATAGAAAAAAAAGTAAGAGCGTTGAACTTCCACGTCATAGGCGACTCGGTGAATCCCCCATTTTTCACGGCTCATCAGAGCCCTCTATTGAGCCGCTTCTGGCGCCATACTTAAATTGTCATACCGAAACTAGTATTTACCAGCGTCGCATTAACATGTTCCCAATATTCGCATCAAAAACCTGTGAAAACATACAAAAGCTTAAAAAAAGCGAACAGTCAAATAAACTGGACATTTTTACACATTCAAAACCTCGCCAAGGTGAAAATTTAAGGTCAGAAAAAGACGACGTGTCCGGAGAAAAAAGGACGTATGGTAACCCTAGCAGTTTTCCTTTAAAAGCAGAAATTACCTTTTCAAAAAATGTTATTACAAGCCTTTGAATAATAAATCAATTATTTGTAAACAATTCTGTTTTAGGGTCAGTGTGCATCATTACGAGTAACTGACTGCAGTCAGCTTATGAGAGAATGGTCAAGAGATGTCATTTTAAGGGATGAAGTCTGCACAGCACAGTGTGGTTTTCTTCTTCGTGATGGACAACTAAGTGGAAGACCAAGTAGCTTACATACAGATTTGATACCGCCACCAGCTCGACATGTTAAAGCTAGGCAGTTAAATCCACCCCGCTTTAACGCAAATTTTAATGGATTTAAATTTCCTGATCTGACACCATTTGTGGCATAAGTGTTTTTTTGTGACAATAAAACTTTTAAAATCAGTTATGTGAACTTACAGACTTTAAAGTGCAAAACGTTATTTGTACAAATATTTTTAAATAGTTTGCCATCATAAAGGGATGGCACAATATTTGCTCAGGTTTAATATTCGTAGTTTGTAGAAAAACTGATGACAAATGCTCAACGTTTGTAAAATATAAATAGTGTGTTTATCAACTATTAATGAAAAGTATTATTTAAATAACCCATGGGTTTGCAGTTTTTGTGCAGAAGAAAAAATACATATAAAAACTTGAATGCGAAGTTTCTAGAACAGGAGCTAAGTCAAGTTGTATGTTTATGAAAAACTCATATTATAAATTTTTGGATGGTTGAAAATGTTCAAGTTGTTGATGCTCAACTTACATTAAACATATAAATAATAACAAAATGAAAACTGTAAAATCTTAAAAGCATGGGAATTATTATTTATTAAAAAACGTATTATAAGTGTTAAAAATAATAAACAGTTTCCCATTATAGCATTACTTTAATCAATTATTAAAATTCTTTGAAATGGGAAATAGAAGAAACACATTATTTAACGGCCTAAAGCAAGTACCTACCTATAAAAAGACGGAGTTACTTGAGATATAGGCCCTGACTACGTCTACAGTTAGCAGCTAATTTCAAAAAACTTCCGTTTACATGTACGGTACTTCTAATTATTACAATTATTTTTTACAACAGATTGCTGTTTTCAATATTAATTATACACATTTTGATCAGTTACATGTGTAAAATTTACACAATTATATTATATGAGGCTGTTTGATTTTATTACTCCAATTACCTACTTATAAACAGAGTTGTATGTATAATTACATTTTATACTGCACAATCTGTTTGTTCGTTATCTACACCTATGCCAACTGCCAAGTTTTAAACACAACAAAAATGGAGATTTTTAGTCAAGTTTAGAGAACAAAATTAAAGGAAATAAATTTCATGATGCATGCAACATAGTACTTAGCTCAGTTTAATTAAGAAGAGTTGTATTATTTTGTATTTAATTCATTTTTATGTTAAATTGTTTTGTTATGTTGTTTTCCCATTTGTAATAAAAAATAATCTCATAAGATAAAAATTACAAAGTGAAAACGTAATTTAAACTATTCAAAATATTAACTGCTTGGAAAATATGTAATCCATATACAAGTTGTAGGTATTAGTAATTTCAGTTATAAATATGTAAATACCTTTTTTAAGTTAATTGAATGAATGTATTTTTTAATTGTGAAGTGTATGTGAATATTTTTATTTTTATTAAAATAGTAATGCTACTTTTTTTGTAGTTGTAGCATAGTTTTTCCAACAGAGATATACATATATGAAAATGTCTTCTTGGAGAAACCTAATGCTGTGAGTTTAATACACATTACTGAATTGTTACCATTCAAGGGTTAATGTTAAAACTACTTAGTAGCACTCATGTATGTATTTGTAAGTTGTCATCCTATTATTATGACAAAACTGCCTTTTTTATTACCTACTATATTATTTAATGTACCTTTGTTTACTCTTTGTTCTTGTAGTTTTGTCTTGTTATTTTTATATTATTACTCTCTCCATATCTCATTAAAGTACTTTTACCATAGAAAGTTTTTTTTTATTTATGTATAAGCTTTTAAAAAAATTTACTAGAATGGAAATTTATGTTTTCCGAAATCTGTGCTCTTTCAAAAATAAAATTCTGCAAATCTGAAATCAGGATCTAATAAACATTAAGTCAAATTACATTTTTTTTCAAACTCACTACCAATGACACACTTAATCATTTCTTGTAAGTTCTGTATTTAAAATTGGATTATTCAAAACTACGTAGGCAGAATAGCATACAGTTGGATATTCATATTCCTATTATATTAATTTTATAAGTAAGCATTAATTCCTGTCACAAACTAGTAAATTTAAATTGTTCGCTAAGAAATAGTTATCACGGTTTACACAATTCAATAATACTAATAGAACCCTTGGGCAGCGCCCCCATAGGCAAGTAGACATTGATTCCTCCAACAAACCAGTAAATTTAAATTATTCACTAAGAAACAGTTATCACAGTTCAAACAGTTACATAACACTAGCATAACCGTGGGCTACACCACTCGTAAGCAAGTAGGCATTAATTCCTCCCACAAACTAGTAAATTTAAATTGTTCGCTAAGAAATAGTTATTACGGTTTACACAATTCAATCATACTAATAGAACCCCTGGGCAGCGCCTCCCATAGGCAAGTAGACATTAATTCCTACCATAAACTAGTAAATTTACATTGTTCTCTAAGGAACAGTTATCACGGTTTACACAATTCAATCGCACTAACAAAACCCATGGGCTACGCCCTTATAGGGAAGTAGGCATTAATTCCTGCCATAAACTAGGAAATTTAAGTTGTTCTCTAAGGAACCGTTTTCACGGTTTACACAATTCAATCATACTAACAAAACCCATGGGCTACGTCCTCATAAGCAAGTAAGCATTTATTCCTGCCCGAACTAGTAAATTTAAACTATTCACTAAGAAACAGTTTACACAATTACATAACACTAGCGTAACCGTGGGCTAGGCCCCCCATAGACAAGTAGACATTAATACCTGCCACAAACTAGTAAATTTAAATTGTTCACTAGGAAACAGTTATCACAATTAAATAATAGTAGCAAAACTCGTGGGTTACGCCCCCTGCTTTTAGTGATAACTTCATATCTAGAGCATGCGTCCTGGGAATAAGCGCCATTCCTAGAAAGAAAATCCCATGAATAACACAACAAAAAAAAAAACCGAATAGCCCTGGAAAATCATTTTAAGATAGAACAACCCCCTTAAAAAGCTCCAAGAAAACAATCCCTACAATGAAATTCCGGCGATCACAGTAGGTCTGCAAGTTAAGAGCTTGCAGTCTTATACGGTCAGCCCAAGTTCAATGCTAGCTGTAGCCGGATTTTTCTAAATTCGTTGCAGCACTAAGTGTGCTTAGCCGAGATAAGGGGGGAGGGGAAACCACAACTCCAGGATGCCCCCCAATTGGTTATTCATATTCCTATTATATTAATTTTATATGTAGCCATTAATTTGTGCCGCCAACTAGTACATTTAAATTGTCCACTAAGAAACAGTTACCACGGTTTACACAATTGAATCAAACTAGCAGAACTCGTGAACTATGCTCCCCGCTTGTAATGGTTAACACGTGTCACAGTAATGACCAGAACAAAACACCTAGAACAAAAAGCTGGTAGAAAAAAAGGCCCGAAAAACAGCCCCGGAAAATGATTTTAAGAAAAAACAACCTTCTTAAAAAAGCTGCAAAAAAATAATCATCATCATCATCATTTAACAGCACTACAGGCCAGTTTGGCCTATGGCTTTTATTTTCTTCTTCCATGTCTTTCTATCTTTAATTTCTTCTTTCCAGTTTCTTAACCCTGCTTCCTGAAGGTCCTTCATCCATTTGTTGCTGCCATGTTTTCTTTGGTCTTCCTACTTTTTGTCTTCCTTCTGGTTCCTGTTCGAGTATTTTTCTTAATGGATCGTCTCTTCCCTTCCTCATTATGTGTCCGAACCATCTTAACCTGTTTTGTTTTAGTAGTATACTTATGTTGGGTTCTTTGAATAGGTCTTCTAATTCCTTGTTTGTTCTTCTGCGCCAGTTTTGCCCTTCTTTTACCCCTCTGTAAATTCTCCTTAATAACTTCCTTTCCCACATTAACAGTTTGTTCTCTTCCACTTTTGTTATCACCCATGTTTCACTCGCGTATGTTAGAATGGGTTTAATAACTGTCTTGTACAACCGGATTTTTGCCGCTCTTGGGACACTCTTGTCTATTATGTACCGATTTAGGGAACCCGCGCACTTTGAAGCACTTAGTAATCTTTTTTTCGTTTCTTCTTCTTGTTTCCCTTCACTGTTTATCTCGACACCTAAGTATGTCACACTATTTGTCATTTGGAAGGTTATCTCTTCTTTTGTTGTACTTGTGGTTATTTTCAGTTCCTGACTTTCATTTTGTTTTGAGTTACCCATGATCATGTAGTGTGATTTCGTTGTATTTATTTCTAGTCGCGCTTCTTTCGCCTCTTTTTCAAAATTCGTTATTATGCCTTTTAATTGTTCCTTCAAATTCTGTGGATAGACAGCCTTTGAATTTTACCTTGTTTGTTGATCTACCCAATGTCATTGATCATATTGTAATTCTTCCATTGCTTTTATTACTTCTTTTCTTTTCACTCTGTCAAAGGCTTGTTTAAAATCTATATACAGATTCTTATATTCTTGTTTCTGCATTTTTCATGTATTCGCCTTATCAGGAATATTTGGTCGATCGTTGATTTCCCCTGTGAATCCTGCCTGGTAGTCCCCTATCTTTTCTTTAGATTCGGCTCTGACTTTTTCGTTAATTAGTGAGGCTATTATTTTATATGCAGTGTTTAGCAGCGATATTGGCCTGTAGTTCTCAATTAGTTGTTTGTTCCCTTTTTTGAAGATTGGGTAGATCAATGCTGTTTCCCATTTCTTTGGCATTACTTTTTTTATCCATATTTTTTTAATTCTATGTTTATGTTTGTTTAGATAGATGTTATAAAAAAAAAAAAAAAATATTTTTTTAATTAATTCAAAAATTCTTCTTCCCAATTCTTCTTTTCCGTGTTTTATTAATTCTAAGGGAATTTTATCTGTGCCAGGACTTTTATTACTTTTCCCCTGGCTTATTATTTTTTTTAAAGTCTTCCCAGTTCGGTAGTTTTTCTTCCGAAACTATATTTTGCCTTTGCTCTATTCTCTGGGCCTCCTGGTGTTTGAATATTTTTTCAAAGTGTTGTTTGCAAATTTCTGTTATCTTCGATTCTTCCATGCATAGCTCCCCAGCTTCATTCCTTAAACCTATCACTTGTTGTTGGAACCCTTTTCTTTCTCCTTTTATAATTCTGTAGAAGGCCTTTGCATTTTTCTTGTTATAAGATTCTTCTAATTCTTCTATTTTTTCTCTCTTCTTTTTCCTGCAAATTGTTTTAACTTTATTTCTCGCCGTTTTGTATTGGTTTTCGGATTCTTGTGTCTGATGTTGTAACCACTGCCTTTTTGCTCTCTTGCTACTTTCAATTGCTTCTTCGCATTCTTGATCGAACCAGCCTTCTTTATTCTTCTCTCCCGTTTCTTCAATTAATCCTCCGCACTCTGTTAGAGTTGTTTTTATGAGGAGCCACTCCTTTTCTATCTCGTTTTCACTGCTGTTTATTTGCAATCTCTGTTCTACCATTTCCGAGTATTTTTTCCTTATCTCTTCATTTTTTAGTGTTTCCGCTATACTTTTCATTTGCTTCTGTTGGGTACATTTATAATCAGGCCTAACTTGCTTCATTTTAATTCGTATCATCGTATGATCTGAACCGATCTCTGCTCCCCTACACGATCTTACTTGATTTATGGTGTTTACTTGTCTTTTTGAAACCAACACATGGTCTATCTGGTTTCTAGTTTTCCCATCTGGACTACACCATGTTGTTTTGTGTATGCTTTTCCTTTTTTGCATGGTGCTCTTTATCACTAGATTGTTTCTTGCAGCTAAATTGGTTAATAGTTCGCCATTGTTATTTGATTTATCATGCAGACTTTCTTTCCCAGCTATTGATTCGATTTCTTCCTCTTTACCTATTTTCGCGTTTTGGTCACCTATAATCAGTTTTATATCATACTTTGGGATTTTGTTGATTGTGCGCTCTAGTTCTTCATAAAATTTTTCTTTCTTTTCTTCTTCAGCCATTTCTGTTGGAGCGTATGTATTGACAATGCTTATCTTTCTATATTGTCCCTTTAATCTTAATAGGCTTATCCTTTCGTTTATTTTCTTCCAGTCTATTACTTTCCCTTTCACTCTCTCATTTATCAGGAAGCCTGTCCCGTATCTACTATCTTCTCCGCCTCCGTTGATCCAGATGTAGTCCTGTATTTTTGTATTGGTTTCCCCTTTGATATTGGTCTCTTGCACTCCCAATATATCAATATTATATCTCCTAGCTTTCATCACAAGTCTGATTTTCCCTTCTCTGTTCAACCCTTGCGTGTTCCATGATGCGATTGTTACTTCTTGATCTTTTACCCTAGTTGTAGTTTTCCTTTTTGTATTGGATCTAAGACCCAGTTCCTCTAGTCTTTTCAGCCATCTTCTCGGTTCTTCTTCTTTTGTTGTATTTGCTAACCGTTTTAGTTCTTCTGATGTGTACTTAATTATCTTCCCATTTGCAACTCATTTAGACAGCTTTTGCACCTTTTGTCTTAGATATTCGTATTCTCTG
Organism: Ctenicera cuprea; assembly: GCA_958336395.1. Classification (NCBI taxonomy): domain Eukaryota; kingdom Metazoa; phylum Arthropoda; class Insecta; order Coleoptera; family Elateridae; genus Ctenicera; species Ctenicera cuprea. The sequence continues at coordinate 42,472,609 of OY284489.1, read as the reverse complement.
TATAATTCTTCTCTCTCTCTGTTACGCTCTTCGTCTCGTCTTCTGTTTAGTTCTCTAAGTTCTTCTAGTTCTTTAATGTTGTTTACTATTTCCCTCGAAAGAGTTTGGGCCTAGCTGTAGCTGGATTTTTATAAATTTTGAGCAGCGGGGACGGGCTTGGTAGTTAAACTGTATGAATCGGTGTGGGACATGTAATTAGATCCATGAATAGCACTAAGCGTGCTGAGCCAGCATAAACGAGGAAAGGGGAATCCTTCCAGAATACTCTTTAAATAAACAAGAGCAAAAAGTCATTTTAGAAAAAAGCAGGAAAAGGGTTAGTTGAACAATTTTACCAATTTCCAAAATGTTTTTGCAAGTAATATCTAAAAACTAAAAATCCCCAAAATCTTAATCTAAAATTATGAAATTCATGTTTAAAAAAGAAGTTTGGTGTTTGTTTATAAAATATCTTTTATCACACTTACAGTAAACAACTTTACCTTCAACTACATTTCTAGAACTTGTGGATTGGCATCTTAGTATTTAAAATAGGACAACAAAGATAAAAAAACTATCTCCTCCAGTTTTTAATTATTAATTAACAATAAAAGTAATATAAAACCAACAGTGCTCAACACTAAAACGGTGAAGTATCAGTTGACACGGCAAAGTTGGCAGGACTACATAGATAATAATACTACATAATAATACAGGGTCCGCCGCTTACTACTCCCCAGCTCCATAACATTTTTATTTAAAAAGGTATCATGACGAGCGAGACATCAAATTGTAGCTAATCTATATTTATATAGTTTTGTGGAACGATTATTTGAAGGTCACATGAATTTCAAAAATGTTATAAGAATAAGTCACGTGACCTTGAAATAACCAGTTCAACGAAACCGATTATAATAGAAATTACACAGTATGTAGCAACTTGCTAAGGATGACTGCATATCAAAATTGTAGTACCTAGTTAAAAGCAATCAATTTTTTTATTTATTTCTAGAAGGACCGTTTGCTTTTTGTTCAATCCAGCAGCAGCTGTTTATAGTAGTTTTAGTTTTTGGCCCGTATTTAGAAGTTAGCTCCATTTTGATCCTGAAAATGAACTGATGCTCCATCCTAAATGCAGCGCTTTTACAGCCTTTTTTGACTGTCATCAAAATAAACAAACTAAGTTGGCATCGGAACTCACCTGTCGTGCATGTCAATAGAAACAAATCCAAAGCAAAAGACACCATTGGCTTATGATCAAACACTTTCAGACGTGGCTACTGCAGCAGGAAACGGACGTTGCCTGTTGCTTAGTGGCTAATACAGGGTGGCCACTTAAAACTGCTTTTCAAATTCCCTGACTTCCCTGACTGATAAACTTCAGTTTTCCCTGACTCATTTTATTGGTACAAAAACTGTTTTCAATTTCAACTGCTTTTTTTTAACAAAATTGTAACCCAACATAAAAACTAGCAAAGTAAACTTAAATTACTTTATAGCAAATGGAAATTTTTCAAGAAGCGTAACAAAATACAACATCTAAACTTTAAAGAAAAACCAAATGAAACAAATATAAATTTTATAAACATATACCTAGGTAACAAAGTTTTCGGTTTGCAGGCAAAAATAAAAATATTAAAATAATTGCATTTTACAGAATTTTCCCTGACTATTTCGTGAAATTCCCTGACTTTACGTTGAAATTGGTATTTCCCTGACCAAAATTTAAAAAATCTAAATTCCCTGACTTTTCCCGGTTTTCCAGAAAAGTGGCCACCCTGTAATAAGGCAGACAGAACCGCATATTTTCTGTCACTTTTGTAAAATGTGTATGTATTATTTATCTATGCTCTTGTATTGTCTAATTTTTGTTTGACAGGGTTGAACGTGAGTTAATGGTGATCGAGGGCAGAATTTATGAATCATGTCAATTCTTAAATGAATGTCTGATGGATAATAAATATTATTAATATTATAATGTTTGTAAGGAATTCATCATTTTTATTACGTATTGCAGTGTATTCATTTTAATAAAAGAATAACTTTATTTGCCTATAAGTTTTGTTTCTTCAGTTATTTTTTCTTAAAAAATTTGATTTTGCCATAATGACGCCTCACAGCCAGGTTATTTTCCATCTTTCTCTGCACCTTGTGAAAGATACTCTACAAAACAAAGCATGGAGTCTAAGCATGGCATGCCAATTAAAAGCTGGTGTTAAAATAAGATAAATTCTGTTTCAACACTTTTTGCTTATTAGCCACGTTACGACGAAAAGTCTTGTTTTGATATTATGTAGCAGCTAACTCTTAGACTACAAATTATAAGTTCTATAGTCTTATATAATTATGACAAATGTTATTGGAAACAAAAAAGGTCATTATTATTAAAATATAGGAAATTTCGTGAACAATGCTTCCCCAATTATTTCATTTTGTTTGCTTTGAATGTGTAGACAGTTGCTAACAACTAATTTGTCACTCACAACATATTTCAATCAAGAAGTACTCGTACTCAATTAGATACTTTTAATGTATCTGCATAAGAAATCACACAATAAAAATAATACATAATAAAGCAGCTTTAACAAACATACTTTTCACAATGTAGTGTTAAAGTATTTATAAAAAGCACACTAATTACAAAGTCTAGTGATTTAAGAAACCTTATTTTATAAATTCCCTACTTAATTAAGTTGAATGTAGTAGTTTGTAATACTTTTTTGCTATACAACCTAATATTTATTTATATAAAAAATTGTGCTAAGGTACCATTTGTTTTATTTTTCTAGAACTACATTCAAACATAAAACCACAACATAATAAAATAATGTTTGTACAAAGTTTAAGTTGTAAGTGTTTTATTTTCTGAAGACTTTTATAAAGGTTCAGTAATGAAAACATTATCAAGATTGAATTTGATTTTCTACTGAAAATAGCAGCAAAAAGTTTGCTGTAAATATTAAAAAAAATGTTACTTTGTAACATTTTGCTATAAACAAGAAATTGAGTAAATACCCTACATAGATATACATTTCGTTGGAAGTAACAAAATCTGAACAAAAAAAAATAAATTTGCTACTATAAATATTATTTATTAATGTTAACTACTAAGGTAGGTACTTAAAATTTATTGACGGTAATAATATAATTACTAATCAATGGTGTTGTAACAAAAAATGCACGTAAACAGTTTGTACAAAATTACTTTCTTTTTTATTAAATTACAAACACAGTTATGACTAATCTAAGCTGGTAGCTGAAGTTTCTTTCCTTTTAAAACTGAAAAAAAATAATATTTGTTAAATTCACTTTTTTTTCAGAGAACAAACTGCTACTTCGTAAGAGGTTAAGCACCACGACGGACACTGATGTCCGATCAGAAAATATCAGCTCATACTATGGCGAATATACCTGTTTGTTGTATATCGCTTTACAGTCTATATAACTTCGTCATTATCAAAGCTATCGAAATAAACTGTTTTTGTTTTAAATGTGGGTATGTGTGGTACAAAATATCCTACACAAATTTTAAACACTGACTACTGGTTTTGCTTTTCTAATGAAACACTATACAGGGTGATTTTGGGAACCGGGCCACTATTGTCAACTTTTTTATTTTTAAAGATGCAAAGTTGGTTGAATTAGGAAAAACGTGTAACTTTTTCTTCTGGTTACGATGGTGAAAATGAAAAAACAATTGCGCATCGCCTTTTCAAGTTATTTTTTTTAAACGGCCCTGTATTTTATTATATTTTTGAATTGAAAATTTTATTCTCTTTAAAAAAGTATGTCAAACTATGATTAAGTTAACAAATAACGCCATATTTTAACTTTTAAAGGTTTAATAACATAATCGTAATGACTGTGAAACAAAAGCTACTTGTTTTATGGTATAGGTCAAAATATCATTAAATTAATATGTATAAGAGTAATTATTATAGTAACTGCTCTTATTGAGCACCACCATTATCTAGAAAGCCATATTTTAACACTTTAATAATATCATCGCAAGAGCCGCGAAACAAAAAGTAGAATTCGCTTGTTTTATTGTTTCTATTTTGACATTTAGCATTCGTGCTAATTTTATTTAACATTTAAGATAAATTATTTTACTCAAAACACAAGGCCGTTGTATATTTTAATTTTTCCTTCATTGTAATTCTACCATCAAGATGGTTCACCCCACATAATGCTGGTATAGTAGGTACCTACTTAAATAATCAGTTTGGAACCCAATGGTTGGAACATAGGGGCATGTACGTTGGTCCCCCCGTGCACCTAACATGAATCGCTAATTTTTTTCTTTGGGAATATCTACAGGATATTTACTGAGATAGATACAACAGTGTAGAGATTTAGTCGAATCCATTACAAATGCATTGTAAACATTGACCAGGGAATGCTACGTTGAGTTTCGAATAATGTAGTTCAAGAATTTACTGCTGTCTAAATAATGATAGTGTCCAATTGGAACAGGTATTATAATAATTACTCTTATACATATTAATTTAATGATATTTTGACCTATACCATAAAACAAGTAGCTTTTGTTTCACGGCTGTTACGATTATGTTATTACAAGTTAAATGGTTAAAATATGGCGTTATTTGTTAATTTAATCCAAGTTTAACCTTATACTTTTTTAAAGAGAATTAAATGTGCAATTCAAAAATATAAAAAAATACAGGGTGTTCCGTTTCAAAAAAGTCATTTTAACAAATAACTTGAAAACGCGATGCGCAATTGTTTTTTCGTTTTTACCATCGTAACCAGAAGAAAAAGTTACACTTTTTTCCTAATTCAACCAACTTTGTACCGTTAAAAATAAAAAAGTTGGCAATAGTGGCCCGGTTCCCAAAATCACCCTGTATATTTTACATATTTAAAAACGACGCTTAAAATACTTTATGGTGGCATACTTAAATCAAAAGTTTTTTAAATAAAAAAAAAAAAGTTTTTAAAGCAAAGCTAAATTCACTAACAATTGCCCAAGAAATGTAGAACAAATGCCGCTTGCCGTTAAAAGTCAGTCGGATTACTCTAAATTGCTCATGAGTAATAGTAGAATAAAACTTACAAATTAATTTTTCAGTGCAGCAATATTTAGAGGGGAGTTCATTTTCCCCCACACCAATTTGTTGCTAGACGAATTAGTCCCGTTTTTGGTTAACATAAATCCCAAAGAATCTTTACCACAAAAATTGATTTTTTTTCTCATAAAATTTCTAAATACAATAAGAAAACACACCCCCATAAAACATAACTTTAAGCGAGTTGATGCTGTGTGCTTGGCACGTTTAGCATTTTTCCACTCATAATTGGTACAAGGTAGTGTTTCTCTTTAGTGTGTGGGGAGAATACATGGTTAGTTCCTTCAACTTGTAGTAGATCGTATATACAGGATGTTCCTAAACAAATGCGAAAATTCCTGGGCGTGATTCCTTGAGTAATTTCTTATAGAAAAGTTCATATACATAGAATCAATGATTCAAGCGGCTAAAAGACATGGTATTGACGACACCTCGTGCAGGTGGATAAAAAACATGTTACAAAGTCGACAAGTACAAGCCACAATGTGGTGAAAAGATGGAGGTGTCAGTAACTAGGGGATGTCCACAAGGAGGGGTACTATCCCCCTTACTTTGGGATCTGGTTATAAACGAACTCCTCACAAATCTGAATACCGAAGGCTACTTCACCCTTGGTTATGCAGATGACATAGTCGTTCTTATAGAAGGTAAGCACGGCACTATAATCTCAGAAATAATGCAAAATGTTCTGCTCAAGGTAGAGACGTGGTGCAACAAGGAAAACCTTACGGTAAACCCTGCAAAAACCAGTCTCTTACCATTTACTAGGAAAAGAAACCACGGAGGCATAAACCCACCGAAACTCTTTGGAGAAACTCTACAAATTAAGGGGGAAGTCAAATACTTGGGTGTAATTTTGGATACCAAGTTGACCTGGAACCAACATTTACAGAGAACTACCAATAAGGCAAAAACATCCTTGATGCTGGCAAGAAGAGCCTTTGGAAATAAATGGGGATTAAAACCCAAAATGGTCCACTGGTTATACACAACAGTGATAAGACCAACAATAACTTATGGCTTACTAGTATGGTGGCCAAAAGTAAATCAAAGACAGACAATTAACCAACTCCTTAGTGTTCAAAGACTGGCCTGTCTCTGTATAACTGGAGCATTCAGGAGTACTCCGACAGCAGCACTGGAAGCTCTTCTGCAACTTCCTCCCCTAGAGCTAATAATCAAGGGCGAGGCACGCATGGGAGCATACCGCTTAAACTGCACGGGCAATTGGAGAAGCAGCCAACAGATATGGGGACACTCCAAAATAACAACTGTAGTATCCGACCCAATGCTAGACATGGGTACGGACTACATGTTAACAAAATACTCATTTCATAAACCATTTGAAGTACGGATAAACCGTGAAGAGTGGCAACAAGGAGAACCACCAGACTTGCAAAAAAGCCTAGTATGGTATACAGACGGTTCACGCACAAACAACGGAACCAGAGCTGGAATATACAGTAGCAACCCAATATAGCACCTCTATACCACTGGGCCAATCTACCACAATATTCCAAGCAGAAACATATGCAATCCTAGCAGCAATAGAAGAGAATATAAGAAGGGGGTATATGAACAAAACCATCCTTATCATCTCTGACAGTCAGGCAACTTTAAAAGCACTGAACTCAAACCAGATCAAGTCAAAGCTTGTCTGGAACTGCCTTAGTAGCCTCTTGAAACTGGCAAACTCTAACAAGGTAAAACTTGTGTGGGTGCCGGGACACAGAGGCATAGAAGGAAATGAAAATGCAGATAAACTAGCAAAGCAGGGAACTGAAACACCATTCACAGGGCCTGAACCTGTGGTTGGCACAACTAAAAAGACAGCGAGAGGAGCAGTTAAAGAATGGATGTCAACAAAACACTCGGAACACTGGAGACTCTCACCTCGACAGAGACAAAGCAAAGCTATGATGGGCAACCATCCCCATGAGCTGACAAAACCAGTTTGCAACTTAGCAGGACTCACATCAGAATAGTGACGGGACTCCTAACGGGACACTGGCACTTCAGAAAACATCTGCATAACATAGGGCTATATAATGAGGATCCGATATGCAGACTATGTGGTGAGGAAGAAGAAACAGCCTCCCATATAATATTCGAATGCGAAGCCCTAGCTCGCAGAAGAATCCAAATCTTTGAGGGCATCAAACCCAATGAGATACAACCGCCAGCCAGTCTGATCAACAAACTCCTAGACCTGCTAAAGGGGACGGATCTACTTGACAACGACTAGCGACTGAAGGGGATACACAATAGGCCCAAGAGGCCGCAGTGTTATTGGGCATAACAAACCCTCCCCGTTTTTAAATCTAATCATATACATATATGTACTAAACGGCATATTTTTAAGTTACACAGTGTTAAAGTTGTAATATTTTTATAGCAAAACGGCGCTACACCACATTTTAGCCTAACTACTCGTTTGCATTTGGATGCTGTGTATTCGTATCATTAGATAGGTCGAGATGGACTACATACAACCATGGTCCCTTGGGTTCCCAGACTTGAATTTCTTGGAAGTTTTTCTCTAAGGTCACCTTAAATCTTTGGTTTATAACACCCTGATTGAAGAAATTGAAAATTTAAGGAATAGCATAGTTGCATCATGCGAAACAATCTGTAATGCACCTAGGATTTTTGAATGTGTTCGTCAATCAACGAGGAGGAGACAGAGTCATGTATCATGGCTGGAGGTGGTCATTTCCAACAATTACTATAATTTTGTTTTGATTCATGCAAATTTTTTAATTTAATTTAGTTTCAATTATCCAATGCACATCATATGGTTTGATTAAAATCTTCAAATGTTTTAATAAGTTCGGTGGGCTATGGTGCATTTTTAAAGGCAAGTGGCATTTGTTTTACGTTTCTCAAGCAATTGTTAGTGAACTTACAACAGTCATGGCCTGCTTTAAAAAAAAAACACATTTTTTTTGTTTAAACAAATCTGCACCCTAAAATCTCCATTCAAGTGTACCAACATAAAGTATTTTTAGCGACGATTTCAAACATATATATTGTAGGGTGTTCCATTTAAACGGCAAAAGTTATATGCCATTAGACAATTTATATACGCCATTTTGTACCATACATACCAGCATTTACAAAAAAAAAAGTTTATTTCGATAGCTTTATTAACAACAAAGGTACAGGCTGTAAAGCGTTTTACAAACACCCTGTATATCACACTTTGTTAGTGTGCTGTTGGCGAAGTAGCCGCAACATTGCCTGATTTAGCATAGCATAGTGACCGCTCGGCCCTGGTAAAAAGTTTGTAGTAAGCAGTTGGTTAAAATAGATCTTTTTTCTTGATTTTCCTTGCAAAAAAGGTGAACTAAATTTAGAAAATACTGCATGGTGCTTAACTTGTTAATGGTAACATGAAAGTTTAATAAGTCTGTATAAAATTAAAAGTTACTTTTTAAAATCATTTTAAAAAATCACCTGTTTTAAACATAATATACAGGGTGTCCAAGATAAGGAGTGCATGCATGGGGATCTCGTAAACGGTAAGAGATAGAGATTACGTTAAACGAGAAGAATTGTGCAGCATCTCAAGTACTACTAAAATCCACATTCATTCCTACAATTTTTACTTCATTTTCAGTACTGACTGAAAAAACTAAAATTTTCAGTTTTCGTTTTTTGTGTATAATTTGGTTATTATCAAAGATAGCGCAAAGAGGTTTTGACATTATTAAAGCACTTTTTTGCACAGATTTAAGGTTTGATTGGTTTATTTTCACAAATAACGGAGTTATAAGCAAAAAACTGTTTTCTTGAGTAGGCTGAAAATTAACTAAAATAAAGAAAACAAAAAACAAAAGGCTGCATTTGTTTCCATTGTGGTTTGATCCGTTTATCTTCCCAAATAAAAAACTTATAAGCGAGAAGTTGTTCGCTCATGGTAGGATGTGAAAATGCAACACCTGAATGTTTCGGGGAATAAAACTATTAAAAATGTATGGTCGTATAACAATGAAAAGACGTTTAACTTTTATTAAATTTTTTTTTTATCTCAAGGGTTGGGGTCTTTGCCCACTGCACTGTGGCCATAATAGGCCTATTGTGTCCCCTGCAATAGTTAGTCTCCCTCAAGTAGTCCTGTATCTTTCACAAAGTCCAGGACGTCCCTGAGGAGGATGGCTCGGAGTTCTACGTCCACAAAGGGGATTCCGAATCTCCTAAGCCTTTTTGCTGCCAGTGCTTCGCATCAGCAGATTATATGTAATGGGGTTTCCTCCTCCATATCACACAGTCTACACGTAGGGTCGTCTGTTAGCCCCATCGTGTTGAGGTGTTTCATCATCTTGCAGTCAAGCTTCAGGATTTGTTTGGTAGTCTTCCTGGACGGGTCTTGAATAAACAGTTTCGACTGTCTCAGTCCAGGCAACGCATTCCAATGCTTGCTATGTGCTTCTCTGAGGAGGTCCTTTATCCCTTTGCCCTGCTGTAAGCAATACTGCAGGTGGGTTCAGGACCAATCAGGGTGTGTTCGGCTCCTCTCCTAGCGAGTGAGTCTGCCCTTTCGTTTCCTGCTATTCCTTGATGCCCTGGTACCCACTCCAGAGTAACTCTGTTACGGGCAGCCAGTTCAGTTAGGGCTACCAGGCAGCTTTTTACTGTATTGGAGTTGACCTCCTCTGACAGTAGGGCCTTTAAGGCGGCCTGACTGTCAGACCTAATGAGAACTTGCTTGTTCTCATAGTTTCTTTCCACCATTGCCTGTGCGCAACTGGTTATTGCTATTAGTTCCGACTGGAATACGGTGGCATAACGGCCCAGGTTTATGATAATTTCATTCCCTGTTAACTTTTAAATACTCCTGCTAAGTAATAAAACGCGAAAAGGAAGATAAATTTAGAATGACAATAAACTCGTGTAAAGATGCAGATATCGCCAAAACAAATTAAATAGTACCCATCTCTGATTATCATACGATCATACATTTTTAATAGTTTTATTCCCTAAAACATTCAGGTGTTTTTTTTTTGTTTTTTTCACAGCCTACTATAAACAAACAATTTCTGGCTTATAACTTTGTTATTTGAGAAGATACACGATCAAACCTCAATGAAAACAAATGCAGCTGTTTGTTTTTTGTTTTCTTGTTTTTTTTGTTAATGGTCAGCCTACTCAAGAAAACAGTTTTTCACAGCCTACTATAAAAAAACAAAGGTTTCTTGCTTATAATTCGGTTATTTGTAAAAATAAACCCTTTAAACCTTATATCAGAGAAACGAGGAAAAAAAAACTCTATTTAATGATGACATGGTCGCCTTTGACGCATATTTAAAAAAGCGAAGTTAATGTCAATATCTTGAAAATTGAACGACCTATAAAAAATTTAATTTGAGATTCGAATTCTGTGCAAAAAAGTGTCTTAATATTGTCAAAACCTCTTTGCGCTATCTTTGATAATAATCAAATTATACACAAAAAACGACAACTGACAATTTTAGTTTTTTCAGTCTGTACTGAAAATGAACCAAAAATTCTAGGATTTGAATGTGGATCATAGTAGTACTTGAGATGCTGAACAATTCTTCTCATTTAACCTAATCTCTATCTCTTACCTTTTATGAGATCCCCATGCATGCACTCCTTATCTTGGACACCCTGTAGAATTATCAAAAATGTTTGGATATATACAATATACAGCGTGAGTCTGCTAATACGAACATTGAATATGACCTATAAAAACAAATTACGAGCAAGGTTGCTACAAAGAATACCCAACAGGGCCACTGTGCATAGAGCAAGCAACATGATTTGTGTATAAAAATATTTAGTTAATCACGTTGAGTAACAAAAAATTAAATGCATCTGGCTGTGGGTGTGTGTGCATTTACGTCCACAAATTCTGACCCACTTCCCGATGAGCAGAAATGTAAAATTCTAGAAGCTGCTTGGTCTTGATGTACAATCAACCAGAAAATTTTAAATCCCCAAATTTTTTGTGTTTAATTATTCAAAAAATTTTCACTTTTGTTCTAAAACTATAGCGAGAATTGAAAAAAAAAAGGTGGTGAAACACGGAAAAAAATATGACAGAAATTAAATGAAAAAAGCGAGGTAGATATGGTGAGAATTGCACTTTTCTATGTCACAGCAAGTGAGGTAGAGAACCCGGGCAATGCTGCGTTTACGTATATCTGCTAGTTTAAACATACAAGAAATTAAAATTGGTTGTTTAAGATGACTCGACAGAAAGAGTTGAAATGAAAATTTAAAAATATAATAAGTAACGATTTCTAAAGTACAAGAAACTCTAGGCAATTAACTTTGCTCATTTTTAATTTTAGCTAACTTGATTACTTTGCATACGCCATACATTTAAATTTTACGTTCAAGCATTAAAATTTAAATTAAATGTACGAATTTATTTTCAGTATTAATCAATTATCAGTTTTGTTATTCAAAATTTGTTAGTAAGAGAGAAAGGTACCTACTTCAGGTGTTTTGTTTTAGCAGACTTACCCTGTATAAATTAAACATTAAATCTTTTTACTTTTTTTTTATTTTATTATTTTATTTTGTACTACTTATGTAAGGTACCTAATAATGAAATGTTTAAGTCGGATTTAATTTTAGAAAAGCAATAGTTCATACAATACCTTTAGTAATGTAGAGATAGAAGAAGTCACAGTAGAGTACGGTTTGAACAACTCCAGCAACAATAGCTATAAGATCATAATGATCTTCCGTAACATAACGATAAATCCAGTTAAGAATGTACAATGCACGGTAGGAGCCAAGAGCGAACAGATAATGTGAAGTAATGCTTTCAGCTTCGCCCGTTTTACTGACCATGAACAATTGCGGCAAAATGGCCACTGACTCCATATAAATACTGAAGGTCCACAAAACCTGCAAAAATCATTACCTTCATAAATAAATGGGTTCAAATTACATTACGATACAACAACATTATTTTACCATTAACAATATTTAAAAAAAAATTAACAATAAAAAAAAATTAGCTATCAAGTTACCTACCTCTAGAAATGTTAAATCGTGATTAATAAGAAGAGCCAAAATGACTGAAGGAATAATAAGAAATTCAACTCTGAAAGTGTCGTGATTGTGGTCGTAGGTAGCTCTGAATTTAAGGTAGATGAGATATATAGTGGCGTAACATGCAGCAATGAACACTATCTTCATAAGGGTGTTGTAGAGTGAAACGTATGTTGTCACTAGATCCAAGTATCGAGTCGTGTATACAATAGCAAAGAGGATTTGAGATTTTCCGGATATGCCTGAAAACAAAAAAACAAAAATTAAAAATGCATTTAAATTATTTTCAACTATTTTACAGTTACGCCTGTAAATAACTGTTTTTCTGTTTGCTTAAATGTCTTTTCGTTTAGTCACAGTTCGAGTTGAAATGTGCACCAGCTAATTCAATTAAGTAAACAAGAAATACATCACATTACGGGCTTGTCTTAATACCCATCAAAAAAGAGCAAATCACGTATTTGGAAGTGGAAATGGAAGTGGTCTTGAGGCACACCAATACGAGGATCCTGGGTTCAATTGCTATAAAATTATTTAGCACCTTTCAAGGTAATGGATGTATTTTTATTATACAGACAAAATTTTATAACAACACAAACAAGTAGATCAATATTAAACAAACATTAAATTCACGAACCGGAAGATTATACATGAGTAATTATAAAAGTGCAGTTAATAAATCACTAAGTAGTTTGTTAATTAGCACAAACAAATACGGCCTCTAAGGAATCAACACACGCACATTACGCTGCTTTCTAGGTACGCCGTCTGTCTACGGAGACGTTGGACTAGAAAGGGGGCAGGTTTTAGGCTTCTATCTGGGGCTCTGGTGCTCTGGTAGAGCGGGGTCTGCAACGAAATACGGAGAAAGAGTGAGGTTATAGGCTGCTGTGCTCTGGTAACAGCTGGATGTGCTGCGGGGATCGGAGAAAAAAGTTATTTATTTCGGGGGGCAGGGGGCAGGTTTTTGGTTTCTATCTGAGGGTGTGGTGCTTTGGCAAGAGCTGGAGCTGCAACAAGATACGGAGAAAAGGTGAGGTTATGAGCTGCTGTGCTCTGGTAACAGCTGGGTGTGCTACGGGGATTGGAGAAAGAAGTTATTTATTTCGCAGCTGAGCGCAGTACAAGTAAGTCTGTGTAGGACCAAATGTGCGATTCAGCAATAGTTGCCTGTAGGAGTTTAGTTTTTGAACTGTATTTGCAGATTACGCTCCTTTGGATCCGGAAAACGAACTGAATTGAGTCTGTGTAGGACCGTTTGAACGGCTCTTCAACAGTTAGCTGTAGGAGTTTAGTTTTTAGACCGTATTTATTAACTTTTGGTTGTTGCATTTATTTATTATTAGTATTTTTAACAGATCAGTTAAATAAGTCATTGCGTAATAAAAATTATTTGTGCAAAGTACATTTAAAAACAGTAGACGAAACAAATAAATAAAAATTTCGGTGTTCTGTCTACTTGTTTTTGATATTAAAAACAGTGATACTTAAACATTGAGAGTAGATTCTTTAGACACAGAAGTATGCATGATAAGAAAAAAAATTATTGACATTATTGTCTGGTTTTGATTTATACTGCTTGCCTGTAAAATTTCCTTTGCACTTTCGATGACACCATGTGTGACCGCGAGTTTCCCGTGATAAACTTGAATTGATAGATAACTAATGCTAGTTAATTTAAGACAATTTCACTTGCGTTTCCTGCTGAAAAATTATCTTCTTAACTAACCCTTGTTAACAATCAACCCAATATCGGAAAATTTGGATCACTAGTTATATTTCTTATGGTAATTGTTTCTATCTCTAATGTGATTACTAATATAATGCGATTTCTTAATTAGGCATTTATTTTTGATCGCAGCAGGCATTTAGGCATAGTAAGCTTGGCTTGTACTATGAGAAAGTGTTGACCCATAAAAATATAGTTCCTATAGCGATGTGTAAGTGGTAAAAAAAGGAGGGAATTGAATTTTTAAATAAGAAACATATTTAGGCGTGTTCATTTTAAGTAGAGAACACTGTACATTGTGAATAAATATGCACCTCTTCAATGGCAAAAAGGTAAGGAACATAAAGATGTTTTTAAAAAAGACTGAAGAGCTTGTTTTTTGACTTTTAAATCTCCCTTCTACCAAATATTAGCAATTTAATTTGTTTATGCATAAAAAAATCAATAGAAAATTCCAAGCCGCTACTGAAATTTTTTGAATAATTAAAAATAAAAATTTAAACACCCTGTATCTCGAAAACTAAGCTGTTGCATACATATGCTTCTAGGAACTTTTTGTCTTATTTTTAGGTAAAGAATCTGCCTCTGAACTGCGCCCATATTTTTCAGTACACCCTGTATATCAAAAGACGCATTCTTGGGAAGATGCAACGCTTCAAATTGATACAAAAATAATAGTTTTCCTTTCATATCTTCAAAAGTTTGAGGTATACCATTCTAAAGTGGCACAGAGCACTGTTGAGAATAGTTAAATGAAAAAAAATCTTCATAGTGAAGTTATCAGTATCAATTCTGGAAGTTCTGGAATATGTATGCATTAATCAAATTATATTTATTAGTTTACTAGAAATATCTTTTCGGGTACAAAGTAAAATTTAAAAAAAATAACATTTTTACTTTATCGCCATTTTTCAAGACTATTTAAAAAAACAACAATACATCTATTAGATTTAGAAACACACTGTTAATTTAGTAAAACGTGCCACCAAAACCGCTAAAATAAAATGTATCAGAATAAATAACGTACATACAGGTAATATAACTAACTACATAGTTTACACTTATAGATGATTACAACTACAGTCAGCAATTACCAAGGATAGTTGAGCAATTATTACTTCCGTGTCTTTGACACGAAATATTAATTTAAAACAAGTAAACTATGTATATCAACTATCAATTTTGATAACAACATATTTCTGAAGGTCGGCACATTCTTTAAGTGTGATTATATTAAATAATAAGCAGGAATGCTACAGCGCTTCTATGGAAAAGAACTATTCATTCTAATTAAAATATATTATTGATATATTATTATTGAGTTGATTCAATTATTTGAACTTTGCATTAATCAAAATTATTTTACTTTTAATAATAAAATTTATTTCCCAAAAACACGGTTTACCCATGGGAAGTCCAATTTCACCACTTTTAGCTAATATATTTATGGAAAATCTAAAAGATAAAATATTCGAATCAAACCATTCTGAGAAAGTTATTTTTTGGTTTCGTTATGTTGATGACATTTTAGTATGTTTTGATTGTTCATTTGAGTTAATCAATGAATTTTTATTAAACCCAAAAATTAACATTTACACTACAAACTAAACAAAATAGGTCTATTAACTTATTAGATTTAAATATATAAATTAATTCAAATAATAAAATGTAATATTCTGTTTATAGAAAACCTACGCAAACAGACATTACAATACCACACGATTCTTGTCATCATAAAACACATAAATTAGCAGCATACCGGTCCATGATACATAGGGCTTCAACGGTTCCTTTAGGTGAAATTAGTTATAATAGAGAAATTGCGACTATTAAACAAATTGCATACAATAATGGTTATAATACTCAACTTATTGATTCACGAATTAAAGAGAAAAATTATAAATTAGCTATTCAGAAAATGTATCTAACTACTTCATTAGATAAAATGAAATACGCCTCAATTCCATATTTTGGCAATAAATCAGAAAAAATTGCCAAAATTATAAACAAATCAAATAAAAGCAAAATAACTTTTAAAACAACAAAAAACATTTTAAACACTTTGTTTAATGCTAAAGAAAAAACGGACAATTTACTAAAATCAGGCATCTACAAATTAAATTGCTCGCACTGTAATTAGGTTTATATAGGATAGGGATGCAACGGATTTCGGCTTTTATCCGTTATCCGGCCATTTCACCGAATATTCGGCTTGGCCGAATAATATGAAATATCCGGCCGGAGATTTTTCTTGAAGTAAAAAAGATTATGCATGCAGTTTGATTTAAAGTATAGACTAAAACAATTGAAAGTAAGAGAGCAAAAATCCATAAGTCCAGTATTTTGCAGATCTGCATAAAATTACTCAATTTATATTATTGAGATCAGCATTTATGCGAGTTAAAAATCTAAAATGATTTCAAACATAAATAAGTATTATTTATTAAACCCACGAAGCAAAATTAACCGCTTGTTGCTATGATATGCAGGTCTCAATTTTGCAGTACATGTGACAGAGAGATCCGAGGCAAGGAATCTATAAAAAGCACTCGATCGTCAATCGTCAATATTTTATTTAAATGTCGATGAAAACCATACATGTTACGTTATGTCGGTTGATTTCTTGATGGTGTCAGAACATGTTTTAGTTTTAACAATTGTTGAAAATTATAAATTCTTGTAATTACTATCAAATTTGTTGACAGATTTCCAATCTTAATTGTGAACAAAAAAACAATATTAGAGCTAATCAGCACATCCTTAAAATAGTATATTTAGTAGTTCCCTTGTCTCGATGCTCTCTCCCTAAAACACTACAGAATAAGGCCATAGGGTTTGTGCATACTCTTTAAGTATATATTATGCTCTGTGATTAAAATCTAAATTTTACTGCATTTAAGCTAAAACTCGAGCTAAAACTACTTCGAAAGTAGAAACTATGCCCGATAATCCGGTATCCGGCTGAGCAACCGGATACCGAATATCCGTTATCCGGCATTTTGAAAAAGTACTGCTCGCTTTATCCCTAATATAGGACAAGCAATTAGAAATTTTGATATTAGGTACAAGGAACACGTACGTTGTTACAAGTAGAAACACCCCCATAAATCCAATTATGCTAAACACTTATTAGAACACAATCATTCAATGACATCTAATAACACTATACAATTTTTACACTTTTGTGATGACAAACGTAAGTTGGATTATACTAGAAGCATTTAAAATTCATAAACATTTAAAATCTGTACCTTCAATGAATGAACAAATTGATCTCTTAAATTCACGATTATTGGACGTTTTGGAATGAGAAATCAAGTCATCTGGACGCAGATATAGAAAACCAAGATCAAAGTTATGAAGATTTATTGTTCCTATAGCAAAACTGTTTACTTTTAGTCTTGCTTCTGAAAACCACATGTTAACATTTCGAAATACGTATAAACCTGTTGAAGTTAAGAATTGTTTTATTTACAATAAATTAAAATGAACTTCAACGACGTAAAGCTTGAACCTATAAATAAATTTTCTTTCCTTTATATTTTCAAAACATTGAAGTGCATTAAAACCACTTGTGCCTTCTATAAAACTTCAAGAGACTTTCGATGCCTAATTGTAGGTAGTTTGGTAGCATGTATGAACTCATTTTGAACAATAGCTGACAATAAGACAAATCAACCTCGTATTATAAAAGGTTGCGAACAAAACCATGCTTATGCTTACATCATTATGCACAGTCACAGTTCAAATCCTCACGTTTCATACTAGGCCTAGTTATAAAAACTCATAAATTAAATGTCAATAACCTCACTAGAATAATTCTTATAAATTAAAGCATATGTATTTATTGACATTCCTTCAATCAATTACTGTCCTCTATACAATTCCAAAGGGCTCGCTGTGTAAATTTGCCATGCACCTAAAAAATGGCAACTAATGATTGACGTGGAAGGTTAGGTTTACCTTATTTTCTTAAAATTCTATCAATAAACCTTAATGTTTTACTGAAATTACAACGTCAATTAAATTGTTAACATACAGACTTCCGTGCAAGTTATGAAAAATGCTTTAACAAGCATTCAAAAAGCATTTATCGACTTGTTTTGAAATGTACCATACATGAACAGCAAGAGCACCGGCGCAAAGTGAAAGTGTTATTAGGGGTACTTACCGGCACACGATCGTGTTTTCCATATCTTCAGCAACAAGATTATAATGGCTAAAAGATGAGATAAATCGCCGGTTAGCCTAAATATATTCATATTGGAAGTCTTTTAAAATTTAACACTCAAACAACACCCACAACACGATATGACGTGGCTCTCTTCACCTGCATCCTAAAGATGGCAGCACTTGATAGCACTGAGGTGTCAGGTCTACCACCATCATCATAACTATAGTAGTATTTTAAACCTAGCACATTTGAACTACGTGGTAAATCGACAAGTGCTATCGCCGATTAAAAAAAAAACTCTGTAAAAGCTATTAATTTTAGATGTTACCTGTCAGTATCAAAACTAATATAAGTGCCATTTTTTATAATGGCATCATTATTTTGAGACCAGTTATAAATAACTAAGAATTCCCTAATGTCAAAAATATCAAAGTTAGGTTAAGACGCTTTGTCAATCCATTATTCCAACATGACGTCACACAAGCCAAATCAATATGGCGACGTAGGGCAAATGTATGCACGTGGTCAGCTATGTCTTTGTTATTGTGTTAAATAAACGTTGTTATTTCGAGTAAAACGCCTGAAATTAAAAATGTCGGCATTTTGTTGTGTTGTGGTCAAACCAATACACACAGGAAACAGCTGACCAGAGATAATCTATTCTCTCTGCAGCCAAAGTCGCTCAATAAGTTAGGTTAGGGAAGTTTAGAAGGTCATCTCATAGGATGCCATTTTGGTGCAAATTGATTTTCAGCTTTTATAGCAGTAAGCTGGCTGTGCAATTTTCTAACTTTTTTACTCTAGCAGTAGTATGGTTTGAACTTTAGCTGATATGTCAAATATATTTTCATCAAAGTTTGAGTTATTTTTAACAATGTTTTTTACAAAATGCCTGGCTGTGCTGAATTTAAAGATGTTTTGCATATTCTATTTCGCACGGAATGAAAAAAAAAAAGAAACCTAAGGCCGTGCCGGATGGGAACTAATTTAATGTTCAAGATTATAAGAGATACACTCAATAATGTTCACGCAGTCCTACCTCGTACACTATACGGTTTTTACGTTTTCGTCGTATCTGGTACAGCAAATAATTAAATTAGTACTATAGCTATACTATTATTTTTCAAGTCCATACATAAATTAGAAATTGCCTGTCAAAATATAAAAAGCAAGCTTAAGAAATAAAAAAAACTTTGCATGAATGTGCATATTGTAACAATCGAATTAAACAAGTGATAATGAAGGGGAAACATACTTTAACAGAAGAAGTTCTGTTTTGTCTTAAAAATCATTGTATTTTTTTGTAAGATTCCTAAAATAATTTCCCAAATATATGTGTGCATTGCTTTGTTTTGTTTATTATAAAACTAATAAATAAACACCGAATATTACGGAATATCGACTGTATTCCATGAAACTTGCATAAATCTATTAGTAACTGACTAATGCCATGCAGTTTCTGTTTAGTTCGACAGATGGAGAACTTAAATAGATCAAGCAGTTTTGTTCTTTGGCTTGATGACATTAATTTGTAGATGACCTAATCAACTACACTAACCTAACCTAACGAGCAACCTCGTCTGCAGCATGTTGGTATGTCACGTGTTTTAGAATGATGGATGGCTTGAGATTAGTATAACTTTTAAATTTCACAAGCAAATCAAAATTCAATGATTGATTAACACTTAAACTAAAATTACGTAATATTTATTGTTTTAACTAAATTAGGAGAATATCAAAATACTTTTAAGGAATCTATATTTATATTACAGTTAAAGTTAGCTACTTAAGGTCAATCTTGTTGTCTAACATTAAGCTACACCCATCTAAAAATCCAGAAAAATGTAGTAGTGTTCTCCCACGTTTTTAATGTTGCATGGATTTCCTTCTAAAGCAGTTTACTACTGATTCAATGCCTTCCCCCCTTTCCTTCAAATTCTACTTCTGTTTTGCTAAAATTCTGTAAAGCGCCCCATGCCTATATCTTTGGACGCTATAGGCCCCGGCGGTAAATTCTGGCGGCTAGTAAATTATCGGTGTTTTATTATTTGTGTAGTGTTTTCACTTTTACTCTAGACCAGTGATGTAAGTTAGGTAATTTTCCAGCTAGAAATTTTACAAAAAAAAATTCCGAAAAGTTTTCCGAGCGTTTTTGGAAATTTTCCAATATTTAAAGTTGCCGCCGTTTTCAGTCAACTGGTAAAGCACACATTTATCTCTAAACTGTCAAGCAAGATGTTTTGTATAGTCCTCAATTATGATTTACTATAATATTAACTTAATGTGCTTCCCTTCCTCGCATTATGCAGTACAATAAAAATCAGAATTTTAATGAAATACTTAATTGTTATTATTTATATACATATTTGTTCTTATGATTTGTTCAAGAGAGTAAAACTCCTTTTTTTACATTTTTAGTAAAATCAAACCTTCACCAATGTTTTAAGGTAATTTTCTGGAAAAGTTTCCCAATTTTATATTTCCGAAAAATTTACATCACCGCCCTACCACATTCTCTGGCCCTAGACAGCAAAAATTGATTAGCTTGAAGTAATCCATAATATGTTGATATAAACGTTGCCTGGTGTAATGAATTATCGCCTGTAAACGTAGTATGGAATAGAAGAAGACCGCCTGCGCATTTGATCTACTGAAATACGTCACACTAGAACTACGTCATTATTATAAATAACTTTTTAAACATTAATATTATTCAACAATATTTTTTTTTAATTTATAATCCAATATTTAAACGTTAACAATTTAACCATATAAGTTTCTAAATACTTGTCAATTTATTCGACAGTTTTAGGGAATTTTTATTTCCCATGTTATAGCAACCTGCATATACTTTGACGTTTTCACTCAACATAACCTCAACTTTAGTGTCAGCTGTGATTTAAGTTAGTGCGTATTAGCAAGAAAATGTCGAATCAAGAAAAGACAACGAAGGCTTCGAAAGTGTTACGTTTAAAGGCTCAAGAGTTTCTATCGTCTCGCAAACATGCCGACAATTTAGTTGATATAATGCGGCATTTCGAAAGTGGGGCGGATTTGACAGCCTGCTTGCTTACTTTAGAGCTTATATTCACAAATCTTCTTAAGGAACGGCACATGTTTGTAGAAATTGTGCCATTAAAACCTCTACAGAGCACTCCAGAATTACAGTATAAAGAATGGCTTCGAAATATTTATGGAGAATGTTTCAATAAGATAGTGGCCTGTTGCGAGACAGCATCTACTAAAATACAAGTTCAAGGTGAGCTTTTGTAACTGTTTCAGTTATATTATTTTATTGTATCAACAATAGCTCGTTTGTTGGAGCATAAGCATATACTAGTTTTATGGTAGTTCAGGGACTGGCTTGCAAGCTCCATGAAGAAAATTATGAGAGAGCCACTCCATTTAGGTTTAGATTTTATCTTATATAATATATATAACTAAATTAAATGAATTTTTTGAAGGTTGTGTATAATTCCAAAATGTTAAATGTGGTCCTAGAAAATTATGCTAAGTGTAAACAAAACATGGCTAGTCTTAATTTGTTCTTGTAAATGAATTAAACAGAGAGTGATTAATATATGCTGAGCTGCCTATGATTTGATGCAAATTACAATTTTTTTGCACTTGTGCCTTCATCGTAACTAATGATCCCATGTTCCTTAAATGGAAAACAGTACATACATATTTTTTATTTTTAGATGGAATAGGGTTTTATTGTGGGTGTACTAATACCGTTATATTTTGAATACATTTTTAAGCACAAAATTTTTTGGCATTGTAATAATTATATTTGCAAAGAATTTTTGTAGAGTGCTCAAACCAGCAAAAGACGCTTAAAAATGGGCACTTTAATTTGAAAAGCCCAAGTTGTCCCTTATGACCTAAGAAGTAGGGTTGCATTGATTTAAATCAGATTTAATGCGTATTTTACACCAACCAAAAATATTGTAGGTGTTATGAAAATTTTTAAAAAGTCCATTTAAATAAAAAAAATTGATTTATATAACAAAAATTATTTATTTGCGAATGTTTTAGCTTTCAAATGCATTATCTCGTAAAGCATACCAGCTATCTAAAAATATTAGTTTTATAAAATTAAGCCTCGGATTTAATAATGTCTGTTGCTGAAGTTTTATAGTTTCTGATCGATATCGATAATTATTATTTCCAATACAGAAAATATTAAGCGGCATTCATGTCCAAAATATTTATTAATCGACCAAGTGAATGACTTTTTGGACCTACATCTATTAAAGTTCTTGTATCTCTCAAAGATTGTAGTGGTAGAAAAGCCTTTTTCTTTATCAAATCCTTTCCTTAACCATTCGATTATTTTTTCGAAAGCTTTATCACAGTTGCTTCTATTATGCTTACACTTTGTTGAGAGCTAGATGATGTGGATGGTTTATTTTTGTGCCATGCAATATTTTAGCAATAAACATGTCATTTTAATGCTTCCATGGCAGTCGAATTTTCCAAAAAAATTTGTATATTTTTAAAAACAACGTGGTTTGCTGGTGTCAATTTTTTAAATGATTATAGTTATTTGTGTAACAAGGGAAGAAAGTGATACTTTTTTGCTGCGTGCTGTTTCAATCACACAAGGGAAAAGAAGGCACTTTCTTCCAGAGTTTTACATATGATTTTTTCGTCGACCTTGAGAAATTTATCAAAAAACATTTATTTTATAATTAATCTAAATTAAATTATTTAATGTTAAGCAACAATTGTTAACTTTCGACCACTAAATGAGGGTAAACCCCCTATATGAGAAAACTTAAAAACTTTTTTGTCATCTGCCTCTACAAACGAGCAAAACTATTGCCTAAACCTTTCTTTTCTAAATTTACAAAAAATGGCTTGTTGCACCTATAGTGCAGTCGGTTCGAGGTTCGTATGACCAGTCAAAATTGTAGCGCTATAAAAACTGTCAAAATGTTTCTGCCTTGTATATTTTCACATTTAATTTTTGGTATATTTATACGGGGTGATCATTTTCAATCTGTGACATAGGACAATGGCATTGAATTTTACCTATTTTCAAATTCCTCGTCCCCAGTACGACCTACAAGATTGGTAATAATACCAATTGAAAGAGGATAATACACTACTCGCCAAAATTAGGGATCAAGTATATAAAATAATAAGTACACTCTTTCACTACAATTGACGTTATGAAACTTATAGGCATTAATTATAAAGGCATTTTTAACCGTATTTAATATCAAAATCAAATAGTTTTACATTTTAAAACAAACACACAAAAATGTTGGTAAAATGTAAGACAACGAATAAGAAACGTAACTTTAAAAAACAACTAACTTAATCATTAGTAGCAAGTGTTTCCACCCCTAAAGGCTACACAAGCTTCCATTCGAGAAGGCATACTTCTAACAAGTCCTTCTGAGATATCAAATTCCATTCTTGTATGTGTACTAAGCTAAGCTCTTGTAAAGTTACTGCAGCTGTTGATAATGACTTAAATTTTTTTCCCAACATATCCCAAGCACGTTCGATCAGGTTGGGACTTTTAGGAAGCCACACTATAGTCTCAATGTTAACACGATTAAGATGTTCGATAACAATATAAGCAACGTGAGGGCGGGCATTATTTAGCATTAAAACAAACCCATGCCCAAACTGTTCAGCCATGGGCTGCAGATGTGGCATGAGAATATTGTCCCTATTTCTTGCAGCAATCAATGATTTACAATCTACCACGAGATCGTATGAGCTCCTAAATGTATACCTGTCCATACCATGATTGACCCATTACCGCATTTATCTACTTGACGGATTGTACATTGAGCATAGCGTTTGACAGCCCTTCGCTACACTCTCTCACGTCTATCATTCATAATACACAAAATCGCGATTCGTCAGTGAACAATATCGAGGCCCATTCTTGATTTCCCCAATTCAAGTGATCATGCCCAAACACTAACCGGGCTCTACGATGCGCTGAAGTTAAAATTGGACCAGTAGTAGGCCGTCTAGCAAACATGCCATCTTCATGCAATCTTCTTAACACAGTTCAGCGGTCCCTTCGACTCCTTGAAGATCATTTTGTAGGGATCTAGCAGTAAGAAACCTTTGTCTTCTCGCTGATGTTACTAAATAACGATCTTCATGATGTGTAGTCTTTCTTTTACGACCTTGGCTATGTCTCCTGCTGTACGTACCAGTGGCTCTGAATCTCCGGGAAACCCTGCAAACTACTGATTGAGCAATTCCAAGCCTTGCAACAACATAGATATGTATAATCTCCTTCTAGTAACACCACCACCCTTGAAACTTCTACTTCTCTTGAAACTCGTCTTTGTCCATTAGCAGCTATGACTTAAACTGTTTTTCAACAACCGTCAACAATTCACTTGTGACTAAAACTTTAAAAGCCTATTTTAAAAAACAAATTTTTTTCAAATTTTGACATTGCTCTGTATAAAGCTGTGTTACTGCAATTCCTTAAGGTGAACATATAATCACCATGTATTGATATAATGACAAAGGTCATATAATCATTGTGGGTGAGTTTTGTAATGACTGTGATGGAAGAAAATATACAAAAACATTACTGCCTGATCCCTTAATTTTAGCGGGTAGTGTATTTTACGTCATTTAAAATGAAAAATGTATTAAATAAGTACTTTTTAATAAAAAATATTTAAATAATATCACTTTTTGCACGATCGGTCATGTCTGACTATTTACCATGGGTGTTTCCATGACAGTAAGTGGAATTTACCAGTTGCTATAACTACGACGACAACAAAATTACTTATATATATAATTAATTACAGCCTCATTGGCCGTCTCCCGCAACCTAATATCCAGGTTTGTCTATCCATATAATCATTTTCCTCTAACTCTCGCTTCTGCATTGCTTGCTTTATTCCTAGATTCCAGCTTCTCCTTACTTACCGATCTAAAAACTGAACAGCAAAAAAACTTACCAACGCCTTTTTAAAAAACAATCAAAATTAGCCTTACATTAAATTTAATCTTTATTATTTAATATTATCACATTAAACGTACAATTTGTGCTGTTGTTTCCTACAGAAAGTACACGTTTTTCATTTGTACCTGAAGCAATAGAGACCAATGTGTTTGAAATGCACATTCCAAGCGAACGTCGACAGAGCCACATGCACAATTTTATGAAAATTTTTTCACTTTTGACAAATAACAAATTGGTTACCTAGTGATGTGTGCCATACCACTTCGATCATTTCGATGTATTTCGCTCGTTTTAATTTCTCAGTAGAAAACGTATATTTTTTTGTATAATTTTAATTCCGATCGTGCAAAAAACGTTATACGTTAAGGGTTACCGTTCTCAGACAATAATTGGAGTCGTCGCTTCGGTCCTCCTCCAAACAATTGTCTTCGAACGGTAAAACTCCCTTACCGTTCTCCATACTTAATATCATAGATAAAAAATATAATACGTTTATATAGATAGGAAACTATAAACATACTACAATACATGAAATAGTACTGACTATCATCGCAAATGGCGCTAAACATTGTATAGCGGGAAATTCAAATTGTAGGTAAAATTATACCATTTAAATGTATTAGTAAAACTACAAACATATCAGAAATAAAGCGTTTTAATTCCATATAAAAAAATGTATAAATGAGGACCTACGAAATAAGTTAAATTTGTACAATACAGTTACTGGTGTTATTACAGGGTCTTTTGACAAACACATGTCCATATCAGTTCAGCTAAGATTACATAATATTACATTCAGTGATGTGGGGTGACATTTTCTGAAGCATATATTCTGAATTGGAAAATTTTTAGGAAAATTTGCTCAAGGTTTTTACTGAAAATTTCCTGCTTATAAAATTACCCATCTGAGAATAGGGGAACACCTTGAATATGTAGACAACAAAGAGCTTTAGCTTAGCTTGTTGTTTTGAGGAGAGTCGTTAACATAAACAAAAACTGATTCATTAATCAGGTTCTGATTTAATATTTTCTAGACAACCCACATCACTGATTACAGCAGAAGTACTACTTAAATTTGAAAGTGTGATCTGAATATTTAAAACAATTTTTTTTTCTTCTCCATTGTCTTCAAACCCATCAATGCAATCCACCTTTTTGTTGTATGTTAGCGAAGCCTCAAGTGACATTTCGTCAAAAAGTAAGCTGCAGTATCTATCCAAAGGGTCCATTTTTTGTACACTGAACTGAAGACTTTTCAAAATATGTTTATTTAGTCCACAAACAAAAGGTACTGTATTTAATACTGACATCAACGTTTTTCTTGAAGGTAATGCAAATGATTTTTGCAATAATCTGTAACCTTTTGGACTTTGCTTTAACAATGATAGTGCAAATATTTTGTCTTCAATTGTGAAACGTCGGCCCTTGCTTTTTTTGCTTTGCATTCTTAACTGTGACTTAATAAAATTGAATGTTGTTAAATGAATTTTATTTTTGAATAAGTCTTCTGAAACTGTCACTTTTGTTGCTTCTTTTACTCTTTTGATGTTGCTGGCATTCACCCTATCTAACTTTCTCGCAGTTTTCCTTAAACCAGTGGCTATTTGATATAATTTTCTAGCCTTTGGACTTAATTGCTGTTTCCTTCTTACTTTAATCTCTTTTAATAAACTTAATTTTCTTCGCAAGTCTCTGCGAAAAATGGGTGCTTTTGGGGAATTTTTCATTTTCAAAATCTTGGCGGTGGGCTTCTTAGTATTTCCATCTAAGGTAAAATTTGGGGAGCATCCAAATTATTTGAAGATGTCCCAGGTAACTGAAGATGTTCTGGTAAATGTAAAGTAGGAAAACTATTAAATGTTAGATTTGTCTTGTTATGATGTTCCTGAAATTTCATATCTGCGCTAAAATGTACATCGCAGACTCTAAAATTATGTTTCTTCTCAAAAATAATGTTTCGTCCTACAGCTCCACTTCTTGTGAATCTATTAATTTACGATAATTATTTTAACAAAAGTTTGAGAAAACTACATAAAACTGATAATGTAGAGAAATAACTTACATCAGGATTACTTGGAAGAGTATGCATTTTCTTCTCATTATTTGTAAATTTACAATTTAAAACGCAACATTTAAACACCATGGTTATAAAACAGTCTAACTTAAACGTAAAATATCTGTAATCTAAATTGTGTGTAAATTATTTTCAAATTTCACAAGAACTGTCAGAAAATATCAAAACACCGAACTGTCAACAAGTAATTCACTTACCGTATCTTAGCAACCAAAATATATTCTGCAATCAGCGCCATTGGTGATTCGAGTCAGAACTAAATTCCCGATTGTATTTTTTAAGTTGACTTAAGACTAATATACTATTTTGGTCTTCAAAAATATGAGTATCCT
The DNA here is from genome assembly GCA_958336395.1 of Ctenicera cuprea. Lineage (NCBI taxonomy): Eukaryota > Metazoa > Arthropoda > Insecta > Coleoptera > Elateridae > Ctenicera > Ctenicera cuprea. The sequence goes on along the minus strand of OY284489.1, from coordinate 42,445,241 downwards.
CGATAATGACATTTTAAATTTTACTGTTGTCATTTAAAATGAAAATTCTAATGATTAATTTTTAATAAAATATTAACAAACTGTGGCAACTTATAAAAAACAAGAATAGCCATATTTTTAAAAACCAAAAATTTATAATATTTGAATAATTTTTATTAAAAAGTAATTATTTAATACATTTTTCATTTTAAATGACGTAAAATATAATTGGGGCGAGGAATTTGGAAATAGGTAAAATTCAATGCTTTTGTTCTATGTCACAGAGTGAAAATGTGTGTTTCTTCCTATATAACCCCTTGATCGATTTTTTTAAATTTGGTGTATATATATAAAACAGCGCTACAGGTCAGTTTGGCCTATGGCTTCAATTCTTTTCTTCCATATTTTCTTTAAATAACTCTTCTAGTTCCTTGTTGGTTCTTCTACGCCATGTTTGATTTTCCTTTACATCTCCGAATATTCCCACGCTTGTAGTCTGTTTTCTTCCCTTTTTGTCACCACTCATGTTTCGCTACCGTATGTCAGTATGGGTTTGATCACTGTTTTATACACACGTGTTTTAGCTGCTCCTGGTACACTCTTATTAACTAGGAAGCGGTTCAGGGAACCCGCGCACTTTGAGGTACTCAGGATTCTTTTTTGTATTTCAGTTTCTTGTTTACCTTCGCTGTTTATTTCTGCTCTTAAGTATGTCAAACTGTTCATTATTTTGAAGGTTTGCTTTTCTTTTGTTGTTGTTGTTACACTTAATTCTTGGTTTTCGTCTTGCTTTGTGTTCCCCATTATCATGTAATGCGATTTCTTTGTATTAATTTTGAGACCTGCTTCTTGTGCTCTTCTTTCGAAGTTCTTCACTAAACCTTTTAATTCTCTTTTGTTCTCGACATAATGACTACATCATCTGCGAATGCTAATATTTGATAGGGACCCCATAGGATATCTTTGTTTGTATTTATTTGTGCTTTCTTGATGATATATTCTAGTGTGATACTGAAGAGGTATGGAGATAGAGGGTCTCCTTGTTTTAGCCCTGTGTTACTTACGAATTCTTTGGAAAGACAGCCTTTGAATCTCACCTTGTTCTTTGTTCTTCTCAGGGTCATTTCTACTAAGTCTATTGTATTTTGACTGTACTGTAACTCTTCCATTGCTTCTATTATGGTTTTTCTGTATACTCTGTCGAATGCTTGTTTGAAGTCCAGGTATAACGCATGTGTTTTTATGTTTTTTGCTATACATTTCTCTTGAATTTGTCTTAATATGAAGATCTGATCTATCGTCGATTTTCCTTCCTTGAATCCCGCCTGATAGTCTCCTATCTTTTTTTGGGATTCTTTTCTAACTTTTTGGTTTATCAAGGATGCCAGTATTTTATATGTGGTGTTTAAGAGCGAGATTGGCCTATAATTCTCTGTAAGTTGCTTACTCCCCTTTTTAAAGATTGGACATATTAATGCCATTTCCCAGTCCGTCGGCATTTCTTTCTTAACCCATATTAATTTAATCAAATTAAAAATTCGCTTACCCAAGTCTTCGCTCCCGTATTTTATTAGTTCTAAGGGAATATTATCTGCTCCGGGACCTTTATTGTTTACTATTTCTTGAAAGTCTTCCCAGGTCGGTAAATTTATCTCTTCTTCCGCGTTTTGTTTCCGTTTTATATTGTTTGCTTCTTCACTTCTAAAGGTTTTTTCAAAATATTGTCGGTATATCTCAGCTATTTTTTCTTCGTTCATGCATAGTTCACCTGCCTCGCTTTTTAGGCCTATTGTTTGCTGTTGGAATTCTTTTCTTTCTTCTTTTATAATCCTATAGAAAGCCTTTGCATTTTTTTTATTATACGATTCCTCTAGTTCTTTTATTTTTTCATTAGTTTTTTCTCCTTTCTTTTTTCTGCATATTGTTTTGACTTTGTTCTTTGATCGCTTGTGTTGACTTTCTGATTCTTGTGTTTGTTGTTGTAGCCATTGTCGTTTTGCTGCTTTACTTTCTTCAAATGCTTCTTTACATTCTTGGTCGAACCAATCTTCTTTTTTCTTTTCTTGATGTTCTTCAATTATTAAATTTGGTGTGGGGAAGTTTTAAAATGCAGGTAGTGATGCAGCTTTTAACCGGAACCGGAAACGGAAATTGGACATGTTTTTTTGGCCTCAATGTTTTTGTAAGAACGTTTTTAAAGTCTTGAAAACATGCAGTTGTAGTGCATTTAAAGGCAAATCAAATTCTTTTTTCACGAAAGCAGTATCTTCAAAACAAAGGTCGCTAAAAATTTTTGAAAATTTGGAATAATGCCAGATTACTCAAAAGCAAAATATCCAATCAATACAAATTATCACTTATTTATTTAAAAACGCAAACGCCAATCGTTATACACTTTTATCAGTTCAATAAACTATTTGAAGTAATTTATTAGGATTAACGAAAATTTTCAGCTATTACAAGTTGCATGATTTAACTAAGCCTATAAATTGGTTTTAGTTTAAAAATATATTTTTCGTTCTTTGCATACTTTTGCTAACCCTTTAAATCAACTATTCATATCGGTTTTTAGTTTGAAATCCCAAGCGCAATCTAATCAGCTGTAGGGCGGGCGCTTCTGTGCTCGCATGTGGTTTAGCCGAAATTATCGTAGCTTACTATTCCTATACGGTATGCGACATCGTATTGCACAGGCTGTTGCAAGTTCAAATCACCATTTGAGCCTCACCTTTTTTAAAACTTTTTAATTATTTTTTTCTTGCTTTTATTTTGGTTAAAACAATGTTATTCAGTCATTTATTGGCGCGAGAATACTTAAAACGTAAAAAGTATGGGACAGTACCAGCTACGTGTTTCACCCGTTTTTTCATTATTTTTAATGATTTTTTTATTTTGCAGCTTTATCAACTGCGATGAGCCTCGTAGCTTTTGAAGGAAAGTATCCATTAGAATCGAAAAACAGCTTAGAAAGTGCTGTTCCTTTAAGCAAACTGAAATCTGTTATTATGAAAATTTTATCCACTAAACAAAACACAGCTCACCTCATCAACAAATTTGATGAATATCTAATCTATGATGACATTCTCTTTTTCACTTGGAAAATTTTACCTTCGTTGACTGCAAAATCAAATCCTAGTGATATTTACATTTCTAATTATTTAATGCTGCTTGCTAAAATGCATGTGGAAAAGAGCACTGAGACTAAAGTTTTGTGTTGTGTTGAAGAAGGTAAGAAAAATTTTTGTGTTTTAATTACTGAATTAGATAATATGGAGGTGTTATTAATAAACAAGATATCTTCTTTCAGAAAATTTATCATTTACGTTTGATCAAGCAGCAACAAAAAGGAGCTTAAATAAGATATGGAATTGCATAATGCTATGGGAGCACACGCCTGCAACTCACAAGCAGCTGCTTATTGTACTGTTAGAAAGAGTTCTGCCCCATTTAGAAAAGCCTTTATTAATGACTGATTTTCTCATGGATTCCTTAGATATAGGTGGACCTGTTAGCCTTTTGGCTCTTCAAGGAATTTTTACAATGATCCAAGTGCACAATTTAGATTACCCTAACATATTTGCTAAGTTATATTCGATGTTTGAACCTGAAATTTTTCATACTAAATTCAAAGCTCGGCTGTTCTATCTATCTGATATGTTTTTGAGTTCTACACATCTTCCAGAAGGCCTTGTGGCTGCGTTTGCAAAACGATTGGCACGGCTGGCACTTGTTGCGCCGTCTGAGGATATTATTGTCATCTGCATGTTCATTGGTAATTTAATATTAAGGTAAGTTTTAAAAATGATTTTTTTCCACACTTTGAATAAAATATAACTATCGTTTATTTTATAAAAGGGAAACTTCTGTTAGAAATATATATTTATTATTTGTATACAGAATGTTTCAGGAAGTACAGGTCATAGCATTTTAATCATGTTATTAATTAATCGGAATCAAGGTAGGTTTTGTTTAAACAGTTTTATCATGTTACCGGTTTACACGAAATAAGTGAAAATCAACACATTGTGCGCCACCGAATGCAATTATCCAGGGTTTGATTCCCAGATGATTCTTTTTTTTTAATTATTTTTTTTACTCCCATGTTTTAATTTACTTATTAAGTGTGCGCTGTCTATACTAAAATGATACCCATTTCAATGCAGATTTTCATTATGAAATGACCCAAACTGACCAATAGCAGCAACAAAGCATTGTTTAAACTGACCAATAACAGCAAAACATTGTTTTTGGTAACCATGGTTACAAGAGTTGTTGACCGTTAACATTGCAAAAGAGTTTGAGTTTTTTTTGCATAAAAAAACTTTTTTAATAATATTTTTTTTAATTAACCAGTCTTAGAAAAAATAGTGTGCGCAACTCTTATATAATGACTATTAGTACACTCGTTTGAATTACAACACTTGCTGCCGTTCGTGTCGTAATCTCACTCGTGTATTAATAGCTATCATTATAGATTCGTTGCATAATATACTATTTCGTCTTATATAAATGCGATTGCAGTATTTTTTTTAATGATTGTAAAGAATTCATCATTTTTTTTACTGGGGCACAGAGAATCCATATTTAGCTGTACAGGATGGCCCATTTTCGATGCAATATAATGGTAATTTTGTTAATATTAAAGTTACAAAAAGAAACGGTGGCCAAATTTTTTATGACTAATTCAATGGTGAAAATAAAAATGAGCGAAACACTTCGCCTGGACTTTCCTATACTTATAAATTAACATTGTTTAATATTTTCCAACACTTTTGATATACACCTGTCTAGAAACGCAAAAGCAGTGTTTTTAAAAAAAATATAAAATTATAAAAAATTTTTGGCCCCAACCGAGGCTCGACCCCACAACTACTTATGCAGTAAAACGGCAGTACATTCGAACACACCCGCATATCCATCCATGCTATTCCAAACCTGCGCGTTATCGTTAAATAAGTGCCTATTGAATGCGTGCGCAATAGAAATGCATAGAAGGTTCAGAACTCTTCACTTCCATACAAGAATACAACTGCTGTAGAAAGTATGTGAAATTCTTCTAAGGACAAAAAGATTATTAAGGGGCAAAAAATTCGATTTTTTGATTTTTTGTAAAATGATTCTCCTAGAGCAAACAAAAGAAGAAATCAATTTTTTAATTTTGTAGCGAAAATTTTGGGGGGGGAGGGGGAACAGTAGCCCCCCTAAATATTAAATTATCGAAAAAATATTATGATATTCGGATTTTGCTATCAATGATGAGCTATTTTGCTTTAACAGAAATATTTTATTGCCCCCCGTTAAATAAATAAAAGGGTACCAATTTTCAATTTTCAAAAAATCACAGAGGGCGTCACAGTGAAATTATAGCAATGCGCAAAAAAATAAATTGTAGAAGATTCTCAGCTCTATCAGCTCAAAAAGTTTAAACAAAAACGTGTGGGCAGTTTTTGAGAATTTTTTTTTTGAAAAATTCCAAAATTTTGGAGTGATGTCATTGCGATCGTTTTTATATTTTCAAAATTAATGATATTTCATGGTATAGTACCCTTGAAGGGCTACCAAACAAGAGGTAGTTGATTCCAATCAGATAACTGGTTTTTGAGTAAATGGGCGTTAAAGTCGAAATTTTCAAAAATTCGTAGCGGCCGCCATGTTGAAGCTAGAGAGTTCGGTAAAAAATCGTTTGATTTGTCCTAAGGCCTTCTTTAATCTCCACTATTAAAATTTCCAAAATTCCGTTTCTGAAAAAAATGCTACCAAAAAAACATGTCTAACTTCCGCTTCCGGTTTCGGATTCTTTTTAAAAGCTTATTTTGTCGATGAATTTTTGATATACCTCCTCATTCCAAAGCACATCGAAATCGGTCCAGCCGTTCCGGAGATATGAGCGTTACCCACAGACAGACACACACACAGACACACCCACAGACAGACATTTTTTAAAAACCACTTTTTTAGGATCCTGGAAGCCCAAAACATGTATTTCCGTCAAAATCTCGATTTTGAAAATTTGCATGAAATCAATACTTCCCTATACTGAAAGTATAGGAAAGTAAAAATTGAAATCTGCTTTGAAAAATTGAACTCGTTTGTATCGAAAACTCTTAGAAATTCCTGTAGAGGTTTCTAATAGATTTTTTTGTGTAGTATACAGTGCGTGTTGGGATTTTTTTATATTTTCGACTGTTTTTGAGAACATAAATATCAATTTTTTAAATAGAAACCATAGTAAGTGTTCAACAATTGGCTGACATTTCCTGGCTTTTGTTTTAAACAATCCTATATTGATTGATTATAAGTATATAAAATACGTAATTACTTTAACAAGATTTATTTATTTTAACCTTATACGTATTTCGGCATGTTTACATGCCGTTGTCAAAGGTTATATTAGAAAGTATACAGTTAGTGTTGTTATAGCAATAGAACTTGGTTACTTGATCTCGGTAATCGTCTGCAGATGACTTGATTTCTTATTCCAAAATGTCCAGTCCAAATACAAACACCCACATAAATCTAATTACGCTAAACACTTACTAGAACACAATCATTCAATGACATCTAATAACACTATAAAATGTTTACACTTTTGTGATGATAAACGTAAATTGTAACTTTAATATTAACTAAGTTATCCATATTTGGCATGGAAAATGGGCCACCCTGTACAAAGCCATACTGAAACCCAAAGAAAATCAATGTTTATTTGGTCGATTGCAGATTAAGTATTAGAGATAGAGAAAACATTTTTAAATAAAAGTTATTTTGCATTATACAGGGTGTCCAATATCAGAGTGGCATAGCCAACTTCTATTTTTTTAAATTAAACACTCTGTATATTTTTGCAAATTATTATTCGCCTTTTAATTTTCTTTCCGTCTGTTTTTTGTTTTTTCAATTCCGTTGCAGTGTTGCCAAGTTATTTAATTTTTTTCTGTAAATTTGACATTTGCAGACCTTACTAGTAAAATCTGCACAAGCCGTACTTTTACAGATTAAACAATTTTTTTCTGGAAAATATTAGTCAAGGCCACGTGCTATTTTTCAAATATTTTAAAGTTGAATTTGGTTATACAGGATGTTTTTTGCCGCGGTCCAAAGTATCCATACATATATAAAAGCACAAAAGGTATTTTTCTCCGGTTCCTCCAGCGGCTACCACTTCACCAATTTGGACCATTTTTTTTAAATGAAAGGTCTCTATCCACAGATGGAACATGAAACATTTTTATATTTTTATTCTACGTCGATTTTTTAATAGTAATTATTTTAATTTATAATATATATGAAGGTCGGCTAGACGCGCGTCACTTGGGGCGCCATCTACAATAACGTCGCATGTCATTATTGGAACTAATGCATCACGTGACTTGACATTTCGCCGGATCTGTCAACGCTGTCTGTCAGTGCATTGTGTGCTGGGGTAACACTAGTTTGAACTTTAATGTGTAATAACTTGATGTTTTTAAATGAAACCTTCAAATTTTTATTTAATTTTTGAATTCTACTGAAAATTTCCCATTAAACGTCTATTACATTTCCTATACCTGTCTCTACTAGTTTTCCTTGTTTTTTGATTTTAATTTTATTTAGACCATCTATTCAAGATTACCGCACAGTATTACTTTAAAACAAATGGAAAGTGATTTGAGAAAGAAAATTTTAATTTTCTTTAAACAATTACATTACATTACAACTTGTTAGAAGATGTGCCACCAATAACTAGAAGAAATATGTAGCTACAACATGATGGTGCTCCTGCACATTATAGCGCCGCAGTACGGGAGTGGTTAAATCACAGATTCGAAAGAAGATGGATAGAAAAGGGAGGACCGATGGTTTAGCCAGCCCGATCTCCAGACCTAACCCCGTTGGATTTCTTCTTATGGGGTTACATAAAAATCTGGTGTATCAGGAACTTCCAACTGCCTATGAAAACATGCAGCAACGTGTAATACGGGCTTTTGGACAAGTTACAGTAGAGATGTTAACTAGAGTACAAGCATCATTTTGCGAATGAATTGATTTGTGTTTGCATAACGAAAATACACATTTTTAACAGCTATTGTGAATAATCACAAGCTGCAATGTAATGTAATTGTTTAAATAAAATTAAAATCTTCTTTCTCAAATCGCTTTTCATTTGTTTTAAAGTAATACTGCGCGGTAAACATGAATAGATTGTCTAAATAAAATTAAAATCGAAAAATCAAGGAAAACTAGTAGAGATAGGTATAGGGAATGTAATAGACGTTTGATGGGTAATTAACAGTAGAATTAAAAAATTAAATAAAAATGTGGAGGTTTTATTTGAAAAAATCAAGTTATGACACATTAAAGCTCGAAAACTTTGGACCGCGGCAACAAACATCTTATATAACCAAATTCAACTTTAAAGTATTTGAAAAACAGCACATGGCCTTGACTAATATTTCCCAGAAAAAAATTGTTTAATCTGTAAAAATACGGTTTGTACGGATTTTACTAGTAAGGTCTGCAAATGTGAAACTTACAGAAAAAAGTTGAATAACTTGGCAACACCGCAACGGAATTAAAAAACAAAAAAACATTCGGAAATCAAATTAAAAGGCGAATAATAATTTGCAAAAATATACAGGATGTTTAATTTAAAAATATAAGTTTGCTATCCCACTCTGATATGGAACACCCTATATAATGGAAAATATTTTTATCTGATAGTACACATGACATTATTTAAGAAAGTTTCCTCTATCTCTAATACTTAACCTGCAATCGACCAATTACAGCGGGCTGCCACACCCTGTACAAGGAACATTGACAGGTCAAGTATACTTAGATCCATTGATCGAAAACATTTGTCGACTACTATGAGCTCAGAATTATATTGTTTGAGCCAGTTAAGATTTTACAGATAACTTTTTAAAGAACTTTATTTAATGCACACAAAAATAAATATTTTTGTTAAATATTCTCACATAAGAATTGTAGTAGTTTTTTGCAATATTTTAAGCAGTTTTACCAATAACAAATAACAAAAACGAATGAAGAAGCATTAACTAGAAGATTAATCTAACGATTCACTTTATTTGGCCGATATGATTAAAATATGATTTTGTTCACCATAGTTGTCTTTGGTTGAAATTAAGCAATTATTGCTTATTGCGGTCTGTTATTTAATAACACATTACAGTCTGATATCAGTATTCATTTTGAAAAAATGGTACTAGGTAAATCTATCGAATTATGTGAATGTCAATTTGTTTAATTTTGGTAATTCTTGTGTGTGGCAAAATTACCAAACAATTGCAATTATCGCATTATACTGTGAAAAATATTGTGAAATTATACAAAACAATAGGACTAATAAAAGAATAGCTGAATCTTAACAGATTTAAGAGCTCTACGGTATTTTTTGAAAGGAAACAATTGTGCCAACTGTAGAGAGTTGGGTGCTACATGGAATAGAGCAACTAGTGAAAATTTTTCAGGACCATAAATGTCTTAGGGCTATCAAAAAAGTGGGCTTTAATTTCTATAAGCCAAATATTTTACTAGACATAGTGAATTTTCTTTATAGCTTTTACCTTTTTGGCAAAGAAAAAACCTTTGGTAATAACGAAACGGAAAAAATAGACTAATTTGGGCAAAAAATCATAAGAATTGGACACATATGCAATAAAATACTGTGATATGAAGCGACCAGTTAAGATTTGAAGTTTGTGTGAGAGATAGCCGAAGTAGAGTTTCGAGAACTAAAAATGAAGTATATCGCCTGTTTACGCCAAAAAGTAAAATTTTCTGCTTCTCTAATCGTTTGGGGCTACATGTCTGCTGAAAATAAATTGCGAGCTAAGCCAGCTAGAACCTTTCCTGAATTAAAAAATAGATTCTCAATTTGAAATTTATTCACACCAGAGAAGCATTTACGGACAGTTTATTGGTTGTGGTGGGCAAAAACTGGGAAATTGAACAGCTTCTAAAAACGCAAAACGATTTTTTCATATGGGGCTATTTAAAATCCAAAATTTAGGTTTCACGGGACACCATCTTAATTAAGAGTCTTTTAGGGATAGCATTAGAGAAGCATGTTTTAACATAGCACCAAGAATGCTACAAAATGCGTCATTGATGCTACATGTTTGATTTTCTCTTATTTCGTGTATAGTAATACAAGCAGGTAATGTGATAAAATGCTGTAAACAACTTACTTTGATACCAACTAATTAATAACATGATTAAAATGCTAGGGTCTGTACTCCGTAAAATACCTTGTATGTACGAAATTTAACTGGACCATTAAAAAATTTCTAGGCATTCTGGGTTAAAATCTCTTCTGAATCATCCAGTAGGTGGTAGTGCCACAACAGATCCTTATATAATGGAAGAACGTGATCCTCTTAAGTCCAATGCCATCAATAGTTCGTTATGGGAAATCCAAACCCTCCAAAATCATGTGCTACCATCTGTTGCAACTGCAGCCCGTTTTATAAATTCGCCACTACCCAGTATTGAATGGGATTTCACTAAAATTCTCGATAACACAGGGGATGACATATTTGATAAGGAAATTAAGAAAAATAGTAAGTTAATAGTTTTAGCTTTTGATAGGCCTAATGGTGCATCACTTAGTAAAGGAGAAAAAGTCTCACTGTACTGGAATCTGTGAATAATATTTAGTGTACACTTGAATAATTAAAATCCTAGAATCCTCGTTTAATTTTTTAATTCTCCAGTAATTAGATACAGTAAAAAATATCATTTTGTGTTTATTGTAATAGTTTTTTTTATGATTCAACACTTTGACTGATGTGTGTAAATTCGGTCTTAACCTATCTAAAGTGTTATACAAAATATTCATAATTGATTTAATAAGTATATACATACCAGTATCTTTGAACCATTTTTGTAAAATTTGAAATTTAATTGATATGGACCAATATGGTTTTTCTTTGTATTATGGTGTTACGCTTATTGTCTAAATTTAAGAGTTACGATAACATTTCAGAACATTTGATTATATTTCCACTTTATAGAAATATTTAGTTCAGTGACATAACTTCGAATTTTGGGGCATGAAAGCATGAAGTCATAAATCGCATATTGCATTTTTTGAAACTCATTTTCAATATATTGTTTATTTCATTTAAAGCAATGTAATTTTACCTTGTTTTTGGAATCCCCTACCTGTATGAAACTCAAGGCCATGCAGTGACAGAGTTAACCCCTGTCGCCCCCTGTATCATAAAAAATAACATTTTTAAAACAATTTCCTCAAAGTTGCGAGTTTCATAATTACGATTTATGAGAATCAAACCGATAAATTGGCAGCTAAAAATGTTGTTTGCGAGTCTCTTTTGTTTATTGTTTTGACTTGGCTATTCTTGCTATTTAGCTTTTGTTGGTGAGTTTCTTAGGTTTTTTTTGACTTGATATTTATGTGAGACGTTACAACATCATCTTGCCTCTTTATTGTTGCTGTACCACGGATTTAGACTGATTCAAAATATAGCTTGGAAATGTGTATTGGTTTTTATTTTCATTCTAATCGAAAGCGTGTTTTGTTCAGTAAGCATAACTTTAAGGTGCTGTAGTAAACATTCCGTTTAACATAAATGATGTTCGCCTAATTCAAAAAAAAAAAGACTAAAGTAAATTTACTCATGGTATTAGAAACATTGTTTTAGAAGTCAATGTGTTTACCATATTTGTCAATATCAAATTATTTCAATTTTATCAGTGTGATGAACATATAATAGTATTAAGAGAGTGCTGTCCAGAGTTATCAGAATAAGTTATTTTTGTAAGTTATGTCGTCTTAATTTAAATTTTTATATATTTTAAAATGTATAGAATTTAATGTATGAAGATTAGTTTTATAGTTTTAAATGAAACATACAATTGTGTGAGTTTATAGGATTGAAAAAGGTATTGTCCAAATTAGTCAAAAGTATCTTGTGCACAAGTGGATTGCTTTTTCATTTAAGCTTATTATACAAACAACTAATTTATTGCAATTTAATAATCTGCTGTAAAATGTTATATCAAATTCAAACCAAAACACTGTGCATTATAACCGTCTACTCTAGCGGTGTGCCGACAACTCACCCTCTGCGTTCTGTACATATATTAATATAACAACTGTCATTCGGTTGAATGCGTCGATGAAGCAGCGAAATTACCGTATGAATATTAAACGTCTATGGTGTGCGATTGGTTGCGGCATTGCTAAATATGGAAGAGGACAAACAAGTTTGGCCTTGCGGCATTATAAAGTGGTAAAAATGGTATGAACCATGCACGGCACAGCAGGAAATCAAGAAATTTTGTTCACATGACTGACCTCTATATTTTTGAAATTATATTTCTTATTGGACGTTTCCAGTTTTTAAAATAGACATATTTACCACACTAAATAAAATATTTAAACAAAAATATTATTTCCAAATACTTTATTTAGTTTGGCTTTATGGTTGTGATGAAAAATATTTTACATTTGAATCTCCATTTTTGCTACATTCTTAAACACCGTTGAATCTGTAAAAAGTGCTGTTAGCAACCTTAAAAGAGTTGTTCCAAAATTGAAAAGAACTTGAAAACTTGCAAAATTTTGTGTAAACTCGGACATTCTCCTGCTTCACCTGGACACTCGGATATTTTATCTTAAGCCTGAACATTCTGTAGCAACCTTAATTTTTTGTCCCAAATGAATAAATGTTCTGCAGGGACTTTTCGAATACTATCTTTGGAACGTTTCCATCGCGATGTTTCAAAAACATGCTCTGTTGAGACTTTCAAATGCGTTGTCTAATTTTAAGACAGTTGGCTTTTACGTTGGCCTCGACTCGGTATTACGCATCATAGCGTTATTGTTTCACTTCTTTAGGCAAGATTGGTTATTTTTTTATTGTGAGTGTACCTAGAGTCATGTGTTTAAAAACATTCGCAATTGGGGTTGGCTGTGAGCTAATAGTCATGCATAAGACCTAAACTATACACGACGAGTCATTTAAGTGTCACCCCCTTTTTATTTACCAAACTATTGAAAATACCAATTTTTTTTCTTAAAAAGAATCATTGGTATTTAACTACTGCTTAACATAAAACTGTTACCAAATATACTGGGTGTTTGGTTATGCCTGTACAACACATTACTTTGTCATTTAAAATGAAACACCTTTATATTACTTAATTTTTAAGTTGTGTGTTAAAAAATTGCAGATTATTACATGGGTGTTCATAATTTAATGCCCATTTTGTAGAACTTCAAGGTATTTTTTAACACCATCAAATGTAGAATTAACTATTTAACAAATATCAAAATTTCCCGAGTCTTATGTTTTTTGATGTTTTTTATAAATTGAAAATTTGAAAACAAATGTCGTAGTTCTCGAAAGAAGTCGAATAACTCAAAAACCATTAATTTTAGGATAATAGTACCTCAACGCTTGCAGATTTAACCTGCATATTTACTAGATAAATTAACCAGGTAATTTATATAATTTACCAATGGTTATTTACACCCTCTCCATTTTCAACAGTATAACTTCAAATTTCCTAGCTGCACAATCATTATTAATGTGATGTCACACAAGTTAAACAAATATGGCCACGTAGGGCAAAGGTATACACGTGGTCCCCTATTTCCTTGTTTTGTGTTAAATAAACATTGTTTTCTCAAGTAAAACGCCTAAATTAAAAAAAAATTGTTGTGTTGTGGTCAAACCAATGCAAACAGCTGACGTTTTTGCATTGTTTTGTTTTGCAGTGTGTTTCACTTTTCACGGACACCCCTTAATATTGTTGCTGCTTTTTAACGTAACAATTTCTAATTTTGGTAGTTGTACAACTCCTTAATATGCAATAATTTTCATGCATACATAAAAAATGTAAGCTTGGCATAAATTTTAGATTTTCCAATAATTGTTCAACATTGTGTGATGGAAAAATGTTTTCCAAACTCTGAATAACGGTATAAGTGGCAACGTCTCGGCCTTGCACTTTTATCTTCAATTGTGTATATTGATAAAAGTTGCAAATGAGTTTTTCCTTAAACCTCAAGTTTGTAAAGCCTAAACATTTTTCAAATTGTGATATTTGATATATTATATTCAATAAAAATGGCCGATTGTGATTTCACACTTATACCAAGATACAGTATCCTTAGAATACAGCAATATTCGAGAGACACAGTGAACTACCTCCAGCCACAGTTTAGCAGAAGACCTTTGTTTTTCGAATTTTATTTATTTCAAAATTCTGCAAAATATGACAGGGTGTTTCATTTAAAAATAGAAACGTGAGATCATTTCTGGTGAAAGCAGAAGTGCAAGAAAATATTAATTTATATTTAATCACTTCGAACGTTTTGCTTACCGTCTTAACTTTTAGTGGTAAGGGCTTCCCCTACTACTGCCTATTTTCCTTACAATTTTGCATAGAAAAGAATTAGATTTAAAACCTGGAAATTTTAATTGCCAAAACCCAGCTAAGCCATAATTAAATATAATTCATAAGTCAGTACGTATTTTATCAAGATAAAATTTAATGATTTTACCTTTGCATTACTTATAAATTTAAATGAAACCCTTAGAAAAACTGAATATTGAAAAAGCAATCTACTTTGTTTTAATTATTTAATAGATTTTGGTTTGTTCCTACTTGTTTTTGATTATTTATAATTGTTTTTGAGTGTAATTTATTAATTTTCAAATTGTAAACACAAAAATTTATTTTTAAATAGTTTTAATGTTTTCATTTAAAAGCACACATCAGATTTTCTAGTCGTAAACTGCACCATAAATACTGAATGAATGCAAGCAATGCTGCCAAAATCACTGAATGCAACTAGATTTAGATAGAAACAGTTTTATTTATGATGTGACATTGAATACATTTATGGACCATAGCAGTAATTTTTGCACTTAACTTGAAACCTTAACTGTTAAGTATTTGTTCCATAATTTTGCTGTTATTTGTACCTACTAAACATAGGTTAATGTGTTTTCTACTGTTGTATGAAACGTTTTTTGTTATTGATGTTATTCCATGCTTAATTTAAATAAAAATTTGCTTTTGTAATAAATTTGTGTTTATGATTTTTACTTTCCCGTACTTGCAGTAGGTATACAAATATGAAGGGTGTCTCTGAAAGGTTCTGTACAAGAAGTTACTACATATTCCTGAGACCAAACAAAACGATTGAACCGAACTTACCTCTTTCCAAAAGGGCTTTGTTTATTCGCTATCGAGCTTCAAAGTTCTTAAATATAGGGTCGCTATTATGTATGGGACCAAAGCTCCCCTGGTCAAACGGTTTGTGATATGCGTTTCATATTTGGTGTATGTTATTTTGCATATTCTGAAGTAAAAAAAAAATTTTTTGCATATAGTTTTTAAGCGCGCCCGCGTGATACATCAATAGAGAGCTTATTTTTTTTCTCTTTTCTGAAATATTAAACATGTATAGGGTTACATAAGAAAATAACGCAGAAAAACTAAAAAATGAGGCATGCTTACATCGTTTAGGACTAACTTTTTTTTCAGGAAAATTCTTTTTTTAAACAACATCGTGGTTCTGAAAAGAACCTTTTTTTTTATCGCACAGCAGTTCCGCAGAAGAAGATAGAGCGACCTACTTCGAGCTGGTGTACTTGGTTAATTCGTCACTGCACATTTACTCAAATCTAGTAACCCTTGCATTAACAAAACATCATAAATAAACAAAACACAAACAGTAATTAAAATTAATAGGATAACAAACAACATTTTTTAAATAAAAATGAAAACAACAACATTATTAGTTAACAGCAGCTAAGAGAGGAGATGTTCAAATTGCTGACCATTTACTTCTTGGCAATAATGAATGCGCTTTTTAAAATTGTCTAAAGAGTCGCGCAAAGAATTGCGAGAAATAGCAGCCATTTCAGCACGAATACGAAATTGCCAGGTATATTTAAATAAACGCGACTTTTTAAACGGCTCCACAAAAAAAATCTAAAGGACACAAATCTGGCGACCGAGCGGGCCACTCCACCGTTCCTCTTCTCCCGATCCAAGGCCGATGAAAAATGTTGCTTAAATAATTGCGCACTGCAAGTCTATAGCGGGGAGGCACACCATCTTGCTGAAACCAGATGTTTTCGTTGACTGCATTTGGGTTATCATTATTTGGAAAGAGTTGTATAATTTGAGGAATAATATTTTCCCGCATTTTATTTATGACGTTTTGTTAATGCAATGGTTACTAGATTTCACTAAATGTGCAGCGACGAATTAAGCATGCCTCAAATGTTTTTTTAAATTTTTCTGCGTTATTTTCTTATGTAACCCTATACATGTTTAATATTTCTGAAAAGAGAAAAAAATGAGCTTTCTATTGATGTATCACACAGCCTAGGTTGCTATTTGTATAATTCAAGATGGCGGCCGCGCTTAAAAACTATGCAAAAAAAATTTTTTTTTACTTCAGAATATGCAAAATAACCTCAAATTAACATATACCAAATATGAAATGCATATCTCAAACCGTTTGACCAGGGGAGCTTTGGTCCCATACATAATAGCGACCCTGTATTTTTAAATAAATATAGCAAATGTGATCAAATTTGGGATGTGCTTCTGTGCTGGCAACAGATGTTTTTTGACAATTTTTTTGGTCATCAGTATTGCGGAAGTTATCAAAAAATGTTCATCTAACTGCGTAGAAGTTCATATTTTTTCAACAATTTATCCAATACCCTTAAAACTATTTTTAGAGTAAAAAACTTGCTAGACTTTACTATCTGCCATAATTAAGACAACAAAATTTTGATTTGCTGCTTGATGTGCTAACAGAGAACATGTTAACAAAATGAATAACTATCCAAACGGACATCTAATACAATAAATTTGCCAACGTGCTTTGGAGATATTTTCGCCGTTTAGTCGGTGTGGTAAAATGACGGGGCCAATGATAAAATTGTCAATGATTCCTGCTCTCACATTATATCTAAATTCATGTTGAAAATGGCGTTACTTTAGTTTCATGTGAATTTTCATCGGTAGGTTTACATATACCAGTGATGGGTGGTCGGGAAAATTCCCAGAATGGGTTTATTCTCGGAGGGATTGTATTGAAAAAGAGTGTCTTTCTCCAAAAAAAGTTTTAGGCGTATTGGCCAAACTTAAAAGAATATGAATTTCTTTGCGATTAGATGATCAACGTTTGACCACTTCAGCAATATTTATGACCAAAACAATTATGTTATGTATGTCTTTGAAAGGTCTGTACAAAAAACTACCACATATTTCTGAGACCAAATGGAGAAATTCACCTTAGAGCAAGAAAGCTCCTGGATAGAACTTTTTTTTTAAGCTAACTACTAAACGTACTACGTGCCGAATGCAACCAAATTTGATAGAGCCTTACTCACTATCATTATAAACAATCAAGCACAAACGGAATTAAAAGTATGTGGTCTGGAAACACTTTTACGAAACTTCAAAGTCCTATGTGCCGTATTGGAGCATCTCCAATACGGGCGGGCGTTTGCATTAGGAGAGCCTTTAAAAATCAGGCCTGACTCCGTTCCACACCAAATTTTCATAACGTTTTATAGTCAGTACTATTTCATGTAGTGTAGTATGTTTATAGAGTTTCCTATCTATATAAACGTATTATATTTTTATCTATGATTCACAACGTAAGTTTTAGGTGCAGCAATATTTTAGAGAAGTTAATTTTCTTCTTCAAACCAATTTTGGCTAATAAATTTCTTAATCCTAAGCAATCTTTTCCAATAAATAAAAAAGCCGTTTTTTTCTCAAAAATATTTTCGAATTTAAAATAATGCAGGAGACAGGGCCGGGACTAGGTGATTCGGTGGTTGAGGCAAAATAACAAAATTGCGCCTCCCCTCCGCCCTATCATTCAACAGAGATGTAGGGAAAATATATAAGGCTTAATTCAACTTTTTAATTTAATTGCGGTGTAAAATGTACTTTAAAAAGCTATATATTAAATCCAGATCCCTTCTACCTGTCCTACTTTTTCGCGACAACGACGCCCCACCCCTTTTATAAAGCCAGAGCTTTACAATACAAACACAAGACGCATATTCGTATCAATTGCTATGTATCGGCCTAGTGCAGATGCAAATAAGAAAATTTTTTTAGCGGTTTACACTATTTGTTTGTATCATTATCAATCCGCAAATATAACAAATCTCAGGTTTGATTGCTAAATATAAAATAAGAAATTATCGTTTAAGATATCAGTGAATTAAAAAAATTATAATAACGAAAATCATAAAATTAATATTAAATTTGCATCCGCCTGGCTTTAATTGTAGCAAAATTATGTATTTTGAAACTTACAACAATTGCCCAAAAACGGACAACACGGTATTTTGTTTTAATTTTATAGACTGTTCGAGCTAGGGATGAGCTACAATTTGGTTGGTGTCCAATCAGCTAATTTCTCCGTGACATCTTGTATACATTTTTTGAAAATTGATTAATCACGTTCCTTTATTTAATAAATGGGAGACGATAAAACATTTCCGTTTAAGCTGAATTGCTCATGAGGAATAGCAGAATAAGATTCACCCCCTCCCATTCAGTTTTGGTATTTGGTCTCTGGTTGTCTTTATTTCCAAAAAGTCTTTTCCCGCAAGATTGAAAGAGAATTCGTTTATATACAGCACGATATGCAGCTGACCGTGCCCGCGGAAATGATGTGCCTGTCATTTGCTGTTTGGTTTGCTACGGATAAAGTGCCAGAAGCAGTGCGATTTAGACAAACTTTTGAAAATATGGTTAGTATAATAATCTTCCTAGCCTTTATGCAATAAGTGACTTCCATTCCCAATAGGCACAGGCTGTGTGGATAGTTTCAAATCGTTATCCTGATACTCGGGGCCGTGTTAGAGTGCTAAAGACTGTTTATAGGTATTGCATTCCCATGTTGCTTTTCCTAATGATCTGGATTGTTTATGTATATTTGAGAACTTCAACATAGTCAATATGTATTTCTGTTAAGAAAAAAAATATTGAGTATGTGGGAAGTTTATTAGACCGATTTGTATTTTAATTATACAATTAATTTATTCTCAGTAAATATGATTTATGTTTACGTTTAAGATAATTATACTATTTTTGTTTTCAAAAAAGGAAATTTTTTCTTTTGAATTGATTGTGTGGTAGGCATGTGGTGAAACATTAATAAATATTTAAGTATTAAAAAAAATTTGAAACAAACATGTTGTTTTATTTAACCATTAATTATAGGTACTATTAATTTTTTTTAATAGGAAAATTTCTTGTTGGTCATGGGAGAGCCTGCGCCTCCCCTGGCCTCCCTAACGCTACGGCCCTGGCGTCAGGCAATCAACAGCTTTTATAATGCTACACTAACGCCCGGTTGCACAAACGACTCTCTACTTTAACAGACTGTTAACTTTGACGGAGGGATTTTAAAACTGAGAATTTTGGCCTATAATAAACTTACGGATTTAAAAAATCTTATTAATTGGTAATCATTGTGGTCATAATGCATTTGTCATTGTAATTTACTACTAAATTATTTGTTAATAAATTTTTTTTATTTAAAAAAAATCCTCTGTCAAAGTTAACGGTCTGTTAAAGTTGACAGTCGTTTGTGTAATCCATAGATAAAAAATATAATACGTTTCGTGCAACCTGCTGTAATAGTTTTAAATTGTTCATTGAAAGATTGCGTTGGCAAACTAGCTTGCATAAACTATAAACAAAACAAGTCCACCTACAAATTATAATGCTAAACTACTTTAATAATTTATTTTTAATGTATAATAATTTTTTATTGAAACTTCTTCAAATAAATCATCTGGTTGAAACTTAACTTTTTTTTTACAATTTTGAAAACATGATTATACGAGTTTTATATTTTCAAAATACTTCTTGCTAGAACTGAAATCTTTTAGGAAGCATTTTCTGAGTTTTGACGAAAATCAAATTTGTAAATTTATGCATCGAAAATTGTATTTGTACCTCTACAGGGTAGTTGGTCTAATTTTATACATCATTTAAATAAACGTATATTTGTGTAACAATATATTTAAAACTATACGATATAGGTATTTACATGAAGTTTTAGATATAAGTAATTATTTCAAGCGATTTTCAACTATTCTCTTCGGGTGCCAAATCCCAACTCGACCTTTCTCCGGATCCCCATATTAAAAACACTATCAGACTGAAAAGAACCACGAAAAAAGATATCCAGAAAACATTTTGCCATTGGTTCAGAGTTCCCTGTAAAACACGTGCATTTTATTAAAGTTCACAATTTTGTTTTACTGCTCGGGTAAATAGATTCGCCACCCTTATATTCAAAGGCTGTTATTTATTACCCTACTTGCCCACACCGGGTGTCTTTTTTAAAACGATACTCCATAAATTGTATATAGAGAATAAAAATAGATATTAAGCTAAAGGAAACGTGAACTTGCAAGGTGCAGAACATGGAAATAGATTTGTTGGGCACCTGTTCACTCCTTCACCCCCAGTTAAATAAAAAATAATAAAGAACACCTTGTCCCTGTGATACATCAAAATAAAGTGGTTAAATAGTATATTATATACCAAGGAACTGAAGTACTTCATTTAATCCCGTGTGAAATTTATTTCCTGACCGCAGCGTAGCGAAGCGAGGGCAATAATCACACGAGGGATTGAATGAAGCACCTCAGTCCTGTGGTATATACGCTATTTTTGCAAAATTAAAATAGTCGTAATTTTAAAATATGCCGTAGAAAAACCAATTTAGGTTCAAAAATTTGCGAATCGCTCTTGAATGAAGCCGCTAGAGATTCGTGCCTCGTTTTTTCAAAAATCTTGAAATTTCGATTGCAAATTCGGTACAAACGAGTCAAATGGAATAATCTTTCATTAGGAAAAACCCTCTGGGATGGTTCCGTTTTGATCGTTTACCAACAATTTAATTGAATAATTGCCAAAACAATTACAGGGATTGGGGGACACCAAACTTCGTAAAAGTAGATGACTCCAGCTAAAAATAAATGACGATAGTTATCCCCTTAAAACCTCAAAAAATTGACATTTCTAAAAATGAAGAGAATTTTTCCCATTCATTAAAACAGCACGTTCAAACGAAAGTACATCTACAGAGTGGCTAGGAAAACCCCGTCTACTTTTCTTGCGGCGGTCAAGAGATGGCGCTTTAGTAAAGAAAAATTAAATTAAAATACTGGCAACAACGCAGAATCCAAGACGTTTTAGTTATATTTAATATGGGGCGTATTTAATAACTAAAGCGTCTTGGTTTCTGCGTTGTTGCCAGTATTTTAATTTAATTTTTCTTTACTAAAGCGCCATCTCTTGACCGCCGCAAGAAAAGTGGCCGGGGTTTTCCTAGCCACTCTGTACAATGCCTTAAAAATAAATGTAAAGTAGCACCTTTAAACCATTTTCAAGTGCATCCCAACGTTAAAATACAACTGAATCTGAAATTACACCTTACACTAGGATATTCAGCTCAAGTACGTGTACAATTAAATGAGCTAGAGTCGTACTATAAATTTATTAATACCGTGTATTAAAGTATCTCGGAGAGTCCCAGTTTGGCGCTGTTAGAATGCCCGTTCGAGTGCGATCAGTAGAGTTAAGCATAGCTCTGCCTGGTCAGTACTTGGATGGGTGTCCGAAAGCCGAGTCAACACGGTGCTTGGTGCTCTCGGAATGGCACCCTAATAGGTGATCCCGGATGACGCATTAGCAACGCGGCAGTCGTTAGTGGTGTTGGAATTCCCCACGAAGTACCGATCGATGAGTAAATGGACGAGTGAATGTAATGCCAAGGGTTTGGCGTAAGCTGAGGGCCGTAGTAGTTAAAAGCCCAATGGACCCCACTACCCTCCGGTACATAGCAATAAGCCAAACCTGGAGTGAATGGGACTAAGCTATGGACTTCATTGGCCCGCAGTGCTGATGTATAATTAAAGTATCTCGACATTTATTTTTTCAACTGAAAATGTAGCTAGTTATTACTTCCTCTACTACTTCCTCTTATACTTACGTTTGGAGCAATCATTGCAATCAAATAAGGTGTAAGAATGCCTGTTGTAACTGCAGCGCCGTTACTAATAGACATTATAAGACCAGAAAAATTTAATGAGATATCGAGAGTATTCACTTTGGGTCCTGGAAACCATGGACCCATAAGCACCATACCTGTCCATAACAGTGTAACAACACGAACACTATCGCAGCCCATATAAACTGCTAATAAAGAACAGAAAGCAGGTCCAATACCCGCTATAGATATTAAAAAATATTAAGATGAACGGTTAAGGAAAAAAGTAAGTCTTACATATGCCAGCATACACTTTTCGAATTTTCATAATGCCGATGAAGTCGTGATTTGTTAAATAATCAGAAATCCATCCAAAGACAATGCTAAAAGTCCACATTAAACCAAAGGATACTGCTGTGACCACTCCATTTTCAGCAACATTGAACTTAAGGACGTCTTTAAAGAATTTCGGTAAATCAATTAGAAAAATGTATGTTAACCAATCATGACCTATCTGAAGCACAGTTAAAGACAATACGGCTGGATCTGTAAGTATTTTTTTCCAAGGGGTTTTATATACTTTTACTTCACCTACAAATTGAAAAATGTTGCAGACTAATTATGAACTGTAATAAAAACGGGCAAAACAGGTTGCCTAAAATTTTCTATATTACATAATGTTTTATCTCTTATCAGTTACTGTAAAATCTTAAATCCCTAATAATTATTATGCTCAACTATATAACGCCATAGACCCATCTTCATTTAGCTGTAGCACGCTTACAAGAATGGAAGTGTAATTAGAATTCGAAAACCCCCTCCACTGGCCCTGAACTCGCTGAAAAATATCGAGTTATAAATCGCACTAACCGCCCCTACAAAATGTTCTTTTTGATACCGACCTAATACTGTTATATTTAGACAAATCGAGTTTTTAAAAAATGAGCAAGCACTTCGCCTGCACTTTTTTATACTTTAGAAATTTATGGTCTCATCATATTTTAAAAGTATGATATATAAACGCTTTTCCCGAGAACAGTGATTTGTAAAATCGCATCAGTACCGCTACTACTGACGCAGCTAGGGTGGGATCTAACAACAGTAACCTGAAGCATACGCCCACGGGATATAGCACATACAGCATTTCTAAATTATAATATACATAATTTTGTGTGTACAACTGAGAATACAGCATAATATTCCTTTTTTTTTTTCAAGCATTTAAATTAATCATTAATAAAAGTAATTCAGCCATATACTACAAGCGAACGGAACTAGCCTTATGCGAGGAGAAACATGCTAGTGGTCGACATTTTGAAGCAGAAAACATCGGGAAAAAGCGTTGAAGTTGCTCTAAGGTTTTTTTTTATCAGACTTCGTTTTCAGATTTAGAAAATTCGTTTTCGCTAAGAAATGCTACTAAAAAAACATGACTAGCTTCTGCTTCCGTTTGTGGATTTTTTTTAAAAGTTTGTTTCCCGATAAATTGTTGATATGCCCTTTCATTCCCAAGCGCGTTGACGCGGAAACATTTAAATGAAATTTCAAATTCACAGTTATAAAAACATTAGGAACGCAAGATTTAATAGGATCCGAAACCGGAAACGACAGTAAGACATGATTTTTGATATATCTTCTCAAAGACTGAGTTTTGAAAATGCAAAGCTATAAAAACTGTCAAAATTGAAGCTTTTCAAAATATTTTTCAATTAAAAAAGACATTTATCAAAAACGATTTTTGTAATTCTGTAAGCTAATAGTTGTTATTATTATTATTAGCCGTTGGGTATGGTGGCAAAAGCCACCGTACTGAAGCTCATGGGCTTATTGCACCCTGATAAAGCTCAGGATGCTGTTTACGCGCGCAGCTGCCAATTCTTCGGGATCTGAGAATTGAAACTCAAAGTGTCGTAGTTTTTTGAACCCCAGAGGAGGGCAGTCGCAGAAATGTATTTAGAGATTTCGTCTTCCTCTCCACATGGTCTGCAGATTGGATCCTCTTCCACCTCAATGGTGTTGAGGTGTTTCCTGAGACAACAGTGCCCTGTAAGAAGTCCTGTTCTCATTCTCAGTTGCTTCTTGCTCAATAGCAAAATTTTTTCCGCCTTACTTTTAGATGGGTTCCTTATGAACTTTCGCAATTGCCTCAATTTAGGAGCCTCCATAGAGTGTGAGCGGTGTTGTTAACGTAGCAGGTCCTTCACAGCTTCTTTCGCCACCTGATACGAAATACCGCACGTGCGTTCGGGACCTATCTGTGTCTCTTCTGTCCTCCTATAGGCTAATTGATCAGCCGCTTCGTTTCTCTCTATACCATGGTGCCCCATGCACCGACTTCAGGGTTACCCTGTTGTGGTGCTCTGCTAGTGTCACCACAGTTTCGAGTCATTCTTTTATTACTGTGGGTTGTATTTCTACGACCTCCAGAGCGTTTAAAGCCGCATGGCTTTCTGTCAGGATGAAGATTCGTCTATTAAAACACCACCAGACTGATCTTACACGATTACTCAGCTCTTGAATTCTATCCTGCAAGGGCTTCTCAGCTATCACTACTCTGAAAGTCTCCCTGAAGTCAAAGACCGTGCTAATATTGTCTGTTCTCATCGAGTGTAAGCGATGTTGTTCACGTAGCAGGTTTTTCATAACTCTGTCGCCACCCGATACGAAATGCTGCACGTGGGTCGAGACCTATATGAATCTCTTCTGTCCCCCTCTTGGCTAATTGATCAGTTTTTTCGTTTCCCTCTATGCCATGGTGTCCCGGCACCCACTCCAGGGTTATCTTGTTGTGTTTTGTCAGTGTTACCACAGCTTCGATGCATTCTTATACTACTTTGAAGTGTATTTCTACGTCCTCCAGAGCATTTAAAGCCGCTTGGCTATCTCAGAGGACGAAGATTCGTCTATTAACATACCCCTTCTCTATCATAACCTGCGCGCAGGTTGTGATTGCCTATAACCTCTACATGGAAAACGGTCGTCAGTCTGCCCAGGTTCGTGCTCAAGCCATCCCCTGTGCTTTTCTCAAAAATCCCGGCTTCAGAGCTATTTTTCGTTTTGGATCCGTCCTTAAACCAGACGGATACTACAGGATTCCTCAGCTCTTGAATTCAATTTTCCAACGGCCTTTCAGCTATCACCACCAGAAAGGCTTCCTGAAGTCGAAACCAGTGCTAGTCTTGTCTGACTGCATATTAGATTGCAGTTTTCTTTTATTTTATAAAAAACCTTGGTGTGGTCTCCTCGCCTGCAGAGGATCTTCCCGTAACCACTTGTTTTTATCCTGTATGCCGCTGTAATTATTTGCAATTCTACATCAAATTTAAAATTGAGTTAAGGATGGATTACAATTTTTCTTCAATCCTCTAACATCACTGCAAACCCTCTATAATTATTTTTATTGAAAAATTTGTGGTACTGATACAATAAACCAGGAATAATAAAATATTTTCTGATCTTTAGCGTTCTTTAATACCAATCTATATGTTTCCCCTTTATTTCGTAATATGGGGGTTTTAAATACACTTGTATTCTGGTAAGCGTTTCGATTCTTAGCTGTATACGAACGATCTTATTTTAGCATTACAAGCAGATAAATGTTAAGGGAATTCTAATCTTACAGTAGCTGTTGGAATTACGGAACCCACACAAAATATACCAATTTCTCTTAGCAACAGTTCTGCTTCTTCAGTTGTGATAAAAGGATGTTGTGAAGGTGATGAATAGCACGTGAGAAGAAAAATCGCTAGCCAGATTAACGCCATAACACCCCAAACGTAAAACACTACCGGCCAATTTCCAAAAAAAGCCATCAATAATCCTGAAAAGAGGTTCCCAAACATTGAACCCAAAAACACTCCAGAATATACTAGGCCTCCAAGACTACTACGCTCTCGTCGAGGTATCCAGCGAGCTAATAATGTTGTTATTGAGGGAAGAAAAGGTCCCTGGAATAAAGTAACCGATTCATCACTATCAATCACAGATACAATTTAATTATATTTTGTTAAGTATTTACCTGAACTAAACCTAAAACGAAACGAAGAAAGACAAGCCATAACCAATTTAAGGACGTAATTACTGTTGGTGTGATAAAGGATATGAGAGCTGATATAAAAATTCCTGAAGCTAATATGTATCTGCCACCAAACTTATCGGCAAGTAAACCGCCTGGAACATGTGTTATCATGTATCCAGGAAAAAACGACAATAAGATAATTCCTTGTTGCTCTTCCGTCCAGTTATATGTACCTCCCTGCAATTACTTTTAAATGTTAATAATTATTACGAATCTAGTTCTTCAGATAATATTATACCTTTACTGGTATTGTATTATTAATATCTTCCGGGCATACTTCATCTTCAACTTCTTTCGAAGGTGGGGGAATCGGCGCAGCTATTTCCGTTAGTGCAATATGAAGACAAAGACGCAAACAATAGAAAGTTATAATTGAAGTAAATGTCATCAGTGTTAAAATATATCGCTGCGGTATAAAACATTCTATAACGGAAAATAAAGATGTTAAGAATTAGCGGTTTCTGTTGTAGATACAATGTAAATAATAAGTACTTACTCCCATATATACAATATAAGGGTTTTATTTCCATTTTATATCAAATTGACCCTACCACAGAAATGACAAACTGACATAATATAATCTGCAGTCTTGGATTTTGTCTACTGTAATTGGAGGTTTTTTTTAGGTTATTTCTTAAATCGGCCGCTAGATGTCAGCAGGAGACCAACAGCGCAGCGGTGCTAATAATATTTACCGAAACATCAAATAACTATGTTCCTGTTAAAATACATCACAATTTAATGTAAAATGTAATGACAATTATGTTTTCTAAGATTTGAAATAATAAAAAAAAATATATCTAATATACTATGTATAATGATATAAAGCACCGCGTCTATCCCTGCTGCCTTCTAGTAACGTAGTGAAAATTATTCAAAAAACACCTTCCTTGTACTTATGATCGGCTTAATTCATATAAAGGGTGATTCATAACAACAATGAAAAAAGTTCGTATAAACATGAATCCGGGAACACTTCCTTGTGGAGCGGAAGCGTTTTTGGGTCCATATTTATAGGAACCTTTTACATTGTTGTAATATGTAGAACTTACCGTCAAGACGTCAAAGTTTGCGAAAACTATCTAGGTATCTTGAAAAAACACTTTAGACCTTCATACAGTAATTTATTTATCTATAAATCTATTTATCTTTAACCTCATACCCAAAGGTGTCGAGGACTTTTACTCAAAGTAGGCTCTTCGTTTGTGTAGTAGGAGGTAGTGGGGCCTATGCTCCTGAAGCTTATGCCACCCTTCATGCACATGCATTCAATGCCATTCGCACATGTGTTTATTTGTATGTTAAAATGGGACTTTGTTACTTGTCTTGGTCAGCCAGTAATCAAGGCAAGCGCCGTTAATTGTAAACCCAACGATCTAAAATATTTAGAAGAAAATATTACGTGACCCCTTCATATGACACATCTCTGGTGCAGTTATTTAAACAAAAATTAATAGAAATACTAACCTAAATAAGTAATGCTAACAGATAAATTTTCACAGTTTTAGTGCAACTAGTGGGAAAGTTGTCGACAAGACAGTGATTAGATTGTTTCATCTTCAGGAGGCTGTAACTTCGTAAGGTAGCGTTTTGGGACTGATGTTTATAGGAACTATTTTCATTGTGCAATGGCTTATCATCGACATCCGAGTGTAAACCTGCAAATATTGTAGAATCTCTGTCTTCTACAGAGTAAAGACAAAACCTGTTTTAATTACAAGCGTTGCACACGACCCACATTGTACACTTCTTATTAAAGATGGCACATTGATAAATGCATCTGTTGCACCTGCCCGATGCATTTCACCAAATGCGTCGGATATCAAACCCCGATCTTTAGATCCAAAGGTAAATGTGCATTCCACAGAGCCATTTATTCATCTACACTTGTTCTACTATTTTTAATTGCCTTCAAAATTATCCGAAAATGAAAAATTTAATTTTAACGGTGTTCTTTTTGCTAATTTTCTATAAGAGTGAAAATTTGAAGGATGCGAGGAGCAAGGAATACTATGTAAGTTTCAACTCATGTCAAATATAAATAAAATAATTAATAAGTTCAACAGCTATAATTAAATAATTTTATTTATGTATTAATATGAACTTCAACGAAGTCAAGCTTGAACTTATTAATAAACTCATGTCATTGATTTACTCTGCTATTATTCTGACATTAATGATTGATAAAGCAAATTGAGCATAAATGAGCGTTGCAACTCTCAGATATACCGGGTGAGTTAACAACGCCGCGGTGGTCGATATCTTCTTTACTAACTAATATTCAAAAAATGTTTCGAGTAAATGTTTTAGGGGACTAAGAGGATCACATTTTAATTTTTTTTAATTATACAGATAGTTCCATATTTTTACATGTTTTTATTTGCCTTCTAATTGCCTTTTTGAATACCTATGTTTTGTTTTTAAAATTATGTTAAAGCATTGCCAAGTTTTTTCGAAAAATTTGACATTTGCAGACCTCACTAGTAAAATCTGCACAAGTCGTATTTGCCAAGATTAAACAAACTTTCTTTGTTAATCTTTAGTAAAAAACATATGCTATCCTCCAGAAATTTTTAATTTTGTTGCAGCAGTGCAAAAATTTCTAAATTTAATAAAAATCAATTTTTTAAAATATAACACCCTGTATATTTTTAGGTAATTGAATAGAGATCTCTGCGCTCTATAAACGTTTTATGATTATGGTTCTACCTAAATTCAGCGGTTCTCGAGAAAATGAGATTTTAAGCAAAAAATCAGGTAATTTCAAGAAATCCAAACATCATTTTGACCCTCTTTTTCTTTAATTACGCTAATTACTTTAATTAATTAAAAGAAGTAAAAATAGTACTTGATTCTGAAAGATTTTCATCAAGTTCATAAAAAATAATAATTCGGGGGTGCACGACATTATTAGGTACAAAACCGTTACCAGTAAATTAGGAAACATTAAAGAAACACCGTGATAATCATTCCAAGAAGATCGCATAATTTTATGAGATTCCCGGCAAGAAATTCAGTTTGTGCAACAGAATTGTTAGTAAGTTGAAACTTGTTTAGTTTTGTAACTACTTTTAATAACAGCAGATGACGTCTATTCTGGGGCGGAGTTCTCTCAAAAATGATGTGCACCGTATTCTTGAAATCGAGGAGTGCTCCTATCACACAATTATTAAGAGAACTTGCTTCTCCTGCTCTGTTGTAGGAGAAGTGAACTGTTCTCACGAAAACTGGCATTTTAATAAACACACACACAAGGTTATACACACAGAACAATACCCGAGAGTTATACATAGCCAAACTGTGAAACATTTTAAACGATCTAATCATATTTTTTCCGTGGAGAAAAATAAATAAATAGGTACATAAGTATTTGCAATTTGCGTGTCATGGATGTAGACGAAATATTAGAAGTGGTGCAAGTATTAGGCGATCTTCAAGATGCAGAAAATGAAATCGAAGAACCTCTCAGAGTATTTTTATCAAAAGAGGACGCTTTTTTGCTATCCGCTTCAAAATTTGTAAAATTCTTTCGCGTCAGTAAAGCTTTACCACGAGAAATAATTGAAATGGTTAGGCCGTATGTGATAGAGGTCCTGCTAGGATGTTCCCCATTTATACCGTGCTCAATCAAGTATTTGTTATTAATTATAACACCGTTTATAACATTTAGCAGATACATACGAATTTTTTCAAGACAAATCGTCAGTTGAGTAGCGAGGTCAATTATTCCTCTAATTACACTTACACTTGGGAACGATAAGGCAGTCCAGGTGGTCTAATGCAATTTAAAAATTGAATGGACGGTGTAAACGTTAAAGAATTCGTCCAGAATTCATAATACAATAACGTGTTAAAATTTGTTTATTTCAAAATTGATTATATTTAGTTAAGGCACGGTAATACTTTATTTCAAATAAATACAGCATTAGTTAATTAATTTTGTAAACAATAGGGCGAAATAAATATATGTTAAGAGCTTTCAATCATATCTTATTATTTCAACAGTATCTGTAGCAATCTAATCTTGGCACTAAGCTACCCAGACTGAGTGTGTCTTTACATGAGATATTACCCTAAGACATGCTATAAATAAACATTTTTTATAGGTTGTAAATATTTTTTATTTTGTAAGTACTAATACAATTTCTGTGATGATTAGATTTATCTAAAGGTTCCTTGGATAACATTGATAGATTTGTCTAAAGTACCCTAGGTTTAACAATAACGATAATTTATATTTGCCATTTATTGAAAATGAATGAATGAAAACATTACCCCCCCCCCCCCCCCCAATATGCTAAAAAATGAATATTTATTCTTCAGCTACTTCAGGCTCATGATCCCAGTCACATCTTTCTCCTTTTGCCCATATTATGTAAACAATATTAGTTGCTGTGCATACAAAAAAGCTAACCCAAAAGACGTGTTGCCATTCATGTACGGTTTGCTACAAAATGAAAGTGATCATTAAATTGCATATTTTTATTTACCTACTGGTTAATGAAAACCTTTAACTTGTTTTCTCATATAGAGCCCAAAGTTTCTTTTGGAGATTTAAGAAAAAAGAGTTTCTTTCAGTTACAAAAATATAACTTTTTAATTTTAAATATTTGATAAAAATAATTTTATTTACATTTGCTGCCAACTCTGCAACAACGACAGGAGCAAGTATTCCTGTTATAACTCCAATTCCATTAGCCAGTGAAATTAATATGCCAGAAAAATTCAGTGAAAGATCGAGAACATTCACTTTTAATCCAGAATAGTATGGGCCCATTAAGACCATTCCAATCCAGAAAAACGTTACTACAAGTACCACGTGGCATCCCATGTAAGTTGCTAATAAAGCAAATATACTAGGACCAGCAGATGCTAAATAAAAAATAAATAAATATAAACAGCAATATTTATAAATAAAGCTAATATAAAAATATAAAATTTTAACGTACATATGGTAGTGTAAATTATTCTCATTGTTACCAGTTGTAACTCGTGTTTGTTAATAATATAATCTGACAAGTATCCTGTAAGGGCACTACAAACCCACATCGCTGCAAAGGGAGCTGATGTAATTATGCCATTGTGTGCAACATCCAATTTCAGCACATTTTTAAAGTATTTGGGCATATCCATCTCTACAGTGTACGTTATCCAGTCATGTCCACATTGAGCAAGAATTAACGCCCAAACCGCTTTATCTTTTAAAATTGGTATCCATGGAGTTTTAAATTTTATTCGATGACCTGCAAGAATGAAATTTCTTGTTCAAATTAATTATTTATTCACAGATACCCACAAAACTAGTTATCACACAATTTTGAAATATGTGTATTTTTATGATAAATAAATAATATTAAATATATTTATTGATAATATATAGGTATATAAAATACTTTAATTACTTCAACCATATTTATTTATTTTAACCTTATGCGTATTTTGGCATTTTAATATGTCAAATATATTATATTAGTGAGAGATAACACCGCTGGGTGTTATTCTCATCACGCTATATATACAGCCAACTAATTAGCTTATAGAATACTATTGTCTTCTGATTGCTAATTAAAGAATTATTAAAAAAAAACAAATAAAAATTTGGCATTTTACATGCTATTGTCAAAGGTTATATTAGAAAGTAAACAGTTAGTGTTGTTATAGCAATAGAACTTGGTAACTTGATCTCGGTAATCGCCTGCAGATGACTTGATTTCTTATTCCAAAATATCCAATAGAGGAGAATTTAAGAGATCAATTTGCTCATTCATTAACGGTACAGTTTTTAGATGTTTGTGAATTTCAAAAGCTTCTAGTATATTTAATTTACGTTTATCATCACAAAAGTGTAAACATTTTATAGTGTTATTAGATGTCATTGAATGATTGTGTTCTAGTAGGTGTGTAGCGTAATTGGATTTATGTGGGTGTTTGTATTTGTAACAACGTACGTGTTCTTTATACCTAATATCAAAATTTCTAATTGTCTGGCCTATATAAACCGAATTACAATGTGAACAATTTAATTTGTAAATGCCTGATTTTAGCAAATCGTCTGTTTCTGATTTTGCATTAAACAAACTGTTTAAGATGTCTCTAGTTGGTTTAAAACTTACTTTATATTTATTTGTTTTGTTTATAATTTTAGCAGTTTTTGTCACTAAATTATGGAATCGAGGCATATTCAATTGTATCGGATGAAGTTGGGGTATTCGTATACATTTTTTGAATGGTTCTTTTATAATCTTTTTCTTTAATTAATGTTTTAATAAGTTTAGTATTATAACCATTAGTATATGCAATTTGTTTAATAATTGAAATTTTTCTATTATAATTAATTTCATCTAAAGGGACCGCCAAGCTGTATGTATGAGGGACTTGTCTGCAGAGAAATTTATGTGTTTTATGATGACAAGAATTGCGTGTTATTGTAATGTCTGTTTGTGTAGGTTTTCTGTAAACTGAGTATTCAAATTTATTAGTTGAATTAATTTTTATGTTTAATTCTAAAAAGTTAATGGACTTATTTTGATTAGTTTCTGGTGCAAATTTTATGTTTGGATGCAAGCTGTTAATAAAAATTAAAAATTCATTAATTAATTCAAATGAACTATCAAAACATGCTAAAATGTCATCATCATAACGAAAATATAACTTTCTCGGAATGATTTGATTCGAATATTTGATTTTCTAGATTTTCCATAAATACACCACTCAAAAGAATTAAGGGGTCACTTTTTTCAGAAGGTATATCTTCCTTATGATATCAGCTATAGTGTTCAATGATGTGGTAGATGTTAAGATGATATTCAATTTTTATAGCATTTCATTAAAATAAATGTTTCGACAATGCGTATACCAAGTTTCATTAAAATGCCATCGGCCCTAAACAATCTTCAAGCATTTGAAATTTTGACCCCTTAATTCTTTTGAGTAGTTTATATTAGCTAAAAGAGGTGAAATTGGACTTCCCATGGGTAAACCATCTTTTTGGAAATAAATTGTATTATTATTAAAAGTAAAATAATTTTGATTGGTGCAAAGTTTAAATAATTGAATCAACTTAGTCCGTTATATTAATTCAACATTTTTGTTTATATAGGCCAGACAATTAGAAACTTTGATATTAGGTATAAAGAAAACGCACGTTGTTACAAATACAAACACCCACATAAATCCAATTACGCTAAACACCTACTAGAACACATTCAATGACATCTAATAACACTTTAAAATGTTTACAATTTTGTATGATAAACGTAAATTAAATATACTAGAAGCTTCTGAAATTCACAAACATTTAAAAACTGTACCGTTAATGAATGAGCAAATTGATCTTTTAAATTCTTCTCTATTGGATATTTTGGAATAAGAAGTCGTCATCTGCAGGCGATTACCGAGATCAAGTCACCAAGTTCTATTGCTATAACAACACTAACCGGCGATGGTAATTTGCGCAGAAATTTTACTTGCTCTTTAATCTGATACGTAAGTAGCGCCGAAGACTTTTGTAACTTTAGTAATCCCTAACGTAGTTTGCGCCGACTGCTGAAGATTAGCGATAAGCATCGTTATCAACCCTTAATGACATAGACAGCCCCATTAGCACAAAAATGGAAGCTATCACAAGTAACCGTGGAGTACAATTGCTCGTTATAGATTCCTTTAAGTTTAGAAAAGTGAGTGTTTTAAAAAGTGGTGAGACTGTTTGGCGCTGTACGAAGAAATCCTGCCCAGCATCCCTGTATAGATTAGGAATGGAAAACATAATTTCTAGACGCAAGCAAGAACACAATCGTGCTGCTGATATAAAGGCGCTACACAAACAGGTAATTATTATTTAATAATACGAAATCAGTCAATTTTTTATATTTTTATATAGCTACAATTATGCCGTTTATACAGTTTGGTTGTCACGGTCATTTACAAAAAAATAATTAAATTCATCGTCAGATGTATTTTGTCAACTGTTTAAAATATAAGCTAAAAATTAACCAAATATTGTATGCAATTACTTTAATTGTATGACAATATTGAGCCACAATTTTGTTATTACATCTAAAAACGCATCTCTATATTAACAGGTGGCCAACAGTAGTGCAAAGAGGAAAGCTGTTAATGAGATATCCGAAAGGCCGTCTAAAATACTCCATACCACTTTAAAAAATAATTCCAACACATTGGATTCACCAACGATCAAAGACGTTAATAATATTAAGCGTAATTTATATAACGTCAGAAGAAAAGTGAACGGCAATGTTTTACCTACTACAAGAAATGCTACCATAGATATTTTAGAATCTATCAATTTAACAACTGTTAAATGTGAGAAATTTGTGCTTATAGTTGACAAACCCAGTGAAATTGTGGTGCTTTCATGTAAAAGTAATATGGAATTTTTGTGCGGTTCTTCGAAAATATACTTGGACGGAACTTTCTCTTACTGTACAAAATTTTTTTTACAGTTTACACTGCATGTTTTACAAGGTGGACACTATATTCCGTTGGCATTTTGTCTACTACCTGATAAAAAACAAAAAACTTACGAAAAATTATTTGTGCTTTTGTGTACCAAATCGTTGGAACTAGGATTCAATTTAAATCCAAAAATTATAGTATCCGATTTTGAGAAGGGAATTCATAATGCAGTAACAGCTGTTTGATCGGAAGCAAAAATTATTGGCTGCAGGTTTCACTTGGCCCAGGCCTGGTTTAGAAAAGTTCAAGAACTTGGGCTTGTGGTACAATATAAAGATAAAGAAAGCGACATGGGTAAATGGATTCGATACTTGTTTGGTATACCATTTTTAAATCCAGAGGAAGTGGGCGATTGCTTTGCCTTTGATTTGGCAAGCATCCAACCAGACGATCCAAATATCGTTAAGTTGGCCGATTATTTAATTGATAATTATATAACCGAAGGCGCTACATTTCCACCAACTATCTGGGCTGAAGCAAGCGATAGTAGGAAAGAACAACGAACGCCTGTGAATCGTTTCATTCGAGATTTAACTCTAACTTCTATGCTACTCACCCCTCTGTTTATGTATTTGTTAACATTTTAAATAATTTTCAAACAGATACATACATTAAAATTCAAAGTGTGAAATTAGGTGAACCCGCATCATTGCAAAATAGAGATGTAAGAAACCGTAAAAGTTTATTGCATTCAAAAATTGCAGAGTATAAGAATGGTGATATAAGCAGAATGCACTTTGTCAAATGCATTTCTTTTTTGTACAAAGTATAAATTGTAATATTTTTTATTCTTAATTGTCAAAAAACATTTTATTATGTCAAATGCATGTCTTTTTTGTATAACGTGTAATATTATAATATTTTCTATTGTTAATTCTAATTATAACTTACTTTTCACTTTTGTTTTTTAATATACCCATATTTTATTTTTTGAATCTTTGTTTTATTTGAAATTATCAATATATTAATTATGTGGTGGTAAATAATCTATAAGCTAACAACAAACAATCCAGCGCATTTTACAGGTAGGATTTACGCATTCGAAAGTTACATCGGCGCAAATTACGGGTATACTTAGGGCTCGCGAACTAATGAGAGGCTTACGCAGGTATAGTTCGGCGCAAATTACGCCTGCCCACACTAACTGTTTACTTTCTAATATAACCTTTGACAATGGCATATAAACATGCCGAAATACGTATAAGGTTAAAATAAATAAATATTGTTGAAGTAGTTAAGTATTTTATATATCAATAATCAATAAATATGGACTTCAACGAAGTTAAAGCTGGAATTGATAAATCAAATTAAATATATTGTATAAAAATGCTTCGAAATAAGTTTTCCATTATCATATGCATTTTTTTTTTATTAGTAACTGATCTTGAGTAAGTTTCCCAGTGATGATAATAATAATAATAATAATAAGGTAGCAATTTCTTTAATTAAAAGTGTCATGCGCTTTCACACAAAAGTAATATCGTGTTACATACCAAATTCGTCATCTAACAGGTCTCTTTCTTTTTCTGTTACGTAAGGGTGCGTATCAGGTTCAGAATAACACAGTAGTAGGAAGAACACATACCAAACGAAGCACAAAATACCCCATACGTAAAATATTAATGGCCAGCGTTTAAAATAGGAAATCATTAGCCCGGTGAAAAGGGTTCCAGTTATTATTCCCACTTGAATTCCCGAGTATACCAAGCTTCCCAGCCGACTACGCTGTCGTGATGGAATCCAACGAGCTAAAAGTGATGTAATCGCAGGGTACATAGACGCCTAAAACAGTATACCAGTTAAAATAATATTTTTGAGTAGAATGCTCTTGCAATACCAAGAATAATTTACGGTGAAGTAATAGCAATATACCGAAAAAAGTAAAGGCTTCGCAAAAAAATAATGAGATATAGGGGAAACCGTGAGTAGAATGAGTAGCAGTAAACAAAAAAATGGGCGAAACAGGTCGCTGGTACTTTCCCATACTTTTTACGTTTTAAATATCTCGCGTCAAGCAGTGATTGAAATATACATCTAGTCATCTTCAGCCGGTACAAGCGGCCCGCTCCAGACCAAAGGCGTTGGTTAGGTACGGCGCGCTCGCCGACTACGTAAAGACGATAGGTAATGCGCCCACTACCTCGGATCAGAAATCGTTATAATAACTGTACTTATAGAGTTATCAAAAATATGCAAAGAATGAAACTTATTTTTTTTTATTAGAGCTAACTGATAAACCTAGTTACAATCACGTAACTTCCGGAAAACGCGTCAATCAAAATTTTCAAAAATTCCTGGAAGGCGTCAGAGTAAAATTTGGGAGATTAGTAAAAAACGAATTTGTAGTTCATCGCAAGTTATATCAGCTCGGAAAATTAAATAAATAGTGTGGGCAGTTTTCGAGGAATAATTTTTTGAAAATGTTCAAAACTTTCATATATCCAAAAATATTTTAATATCAGTTGATTATACTTATCAAGGGCGATCAAATAATATGATAATTTGTATCGATTGGATATTTTGTTTTTGAGTAATCGGGTATTAGAGTTAAAATCTTCAAAAATTCGTAGCGACCTTAATTTTGAAGATGCATTATTTAGGATAAAAAATATTTAATTTGTATTTAGATCCACTACAACACTGTGTATTCAAAATTTCAAAATAGTGTTACCTTACAAAGAACTACCTGCAACTAAAAAACTTCTACACACCAAACATTTTCGTGAAATCCTAACATTCCGTACAGTAAAAGTATGGGAAAGTAAGAGCTGTCGAGCAACCACGCCACGAAATCTTTCTCGCGTAAGCCTGCTACGTTCTTTCCTTTCCTGTGTTATAACTATTAAAAATTGAAATATCAAAAAGTTTGAAAATTTGGTAACTATTGAAAATATTAAAAGCTGAAAATTTTTTATTTCTGAAAATTTTAATTCGTTATACTAGCAAAATCCTGGCCAGTTTTCTTGCGGCGGTCAAGAGATGGCGCTTTAGTAAAGAAAAATTAATTTAAAATACTGGCAACAACGCAGAATCCAAGACGCTTTGGTTGTTTTGATTTAATATGGGGCGTGTTTAATAACTAAAGCGTCTTGGATTTTGCGTTGTTGCCAGTATTTTAATTTAATTTTTCTTTACTAAAGCGCCATCTCTTGACCGGCGCAAGAAAAGTGGCCGGGGTTGTTCCTAGGCACTCTGTAGACATTCTTTAATATCATAAGTTAGAGCTGTGTAGAAGATGAATAAATAATTAGTACCTGTGTTAAGGTGTTATTAAACAAAAATAATCCGCATAATGATCATTAACTACTGCCATGACAACGACGACTAATACCGTGAACCGGAAGAAAAATATATACATGCGACGGCGGACAGCAACAAAATCATAGCTTGCAATTGAATCACGTAAAATATGAACCGCAAAAAGATCGAAATATTTAGTGAGTCAACGCGCAGATGATTTCATCACGATCATATTTTGTATTTCTTCTAATATCATAGCAAATAACCTATTTGTTTAAAGGTAATTCTTTATCTTTAGTTCACATTGTTGTCCTATCAGTAAAAACGGAAAGAAGATATATTCATTAAAACAAGGATTGCCAGCGGCCTATTTACAATATTGTTTAAATAATTATTAAACGCTATAGTAAATGAGCCAATACGATGACTATTTTTGAAATCACGTCAAACAAAACCGTATTATAGTGAAAAGCCTCAATGTCATTGTGTTTAAAGAGGCGGGATGCCTTGATTTAAATAATTGTTTTGTCTTGACGTGAACGTCAACGTGCAGTTTTTAGTTTTATATATCAAAATGCGCGATTCGGGAGCTCCTCCATTAAAACAATACATGAAAATATTCTAAAAAGTACGGTTAAGTATGTTGTGTTACTCTATATGGTTGAATAAGTTTTTCAAATAGCACTGGCAATCAAACTTTACGAAAATGTTTTGTATTTCCATGCAAATTACTGCAAATTTTGCTCAATATAAACACTCAAATGCCACTCGACAATTTTGACACTATAATTTGCGTAAACACAAAACATTCTCTCTCAAAAATAGTTTTACCTCTTGTGGTATCACCCTTGAAAATTTAAACTTATAGATGTATAAAAACAACTTGGTTCAAAATTCATGCACTGATTTAATATAAGTAGATCAATCAGATAGAATTAATTACCCTCAATCATCTAAAAAGTTTGCAATTTAAAAGGTTTTCGTTTTAAAATATATCAAATTGAGAAAAATACAGAAAGTCTTCCCCATAAAAAATGTATACCGTCTGTCTATAAAGTAACTCCCCCCCCCCCTAACTAACTTTTGAACAACTTGATAATTTACCACAAGATTTGGCGTGCTTTAATAGGAAATAAATACAATTTTTTAGCCAAAAATTAAATTTTGTATCATTCAAAATAGCGACTCGGCGCCATTTTGAATTTTTTTTTAAATAGAAAGGGGCGTCGAGTGATACCTCATTTGAAAGGTCTTTTAGTTCTGCGTCTGATCCTAGAGTTTCAAAGAAAAATATTTAGTCATAACAAAATGGCGGATTTTAAACAAATGGACTCACTCAATTCAAAATTGTTTTGGTTTTTTCATCCAAGGTCGAATGACACCTCGTTTGAAAGGTCTTTTAGTTCTGCGTCTGATCCTACAGTTTCAAAGAAAAATATTCAGCCATAACAAAATGGCGAGTTTTAAACAATTGGTCTCGCTCAATTCAAAATTATTTTGATTTTTTGATTCAGTAGTCCACTTTTTCATTTGCAGGACAAAATTTTCCCAGAAATATCTCAGCTGGCTAGAAATAATATTGAAAACGTTATGTTCCAACAAGAAGGTACGCGCGCCGCCCCATTATTATAGGCCTGTTTCTGACTTCCTCAACGGTCACTTTCTTGGAAGATGGATTGGTAGGCGGGGGCCTGTAGAATAGCTGGCTCGCTCCCAGATTTAACCCCCTTAGATTTTTTTCTATGGGGATATCTGAAATCGAAAGTGTACAGAACCCGTCCAGAAACAATTGAAGAACTGAAGCAACGCATTACAGAAGTTTGCAGAAATATCACTCCAGAAACTTATGAAAATGTAAGGCAGGAATTTCATAACCGACTTTTTATGTGCCAAGAAGTGAATGGTAAACATTTCGAACACGTAATTAATTTCTTTTTGCTTTAATTCTTAGTTTTTTTAAATAGACTTCTTTATCTTCAAACATTGTCATTTTGTTATGGCTGAATATTTTTCTTTGAAACTCTAGGATCAGACGCAGAACTAAAAGACCTTTTCAATGAGGTGTAACTCGACCCCCCTTTCCATTTAAAACAAAAATTCAAAATGGCGTCCAGTCGCCATTTTGGTTGATACAAAATTTTAATATGGGCTGAAAAATAGTATTTAATTTCCCATTACAGGACACCAAATTTTGTGGTAAAATATCAAGTCGTTCAAAAGTTAGTACATGTATTTGATTAGAATGAAGCTATACAGGGTGAATAAAAAGTAAGAAACATCGATGCTACAGCCTTAAATAATATCTTTACGAAAAAAAGTTTCTTACAAAAGTTTTCTATCAAGTTTTTTGCCACAGTTTGGCAGTTTTTCAATTGTCATATGTTTTATCTATGACGTCATCGACATTTTTTTTAAATAGCAAATAAAAAAGTATAATAAAAATTTCAAGAAAAATCACGATAAACATTTATTTTTGTCACTGGCAACATTTTTCATCAGGTACACTTATTGCAAGATAAACAAACGACAATAGCAGATCCACAAATTAGTAAACTAGTTTCAAATCATATTTAACATCAATTTAAGAAAGCAAATGTTCAAACTGTTCGTCATTCAATGCCTGACAGTGGGCAATAAAATATGAAAATCCTCGAACTGCATTATGAACTGTAGCAGGTGATATTGCTCGTATATGTTCGCGGATACGAATTTTTAGATTTTCCAAATTGTCTGTTTGTATACACTGTACTTTTAAGATGGCCCCATAAAAAAAAGTCAAGCGGGTTGAGATCCGGAGATCACGCTGGCCTCTCAATATGTCCTCTTCTTCCTATCCACCTATTTGTAAAAATTCCATCCAAATATTGACGAACATGAATGCCATAATGAGGTGGAGCACCATCTTGTTGCAACCAAATTCTATCGTCCGGCGTGTCCGGATTTTCTGCATTTGGAAATAAAACAGCTAACGCGGGAACAAGTTCCAACCTCAAAAAATCCAAATACCGATCAGCATTTAATGTGCCATCAAAGAAAAAAGGACCAAGAATTCTGTCTCCTATAATTCCCGCCCACACGTTTACTTTTTGTGGATACTGTGTGTGTAATTCTTCCATCCGATGTGGGTTATGTCGGGATTAATAACGGGAATTGTGCCGATTTACAGCTCCATTTAAAGAAAATGTGGCTTCGTCGGAGAAGATAATAGAATTCACAAACTGTGGGTCGTTATTGCACCTGTCCATCATTTCTTCACAAAACTGAATTCTCCTATCAAAATCATCTTCTGAACAAGTTTAACCTTATAAGGATGAAATTTTTTCTGTATGTAAAATATTCAGTACAGTTCCTTCACTAACATTATTAACCAGGGCTACTTGTCGAGTTGAAGTATGAGGATTTTCGGAAACTGTAAACACAATGTCCAACATTTTATCGTCTGTTGCTATTTTTGGACGGCCAATTTTATCAAAATCTTTGACGTGGCCCGTTTCTCTAAATTTTCTATTAATTTTGGTTACAGTGGACCGCGGGCGTAACAGGTTCACGATTTGGATGTACAGTATTAAATAAATCGTCGTGAGTTCTCTTGTTATCACCGTACCCGATCATCATCAAAATTTCGATACGTTTAGTTTCTGGTAAACGTACCATGATTAGTAATTCGCATTTAACACATAGTCCACGCAAATTAGACTTTTTAGAAGAAATAATTTATAAAGTTTTGCCATTCACGTAGATGTATTTCTAATAGGGGTAGGAACAAAATCCAGAAAAGTTCCCACCCAACATGTGTCCGCAGCATCCCCATTTTTCGCGAAAACTCACCCCTAGCGTGTACAGGTTACAGTTTTTTCAATTTTTTGTGCGAATCGTTTCTCCGATTCGCAAAATGTATAGGAAATGAAATGTTTATTATTAAATTCTACATAAAAAAGTTTCTATTGCCTTTTTGGCTAATTTCAATCTAACTCTGGCAAATTACGTTCAAAGAACCATGCATGTTTTAATTTAAGCTCGTTTCCGCACTACCTATATGAGGCAGAGCTTTCGGCGCGGTTTTTTTCAAGTGGTATTCTCAGAAGGCCTATTCCACTAACAGCTCGCTTCCTTATTCGTCGGTTGGGCCATCGTTTAATATTTCTTCGGATGGTGCATTTAGGAAACCTTGTCCATGGCAGTTGGAGCACATAGTGGAACAACGTAATCCAACTTGACGACATCCGCATCGTTTACCGCAACCCTTTTTACAGCTGCAGGATGTAACTTCCAAAATAGAAATTGGAGCTGGTGCTTCGGTATTATAAACTGGTGATAACATATAGCCCATTTTTTTCCAACCCCACTGCGTTGGCTCCATTTTTTCACCTCGCCAGGATTGAATTTGGTGAAATACCCGGTATGAATGTTGTTTTAACGCGGCAGATGTTGGTGGCAATCTAGCTAAAATTACAGCATGATTCGATTGGCCAGCCAATTAATTAAATGAAGTAAATCTATAGCTATTTAAACAAGTTTCTGTTCGTTCCGCTTTATATAATCCAAGTGTGAATCTCTCTCCAGCACTTGCAATATCATTGGAGGATTGAGGATTGTTGAAAATAGGAACAACATCTTCCAAATCTGTTCTCTTGTTTATTATGCTTATTATT
The DNA here is from genome assembly GCA_958336395.1 of Ctenicera cuprea. Lineage (NCBI taxonomy): Eukaryota > Metazoa > Arthropoda > Insecta > Coleoptera > Elateridae > Ctenicera > Ctenicera cuprea. Next base: position 42,402,784 of record OY284489.1, on the reverse strand, counting down.
AGTGCTTTGCCTTTTCCAAAGAAATCGGAAGTTGTATCACAACCACTAAACGCATGTGCAAATAAAACGGTTTCTTTGAAATTTTTCAAAACATTTCAAGATTGTAAATCAAGGGAACTATATATAAACGCATGTGCAAATAAAACGGTTTTTTTGAAATTTTTCAAAACATTTCAAGATTGTAAATCAAGGGAACTATATAGTCTTTTCTTTATATAATATATAAAAAGACCCTCTTTTGTGAATTTTTGAAACTCCTGGTTAGTCATTTTTTGTTGTAGAGATTCCATATCTTGGAGGTATATTTGGCATGATTTTGCGTATGGGAAGTGTCCGGTTGCATGAAAAATTGGCAGCATAGCTCTCACACAATCTAAGTGAAGCCTCCAATTTCCCATACGTTCTGCCTGAATGAAATGTATGGCAATGGTAATAAGCTCATAGTAGTGTAACCAAAGTTGCGCCGTTTTGCCCCTTTCTTGCATTTTACGGATTTGTTCGATGAGTTCATTATTAACTTTTTCTACGACAGTGTCGTCATTAATGGAACCAAAAGTTATTGAAAAATCATTGAAAGTTGCCAGAATTTCTTGCAGATGTTTTTTGTCAGTTTCGTCAATCGACATTTCTTCAATTATTATTGTAGACAAAGCAGAAAATGTAAGAATATGTGCTCGTATTGCTCGAGCATAGGCGTGACCAGAAAGCATATGGGTTATTGATGCTGATGCATATACTATTGCCCACAATTCGGAAAGTCCACTGCTGCCCATAATATACCCAACCGATCCGAGGTAAGACATTAATAAATGAAAACCTCCCAATCTGACAACAACGTTCGACAGTTTTTCATTGCCGATTTCCGCAGCAATTATATCTCTTGCTTTCAGATAGAGCGACTGATCAAACGTAACCATACATGTTGTTTGACCAAGTTTGCTTGTCATTTCTGCGGCATGATTCAAAACACTATATATGGTACTTAAGTCGGTTGGAGCATGATTGAGGAATGGCAGAGCGATAATTTGTGATTTTGTGTGTGGTAAAGTACACGTCACGGCATCCATAAATCCTTGCCAAGCTGGAAAAGTCGGCAACTGTAAAAACTTTCCATACATCCATAGAAAGTCCTGTGCTGAAGGTGTTCCAGCATCCTCCGTGTACATATTTTTTAATAAAATTTGTTCAATACCATTTTTCGATTTGTGGAAAGTTTGCATACTTATTTTACTGCTGCTAGCAATTTCCTCGGAAGATGGAACATATGGCAATTTAATTATTCTTTTATTACGTACGGCGTCGTATGGTGCGACGTACTGTATTCCACCCATCGCATGGAATGTGTCTTTACCAGTCATTGTGTTAATATTGAAGTCGGCGTTATCGAAAACAAATTGTGAAAAAGAATTTCTGTTAATATCCGGATCCCAAGATTTGACGGCAGAGTTTTCTAACAGCGCGCTAATTACTACCCTTAACTTTAAACGCTATTTGCGCGAATTGAGTGGGGATTAGCCGAAACATTAATATAATATTTTTTGTGTAAAATTTAATAACAAATATTTTTATTTCTATAAACTTTTCCCGTTTAAGTAATGACTTAAGAGAAAAATGAGAAAAACAAACACAATATGCGAACTGAGGGTGATTTTTGGAAAATAAGGGATGTTGCGGACACATGTCAGTTGGGAACTTTTCGGGTTATTGTTTCTACCCCTACTGAGAGTTCGTGTACGCAATATGAAAACTTTATAAATTATTTCCCCTATTCTATGTTTTAAAGTCTAATTTGCGTGGACTAACAGGACACAGACTAAATTTTAATCACTTATTAATGCTAACTGTCACCGAATTGACATTACAGATTTGCATTTGTTTAATTTTAAACATTTTCAAACAACTGCCTACTGTTGTCGTTTGTTTATCTTGCAATAAGTGTACCTGATGAAAAATGTTGCCAGTGACAAAACTAAATGTTTATCGTGATTTTTCTTGAAATTTTTATTATGCAACTGTATGATATTTTTCCATGGCCGTATAGAGAATAAAAAGCACTAACTGGTCATGCTACAAAAAGTATACGTTGCCATTTAAAAAAAATGTCGGTGACGTCATAGCTTAAACATGACAATTGAAAAAACACGAAAATCGACAAATTGTGGCAAAAAACTTGATAGGAAACTTTTGTTAGAAACTTTTTTTCGTAAAGTTATTATTTAAGGGTGTAGCATCGATGTTCCTTACTTTTTATTCACTCTGTATATATTTCGACCACGACGTGGTCATCTTCAGGGCAAAATTAAGAAGAAAATTGAAAGAAAAATTTACAATAACGTTATAAAATAGAAGTCATTTTGAATATCAGAAATTGAAAGCAAAATCCGAAAACATAATGTAAAAGAAGGTGAAACCTTCATTGATAAGGGGAACATAAGAGCTCATAAAATACAAAAAATGAAAAACACCCCTTTTTTAACATCTAGGCTTCTGGGTTGGAGCCGCGTCATCGGTGCTTGAACTGCCGACGTTTCGTCCTCGGTTGCACGGGACATCTTCAGGGCTGTGGTCGCTGTGGGATCTGGAACGACCACAGCCCTGAAGATGTCCCGTGCAACCGAGGACGAAACGTCGGCAGTTCAAGAACCGATGACGCGGCTCCTACCCGGAAGCCTAGATGTTATTTACAACGGCCGCGGAAGCCTGCAACTTAGATTACCCCTTTCTTAAATTAAATAACATTAAAAGGCAAAAATGATCGATAACAGATCCTAATAGATCGAACAGAATTTCACGTCTGTTTACCATTTAACTCCACTTGGAGCATAAATTATAATTTTAATTAAAATATATTTTTTATTGTCAAATTACCACCTATCATTAATGTTTTTATTAATATTGGCAAATCTCGGCGACTCCAAGGCTTTGATCGGAAGTCTGCGAAATAAACGAAAATATTTGGATTTTGTTTCTAAAATATCTATGTATTTAAAATTTTTTAAATTTATATAAAACAATTTTTTTACAAATTTTTATTAAATTTCCATTTTCATATTGAAATTATAAAAATATTATAAATTTCTAAATTTTGGAAGTTGCGAAATATAGAAATTTAGAAAATGCTAAAAATTTAGGTCAGTTTTGCTTTAAAATTTCAGAAATATTTTGAAGTTTAATATAGAAATGTATATACATATAATAATAGCAAAAATACATATTTAAAAAGTTTATGAAATTTAAAAAATTTCAAAATGTTTGAAGATTTTGAAGTTTTTTAGAGTATATTTATACTGTCGAAAATTTGTAAATTGTAAAAAAATTGAGGATTTTCTTATTTATAAAAAGAAACATTAAATATTCTGAATATTTCATAAATATTCAATATATGTTTAAAATTGGAATATATTAGAAATTTTAAAAGTTCTATAAATTTTGAAAATATTAGAGATTTTAGTATTTTTCTATTTTCTAATTGCAAACAATATATATCAGTCCACATCTCTAAATGGATTTTATAATTTTGATACTATACGGTGTTTTTTTGCGATTGTACAACGAAACTGTTTAGGTAAGCGAACAAAAAGAGCCTCCCAAATGTTATTAGCATGCTCCTCCCCATATTCCCTTTCTTTTCATGAAGTTATCTAGTTTTATGGTTTCTGGTATTTTGTAATTTTAACAATGATTATTCGCCGAGAGCTAAAAATTGATTTTTTGAAGTGATCGCCGTTTTTAGTCAATTATTAAATTAAATTGTAATATAATTGACATTATAAGTTGGTTTTAAACAGGCTTATAGCCTACTTAATAACAATAAGAAGAAGAATTGTTCAGGTAAATGACCAAAACGAAACCCTTTTTAGGTATTTTCTCAATAGGAGGTTGTTCCTATTACCATCTAACATGTTCATGCCAATTTTTAAGTAGAAATTTTTAAAAGATTGATAAAAAATGGTTATTAGGGGTGACTGGGGGTTGGTAGGTCGATTGCGCTTTTGTATATCGGCTATTCGACATGCGTAGAATAGGAATCTGAGCTTCTTGTGCATATTGAAGTAGAGCACCCCTCCCCAACCCCCTTATTTTTTGTAACGGATATGTAGTTTTATAATATCTGATGGAATTTTCTAATTGTAAACAAAGTGTATTCGTTAAAAGTTGAAAATTGACTTTTCGAAAGTGTATAAAAGTAAATGACAGTCGGGGTTTCGCAAATAATGAATTAAACTGTTCAGGTAAACGGCAAAAAAATCCTATAGGTATTTTCTAAAATGAGGGATTGTTCTTTTTATTATTTAAATGTTCATACCGATTTTTAATTTGAAATTTCCAAATTTTTGAAAACACTAAAAATTGGTTGGCGGGTGTGACTGGGGGGGGGGGGAGGAAGGTCGCGCTTAGGCAGATCAGCCATTTGACAGGTTTAGAATTGCAAACAATGTTTATCCGCTAAATGAATAAAAAAGTTTTTTTTGGCAATTATCGAATCAAACTATTCAGGTAAACAAGCAAAAAGTTTTGATTTTGAGGTCAAAATTCATAAATTTATTTAAAAAAAACCAAAAGTCATTGGTGGGGTGTGAACGGGGGTTAGTAGGAAGATCACGCTTGCCCAGATAGCCTATTTGACATGCGTAAAATACAAATCTATAAGCCCCTCCCCATTACCCCTTGTTTTAGACGGGTCAACGTCGCTACAGACTCACACGCACAGACAGACCCACACATATCCACACACGCACGCACGCATGCACCCACACACACCCGCGCGAAACCATGGCGAAACCTGATTATTCGGTATTTTCGGACCCTAAAATGTGCATATCCGTCAAAATCTTGAGGTCCGAAATTTTGACGATCAATACAATATGCAAAAAAGGAAAAGGTGAAACAAAGCAACAGGGTACCTATATTTATATAAATTGTAATGTCTTTCAACCCGAGGGCAATATGTGATAACTGTAATACAATTTAAAATAAATTTAGTACTTGTGAAAACCAATTCTTACCTGTGCTAATCCTAGCAAAAATCGTGAAAAGACGAGCCACTCCCAATCTAAATTCTGAATTATTGCCGGTGTTAGAAACGTTATTATTGCTGATGCAAGAACGCCCGAAGACAGAACATGTCTACCACCGTATTTATCAGCAAGAATACCTCCCGGTAAGTGCATTATTAAATACCCAGGGAAAAACGATAGCAAAATAATTCCTTGTTGCCTCTCTGTCCAGTTGTATGTACCTCCCTGTAAATAAATAATAAATGACGTTCTAAAAATAAAAAGCGTCTACGACCTGACCATGCTGCAGGCTTCGCGCGGCTTCGTGCACGGTCGGACTGTTTAGAAGTCTATATTACGTGTTTTAGTAACTATCTGCAAGTTCATAGTGGCTCATATGGAGTTTTGCTGTATGAACAGCTGAAGGGTCGAATCCCAGTTGGGGCGAATTTCTTTTTTATTTTATATACTGCTTTTTTTAAAACAATGTTGTTGATCTTTGCTGTTTACGCGAGTTTATGGTTAAGAGCAGTTTTTAAAGAAAAAATACGAAAACAAAGTTGCATTCGCTCACTGATAAATTACTCATAATCTGCGCCTGCGCGAAGCTTACAGCATGATCAGGCCGTAGACGCTTGCTTAAAAATATTATAAACAAAATTGATCAGGTTTTTACCGTTATTATGCTTTCGGTGATATTTCCTGGACATGCTCCTGGTAAAGTATTGTTGTGATGTATCGGTGCAGCAATCTCCGTAATTGCAATATGAAGACACATACGCGTATTGTAGCAATTTACAATTGCCAAAAAAGTCATAAATACCAAAATATATCGTTGCGGTATATGTTGTTCTAAAAAAGAAGTAACTTTATTCATTTGTATCGTAAGAAATTTAAAATATTTTGAATTTACACAAAAAAATAGCTTTTAAACAAGCTTACTACAGTTAAGTATCTTTTCAAGTAGGTTAAAACATGAAAAGTTTATAAACGTTTACAGTGCACTTGTATATTTAAAAGCAATTCGCAATTATTATAAATATTATGGCTTAGCTTTGCTGCATCTATATTCTATAATGTAAAAAACTTAGTACTACCAGACAAATGTTTCTGTACTTACCTCCGAACTCACAATATAATAGTCTAATATTCATATTGCCGCAATCAAAAATACTTTACTGCGAAATTTAATTATTTTTTTAGATGAAAAAACATTCACTTCTTAATTTGTATCAAATTCAGTTAATATATTTCATAATATATTTCTATTAGACGTTTACGTCATTTTAACAGATTTTAACAGATAAGATAAAACAGTTGAAAATTTGACCAAATCGACTACTTTTAATTTTTTCACAAAACTAATTTATGCGAGTAATAGCCTTCTAATCTAACCCAAAATTTTTTATCTCTAAATGTTGTTTTTTCGCTTAGGAAGTTACGCAGATCCGTCTTAGTGGAATATGCAATCGTGATTCGAAAATGGTTTATTGCAAACAATAATGTTTCGACTTTTGACATTTTAGGCATAAAATATATTTATTTAATTAAAATTAAGTCGTGGAATATGTGAAATGTTGTATTTTGGTAAATAATATAATAGACTGATATAAATGATGAGATATGCCACTACCAACATTTATGTCTAATATTCAAATTGTATCTATTTCCCTCCTGCCTCTGGATGCAATTCTACACCAAAAAATTCTACTAAATTCAGATTCACGGGGAAAAGAGGATTATGGATTGCGTTTTAAAAAACTTTTGACAAAAAAAAAATTAAAAAAAATAAACATAGACAGTACCTGCAGTGGCGTAACGCAAACAGTAAGCCCCCCTCCCGTAAATGTTTATAAGAAGCCCCCACCTCTAACAACCACATACCAGAATTTGTATTAAAAATTTTAAATATCATACATTGTTAAAACTATAACATTCTAGCAGGTAAGCTTACCTTATTTTTGTCAGTGATAATTAACCTTGTGTGGTAAAACACAGTTTTGTCTAATAACAACCTTAGTTTATAGAAAACGACTTCCACGTTACGTATTTTTTCCAATTTTTAAAATTTTTTATATAATATTTAAAATTGAAAACAAATCGCAAGTCTCACCACTGTGTATATATTAAAATAATAATAAAGCTACGTGTTTCGGTCAACGAAGGTCTTCTTCTTCTTTTGGGATCGTGAATCTTCTTTCAAACTATTGTTGATGTAAGTTCACTGTCCATTACTGCATTTCGTTCTATGTATGTTATTTGTTGTAGCTTGATCTAATACTTCAATAATTTCATTTGGTTTCTCTAGATCACTGACTCGAGCAGATTCAGACAATTCACTTCTAATACCCGATGCAGAAACTGTTAATTTTGGAAGTTTTTGTTTTTTAGTATTTCGTCCCATTCCTTGCTCAATTTTCTCCTGTGAGCACCACTTAGTGGTTTAGCTAAATCATATTTAATATATACTTTAAAATTAAATCACAATTATATTGTAATTATTTAATATACATGCACGTTCAAGATTGAAACCGAAACTGAACTAATTATTTCTAAATTCAAGTATTTAGTTATTTCGCTGAGCTGACATGGGTTCTATGTTTTTATCTACGACTGCTTGGATAAGCACTTATTATGTCATTGATTTGCGTTATGTAATGAAGTTCATTATCGCATTAGTATAAAATTCCACCACTTGATCTCTTTGTGAAGGAAGAAGCTGTGAGGATTGCTTTGAGGCTGCGCCATAAGGAGCTGTGGCACACAGTAGGCAAGGGAGGCAGACATACCCGCATCCTGGATGAGGCAATCGTCAAGACTCCTCTTCTGGATGCTATGGTAGACTACCTTCCTTTACAATATGCCTTTAATAGACACTTTAGTGTTTATGCGAATGCTGGACCAACCCAGCATATGGATATATCCATCTTCACCGATGGATCTAAAACAAGGCATGGAACGGGTGCCGGAATTTTCTCAGATAACCTAAACCTACGCCAGACTATACCACTAGGCAAAATTGCCACTGTTTTCCAAGCGGAGGTAGTGGGAATAATGCATGGTGCAAATGCAATTCTTGAACGACAAATCAAGAACCAACGTATTGGTATCTACAGCGATAGCAGAGCCGCTTTACTAGCCCTAGGCGGTTGCAAAATCACCTCAGGAGTGGTACTGCGGTGTAGTGAAGCTCTCGACGATATCTCAAAAGATAATGCCGTTTCCCTTGTATGGGTGAAAGGACATGACGGCATCTACGGCAATGAGGAGACTGATGAGATTGCAAGACTGGCCTCTGAACAACCTCTTTGGGGCAGAACCCGTAATCCCCATATCCTTGAAGACATTAAGCTTTATATACCAAAAAACCTTAAAAAGCTTCACACGAAGATGGGTTAACACTCAAAGCTGTCAAGCAAGGGCTGCTATTACGGCACGCTCGCCAAAGACAGCCAAATATACTGCGTGCAACTGTCCCGAAAACACTTGCGACTAGTTGTGGGTATCTTATCTGGACACTGCACTTTAAAGCAACACATGCACAGGATAGGACTGTCGGACAGCCCAAACTGCCGCGCATGCAACGAGGACGACGAGACGGCAGAACATGTCCTATGTCACTGCCCAGCTCTCGCAACAACCAGGGGATCTATGCAGGGGGACTTCTGGCCTAACATGTCCAAAATCAACAACACTCCAATTGCAGATGTTTTTATTTTCCCCTAAGAATTAAGTTGTGAAGCTTATGCTACTACTCCTCATATGCAAGGAGCCGCCACAATATTATGGTGATAAATTTTGTAGAAAAGCAAGATCCCGTCGTGTTGTTATGGTGAGACAGATTTAATATACAGATGACGGCAAATGCAGCGCTTCGGGGGCATACAAGAATTGCATAAAATTACGCTACGTCGGCACTGCATAGTAAGCTTATGAATATACAGTTCTATCCGATATTCAAGCTGCGTGAAATGATTGTAAAAATGCTTATTTACAACATAAAAAAATAAACAAAACAACCAAATTTCATTTCTATTGTTTTTCTTTCTTTTTAATTTTATAATTAACATCAACAAAAATTCACGAACAGTGAAGAATTTTAACAGCTATACACTACCAATCGGCATTAAAAAATTTTTGACGTAGCGTACATACAACATGCAATAATCGCTTGTTAGATTAAGCGTTCAAATTTTATGTGCGTATAGTGTTTAAACAGGTAAAATAAGTCACTTTCTTTATAATGTCTTTCTCGATCCACTGCTGGATGAAGGCTTTTCCCAGTTTTCTCCTGTTGCTGGCTTCTCGCATCCAATGTCTACCCGCGAGCTCCCACCGTATCACTCTCCGTCTGTTGTTTGGTCTTCCTGTATTTCTGCGTCCTGTTCTTGATCTTCATTCCATTACTCGTTTGGTCCATCTATTATCTATCCTTCAAGCAACATGTCCTGCCTAGTTCCACTCAAGTTGAGCGGCACGAATCACCACATCTGTAACTTTGCTTTGTTGTCTGATCCAGCTATTCTTTCTGCGATCGGTTAGTGTAATGTTGAACATTATTCTTTCATTGGCTTTCTGGATTTCTTTGTTAAGCTCTTCAACATTCCGCATTCCCCAAACGCCCGTGAAAATATGTAAGTAATTTCAAATATTCCGCCTAAAAACAATACACATTTGTGGAAGTTACAGCGAGTAGCTGTAAAAGCGCGGCAGGGCGGGTATTTTGTAACGTTCCGTGCGTTGATTGGCTAGAGTGACTATGCGACAGCAAATATTTTAATAACAATAGGTCAGACCATGCAAACGAAGCCGCAGGCGAAGATAATCATATTTAATGATTTTAAATTCGAATAAGGTTTACAAATTGCATTGCAGTTGACATTTCAAGAGGGCAACTATCGGAAATATTGTCTTATTACCTATAATTAATAGATCAAACAAACTTCCTTTAAGTGAGGTCGATCTTAATTATACGAAGCATTCCGTCCGAATTTATCGCCCTGGTATTACAATTTATAGTTTAAAAATTATTTTCGATAAGACTAGTCTAATCTAAATGAACCCACCATACATACTCACTACTAATAGGGATCAAAGATCGACATTCATTTCTACAGTTAGAAGAGGTTGTAATGTGAAAATTACAATTTAAACCATTAATCAACGGGGACAATTATTTAAAGGAATACTGAATACATTTCCTTTAAAAAATATTTGTTACTCAAAAATGTAACTGAAAACTCTAAAGGGCAGATATCTGGAAATGTTGTTTAATTATCTACAATTATTTTATCACTCTCGGGCACTGTATTACCATTTATAAAAAAAAAACATTTTGAATAAGACTAACCTAACCTAACCGCATCTACTATACACAATCACCATTAATTAGAATCAAGAACAAAACATTATTTCTGCAGTTATAAGAGTTGCAAATGTGAAAATTAAAACATAAAACACTATAACGAAGGAGACAAATTTGAACATTTATGTTAAAATTATTTGTTATGGATCATGCTGAGTCGGGATGTTACTCCAAAGGAATAAACATTCGCAAGATATATAAAATACTGCGGTGTGCATTTAGTACATGTATTACAACGAAACAACCGAAACAAATTGTTTATTAGTTAAAAAAAAAGCTGCCAGACCACCGTAGGGCGTAGACAACGGGTTCCGGTAGTAATCATCAGTGGCGTTCCGTGGGTTCAAAAATTGGGTAGGCAATGGCAAATGCAAAATATTAAATAATTTAACACTTATATTAAAAAATCTTTATTTTAAAAATTTAGCTTGTATCCTTATCAAATATCAACAAACCATAAAACATATAAATAAATATTTAGAACATAATATAATGTTCGACGAATTGACTTTTTATACACTATACGGGAAGAATTTATTTTCTGTATACAAGGTCGATTCTACTTTCTTTAATAACCGTAACATCTGTGCAAGTAGTCGATTATATTGCCGTGCCACTTATTACTTTTTTAAAGTTTACAATCTATTTGTATTTGTTTTTCGAAAGAGTATCTATTAAATTTTTTCTTTAATCTTTAAAAGAATTTCCATCGTCGCTGCAAACCACTTCTTAAATAAATAGGTTAAACATACGATTGCCGCTGACTTACCGTTCTCATCCTGATCCAAACAAAAACTACGAAAAGTCGGGAACAGGCGAGCCTATTCAGTTTTTACTGCGGCGTGATTTTCCTACTATTTCTTTACATCTGATCATTGTACTCTTTACCAAGGGGCATGCAGAGGTATTACGAATAACAGATTGGTTGATTGTTTGGTAGCTGGGAGTGTTAAGACTCGCCTTCGCGTATGAAAAACAGTGTTTAAAGACAGCGGTCCATTTATTTAGCGCCCAATTTTTAATATTACACGGTGGCGTTAAAAAGTAAACACCTTATGTAGAAGTAAATTTTCTTTTATTGAAACTTGGAATTTGATTTTTTTTTATTTGACAAATTATGGGACCTGCCTACCCTGCCTAATAGGGCGGACCGCCACTGGTAATCATTAATCAGTAATTATAACCATTTAACCAGATTGTATTTTGTTTTTGTGACGAAAACATTCTAGGGTAAGTTCATAGCCAATTTAGCTAAATTATTTTGAACATCAGTTTCCGTTATTCTACAGGATTGTCATACATGTTGAAAAAAGAATAAAAAAATGCTTTCTAAAAATGTAAAAATTTGATATGGGAGTAGGGCTGGGCGATATTAAATATTTAATATCGAATATCGATAATGAATTTATATCGATAATATCGATATATCGATAATATCGATAATATCGATAGTATCGATAGTATGATAATAACAATAATATTGCTATATTATTTATAATATCGATATTATAAATGTCAATATTATTACGATTTATTTCTTTCGTAATCTTTTTTAAATTCTATATACAAGTACAAGGGAATTTTTACGCGTTGGCGTTGACTTTGCTCCTTATCTTAACTAAAGGCAGAGCTATTACTTTTTATAGCCCTTTTAGTTTTAATAAAAAAGGGATAGCTCTCAGTTTGAAGTAGAGTCTAAGTTGCGAATCAATATGAGTTGATATGTTTCAGTTGTTGCAATAATTGCGTCAATTACAATGATCAATTTAATGTACCTATGTCGAGTAACTACAATAATCCTTGGATTTACTTTTTTCTGACTGTCACTATTATATTTCGATTTTCTATGTAGGTATTATTATCGATATTATCGACGTTGTCAATATTATCGTTTTTATCAATATTATCGATTTTATCGAAATTATCGTTACTATCGATATTATGGATATTATCGATAATATCGATATTATATCGATAATTGTTTTAAAATTATCGCTATTCGATATTATCGATAATATCGACATTATCGATATATCGATAAATATTCCCAGCCCTATATAGGAGCCATAAGAAAACAAGTGGAGCATCGCCGCTCTAAAATGGTGGGTCATAAACAAATTCTGATAACATTAGTAAATTACTTCTTATGTGTTACAGTACCCCTGCAAAAATGTATATACAGAGTGGCTAGGAAAACCCCGGCCACTTTTCTTGCGGCGGTCAAGAGATGGCGCTTTAGTAAAGAAATATTAAATTAAAATACTGGCAACAACGCAGAATCCAAGACGTTTTAGTTATTAAATACGTCCCATATTAAATCAAAACAACTAAAACGTCTTGGATTCTGCGTTGTTGCCAGTATTTTAATTTCATCTTTTTTTACTAAAGCGCCATCTCTTGACCGCCGCAAGAAAAGTGGCCGGGTTTTCCTAGCCACTCTTAATTAAAGAAGCTACGACGAAAAGAAGAAAACGTTACTTTCTAGTTTTTGCGTGGATCTACTAGTAAGCTATGAATTTTATTAAACTTTTCTAAATGGCTATAAAATGGTTTCCTAAATATGCAACTTCTATCTCTTACCGTTTCCGAGATCTCAATGGTGAGGAGAATTAAAGTTTACTCCCTGTTAGGCGGGTGCTAGAGAAATATATTTCGTGAAACTTGTTGCATGACGCATAGCCCGTGTATCCAATTGATGTAGTGCAGACTGGCGTTTCTGTAACAAGAGAGCAGAAATAGTTGCGTATACAAATTTTTGATTTGATTTGAAAGTTTTGATGACTAGCGTCTAACCGGTCAGCTCAACAACCGTTCCTACACGGTCGGACTTGTGCAGTTAGTGCCGTCAACCAGTGAGTGAATGCAACTTTGTCGTCGTATTTTTATATGCATGTGCAGGGCTGATCCTGAGATTCTCAGCGCCGGGGGGTCGGGGGTACGGAGTACCTCCCAGTTATGGGGGCCTCCCCCGGAGTTTTGGAAAATTTAATCCACAACTCATTGACAAAAAAAAAGAATTAGCTAAACAAATCGGCTATATTGCCTGTATTGCAAAACACAAACAAAATTCAAGTAGTTGTATTATGGTATAGATACAATTTGATAAATGGAGACGTACACGTAGTGACGTACTTATTGTTACAATAATATTTATCCACGACCGGGAGTAAAAGTCGGTATCTATAGCATCAAAATTGTGACAGAAGTAAAGCATTTACTCTCTAGGAACGAAATAAGACAACAATTTCCCTAGGGGAGTTTTTATTTCATTTCATATTTGTTTTTGTAAACAAATGTCTGTTGTCATGGTACGTTGCATGGAAACATCCCAAAGGCTTCTAAATATTGTAATTTCGCTCCGATTTATTATAATTATTTATTTATGAAATTAAGTGTTTCTACTCCCGATCGTGGAAAAAATAGTATATACACCTCGGGAAAGACCGCCATTTTCCCTCAAATTACACCTCCGGAAAAATAAGACGTTTCTCTCCCTTAGTGTATAATACTATTATTTTAAAAGTACTTATATATTTTGTTACAGATTTTATTTTAGATTGCAATAAAAACGCATTATCTTCAATATGCTGGGTTGCCGGCCCCTGTTGAGTTTTCTTCATCCAAAATAAAATCCAAGTAAAAAAATTAAACACTTTATTTTAACTAAATTTTTAACATAGATACACGTATGTGCTTGTGCATGTACCTTCAACTATTACGAGTATAAACAATATAAACATAAATAAACTACACGTTTTATATAAAAAAATTAAAAATTGACCCTTCTTGATTTTTGGGAAGCAAATTTCTTAATAAGCTCACTAAAATCTAATAAATCGCAAACTGCGCTTTCAATAGACAGCAACGCCAAATCTATTTTGAGCCATAGTTGAACGTAAATAATTTTTAATTATTTTTAATTTCGAAAATGACCGGAGTTCAGTTTGAACATTGGCCGAGAGCAGACGTATAACAACACAGCTCTAGCTTTTAAAAGTAAAAACGAGATTTTTCGCCGTTTAAAACGGCAGTTTTTTGGTGCAATTCGATCCTAGAGTGAACACCAAAAGCAGGGTTCGTGAATTGATACCTGTGGCTCAACGTAGCAGGTAAAACAGGTAAAAAAATAGCTCGTCACGGAGGTCCTTTGTTTGGCCAGAATAAAGCAGGTGCATTTGAGTGTTTAGTGCGCCAGTGCTCAAAAACAATCCAACAAAGAGGCAAGAGATACCGGAAAAGAGAGGTGGAACACCTGGAATACCTGCTCATCTAACAACAGGTGAAAGGAAACCGGTTAACCCGCAACCACGCAAAGATAAGTACATACTCAATAAGATAGACTAGGCAAGTAAAAATAAATACCTTGTAGAAAACATATAGAATTCCTCCAAGATCAGGGGGGCATAGATATTAAACCACAAAAATAATTATAAAAATTGTAAAAAGTAGGAGCTTTATTTTATCTTATTTCATTGGTTTTGCAATAGAGCCGATTCTTGTCTAAACCCGGCAGCCACGAACACAAACAAATTCCGGGAATAGGGTTGCCAAACGCAAGGGTCGTAGAGCAGGTAGTATACTTCTAAGAAAGGGCTCTATTTTATGTAGCCGTGGAGAAAGAATCGCTTACAATTTAAACAAGCTATTTTAACTAAAGACTAAAATGCTTTTGTATAAGCCGGGCCTATTGAATTTCAAACCGAGGGTTAACACAGGAACAAAACAGTAAAATTACAATTTAACGTAGTTTTTTCAATGTAAATTTTATTTGATTATTGAGTTAATTACTTATTGATACTAGCATAGTGTAATGTGTATGTATGTAGGTATATAGGTATATGGATATATGTTATATGTATATATAATCTAACGGCGTAAATATATACGAAAGTGTACACACTAGCAAACCAAGGGAAATCATCAGAATCAGCACAGTACCTACCATGGAACAGGAAACAGTATATACGGACAGACACAAATTGACAGTGCGGAAAATCCCAGGAGATCGAAATTGTTTATTCACCGCAATAGCAGACCAAAACACGAATGTCAGGGCAACGCTAGAACAGCTCAAAAAAGAAGCTTTCATCTTAAGGAAAAAATCGTGTCATACATCAGGGAAAACCCACAAAATATCCAATTGCAACTGCAGGTAAATGTAAGAAACTTGGCTCCGCACATACTTACGGCCCAGCACTACAAACAGAAGCCTACTTAGAAGACCTAGGGAAAGAAGGATTTTGGGGAGGAGCCGAATCAATAGCAGCAGCAGCAGAAATACTAAAGGCGTCAATAGAAATACACTACGAAGCAGGCCCACCCTCCACACACACACACACACACTCCGGTAGACAACATTCAACCACCCAGGGCAATGAGAATAGCGTACAGGACATCAGGGGACGGTTCCAGAAATCATTACGACAGCATCACTACCAAAGAAGAAAAGAAATCCACGAGAAGTAGGAATGGAACGCTAAATATGATCATGCTAGATCAAAGAATAGAGGAACAAAGTGTAGTAATACCACCCGGACGATACGTAATATTAAGTAGTTTATTAGTTATTAGGAAATTAAGATATTTTCAATTTGTAATCTTAGAACAATAGATATGTGTGAAATAAGAACAATGTGAAACTTTGATACCAAAGTTTATTAAGTTAAAATGCATAATCGCATAACGGTCTTGGTTGCGTACTCAAAAACCCCATTAATGCGTAGCCTACTAACTACCCGGTGTTGCAGCAGTGGTGTCTTGCGGTATGCATTGCAGACATGCTAACGCGGTTCAACACCCCACCCGATCCCACCTGTCACATAAATTCCTACCTACCTACTGGCATGGGGTGGGCCTGGCGTAATCCAGGATCGACCCTCGAGTCAGCTCCATGTCAGATGATGATGATGATGATGATGATGATTTTCAATTTCGAAAATGACCGTTCCCCAGACGCAACTGTCACCGGCATGGTAAGTAAATTCTTAAAGAAATTACTAAATTACGTAGCATTTCCTCCATGTCGTTTTCGTAGATATATTTTAGCAGTCTCTCAGGATGACCATCATAAGTTGTACCTATAGCCTGTAATGATTTGATTTCTTCGAACAACTCTAAACCGTCTATGTCACTTTCATTAAATTGAATTGTCAGTCGGTTCGATGTGCAGATCTTTGCAATCCATCCATCCATACGTATATAAAAGCTCAAAGGGGTTTTTTCTCCGGTTCCTCCACCGGCTACCGCTTCACCAATTTGCACCATTTTTTTTCAATGAAAGGTCTCTATCCTCAGATGGAACATGAAACATTCTTATACTTTTATTCTACGTCGATTTTTCAATAAGAATTATTTTAATTCATAATATATATGAAAGTCTGCTAAACGCGCTTCACTTGTGGCGACATCTATACTAACGTCGCGTCTCCCTTATGGAACTAATGCATCGCGTGACTTATCATTTAGCCGATTCTGTCAACGATCAGTCTGTCAGAGCATTGTGCGCTGGGGTAACACTAGTACATATATAAAAGCTCAAAGGGTTTTCTTCTCCGGTTCCTTCAGCGGCTACCGCTTCACCAATTTGGACCATTTTTTTTTTCAATGAAAGGTCTCTATCCTCAGATGGAACATGAAACATTTTTGTATTTTTATTCTACGTCGATTGTTCTATAATAATTATTTTAATTTATAATAAATATAAAGGTCGGTTAGACGCGCGTCACTTGGGGCTCCATCGACAAAACCGCCGTGTCTCATTATTGAAACTAATGCATCACGTGACGCATTTAGACGGGTCGGCCAACGCGAGTCTGTCAGTACATTGTGCGCTGGGGTTTCACTAGTGTTTTAGTAATTCGTCATAATTAGAGTTGGGCAAATGCATATTTGCATCCTTTTTCCTATTGATCATAAAATGTTAATTTTTCGTATATACACGTTTCGTGATGTTTAGAGTCATAAAAAGTAAATTTTATTTTGCATATTTGGCATATATTACAACTTTACGGCATACGGCATATATTAGTGCATATTTTAGCTTTTAATGGCATGAAAATGCATATTCTAGCAAAAACAAATAAAATTTCAAATAAATTATCAAATAAAATATTCGTAGTTCTTAGAAGAAATTGCACAATTTCTTCTACTGAAACCACATGAACCCTAGGCTTGCACTTTCTAAATTTCCAAGTAGGGGTAGTGGAAATAAAGGATTAACTGACAAAGGTTGTATTATTTGGGAAGGTCTTATTCCTTAGGTACAAATTTCTTTGAAAATAATATTTGGAAGTTTTTCTTATACTTATTCTTAGAAATAGTTATTTATAATTTTAGTGCTTGGCTAGTTCATTTGTTGCCTTGACAGAGAGCTGTAAAGTGTAATTGTCCAGTTTATACCCTGAAAATGCCTAAAGTTGCTAGTTCAAAAAACGATTTAATTAAGAAGTGGTTGAAGCCGTATACATGTTTTAAATGCGATGGAAGTGTTGTGTTGTGCGTCATCTGTGAAAAAGAGGTATTTATCCGTTTATTTTAATTTTGAATTAAAAAAACTGTTTACTCTGTTTAAAGTTAAAAAAACTTCAAACAAGCCAAAACAGCGAGTTAAAAATTTAATACTAATTTGTTATTTGATTTTGTAATTAAGCAAACAATTTAAGAATAAAATTAGAAAGTTTTTTTGTGATATTGCAAAGGATATGGCACAGGCCACAGTGCACATTTAATTATTTTCCTTTGTGTAAGCTGTAGTAAATTGTACTTGAATATTGTTTTTACAGATAAACGTTAATAAAAAGTTTCAACTTGATCAGCACGTAGCCACCGGTCCGCACCAAAAAAGAAAAAATAATACAAACGAGCCAAAACAACAATTATTGCTGAACTGCTTAAATAAGAATGTCAACAATTTCAACGACGATTTGTGTAGAATGATGGTTTCATGCAACATTCCATTAAATAACATGGACGTTCCCGAATTTAGAAATTTCTTAGAAAAACATACAAAACAAAACGTCGTTTCCCGGAGAACAGCTTCCAGAACGTGCATTCCAAAATTATACGAAGAAAACCTTCAAAAAATAAGAAACGTTGTTTAGAATAATTGTATTTGGTTTAGTGTTGACGAAACCACCGATGCTAAAGGAAGATGTATAGCGAATTTTATTGTAGGTGTTTTAAACAGCAGTCCTTCTTCCAGTTATTTAATTGCTGTTAAACAACTAGAAAAAACCAACAATTTGACAATTTCACGTTTTGTCAATGAAACCCTTTCGTTACTTTATTTGCCAAATCAAATACCACCAGCAAGGATTTTATACATGGTGACTGATGGTGCCGCATACATGGTAAAAGCAGGTCAAAACTTAAAAATCTTTTTCCCAAATTTAATTCATGTAACTTGTTTGGCCCATGCGATGAATAGGGTGGCCGAAGTGGTTAGAACTGAGTTTCTTTTAGTCAATAAATTAATTAATAACGGAAAAAACCTATTTTTAAAATCACCACTTCGCGTCGAAGTTTACAAAGACTTGCTTGAAGATGTGCCCTTACCTCCACAACCAATTCTCACCAGGTGGGGAACGTGGATAGAAGCCGCTCTATTGTATTGTGAAAATTACAGTGAATTTAAAAATGTTGTTAACACCTTTGATTCAACTTCTGCTCAGTCTATAGCAGATTGTCAAGATATTTTAAAGTGTCCGGAATTGCAACCTCAGTTGTCCTACATAAAGGCTCATTTTTCGGAAATTCCTAGCATCATTAATAAATTAGAAACACAAAACCTGCTTCTCACTGAATCTTTAGAATTAATCGAAAATTTTCATTCAGTTTTGAATAAAAATAAAAATAAAATATGCAAAAAAGTTAGCAGCAAAATGGACGATTTAATTCAGAAAAACAGCGGACTTTCAACTCTGAATTCCATAAAAAATATTTTAAATGGAGATTTCTTAAGCAATGACCACAATGACGAATGTTTTGCAGTTAAAAATTCACATTTATTTAAATATTGTCCAGTAACTTCTTGTGATGTAGAAAGAAGTTTTTCCAGCTACATTAATATATTGGAAGATAAGCGGCAAAATTTTCTCGTTGACACCATTGAAAAGCACATGATTATTTATTGTAATAAATAGGTTGTGTTATTTATTGATTTTACTTGTACCTGTATTTTTGTATATGCAAATAAAAAATGCAGTTTTAACTGAAAATAATAATGCGTTTCTATATTATGTAAGCCCTTTTGATTTTTTGAATGTTGAGTGTTTGTAACTAAAAATAATGAAAATCATTAATTATATTTATCTTTTTCTTTCAACGAAAAATTACATTTGATGCAAAACGTGCTTTAACTCATATAATAATTACTAGTATTAAACTGCAGATTCAAATAAACATCAGATTTTCATGTTAGGCACTAAATAAACAAACTAATTTTTTTAGTGCATATCGCAAAAGGTTACTGCATATTCTTGCATATATTGAAGGTTTTATGCGGCATGTTTTAGTGCATATATTGACGGTTTTATGCGACATATGTTGGTGCATATATGCACTATCTTTACAGCATATTTGCCCAACTCTAATCATCGTTGAAACTATTTAAACTGTATATTAATTAATTAATTAATTAATATAAATATTAATCAGGGTAAACGATTATTGAAGGAATAAGATATGACGCTTGTGCTTAAAAGAAAATGTGTTTTCCGTGTTAATAAATTTTCTAAATTTCTCTGAATGGCGCCCCCTATCATTGGCGCCATTGTGCGGTGCACAACTCGCCCAATGGGTAGGATTGGCCCTGTGCATGTGATTCGTTTCAGCTACAAGTTTCACGAAATTTATTTCTTCAGTGTGTCACCCGCCTTTAGTGTTGGGCAAGTTTCCGAAATTTATTTTATGGAATGTTTCCGGTAATTTTCCACGGAAACTTTCCAGAATATGGAAACTTAAGGAAACATTGAGTATTTCTTGGTTTAAACTTGCAACTTGCGAATTGCAATTGAAGAAGTAGTTAAAGTGAACTTTTATTACTGTTCGAGAATTTCAAGTTTAGTTAATACATTGAGTTGGCATATTTTGGGGAGTTATAGAACAAATATAAGAATATGTAGACCAATATAATAAAGCCAGGCTAACATTAACGAGTATCAGTACATGTAAGGGTAAACTAATTTGTAAATTTGACAACTGAAATAGCTAATATTATCATAAAAATAGGTAAACGCATTGATGCATCTCGAAACACATTATGTATTCAACTATCTAACCACCAGACAACCCACATACTGGCCTATGGACAGGAGTAAAATTCCAGATCTGCTCGACTTTTGTGTTATAAAAAACATAGCACAAAATTACTTACGAATTGAACCATGTCTTGATATGACATCAGATCATTCCCCATTTATAATTACGTTAAGTACACAAATATCTATCAGGCCTAGACCAACTAGACTCAGTAATAAGAAAACCGACTGGGACTTATTCAGAGAAATATTTAACGAGAAAATAGATCTGGACATACCCCTCCAGACCATCGATGAGGTCGATGATGCAGTAGAGCACCTAAATCGTACTATACAAAGTGCGGCATGGGACTCAACCCCCTTACCGAAAGAGAGCAATGTGCATAATATTCTTCCTATGGTAGTAAAACGAGCAATAGCTGTGAAAAGAAGGCTTCGCAGAATTTGGCAGAACACTAGATCCCCGAATGATAAAAATAGGCTCAACAATGCAACACATAATTTGAAAGCAATGCTTCAAGACCATAAAAATCAGGCTATACAATATTATCTATCAACCCTCTCTGCCACTGAAGCAACAGATTACTCATTATGGAAAGCCACGAGAAAGCTAAAACAGCCAAAGCAAGCAATCTCTCCAATCCGAAAACCCGATAGAAACTGCGCCAGGAGCGAACAAGAAAAGGCTAACACATTTGCAGCACATCTAACAGATGTTTTTCAACCCTTTCCTTCTGAACTAACTCCAGAAGAAGAAGCTGAAATACAACTATACTTGGAGACACCAGATCAACTAAGTTTACCAATAAAAAAGATCACGATAGCAGAAGTAAGATCATTAATTAAGTCCGAACTAAATCCCAAAAAAGCTCCAGGCTATGACCTGATTACAGGTGAAGTCTTAAAACAATTGCCAAAGGAAGGATATAAACTAATAACGGCCATATTTAATGCGATTTTAAGATTGAGCCATTTCCCGGCCCAATGGAAGGTGGCCCAAATAATACTCATACCTAAGCCAGCAAAGCCTGTCGAAGAACCGTCATCTTATCGCCAGATCAGCTTATTACCAATAGTATCTAAAGTCTTCGAAAAGCTCTTACTAAGAAGAATCAAACCAATTCTCGACGAACATGATCTCATACCAGAACATCAATTCGGCTTTAGAGAGGAACACGCCACAATCGAACAGGTTCACAGGATAGTAAGCGAAATCAACCAGGCCTTTGAAGAGAAGAAATATTGTTCTGCCGCCTTCCTAGACATAGCCCAGGCGTTTGACAAGGTCTGGCATGCGGGACTACTGTTTAAGATTAAGAAAAACTTGCCACACACCTATTTCCAACTGTTCAAATCCTATCTGAGCAACAGACACTTCCAGGTGAAATTTCAAGATGTGCTAACAAAATTACACCCTATTAACTCCGGCGTACCGCAGGGAAGCGTATTAGGGCCCGTGCTCTACCTACTGTACACGGCAGATATACCTACCAACGGCCTTACGACCACCGCTACATTTGCAGATGATACTGCAATTCTTGCAACTCACGAAAACCCTGTTATTGCATCAGGAAACCTACAAATCTCTCTCAGCCAAGTGCAAGACTGGCTCCGGCTATGGCGTATAAAAGCAAATGGAACCAAGTCCACACAAGTCACCTTCACACTCAGAAGGGAAACGTGTCCACCAGTAACCCTTAATAATACACCACTACCGCAAGCAAACGAAGTCCGATACCTTGGTATGCACCTTGACCGTAGACTAACTTGGAAAAAACATATATTCAGTAAAAGAAAACAACTGGGCCTAAAGTTCTTCAAATTAAACTGGTTATTAGGACGAAAATCCAAGTTAGCTTTACACAACAAGGTACTACTCTACAAAAGTATACTCAAGCCTATCTGGACATACTATGGGGAACCACAAGCAACTCCAATTTGGAGATTTTGCAGAGATTCCAGTCTAAAACCCTGAGATCAATAGTAGATGCTCCGTGGTACGTTAGAAACGAAGTCATACACCGGGATCTCCGAGTGAAATTAGTGAAAGAAGAAGTGCAGTGCGTGTGTGCAAAGTATCTTTTACGATTAGATAATCATACAAACCATCTTGCTATGAATTTGCTGGATAACAGCAATACAGTTCGCAGGCTAAGGAGACTCAGCCCTCTGGATCTTCCGGACCGATACTAGTATGACTTGTGTGTTAAATATTATCTGTACATAGCTAATAAGTAATTCTTTTGGGGGAGCCTTCCACTGGGACGGCATCCAACATGTTCTATTTTTTTTTAATCCACCTGATTTACTTATTGCTCATCAGAGCAGATTGTAAATATAAATAAAGTTTAAAAAAAAAAAAAAAAAAAAAAAAAAAACATTATGTATTTCATTTGTTCTAAACAGTCGATAAAATATAAAGTATCCATTATTTTGGAAAATTTCCAGTGCCCGCAAAAATTTCTATTTTTTTAGTTTCCGATGGAAAGTTTCCATAGGACAGTTTCCCACTGGCCACTGCCCAACATTACTTCCTGTGTACAGTTTTTAAATGTAAAACATAATTGGGTGGTATGCTGCAGGCGCGGGGTGCGATTATGCAAAAGTCATCAGAAACAAATTTGTTAAGCATGCGATTATTATAAAATGATGATACATTTTGTGTTAAATATGTAATGCATAACATTTTAATTCGAATTTTGACCTTCTAGGAAATAGCCACAAATTACAGGATACACTTATAGGTTTATTCAGAAGCTGATGGTGAGCATCGGGTGGTACTATAATACAAATCTGTGAGTTAAACTGACATGTAATCCGTAATTTATTTTGTAGAACCAATGTCCGAATGTTCATTAATCACAACCACGAAAATTGTCGCAGTGTTTGTAAAGCGGTCATCTACTTGCAGTATTACTGAGATAAGTCATGCAAAACGTCAATTATAAATTAAACATTAAACTTTTATTTGCGGAAAAATACATGCCAAATTTTTTTTATAAAACCACTTAAGCAAATATTAAAAATTTAAAAATATTACTTAGCCAGATAATCAAGTAATATATCACTTATTGTTTTCAACAATCAACCTGATAAGTTAATATCAAATAAATAAAATAATATAAAGTGCAACAACTAAGATAACGAAATTTATATAAAGCTATTACCGTCGTAAGTTTAATCAAAAATACTACTAGGGTAGTTAAACTACGAAATTCTAACGGAACAGAAGATTACAAATTAGCATTTTTAATTATTTTTATTCCCAACTAAACTTCACTCTCATTATGCTTTATTTTTCAATTTGCCTAAAACTTTTCAAATAAATTAGATAACGATTTTACTACTTTTATATTTTTATTAATCAATAGCATCACAGTAGGAGTATAGTATCTATATTTTAATAACTTCTGTTTATCTAAATAACTTATCAATGTACATTGTACACCTGCCTACTAGTGTGAGGCAAAGAAATAAACTGGAGGTACATTGTCTCACTTTCTTACGGATACTTAACATTAATGCTACTTATTAACTAGTTTTGTAGTTAATAGTTCACAGTTGTTTCCGTTGTGCTATTTTGATCAAGTACTTTAACGATACCATGTGTTATTACTTATTATGTATAAAGAATGAAATTACTAATATTTATCTTTTTCTATTTCTTCTATGGAACGTTTGTCTTTAGTAGATGTTACGGGTTTAGTGGCACCAATTGTGTTCCACCACTGTTCTTCACCACTGGCAAAAAGAACATATATAACATTTGTTACAATTAATACTCCCATTGTAATCCAGAATACTGTTCTCCATTGAGTTAAAGTGTGCTATAAAGAAAAGAAATGATCTTAGTATAACATATCCACACAAAATATGTTACCGTAATTACATGACTTGAAAGTCCAAATAAATGTATCACAGTTACATCTTTACTTACATCTTCTGTGAGAGCTCCAATAAGATATGGTGTAATAATACCACTTATGGCACCAATACCATTTACAATTGCCATCAATGTTCCCGCAAAATTCGGTGACAAATCCAACGCGTTCACTTTCATACCACAATAGAATGTTCCCATGAATCCCATAGCAATAGTAAATAGTGCTACAGTTGCGGGTCTGTCACAACCGGCATATGATGCAGCCAGTATGAAAACTCCAGGTCCAATGGACGCTAATTATACATACAAATTAGTGAAATAACCACTTTTTAAAAGAAATTAACTTACCAACTGTTGTGAAAAACTTTCTTGCAAATGTAATTCCCATATAACCTTTTTTAATAAGCCAATCGCATAACCATCCAGATCCAATTGAAACAATCCACATAAGAACGTAAGGGAGCGACGACCAAAGTCCAGTCTCACTGATTTTAAACTTTAAGACATCCTTCATGTATTTAGGAAGATCCGTGACCATTGTAAAGAAACCCCAATCGTGGCCTATTTGTGCAGCAATCAGCGCCCAGAGTGGTACCGATGTAAATATTGCTTTCCATGGTATATCTTTTTTATCTTTAGATACATTGGCTACAACCAGTAAAACATATGAGTAAGATGGTTGAAAAATAATTTAAATACATTTAAAATGACATACCTAGCTCTTTGTGCAAATACTCTTTTTCTTTGTCACTTATAAATGGATGGCTGTCTGGATCTGAATAACATATCAAGGTAAATACAATGAACCAAGCAACTCCCATACCCCCAAACACGTAAAATACGGTCCCCCAGTCTTGCGTTGCTTCTATGATTGCACCACCTGCTGCATTTCCTATTACCGTACCTAAAAAGAGTATGAATTAAGTGAAATATAATGTAGTTCAGTTCAAAACTATAAATTTATGTACATTTTCCAACTTCTTAATGAATTGCTCTTTTAAAAAAATTAAACAATAACCCGCAATTATGTCCGGGTAGTAAAAACTCCTCGTCTTTTAAAATGTGAATTTTTAGATAAATATGAGTAAAAAGCTTTTACAATAACAATATTAATAGCAGCTACACCCAAATTAACAATTTCGAAATAATATTGCAATACTTTAACTAATAAGAATTAGTTGTAGAAATTTTGCAGTTATTTTTAATTGTAGTAACATTGATAGTAAAATTACTAGAGCTATTCTTACCAAGCAAGCTTCCTGCAAATGTAAGGCTACCTATCCGCGATCGTTCTCCTATAGGTACCCATTTTGCCAACATGGCATTTAAAGCAGGAAAAGTGGTTCCCTAAACAATCTTAAGTTACTATCAGAGTAATTAGTTAGTTAGTTTCTGCTTTTAAAATGAGATATAATTAAAAAGCCTAGTTGTTTCAAAGTACTTACCTCTCCCAAACCTACACAGACCCGAAGAAAGCATAACCATCCCCAATCACCTAATCTAGCTACTGGAGGTGTAATTAATGTAAAAATAGCTGTTGATAGTATTCCTAATCCTAAGGAATATTTGCCTCCAAATTTTTCTGCTAATATACCTCCAGGCATATGCGTAAGCACATAACCCCAATAAAAGGAACTTAATATAAGTCCTTGCGTTGTTTCATCCCAATCAAAAAGTTCATCGGGGTTCTGTAAGACAAGATTTTGTTAGATGTAAACATACATATAAAAAGTATACAATTTTGTTTTTAAATATTAATATTCCAATTTTATTGTTGGTAACTTTGGGGATGCGTTCAGCACCGAAAATTAAAAGACCCGCGTTTTTTTATTTTATCCAATTTCTATTTTTAATGGGCGTACTGGCTCCTAAAAGGTGGCCCCTAAAAATAGTTTTTTGTGATTAGTTAAGGAGACGCTTCACCGATTTGGATGAAATTTAGTATGCATACTAACCAAGTGAATTTGCATGTATGCAAACGACAATTTTATAAAATTCGCTAGAGAGCGCCAGTTACGGGCAGATGCCTTCAATTTTTCTTCAGTAACTCTTTTATGTAAAAAGCTTTTGTGGCAAAATCAAATGCAGAATTTGATTCTGAAAAAGTTATTCTCGTGTTTTTTTCGTACCAGGTTCACGAGATATTTCAACTTATTTCAAATTTTGATGGGCACTTCATACTTTGTGGGATAACATCTCAGGGTGGATTCAACACAATAAAAAAGTTTGTATGAACATGTGTCCGTAAGCGTGTCCTTACAGAGTTACAGTTTCCTTTTTGAGATATTTATGATTTAATACAATGGTGGACGCAATACATTTTTCAATGTTAATAATTTTTTTAAGATAATACAAAATATGGAAAAATACATCAGAGGAGTTGTTTGAACTGTCAATCTCTTGCTTCGATACATTTTCAACACCGCCAAATAAGAGAGTTAACCGTAGCGTTTATCTGTAACGGATTTCTTCTTATGTCATTACTAGCAGTTTGAATTTGTAGAAGCAATTTGGTGGGTTGATGCCAGAGTTGTTGTGTGATTTGATGGAGATATGTCTACTTTGACAAATTTTATAAAATTTGTATTTGCGGGAGCTGCAGCGGTCCAATCTCCAAAAAGACAGCATCGAGTTTGTCTCGAAATGGCACGTATTTTAGGTGTGGCATGCGTATGTGCTTATGTGATTTGACGGAGATATGTCCATTTTGACATATTTTATAAAATTTTATACAAATAGGTTACTGTATAAAGGCCTGTAACTGGCGTCCTCTAGCGAAGGGCTTGGTTAGTATGCATACCAAATTTCATTCAAATCGGTCAAGGGTCTCCTTGTGTAATCACAAAAAAACTATTTTTAGAGGCTACCATTATGAGGTCAGTACGCCCATTGAAAATCGAAATTGGGAATTAAAAAAATACGACTTCCTTAATTTTCAGCGCGGAACGTATCCCCAAAGTTACCAACAATATAAGAGGAGAAGAAAGTGTAAAATCATTCTTATTTTTAAATGAAACTTAAAAAACTTTTACAAGTCAACGTTACAATGCAAAACTATATGAAAATGTTGCGATGATTTTTATTTCTTACGCCAATAACAGATCCTCCACCACCCGGTTTATCTGGGTAAGTACAGCTATCATCACCTGCGGTCGAATTGTGGGGTTTTACCATTTCTGTGATAGCTATTGATAGAGCTATCCTCATAGTGTAAGCATTCAGAACTGCAAGAAATCCCATAATACCTACTACATAGCGTTGGGGAATAATGAAACCTGTAACAAAGAATATTCGTATTACAAATAACGATAAATAAGTTTCTTTATAAGTTCTAGCTTTAATAAATAAGTCATTAATAGTAAACAAATTAAATACATAATTTAAAAAAATTAGCAAATTTTAGTAACACACCCCAAAAAAAAATCGTTATTACTAAAGCTGGAGAATATGCTGTGCAATGTGCATATATGGAATAAATTCTGCCAAAAAACCGAGCATATATGAAATATGCGTCAACCTACTGCTATATGCACTAATACAATATGCCCTATATACAAAATGTAGGTATGTATGTCTCAAAAATCGTATACTGCATAATAACCATTAATTTTTTATGCAAAATTAATTCGATTTAACCCAACTTACTTATGTACAAAAACGCTTTGCTACAGAGTTACAACCTTACAAAAATGGAACACTGTAATCACTCTTTTATGGATAACTTTAGCATTAGTTACATTGAAATTTTGAAATCTTATATGTGGGCATTTTACATTTAGCTTTACATTTGCATGTGCATTTAGTATTTCTACCATATTTTTTTTTTTCGAATAATTGCACCAGACGTGTGGCATATTACGTCACGTTATATTATTTTTAATCTTTGCCATTGCTAAATATTTGTCTTAATATTCTTATTCTCCATACAAAATACACAAAAAATGTCCTGTTGAAAGTCGCTTAATCTAACGGGTTTCGAGATAATTCAATTTTAATGAAACATCTAGTCGCTTTTATATCTTTGATGGTGGCGGTACCTAGTGAAGGATCATGCAGCTATTGGGTGCCAGGCGGATAGTCACCGTTTCGGTCACCTGCTGTCGAAGTTGCTTGCTTTGTTACGGTACTCATGCTGGTATTGTCACGAAGTACCATTAAAAGTAATTCCTTTCGTAGTGTTATTTTTAATGACAAAGAAGGATTAAACTACACGCTTCAGTGCAGCTGGATTACATGATAGATGACTGCTTTTGAACCTTTATAAAAAAAATATTTCAAATCAAGGCAGTCCGAGTCCGAGTTCCAATTTGACTCTTGAGTCTACAGTTTGATTCGTGACTTCGTCTTACAGGAGTGGTGCTATTTACTGGTTACCTTTCTAGAGGATTTATTAGATTATACTGAATTATACCGTGTGTCGCAATTAAGATGAAGACAGCCTAATATTTTCATTATTTTTTGGAGTAGAAATTTGAATTTTTTCACAGTTGTAAAACTTCATAAGGTGCATCTTTTGAGGTACTCAACTCAAATGTAAGTTATCAATCCAGCCGACTGCGACCCCGTGAATTGAGCCAATTCTCGATATTTTGCTTCGCGTTGGTGATATCAAAAAATGTATGAGAAGAAGTGGTTTGGAATCCATTTCTGACCACATGTACCGAGCTGCAACGCAAAAACCGCATTTAAAATTTTTTAAGTAATTTTAGTTTAAGCAAAATATCGAATATTGGCTATATTCGCGAAGTCGCATTGGGCTGGGTTTACTTACAGTTGAGTACATCAAAAGATGCACCTCATAAAATTCTACGGCTGTGCAAAAATTCGAATCTCTACTTCTAAAAATAACGAAACTATCCGGCTGTCTTTATCTTAAATGCGGCACACCGTATTAAGTTAAAATTGTTTTTGTATTTCTTTAGTCGTATCCGGACATGATCATGTTTCCGGTTAATTTTAAATAAACCTGAAAGTAACAGGATTAGCTACGTACATAAAAACACTGTAGAAACAGCAATTTTCATAAATTTTGTACAAAAAAAACGATATTTTTTTATCACAAAGACTGTTAAATAACACCCACCAGAACCAAAAGAACAAATTGGCCAACCAATAAATTGG
The DNA here is from genome assembly GCA_958336395.1 of Ctenicera cuprea. Classification (NCBI taxonomy): domain Eukaryota; kingdom Metazoa; phylum Arthropoda; class Insecta; order Coleoptera; family Elateridae; genus Ctenicera; species Ctenicera cuprea. Next base: position 42,373,162 of record OY284489.1, on the reverse strand, counting down.
AGCAGGGCTAGCCCCATAAATTGTAAATTATCTAAAAATTTAACTTAGAATGTTATTCTAATATCAATCATGAGCAATTTAGCTTATACCGCAATGTTTTGTTGTCCCCCGTTTATTAAATTGTAATAACATCAGAGCGGCTGCTATTTTGAAGCTACAGAGTTTGGAAAAAAGGCGTTGGATTTTCCTTAAAATCTTCTATGAGATGTCATTTCCAGATTTAAAAATTTGGTTTTTTAAAACATTCTACTAAAACAAATTCAAAACTTCCGTTTTCGGTTTTCGGTGATTTATTAATTTATTCGCTCATCCCTAAGCGCATCTCTATTGGACAATCTGATTCGGTGGTATGGGGGAATGAACAACCCAACCCACCTACACAACCACAGAAAAACAATTTTGAAAAACCTTTTTTTTTCTAGTTACTGGAGGTCCAAAATATGTATTTCCGCAAAAATTTCGAAATCGAAAATTTTTCTGAACACAGTTCTTCTCTAAAGTAAAAATCGAGTTTGAAATTTTAACGAAGAAGCATTGTCTGCGATGTCAAAATACGAAATATTATAAAACTAGATTTCTTCTTCAAGAAATAAGAACGTGGAGAGGAGATCTTCAATGTAAACGGGATCGAAAAAGAAGCTCAGATTCGTATTCTACGCATGTCAAATAAGCGGTGCGAACGTGTTAAATGACAATAGCAACAACCTTCCATTGAAAACACACCGCTAGGAGATTTCGTTTTGCGCACTTACTCAAACATTTTATTTGAGCAATCGCCAAAAATGACAAAGTCCACAGCGCAAAATTGATCTTGCAATTTAAACGGATAAAAATTATCAGCGATTAGAAAATATTATACATCATAAAACTAGATTAATCCTTCAAAAAATAAGGGGCGTAGGGAAGTGGCAATCCACTTCAATATAAGGTGCCTCGAAAACCCCTAGATCACCGCCCAGTGGCGTAACGACGATTAAACGGGGTTAAGCAGTGCTTAGATGCCTGAGATGTTCGGGAGGTCAAAGAAGGAGTAAAAAGGTCAATTTTTTTTAAACTCAAATCAACAGTTTCAGCCCCAATAGAAAGTTTAGTGTAAGTCTATTGGTAAACCTATTAAAATATTTAAAAAACTGTTTATTTTTATTCTATTTGATATGTCTGTTTTGCAAATAGTACAGAAATTACTAGTTTAAAACTAGAAATTTATGTTTTGAAAACTTAGAAACTTCTACTTTAAAAACTGGTAATTTCAAGTTATATCTTTTTGCTGAAGCCCTTCAGGGCCATCGTAGATTATAAAGATAAGATAAAATAATTTTCTGTCATATCTGTGCTGCCGTTTAAATTTAAAAAAAAATCTATTGTGTATTGAACACTGAACTATACTATACTGGAACGCGCACTGGCGCGGCGGTCTCTGCCATAGAAAAGAAGCGAGCCGAGAGAGATAGCGCGCAAGGGTCATTCCTGTCCTTTTCCTACCGCTCCGCGCATGCGCTGCGCGAGGGAGAAGACAGCGGTAAAGCTGTCAAATCAAAACAAACTAACCCAATTTTAAAAATTTATGGCATCAAACTTAATTTTAAGTCTGTGAGTTTGGTTGCGTCTTATTGTACAAAGTGTAAATTAGTTTCGGATCATTTGTACTATCTACTATCCTATTTGTATTACTAGTTGTACTTAATGTTCGCATGTATTTATGTACGTTTTATTAAAAACATGTATATTCTCTTACATTCATTAAACCACCTTAATACATATTTCCCAGTGTTTCAAAAACGTGAGTTCCTTTTCAAACGTTGCGACATGACAATCGACTGCTCTGCGCATGCGCATACTCTCGAGAGTAGGACAGAGATGATCCTTGCGGCCCTCTCTCTCGGATCGGGCTGGCGGGCCGAGCGCGCGTTCCAGTATAAATATAGTTCAGTGGTATTGAATGATAAGACATTGAGTTGGCTGATTTTGAGTTGTTGATTTTTGTTCCCTTGTTTTTTAGTAAAGTTGTGCACCGAGTTATTCACTATAATTTGTGCAATAAAACGTTAAAACATTGCATGTTCCTTAAAGTACACTACAGATAAATGCACTGCAATTCAATTGGCGACGAGAAAAATTTAAGGAAAGTTAAGTCTAAGTTTAAATATGTATGACGCGGTAAATTTTAATGGGAAATTTAATGAATTTTATGCTACTTTTAAAATTCATTTGTATAATGCTTTTTGTATTAAAAAAAAACCAAAAACCCCATACGAAAACAAAACATTTTTTGCATTTTACAAACATTTTTTTTTGATAACTACCTGATATACGTTAGATTAGAACAAGGAAATGTTTAGCAGCTATGCTTAATTCTAAATTGAATTATTTCATTACTCATATAGAAGCTGCTATCAGGCTAGAATAATTCGAAGAAAATATTGATTATTTCAAAGTGCACTTAACGGAAAACACTCTCTTTGCAAACTTTATTTAGGCTTAGAGCCTTTTGAAAAATAACCGTATACAGGTCGTCTGTTTTAACCGGGACATTATAGAGATTTCGGAAACTATAAGAGAAATCTAGGAAAAAATACCCCAGGTTGAAACACCCGGAAAAATACCACAGGAAAACATTACCCACGAAAAAATACCCCGCAGAAAAAATACCCCACAAATAATCAAACCCATACACGAGGGTCCCAAAGCTTGTTCTGAATTTTAAATTCCTTAATTTTATTAATATTTTTTTGTTTGTCGGTATATCAGCCAAGTCTAATAGTTGAATTAAAATTCGTTCTGATTTTTTTAAAGGAGAGAAGCTCTCCCGAAACGTCAAAACCATTGATAATAAATAATCTGTCTGAAGTAAGCGCTTAACAATTCTATTGATTTAAGGATTTATGGGTAATCCGAATAAAAACCCACGGATAAAAAAGTCCAGAAAAAAAGTTAGGATAAAAAGCCAAGTGCATATCACAGCCAAGTCCAATAAAATATAAAATTTATTAATAAGTTCCAGCTTTACTTGGTTGAAGTTCAATCAATAATTTATTTTTTAAATTAAACAATTATTAATTTCAACAGTTTTTTTTAATTTTAGTTTTAGCCTTATACGTATTTCGACATGTTGACATGACGTTTTCAGAGGCAAGATTAAAAGTAAACAGTTGGGGTTGCTATACGCATAAGGATAAAATAAAAAACAGGTTAAAGTTAAGAATTGTTTTAATTACAATAATTTTTAATATAAAACTAACGAATTTAAAATTAAGAACAAAGTTTGGGACCCTCGTGTACGGGTTTGATTATTTTGTGGGATATTTTTTCCGTGGGGTTCTTTTTTCCTGGGGTATTTTTTCCAGGTTATGTTTTCTTGCGGTATTTTATCCGCCTACCCTATAAGAGATACAAAGTCGATTAAATCACGACGCTTGTGTAATGTGTAGGCGAAAAGGGTTAATTCTCCTAGATGAAGGAATGGAGTACATTATTGCTAACGTTTACAAAATGTGATATGAAAAATATTTCCACCAAAGTCCAAATTATACATACAGGGTGCTTCTTAATAACATGCTAATATTTAAGGAGGTTATTCTTGGGTCCATTTTGAGAAAAAAACTTCATATGAACATATGTCTTAAAAGTCTTATCTTTTGAACTACAGGGTGCTAAAAGTTTTAGGAAAAAATTCTTTTTTTTATGATAACTTTGGTATGACCCTAGATATTTTTGTGAAACGTAGTACGCATCTTCTACGCATTAAAAGGCATTTTCTGCTGTACAACATAATTTTTTATTCTTGCCAGTGGCGTTCGTGCGGGATTTGCACTGAATCATTTTAAAGAGAAAAGTGATACGCCCGTAAAGTAAAAAAAATTCTGAGCAAATCTGGTCTCTTTATTTTTTTTTCGTTTGACGTACGGTTTTCGCATAAAAATATAAAATTCATTCATTTGCACGTTGTTATGAAATTGGGTATTATCAAGGATTAAAAACATATCTAATTTTATAATTTTAGCGTTTAAAAATTAGTCTCTTAAATAAATTTTTGTTTAAAGTTACATAAATTGGTTTTTGTCGTAAGTGGTCTAGTGCAAATGAATGAATTTTATTTTTTTATGCGAAAACCGTACGTCAAACGAAAAAAATCAAGAGGCAAGATTTGCTCAGAAAGGAATGAGGATTTCAAAAATAATATTTACTTAAAAAAACGGTGGCGTATCACTTTTCTCTTTAAAATGATTCAGTGCAAATTATGTTGTACAGCAGAAAATGCCTTTTGATGCGTAGAAAATGCGTACTACGTTTCACACAAATATCTAGGGTCATACCAAAGTTATCATAAAAAAAAAGAATTTCTTCTTAAAACTTCAGTTCAAAAGTTAAGACCTTTAGGACATATGTTCATATGAAGTTTTTTTTCTCAAAATGGACCCTAGAATAACCTCCTTAAATATTAGCATGTTATTAAGAAACACCCTGTATACCGTGTTTGGTACCTACTGATGTAAGTTTATTTAATCAAATATATTATTGTTATTTGTTACACCCATGCTCATATTTTAATGCACATGTGTCTGCCTATTTAAAAATATCTTATTAAAATCGTAAAGTGACATTTTGACAAAACCATAGAACGCTGTTTATCGTAAATAAACAAAAACCTTTTAAAAGAAAATGCAATAAATATTATCTCTAAACATTCATCGTTAATAGATCAGTGCTTTTAGACGCTTTATTATCAGTGATAGTAATATAAAACCAGTATACACCTTTGCATATGTATAAGCTTAATACATTTCAACGTCATATGTACAATATAATATTGTTACCTATACGCAAGAGTTTACAACCATTTTTATATTTTTAGTAACAGACTCGATGCAAATAATAGTTTCCTACATATTTTTTCAACTCTACTATTTCAACTCGTTTTTTTTATAAATTTCGGAAATTTGGAATAAACCAAAATCCGCTATTAAGCTAACTTGCTTATCACCGACAGTATTTTGACGAATTTTGTTATGTGCTATCTGCTGTTCTTTAATCATGACCATGAGCTATCCTATCTTATTGTGAAAAATGTGTTTGCGTGAAATATCACAAAACATTTTCTGCTTTTAACTGCACTCGAATTGTTATAGCCGTTCTAAGTTTAAACGAGTATTACAACGAGTCGGAATGTAATACAGCCAAACCTGTCAATAATATTCCGATTTTATGTAGTAACGTCAAAAGTATTAAAAGAATATCATAATTCGAAGTTACACTGTTATTGATACAAAACGCTAGATTAATAGAAACTCGTGATTTGGGTTGCATATCGTATTAAGCGCATCCGGCGTTTGAGGTCAGGCACATTGTATAAAAGAAGTAATTATTTTAAAGTTTAAATTACTATGAGAAAGCCCAAAAACATATTTTAAACCATGGAACTCATTAACAAGAATTACTGGCCCTAGGCACGGGAAAATATTTTAGGTAACTTTATAACCGGCGTGGCGCTGGCAGCTCCGAACGTTTCCTCCGCTGTGTCGGTAACGGGAATGAGCTGCTCCCGGAAAGAAAAACTCCTGAAGAGAACGAAAAACAGCTCGGTAAGAAACCGAAAAAAAGGCAGGAAAAAACAGTCTCGGAAAGAAATTTTAGGAAAAAAACCCTCGTCAAATCTCCAGGAAAATTTTTAAAATATTTCGATAATTTTGAAAAAATTTATGGAAATTTAGAAAATCCTCGAAAAAACCTTCGTTGTATGATCGCATTTGCTCCAAATACTACATGAAGATTACAATACCTTTTTCTATAGCTAAACTTCGTATAGCTAGGAAAGTAAGAAGCGGGAAAAAACTTGGCATTTCTCCTCATTTCCAGGGGAATTTAACGGAGGTTTTCAAACAGTTTTTGAAAGTAATAAGTACGCAATAAAGAAATGTTGTTAGTCATTTGCATATATTTCCCAAATGTAATTCGCCCCTATTCATATACATCGATCAGCTAGAAAAAAAATCGTATCTCTTAATTATGCAGTGATCCACTAGCAAAAAAAAACACGTGCGTTTCTTTCTTTTTTAGTGTTTTTTTTCCTCCAGGAAATTATTTTCCTGGGTTTGTTTGTTTTCTCCATCAAGGATTTTTCTAGCGCATGTGCTCTTTTTTCAGGGATCTTTTCACAGTAAACCCTAAATGCCCCCCCCCTCGCAAACAATATGTTTTTTTCTCGTGGCATGCTATAAGTGTAACCTCACTTCAGCGAGCATTAATGATTGGTTTAGCTTGCGCTACCGAAGACGCACTTGCCATCTAAAAATACGGGAAACCTTGAAAGCGTTTAGCGTTCTTCATCTTATTGAATATTGTATGACTAACGTTGTTGTTCTGTTATTAGTTAAATATGATTATTATTATATTAAGTCACCTCGCCCGGCTTCGTATCTTTAACATCAACTCTTCGCAAGATGTTGATATCAAGATCTGCTTGAGCCTTTTAAATAAACAGCCACGAGATGCATGCTTCGGCCTCTGTGTTTGTGTTCCAAATGACAGCAGCATGTTACAATAATACAAAAATGGATTAGACATCATAAGATCCAGTTTCTGTGCAATATGAATTCGCCCTACTGTGCAAAGGAAAATAGTCTTTACATGATACCCTCGTCTGGGTTTGAGTGGCGAGGGGTTCCCATCACTAAGAGCTGAGACAGAGGGAAGGGCTCCGGATTTAATATATAAATTAGGTACTTCTTATTACTTACTGTGAAATAGTAAAACATAATATAGTTTTAGTGTTTTAGCAAGATACAGTATTCGCATCATATTTTTAAACTTTAGCTTAGACTTTCAGAAACAGTGTGCCATTTAAAAAAGAACTATGTTACTCTAAAACTAGAATAGTATGTGATACATGTGCAGTAAGTAATTACATTTTTAACTTTAACTCTTTTAATAAATTAAATTTTAATATTGGGGAAAAACTGCAAACCTCTAGAGAGAATATCTTGTTATTTAGTGACAAAAATAATATTATTATGTTATATTACATACAAAGTTAATAAATTAATAAAAAAAGCGGTGAATTAATTTCAGAAATACTATACCTACTATAATACCCAATCTTTCATCGAATACTTGAACTTATCTTGTGAATGAAAAAATACCTGTCTATTTTGTATTGTTATTAAGTCTGAGATAATGATTGTTTTATGTTATCTTCAAATGTATTACTTAATTTATGTTCTACTCAATACTGTATTCACGTTTATTGTTTAAAGTGACAATGATGATTGGAATGAACTGATTAAGGAGCAGTAAATATTGCAAAAACATTGTAAAATGCGTATGATTTATTATTTAAACTTAAAGATAAAAGTCAAGTTGCGGATAAGGAATATTGTTAAATTTACCTTTCTCACTGTGTTTTCTAAAAAAATATTTTAAACGACAAAAAAGCTTTCTTACATTTGTTTCTTTCATATTTGAAAATCGTGTTAAAGTTGCTTTATGGTAATAAAACTGTAAAGAGACATTTAGAAGCTATCACTGTTATTAAGAAACATTTGGGACCATTAAAAATATTCCTTATCATGATCATCAGCCTAATACAATGCAAAAAACACTTTAATTGGTAGCGTAACAATTAACTTAAAATGTACGTTGGCAGTTGTTTACTTGATAAAACTGATATTAACGTCATCATGATCACCAGGTATGTTATATATTGGTCATTACCAAAGCGCGAATTTCAAGCATTTTGCTTACGCTCTATTATCGTAAGCAAATGAAAATCCTTTTGTATCTCCACGATTCATGAAGAATGTAATCATTTGACACCACTATTATTTTGATTATTTTCTCTATTTTGCTCCTTTAACCGCTTATATGCGTTTATTTTAGCTTTTATGCAGCTAGTTGGTGCTATTTTCATAAAGAACTTAACATTTGCAATTTTTAAATTGAAAAATTTAATTTTAAAACTAATTAATTTACTATTTTTCCGTTTAAATGACGGCGAATAATACACCGAATGTTTACACCACATCCTTCAAATCCTTTACTAGACCAAACAAACATATTTTTTATTTATAAGTTCGAGCTTTACTCTTTTCGAGCAATTCTTAACTTCAACAGGTTTTTTGTTTTAGCGTTATACATAATATCGACATGCTGACGTGTCATTTTCAGAGGCAAGATTACAAGTTGGTGTTGCTGTATGAACAATAAAACTTCAGAACTTAATCTTGGTTTTCTATATCTGCGTCCAGCTGACTTGATTTTTCGTTCCATTAATGAATGAGCAAATTGATCTCTTAAATTTACTAGTGATGCACAAAGCAAGACAAGAATTAAAACAACGTCTTGTCTTACAAATTTCTTGCTAGCCTAATTCTTGTCTTGCAAGCTTATTTCTTGTTCTTGCTAGTTGAGGGATTCCCCGAGCTATCGAGTCTCGACAAAACGGCGCCGGCTTCCTGTAGCGTACGCCTACTCGTTAAACGCGTTAAACGCTTTTGTACCGCGTAGTACTGACTAAAAAACTTTTATATTTTGTTAGCGCGTTTGGTAGTTTGTAGACTAACATAGATACTATACTTGCATATATTTTATTTTGGTTTCTTTGCACTACTAATTTAATTTTTGTATTTTATCGGTGCGTTCCAAATGAAGCACATATTAAACAAATAGCAAGAAAAACGTTATTTATTTATTTTTTGAACTGTTAGTTTTGGACTTATACATCTGCAGTTTTGCGAAAAAACTTGGTTTTGATATTACTGATTTTTGTATTTTGTTTGAAACGCACTGCTTATTAATAGTTATCTATATTAAATTTAGAACAATTTACTGGCTTTGAATTTATTAATCAGATTGGAACCTACTTACAAAATGTGCTTGTTCATTTTTTAATTGGCAGGGGCTATCCTATTGCCTAATCATGAGTCTATTATGAAAATAGCTCATTTGTCGCTCATATTACATTGCAACAAAACTTATAAATTATTATTTTGCACTACAGTATCATTTTGTTTTCACACACCCCAGTTCCAGAAGCGTTAAAATCGGCGTTTTTTTTTTGTTTTTATGTATCTACATAAAATAAGAAATCTTGTTTCTTGCAAATGTCTTGACAAGAAATCTTGTTCTTCCTCCAGCTAGTTTTGTCTTGTCTTGTTTCTTGCAAACCTACTTCTTGTTCTTCTTCTTGCAGCAAGAACAAGACAAGGACAAGAAAAAGCAAGACAAGAACAAGAAGTTCGTGAAACACTAAAATTTACTATTATTGGACGTTTTGGAGTGAGAAATCAAGTGACTGGAGGTAGATATAGAAAACCAAGATCAAGCTATGAAGATGTATTGTTCCTATAGCAACACCAACTGTTCACTTTTAATCTTGGCTCTGAAAATGACATGTCAACATGTCGAAATACGTATAAGACTAAAATAAAATAAAATCTGTTAAAGTTAAGAATTGTTTAATTTACAATAAAACAAACAAACATCCCTCAGAGAAACGTGCGCTCGGGGAATCAGAAGTTCTGTGTTCTATCGAACGCCACACGCAATAGTGTATCGCATTTATTTGTAAAAAGGCTAAAAGCTTTGTTTTGTCCTGTTGTTGTCTTTATTGAAAATAACAAAATGTTTTGCAGAAGCTGCATGAAAACTGGAAGTTACGCCTTTGTAATATTTCTTGTTTATAAAACCTAATCAAAAACAATTCTGTCATTTTCCCATAATATGCTTCAGTTAAATTTTTAATAAAGACGTGGTTTGAACGGTTTTTGGATTGAAATATTTGTAACAATACCTTATTCTGATGGAAAACTAATAAATATTTTGGCGTTTTTTTTATTTTGCTTATTTTGTGATTTTTATACTTTTTTTCTGATTTATCAAGCGCATATTTTAAAAAAACAAATGCTAATAAATCCGCCCTCTGGTCATTACTAAACCCTTCTTATCATTTTTATTGAGCGTCGAAAAATGAAACTTAAATAGTAAGTAAATGCAGTAACTGCTGCGAATTTAAACGGTTATAACAGTCTACTGTTCTATTTTTAAGTCCTATTTTCAGTACAGCTTTTATATGGCAGAACGTAAAAGCAACTAGAAATTATTAATAAAACTGTTGTACGGTTCTGATCGTTGTGCCACATTATTTTTAAATAATTTGTAAAATTTATTAATTAATTGTATCTGTTTTTTTTACATAAATATGAGTTTTTTGCGTAATTTACAAAAAATATTCCGGTACCGGGAATCGAACCCGAGCCTCCTGGGTGAAAGCCAGGTATCCTATCCACTAGACCATACCGGATGTTTGTACTTATAGCAATAATTTTGTGCTTCGTCCATTGTTAATACATGTTTTTGAAATAAAAATTTCATTATACTGTTTAACTGCCTCTATTATAATATTGTGTATGCGTATACAAGTATAATATTCGTCTAGCAAAGAATCATCGCTCTTTTGCTCGTAATTTAATATGCTAGACACCGTACAAAAATTATTAATACTATATAAATTTTTTACTCAAAAATCAACATAATCCAAGAAATAATTTTTATTGTCTAAATTGACTACATTCAGCATGAATCCTTGTTGCGGCGAAAAGTTCTATTCTAGAACGCTCAATGTAACCAAAAATATCTGGAAAATTGTAAGCAAGGGAGATATTTTATGGATTATTGCAACGAACATTGAAGCGTTTACGCGTTTTAAATGTTAATTGCACAATTACCACAGCGGTTGTTACTATGGCAACATAATAAACAAAACATAGTGGCAAGAGCAACTAGGCAAAGTGGTCAGTTTATGCGCTAAGCTCATATCTCAACTAGTCAAAATGTAAAAACAGCCAACATAAAAATAGTAAAATTGGGCAAAGTGGGTAATCGGATTAAGAAGCATTTGTCCTGAATTCTCGAGAGAGACAAAATTACTTCTTAAACTATTCTGCTAGATTTCATATTTATAAAAAAGAGTTTATTCCACCATAGTTTTAAAACGTATAGATACATACTTAACTACTTCATTTGAGTTAATCAATGAATTTTTGATTTTCATTAACTGCTTGCACCCAAAAATAACATTTACACTGCAAACGAACAAAATAGGTCTATTAACTTTTTAGATTTAAACGTAAAAATTAATTCAAATAATAAACTTAAATATTCTGTTTATAGAAAACCTACACAAACAGACATTACAATACCACACGATTCTTGTCATCATAAATTACATAAATTAGCAGCATACAGGTCCATGATACATAGGGCTCTAACGGTTCCTTTAGGTGAAATTAGTTATAATAGAGAAATTTCGATTATTAAACAATTGCATACAATAATGGTTATAATACTCAATTTATTGATATACTAATTAAAGAGGAAAATTCATCAGATAAAATGAAATACCCCTCAATTCCATATTTTGGCAATAAATCAGAAAAAAATGCCAACAAATAAAAAAAACAAATAAATGTAAAATAACTTTTAAAACAACAGAAACCAATTTAAACACTTTGTTTAATGCTAAAGCAAAAACAGACAATTCACTAAAATAAGGCATCTACAAATTAAATTGCTCGCACTGTAATTAGGTCTGTATAGGACAAACAATTAGAAACTTTGACATTAGAACGAAGGAACACGTACGCTGTTACAAGTATAAACACCCCCTAAATCCAATTACGCTAAACACTTATTAGAACACAATCATTCAATGACACCTAATAACACTATTACATTTTTACACTTTTGTGAAGACAAACGTAAGTTGGATATACTAGAAGCATTTGAAATTCACAAACATTTAAAATATGTACCTTTAATGACTGAACAAATTGATATCTTAAATTCACCGTTTTGAATTGAGAAATCAAGTCATCTGGACGCAGATATAGAAAACCAAGATCAAGTTATGAAGATTTATTGTTCCTATAGCAATTGTTTACTTTTAATTTTGCTTTTGATAATGACGTTTAAACACGTTGAAATACGTATAAAGCTAACATAAAAAAACCTGCTGAAGTTAAGAATTGTTTTATTTACAATAAATTAACTACTTGCGCCAAGCACGAATTCGTTGTCGTATCGGTGGTCTAATTTGATGCCCAAATGTATGGAGGAAACTTACCATCATCCTCTGATATGTAATTTTGAATCAAATAATTTAAAGAAGTTTGGATGATTACTAAATGTTAAGAAAGATGGCTTTTCTTTCCGTTTTGCCTAGTTGGACTATCATTACCGAGCTACCTACTTAAGCAGGAGATTAAAAAAGCGACCATTTGCCCAGTTGGTCTACTGCGAATATATTGTTATTGAATAGTGTTTAGTTGGTAAGTGCAACAGGCAGCGTGGTGTATAAATACATAGTGAACAAGTATTGTCCATAGACCTAGTACAAGTGAAGTGGACCGATGCAAGGGAGAGCGGAACCGTGCCAACCACTTTAGCAGGCGTGAGAGAGACGCGCTGAATAGTGGGGTTGAAACGTTAGCATATGTACGATAGTATAGCAATTCAGACAGTTTTAAATTAAAAATAAAGGTGTGGGTATGTAATTTACCGTAACAAAAATTAGTGCACAGTGAAAAGTAAAGTTTATTTATTGGAATCATTTGAAATTATGAAGTTTTCAGACTTTTATTTATTTTTGTTTTCGTTAAATCCAATAAAATAAAAGACAAACTTAAATTTTTTATTTCAACTCAAAATAAAGCACAAGAATTGTCGCAAAAGAATAACATAACATTAGCATATACTCAATAAAATCTAAAAACGAAAAACAAAAAATACATTTAAATATGCTTAATAAAATTCAGGAATGAAAAACATAACATTCAAATGCAATAAAAGTATCGCAGTTTTAAAAGTCTAAAAAAAATAAGAAAAATATTAATCTCGCATTAAAAATTTATTTCGGCCGACCTGTTGTAATAAACGAATCTACAATTTATTGGTATCAATGTTGTGGTTCAGATGAATATTTAGTAAAGCTAAATCATTTACCCTTTTCTGGATATACGCGCTCACGATAATTGGTTTGGTATTCCTCAGCTTGTTTATTGGGTGCTTTTGATAATTTTATCTATTTTCCACTAATTACACTTGCTAATTACCTACAACCTGCAAGTCGTCGACTTGAAGTCGTTCTTTACATAAATAAATGCGATTTTTCGGAAATTGCCTACAACCTAAAGTTTATTAGTATTTTTGCGAGGGTTGTGATTCACCCATTGTTGCATGTTTTTAAAATCAAATTTAAATTCAAATGTCAACCAATTCATTATTTAACCTCGATTACAGAGCCATCTGGTGCCAAGCATAGGTAACAACATCAAATACCCAACATCGATTGCAGCGCCCCCAACGTGCAACTCGCATATTGCTGGCACTGAAAGCGTTGCCGTTTCGAGATATTTTAAGGCTAATTTAGTTTTCCTTATCAGTTTACTGTTCGCATAAAATGGTACCATAACAATCTGCTCAAAGCGTTTCTTTTTTTAGGGAAAACTCAGCCCCCTTAATTTTTCTCGAAAAGAGAGGGGCCCCTGGTACTAGGTACATATGTCTAGCGATAACTACTAGACCATGTAGTTATGATGTAATCGAAAGCTACAGGCCCAGTCCTAAGACAGGTACTATAACCAATTTGTGTTTTTAATAACACAGTTCTGGCCACTGGCTCTACGAATAGTTGTATCGAGCTCGGAAAGATCGTAAATTTAAGCTAAAATTCACAATTGCGTAGATGTGCCTTTTATTGATAAAAACAGTTTCAATCTAATGTTAGGTTAAAAGAGCTGCATTAGCGACGTCTAGCGACAGATCGCCGTACTCTTTAGGTCGTTGATGTTTGTACACTTTGCGGAAAAATATCTGAGTATCATTTTATTATTCATTGTATATATTCATTATTTTGTGTTATTTTTAGTATTAATTTATTAAATTGTGTCTAGTTTTGAGTTTTATATTATGATTATTCATTATAATAGTAATTAAAATTAAAAGAAACCAAGATAAATGATTGTTGTTATAAGTAAAGTATTCATTTTTTAATATTCTATTTTGTGTTGGAGGGGGTTGGGGGTCTGTATGCGCTACTGACCAAACTTTGCACCCAGCCTTGCAAACTGTAGGACCTGCACTAGAAAGACCAATCGCCTATTTCAGAAAAATAAAGAATTGGTTAATTTTAGTCACATAACGTGCGAGTGCTATAACTTTAGCTAATGATTTGTTTGTTACTTTATGAAATTGTTTTGACCCAATTAATGCTAATGCTGTTACATAAATAAAAATTACTTGTACATCATCCCATTGTTTTAAAAATAAAATAATGTTAAGTAAAATATGGAGCGTTAGCATTTAACATTCAACGATGCTAATTTACATGCATACTATATAAATGCTTAAGTTTTTTATGTTAGTTAATCACTAACCACAGTAAGTTATGCGTATAATATAAAAACAAAATTACAGTTATAACGTGGATATTTATTATCATAAAAATGGACGAAACAGGTCGCTAGTACTTTCCCATACTTTTTACGTTTAAAATGTTCACGCGCCAATAACTGAGTAAATAACATTGTCTTTACAAAAATTAAAGCAAGAAAAAAAATTTAAAAAATAGTAACGCCTCAGCGGTATAATTTGAACTTGCGACAGCCTGTGCAATACGATATCGTTTACCGTATAACCATAGTGCTATGATAGCTTTAGCTAGCCCCATAGGGTAGGACCATGGTAATGTATGTCGTTTTATTATTTACACCTCGCCTTACTAACATATCATATATCCAAATTTGAAAAACATGGTAAATTAAAAAAATTTCCTTAGTAAAACATAACATTTTCCCCCAAAACTACTTTAAAAATTTAATATCAAAAAGTTTTGAAGAAATTTAGCCACAAGAGATATTATGTAAACTAGCTTTTTAGTAAGACGTAGCCCCCTTACAAAAAACAGCGATTTTTTTTGTTTGCGTCGTTCGCCGAGGATAGCGAGGGGGCGCATGTATAATATTTTGGCGCGGGCGCAAAGATTCCTAGCCGATGGCAGGTTTTAGCTAAATAAAAATTTTCTGAGAATGTTTAAAATATTTTCATTTTTTAGGGGGTCCTAAAGGGTTATTAATTATTATTAATAGAAACTAACAAAGTTTTGTCTAATCAAGTATTTTTTTATATCGTAATAATCAAAATTTAATGTTAAAGGTGCGTCGTATTTTATATTTCATATTCCCATATTGCCCATATTACACAATTCAATTGTTTGATAATAAATCTGATATACCTCAAGGTTTATTCATAAGAGGTTACAAAGTGATAATAATACAAATACTCTTTTCGATTTGACACGTGTAATTACTGCATTATTAAATTTTGTTCGCCATTTGGTTCTCTAAAAACAAATTGTTTGAAAATATATCCATTCAATAATTTAACATACATGCACGAAGAATATCTGGTTTATTTTTAAGCTTATTCGTGTTTGCACTATAAAATAAACGAATTACTTAACCTGTACTTTCCCATACGTATAAACAATAATTATACTTGTATATATCTAATGGCAACAACAGCACCTCCAAAGAGAACTGTTTTGAGTTGTAGGACATATAAATATAAACCCCTCATGGCAAAAGAGACAACTAACAACAATTCATAAGCTACTTGCGCAGAAATTTCAGGGTCCTGTATTAGCAAACTAAAGTATCATTTATTTGGGGCACAACAATTTTTTATCTGCCCTAAATTACTTTAAGTAATAATCTCTGAACATGTATTTATGATCAACACAGTCATATTTACTAATTTTGTGATAAATAAACTACTATGCCGACGTTATGTTCTGGGAACTTCTCGGTTCTGCCTACTACTATCACCTGGTTATACTATGTTCGTTTTTTACTCACTACGAGCTTCGCGATCTTCCTAGTGCACTCTTATGCTGTCATCGAGTCAACGCGGCGCCTCGTGCTCTCGAAATGGCACGCTAATAGGTGGTCCCGGACGTATACTTGAACAAGTTATGACGGATAAACGTTTTTAATAAATAAAATCGATGTTTTTATTGTTTGGAAAAAGATTCCTCGAGATTAAAAGGTCGTCCGCGAAACGACAAATTCGTTTGCCAAAATTAGGGTGGGAAAGACAAATTAATCCTTTCTAAATATTACTGCTTGCTTCTAAAAAAAAAGTAAAAGTTAAGTTGTGAATCTTACTCTACTATGCGCTACTCATGCGCAATTTAACCTAAACAGAAATGTTTTAACATTTCCTATTTATTAAAATAATATTCAAAAATTCATAGAAGGCGTCACAGAAAAATTAGCGAACTGGAATACAAACCAAATTGTAACTCATCCCTAGCTCTATAAGCTTTAAAATTTAGAAAAAATCGTGGATCGTGTGGCCAATTTTTGGGCAATATATTTTTGAAAAATGCCCAAACTATTTTAACTTCGGAGTCTTCATTTGTACAAACATGTTTTTACATTGTAAGAATTTGTTGCTCTAGGGCTATTATAATTTCAAAATTGATCTCGATCTGTTTCTACGTTTTTTTTTAGTAATAAGGCGTTAAACTCAAAATCTTCAAAAAATCGCAGCGGCCGTCAGTTTGAGGCTAGAATGATCGCCTAAAATTTTTCAGTTTTTCTTAGCGCTGTCTATCATTACATCGTTTTTAAATAAATAACAAGACAGTATTGTTTATGCAGCTGCGTATCTACATAATAAATATGGATCCCTTCTATCTGTCTCAACTTTTAGTGGTGAGGGACTCCCACTACGAGAATCTACATATTTAGGCGGCCCTTATATAAAAACCATTTTTCTTTGTAGAATGGACCGCTATATTATTACATAAAAGTGGCCTCCCATGGAATTTAATCTACTGATAGCTCATTACAGGAAACAAAATCGGATGAGCAAATATCGCTGTAATATCAACATTATTAACAAACTTTTACTGCATACACATATTGCGTAACGCAGAAGAACGCTACATGCTTGTGTGGGCTACTTGCGGAACTTGATAACCCAAATATTGTCTTCTCATAAATTACTATTATTTCTTTGCAATTCTAAACTCAGCAATTATCTTATGCATAACACCAATAGTACTATGATTTTATAATTTTTAAAATTCCAATATTCATTACAGGTTTGACTTATTCCAGAGAAGGACTGCTGTCCCATTTCCTTCTCTACCGGTTGCTATGGGGGTAGCTATGAATTAAGACAGGGCCAGGAATGATTATTCTCATAAAATTATTTATTAAGTGATAACTTTTAAAACATTAGACATAAGGTACCTTACGTGCCAACCTTAACGAAAAATCTCGATGTAGATGTTTATAAATATAAAAATAAAAATACTTTAGGATGTAAATATATATTAATATAAAAAATTAAATTAATTTTTTCGTGACTGTTATTAATAATATATAAATATTATTACGTTTGTGGGTTTTGATTTGATTAATACCCAAAAGTAATGATGTGTGAATAAAACATAATAACATAATAATATAATCTGATGAAAAAACTACATGTTTATAAAAACCAAAATACATTTACGTGAATACAAGCAGACTCCTTATAACAAACCCCATATTTAAAAATAAGCTTAACTACGGCTTAACAGGGTTGAGGAAGGCATAACGATGTCGAGACTTGTCAAATTATCCGTTAACCCAGTTGCATGGAGTTAACTTATACATGGCTGGTACAACTGAGGGCTGTAGGCTCTGGACTAGCAGAGGACTAACTTGAAACCTCTCATGCAAGACTTTATACACCAATCCCTAAGGGTGTCAACTTAAATATATCTTTATATAGCTCAGTGCAGCTGCATAATTTGGCCTTCCTCAAAGTATCATCAAGTCTAATTATAGTCTTTTGAAATGAACAACAAGTTATGTTGCGGAACTCAATTACTTTTTATTAAACCTGAGAATTGACTAATACATAATTTAGTTCTTTAAGATAACTAATTTTCACATCATGACACTATTAATGTGAAATTTGCTTTTCCATTGGCCGATACGGCCACAAAATTGGACATCAAAATTTATTTACTTAATCTGTACAAGAGATTAAAAAAAACTAATCCTCAGCGGGCTGTGGAATTCAAAGTCACGTCGTCGCTAGAATTAGTAATTGTCGCGAAAACGACAGAAAGTATAGGATCTTGCTAAAAATGAAAAGGAAGAGCGAAACCCCGTAAACTCGCGGGCCAAGACGATCGCCTTCAGCGCTTTTTCTTGGAGCCGGGTCTGCTAATATAAGGTTTAGAAATTTCATTGCAGCTGAGATTTTATAAGGGCAGACATCAGAATAATGTTTTATTACCTACAATTATCTTATTACCTACACGTACTGGATTACCATTTAGAAAAAAAAGATGTGGGGCCTAACCCACGGGTTCCGCTAGTTGGTTTTATAATGAAAAATATTAAAACTGATAGCAAACTAAAAATAATAATGCTAAAACGAATAATTGATTAAAACAGTCTGTTGATAGGTTTGAACATTAATTATAGTTATGCAAACGATATACATATAAGTAAACGGGCAAGAGAAATAAATAAACTCTTTAAATTTTGTTTAACATTATCATTATGTTCTTGTTTCTATAATTTAACATATCTCAATAAATTTGTTATTATTAGTAGGTTAAGTTGTATATGCCATCAATTTTGTTACATAAATTCAAATATTATTTAGAAGAATTTACAACAGCAAGTCATTTATTTCACACAAAAATTTGAAGTACTTAAAGTAACCTACTTAAATACTTGTTGTTTCTCGTTTGTAACAATAATAAGGTTAATCGAACTTGTTAAAGATTTTGTCAGGTGTTACTCAGAGTTTGGCTCAAAATTAGGACAAAAATATAAGACGTTTATCAGATTTTGTTTTTAAAAGAAAGTTTTATCGCAATTTATTTTATACTATTTTCTTACATACTAAAACTATCTATCACTCTCATGTTAAAAAGCAAAGGTTTAAATTTACATAAAACAGGAATAACGAAAAAATAATTCCATGGAAACGTGATCTTATTAGTTATTAATCCACGTGTTTTAGAAAGGTGTGACGATCAGTTCGACAAAATTTTGAGAATTTTAATTATTCCGTTGTTATTAATTTTATTACAAATTTTAAATTTAACGTAAATTCCTTTAAAGTTACAATAATTATTTGGTAATTAGTTTTTGTTCGAACGCTAATTTGTTCGACTTTCCTAGAATGAACGACTAGAATTTATTTATAATACTATACATAATTTAAAAATACCTATGTTTTTTATATTTGCCATTTATCATAAATTCATAACTGCTTGAACCTACACAACTAATCAAATGCAGTTGCTTAGCCAATAATTGCTAAAAACGAATACTTACATTTTGAAACGGTTAGTCTCCACCCGGTTAACATTTTGGTGAATTAAGATTATTTCACAAAAATACACAATATTAAACAAAACAATATAACTGAAATTAAATTTAGTTTAATATAAACTATTAGATTTAACTTCAAATTATAGATATATACTGTTCACTACTGATTAAAATTATAGCTACTCTACTACAGTTAGTAGTCAAATGAGGTTGTTAAGAGGTGCGTAACGTATTATATCGAAGTTTAAGGACAAAGGTGTTCTCTTCATAAATATATTAGTTAAACTGCCACCGTATCTAACACAATAACAGTTGATAATATAGGGTAAATTTTAGGGATCGAGAGGTTGATAACATTATCGCTACATACATATATGTATACTCTGGGTAGCTGATATCATTGTTTAAAAAAATTACGAATTTTTTAACAATTTTAAGCTACATCATTCTGAACAAGGATAAGAACGCTGTTGAAGTTATATAATCTCATTGTTCATCATTAAACTATCGCGTATATAAAACTATTAAACATTAATAATGCCAATATAATATAAATAAATTTAGTGTATTCTGAACCCCAGTTTTACAACATTTTTATGTTAGTGTTTAGCTAGAATTCAATTAAAAGTTCTATTACATGCAAAGTTTCTAAGTTTCTTCGGTAAACATATAATCTTATTCATGTTACTGCATCAAAAGTTTGTTTTTTTAAGAAACTAATACGGGAAAATATAAGAATTAACAACCACTAAGAAAGAGAACCATTGTAAGTTAAAGGATTTTATTAGAATTCGAATTATAACTGTTGCACTTTGCCTGGACTTTCTTATACTTTAGAAATTGCCTTATTATATTTCAAAAATGTGTTTTTAATTTTGTTAACAACGTTTTACGCACGAACAGTGACTTGTAACACGTAAGAGTGCACCAATGCGACCACTGTACCGCGCGTCTGGCAATAGTACCGGCATTTTAGGTTCTGACTTGTAAAAAATACTGTAAGGTATTGCAAAGGTGAAAATTACTTTGAGATACTATACATTCCCCGGAACAATAAGTATACGCCATTAATAGCGCCTCATCAATAGCGCCGCTAAAATAGCGTAATCAAAAATAGCGCCGAACAAAAATATCAGCAGGCAAAAATGTCACTTGCATTAATAATGCTTTTAAAAATGTCGCTGGCACAAATAGCGTCGGTCCAATGTATCGCCGAAAAAGTATGTCGCCGGCAAACATATGTCGCCGGCAAAAATAGCACCGGTCAAGAATGTCGTTTGTCAAAATAGTTACCGGCAAAAATAGCGCCGTCAAAAACGTCGCCGGCAAAAATAGCGCTGTCAAAAATAGCGCCGGTAAAATAATCGCCAGCAAAAATTGCGCCAGTCAAGAATGTCGCTAGTAAAAAATGTTGCCGGCAAAAATAGAGCCGTCAAAAACGTCGCCTGCAAAAATAGCGCTGTCAAAAATAACACCTGTAAAAATGTCGCCGGCAAAAATAGCGCCGGCCAAAAATGTCGCCGGTTAAAAAGGTAGCCGGCAAAAATGGCGTCATCAAAAATAGCGCTATCAAAAATAGCGCTGATCAAAAGTATCGCCAGGTAAAAATGTCGCCTGCAATAATAGCGCCTGTAAAAATGTCGCCGGCAAAGATAGCGCCGGTCAAAAATATCGCTAGTGAAAAGTGGCGGCGGCGAAAATAGTGTCGTCAAAAACGTCGCCGGCAAAAATAGCGCTGTCAAAAATAGGGCCGGTAAGAAAGTCGCCGGAAAAAATTGCGCCAGTCAAGAATGTATTCAAATATATTTCACCAAAAACAGCGGGGTCAATTACGTCGCCGGCAAAAATAGTGCTGTCAAAAATAGCGCCTGTAAAAAATCGCCCGCAAAAATAGCGCATGTAAAAATTTTGCCGGAAAAAATAGCACCGGTCAAGAATATAGCCAGTTAAAAATATCGCCGGCAAAAATAGTGCTGTCAAAAATAGCTCCTGTAAAAATTTCGCCTGCAATAATAGCGCCTGTAGAAATGTCGCCGGCACAAATAGCGCCAGTCAAGAATATCGCCAGTCAAAATAGTCGCCGACAAAAATAGCGCCGTCAAAAACGTCGCCTGCAAAAATAGCGCTGTCAAAAATAACGCCTGTAAAAATGTCGCCGGCAAAAATAGCGCCGGCCAAAAATGTCGCCGGTTAAAAAGGTAGCCGGCAAAAATGGCCTCATCAAAAATAGCGCTGGTCAAAAGCATCGCCAGGTAAAAATGTCGCCTGCAATAATAGCGCCTCTAAAAATGTCGCCGGCAAAGATAGCGCCGGTCAAAAATATCGCTAGTCAAAAATGGCGGCGGCGAATAGTGTCGTCAAAAACGTCGCCGGCAAAAATAGCGCTGTCAAAAATAGCGCTGTCAAAAATAGCGCCTGTAAGAAAGTCGCCGGAAAAACTTGCGCCAGTCAAGAATGTCGCCATTCAAATATATTTCACCAAAAACAGCGCCGTCAATAACGTCGCCGGCAAAAATAGTGCTGTCAAAAATAGCGCCTGTAAAAATTCGCCGGCAAAAATAGCGCCTAAAAAATAGCGCCGGTCAAGAATATAGCCAGTTTAAAATATCGCCGGCAAAAATAGTGCTGTCAAAAATAGCGCCTGTAAAAATTAAGCCTGCAATAATAGGGCCCGTAGAAATGTCGCCGGCACAAATAGCGCCAGTCAAGAATATCGCCAGTCAAAATAGTCGCCGGCAAAAATAGCTCCGTCAAAAACGTCGTCGGCAAAAATAGCGCCGGTCAAGAATGTTGCCAGTCAAAAATATTGCACCAAAAACAGCGCCATCAAAAACGTCACCGGCAAAAATTGTGCTGTCTAAAGTAGCGCCTGTAAAAATGTCGGCGGCAAAAATAGCGCCGCTCAAGAATATCGCGTTAAAAATGTTGCCGGCAAAAATAGTGCTGTCAAAAATAGCGCCTTTAATAAATCGCCGGCAAAAATAGCGCCTGTAAGAATGACGCCGGAAAAATAGCGCCGGTCAAGAATATCGCCAGTTAAAAATGTTTCCGGCAAAAATAGTGCTGTCAAAAATAGCGCCTGTAAAAATTTTGCCTTCAATAATAGCGCCTGTAAAAATGTCGCCGGCACAAATAGCGCCGGTCAAGACCATCGCCAGTCAAAAATGTCGCCGGCAATAATAGCGCCGTCAAAAACGTCGTTGGCAAAATTGCGCCTGTAAAAATGGCGCCGGAAAAAATAGCGCCGGTCAAGAATGTTGCCAGTCAAAAATATCGCACCAAAAACAGCGTCGTCAAAAACGTCACCGGCAAAAATAGTGCTGTCTAAAATAGCGCCTGTAAAAATGTCGCCGGCAAAAAAGCGGCGGTAAAAAATGACGCCGATTAAAAATGTTGCCGGCAAAAATGGTGCCGGTGACAAATGCGCCAGTCCAAAATGTGGCTGTCAAAATTAGCGCCGTCGAAAATGTCGCCGGCAAAAATAGCGTCATCAAAAATGACGCCGTTAAAAATATCGCCGTTAAAAATGTCGCCGGCAAAGATAGCGCTGGTCAAAAATGTGCCCGCTCAAAAATGTTCCCGGATGAGCAGCGAGTCTATCCATTAGCCAATGATATGGGAATGAGGAAAAAAAGACGAGGAAAAAGTCACGAAGAAGAGCCTGGAAATAAAGCTTGCGGGAAAAAAAACGGTGAAAAAAAGCCGAGGAAAAAGAACGACTTTTAAAAAATAAGATCCGTTGTAGGTACTGTGCTCAAAGTGTAGTTCAAAGTCGCCTAATGGTTATTTTTTTTTTAAATTAAAAGTAGTAACAATTAAAGGCCGCAGTAGAGTATTATCGTACTTTTAATTTAAAATGTAAAAAACTATTAAAATTTTAAATAATACGAACTTCGTTTTAATTTCATAATTTAATTTCTGGCTAAAAAAACAATTAAAGACAATAACAATAAATACCATATAAATAATAAGTTATTATAATACTGTACCTTTAATTGTTAGTACTTTTAATATAAGATATAAATAAACATTAGTTGACTTTGAAGTGCACTTTGAGCAAAGTACTTACAACGGATCTTATTTTTAAAAGACAACCTCGTATTTTTTCTTCAGCCGGCTGTTTTTTTTTGTTAGTCCAGCTAAATTGTTATATTAAGAAAACATATTTTGAAATCTTCATGTCTACCTATTCTAGATTCAGCATAAATCTTTGCCGCTAAGATTCAAATATTGATTATAATACCTTTTTGTTAACATTCGTGTACTTTCTAAGAACCCACGATAAGTTCGGATTTGGAATATTTCAACGGTGATGTTTATGACCCCGACAGAGTGCTTCTTCGACCACTTCCTTGTTTTACGTCCGGCTAGGTGTTTGCAAGAGTATGCTGGAAATTTCTGTGTTGCTATTGCAATATTTTGCTGCAAGACAGCTATTATGCAGTGCTCTATGCTTTCCACTTCGATAAACATGTATTTGTATATATCATGGACTGTTCAAGGCTACTGTAGCATTTGATTTCAATAGCTTGCGAAGAATTGATTTTAGAGATACAGAGACGCGCGCTGTGCCTTTAATATAATAATCATATAATCATATTTCACTAACAACATGAACATCAACTTTATTATCGGAGATTTATCGCAGTGCACAATATTTTGTAACAATGAAGAACGCTAAATCCGCTCAAGGTCTCACTCTGTCATACACGAAACATTGCATTCTCCGAAATGCGGTCAAACTAATAACATGCGACCAAAAAAATAAAAGCTTGTACTTATGTGAGCCGTTTACAGTTCATCGTGAAAACATTCCTGAAAAAAAGAGAACAAATTCATTCGCTAGGATAAACATTGATAGAGAAAAGACCCGCCGACAAACATCGTTTGAAAAAAGACTCCGGTAAAGACAGGCTTCAGTGGAAACATTCCCCGGAACAAACCAACCCGGTAAAATAATTTTCTGGAGAAAACAACCACCAAACAAACATCCCCTAAACAAAAACACGTGTAGATTTTGCTGGTGAATTTCTGCAAACTTAGGAACAGGTTTAGCTGATTACTTTTTATGAATAAGGGCCGATTTATTTTAGGAAATATGTGAAAATGTCTACAAGATTTCTTTAGTGTGCATTTATTAGTTCCAAAAACAGTTTAAAATCTTCGTTAAAGCACTCCCCTGATAATGAGGAAAACAGCTAAGTTTAATGGTTTGACGAACTTTTTTCTCGCTTTTTAATAAAGAATTTTGGGTCTATGATAGGCATTTTCTTAGGGATGTTTTTTCTACAGATTTTACAAAGGTTTCTCTTTTTTAAATTATTTTCCGGGGCTGTTCTTCCGGAGCGTTCGAAGCGGCGAGCGACGGCTATGGAACTACCAAAAAAATTCCGGGGCCGTAGCCCATGGGTTCTAATGGCAATTTGTTATATAGGTAACTAAATTTGAAGTTACATATATGTCCAGCTCTTTCTTTAACGCGTGAATTAATCTTTTTACTATATCAATTCATTGCTGTTATACAGGGTGTCCACTTTTACTACGCACCATAGGGAAATCAATCTATTTTTGTTTTTTTACTGCTTTTGCAACCAGACAATTTTTGAGAAATTCCAATACAGTTCGAAGTGCTCCGTGTTCATTAATTGTTGCAGGTTTAGCAGTGTAAATTTATTGTTTTCAAAAGATGTCGTGAATTAATCAAAATGTATTCTATTCGTGACAACACTGCTATTGCAACATGATACAGTGTAAGAATATTTCAAAATACAATGTTTTCGTTTTTAGAATAAATGGTATTACTTTAAAAGTGGTCAAACTCGTACTATATTTTTCAATAGTTTTTTTCTCTCAAATAGCAATAAGTAAAAAACGACAAAGCAATTAAATGCCTAATGCAAAACTACATGAGATATACTACCATTACTTTCAATAAATTACAAAAAATTAAAAATGCATTGATTTATTTCCTCATGGTGCGTAATCAAAGTTAACACCCTGTATAAGGTCACTATTATGTACGGAACCAGCGCTTTTCTGCTAATACGGCTTGAACTAGAAAATTGAAGTTTTGCAGGGATATACAGGAAATACATGGGAATATTGTAACATGCTTTAAAATTTTTTTAATCTTTGACTTTTTAAAGATAAGGCACCATCATGATTTCTTTAATGAGGATGTGAGGAAAAATCATAGTAAAGCTTATTTGTTCTTCTATACAATGGTAATTAAATTTAGATTTACAATACTACAATTTAATATAAAACTAAGTGGCATCTTATTTTTAGAAAGTCAAAGCTTAAACATATTCAGAAATTCATCACAATATTCCTGTGTATCCCTGCAACATTTTAAGTTTCTACCTCAAACCGTTTTACCACGAGACCATTGGTTCTATATAATCGAGACCCAGCTATACAGGGTTGGGCAAAAGAATGGGACAATACAATATCTCTAACACGGCAACCGCAATTTTGACAAAATTTTCTACCTGAAGGTTCCGATATACGGCAGACACGAAGAAGGTGTTGGCGGTGGTTTAGTCTTTTTTATTTTAAATAGAACACCATGTATATTTTGTGATGTATCGATACAAATGTTTTTTGCGAGTTTAGGAATATAAGGTTTTATGCATTTATTTTTAATAAAACTAGAGATATTGAACTATAATGTTTCGTAATTGTTGTCTAGCAGCTCATGAAAACAAAATAATGTGAGAGGCCTAAGCAGTTCGTTCGCTCGTTCTCCGGACCTGAATCCATTGGATTTCTTTCTTTGGGGACATTTAAAATCTAGAGTTTATACTGAACGACCAAACAATTTGGAAGAATTGAGACGCAGAATTGTTGGTGAAATAAGAAGAATGTAGGATTTGTACATACACGTGGTTATTGCCAAGAAGTAAATGATGGTCATTTTAAGCATCTTCTCAAGTATTGTTATTTTTGTTTTTTATTTGTTTCTTTTTCATTGTTTTGTTGTCATGTCTAGGTAATAAAACAAATTACGAATCAAAATAGTTCTATCGATATATCAGAAAATATAGTTTTATGTAAATTAAAAAAGTTGATATTATTTCCGACTAAACCGAAAGTCATTTTAAACCGCCAATACCTCCATTGCATCCGCCATATATCGGAACCTTCATGTAGAAAATTTTGTCGAAATCGCGGTTGCTGTATTAGAGATATTTGCATTGTTGCCTACTTTTGCCCAACACTGTAGGTATAAGATGGTATGAGTTGAAAGAATTTGCCGATAAGTGTTTTTTTTTGTATTTTTGTGCTTATCTTGAGAGCCCACTGAAGTTTGTTGTTCAAAAAGTCTTAAAGTGCTCAATAAAGTCATATGCAATTATTACTAATTCTTTAACACCAACTAGGTGGTTTTTACAAATTTCATTAACTTAAAATAAAATAACAAGAATTGAAAAATGTTTACCATGTGCATCACTAAAGTCATTAGCGTTGTTTTTTTAACAATAATCAAGCATTTTAAGCAGTAGAGATGTGTAGATATATAGTAGCCGTCATTGCGATTTACTACAGTTTACACTTTCACGGCCGCGACACTTATTTTGCGTAGTAAATTAAGTAGGTAGATACCTAATTAATTTTGCTGTTGGCGTTTGAGAGTCAGCAACGTTCATCGAGATTAGACGCAATTATGGAATGGTTCAAATTGGCAAACTAAAGACAATTTCAATATTTAATATTCCTAAAGTTTCTGAAAGTCTTTTGTACCTATGTTTTATATACACTTTTTAAGTTCATCTAAGTGCATATATTACGTCCGGATTGTAAAATTGCGAAATGGCGAAAAATTTGCTCATTCGCATAACCGTAATTGTATTGTGATTAAGGTTATTCTACATTGTGTCCATAAAGTAACCCCCAACCCCCAACTAACTTTTGAACGACTTGATATTTTTCTACAAAATTTGGTGTGCTGTAATGGGAAATTAAATACTATTTTTCAGACACATTAAAATTTTGTATCATCCAAAATGGCTACTGGGCGCCATTTTGAATTTTTTTTTAAATGGAAAGGGGGGTCGAGTGACACCTCATTGGAAAGGCCTTTTAGTTCTGCGTCTGATTCTAAAGTTTCAAAGAAAAATATTCAGCCATAACAAAATGACAATGTTTGAAGATAAAGAAGTTTATTTATTAAAGAAACTAAGAATTAAAGCTTAAATTAAATTAAATTAAATTAAGTGTTCGAAATGTTTACCATTCACTTCTTGGCACATAAAAAGTCGGTTATGAAATTCCTGCGTTACATTTTCATAAGTTTCTGGAGTGATAATTCTGCAAACTTCTGTAATGCGTTGCTCCAGTTCTTCAATTGTTTCTGGGCGGTTCTGTACACTTTCGATTTCAGATATTCCCATAGAAAAAAAATCTAAGAAAGTTAAATCTGGGGAGTGAGTCGGCTATTCTACAGGCCTACCAATCGATCTTCCAAAAAAATGTCCGTTGAGAAAGTCAGAACCAGGCCTATAATAATGAGGCGGCGCACCGTCTTGTTGGAACATAACGTTTTCACTATTATTTCAAGCCACCTGAGATATTTCTGGGAAAATTTAGTCCTGCAAATGAAAAAGTGGACTACTGGATAAGCAAATCAAAACAATTTTGAACTAAGTGAGTCCATTGGTTTACAATCCGCCATTTTGTCATGGCTCAATATTTTTCTTTGAAATTCTAGGATCAAACGCAGAACTAAAAGACCTTTCAATTGAGGTGTCACTCGACCTTGTATAAAAAAATCAAAACAATTTTGAATTGAGTGAGTCCATTTGTTTAAAATCCGCCATTTTGTTATGGCTGAATATTTTTAGTCCCCATTTTGGATGATACAAAATTTTAATATGGTCTGAAAAATAGTATTTAATTTCCCATTACAGCTCACCAAATTTTGTAGAAAAATATCAAGTCGTTCAAAAGTTACTTTGGGGGGGGGGGGGGGGTTACTTTATGGACACAGTGTATAAAAAGCTGGTACACAAAAGGTAAACTTTCGATAAACGAGAAAATTGAATTAAAAACGCGTGTTGACACTACTTAATGCAAATTTGTTAATGCACTATATTTTAACGTCACCCTGATTAGATACCATTAAAATTGATAAAAAATTAACAGCAATACCACAAGTGAATTAGAAATTATCGATAATTGTGTCGCTTCATTGACGACGAAAAACGTGTTTATGCTACGAATTATCACGACTCCGAAAGAGTTATTAAATGCAAAAATTAAAAAAATTATAAGTGGGCAAAAAACGAATCATAGGTAAACATGGAAAAAATTAAGAGGGGTGTTCGACAAGGCAACAATATGTCACCACAATTGTTCACGTTAGTCCTTAAAACTGCTTTTAAACGTATAAACTGGGAGACCAGAGGACTTGATATCTCCGGACAAAGACTGCATCACTTGCAGATGATATCATACTTCTCGCCAAGACGAAACAAGAGCTGGAGAGTATGCTAGTAGATGTGTATAATGCCTAGTCCAGGATAGGGCTTCAGATACATTTTAGCAAAACGAAATGTGTGATGAACGCAGAAGATGGAAGAGGTAGTATAACATTACAGAATAACGGTATAAAAAAAAAGTTGCGACTTATGACTTGGACAAACTATAACAATTGGAAAAGAGAACCAGGGGCTGGAAATAAACAAAAAGATATGACAAACCTGAGCAGTTTACGGAAAGCTAAAAAACTTGCTGGACCTCAGATGAGATGGAGTGATAGTGTCAAAAGGACAGCAGGACTCAATTGGTACAGACTCGTTTAAAACCGAGACACATAGGGAGGCCTAAATCCAACAACACAACACAAGCACAACACAACACAATCTCAAATTTGCAGACCACGTCATTTTATTAGCAAATACCATGCCCGAATTATAAACCCTAATTATAAACCTGCATCAAACTACACAGAAGGTGGTTTGAGAATGAACATTTCCAAAACTAAGATCATGTCAAATCAAAACGATGCAGCCCCCATTCGACTAGATATGGTATAATCGAACTGGTTGACGAATACGAATATCTGGGTCAAAAACTAACTATGGCAGAAGAACCCCAAACAGAAATTATAAGAAGAATAAGACTTGCTTAGACGGGATACGGAAAACTAAAAGATGTATTTACATCGTCGTATTCGCAACACTTAAACACAAAAGTATTTAACCAGTGCATTCTCCTGATCCTTACATACGCATCAGAAACCTGGTCTCTCACAGAAACAAATCCAAAAAAGCTCCGCATAACGCAAAGACACATAAAAAGATCTATGCTTAGCCTGAAGCTACAAGACAAAAAAACAATTGGCTGGATCAGAAATAAAACCAAAGTAATAGATGTAGCAGAGCAAGTCGCAAGATTAAAGTGCCAATAGGCTGGGCATGTGATGCGCACAGAGGACAATAGATGTTAAGGGAGGCGTATGTTCAAAGATGTAATAACAACGCTGGTATTTGATGATGATGATGATATCCAAAGGATATAAAACGGCTAACAGAAGAACAGAAAAAGATATTTTATGGTCTGACCTATACTCTGACCCAAATTTACCCTAAGCACCAAGCGTTTACACCTTCACCTTGTCCACTAGAACCAAATTTGTTAGTCTTATTTTGCTCCCAGCAGAAACGTTATCTGGTAACAACTTATTCATGTTGGAAAATTTTATTAAAGCGGGGCATACACGCTCGAACATGCTCGCCGAGCCTGTTGGTGAAAATAGTTGGTAAATGGCTCGGCGGACATGCTCGACAGTGTGTGTGTTGAACGAGCCTAGTTGGCGGTTGGAATGCTCGGCTGGGGGTTCGGCTCGCGAAACCCTACGAGCCCCCACCGCTCGCCGGACAAGTCTGAGCGTGTGTTGTTAACTGTCGAGCATGCTTGATGATTACCATATAAAATTAAAATCTTGAGGAGTAATTACATACTTTTTAAAATTTTAAATATTCGTGTTTTCTCGTTTAGTTTTTTTAGTTATGTCATTCAGTGATAATAAAATCTTTTGGGCAGAATTCATTACTTTGTACAGAGACCAGAGGCCTCTTTGGGACGTGCGAAGCAAAGAATACTCTGCAATAAACACATCAAGAGAGATTGCTACAGTAATCTCGTGGAAAAAGCGAAGGAAATATTTCCCGGCGCAGACGAAAAGTTTGTAAAGGGAAAAATTGAATCCTTGCGAGCTTCGTTTCGTAGGGAGTTAAAAAAAGTACAGGCTTCGAAAACTACAGGAACCTCGTCAGAGAGTGTATATGAGCCCACATTGTGGTACTTTGACCTGTTACTGTTTACCAGTGACCAAGAAATCAAATCTTGAGGTTCGCTGGCAGCCATCTCTTTCAAAAGAGGCATATGGGTAAATTTGTTCCGCCATTTAAGCCAGTTCTTTACCCACACGCGTCGCCGTTTTTTTCTTTTTACTGTGTCATCCAAACACACAAAACCACCCAAAATCGCTACCATCGTTTGGAGATCCATCGCGATGTGATGCTCGCGGTTGCAAAGATTCAACTGAAGTTGGCCAATTTCGTTCGAACGTGTATGAGAGTCGACGAGCATGCTCGGCTCGGGGTTGGGCTTGAGGTACTTTCTTCCGAGCCGAGCATGTTCGAGCGTGTATGCCCCGCTTAAGATTTGGTTAGTGAAAGTTTCGGTGGGTCTGCTTTTTTTTTGTAAAGTCCCAATAACGCGTATGGTTTCCCATTACACCATAATTGATTGCTTTTTTCATCACAAAAATATTTTTTTCGCAGGAAAATGCGATGTGCAAAGTAAATGACGTGTTGCTTAGGTCAAGCATCTTTTGGTCGAGCTATCAGCGTTTACACCATTAAATTTATGCTTGAGTCGCGTCGGTCTGAATTGAGGTCAGATTACCTATAAAAGTAACCCGATATAAGTGGAGAACTCATCGTCATCGCGAAATATAATAACTCATCATATTTCGCTTGTTTGCACCCAGTAACCTAAAAATGTAGGTAACATACGGTGTACATAGGTTGCAATCATAGATTTTTATAACTATCAAATTTATGGCCGCTTTCTAAACGTTCAGTGTACACACTGTGCACACCACTTATTATCTTGTATTGATATAATGATTTGGCATATTTCCAAATTCACTGACAATTGCAAATCAGTCCAGTGTTAATAAAAGGTGATGCCAAAGCAACATGGATAATAATAGTTTCATATCTGAACATGAAGTTCCTCGGGGTTCAATAGTGGGACCCCTCCTATGTAGTATTTATATAAATGATCTTTCGGAAGCGGTACCAAATGCTGTTTTGGTGTGGTTTTGCGGATGACATCACAATTTTAAATAATAGCAGTAATACAAGTACCGTAATTGATAATATGAGTGAAGCATAGCCACTGCCCTATGTTAATTTAATAGTAATCTGTTATTAATAAAGTATTAGGTCTACTTAACTAAATTTAGACAAAAACGCGGATTGATATTTTGAGATACGATTTATCTATTTCTCAAAATGCATAATTTCTACATCAAAACAATTAGTTATAATTTTCTGTAAGCATTTTACATTATAGTACTTTGTACTTGCATTCGTTTAAAAATACAGGAAACACAACATTAAATTATTGTTATTACTAAAGAACAACAAATAATTATATGCTCAGTTTTTTTCAGACTTCTCGTTTAATTTCCTTGAAGGCTATTCCAAATTGTTTTACTAAAGTTGCTAAGTGTTTTAGTAGAAAAAATTTAAAAATAGCACCGAGTTCGGATATAAATGCAGTAACAGTGTTGCCAAATATGTTTACCCTGCTATAATAGAAAAATCATATCATTAATGTTTCATAAATTTGCTCTTCAGCTTAACGTCACTGTTATACATTTAGATAATCGTGGTACCATCCAACAATCGCATAGGTGTTCCAAATTTCGCTACAGCTTTTTGAAAATCTCGACTTTGACGCCCATTTACTCAAAAAGTAGTTGTCTGATCGGGATCAACTACCACTTATTTGATGGATATTAGCACATGATCAATTTGGTTCCCTCTATTAGTACCTGGTATTATCTGTGTCATCTTATGTATAGGTTTGTGCGGGAAGTTGGTACTGCTAATTACTAAATTTGTTCCGGCCGCAAAATTGAAGAGTTTTTCATCGTTTTCACTTGTCTGTTTATGTAATGTAAGTTTTCCGATCACATCACTAAAACATGCCTCTCTCCCTAATTTGGCGTTAAAATCTCCTAAAACTACCATTTCGCCACGCCTCTTCACCTTTTCACAAACTTTATCGATCTTTCTGCAAATTCTTCTTTCCGGATGTCGCTTGATACCTCGGTTGGGGCATAGCAGTTAATAATGATAATATTTATTGGTTTTGAGTTTATCTGCAATCATGAAATTCTTCCACTTATCGCATGAAAATTTAATACTCGTTCTCTTGTTTCGTCCCTTACTATAAAACCTGTGCCGCTCCTCTCTTGCTTCTTTTCCCCTGAATACCACAGCATAAAATCTTTTCTTCTTATTTTCCCTACTCCTTCCCATCTCATTTCTTGTATTGCCAGGACGTCTACGCTGTATCTGCCTCGTTTACTATTTTTCTCATTTTTTCGGGTATTAGCAACGTATTCACATTCCATGTGCCTATTTTAAGTGTTTTCTTTTTCCTTCTCCTTTTTTTGTTTCGCTTCCTCTTTGTTATTTTTTCTATTACAGTTTCATTTCCATTTTCGTTTGCCTTTTCTGTCGCTTGTGTCGTTATCGTTATTTGGTACTCTTGGGGTTTTATCTCTAGTTTTTTTTGCCCCAGGGCCTTGCTTGAAAACAGGCCTGCCCTCTTCCTCATTCCATTCATAGTCCATTGATTGTTAGCTTCTTATACCCTATTTTTGCTTTACTGCCAGTGTTACTTTCTTCCTTCGCGAAATTCCTTATCTTGTTTTGTATTGCCATTTCGTTACTTGTTAAGTCGTTTTTAATATACATGTATTTCCCTTTAAACTTGTTCTTATTGCTCATTATTTCTCTGTTTTCCAGGTTAGCAGTTTTGCAACCGTAATTTTCCTCTCTTGGTTTCTTCCTATTTTAAAAGCTTCAGTTACAGTTGCATTTAATCCAGTTCCTTTTTAATCATCTCTTCCACGTTTTCTCTAGCTTCCATTCTCATCTTTACTGCAGCCCTTTAATTATTATGTTTTGTCTTTTTTTCTCTCTTCCTTGCAGCTCGATTGCCTTTTCCAGTGCTGTTATTCTGTTTTTCATTTCCTTTCTCTCCTGGTTCCACTCAGCTTCTTTTCTTTTCAGTTCATCTCTAACCTCTTTTATTTCGTCTTGATTCTTTTGGAATCCATCTCGCATTTCTGCTCTCATATTTTGAATTTCTTCAAGAAGAGTTGCCAAGATATTGTAAAGAATTTCTCATTTGAACTTTGCCGAATTTACCTGTCCTCCCGATCTGGCCATACTGCAAACTGTAACAAGTTAGTAATATATCTAGAGAACCCGTCAAACAGTTTTGAAAGTTATTTGAAACCGACCGTGCTGTATTTTACTGCTAATTTGAATATTGTAGCGATCGAAGCTTGTTGGTTGTAAAATTCAGAAATAAGAATTCTCAGAATTTTTAAAGCAGTGCTTTGGGCGTTATCCTCAGTGATATAATTAACTATGGGAATTGAGAGACGTACCGGAACCTCGAAAATAAGTCACAAGTCCCATATAAAGTAATTTTACTTCATTTTCACGTCCCAGAATGGCTTATTGCAAATTCAGAAGTTTGTATATTTATATTAAAATTTGTAAAGGTTTGTTCGCGTTACTGGATTTACTAATTTTTATTCCGGCTGTGTTAAACGATGCGATGCGACCAGATGGCGAAGTCGTTATACTTATTAATAAGTTAAAATTTTACTTACTTGAAATTCGATTGTATTTAGTTTAGATCCTTGGAATTCGTACTTTTGATTACACGTTTATTTAATTGAGGTTAATTTGTAATCATTTAGCGTAATACCGCGTTGTTAAATTAAGTTGTACATATTAGATTAATTT
Source organism: Ctenicera cuprea (assembly GCA_958336395.1). Lineage (NCBI taxonomy): Eukaryota > Metazoa > Arthropoda > Insecta > Coleoptera > Elateridae > Ctenicera > Ctenicera cuprea. The sequence continues at coordinate 42,338,694 of OY284489.1, read as the reverse complement.
TCATATACTTAAGTTGGTCCTGTAAATAGTTAAAACCCATTATATTGTTTGACTTGACGTGTTTGTGAGTTATTGTTTTTTAGAGAATAATTGCTGGCTGTTGGAAATATAGCTGCACACCTAGACACTGTTTACGCCGTTAGCTTTGCGCAACACCGAAGAACCCAGTGCTGAGTAATTTTTTTTATTTGGAATTTAGGTTTTATTCGTCAATAAACTATTTTGATGTCAAAAAAAAATTTATTGGCTCCTCAAAATAACCCACGTGGAATGGAACGTTTTTGAAACATGTGGAACGTTACAATAATAGTACATTTGTGTTTCAAATGAAACGTTCCGTGAGATGTTTCAAAAAGTATCTTTGAAACCTTCGAAACGTTTCCATCTGGATGTTCTTAATACGTGCTTTGTTGAAATTTTCTAATGCGTTTGCGGAATTTTAAAGGCACGTGGCTCTCACGGTAACTTCGGTTTATGCGTCATAGAGCTGTTTATGTCATAATGAGGTTTCAATTCTTTACGTAGATCCAGCTATTCTTTATTGTGTGCGTGGCTATGTGTGTGTGTGTGTGTGCGCGCGTGTGTGTGTGTACTGAGAACATAATTCATGTTGGGTAATTTCTGGCTGAACATGGACATTATTAGCATAACCGCAGCTACTGACATCAACGTTAGGGGAGCTGCTGACAGGCGTAGTTAAAATCACGTAACTTCCGGAAAATGCGTTGTTGGTATTAAAATGTTTTTTTTTTTGATTTCTTGGACCCCAAAACGCGTATTTACGTTAAAATCTGAAATTCGAAAATTTGCATTGAATCGTAGCTTTCCTTACTACAGTAGAAGTATGGCAAGGTAAAAGGAGCACAATGTTATTCAGTATTTTTTCAAATGTTTAAAGCTGTGATAATTAGTTTGATTTGTTAATTCCTGAAATATTTTTATACTTCTATTCAGCAACGCAAATTACTATTTCAGTAAGCATATTAATAAAAAGGTTTAAAAAATTTTATAATGTAGGATAATTTATATCGTTAACAGCAGATTGTATTCAGACTTTGTGCCAGACAGATTTGCAAATTGCAAAACTCGAAACTTATTGTCACTATACCACAATAATTTTATTTTCAATTTTTTTTAAGTTTTTAGTAAAAGAAATTGTAGCTCAGAACATGATGGTAGTATTTAGTAATAGCATACGTTGTAAGAGCTTAAAATTACGAAAATAAAAGGGTAAAATCTCCAAAGTTAAAGGAAAATGATTTAGTTATTCGTTGCGTTCGTTCTATCATATTCTGTAACAAAATAAAAACAATTCTCCTATATCTTTAGGTATATTGTTCTATTGTTTAAAAGTAATTGGTTTTTTAACGCCTTAAATCGATGATCGATGTGCATTAGCTACTGTTTTGGTCAATAAAACTCTTATGTTTACTTAGTTTATCGTCTAAAATTGCTGCGTTATCTGTATTGTTGGGTAACAAGTATTATCTGCGAATTATAAAGCAATTACAAATTACGAAATTTGAAATCCTACTGTTTCAATAGAAAGTATGCCAAACATATTTACTAATAGCCTGATTTTTATATATAGACCTAAAAAGCATTTCTGTGGAATTTTTGTTGGAAAATGTATTTAATCATATTGCTCTACTTGAACATCTAGAACGTGGAAATCATTTTCTTTGAACTTACAAATATCTTACCGAAATATCTATTATATAGCGTAGCAGGTAAAATTACAAAAGGTAATGGTCTCCGGAAAAGTAGACGTTTGCCTTGAGGCAATGTAATTCAAATAATAGGAGACAGGTTACAGGACAATTTAATGGCTGCTAAAATGTGATAGCTCTGGAAATAAATTATAATTATAAACAATCCGAACTGCCTATTAAGTCAAAACAAGCCTGATGTGATCGCAAAAAAGTAGGTAAAAACATCCACTGCGGCATAATTACAATGAAACAACAAAAACAAATTCAAATAATTGATGTTAAAAGTCGAAAAGAAAGGTGTTCGTACCTGTATGTTGTGGATCACGCGTCTATTGTTGTTGAAAAATAAGTAGGTAACACTACTGAACAGAAGTACCAATACAGATGTTCTGAGGGGGTTAAGAGGCATCTGAGAAGTGCGTGGAGAAAAGCTCTTGATGCAAACGTACGGAAAAGAGTCTGACAGATAAATAAACGAATTATAAATTGATTTATAAATAAAATACTTTATTTTACTTCAACAAAATGTATTTAGTTAAACTATATACATATTTCGAGTGTCAAAGTTAAGATTAAAAAGTAAACAGTTGGTGGTTGCTATAGGAACAATTGAACTGGATGACTTGATCTTGGTTATCTATGTCTACAGGCGACTTGATATTTCATTCCAAAACGTCCAATAATGATGAATTTAAGAGATCAATGTGTTCACTTGTTAAAGGTACAGTTTTTAAATGTTTATGACTTTCAAATGCCTCCAGTACATCTAACTTAGGCTTATCATCACAAAAGTGTGCACTATTATAGTTCTATTAGATATCATTATATGATTGTGTTTTAATAAGTGTTTAGCTTAATTGTAACAACGTACGCGTTGTGAAAAAATTGCTTAAATTATAAATAAAACAAGACAAAGTAATTTTTAACACAACCAAAAACATTTCGTTTAATGCATGCAATAGAAAAAATAAATGATTTGCTAAAATCAGGCATTTACATATTAAATTCTTGCCATTGTAATTGGGTTTATAGAGGCCAGACAATTCGAAATTTTGATTTTAGGTACAAAGAATACGTACGTTGTTACAAATATAAACACCCACATAAACTGAATTACTTTAAAGACTTACTAGAACACAATCACTTAATGATATCTAATAATACTATACAATTTTTACACTGCTGTGGTGATAAACGTAAATTAGATATATTGGAGGCATTTAAAATTTATAAATATTTAAAAACTGTAATTTTAATGAACGAACGAATTGATCTTATAATTTCACAATTATAGTAACGTTTTGGAACAATGTATCAAGTTGTCTGCAGACATAGATAACCAAAATCAAGTCATCCAGTTCTCTTGTTTCTAAAGCAACACCAACTGTTTACTTTCAATCTTACCTTTGACATTTACATGTAAACATGTCGACATACGTGTAAAAATTAAAATAATAAATATTATTGAACAAAAATAAAGTATTTTATTCATAAATCAATATGAACTTCAACAAAGTAAAGCTAGAAATTATTAATAAAACGAATTATACACCAACTTTTGAAAAGGGATGACCAATAATATTGTGTATCTAAAAAATACTACAAAACTAATACAGTTTTCATTTAGAACTTGAGCAAAATTTCTTTTTTTCTTTGCAGAAAAAATAATCCTACTCGCTACCACAAACATAAAAGCAGACAATTTACTAAAATCGGGCATTTACAAATTAAATTGCTCGCACTGTAATTAGGTTTATATAGAACAAACAATTAAAAATTTTGAGATTAGGTGCAAGGAACATGTACGCTGTTACAAATATGAACTCCCACATAAATCCAATTACGCTAAACACTTATTAGAACACAATCATTCAATGACATCGAATAACAGTATAAAATTTTTACACTTTTGTGGTGAATAACGTAAGTTAGATATACTAGAAGCATTTGAAATTTATAAACATTTAAAATCTGTACCTTTAATGAATGAGCAAATTGATCTTTTATATTCACCATTATTGAACGTTTTAGTATAAAAAATTAAGTCATCTGGACGCAGATACAGAAAACGAAGATCAAGTTATGAAGATTTATTGTTCCTATAGTAACACCAACTGTTTACTTTTCATTTTGCCACTGAAAATGGCATGTCAACATGTCGAAATACGTATAAAGCTAAAATAAAAAAACTTGTTGAAGTTAAGAATATTGTTTATTTACAATAAATTAAAATGAACTTCAACAAAGTACGGCTAGAGCTTATTAATAAAATAATATGCATTGCTTTTTATTTCTGTAGTTTAGAATTTAAATATGCCACATACAAGCGTCATGTGGAATTGTCAATTAAACACAAGGATATAAAGAAGAAATGTGTTGGACAAAATTTACCAGCTGCATACAGCTATATAAATACTATATAAAAAATATTCTTTTTAATAAGTTTTAAATTACTAAGCAAATTTTTTTGGGTTAAGTCCAAAACAATATCACATACTAATCTAATCGGTTTGAGTTTTCTTTGTTCATTATCGCCAATAAAGGAAATATGTATAATGTGAAGTACTCGATAATCTACATGTAATTGTCAGATAAAGAGAATACCTTGAAGGTATTTTATGCTTGTCATGATCCAGGAATGAATGCAGCTGACCAGCCCATATTCATAGGCCCAATCGCGTCGTTTTTCACTCACTAAGTTCCTCATTTTCATTCACCAAAAAATATTTTTCACATTTTTTAAATAATCTCAACAAAATATTAAATATAAAGTAAAACTTTGGGATATGCACGATGGCCGCTAACGAAGAATAGCTTTGAATTTGCAGAGACATCCAAACAATAGTTATTATAATGTATAGGATGGCTTTGGTGTTTTCTGTAGACACCACTAATACTAATTGTTTTCATATCTGTACAAATATAAAAGTTATTTTTCATGAGCGGTCATTGTAAAATTGTTTCAGATCATTGTTTCAGATATTCGTTTGTTATATCGATATATTGAAACTGTTGGTCCGACTGTTTTCAAATTTCGCACACAGATCGAAAATACAGATTTAAATGTTGTCGTTAATGTATTTTTACAGTGGTTCCTAAAAGGCGACGCTGATAGTATACTTTTTCTTTGTTTTGCTTATAATTATGTTGTCGTTAATTTTTTGTAATTTTAAATACTAGATTGAAATGAAGAACATAATTTTACACACAAAAAGTATAGCTGTCTCTTTAGCGTAATTTGCACCGTTTTCCAAAAAACGTTTACAAATATTGGTCTGAAAAAATAATCAAAACCAAACGAACGGAAACAAATGAACAGTAAATGAGAGTTAAACGTCATTCGTGTCGTTTTTCAAGTTTGAAGTTATAATAACAACATCTGTTTTTTATTAGTTTCTAATAGTTAGTACAGAGACTACGGGCAAAACACTCGTATTTTTCCAAGCAGCGCCAAATAAAAAAAGCTTCCGGTTTCAATACAGCTACATACTTTCTCCTTTTTGGCAAAAATGTTGATGTTACAAACAAAATTTTAAGTAAATCTTGTTCTACATAAAACTTTTCCTAAAATTGTTCATATACGTTTGTGACGTTGAATTAATTATAAGGGTGCTGTACATTCCAATTTGATTGTGAACGAACTAAATCATAAATACTAAATTGGAGATAGCAGTATGTTTAGTAACTATAGGTAGTATGTCAATATTACAAATTACTTTCGGCTTAGACCGCGTCGTCATTTGGGAACTGCACCCAGCATAATCAGGTAAAGACCGACCTGTAGCTTGTCTGCCTTAAAAAGCATTTGCTCTAGAAGTTTAAGCAATATTTGTTCCTAAGCCCTGCCTGCCTAAACAAGTTCGTGTGCTTAGATTACTTAAATGTTGGGGCGGACAAGGATTTGATCTTAATGTGTTTTGTTTGCCAGGACAATAATACTTAATCGGCTTATGCCTGTTAGCTGGTTGTGAACCCATACAAACTAACGTTTCGCAAGACATTGCAGCTTGCATCTTCAGAGCGAATAGAACACTGAATTCAAATCCGGGAAGCGGGAGTATTTAAACCTCTTTGAGCCAGTCGAGCAAAACGGCGGAGTTTTAGTTGGCTGTCACCTTTGGGCAAGGAAGGATCCGGTGGAGCGTGATCGTGAGATCGATGATGCTTAGGAGTCCTTAGAGGATAAACTACCGGAGTCCAAGCTTTATTGAGTCTAAAACCATCCTCCTTGCTTCACGTATGATACGAGGGAAGTAATGAGGTGCTACGGCGAGTACCCGAGCATTGCCATAGTCCATCTTATGCCCAGTTAAACCAGTATGTTTAGCCACCGCAGAGGAACTGGCACCTCCGGAAGCCTTAGCTTTTCTACCTTCCAGTAAACGCATTACTGATAAGAGTGGGCATGTTCTTAGAAGGTACAGAAAGACGGCTTTTAGGACTAATGAAACTTTGGGAAACGGTTCCAGATCCGCAAAAAGATCAAATATGAAATTTAAAATCAGCCGGAATCTACAACATCCCTTGCTCTTGTAGCTCAAATTACATCGGACAAACTGGTCGTTTCATTGGTGAGGTGATTGCAAACAGACGCATCACAAAATATGCGGTGACTCAACATACTGGTTTAACTAGGCATAAGAGTACCTCATTACTTCCCTCGTATCATACGTGAAGCAATTGAAATTGACAAACAACCAGAACACCACAGTAACTGAAAATGCTACTTTTACGGAAACAATTCTATAACTTTTGAATGGAAAGAGATTTTTTTCAAAATTGTTTTTTCTCAGTTGCTAGTAATATACCAAGGGATGTATTTTGTACTGAAACAATTAATTTTAATTTAATTGAAATATTTATATACATATACCGGCGATCATTAAAATTTTTGGTCAGCTCTTGCCATGAAAAACCAAAGTAGTGTCTTTGTTTAGTTCACAAACGTGTAAAATTACCAGTTATTTATGTAGGTATCTATAAACAACCTAAAATATGACTAACAACTTAAATATTACATGTTATGCATGGCCTAAGTTAAGTTAGCAGTACTATCAGTAAGTGTAAGCAAAGCTTGTACTTCTTCAGTTGCTTGAAGTGCTTTTGCAGAAAAATCTGATCTCAAATGTGAAATAAATGGGTCCGAGGATACCAAGACCATATGCATGATATCTTCATTTGTCGACAATCGACTACATTTTCTTGTATTCATGAGCCGGTACCGTTTGTAGTCCTTATTGCGGGCTTCCTGAGCTTCCTCAGATAGATGTCCGATAGGTAAGGCTGCTGTTGCTATTATATCTTTGCCGTGGAGAAGGATTTTGTGAACCGTCATAGGCATATAATACCATTTGTATTTATCCACAAAAAGTATTGCGGTGCTATGAGCGTAATCCCCAAATTTGTTTGCATCAATTTCTGCTCCCGAAGTTATCGCTTCTAAAATTACCGAAAATCTTTTGATCAGTTCCTCATCCACACCAGTAATTTCTGCAGTCACCTTCGGATTTTGGAAAAACCGACGGGATGTGTTCCCATCGTTGGTCGTTCCCGTTCCTTGTTTTACAAAATCAACCTTGAGACCCAGTCGTGCTTGGAATTTTTCTTGTATTTGTTTTTTTGTTTGTTCTTTTATGGGGCGGGTATCAGCTGTAGTTGACCACTTTTGAAAAGATAAATTATACGCAATGTGTAGAATACATTCCATAAATTTGATACGTGCATGTAACAGTGACATTCCGAGACGATACGCTTCTTCATTTGCACTTTTGCTTTGCACTGCATCTAGCTTGTTCATTTCAGTGGGCTTCGCTTTGCATATGAAACAAGCAGAGGAAGATGGTGTTCCTGTTACAGCTTGAGCTATTTTCCCGTCAATCATTGTAAATAGCATTTCATGGGCAACATTAAAAATCCGTCCACACACATTAATACGAGTCTCGACCAGGTTGGATTTTTGCTGTTCCATATATTTCACAGAAGCTACAGTATTTTCTTTTGTTTCCTTACAGTACTCAAACTGTATGGCTCTGCAATATCGGGTTGATGAAGGTTTAGGATTTTTCCAGTGTACTTCTTTTGTCTCTTGTGTTAAAACTAAACGCAATGGGACCATTGAAATCATAAACAAATTAGCATCCGAGAATGGCTGGTCAGATTCATTATAACGTTGTTTAAATTCATTTTGACCTGAAGAACCATCACAGCCCCACTTTGTCATCAAAGTCAGTGCCTCTCCTTCAATTTTAGCGATTTATTCCTCCTTTTTTGTTTTAAATATACTTTCAATCGTATGGTCTAGTAGACTTTGAAGCCCGACTCTTGCAGAAGTTTCTGTTATTTCTACGCCTTCAGGATAACATCTTTTCTTTGCGGCAGTTTTTTTGTGGTAAGGAGGGAAAATATCGAATCCAATTTCTTTAGTTGAACGTCTTATCAATTCATATTGTCGTTTTGATAATTGTGCATCCATAAACAACGCTAACGCTTGATCGTCTGCAAAGCCTAGAAATTGGCGATCTTCATTGATAGCAGCCGCTGCCGCAATCTGTTCTTTTGGAATTTTCTGTCGCAGTTCTTGGACCTTATACCTCTTACTTCGATCACAACACTCACTGAACTCTTTTTGTGGTCTTCCCACGGATATTGTTGATCGCTCTACACTCTTCAAATCTACGGTAAATATTCCTTGTAGCCACTTTTCGTTTTTCTCTCGGAACCTTTTTTCATTGCGGTAAACAGCTTGCCATTTTTTATGGAAATGTGGAATAAATCTTCTACTAGTTTCTGTCATCACTTCTTGAAGCTGATCATCTTCGAGATTTGGAGACATCTCACGAAATAACGAACTAAGAACACTTATTTCACGCCCGCCCTCAATAAATTTGTCAACTAAAACTTTATACGATATTGAAAAAGTATCCATCTTTATTAAAATATACAGATGTACAGCAAGTGCCATTTAACCTTGCAAAAAAAAATGACGATAGGTTTAAAAGGCGAGAAGCCGTTACACTCTCAGGCAAAAGCAATCCCGTAGTTTGAAAGCTAGTATAATATCTAGTTGCTGTTAATTATTTATGTCATTATTATTTTGTCATACGCCAAAATAGGAAATTGACTTTCACTTTTTAGTAGAGTGTACCACACTGTCCAACAGCCAATTAGAGCTAGTTTAAGTTACGACTACCGATGAAACAAAGCGTAAGTAGCCGAATCAAAGTCCACTAAAATTTGCAAGGTGGCACATGCTGTATTACTTTCCAAAACTATTTTCAGAATGACAACTAAATGTCCCAATCAGCATTTAAATACATTTTGAGTAATTACCTGCAAATAACTTGCCCTAATAGCTCCCATTAACGATTTCTCGAATTTTCGCCAAAACAAATTACTTAAGTAATTATTGTATTATAATAGCAGCTTTGCCGCAAGCCAACGCAGTTGAAATTTGTCATACAAACAGGCAACATTGCATTGTTTAGTAATCTTCAAACATTTTAAGTTAGTAAGGTGGAGTTAAGTTTATAACTCAAAATTAATCGATAACTTAAAAAAAATTATTAACCTACATATAATTAAAAATTTATAAATAACAAAGTTAAATGTCGCTCTATAATAGCTGTTATTAGACGTACAGTAATAATATAATCCCCTGGAATTACTATGTTTATTCCATTGATCCTACATAGCACACAATAATCTGTTGAACATTACCAAGGAAAGCACAATATTTATCCATTTTCGGATGTCTCGTTTTTGATCATTGAAATACTATTCTTAATGTGCTTAGTAAAATCTAATTTATGTCCGAAGTGTTAGATTAGTTCATATAGAGTACTATTTACTATTAATATTTCATAAATTATGATTTTTAGAAAATCCAATTTTTTCCGCTAATCAGCCACTGTGCGCCGTTCTGCTCGACTGGCTGAAAGAGGTTTAAATACCTCCGCTTCCCGGATTTGAATTCAGTGTTCTATTCACTCTGAATATGCAAGATGCAATGTCTTGCGAAACGTTAGTTTGTATGGGTTCACAAACAGCTAACAGGCATAAGCCGATTAAGTATTATTGTTCTGGCAAACAAAATACATACAAGTTTAAATAAACTAAGAACACGGCCCTGTTTAGGCAGGCAGGACTTACGAACAAATATTGCTCAAACTTCTAGAGCAAATGCTTGTAAAGACAGACAAGCTACAGGTCGGTCCTTACCTGATTATGCTGGGTGTAGTTCCCAAATGACGACGCGGTCTAAGCCGAAAGTAAATTGTAATATTGACAGTTCGAGAAACGGCAAAAGCCCAAAGAATATATAGGTACTATATTACGTGACAGTGGACACAAAATTTTAAAATATTTGCATATTTAAACTTACATTCATGGTAGTTATACTTTTTATGGTTTAATTTATGGGAATTTGTTTGTTTTGCAAAGAAAGTAAACGCATTGAATTTATTATTGGAAGGGGTACTAAAACATATATAAGAAACTAGTAATGCATAATACATAAACTTATTCTTTAACATATAAACATTAGCTACAATAGTCTATAAACAGCAGTTGATAAAAAGTAAATAACATATAATTAATAAGAAAGTTTTAAGTAATTTTTAACTATATTATATACAATGACAAGAAAAATTAATTAACTGCAAGGGAGCACCGTTCGCTAAAGAAGGATAAGCAGTAAACATAACAATTTGTAGATGTAGATATCAAAAATCTATTATATATGTAAATAATCAATACAACAATTAATGTAATTTAACATTTAAGACAATTCAGAAAACCGCTTTATATCCAGGAAAAAAATTTTATTTAGCTTTCCAAAAAAACCTTTTCACTTCTTGAAATCTTTTCGAATTCTTTTTGTTGCGGTATTGAAAATTAACTTCACGTTCAGTAAAGTTTTCAGTGCTTTTTGCGCGATTTTGTTTATCAAACAGCTCTTTAATTTTAAGACCACAGTGTGGAAGACTATATGTATAAATGTTGGATAACATCCATGACATCGTTTGCTGTTATAGAGGATGTGGTTGTTATGCTTTCTTGTTTTGCAAATTCCAGAGCTCTGTCAAGCTCCATTTTTTCTTCAATATACTGTTTTAGCATATTTTGGAGGTTATCAATATTTTTTCTGTTGCTAAAGTTGCCCAATGAATTTTCACTGCAAAAGTATATAAACTGATAATGTTAAAAATATAATAACGTCTTTATATCTGCACGGTATTCTAAATAGCGTCCGTCTCCAAAAGGAAACACGTAACTTTTGGTACTTTAAGTTGATGATACGCCTACTTATTGTGCTTCATTGTCGCTTTGGCCTATTTAAATTGTCTTCGTTTCATAATTTTCACCAGTAACAGGGAATTTCGATGGGTTTGAACTAATAAGATCTTCATTTGCTGGATCACATAAAAAATCGTAAGTGAGATAGTTTGCAAATGCATTTATAAAAGCTGACTTTCCTACACCAGTCTCTCACAACAATAAGACGTTCACATTCCTTTGAAATTTTTGTTTGTTTGGAATTTCAACTTAACATAGGTTCAATTCATTGTTGGTTTTCATCTTCACAGCTAGTGAAAAAATCTGTAAAATATATTGATATTGTATAATAAAATTGGAAAACTAGCACTGCCATTAACTTCACATAAATAAAAAGCCCTTGAAATTATTATTCTTGTAAACTGCCATAATTTGTTAATTCCTATTTCTACAAGTTTGTATTTTCACAAACATATGGCTATAAAGCAAACTTTTCCTCCATTAACTATTACACAATGTTAGTAAATCTATTAAATACTTTTAGTAAATAGTTTTTAATGTTTGTAGAAAAATTACAATTTACAAAACAGAAATAATGGAACTGCTGCTGTGGCACCTGAAAGTGAGAAATATTTTGTGGTATCAGTTCACCAAAATGCTTTGTGTGATCCCAAATTAGTATAAGTTTTAAAATCCATGTTCTAATGTTATAAATTATTTACTTATATTTTAGCTTTATCTTGGTATGTACCACTGTACTGGATTTAAGAGTTGCTGGCAGTGACGTGACATGTTATACGATTGGACCGCGCATACATACAGAAAGTTGTTGTAAATATGATTAGGCAACCCTATTTGCCAGTGCCGACATTGTGGTGGGGTCAACAGGCGTAACGATTTAAGGAACGCAATTTCATTGTAAATTTTTTTATTAGAGACGATATTTGGATTGTTTTCACGATTGTGAGTTGCCTACGTTTCCTACCCACGTGGTTGGCAATAAAAATCAACCGAGACACAAACCATAGTCGGTATAAAATTGTCAAACATACAACATACTTATTTTTTTGTGCAGCCACATACAGATTGCACAGTTAACCATTGCTACAAAATGCTTTTCTTATACTTCTTATATGTGTGCGAGAATGGTTTGGTTAAGGAAATAGAAATTGATAGCTAGTAAGCCCTCAACCGGTTTTTCGAAACTTTCCGAATTTAAATGACAATAGAAACAATCTTCAAATAAGGAAAAACTAATGTGAGGTTTCCTTTCTGTAGCTTACCTGAACAGTTTAATTGAATAAACAGCAGGAAACGACCATCTCCAAATTAAAAACCTCCATTTTTAGATTTCAACAGATAAATATTGTTCGTAATTAGAAATTATAAAATATAATGACTTCAAAAAATGAGAGGGGATGAGGGTACTCATTACAGCTGCACTATAAAAAAAAGCTCAGCTATGTATTATACGCGTACCAGATACAGAACGAGCAAAAAAGGTTAAAACCACGTGATCATTGACTAATCTAAATGTAGTGAATTTTATTTTCCAATGTTGCCTGCCGTGCTGATTTCCTTTTTCAATGTCATTGTGTTTCATTGGCGTTCGTACTTAGGTTATATTTTTATCCTCGTTTTTTCTGTTAATTAACACAATTATCAAACTGCGACATTTATTTAAAAAAGCAGTCCTTTTCAGAACTAATTAATCTACCTTTAAATCGTTTAAGGTAAGTGTACGAATGCAGTTATTTTCAAGATTGAAATCATAACGCAACCTCATATTTCAGATTTAATTTGTTATGCCTTTTACAACTGAACAAGACGCATTTATTCTTATGGCCCATTTCCGGAACGGCACCCGGAATGCAGATGGTTCATGGTCATATTCGTTGCAATCTTGTATTGAACAGTTTAGTGAAGCTTTCCCGAATAAGAACGTAGGTTATGAAAACTTTGTAAGCCAGAAGCTAGTTTTTGTTCACCGCTTTGAAAACAAGAAATGCATTTGTAAGGGCAAGTCTACAAGTAGACCCACTATACTTACAGAAGAAGTTGTAGAGGATATTTAAGTTCGAATTGAAAGAAGTCTTCATAAATCAATTAGAACGTTATCTGCACAAACTGGCAATGAATACAATAAAGTAAGCTAACTACAGCTAACGCTTATTTTTTGTACAGGTATTTCTTATGGAACTTGCCGAAAGGCACTCTGGAAAAAATTTGTATATGCACCCGTACATAGTATCGGTAGTGCAACAACTGCATCCGCATGATTTTCCACAACGGGTACAGTATTGCCAATAGTTTATGGAGAACTTGAACAATGACGATTCAGTTCGCGTGTACAAAGCAATGGCACTCATTTTGAGCAGCTATTGTAATTTATAAATGAAATATGTTTTTCTACAATATTAGATATTAAATAAATCCTATTTTTTACTTTTGCTTTATTAAATGTGTTTACAGTTTTTTTTTGTGTGTCAAATTCATATTTTTATAACAATATGTTTTCTGTGTCCTAATTTGTACGTGCAACGCCAATGGTAATTGCCACAACTGTCAGATTTAGTTTCCTGAAGCAGGGTAGCCACTTCTGTAGAATGGGTTGCCTATGTTCCGTGTTCACGTGGTTCTTCCCCTTTTTCGCTCACGCTGTAGTTCACCTGCGTTAGCGCGAGATCACTAACTCTCAGTCGCCCCCAATCGAGTTTAAGATTTCAGAGGATAAACATTACATGCCATTACAAAACACCAGTGAGGGGAGGTACTCTATTACTGTATAGGCGGCTCGTAAAAGAAGCTGGTATCCGTCTTCTGAGGGTACCATATCAAATATTCGATTTGTGCAAGGGCGATATCCCGAAAACTCAAATCACCCACCATATTGTTGTAAATTTTGACTTGAAACTCGGTATGGAAGGTTTCCCTTCAGCCACGACTAATCTTGCTTTAAAACTACTCCCAAGTTCAGCCCATTTTCTAAAAATTACGAAATTTATTTTTTTTAAAGAAGCACCTCCAAATATCCTTGCAGTAGATTCCAGTTCCAATTTAAATTTATTAAAAATGATAAAAATCATGTTCCGTACTACAGCAACTGCTCTAAAACATCCTCCGTTGCACTTGAACCCCTAAATTTTGAAAATATTAAAAAACTACAAGAATCATTTTCTTTATCAAAGCAACATCTTTAAAGCACCCTTAAGTTGACCCGTAAGCCCTTAAAAATCGAACATTTAAAAAAAATGGTCTATAATCTTCCCATTTAATAAAACACACTTCTAAATCACTCTCAAGTGCACTCCGATGGGATTGGGATTCCTTTTTCATTTATTAAAGGGCGATTCCCGTAACTTTAATACATTTTTAGGGGTTGGAATGTACTTGAGGTTGTTTGAATTTGAATTGAATTGATTGGCTATAGTAGCTTTATTTGGAAATTTATCAAAAAAATGCAAGGAATAAAATAGTTATTTAAGTATCAAGGAATGTAAGGACGTAATAACATCCGAGGTAGGCGAATACGAGCTGAGGCGGAGCCGAAGCTTGTCGCCTGCCGAGGATGTTATTAGTCGATACGTTCCGTGTTACTTATTAAATTTTTCGCGCTACCGGCAATGTAAGTAGGCCTACAGTTAGAAATTTAATCATATTTTTAAAAGTTCGTTTTGACAGCTGTCATCGGAATTATTTTTTAAAAGCCCCATTATTCTAAGTTGTCTGTTCTTGTTACCATATCAACGAACAGCTAAATTCAATATTATTTTCCTAGAAATGTAAGTGACACTATTAAGTTCCGTTGTCAAGGGTAACTAGTACACGAATGTTATCAGCCATTTACGATCCCTGTAGCTATGGACGTAAGGCCTACTTACATTGCCGGTAGCGTGAAAAATATATTTTTCAACTATTAGAGCTAATTGATAGGCGTAGTTAAAATCACGTAAATGCTGGAAAACGCGTTGTTGATACTAAAAAATATCGTTTTTTTTTTTTAATTTTTAAAATAGTTCAAAAGTGTTGCGGATTCAGTCTATCGAACTGATACAAGTTTATAACAATCGACGTTTGCGTTTTTAAACATATAAGTAATCAATTTCAAATTTTCAAAAATTCCCGGAAGGCGTCAGAGTAAAATTTGGGAGATTAGTAAAAAACAAATTTGTAGTCCAATGCATGTTCTATCGTCTCAGAATGTTAAAAAAAAATCCTGTGAGCAGTTTTTGAAAATTTTCAAAATTTTGAAGCAGCGCCATTGCGATCCTTTTTGGGATTTTTGAAATTAATAGTATATTAAAACACAAGTTGCATAAGGCATTGTCTTAACGTACGAGTCCAAGATTGAAAAACGAGGGAGCGTAGCGACCAAGTTTTTCAATGGACGAGTGCGTCAAGACGCTTTATGAAACGAGTTGTTTATACTATTTTTTCTATTGAGGAGAATTAATAAAAAAACGTTATAAAAAATTGCTGCGATCACATTTGGTAAATTTAGTATGTATATGTTGGCAGCAAGTTTCAAATTGCTGCGATCAAATTTGGTAAATTTAGTATGTATATGTTGGCATACATACTAAATTTACCAAATTTGCTGATCATGAATATATCATGAACACCAATCTTTGTTGGTGAAATTTTACTAAAAACAATGCTGTAAAAGACTCTCTTAAAACACTGTTTTGTAGCTAAAACAGTGCTTTAAGAATAACCTTAAAAAAACCTAAATAGAAAAAATTTTATTTCATCGTATACTACCCGCGAAGGGCTCTTAAACAAGTGGTAGCTGATCCAGATCAGGTAACTACTTTTTGAGTAAATGGGCGTTAAAGTCAAGATTTTCAAAACGTTGTAGCGGCCGCCATTTTGAAGCTAGGGAATTCGGTAAAAAAGTTTTCGATTTGCCTTAAGTTCTTCTCTCAGATGCTGTGCTCAACTTTTCAAAAGTTGGTTTAAGAATAATGAGAAAAAACGCTACCAAAAAACAGGTCTAAGTTCTGTTTCCGATGTCGGATGTTTTTGAAAAGCTTAACTGAAACTACAATTTTTGATGTACTTTTCGATTTAAAATTTCAGTAAAATCGGTCCGGTACTTTCGCCTGTAGAAGCGTCACCCACCGACACACCCACAAACAGACATTTTTTTTAAACCACTTTTGTTTGAGTTCCTTGAGCCCCAAAACGTGTATTTCCAGTAAAATCTAGATTTTGAACATTTTCATGAACTCAATACTTCTCTACACCAAAGGAGCAGTATTCACTCTGAAGATGCATGTTGAATGTCTTGCGAAACGTTAGTTCCTATGGGTTCACAAACAAAATACATTATAAGACTAAATCTTTGTTTGCTTCGCCTCAAGGTTTAAATAATTTAAGCACACGGCCCTGTTTAGGCATGCAGAGCCTACGAACAAATAATGCTCAAACTTCTAGAGCAAATGCTTGTCAAGACAGGCAAGCTACAGGTCGGTCCTTACCTGGTTATGCTGGGCGTAGTACCCAAATGACAAAGCGGTCTAAGCCGAAAGTAAATTGTAATATTGACAATTTTCCTTTTGTTACGTCAATCCAGGTATTTATTTTAAAGCAAAAATGGACAAATGTAGTATTTCACAACAATATGTAAGATAACATGCTTATTATTAATAATAAAACTATTGTTACCCCAGCGCACAATGCACTGACAGACTGAGCGTTGACACAACCGGCTAAATCTAAGTCACGTGATGCATTAGTTCCATAAGGGAGACGCGACGTTGGTGTAGATGTCGCCTCAAGTAAAGCGCGTTTAGCCGACTTTCATATATATTATAAATTAAAATAATTATTATTGAAAAATCGACGTAGAATAAAAATATAAAAATGTTTCATGTTCCATCGGAGGATAGAGACCTTTCATTGAAAAGAAAATGTCCCAAATTGGTGAAGCGGTAGCCGCTGGAGGAACCGGAGAAAAAAACCCGTTGAGCTTTTATATATAATAAACTTATTTTATAAATCCAGTTCAAAATTTTAATAAAATTATAAATGTAAACTACAAAAATGTTTCAAAAACGCGTTTAAAATGCTGCCATTCGCGAATTTTAAATATTTGAAAGCCTTGGAGACCAGCAACTAAAATTACCTGCGTTGACTCCAACGCCTCGTGCGCACACTCGTTTTGTTTAGTTGTAGGCAGTGGACAGAAATTGTTTGTCGTAACATTCTTGCGCTGTGGTGTGTGTTGCATATTAGCGTCTACTACTAGGGCCATTAATTTTGTAGCCGACTATACAGAAATACTGAAAGTAACGCACACCAAAACCTCATAATTTAAAGCAATGAGATGATAAATTGATAAGACAAACTGTTATTTTCTTGAAACAGTTTGAGTTTTTTGTATATACAAATGTTAAGAAATGTTCAGGGTTACATTATTCCCCGTTTTATGTTATCTTTTAAAAATGTTGAACAATTTAGCAAACGCAATTAAGTAAATACCTATTGTAAACGATAAACGTTGAATATTATGTAGGTACCCATTTCAAAGGTGGAAGTTAATATATCGGTAGGTGCGACAACAGTCAATAAACAGGACATAGAGCTTTTATTGTATTGAAAATTTATTATAAAAAAAGCAGTATACTTAAGTATAATTTATACAAAATAAATATAAAAATTTTAAAAACTTGTATTCCCTAAAAATTTCAAAAATTTTAAAATTTAAAATGAATTTATTTCCAAGTTCTCAATTATAAAATACATAATTATCACAAAAACACTTACTTAAGATAAAAAAACTAGGTCTAAGTAAAGAGACAAAATATAATAAAACTAAGTTATTAACTATACAGATAGAGTAAGGACACACACAAAGCAAAGAGATATTCTTTATAGAGTTTAGTACTTTCACTTCCTTGCTGAAAATACACCTTGTACACATTTTCACTTACCACTGTATGTGTTGTGATGCTGTGAACTAGTATTTTTCAATTTCCCTTTTTAGCTAATCCACTATTATGCACACCGTCATAATGTTGCTTGTTACATGTAAGTCGACTAACTAGTGAGGTTTTAAGATCACTGGAACAAAAATTTTAGTCTCCAAATTTTACATCAAAAAACTGTATAGGTATGTCATAAATTAATGGATTTTGTAATGAGGAACTTTATGTTTTACATATTCTTTCATCAGCTAGAGTTGGGCAAATGCATATTTGCATCTTTTTTCCTATTGATCATAAAATGTTAATTTTTCGTATATACACGTTTCGTGATGTTTAGAGTCACAAAAAGTAAATTTTATTTTGCGTATTTGGCATATATTACAACTTTACGGCATACGGCATATATTAGTGCATATTTTAGCTTTTAATGGCATGAAAATGCATATTCTAGCAAAAAAAATAAAATTTAATAAATTATCAAATAAAATATTCGTAGTTCTTAGAAGAAATTGCACAATTTCTTCTAGTGAAACCACATGAACCCTAGACTTGCACTTTCTAAATTTCCAAGTAGGGGTAGAGGAAATAAAGGATTAACTGACAAAGGTTGTATTATTTGGGTAGGTCTTATTCCTTAGGTACAAATTTCTTTGAAAATAATATTTGGAAATTTTTCTTATACTTATTCTTAGAAATAGTTATTTATAATTTTAGTGCTTGACTAGTTCATTTGTTGCCTTGACAGAGAGCTGTAAAGTGTAATTGTCCAGTCTATACCCTGAAAATGCCTAAAGTTGCTAGTTCAAAAAACGATTTAATTAAGAACTGGTTGAAGCCGTATACATGTTTTAAATACGATGGAAGGGTTGTGTTGTGCGTCATCTGTGAAAAAGAAGTATTTATCCGTTTATTTTAATTTTGAATTTAAAAAAACTGTTTACTCTGTTTAAAGTTAAAAAACTTCAAACAAACCAAAACAACGAGTTAAAAATTTAATACTAATTTGTTATTTTATTTTGTAATTAAGCAAACAATTTAAGAATAAAATTAGAAAGTTTTTTCTGTGATATTGCAAAGGATATGGCACAGGCCACAGGGCACATTCAATTATTTTCCTTTGTGTAAGCTGTAGTAAATTGTACTTAAATATTGTTTTTACAGATAAACCTTAATAAAAAGTTTCAACTCGATCAGCACGTAGCCACCAAAAAAGAAAAAATAATACAAACGAGCCAAAACAACAATTATTGCTGAACTGCTTAAATAAGAATGTCAACAATTTCAACGACGATTTGTGTAGAATGATGGTTTCATGCAACATTCCATTAAATAACATGGACGTTCCCGAATTTAGAAATTTCTTAGAAAAATATACAAAACAAAACGTCGTTTCCCGAAGAACAGCTTCAAGAACGTGCATTCCAAAATTATACGAAGAAAATCTTCAAAACATAAGAAACGTTGTTTCGAATAATTGTATTTGGTTTAGTGTTGACGAAACCACCGATGCTAAAGGAAGATATATAGCGAATTTTATTGTAGGTGTTTTAAACAGCAGTCCTTCTTCCAGTTATTTAATTGCTGTTAAACAACTAGAAAAAACCAACAATTTGACAATTTCACGTTTTGTCAATGAAACCCTTTCGTTACTTTATTTGCCAAATCAAATACCACCAGAAAGGATTTTATACATGGTGACTGATGGTGCCGCATACATGGTAAAAGCAGGGCAAAATTTAAAAATCCTTTTCCCAAATTTAATTCATGTAACTTGTTTGGCCCATGCGATGAATAAGGTGGCCGAAGTGGTTAGAACTGAGTTTCCTTTAGTCAATAAATTAATTAATAACGGAAAAAAGGTATTTTTAAAATCACCACTTCGCGTCGAAGTTTACAAAGACTTGCTTAAAGATGTGCCCTTACCTCCACAACCAATTCTCACCAGGTGGGGAACGTGGATAGAAGCCGCTCTATTTTATTGTGAAAATTACAGTGAATTTAAAAATGTTGTTAACACCTTCGATTCAACTTCTGCTCAGTCTGTAGCAGATTGTCAAGATATTTTAAAGAGTCCGGAATTGCAACCTCAGTTGTGCTACATAAAGGCTCATTTTTTGGAAATTCCTAGCATCATTAATAAATTAGAAACACAAAGCTGCTTCTCACTGAATCTTTAGAATTAATCGAAAAATTTCATTCAATTTTGAATTAAAATAAAAATAAAATATGCAAAAAAATTAGCAGCAAAATGGACGATTTAATTCAGAAAAACAGCGGACTTTCAACTCTGAATTCCATAAAAAATATTTTAAATGGAGATTTCTTAAGCAATGGCCACAATGACGAATGTTTTGCAGTTAAAAATTCACATTTATTTAAATATTGTCCAGTAACTTCTTGTGATGTAGAAAGAAGTTGTTTTTACAGCTACAAAAATATATTGGAAGATAAGCGGCAAAATTTTCTCGTCGACACCATTGAAAAGCACATGATTATTTATTGTAATAAATAGGTTGTGTTATTTATTGATTTTACTTCTACCTGTATTTTTGTATATGCAAATAAAAACTGCAGTTTTAACTGAAAATAATAATGCGTTTCTATATTATGTAAGCCCTTTTGATTTTTTGAATGTTGAGTGTTTGTAACTAAAAATAATGAAAATCATTAATTGTATTTATCTTTTTCTTTCAACGAAAAATTACATTTGATGCAAAACGTGCTTTAACTCATATAATAATTACTAGTATTAAACTGCAGATTCAAATAAACATCAGATTTTCATATTAGGCACTAAATAAACAAACTAATTTTTTTAGTGCATATCGCAAAATGTTACTGCATATTCTTGCATATATTGAAGGTTTTATGCGGCATATTTTAGTGCATATATTGACGGTTTTATACGACATATGTTGGTGCATATATGCACTATCTTTACAGCATATTTGCCCAACCCTATTCATCACATTATTCTCCACAGAATTACGTTCGAGGACAGAAACGAAGTGTAAAACAATCACACTTAAAACAGACATAGTATAGAGGAATTTAATAAGTAGACAATTCATAAATAATGTTAAAAAACGCAATTTAGGTTGGCTGTGTAAAAGTCATCATGTAGAGTTCTTACCAACAAATTTAAAAATGTCATAACAGGTTAAGTTTAAGTTTAGAATTTGACTAGAAAATGACAGTAGCACAATGACAGCTTGTCTATATTGAGAATTTTTGGAAACACATTATATTACAAAAGTAACCTAAAGACCCTGACGACGCGACAACACTGTTTTAAAAAATGTTATAAAATTTCCTATTAGCCTATACTCTTTTCCCATTGTGCAGAAGACTATTATGAAATACGGCCGCGACATGTACTACGTACTCATAAACTAAATTATTCGTTTATGACGTAACCTACAGACTAACAATGATCAACCGCGTTAGATGCCTGAGAATTGACAAATTGTGCAAATGCAAGTATCGTTTTAAATATGATAAAACAAAATTGTTTGTAGATAATGTTACGTACAGTATGGTCAACATAATAATAATTTTAAACATTTATTAGTTATCGAGATTTAACTGAAACTTGCGTTTTTTTTTTGTAAATTGCAACTGTAGTTGGCTTTGATTCTCATAAACAATTTATTTTTTCTAATTTTAGTGATATGGGGGTTGTAATATTGAATTTCGAAAAAGCTTAACTCGAAAAATAGACTGTAATGCATGTATGGGAATTAGGTGCAGATGCGACCGAAGCAGTTGCGACCACCTTGATTTTGGTAGCAGTTGCGACTACGCCTGAAAGATAAAAGTTTAACTGTGGCAGTTGCGAAATGACCTGTTATGCATTTCTTTGAATTTATCTAAGAGAAAGTCTTTTGACACTTACTAATATCACCATTTGACTGATATTCTAATAGCGCTTTATGAATCCGTTGGTCCAACTTTATATACGTCACCCTTCTTTTTTCTTCTAAGTTTAAACTTAAACGGTCGTAAAGAAACCAATAGTAACTGTTGTTTTCAGAACTCTGATATGGCTAATTAGTTACTGGTTACCAACCCTTTACGAATGTTTGGTGATATTTTTAAACATCTAAAAACTCTTTCCTATATTTAGAAACCGGAGAAAAAAACAGAAACTAAGTAAATCAATTTTCACCTAGATGTAAATAATGTATATAGAAAATTAGAAACCCTAAAAAAACATAAAAAATTATATAGATATACAAACGGATTATGTGTGTGGTCGCAACTGCAACAGTCGCATCTGCCTCGCTACCAAAAATGGTACTTCGACATCCATTTTATCGTGGCTTATGATAAAGGCCCGGTGGCGGTTAGATTGCTAGAAGGAAGGAAAAGAAAACGGTGACATTAAATAATGCAGTAGCAATTGCATCTGAAAAATTAGCAACGAAACCATCCAGTGTTTTAGGTGGTGGTAACGTTATCAAAAGGGAACTGGAAATCCACTTTGCTCCAGTGCAATTTGATAAGCGCAGGTCTGCCCAGAGGAGGGCACGACACAACAGCATTACCCCACCAATCAAGGAAAGTGTATGGTATGCGGTCGGAAAAACATCCAACAGATAAGTGTTTATTTCGGGAAGCTATTTGTCATGTATGCAATAAGAAAGGTCATTTGGTTACAATGTGTGGCAAAAGGGAGGGAATAAACGCAATTTAAGAAACGATACCCAAAATTATTAAGAATCATCGTATTGTTTTTTGTATAATTTAAATTGCACAATCAATCTAATTTTGTCAGATGTATTGCCTTACATATACATTGATCACATTTGATTTACACATGGGTGTTAGCTTTACAGTAATTTCTGATTTACGGTATAATTCTCATTTTAAATATAAGAACTTATTTGCAACTGATAAAGCATTTAATTTGTATAATGAGAATAGAATTGTTATTTTCGGATTTTTAAACTGCAATGTTAGGTTTCAAAATAAAGAAGGAATTTTGGATATTTTGTAATAAAAAATGCTGCGGAACCTCCCTCGATTTTGGAAATTTATTTCAGTTAGGTATTATATCACAATTAAATTATCTGGATATATCTAATGATTTTCAATTTTTTATTGAAAAATGTAAATATGTGTTTTCGCAAGGGACTGGGCATAAAAATTAGGTAAAAAAATCCGTACAAGCAAGAGATTTGGTTGGTATATATGTAGTGTTTAGTCACCTGACTAACCTACTAAAAGTCTACAAAAAATAAAGTTGTGCTACGGCCGCCATCTTGGAACATGACAGCCAAAATCCCATTCTTCACACTTATCTCGGAAACTATCCATGTTATCAAAAACTGCTTCAAACAAAAAATATTTGACATAAAATTGGCTACATTTGTTGTTCTTAGCATTTTTGTGATATAACTTACCATTAAGACAGACATTTAATTTTTTACTATTAAAAAATACGCCAACAACATGTGCGTCCCCCGCTATTTTTATACAAAAATTAAAAAATCACACTTGCTGAAATCACCTTCTAAAGAATAAAAAATACTGCTTATATTATCCACAGACACTAGAGTAAGTTATCATCTTTTTCACCAGACAGAAGTGCAATGGCTTTTTCAGAATTCATGCATGATAGTCCTCGACAGTCTCGACACATGGCAGAGCATTTCAATCCAGATCTCCTATATTCACATCTATTGGGTACAAGTTTTATTACAAGTGCACGAGATGAGTGTTAACAACTGTGGCGGAGCATGGTTTCTGGTCATGCACACGGGTGTTAAGGTGTCTCCCTTTTGTATCCATCCTCAGTCAGTAGGGTTCATCTTATTACCTTTCTATTGTTGAACCTGTAGGTAGACACGGTATGAATGCAGAGCTGCTGCATCGTTCGTTGGAGGCAAAGATGCAAGGTCAAACGTTTTGCCGACTGGCTATTTGGAAATCAGATGATTGTATCTGTAGTATCGTAAATCATCTAAGGTAGTACTTCTTGATCGTCCATATAAACGAAGTAAAAATTCTTCTCCTGTGGCAGCTACCTCTTCTTTGGTTGAAGAAAGATTGTTAAACACTTTTATGCCGTCCCTCAGGGCACGGTCTTTTTGTAGTAGCTTTAATGCGTTCAGTTTACCGTTCTTAAACATGACCGAGTTGGTGTCACAGCCTCTTACTGCATGTGCAGCCAGAAAGACCTCACTAGTTTTTCCCAGTAGGGTTTGCTGTCGTGGTATTTCGAACACGTTTTGTTTTTGTTTTAGAACCAGAAGCAAGGTGCAGGAACACAACCTTGTCAGTTTCGGAAGCAAACGAAGTTAATAGAACAAGCAAATCTGTGTCTTAGTCGATAACAACAACTGTAGTACCGCTAAAACAATCACAGAATCCGCATCCGACTCTGCCAACCGCACCTGCATGTTTGATGACAAGCAATGTCTGGCAAGTAGTTCTTCTGGCAACTCTTCTTTGCTGTTCACAGCATTTGTTTGTAGAGTAATCAGGAAACTACCAAACAGTTACTCCCGTAGTGAGATTTTATGTAAGAGATGTAGCAGTGAACTACTTTCTCCATAGGTGGCAGGTCGAGGCCATACTACACTGTGCAGGAGATGTCCCCCATCTAAAATATTCACACAGTTCTCAGGAATGTTTGGGGATTTTTCAACTTGTAAGGCTTTCACCAGAGAAGATTTCAGTCCTTTCCTTAGTGAGACATAATTAATTAAAGATGGAAGCCTTGCTGCAAGCTCAAACGTAAAACACTCTTTTAGCTTATGTGGTTCTTTTTCAACACATATAATCTGAGTTACTGATATATCACCTACCAGTCCTGTAGATAGACCTACCAATTCTCCAGAGTCATGCGTCTTTCATTTTAGTCGTCTTTATTTTTCACGTTGCAGTTTTCAATTTTTATATTCTGCCAGATAAAGAACTACACGCATAGTGTTGGGTTGTTTTTCTACAGTAAGAAATTAAGTTTCTGGCTTAATGGCAAGTTATATAAAAAAAAGCAAAGAACAAAAAATGTAGACAATTTTATGCCAAACATTTTTTTTTGAAACATTTTTTGATAACATAGATAACAGAGACAAGTGTGAAAAATGGAATTTCGGCTGCCAATTTCTCAGATTTCCCGTAGCACAACGTTATTTTTCGGTGACTTTTAGTGTGTTAATCGAGTGAACAAAAACTATATGTATACCAAATTCCTTGCTTGTAATGTTTTTTTAACCGATTGTGAAATTTTGAGCTAACATGACTACACTATTAGTAATAACTTCATTCTATTAAGTTAAGATCGGAAAATGTAACTCCTAATTTTTTTAGAGCGCGACCTTTTCCTTTCGCCTTTGCTGACAGTGTTGAAAAGGAGCTGAGTCGTCTAACAAATTTACATATTAAATCAGTAGAGTACAGTGCGTGGGTGGGGACAATAGTAGTACCTGGTATAAAAAGACAGTTCTGAATTTGCGGGGACTTCAAAGTCACGTTAAATCTTTATATTGGAATCGACCAATGTCCTTTGCCAAGAATGGAGAAACTGTTTGTTAAAATACAGGGTGGAATTCATTTTTCGAAATTAGATTTATCAAATGTGTACCAGCAAGTGTGTATTGATGAAAAATCAAAATGTTTAGTTACGCTAACAACTCACAAAGGGCTGTATCGTTATATTCCAGAAAACGATGGAATGGCTTCTAGGGCGTCTAGATGAAGTTATCACATTTCTGGACGATAAATTAGTTACACAGGCAGCAGTAGAGAAAACATTTGTGTAGAATAGACAAAGTTCTAAATAAGAAGCAGTTTTAAAAATTTCGTTGTACAAATACGTATAATTGATTAAAAAATGGATATTAAATGGGAATGGACAGCGGAATGTGAACGTGCATTAAAAAAAATTAAACAGTTGTTAAATCGACCGATATTCTAGTGCATTTCAATACAGATCCGTCAATTAAATTAAGCACAGATGCCTCAAACGAGGTTATTGGTGGCGTATTAGCACATGTTATGCGTGATGGTCAAGAAAAACCCAATGCGTACGCGTCGCGAAAGTAATCGGCGGCGGCTGAAAAGATACTCGCAGATCACAAGTCTTTAACTCCAATTTTTCACCCACAAAAGAGTATTCAACAATTTTTTGGTAATCGATTACGTAGGTGGGCGGTGATTTTATCAAAATAACAGTATGACATAGAATTCGTTAAATTTGAACAAAATTGTGCTAATTTACTCTATCTCGTTTACCTGTTTAAAATGATGAAAAAATTTGGTAAAATGTAGCAGTCAATTTTATTTATTATTTTTCATAAAATAAAGATTTTCCTATTAAAGTTGAACAGGTACAATATGAAACTTTAAAGATCCCCCCGTTTTATTGCACGTTATGAATTTTGTACGTAAGGAATGGCCTGCAAAAATCAATGATAATTTTAGACTGTTTTACAAAATTAGTAAACGAGTTCATCAGTACAGCATTGGAGAAGTGTGTATAGTGAAATAATAAATTAATCATTCCGTCAGTCTTACGTAAAAGTGTAAAGGACCTGTTGCATGCTTCTCACATAGAGATAGTTAAAATGAAAAGTTTAGCGCGATCATATTTTTGGTGGCCAGCACTTGATAAAAATATTGAGGAAAAGTGATATGAAAAGGTTATTTTAAAAAATTGGTCGTGGCCTACAGAAGTTTCATTACGTCTGCACTTAGATTTTGCGGGACCTTATTTTAATAAACTGTTTTAATAGTGTTGGATGGACATTCAAAATGGCTTGAGGTTTATCCCATAATTTCTATCACATCGGAAATGACTCTTAAAATTTTACGTACAACATTCGCGAGATTTGGTTTACCACGGAAAAATGTTACCGATAATGCAACCACATTTTGCTCACGAGAATTTCAGGAGTTTTTGTTAAAAAATAACATTTCTCATATTATTTCGCCTCGTTTTCATGCCCAATCGATAATCGCGGCTTAATTTCTGTTAGAACAATTAAGAATGGTGTGAAAAATGAGCTAAGAAAAAATATTTATTTGGATTTAAATCGAAATTACTTTTTATTTGATTATCGATGTACAGCTCAACAATGTACTACAGGTGTTACTCCGGAGCAACTTATGTTTGGACGAAATTTGCAAACTCGATTCGATTTCCTTGCCATAACCTATTCAGGGCGTTGGCGACCCCTCTTCTATGTCTGTGTTTGGTGCGCGGAGATAGGTATTTTGCACATACAGACATATAGGACTTACAGTTTAACATGGGCTCCGAACCACAGGAAGTGCATGCACTTTTTCTCCAGAGAGGTTTTTCTGGGAAAAAATCCACCTCGCTGGTTTCCCAGTGCCTTGCGAGAGAGAACAATCGGGCCGGGAGTCAAGCCCGCGCGCTTACCACTGAACTACGGCCGTTCTATAAACTAATACAAATTGGGGCGACTGGTATAAAAATTACTGTCAAAACGCGAATGACAAGATTCACGTGCGTTTGTAGAAATTATCATCGAGTCTGTAGTCAGCGCGCTTACCGCTGAGCCACGGCCGCTCTCTCTACAGGAATGTTAATAAAGCCTTATAGAATCAAAGATGGAGTTTTAAAAAAATAAGCAAATTAAGTTATTTGGTTAAAATACTTGAATTAAATAACGTCATATGAAAAAGCCATTTAAATCAAATTAACGAAATTTAATTTTTGTGAGACGTCACTACCGGAGGAAAAAGTTTCAAATGTAAAAAATGCTGATGTTGATAAGGAAATGCTTTAAACAAACATAAAAGGCTTATCGACTCGGTTAAATGTTTATGCTATAATTGATAGTAAAATATCGCTATGTATTTTTTGTTGTAAATGATGAGGTGTAATGTATGAATAGTATATGGTTGTGTGTAATTTCCAAGTTGAAATAAAGAGTACGTTTTATTTGGTAATGTTTACTAACAGGTTTTATTCAAGAGAATACGCCTATAGCAAAACATCACATAGATAAACCTACTTAAATATTTAAAATGCGCTGTTTTTGTCTTGTAATTCTGCTCAATTTGCAAATTTTACGAAACATTTGAAATATATTATTCGTTTCAATTAGTTCCAAAAAAATTACCAATATTCGGCTGGGTCAAGAAATATTCGGCTTATCCAAATAGCAAGCTCCCAAATATAGCCTAATATTCGGTCCATCCTTAATCAGAACTATCAATTTGAATGAAATACATGGTTACGCTTACGATTCTAGGAATACATCTTCTTCGTTAAGGCACAAATAGGAAAAAAGCACATAAATTCATTTTTTTGGAATTCATATAAGTAAAAGAAAAGTCGGAGGGACTACACTCTATTGAAGAGTTTGGCCTGCAATGCGGTGGGTCAGGGCCACCGATCATCGCTTCCGGAACCGAGCCGTCTCGCACTCTTTATCACGTATCACGCCTTAGACGGCTGCCTTACTTCCCTCACTCCTCAAGGGGCGTGATTCCCAATTTTTAAAAAAGCGACTGGGTAGGCCGCCCGCCAGTCATTCAGTCTCGGATTCGAAGACGAGACTTTCCGCGTTGCGCAGCCAAGTGCCCTAACTACTCGTCTATTCTGGCGACATTTATATTAGTATAGAAGTGCGTTCGATAGTTGGATATAACTGTAAAATTAGAGAAACTTTACGAAACCAAGTTGTGGTGAAAACTTGTAAAATTATTTCTTAAATTTTTGTTCTTAATTCTTGTTGTTTTCAGTACCAAATGTTATGAAGATTTCCATCTACTTACAATTGTGTAATTGTTTAAAGCTACATAAACAATTCTGCCAAATTCCACATTATACCATTAATTAAAAACTATTTAAGCCTGGTTTTAATGTAATTGTCTAATTATCAAAAAAATACAAAAAAAAACTTTTCTAACAATTAAATAATTTTAAAATCATTAATAGGCAGGCACCCTATATTTACAACATTCAATTTTGCTCTATAAATTGTAGATTTCATCACATACAATTTATTTTTAGATTTAACACATACAGTAACTTCATGGCAATGGCAATATAAGTACTATTGTTAATATTCGTTTATCACAAAAGTCCAATTTATGGAGATGTTTTTAACGAAGATCATGCCAATGTTCCCAAGTCTGTATTTCCTCATATAATCTCCTTCCAGGGCTTTCAGTTGGAGAACATTGGCAATGCCCTACCAGGAAATACTCCTTATCAATGGCACCTATCTCAACTCCATGTTTAATTAATGCTTTTGCTTGGTTTAGAGCAACTTGTGGGGGTAATTTATTCATAAAACAACCAACAAATGAAATTCCCATTCCAACCACGTTATATCCGAGCGTATGAGCACCAACTACTCCCCAACCTCGTCCTTGATATGCATTACCATCGGATCCAATTAAAAAATTATATGCTATATCGCTCCACTTTCTGCTTTCAATATGAAAGGTTTGAACTAATCGAATTAAGTAGACGTTTTCAGCTTGAGTGAATCCATCTTCTGATGCAGTGTGAGCTAAAAATATTCGATATGTGAACATTTTATTTAAAAAAAAAACTTTTGTACTTACAGATTATAACAAATTTAGCTGGGGCTTCTAAGTACTGCTTTTCATCGACGGGGGGTTGAGCTAACCAACTTCTTCTGTCAATGATATTCAATTTTCCTGACCTCACGGGTACTACAATTTATTTATTTTTTTAATATAGGTATATTGTTGAAAAAATATTAGTCTTAAAAAAGATTACGCACCAGCAGCTCCTTGCAGAAATATCTGATTGGTTACAGTTTCTGTTTTGACCACTGACATAGTCTGAGTGACGTGGACAGGGCCTTTTATTTTAATGATGTTTCCCAAGTGAACTTTCCTGCAATTTTGCATTTTAACATCTCCAAAGGTGATTGACTTGCTGAAGATTTTTTCGACAGCAGTACTATTTTCCTGTAAAGCAAACAATTTTTATTGTTTTGTATAAAAGTGCTAAAGCAATATGTAATGTATACTAGATATCAGTGGTGTTCCGTGGGTCAAAATTTGAGTAAAAAATTACCTGTTGTTAAATGAATTAATCTGCACATAAAATCTCTATTAAATTTCACTTTATCATTATGCACTTTAATTTGAAAACTTAAACCTTCGTGTAAAGGCCATGTTAACGCGTGATTTGTCAAATAATTTTAATCTAACAGTTGTAGATAAATGTTTTTTGGTGGACCATTTTTAATTGCAGCTTAAAGATTTTTTAAAACAGAGTATCCTGTTTTAGACTATACTTTTGAGGGGTTTGATATAGATAAAAATAAAAAGCAATTTTAGCAAAACAGCTTATTTTTAATTAAGCTACCAATTAACCAGTCCATTCTTTTATACCATTCAGTATTAAACAATTAGTTTTTCGTAAGAATATTCATTAAATTTGTCTTTTAAAAGCTGGTCAACGAGAATTTCCATATTATATTTAAATTTGCAAACTGCGTATGAAATAAATAAACACACAATAGCTGCACGCTGCAACTAACTACCGCTGACCGGCGCAAGTAAAGTAATAAAAACTAGCTCTTGCTGTGCTTATCTCATTATGAAATCCCTACGTTTTCTTTGCATCTGTCCATCTGATCATTGTATTATTTTTATCAACGTGCATGCAAACGTATTAAGAAGAATAGATTGGTTGATTGTGTCGCAGCTGGAATCATTTGGACCGATAACTTCGGCCTTTGCGTATGCGAAACTGTGTTTAAAAGCAACGGTCTATTTATTTGGCGCTTAATTTTTAATGTTACGCGGTGGCGTTAAAAAGTAAAAACTGTGTAAAAGTAATTTTTTTATGGGAAGTTAGATTTTGATTATTTTTTGAAATTGCCGACCCTGCCTAATAGAGCGGACCGCCACTGCTAGGTATACAAATATGTTCTAATTTAATTATAATCAATACGTGGATTGCGTGTTAATCATTTACAACCATGACCTATATCGAAAAGTTGTGTAAATATTAAAATGTGTGATGAAACTAAAGTTTTCCTAGACACAATTTTCATTTTATTAATACATTTATTGGAGCTGTTATTATTTCATTATCTAAAATAAATATTTACTAAAGATGTCCCTGAAAAGTTTATAAAAAAGTTAAGTGTGAATTCCTGGAATCAGGTAGGTTGAACCGAACCTTTTCTATATGTTTACCAAAAATGCTTTTCTGCGAAGTTATAAGAGTAAAACCTCTCAAATAGTTTGAGGGGGGAGATTTAAATATGGCATACAATAATTAACAGCTAAATGGCCCAATTTAGGCAAAACATAAAAAAACTTTTGCAAGTGGAAGCAAGACTCTAGTGTCTAGTTACCTTAGGCGGAAGTATTCATTAACAGACTTTTTTTTAAGGCTGTATAATGATAAATAATATTTCTGATTGCTCAAAATATTAAGGAGTGATATTATAATTTTTATTCTTTTTACGTAGATGCACATTAAGTCATTACCAAACTAGATTTTCTTGTCTTTTATTTTTTTAAATAATCTAATTTGCAAAACATAATATTAAAAAATACTTATATGTTCAAGGTCATTTCACAAACAATTTATCTACGATAACTGAAATAATACTATAAAAAAACTCATTTAAATAGTGCGTTCCTAGTAAGTTATTTTGCACTTCTGACGTCACCCTTATTCTGGGTATTCCAAACTATAAATATAAAACAAATATTTATACAAGTATGTATATACTCATAAATTTATCTTTTAACAAAGATATGTATTGTAATATTACCGCCAAGCGCTGTATAGTAGTGGGTATTGTATTGTATTTCAGGTCTTATAGCACTTAGGCCACTTGTCGGGCCCATTGTTCGTAGTAGTGGGTATACTATTGAATTAATAAAAGTTTTGCTCATGATAGTGCAGTAATTTCATGCAACACCAAAGGCAGAGAAGCATTAATAAAAACTTTTTCAGGTCCAAAAGCAGTATACCCACAGGGTGTTCCAAAACACGAACTAAAGGACGGTAGTGTACAAAAACAGATTGAACGAAAAGTTCCTCCTTTGCGAATTTTCTTCGATACGACCAATATTTTTGAAGTTATGAAAGTTTTGAAAAATCTGAGAATGATAGAAAAAAAAACATTCAAATTCAAATTTAAGTGTTTATTCAAGTACTGAATCTAAATCCACGATAAATTACAAAAAACAGAGGATATTTCAAAATGATAACTGAAAAAAAATTTCGAAATGTTATTGGAAGTGTCCGAAAAATCGTAGAAATGCAACTACTTCAACAGTTTCCGACAAAACTGATTTGATTGTTCCTTTTTTAGGAGCGTGGAACTCCGTACAGGCATACAGTACAGGTAGGCATTCCTAAAAACGGTCGACCGCTAACGATGTTCTATATTGTGTAATTATAATGCGAACGTTTTCCTATACGCACCTTTACCGTGCTGGTCTATCGTCGACCAATGCGGTTAGCGTTCCCACGACTTTTGGGGCAGTCAAAACCCAACCGCAGTTGCAGTGGCGGTCCGCCCTATTAGTCAGGGTAGGCAGTGCCTACCCATACTCTAAAAAAAAAACTCAAATTCCAAGTGTAGATAAAAAAAGTTACTTTTATATACGGTGGTTGCTTTTTAACGCCACCGTGCAACATTAAAAATTGGGCCCAAAATAAATGGACCGCTGCCTTTAAGCACTGTTTTCCATATGCGAAGACGAGCCTTAACGCTCCCAGCTACCAAACAATCAACAATCTGTTATTCGTAATACCTCTGCATGCCTATTGGTAAAGAGTACAATGATCAGATGCAAAGAAATAGTAGGAAAATCATGTCGCAGTAACCACTGAAGAGGTGCGTCTGTTCCCGTAGTTTTTATTTGGATCAGTATGAGAACGGTATGTTGGCGGCAATCGTATGCAGCCTGCAGGATACGGTTCTATTTATTTTAGGCGTGGTTTGCAGCGAAGATGGAAAATCTCGTGAACCAATTTTTAAAAGAAATTTAATAGATACTCTTTCGAAAAACAAATAGAAATAGTTTATAACCTTTTAAAAAAGTAATAAGTGGCACGTCATTATAATCGACTATTTGCACTGATGTTACGGTTATCAAAGAAAGTAGAATCGATCTTGTATACAGAAAATAAATTTTTTCTGTATAGTGTATAAAAGGTCAATTCGTCGAACATTATATTATGTTCTAAATATTTATTTATATGTTTTGTTGTTTGTTGATATTTGATAAGGATAACGAGCTAAATTTGTAAAATAATTTTTTTTAAATCGAAATGTTAAATTATTTATTGTTTTTGCATTTGACATTGCCTACCCAAATTTTGAACCCACGAAACGCCACTGCGCAGTAGTCACGTGGATGTTTTATTATTGGTCTAGAGTTCATTGCATTGCTGTTGATTAAGACAAAAAAATTTCGAAATTATTTATTATCTATAATAAGATCACCGTGAATCTAGAAACTTAATCCAAAACAGTTACTTAACCGTAACGGCCAACCGCAACTGTTAAACGTTGCGGTCAATCAAAACGACCGACCGCTCTTAGGAAATCCCACCTTAAGGAACATTTTCTTGCTGATCCACAACTTTTTAGGCATTTTGGTACCTCGAATGCGTCATATATATTTTGCACCATACTTCTGAATCACATGTGTGTGGTTGACTTGGTTAAAATTTGATATGCTAGCGATAAAAATTCTAAAACTAATTGTAAGCATGTGGTTTTATAACTTTTCTGCAACACTTACATATCTGGTCTTACCTTTAGAACAAAGGTTTCTATTAAAATTACAGAATCTATCAACAGTTAATTATTTTTTTGTATATATGTAATATAGTTTGTAGAACGTTCTAGAATCTAGATGGACTTTTTGAATATATTCTAAATTAGGTTGAAATTTGATGAATCAGGTGGAGTTTTAACATTTCAATTTCTTTTTAAATTTTGTTTGCCAGACCGGACTATTAGTCGCAGAAGAGCAAAAAATTTCGTTAAAATTCAATAAGTAAACATAAACCATGACTGTACTCAAATCCATTAAGTTTTAAGTGAAACATATTGGACAGGAGAACTAATTTTTTGGATGAGAATTTAGAAAAAGTTGTTGTGTACTGCAATTCTTAAGTTTTTTTATTCAACGGTGGTTTTCTGTCCCTTATGATTGCTGGTAGTTTAAACTTTTTTTAGTAGAACTTTCTCGTTGTATTAATGAATTTACACGTTCTATTTTAATTAATTCGTGGTTGCTATTTTACAATTCAATTTAAAAAAATATTTTTGCCGTTTTATAAAATTGTTTTGGCCATTCATATTCTACGCTTATTACGCTTTTATTTTATTTTAATATTACATAAGCTGCAATTCCAGTTGACCAAATAAATAATAACTGCCTGCACAAGCTAGATTAAGATCAAACATATGGATGTGTTACTATTCTAAGCTCGTAATAATTCATTTAAAAAGTTTAAGTATGCGCCAACTATACATTTAAAGGAATACTGCCAAAATTGCTTAATAATTCATTGCCTCATAATTAAAATACTGGCAAAATACTAGACTCGAAATCCCGACTATATCCATTATTATTAATGCCCCGACCCACCCAAGTCTTTTCTGATCAAGTTACATATGCCCCAAAAAATGAAATTTCCGACCTTGAAAACCTATACCCGTTGAAATATTTCCTTTGGAAAATCTGTGTAGTGCATCGTAACTGCAAAACAGATGGACTGGTTTCGACGAGCTTTGGAATGTGGGGGTATATCAAAAATTCACCGACAAAACAAGCTTAAAAAAAAAAATTAAAACAGAAAGCGAAAGTTAGCATTTCGTTCAGAAAACGAATTTTCTAAATTTAGAAACAGAATCTGATAGAAGACTCAATTGTTATAGTCCAAAAAAAACCTGTTTTGAGAAATAAGCTCCGTAAACAGATATACCACAATAAACATTTAGATAGTATAAGCGCTTAGCATAATTTTAATTTTAAACTAGTAGGTAATATATGTTTCCAGCAATAGATGTTTCTTAGACCTAGATAGCATTTTTTGTATATTGTAGAAACCTGACTAGAAAAAGAAAGATCGCAGTCCATTAAAATTCCCAAATTATTAACTTCTTTTTCTTAATATCACAGCCGTTCACACTAACATTTACTGCATCACAGATTTTATCACGTATTTTCTTAGAACCACATAAAAAACTGCTGAAAAATTGCCAGTTATTCCAATTTTTCAACATTTAATTTTAAATATTAATTATTAACACCAATGTAATAGCAAGTCCAAGTTCTTATTCAGTAAATTGATTTGTCCCATTGCGTTTTCTTGGTTTAGAGAAGATACATTAGAGTGCGTAGTAATGCAGCTTGATGATGCAGGTCACTGGAGTACAGGTAAAATAGTAGGGGACCCAAAATTGAGCTGTGTGGAACTCCATTTCCTTATGCGTCTATAGCTGGAACTATTTGTTCTATCTACTACCATTATCTGTTTTATGTTGTTTAAATAACTGGTCAACCATATATTACAGCGCTCTAAAAACCCAAAGATGGGAATTTTAGATATTATGATGTTGACTGATTGTATTGAATGCCTTTGAGAAGTCAAAGAAAAACAAGTGCTGTTATCATTGTAGTTTAAGACATCGTCTATCACTGTCATAAGTTCTGTAGATGTGCTATGACTACTTCTGAATCCAGATTGGAAATGGGGAATTATTTCATCTTCCACTAAATATTGTTGTATTTGTTCACTTACTACTTTTTCTAGAATTTTTGACATTATCATAAGCAGACAGATTGGCCTTAGATTTATTATTTCAACAGAAAGTTTGATTTTCGAAAGGGGTACTACAATCGCATCAATACAAGTCTTCTAATCAATAAATCATGTGAATCGAGATAACTTCTAAACCCACTGCATCAGTTTTAATTTTTCTTTAAAAATTTCTATAGTAATCTGCGTAGTTTTACTTTCATCAATATGTGGAAGAGATGAAGATTAAATAAAGAAACCATTCATAGCATTTGCGTTTATTAAATGATAAATTTAACGCACGTCAGATCTTTTTGGGGTTGCCTTTTCTTGCATAAATGTGGCAATAGCAATTTTTTCTTACCTTATTGCGTATGTTACATGATTTCTGATCTCCCACAGAACTCCCATTTACAATGTTTCTTCATTTTTCTAAAAGAACAGAAAGCTCTCTTTTTAAGTTGTATCAATTGTTGCAGATTATAAGTTAACAATTCTGGTAACCGTATTTTTTAGTTTATAGATACTTGTAATACGAGAGCTTAACTTTTAAACTTTTGCGTGTACATCCTCCATTTTGAAATTGTTCGATGTTGATATGTTTGGTTTAAGTTTAAGTTACATGCGATCAGGAAGTGATCGGTTAATGATTTATTTTTTCCCGTAAGAATAACTTTTATATTTTCGACTATTAAATTTGAAACTAAATCTTCATTGTTGATGTATAAATGGGGCAATTAAATTAATGTTGCAGTCCCAGATAACATAAGTTCGTTAACTTCTGGGGTTAGGATTGACAGTTGATTTTCAATACATAAAAGATGTATATAGCGTACATCAGAAGGTTTATACACTATTCCCGATCCTAGTTTAAACGAGTTATGAATATGAATTACACACCATAATTGTTCTACGTCAGAAATGACCACTGCATCCAGATCGATTGCTTTAAATTTACTCTTTACATATACTGCTACATCCCTACCCCTCTCTTTATAGGAAATATTTGAGTTCCTGTCTATTCTGATTAAGCTGTAACTTTTTATTGCAAACAAATCACTAGAATCATTTTTATTTATACATATTCTTTGAGGCTTTCGCGGTTTCTCGAACTGTCAATATTACAATTTACTTTTCGCTTAGACCGCGTCGTCATTTGGGAACTACACCCAGCATAATTAGGTAAGGACTGACCTGTAGCTTGTCTGTCTTTACAAGCATTTGCTCTAGAAGTTTGAGCAATATTTGTTCGTAGGCCCTGCCTGCCTAAACAGGGCCGTGTGCTTAGATTATTTAAACCTTGGGGCGGACAAGGATTTGATCTTAATGTATTTTGTTTGCCAGGACAATAATACTTAATCGGCTTATGCCTGTTAGCTGTTTGTGAACCCATACAAACTAACGTTTCGCAAGACATTGCAGCTTGCATCTTCAGAGTGAATAGAACACTGAATTCAAATCCGGGAAGCAGATGTATTTAAACCTCTTTGAGCCAGTCGGCCAGAACGGCGGAGTTCTGGTTGGTTGTCGCCGTTGGGC
The DNA here is from genome assembly GCA_958336395.1 of Ctenicera cuprea. NCBI lineage: Eukaryota > Metazoa > Arthropoda > Insecta > Coleoptera > Elateridae > Ctenicera > Ctenicera cuprea. Next base: position 42,301,492 of record OY284489.1, on the reverse strand, counting down.
AAAGACGGATCCGGTGGAGCGTGATCGTGAGATCGATGATGCTTATGAGTCCTTAGAGGATGAACTACGGAGTCCAAGCTTTACTGAGTCTAAAACCACCCTCCCTGTTTATGTTGTTAGGTTGTTTCTCAATTTCAATTGCTTCACGTATGATACGAGAAAAGTAATGAGGTAGAGTACCCTAACATTGTCAAAGTCCATCCTATGCCCAGTTAAACAAAATACATTAAGATCAAATCCTTGTCCGCCCCAAGATTTAAATAAACTAAGCACACGGCCCTGTTTAGGCAGGCAGGGCCTACGAACAAATATTGCTCAGACTTCTAGAGCAAATGCTTGTAAAGGCAGACAAGCTACAGGTCGGTCCTTACCTGATTATGCTAGGTGTAGTTCCCAAATGACGACGCGGTCTAAGCCGAAAGTAAATTGTAATATTGACGTTTTTATTTAGTCATGTTTCTGTTATTGCAAGAATATCAATATCTCTTTCCTCAATCATATCAACCAATTTCCGAAATTCAGTGCTCAAAGATCTTATATTAATTAAACCAAAATATGTCTCACCCTTTCTAGTACCACTAGATAATACTGGTGTTTTATTTTTTATTTTCATTGAGCTGTTATTAATCCTGATAAGATTACTACCCAGGTTATTTGGCATAATTGTGTTGATTGTTATGATGCATGTTTTTACTTATTTTACCTATTTTATATGTTTTCTGTATAATAGCATATACCAAGCTAAATAAACTTACTTATTATTATTAAAAAAACTTGAATATTATTAATACTTTGATTGACGCCATCAAGTCCGCCATTACCCAAACAGTTAGGACATGTTCTTGCCTTATTATTACTACATTTTTGTGTTATATGCTTATCATTACCGCATTTAAAACAAACTTTAGTTTTTTTACAACTACCAGCTATGTAGTTAAAGCCGCCACACTTGAAACATTTTTATATTAAAATTTTCATACACCCCACACACTACATTCTCTACATACAGTACTCCCTCGTTCATGATATTTCTGAAAAAAAAAAAAGATCACATTCTACTATTGCAAACCGTTCCTCTTTTGTTCTCTTTATAATAACCGGTTTAATTTCAGCCTCTTCACTTATAACGCTATTACTACTGCCTTTCTTAGCTCATCCTCAGTTAATCTATCTTCAATTCCTACTATTTTTACTCTGGGCTTAATCTGCTGTGGTGTCCTCACACAATACTTATCGCCCAATTTAGTTTCAGACCCTTCCCTATTTTTTCCCAATCGTCCTTCATTAGGGCATGTAATTAACACACCCCTTACCAATTTCATTCACCTTTAAATCAGAAAGCTTAACTTTTTGTTTCACATTTGATGCAGTAACTTTACATTCCTGAGCATTTCTAGGCTCAATTATTAAAACCCTCTCTTCTTCTTCACAATTTCCGCATAATTATCACCATATTCACTAACTCGTGCATGCTCAACACATATATTTTTTCATCATCCTCATCTTCGGTGAATTTTCCATATTGTTTCCTCTTTACACAACTACAGCGATATATGCAGCCCTGCAGTTTTTACAGGTTTCTGTTTACAGCATCCGTATTTATTCCCGCCTAGCGGGTCAGCTGACTCCATTGCCCGCCATCATAAAACCCATTTTATTAGTAAATTTTTTACCTATCTTTTTAAATAACAGAATTATTTTAAAACACGTATCTTTTGACTCATTCTGTATAAACAGTTTAAAAATATACAATTTATTTAAAATTTTCTTTTTTCAAAAATTGCCTCACCAAGTTTGGATATTACGGAACGCCACTGATGGCGCCAGTTACGATCTTTGGAAAATTTTGACTCTAACGCTATATCGCCCAAATCAGATCGGAATCAAATTGAATATTGAAGTAGCTCTATGGAGACACAATACTACTACATAGCAGAATTTTTAAACGCATGAAAACTATGAAGTAAAAATCGATAAAAATTATTTCAAAATGTTGAAAAATTACAAAAAAAAATATTAAATATGAAAATAAAACCTGACCAAAGAGTTTTTTATGTGGGTTTATAGAACTGGAATTGAGCTACAATTTGATTCATATCGCAGTTCGCTAGTTTCTGTTACGCCTTCTCCATGAATTTTTGAAAAACGTAAATTCATACCTTTTTATTTCATAAACGGGGACAATAACATATTTCTGTTTAGGCTAAATTGCTCATGATAATAAAATGATACAATGTGAGGCGGCCACTACAGCCTTTGAATCTTTTGTTTAACGTGGCGGCACCTAGCGCGAGCCTTATCCGCCACGTCCCTTTTCGGGCCGGATTGAGATAGGCTCAACCAGCGCGCTTACTCAAGTTAACAACAGTTCAACGAAAACAAGCTACTAGTCTTGACATCAGGCTGCAAACCCCAAGTCCCCACTTGTCGGGGGAGATTACCTAATCTCTACTGATTCTGCAAATCAGTGCGCGAACTGAAACGCTGCTCACCCGTCGAACCGCACCAAGACGGCCCTAGCCTGCATAGGCTGCCACCACGAGTCTTACACCGTGACCAAGACGGGGGCTGCTAATTCCCCGCGGGCTCGAACTTAGTCCTCGTCGTGGTACCAGTCACTGGTTGGAGTTTTTGGAGCAAGCACCTGCCGAAAGCATTGCCACCCCTACCAGTTTAGGCTACTCACAGTCCTTAGTACTGGCCGACTACGCACCGTCCAGATTAGTCAGTAGCCTGTCTAATGTGACCGATACCTTAACAGCGTCGGGTGCACATAAGCACGAACCCCCTGAGTCGACACTGTGACGGTGAGTGTGAGCAGGCAAAGTGCACCTCATCCCTAGAGCCTAAGTCCCCAATGCCAACAGCCGCGCCACTCCTTTGTAGAGCTCACCTGCGCCTGCCTAAATCAGTTGGTCTCCAACCACCCAGTATATTGCCTAGGCAAATTTATAACCCCTAGGAGTCACCTAGTCGTAGTGACTGGTACGCAGGTAAATTTATAGCCACGGCCAAGGAGCCTCGTTACAGACGACGCGCTGCTGCTAAGGTGTTAGGTACCCATACTAAGGGCTAGCAACACCTCCCCTCGTGAAATTACTCACCCAGTTCTCCATGGTCCCAATTAAGGTAAACCTTGAACCCCACCAAAGAGACGTGGGAAATCACTCCATTTTGCAGAAAAACCTCACGTGGTGGGTCACGCTTATCTGCATTCTTATAGGCAATGCTTACTTTATTGTTCTTATCCACATTCAATCCCATAATAACACATTTGAACTTTGGCTGTGATAACTTATGCCTTACAGAGTTTACATAGCCTTCCTTTACAATTTGATCAATGGCCTGTAATGAATCCTTACAGTACTTGATCTCAATTATTACTGCAATTTTATCTGAGTTGAACGCAATGTCAAGTCTCCCGCCATGAAGTGATCGTTACAACGCCGACCCCGCAGAACGTATCTTTGTTCACGTCTTTCATCTAAGTGAGGGCCCTTGGCCGTCCTTTCGATAATAGAATGAGTCCGAACTTAATTTTTAGGTGCAGAAACATTTACTGGCATTGTATTTGCTGCAACTAATATGATATATTATTTCATTTTTGTTTTTGTTTTTTGTTGAGTATAAAGATTTATTCATAAAACTTTGAAATAGTGCATTTTTTTACTTTTTGGAGATTTTCAACATTGGGGATCCTAGAAAAGCATCACTGTTAATACTACAACGTAACGTTGTGCATAAATACTTTTGGAAATATAAAATGTAAAAGAATTAAAGTATAGGAAATCCCAGGCTTATTTGTAAATCAATATTTTACTTCAACGGAACCATTTTATGCGAGTCATAACACTTCACAAAAAAAATAATTTTGACCCAAAAGAAATTTTAACAACTTATTTAATAATGACAAAATATACTGGTTGTTCTGTTTTAAACAAGAGATCTAAGATCATTTCCTGCAAAACTAGATGTGCTAAAAAATATAAGTGTACATCAAATAATAATAATTTGTGTTTATAACCCACTCCAAATTTCATTTGTTTAAACTAATAAATAATGGGAAAAATAAAGGCCGGGGTGTTTTGTTAACGCCAGACGTATTGTTTTGATTAAGGGGTAAGTGAACTAGCGTCTAGCCCCTTGGACATACAGCCGATCCTACCTCACATGACTTGCATGCAGCTGGAATGTGTGTAAACCACAAGTTCGTAGTGGCACAGATGGATATGGGGGTGTGTTCGGGTGTACTACTTTCTCACTGCATAAGTAGTTGCGGGGTCGAATCTCGATTGGAACCAAATTTTTTTTTTATTTTAGTTTTTTTTTTAAACACTGTTGTTGCGTTTTGCTGTTTACGCGAGGTTATTTGTTAAGAGCAGTTATATTTTTAAAGAAAAAATACGAAGACAAATTTGCATTCACTCACTGATTGACGGCATACTAACATGCAAGACTGGTAATAAATTTAAAAAAAGGATTTGTTGTTTTCTATTGAATGTAATTTATTAGCAATGAAAAAATCGACTTTAACAATGTAAATCTCGATGTAAATATCACACTCGCACATATGCGAGCCAATATTAGATGATATTGTGCAATTCAGGATCGGATGCAGGCCAAGGGGCTAGACGCTAGTGGTAAGTGAATTACACACAAACAATATAAAAATATTTTTATAAACTTATAAAAGCTTTCAAATTGCGGACTTCGCCAAGTTTTGTCAACTTTCTAAAACTGGCTAAAAACAAACGGTTGTTTTGTTTTTCTTATTAGGCTGTTCTATCATAATCAAAAATCGTTTGGTTACACCAAGTTAATGATTATTAAAAAATAGTGTGTTGTAAAAAAAAACATATTTGTAGAAATATCATGGGAAATGATTTCCATAATATTGGTAACGTTCCCACGGTAGCGTAAAATTGCGATAAATAATGTAAATATTAAATTCTCAGATTTCCGACTTTAAGGTAAAACTTAAAATTCTGCGTCCGAAGTTTTAAATTTTACACTATGGATGATCTTCTACGTTCGATACTTTCCATTCAAACACAAATCATTTACATGTGGGCGACAAAATTAAGGACCGGTAACATTATTTAAATATATGTTGAGCCGATTTTTGTCTTCGAGAAAGATTTGCACTACTAAATAATTTTTTCCTGGTTGTTCTAAATCGTCTGCGATAATTTATCAAAATTCCAGCCTCTTACGTAGATGCAATTTTGGGCGAAATGTTTCTAAATCTTATCGTAGTTAATTAATTTGCTTTTTGAGAAATTGTTAACAGTGGTGTTGTAACTTCAGTTTTGGGCCCGAGGGCAAGATACCTGAAGGGCCCTGGTCCCATCCCCAAAAAAACTTCAATAATAAATAACTGATAATAAGAACAATTTCTTCAACAGGAAAAAAATTATTTGCAGTCTAGTAAATGAAAATAAATACATTAAAGCCGTGTCTAATTAAGATTAAGCAAATCTTAAATTTTCTGCAGTTAATCTGTCTGGGTCGGTACCAAAAAGTGTGGGTGTTGTGTTATTACTAAATATAACCTCACTTCAGTATTTTTCATTGTATAAGTATATACTTACATGGAATTTCAAATGTTTTTTGTTGAATATAAAAGCAAAGACTGTCGAAAATCAAAAATTTTTATTGAAAAAACTTCGTAATAGAAAAGTAAAAACTCGTGGTTCGTGGCAGGACCCCTTAAGGCCTCGGGCCCGGGGGCCGTTGCCCCCTCTGTCCCATGGTAGTTACGTCACTGATTGTTAAAATACAAACATACTTAATTAAATAAAATAATCGCAAAAGTTATGTATAACAGGAATAAAGCAAAAATAAACAATTTATCGTAAATCCGATCTCTGTGCTTTAAATAAAAAATTAGATAGCCGTTTTAAAAACCTGTAGTAGGTACTTACTCCTCCCGCAACACAGATCACTTTATCTCCATAATCCACATCTTCATTTTCCAAAATTTCACTTTCATTGTCTTGAGTAGTTTCCGAAAAAATGGATTCAGCTGTACCCGACGTTTCGGAACTGTATACTGATTCACCATCACTGTTTATTCTGCATCGCTCCAACCAACTTCTACACTTTGATTCAGTCGATTCTAAGTCACATTCGACATGTAAACTATCAGCGTCACGAAATTTTACTCCCACATTTTCACAATTTCTGCAAGCAGAGCACGCAGTATCATTTCCGTAGCTCGCACTCATGATGGTGTTTTGAACTGGTTCACGAAAACAGATTCGGGGAACTACATGTTAACGGCGGACCACCAAATACAATATAAGTAAGGTCAGTTAAGGTTGCCACGCGATTTTAAACAGTATGTAAGAGTATCTACTGGTTTCTCTAATCTATTTTTAGTTGTGTTAATAAAATGCGTGCTCACACAACCGAAAGTCAACTTGAACTGATAATTGAATACAAAAATTTATATGTAGAGAACACACAATGGCCCGTTAATATTTAAGTATACATAGAACATGATAAGCTACTTTAGCAACGGCATTACATGCGGTTTTCGCGTTCCATGTGTAAATTAGGAAAGACGAGCACAGGAACGAGTCACGATAAGGTTTTATCGCACTGATTCCTGTTTACCAATAGTCTTTGTTTATTTTGTACTTTGTAAAATAAATGCATTCTATTATTTAACAGTTACCTTTATGTTTATATTCACTAATGTTTAGCTACTGCCCAATTATTTGACAGTGATGTCGTTTTCCAGCGTTTGACGGAGGAATGAAATTTTTAAGCAACAAAATAAAAAACGAGGACTGGGACTGGCTGCTACTAGCGTTACATTTACGTTGTTGATAATAGCCGTTTAATTATTTAATTAAAACAATTAAGTAGAAAATACACTTTTTATACATATTTAATGTAGTAGTGCAAATACATTGTTGATTTACAGCAGCAAACAGCCAGGTAGTATCTGCATTGAAAATCTTACATTCAAAATCGTTGTGGTCCCATTTTACAATTACAATGGTCTGCATGAATCATACATAGCTTACTCTTTAGTCGATCATAAAAGTTCATGGCCAATGATCTAATAAACCAACCGCCAAAATTAATGTTTTTTTATTCCCACAGAATACCAACATCAGCAAACTTATTTAAATGAGGACGATTTTAAATTAGAATACTACTTATAACACCAGCTGTCGATACTCTACCATAGTACTTCGTCATCATTTTATCTTTATTATTTGTTTGTATATCTTAGTTATAAACAGAAACTAGGCGAAACTATTGTTAGAGTTAGGTTTTATAGTGATTGATTTTTTTAAGGTAACGTTTGTCTTAAATAAAATACACATAATATTCCGCTGTCGTAGCTAATTGAGAATTTGGGTTAAGACGAGGTCAGCCATAAAGGAGTTAAGGGCAAATAAAACAATAATCAGCATTAAAACAAATACGTGTTTATTCGTTGATGGCTGTAGAAGAAGTGAATAGTACCTAAATAAAACTACATCTAGTGTACGTGACATATATGTAAACACACAATGGCAAAAAGTTAAGACGCGTAATAAAAATACAAGCATCGTTTACAAAACTAACTTGTGTCAACATAACCAACCCGTTTTATTTTTGGATATGATTTCCTAGAAATCACAACACTCCCACTCAAAAATAAAACAAGTAATACCAAAAAAAAATTGCGTATGACCTTAGTTTATAATATGATTAATAATCAACATTTGAAAGATAACTAAGGTGTAGTTACAAGTGTTAGGGATAGATTTATTTTAGTATATAATTTTCTTTATGTTTTAAATATTCAATAGTATGACTTTGTATTGTAGTTATGTCTTAATAAATACACGTAATATTCCACTGGCGTAACTAATTGAGAATTTGGGTCAAGATACGACTCCGGCCAAGGGGTGCAGGATACAATAACCCGGCTTAAGTAAGGGGCGTAAACGCATGTGCTCTGAACTGGGGTAGATCGGCAGATTGGTTTTGCATGTAGAGTGGTTCAGCATGCTTTTGTTTTGCTCTGCATGGAAACTGTGTGATTTACCAGTAAAATAATCTAGTGCACTAGTGGTTAATTAGTAGATGATCAGTATACTGTTCTGGTATGTAGCTACAGTGATCTGTGTTGTTTGGAAGGTGAGAGCTCTCGAGTTTTGGCCAGGTGTACTTGTACAAGTGTGGTTAACCACGGGCTGGCGAAAGGAATTGTTAATCAAGGCCTAAAAACCTTGGATCCTGTGGCATGATAAGCGCTATGCAATTCCCGCTGTGCCACTTGACATAGGCGGTTTGGCGATCCACCCCTATTGACCCTTTCGGGGGTGCAGCAGTGCAAACTGGTTTACAGGTGTTAATTTGTATATTAACAAGAAAGATTAATTGCCCAATGGCATGTAACCTGGAAGTAATTACCATTGAGATGTAGCCAATCAAAGTGTGATTAGATGTTAGAAGTCCTGTGAATTATCCATTCTGCCAAGGCGTGAGGGGTGGGCCCCCCGGTGAGTTAAACAACAGTAGATCAGATAGCGACAGATGGTGAGTCTTTTTCTTTGTTTCATGTTTCCACATGTGACGCCGTTTCTTTGCGACCCTTGTCGGTCATTGGCGCCTGCACGACTCAATTCCAACACTCCACCCCCGGTTACAAGGAATGTGTGAAGCTGGGCTTATGTAAAACGATCTTGGGTTGAACTAGCCTCATACGTGTCTTTGTTGTTTACCAAGGAAATTAGTAATCAAAAATTAGCTCTCCTAACACAAGCTAGTATATAAAGTTCTTATCATGTTATATTTTGTTATCAGTAAAAGCCTTTTCATATCGTTTAAATTAAGTTTATTTGATAAAGCATAACGAATTACCAATTAAAGTTAGCAAGCTACAGAACGAATACAGTGTTGACCCTGCAACCTTCGCCAACGATCTCCCTGAAAATCAGTCCATAACCAATTTTGTTTTCTTGTTTACAACGGTTACGAGTCATACATGTTTGGACATAAATCTCAGATCACTACCCTAATAAACAAGTCAAAATGAATGGGTTTTCTTAAAATACTAACAATACCGTTTCAATAAAATATATTTTAGAAAGTAGTTTTCTTAAAATACTAACAATTCGGCCCTTCCTGCATTATGCGACGTCCTCGTCGTCATTTCCATGAATTTGATGATCCACATCTGGATACTTAGAGACTAATTTAAGTCGATCTACAGGGAGCACTGAAGTATAAATTCGAGAACTTTGTTGTTCACCCTGTATGTCGCTTACTACATATCTATCATTGCCTAAATCTTTTACAATTGTATGGGGTCCTCGATATTTAGGTGTTAGTTTTCTACTTTCACCGGTTGAAGGTGCTTCTGATCGTACTAACACTAAATCTCCCACCTTATACAACATTGGACTTTTCCTACCCTTATTGTAATATTTAGATTGCCTATCCTTATTCCTCTCTAAGAGCACTTCTACATTCTCTAGAATTTTCTGATTTCCAAGTTGTTGGTTTAGTTCCTGAATTTCCTTTGACAACGGATTATCTGCTAATCCCGAACTCTTATAATTAAACACAATACTAAAAGGTGTACGTTTAGTTACTCCATGTACAGAATTATTAACTGTCCACTGTACATCCACTAATTTTCTATCCCAATCATCTGCTTCTAAATTACTAGTACACGTCGCTAAATCACTGAGTTAACTTTTTCAATTTGTCCATTTGATCTTGGAGTTCCTGCTGCGATTTTAATATGCTGAATGCCAAAACCTGACACAAATTCTGCAAAACAATTTGAATCAAACGCCGCGCCCCTATCGCTAATAATTCTCATTGGTTTTCCCATAATGTGATATGAATTCTTTTAGAAATTGCACTGCGTTTTCAGCTGCTACATATGTTACTGCTTCCATAACGCAATATTTACTAAACCCATCTACTAACGCTACTACATACTTATTATCGTCTTTCGTTTTCACAAAAGGGCCTAAGTGATCAATGTGAATGACTTAAAAACCCGCGTTCCCTTTATCTAAAGGATGCAAAAATCCTGGTTGTTTACCTGCTGGCGTCTTGTAATAAAGACAATTTATACATCTATTTACGTAAGAAGTTATAAATTCTCGCATTTTCGGAAAATAATAGTTCTCTCTGACACGTTCTAATGTTTTATCTACTCCTAAATGTGCCACTTATTTATGAGCTTCGTTTACAATATCGTATTTTAGATCATTCGGTACGTACAACCGCCAATTTCCACTTCGCGTTTCATACACACGACCTTTATACAATGTAAACTTAGAATGAGTCCTCGCGTCTCCATTTTCTAATTTTTGTAGGGTACTTATTATTTCTGTGTCGGTTCTTTGAAGAGCCGCTACCCAATCTGTATTAATTGTTAAACCTAAAACTGGTAACCCCACTAATTCTGTTTCTTGAGCTGCTTCTACCGGAGCTCTGCTTAATGCATCAGCTACCCTGTTACTTGTCCCCTTGTGGTAGTTAATCGTATAATTAAATTCCGATAATCTAACAAACCACCTCCCAATACGCGGATTCATGTTTTTCTTGTCGGCTAACATTTTTAAACTATTACAATCTGTAAAGAAATTAAATAAATGGTATACCCCACAAGTACACCCTGAATTTTTCTAATGCGCAAACAACTGCTAAACATTCTAATTCATAAGAATGATACTTGCTTTCCCCGGGAGTAGTTTTCTTACTATAATAGGACACTGGATGCAATTTATTGTCCTCCTGCCTTTGCAATAAAACGGCTCCCACCCCTTGCGAACTAGCGTCTGTGTGAACCTCAGTATACGCTTTTGGATTATAAATTTTCAAAACTGGGTCACTAAGTAACTTTTCCTTAATCTTGTCAAAAGCTTTCGTTTGTTCATTGCCCCATACAAACTTGCAATTTTTACGCAATAAATCTGTTAATGGTTTTACAATGGAAGCAAATCCAAACACAAAACGTCTAAAATAACTAGCTAAACCTATAAAACTTCTTAACTTATGTACGTCAATTTGACATGGAAATTCAGCTATAGTTTTAATTTTCCTACTACCTGGCTTAATTCCTTTTTCAGAAATACTAAATCCTAAGTAATCTATTTCTTTCATGAGAAAATAACATTTTCTCAAATTTAGGATCAAATTAGCATGTCTAAATCTACTTAACACATCCTTAAGCTTATCTAAGCCTTCTTCTACAGTTTTTGAAGGTATGATTACATCGTCCAAATACGCCATAGCCGTATCATAACGTAACGAACCAAGCACTAGATTAATTAATTTCTGAAACACTGACGGAGCATTACACAAGCCAAAAGGCATTCTTTTAAACTTATACACACCATCACATGTAATGAACGAAGTTGCGTCTCGCGAACCTTTCGCCACTGGCACCTGATAATACCCAATAGATAAATCAAGTGTCGTATAGAATCGTTGTCCTTGAAGACGGCCCAGTTGATCATCAATAAGAGGAATTGGATACTTCTGTTTAACGGTCTTCTTATTCAAAGCCCTGTAATCGATACAAAGGCGCACGTCCCCTGTACGCTTCTTCACCAACAGAATTGGACTCGAGAATGGTGACTCGGATGGTTCTACTATGTCTGCTTCCTGAAGTTCACCAATGATGTTTCTTACCTGTTGACATTCATGATGCGACATCCTATACGGCTGATAGAATACCGGCTTGTCGTCTGTGGGCTCAATGCTGATCTCTGCTAGCGAAGTACACCCAATCGTCTTGTGTTACGTGCAACTAAATCTTTAAAATTGTTAAGCAGATCTACTAGCTTTCTTGTATCTTCCTCTTGAAGATCCGTGTTGACCTCGTCACATTTTACCTCCTCTTCATTAAGTTCACTTCGGTAACACCCCTCGACGCATGTTTCGCCACGGGTAATCTTTTTCCCCGACTCTATTACCAAGTCGTTACCACTAAAATTTAAAATTGGCAAAACAGCTTCACCTTCTGTGTTAGTTGTTAACACACAACGTGGAATAAGTTCTCCGCACTCACGCATTCCACCTTCGACGCACAAATTGCTACTGTTTATTTCCGTACGTACACTTACATGTCCTAAGTAATTGTTTGGAATAACCGTGGCTTCATTAGCCCACAAAACAGTTTTCGAAACCCGGTCAGTTTCTACACTTGCAATATGTGGTTGCTCTGTTGTAATCGTAAGTTTATCCGCGGTTTTCAACACCAGACTGTGCGACTGTTCGATGTACGGATGACCCACTATTAACGGAATGTCCTGTATCTCGCTTGGCACTACATGAATTTTCACGTTTGCCGCCACCCCGTCAATCTTTAGTTCTGCAATCGCTACACCAACGGGTTGCACTACACCACCTCCGTAACCACTAAGACTTCCACTGGCATCTTCTGCGTATTTTAGTTCTATTTGGTCCGCCACGTCTTGCCTCAACGCACAACTTTGGCTTCCTAAATCAACGTAGCTCTTAATGTGATTTTCGTTCACATAAGCATCTTTGAAAAACTTAATATTTTGCGGACTGCTACTCACATGTAATACAGTTTTGTCGTTTCTTGTCTTGTTGGCATTTTCACTACTGATTGCGTCGCATACCCTTGCATAGTGCCCATTTTTGCCACATTTAAAACAGACAATTTCACGTTCTGACCGTGAGACTCTTTTGTGACATTGTTTGGCAGTATGACCTACTGCTCGACAAGAATGACACGTGATTCCTGATTTATACCCATCGCGTCTTCTGTTGTCTTCAACAAGTTTGGAATCAATTTCGTTTCTCCTTTTGTCATCGACATTTCTTTTGTTATCCCCATCGATATATTCACTTGCGTTCTTAATCGCTTCAATAAGTTTCAAAAATTTTTCGTAGGATGATAACGATCCAAGAAAATCTCGATAACGAGTATTATTTAATCCGTTCACCATCCACTCCATTATTTCATCCTCGTCCATTTTCGCCTTATTGCACAAAGCCGTCTTTTCGTAAACATATTCAATTATGTCTTGACCAAGTTTTCGTTTGTAGTTTTGAGCTTCTAACCTCACCGACGTTTTTGACTGAGCACACGGAAAAGTCTCCCGTAGTTTTTCTTTGCAGTCTTCCCATGTTTTTGGTTGAAGTTGCAAACTATTGCGCCACTTTTGGGCTACACCGCTAAGGCTTCTTAACGCGTAATGTCTCACTTCGATTTCATTCCATTGATAGATTAATTTATTCTGATCTACAATATTAATCCATTCCTTTACAGTTAAGTTCCTCTTAACCGGATCGAATTCTGGCACAACATCCCCGAAGTTTCCGAGATACTCCATTTTCGCTTCGTCGTCGGACATGGCAACCCTTAGCCACTCAGCACAATATCAAACACGTATCCAGGTAGTCACAGCCCTTAATGGCTTCACCACGTATTATTGTACTTGCACAATTAAACACGTATCCAGGTAGTCACAGCCCCAATGGCCCTACCACGTATTAATTATAGCACGCACACACAACTCGAAAATGAACGCGACCGCTAACTGTTTTCTAGCTCGAACTTTTCGTTTACTTCGCACAAATTGTTTTATTATTACTTGTAATTGGGCAATTATGAATAAACCATTCCACTTCTGATAAATTGTTATATTTTGTTGCCAGTAAAAGCCTTTTTATATCATTTAAATTAAGTTTATTTGATAAAGCATAACGAATTACAAATTAAAGTTAGCAAGCTACAGAACGAATACAGTGTTGACCCTGCAACCGTCGCCAACGTTCTCCCTGAAAATCAGTCCATAACCAATTTTGTTTTCTTGTTTACAACGGTTACGAGTCACACATGTTTGGACATAAATCTCAGATCACTACCCTAATAAACAAGTCAAAATGAATGCGTTTTCTTAAAATACTAACAATACCGTTTCAATAAAATATATTTTAGAAAGTAGTTCTCTTAAAATACTAACAATTAGTATGCATATTATTAAAATAAAAAAAATAAAAATAAGGATATTATTTCAATCCAAGGTTAAGCCGAAGCTCCATGAATCTAGAGGCTGGCAATGGCTTTGTAAAGACATCGGCAAGTTGATTGTCTGTGGAAATATATTTAACAATTATTACCTTTTCTTGTATCTTATCGCGGGTAAAGTGATACTTAATATCAATATGTTTGGACCTTTTATGATCCGTAGGGTTATTCGCAATGCTAATACATCCTGTATTATCCTCGAGAATACAAATTGGGCATAGGATCTTAAGATTTATGCTGCTCATGCGTGCTGTAAGCCAAATGGCTTCTATTACACCTTCAAATAAAGCCATGTATTCAGATTCCGTGGATGAAATTGCCACGGAATTTTGTTTCTTGGTATTCCAACAAATTGTACAGTTCTCAAAAACTTTGAATACATAGCCACTGGTACTTTTCCTATCACACTTATCATTTCCCCAATCAGAATCAACGTAACCATATAGTATATCATTTTGGATATTACCTTTGGTGTAGGTGAATTTTAACTCTAACGTTCCTTTGACATACCGCAAAACCCTTTTAAGAGTTTTCCACAGTTCTTGGTTGTTTTTACTTTGATAAGGAATGAGGATGTTCACAGCAGCGCAAAGATCCGGTCGTGTACAGAGCATTACATACATAAGCGACCCAATGAGGTTTCGACAAGGAGCATTGTAATTCTCATCAATATTTAAAGCGCCATAATTTAATTTCATTGGTAAAGGTGTACTAACTGGCTTACAATCAGTCATGTTAAATTTATTTAAGATAGCTCTAAGATACAGACCTTGATCAAGTGTAATTTTGTTATCAGTTCGAATCACTCTAATTCCTAGAAAAACTTTGATTTCGTTTAAGTTGACCATTCTAAATTTATTCATCAAAAACTACTTGAAGTGAATTAGGGCATGTCGATCGCCTGTAGCGATGACTACGTCATCAACATACAGAACAACATAAATATTCTTGCTTACATTTCCCTTGTCATAAAAATACAAGCAGCGGTCAACTCCTGTGTTTATAAAACCTCGTTCTAGTAGAACGGAATCAAAGAGCTCAAACCAACAACGCGAGGATTGTTTCAAACCGTATAATGCTTTATGTAACTTACACACTTGACCTTGATCCGCTTTAATTCCTTCTGGAACATTCATGTAAATATCCTCTTTTAATGTTCCGTGGAGGAATGCAGTTTTGACATCCATATGATGGAGTATCAAATTGAATTGATTGGCCAGGGCTATTATTAATCTAAATGTAGTAATTCTTGTAACAGGTGCAAAAGTCTCATCATAATCAAGTAAATACTGTTGGCTAAAGCCCCTAGCAACTAGCCGGGCTTTATATGTTAGAGTATTACCACATTCGTCGTGTTTTATAGCAAACACCCATTTACAGTCTATTATATTACGGTTTGAAGGTTTTTTAATTAGTGACCAGGTTTTATTGATCATAAGTGAAGCAATTTCTTCCTTTATTGCATCCTCCCACTGGCTTCGATCCTCCCTATCTTTAATGTCAGAAAAATTATTAGGAATTGTCGAAACCAGCGTTTGTGCCGACATTAAATAATCAAGCACTACCTCATTATAAGACTGTTTTGGAAGATTTTTAATGCGTTCACTTCTTCGGATGCATGGACCTTGTAAACCGTCTTTAGAACTGCTAGTAAATGGAGGTGATGACACCTCAGGTTCAGAAATTGCTGATTTTATATCAGAATTAATATTTTTGGATGTTTTACCTGTAATTACTACGTTTTCTGATTTAAATTCAGATTTCGTAGGTGACGGGATTTTCAACATTTCGTTGTTTGATTCTTGTTTTGAGT
The DNA here is from genome assembly GCA_958336395.1 of Ctenicera cuprea. NCBI lineage: Eukaryota > Metazoa > Arthropoda > Insecta > Coleoptera > Elateridae > Ctenicera > Ctenicera cuprea. The sequence goes on along the minus strand of OY284489.1, from coordinate 42,285,647 downwards.
ATTATTTTTATTATATTTAAATGACAGACTTACATCCATCAGCCCATCAACAGGTTTTATTGGTCTGGAAATCTTAAAATTGACTTCATCAACCAAAACATCACGGGCAATAAGAAAAATTTTCTGTTTCCACGTTCCATATTTTATACCCATTGGGTTCATAGCCCACTAAAATGCATTTAAAAGATCTTTCATGAAATTTAGGTTTTTGGGTTTTAATGAGAACATATGCTGTTGCACCAAACACCTTTAAATGTGACAACCGAGGTTTTTTATTATACCATAGTTCATAGGGTGTTTTAGCTACGGCAAGAGCTCGCGTGGGTGAACGATTTATTAAGTACATAGCCGTCAATACAGCTTCGCCCCAAAATTCTTTATTCAGATCAGCTGCAATGACCATTGCACGAGCTCTCTCGGTTATCGTGCGATTTAGACGTTCAGCGACGCTATTTTGTTCTGGTGTATAGGAAACAGTTAAATGGTTTGTGATGCCCTTCTGAACACAAAATGTTTAGAAATCATTAGATAGGTATTCGCCACCATTATCACAATAAAGGTTCACAATTGGTAAATTGAAATGTGTATTACTTTTAGCTGCAAAATCTTTAAAAGCACTTAGTACTTCAGATTTGAGTGTTACTAGGTATACTACAGCATAATGAGTAAATTGGTAAATAAAGGTAACGAAATAATCTTTATTATCAATAGTAGTGGGTTTAATTGGCCCACAAACGTCTGAATGTATTATAAATAAAGGTCTAAGAACGTGATCTTTTGATTTTGCCTTGTTAAAAAGGAAGTCGAACTTGCTTGCCGTATATGCAAGCTTCACATAATATTATTAGGGTTTATATGCTGAATCTGAGCAACGTCTTCAATCAATTCATCATTTTTTCATTTAATAAATTTTTCTTTGCTAGGGTGACCCAAACGTGCATGCCATAATGTATAATTCTCGGCATTGCTCAGATTTATTTGACTTTCCAAATTAATTTTAGACACACAAAATATGACACTCGTTGAGTTATTTACTGGCTTACCGGTTAAAATAACTTGATTTCCACTTTTGATTTTGACTCCATCACCATCAAAAATTATTACCATTCCACTTGCTTGCATTCGGCGCACCGACAAAAGATTGTTGGGCACTTCAGGTGAATAAAGTACATTTTCTAGCATTCCACGAACGCCTACATTTGTTGTTACTTCAATGGTCCCTCTCTTCGTTGCTGTGATGTCCATGCCATTTTAGCCACAGCTATTCGCAAGGGTGGATTCAACTCGTCGCAAGTTGTAAAGTAGTGCGCCTCATTGACGATATGGTCGGTGGCACCCGAATCCAAAATAAACGGCAGCTCATTCTTATTTAATTTATGATCTCTCAGATTTCCCAGCATGAATACAAAGCCATCTGGTTTATATTTAGCTTTATTTGTTTGGATATGTTGGAGCGTACGGATTTCAGATCTATTATTCTTTGCAATATTCAGATTATCAATCATTCTTTTGTAATGAAAACAATTTTGTTTTACATGATTGTTCTTTCCACAATGAGAACAGCTCAGCCTGGAAAACTTGTAATCGGAGTTATTAAAGCGGTTGTGGACAAATTTGGATTTGGAGTAATTCTTTTTCCATTTCTTCGCGAGTTCCTACCTCTTTCCGATTGGTCGAAGGTCGCACGATTGTTACATCCAGTTGATGTGGCTTGCAAAATTTTTGCACTGGTCAAATTTCCCTCATGTTTGAGTTTGATTTCTTGATCAAACAAACAGGTTTTAACGAAAGCAACATTCAAATTATCTTCGCTTAAGGTCTCAAGCGCTGTGATAACCCCATCATACGCTGCCGGTAACGTCAGGAGTAAGTACGACACTTTGTCCATTTCATCAAGCTTTGCTCCTGCAGCAATGAGTTCAGCTATAAGGTCATCAAAACTTGTAAAATGTTGAATTAAGGTGGTATCTGCTTGTACTTTTAAGCTAAGCAATTGTTTGCGTAAAGCGAGCTGAGTCGCAAGACTCCGTCTTTCAAAGATTGCATCCAGATTACGAATAATATCTCCAGCAGCAGTGGGTTCCTTGGCAAACCCTAGGTATGCATCGCTCAAATATTCAACAATTGCGCTTTTTGCAAGTGCATTCTTCTTCTTCCAGTTTTCACTCGGCCGTTGTGGCGTAGGTTCATCAACAACCTGAAGCACCTCCAATTCAGTCAGCAAGGATTTTATCCTAAACTTCCATACACTGTATTTGTCACCATTAAACGGTTTGATGTTTCTTTTGTGCTGCTTCAGGGTATCCATGGTTTAATCACGCGAAAAATCTTACAAACTTCACCTACACAAACTAAGTTTATTTGCACAGTTAACACAACGATTTGCACTTGCAACACTAAGCCGCGGTACCTGGGCCCATAACCTAAAGGAGTTAAGGGCAAATAAAACAATAATCAGCATTAAAACAAATACGTGATTATTCGTTGATGGCTGTAGAAGAAGTGAATAGTACCTAAATAAAACTACATCTAGTGTACGTGACATATATGTAAACACACAATGGCAAAATGATAAGACGCGTAGTAAAAATACAAGCATCGTTTACAAAACTAACTTGTGCCAACATAACTAACCCGTTTAATTTTTGGATATGATTTCCTAGAAATCACAACAAGCCAGAGGGTGAAGGGAACACGAAAACTGTTTGACAACTTATAAAATTTATTTTGTTGCATTGGTTTCAAAAAAACTCCCTGGGCGCGCTGCAAGTGGAAGTTTGTATGCGGAGCGACGAAGCGAAACGCAGTGCGACCCTCATTCCCTAGGTATAAAACCACTTGACCAGCCCAGTCACAAAGTCTTACTCTTTGCTTTCATTTGAATCAAGATGTCACCTCTTCATTCATTTCAAACCAGACCTGCTTAGATTTATTAATTCAATTGATTCCAGACTTATTAAAAATTATTCTGTTGAATTCCGACTTGTTAGTAATTTTAATTTAAATATTCAAAGGCCGAACTTAAAATTACCCGAACCTGGTATTTGATTTTAACTTGGAATGTCAGATCTCTTGTTTAAATTTAATATTTAATTACCAGACAGTTGGTATTTGGTTTTGATTTAGAGATGCCGATTCTCCTGTTTAAACTAAACATTTTGTTGCTTTAATAATAATTGTATTTGAGTTCAATTTGGAGATGTCTGTTTTCCTTTTATATATAATTCGAAACATTTTATTAAACCCGAATTTCTAGTTATTTTTGTTATTTGCCAGAATCCCATTTTTAGTTTGTGTTTTCACAAGTTGAGTAAAACTTTCCATTAGCTGCAACTGTAATTTTTCATTTCCACACAACCTTGTAGATATTTCAACTTCCCAGTATGTTCTCACCGTGAATTTCTTTAATTACTTCAATTAAAAGTAATTAAAGCCAGTAAAAGAAAGTAGTAAATATAATTTAACGTACTTACCCGAAATATTCCTTTCCAAAACACAATCGCAACCATTGTTATTCCAGCCGAAACTACATCCTGGCAAGCCAAGTGTAAAAAACACTAACCACCGCAGAACACTGTTTATTTTTAATTTACTTCTTTATAGACATTTGTGAAATTATTGGACGAGTTTATCCAGTAATTTTGTGTGCACAAACATTGACTGATACGCGCTATGTAATTTTCGCGATGTTACAATGACATGGGCAAACGGCTTTCTACCCCTATTGACCCGTTTGGTTGTGCAGCAGTGCAAAGTGGCTTACAGGTGTTAATCTGAATATTGACGAGAAAGGTTAAACGTCCAATGGCAAGTAATGTGAAAGTAATTACCATTGAGATATAGCCGATCCAAGTGGAATGAAATATCTTCACTCAAATAAATTAATGGAGTGCCACTTCTGCTACCAACATAAGAAAAATACAGGTTTTTCAAAATAAAGTGCTCCGCATAGCAATCAATGCCCCCTGGTTCATTAGTAACCAGCAGATACATACTGAGCTAGGAATAACAACTATTAAGCAGTTCATCCAAAAAAGTGCCCAAAAGTTCTTCGATAACATAAATCAATGCCCTAATGCAGCGCAACATTACCTTGGTCAACTAAACATACATACAAGGCTAAGAAGAAAACTACCGCAAGATAAACTATTGGACCTCAATAATTAGACTAATTAATTAGCGATGGGCGTCAATTTTGACCTCTAAGTTAGGATTAATATATATATATATATAATCAAAACCTTATCTACCGTAGGTGTAAAGGTATGTAATGTCTCTAAACAGTCTTGTAAACAAGCTTCTTCCATTGTCTTCTATCTTTTGCAAGCTTTGTAGCCTCTTTCCACTCCAAATTTCTCTTCTTCAATGCTTCTGCAACTGTCCCGTCCCATGTTTTCCTTGGTCTTCCCCTGCTTCTCTTCCCCTGCACTTTTGCTTCCCATAGGCACCTCACCTGTCTTTCTTCGCTCAATCTTATTAGATGGCCAAACCACCCAAGCTGTTGCTGCTCGATTCTTGTTGTTATAGGTTCTATATGCAATTCTTCTCTTATATTATCATTCCGTACTCTGTCTCTTCGTGTTACTCCTTTGACCCTTCGTAAGTATTTCATTTCCATTGCCTGAACGTTGCTTATCAGACTATTGTTTAGCACCCAACTCTCACTTCCATATGTTAGTATTGGCCTGTATATTGTCTTGTATATTGTCATTTTTGTTTTCTTGCTTATTTCCTTGTTGCCAATAAATGTTTTATTTAGGGCATGGTACGTTTTTGCAGCACTATTAATTCTTTCTTTTACTTCTTGTTCCATTTTCCCATTTCCTTGTATTGTCACCCCCAAGTATTTAAAGCTTTCTACCTGTTCCAGTTTGTTGCCATCGATTCTTACGTCTATTTTTTTGCTTTCATTTCCAATCAGCATTATCTTCGTTTTCTTTGTGTTAACTTTCATGTTTCTTTTAGCCAATTCCTGGACCCACATTGTTAGGTTCTCTCTTAAATGAACTTCCCCCTCCGCGCATATCATGAGATCGTCCGCAAATGCGCATTCTGCTAGTTTAACCGGTCGCAATTTTCTATAACCTACATTTACTTTATGTACTTTTTCTTTAAGCTCTTTCAATATATCATCCATGATGATTATAAACAGTGTGGGGCTTAGGACTCCTCCTTGCTTTAGACCTTCTTCTACTGGGAACTCTTTTGATTGTAAGTTATTTGTTCTTATATAATTAGTATTGTTTCTGTATAAACTTTCTATTCCTCTCCTCAGTTTACCCCCCAAACCTCTTTTCTTCAAACTATCCCACACTAGTTTCCTTGGTATTCTATCGAACGCCTTTTCCAGATCCAGGAAATATGTATAATGTCATGTTAATTTTATATTTACAACTCAACCATGTATAACAATATATATTGTTGATCTGGTTCATTCCAAATAAAAAAAAAATTAACAATTACAGTTTTATTAATATTTATTACAACAATAATTACCTTTATTCGTCTGAAGTACTGTAAATTATCCATTCCGCCAAGGCTGAGAGCTGAGGAAACGCTCGAACCTTCGTGGCAACTTGATTTATTTTTTACAAAACTTGAGGTTTACCTCAAAAACCGTTGGATTTGGCGACTTTCAACAATAGTACTTTTTTGAAGTGAAACTTCTTTGCCGGCAGGAGTAACCAAGCTAATACGAGACGGAAGTGATGGAACGGAAGTAATGAGACGGAATTGAGACCGCCTAGATGCAAACTGAAGCAATCAATGTTTAGTTGTGCCATCACAGACAAACAACTCTGAATGACTGCAATGTATTGCTTTGTTTATATAGCCAGTCTAAAAATAGCACATCTATTGAGAGATATGATTTTAATATATTTGATTAAAGATTGAATTACTTTTGAATAATATTGCCTTTTTACAACAAACGAAAAAATAACTATTTTTAATTTAAATATTGACATTCGAAACAGTAATAACATTTGTATATGAAAATAAATAGACATTGATGAAATTTTCATGTAAATTGGATAAACGGCAAGGTCGCATCCTTTCAATAGATACAGGGTGGCCCACCGAAAACGAAACAGGCGTGTTTTGCGAGAATAAATCTCAATTTTTCTAAAAACGCCCGGACTAGTCAAACTAATTTGTAAAGGGGACATGTGTTATGGCTATTTCCGCTCGTCTATCTTCAACCCCAAAATTGGAGCGATTTCCACCCTAAAAATTTTAAATGGCAAGGGGTATCAGAAGACATACCATTTGAAAGCCCGATGAATTTGCTTTACAGCACTGTGTTTTCAGTTTTGAATTCCGAGCATTAGTTCCCGCGAAAATGCAGTCCAAAGTTTCAGGGTATCAAACAAGCAGTTCATAATGCGAAGGAGCTCCGTTCTGTTGGAATACCAAATTATTTTCATCATCATTCTCTATAATATTAGTTAACATTAAATCATTGTTGTTTTGTAACAAATCCAAGAAAAAAGAACCAAACAGGCTAGCTCAAACATTTAATTTTTGGGGGTATTGAGTGTGTGTTTCGTGAAATATTCTCGGATTAGAATCTGACCAATGACGAAAATTATGGCAATTGACTGTACCATTTAGGAAAAAACTGCATCCGTCGGAAAAACAGACGTTAAAAGGAAAATGTAGATTATTTTTCGCCCGTTTACTTATAGTCTCACAAAATTGCAAACGGCGTTAAAAGTCGTCCTAATCGATTTCTTGTAGCAAATGAATCTTGTATGGATGAAACTGGCGGTGTTTCAAAACTTGTTAAATACTGGTTCATTTAATACCCGATACAGTAGCCATTTGCCTTGTACTCAACGTAGGATAGACAAGAACGTGGCCCAGCCCGCCACCCACCTCCACCGCTTCATTTCTCACTGGATTTTCAGTTTTTCGCTTTTAATTTGCTATAGACCCGGTTTCCTGAAATTTTCTCACTAACTCCAAGACACACTTGCCATTTACATGCTTCTGTGCATGTTGCGAATTAAACAATTCGGCGCGCTCCTATTAGCACATTCATTGTTTTCGAAGAAAGACGCAATTATTTCAACTCTTTCTGCAATCGAATAAACCATTTTTAATGTTCATGCCACCCTTTCAAATTAGTTTGCCCCGTCTGAACGTTTTTTGAAAAATGGAGGTTCAGTGTCACAAAACACTCGTTTTTGATGGGTCACCCTGTATAACGTAATATCTCGAGAAGTACTTGGGTTGATTTTTTCTTGTTTAAAAGCAGATGCATTATCGCTGTCTATGATTATATTAATTTCCGAAAAAGAAATTATTATTTGCCTAAAGAAATTACGAAGCTGACTTTTTGCTTTCGATTTTGTGAACTTTTCACTAAGCGATAAACTTTTTTATTTGTAGATTTTAAGATATACATACATGTAGCGAACAAAATTAAGAATACAGGGTGAGAAATATTTTAAAGCAAAAAAATATCGTATAACGATGATGTTGATGGTAACAATTTTTAAAGTGAAACTTTGTTGGTTCGTGAAGACAGATGTACGGTTGCTATTCGATGGCTTTGCATGGCTGGCACTACGTAAGGGCCGCGCATGAAAAAATCATTGTTTGCGTAGGTTCTATGGCTGCTTATCTATCTATCTGTTATAAAACAACAATTATCTGATATAAATTAAACTTTACTTTTATTCAGAAATGTTTTGAAATTAAATTTTGTATAAGTTTAGACCGTTTGTGTTTTATACTTTTTAAATGTGAAATAATCCAATCCCAAACATTTATTTATATTGTTAAAGTTTATGTTTTAATAACTTAAAATCATTCTTACTATTTGATTAATATTATTGTTTACTAAGAAAATAAAGTGTTGCCCATTCTTTAAACATGGCGCAACAATAATACGTACTTCTATTTAACAAGAAGAACAACAACGAAATATTAACATTACACAAGAACAACATTTTTAAATAAAAGTATTAGAACAAAGGTAATGAATGATTGTTTAATAAAATAATAAAAATGAGTTTGAGTTAATAAGGCAACTTTCATACAAAATAACAGTATTTTTAACTGAAACCATATACGTCATCTGTTAAATCATAGAATTCAAAAAAACCCTTCAGTGAGAACACGTGAAGGAGTTTCAGTTAGAAATTGCGTGTTAGACAGACACTCTTTTTTTGTATATTTTTGTGTAGTGAATAAGATTTGGGCGGCAAATGTTCGAAAATGTTGAGTATGTAAACAGTACATTACAAGAGATATGCCGAGCACCTCCTCCATTTCTACCCAGGTTAGTGGATTTAAACGAAAACAATTAAAAATGTTAATCAATAATATATTAAAATAGCCATAAAAATGTTTACCAAATATCTCAATTTATGGCTGCGAAAATAATTAAAATCTGATATCATCCTGTTCCATCTTTAGGAGGCTGTGTTAACTGCTAACGTATAATCATCGGTTTAGAGCTATAAAAGTTCCAACCGAGCAAATTAATAAAAACAAAAACTGTATTAAAGCAATTTAAGCAAATGAGTTATTGGAAATAAAAAAACGTATTCAATAATTAATTGTTGCAAAAGTATATTGGAAAATAGGATTATAAAATATATTGGAATAAACATATAGTTCGCTACCTATACATAAAACATAATTTGTATTTGTAACAAAACAAGCTTGCTAAATATTAAAAGTAATTAAAATAACAATAACTATTGAATATAAGTATAAAAAATAAATTTTTTTAACAAGTGGTGTTAATACTATTACGAGAACTTAATTAAGTACATATAATATTTTTAAAGAATAATATAACTACTTCAAATAAACTTTCTTATGCCAATGGTGCCGTATTTTACAATAGTGTTCTTCACAGATATTCCAATATCAGAGATTCGTTTTATATATTTCATACTACCATTAGTATATTTGACCTCGACCTCGTGTTCTGTGAAGTTTTCGTTGCCTTTTGCAAGATTTTGTTTTTCAAACAGTTCTTTAATTTTAGAGCCAAGTTGTGGAAGATCATATAGACGGTCAATATCTTCCATAACATCCTTCGCTGTTACATAAGAAATTGGTGCTAAACTGTTTTGTTTTGCAAGTTCTAGTGCACTATCCAACGCTTTTTTTTCTGCAATATACTGCCCTAGCATATTTTGATAATTTTCAATATTTGTTTTGTCACAAGAAGTGCCTAAGGACTTTTCTCTGTAACAACGTTTTAAAAGTTAATTAGGAAATGATTAAGTTTAGGTGAATAAATAAATAAAGTGGAATTAAGGTTAGGGTAAATGATAAAATATAAAATATTTTGAAAAGGGCATCTCCGCTCGGGTAATCCTTAGATAACAGCTACCTTACTAATATATTTATATTAAGTTAGGTCATGGTATATTACAGTGGCGGCTCGTGGTGTGGTGTACTGGGAGGCATTTTAAAGTATGTTTTTGGAAAAAATTTGTTCTTACCCAAGTTTTAGATAGCCTTATATTTCAAATCCATCCTTTACGTTGGAAAAATGATCTATTTTTACAAACATTTTCAGTGAAGTCTTTAATAGACTTTCGATAAGCACTCTCTAATAAAATTATTGTAAATTGATACCCACATTACCAGTGTGTCAAAATGTACAAATGGTTTCATGTGCTTTACTCATAAAAAAATGTGTTTGAATTTTAGTTTTGAAATGTTTGCAGTCAATATCACACAATGAATTATCACAAAATAGCAGACAGTGGAAACAAGTAAAAGCTTTTTGTTACATGGCATTCACAATCCAAAATTATTTTGCACGGACATCGTACAACACCACTAAATTACGATTACACAACCAACAAATGTTTTCACACTACTACGTCGTGTAAATCCCGCAAATTAGGCGGCTATTGGCATGCGCTTATCACGGACAGCTTACAGCATAATTCTTGGAAGTTGTAGGTTTGTGACCCTGTAGTCTTTAATACGCAGATACTTCTATCCTCTTTTAGCTTGTGTAATATGAATTTTAGCGCAATGAGCTTAAATAAAATAAATAACATGATTTTTTCATGGCACTTTTATGAAATTTTTATTTTCTGCAATAAAACGCTTAAAACTTACAACAAAATACAAAATGTGACACATGGTTGAAATCAGAAATAAAAATTCTATTCAAATATGAAAAATTTAAAATGCCGACCATAAGAAAAAATAAAATTGACAGTCGAAAATGAGCAATGGTAACAGTTATACCAAATAATAATAATAATAATAATAATAATAATAATAACATTTATTTCCAAAAAGAAAAACAAAGAAAATACAATTATTTTTACAAAAAAAAATGAAATGGAAAATGGGCGCAGTTCAACTTGACCCGACGTAGTGGTAGGTCAGCTGGTCTTCCACTGCGCCCGTGTGTTGCAAGTTAGTACCTGGTGCCACTTGGGACAGGAGCAATATGCTATATGCTATATGTCGTAGGCGAAAGAAGAAGTACTCTATTGTTGATTTAGAAAATGACGTTTTAAACTATTTTTAAGCCTGGTTACCGATACCGGTACCTTCTTGAGATGCTTCGGTATCACTTTATTATAGTAGTAAACGATATTGTACGAAAAAGATCTTTTAAACAAAAACGAATTAAAACGCGGAATTGATAAGTTTGATAGTTTTACTTCTTATATTAACTTGATGGACATCGGACCTGAAAGAAGTTTTGTCGAACAAGTAGGAAGGAGTTTGGTTATTAATTATTTTTAAATATAAAACGGCTGTGTGTCATTTACGTCTATTGGACATATTGAGCCAATTCGCATCTTTTAATTTGTGAGAAATGTGCTGCCTTTTCTGGACACCATAGATAAATCTTAAGCAAGAGTTTTGCGCGCGTTGGATTCTTAGCTTGGTTTTTTCAGTTAAACATAAATCATATAGAGTATCACAGTAGTTAAAATTTGATAAAACTAATGTATCGCAAAGTAAAATTTTCATATCCCTCGAGAGACAGTAACGGTTAGCATATAATAATTTAAGATTGTAATATGCTTTTTGAATACAACGAGAAATGTGTTGCTCAAACCGCAGATCACTATCAATGAGTACCCCTAAATTTTTGCATACATTCACGTGCTCTAAAACATCATCACCCACTTTTATATCGATCAGTGTGATAGCGTGTTCCCTTATAGCCTTTTTGCCAAAGATCATAAGAGAAGATTTGGAGGAATTTATTTTTAATAAATGTTTTTCACTGAACTCCACCAGGCTCGCCAGATCCTTGTTCACCAGTGACACTGATTCGTTTAACTTATTGACAGGAAAAGAGTAGTACATTTGTGTATCATCAGCATACATATGAAACTTACAGTGTTTTAAACAAGAACCTATGTTATTAGTATATATGGAAAACATAAGAGGACCAAGAATCGAGCCTTCTGGAACACCCATTGTTATTTTTAACGGGTTTGACTTTTTTTTGCTGATTTATTACCGTTTGAAATCTATTCGAAAGATAATTACTTAGTAAATTAATAGCAGAGTCTCCAAGTCCGATGAAATGCAGAATAGATAACAAAAGCTTATGATCGATAGTGTCAAAAGCTTTTGAGAAATCTAGAAGTATGAGAATTGTTAGATTATTTATATCAGTAGCCCTTATGCAGTCGTCTGCTATGTCTATTAGCGTCGTATTACAACAGAAATGAACATTTAAATATAAGAGATATCGGCGATCAAATGAATATAATGGCAAGTGAGTTTGAAATGTTCCCTATGCCTTAAGGATTCAAAACCTGCAAGTGGTTAGAAAACCGTTTTGTACAAAAGAGATACCTGTGGCAAAAATTTAAAAAAGTTTTTTAGTCTTTCTATTTTTAAACAAATATTAGTTTTGAAAATACACGCCCCCCCCCCCCCCTTTGCGGAGTTAAAATTTATGAAATGCTATTTTCTCCCTTCGATCGTACACAAAGTTCTAACGATTTTCAAGCTTTTTGCCGTTAATACTGTCTGATAAAGTATTGCTACTACAAAAAAAGTATTGGTGATAAATTGTAGCTTGATTTGTGATGATTCTGATGATGTAAATTACATAATTTTGCAAAGTGTAATAATTACACAAATAATATAAATAGAGTAGCAAATAACTCAAATCTACAGCATAGCTGCACTAGCGTCTAAGTAGTTCGTGCTACAGCCGTTCCTACTTCTTATTGGAGCTTTCATGACTTGCGCACCATCGTCATGCAGCTGGCACGTCTGTAAAGCTACCGCCCGAACTCGCCGTCGGCAGAGATCGTAACCTTCCCTTATCACACGCGCGTTTTAAATTTTAAAACGTCAGTTTTACGGTGGTTTGCTTATATGTGCTTTAAAAGTTAAATAAAACAACATAAAAAAGACGTACAATATAAAATAAAAATTATTATTTAATAATTATTTTTTTAAAGAGCTCTACAAAATAAATTAATTAGGAAACGGTGTTTTTAATTTTGGATTTCTAACTTTTGGAATTACTTAATATTTAATCTATTATCAAAAAAATTCCAAAAAATTGCAACAAATTGAATAATAATACGTTTGGCATTCCGGGTATAAACTTTTTGACCGTACGTTGTAGTACCGCTGCGCTGGTAGTCAAAGGGTAAAGAATTATTTTTAACATTCCGTCCTGTAAAAAATGAAAATCAGAAATTACTTTCATTTTGTATTTTCTACGTTGTAACGTGCATGTTATAAATTAAAAAAAAGGATAAACAGAATCACGGTAAGAAAAAAGTACATTAAAATATAACAAATAACCATCAACCAACCACTACCACCCGCAAGCGTAAACATTGCATAATATTACCTAATTTTATTGCGTGGATATCCTTGTTTTAAAATGGCACTTAATGCGGGGGATTCCCAATTATAAAATAAGTTTTTAATTAAAAAAAAAACGCAGAGTAAGATATCTAACTAAATCTACTGATTTTATATTTTTTTATTGTTTGAACGTAACCTGTGAGATAAATCTTGTATTTTTTATTATATTCCTTTAATGTTCAAAATAACAAAAATATTTGTAAAATCATTTTACTGAAATTTTTTGTACACTCACCACTATGTGATTGTTCTTCGTTTGGAGGCTCGTTATTTTTTCTAAACTTTTCAAGTAGGTGGATATGCTTGCACATGTTATATTTAATTGACGAGTCTAAACATGAACAACAGTATTGATGTATACAAATTTCACAATCCTTACAGATTAATTGGCAAGTACAGTTTTTATTAATTTCTTGAAGAAAATACATTTCATGGTTACTTCACGATGGTACTTTCCAGCCGTGTTCAACTTGAATAATAAAGAAGGCTCCAAATCTTGCATATTGTTATGTTGATAACGAATACAGCAAGTGCCATTTAACCTTGCAAAAAAAATGACGATAAGTTTAAAAGGCGAGAAGCCGTTACACTCTCAAGCAAAAGCAAGGTTTTTTATTACATTTCTAGTTTCTTTGCTGTATTTTTTATACGTAACCTAAATTATCGTTAATCCCTTCTCAAAGCAAACTGTTTCTAACCTTATGGCGCACGGCCTTTTAATTTGTCAAAAAATCCACAATTATTCGTAAACCATAAATAAATTGACTTTCACTTTTTAGTAGAGTGTACCACACTGTCCAACAGCCAATTAGAGCTAGTTTAAGTTACGACTACCGACGAAACAAAGCGTAAGTAGCCGAATCAAAGCCCACTAAAATTTGCAAGGTTAGGTGGCACTTGCTGTATCTTTTTTTACTACTAATTTTTCCCTTATTTACCACAACTAGCCTACTTATTAGCTTGTTTCTTTCGATGTAAAAATCACACTCCCACAAACAACCACATTGACAAGCTAACAGTGTAGAAAGCGCGCCAATATTAAACGAGGTTGCGCAAGTCATGAAAGCTCCAATAAGAAGTAGGAACGGCTGTTGCTCGAACTCGCTAGACGCTAGTTATAGCTGCTATCGCATGTATGATTGACAAGTTCCCGCTGCTTTCCCCTTGCTTCGCCAGCACTTTAATAGGGTACTAGCGTTGATTGAAGTATTATTAGTAATATGTCTACCCACAGCGTGTTAAATCGACGACTACGCACCTTTACCCTTTGCCCGCCCCACCCCGCTGACATCTTAAGCAAGTGCTGCCTCAATATTGCAAGAACGCAGTAAAATCTTTAGGGTTTACGAATTTGCTATTTTGTATGTATGCGATGCAGCAGTCGGTGAAGGCATGGTTAAAAGGCGCTGGTCCATTTCCCACTGTATTGGGGTGGAATTACTAATAATGCAATCGTTGTGATGAGAATGATCATATTTAATTAAATTTAATATTTCTTGATCTGACGAGTCACTGCTTTCATCTGTTTTACTAGTATTATTTTTGTAAGTCGGCATATTAAAAGATCTTTTCACTGTTAATCTCTTTGGAGATATTACCGCTGGTACTTCAGAACCCGGTAAAACTTCGTTTTCCATTTCTATCATATAAAACAAAGAAATCATGTAATAAATGAATTAAAAAAGCTGAAGTGTGGACTTCGAGTGGACTTTCCCATACTAAAACTTATCGTATTTGCAAAAGTGTAAATTTTATAATTATAACCTTCCATTCCATCCATCCAAATTCATAGAAAGCGCCACAGCGAAATTATAGCTTTCAGAAAAAAAACAACAAATTGTTGATATTTAAAAATATATATACTTTTTACACGATCGTAGATAAAGTACTTTAAATAGTCTATCGAACTGATAAAAGTTTATAGCGATATCGGCGTTAGCGTTTTTTTTGGAGAGGTTGCATCTTTAAAATTATCAGCAGTAATAGTAGAGTGCTCAGAGGCTCAAAATGTTCATCCTGTGGGGGTTTAAAGACTAAAAGCTGACACCTGTCTAAATCGACAGTTTATATATAGGTTAACTTCCAAAAAAAGTTGTCCAAAGATTGTCCTGTGGAGAACGGCGTTATTAAAAATTTTCGAGTTATGTAGTGCATCAGATGGCCGAAGCTCAAATCTTTCTTTGGTAAAAATTTTAAAAACTTTTCTGTGGCGGTTTGACTATAAAAAAATAAATAATTTTCCAAAAAGCATTGTGTCTTATGGGAAGCGCAGAGTTTAAGGGCCTGTATCTCGATTCGAAGCTCGCTAAAAACTAATTCATTTTGCCGTATTTGTACGTTTCTCACTCCATAAGTCGGAAAGTAAGCCTCAAACAAAGAAATGTTATTCATTAACAATTGAAGGCCGATGCTTTCTGATTACGACGGTACTTTTTAATATAATTTTAGTGAAATAATAACACGAGTTTGATTAAAAAACGAATGCAACTACAAAATCTGCAAGCGATTAAACTCAAACCTCGATCACCCTCTCTTACCGCACTATGCCCCGCGCTCGGCAGTTACCCATGTTTGGGACCATCATTTACTTTGTCAATAATTTTACAGTTAGTTCACAACAGTGAAAAACACATGTATGGGCCGCGATGGAACACATATTTGTTATTATTTTGCTGACACGCACAAGTTTCAACTTCTAATTTTAAATTATATTAACAAACTTTATGCACTACTTTTCGCTGCGTCTCAACTGCGTATCTAATAATACGGCATTTTGCTTGGGATACATTATATTTATATAGGGTGACATTATCAGAGTTTCAAAGAACAAATCAAATTACATGCAAATTCTGAAATGGTATTACTAATTCGAAAATAGCGATCGTTAGTTAAGGTAATGTCTTAATGATACATATTATTTAAGTCAATGTTAGGTCGCAAATAATGTTTACTAATTTCTTTTAGTGCACTTTTAAAGACAAATTACAAATATGCAAAAATATATGAATTAAAAAGTTATAGACTGTTTACAAACGACCTGTAAAATAAAACTGTTGACGAATCAATGATAAAACTGCGGTAAATCAAAACTATAGACCATGATAAGTTTGCCGCGATTATTCAAATTTAGCTTAGTACCGTTTTAGTAACCAACAAAATATTGCAGCTGCGCTGTAATTTTAAAGAAAGGTTTTACACCAGGCTCAGTTTAACTCATGTTCTAGGCACCAGGTATCGAGCGACGCGCCCCCAAGCGGCTAGAACTTCGTCTCAAACGTTTTCCCCGTAATGGTTAGACATCTTACTAAATACTTCAATCAACGGTACTAGTTTGCATCAGGCAGCAGACGAGCGAGACGTTTATATTCAAATTTTTAATATTGTTAGCAACCTTTAGACTAAAACTCCGATTTCAACTTAACTTGGGCTTTTCTTGTCGTAAATAACAAATAATAGTCGACACTTACATTTATTATTATTTGCAATTTTCTAAAAGAACCTAAAAGGATGGATATTTTCGAAAGTACAAGCTCAGAAAGTCAGCTTGAAACAAAATTTAAATTTGACATCAACCCTTGATCTGCAAAAACAGTTTGGGGAATTTTGTAAACGGTGCCAAAAAATCACAGGCGGATATGGCAGTATGTATAAAAATTGGAGAAGAAATAACAAATGTCGATTAAAAACGTCGTCGTTCAGTTATTTTATTAAGTAAACAACAAGATCAAAGCAAATTTTTAATTCGGCATAAGAGCAGCTGTTATGCAAGTTAAACCAGTGCAAAGAACATAGTACTACTGCATGAAAAACATCATCAAAAGGATGCATCAGATTTGACAGTGGATAAAGAAGTGGAATTTGCCAACACCAACAATATTAAAAATTTGAATATAAACATCTTGCTCGTCTGCTGCCTGATGCCAACTAGTACCCAGGGTGCAAAGATTTAAACTAATTTTTTTATTTTAATCAATGATTTAAATCAAAACGTCAATTTTTCGAATGTATTGTAGAAAAACAAAAAAATGTGAAAAAGCAATTACAAGTTTAGTATCAAACGCAAATGTATGATTTTTTTTATTAAAAATAAAACAAATGGTCAATTCTAAAGATTACATGTGATCAACCATGTTGAAACACATCAACCAATACCAGAAGCAAAACTTCAAACCAACCTCACCTAGGGAACTTGCTTCTATAATTCAAACCCTACCAATAAATAAATCGCCAGGCCCCGACGCTATATCCAATATCATATTGAAGAAACTCACCAAAAAAGCATATGCGTACTTAGCAACAGTTTTTAATTCATGTCTAAAGTTAGGGTATTTCCCTAGCATATGGAAACATGCAACTATACTTATGTTCCCCAAACCGGGAAAGGATAAAAAAGACATTAGCAGCTACAGACCAATCAGTTTACTATCAACCATTTCGAAACTCTTGGAAAATTCATCTACTCTCGATTAAACGACGAAGTCCAAAGATTGGATATTCTACCAACCTTTCAATTCGGTTTCAGAGAAGGCCACTCCACCAGTCATCAATTACAACGTGTGACAGAAACCATCGAAAGAGGATTCGAATCCAAACAATTTACAACAACCCTATTTATTGATATAGCACAAGCCTTTGATCGCGTCTGGACAAACGGTCTCAAATACAAAATCTTACTCCTACAAATACCCGACTATATCAAATCCATACTATTTTCTTTCCTTAACAATCGCACCTTTACAGTCAAAATTCGTACATCCCTATATCCCCCATCAAAAACATACATGCAGGGGTCCCTCAAGGCAGCATCCTAGGCCCAATCCTCTTCAACATCTTCATGAGTGACTTCCCCGCCATCAAAGCTGACCTAGCAATGTACGCAGACGACACAGTCATATTAACTAAAGACGAATGCCTATCAGTAGCCATATCTAACCTACAAGATGCTACCACCATACTTAGCAAATGGTTCAAGAAATGGAATCTATCAATCAACTATGACAAATGTGTCACAAAAATCTTTACTTTGAGACGAATTAGTAACCCGCCTGAAATTTCCATCAACGGCCACATTATTCAGTGGAACGCTTACGAAGAGCCCGTTAAATACCTAGGCATATATTTCGACACCAAACTCACCTGGAAATATCATGTCCTCAAAAAACTAAACGAAGGACACAGGAGATTAATCCAAAATTCTAAGAATCGCCGTCAACGCTCCCTGGTTTATCACCAACCAACAACTACACCATGAATTGAGAATACCCACAATTGAACAACATATACAGAAACTTGTTAAAAAATTCCACGCCAATCTCATCAACTGCAGCGGGGCAGCCTACTACACACTAGGTCAGCGAGGCATCCACGTACGACTAAAACGTAAGCTAGCACAAGATATTTTTCTAAGTGACAACGATTAAGTGTTTAGTTTCAACATACCTAGTGCTCTTATAGTGAAATAACAACTAGCCAACAAACAAAACTCTCCTGCGGTCGTACTTACCGCTTATCAAACTAGCAAAAAAAATATTCCCCAGTGAAAACAGCGACAACGATCAAGTTATAATTTTCATCATATTCCAGTGCTCTCATAGTGAAACACAACTAATTAACAATTAAAATATTCTTGCGGTCATACTCACCGCTCATGTTATTTAGTATATTACGTACAAACTGTCATCATTGCCTTGAATAACAGTGTAAATTGTTGAACAGGCAAAAGCCTAATAAAAAAAAAAAGATTACATGCTCATAGCATAAAATTAGTTGTCAAATACAACATTACACTTATTGTTAAAATAACGAAATAAAAACACCAGTTTTTCGGCTTTCTCAGTTATTGCTAAGCTAAAAATAGAATTAAGAACATTTTTATGCGAGTAGTTTCTTAAAAGGCAGAAGTCTTCAGTCTAAAACTAATTTCTGTAACGTACAGATGTGCAAAATAAATTCCCGTTTGTGTTTCACTTTTTCTTTATTTAGGTATATTTAAACATATTAGTCTTACAAATGCACAGATGTGGACGGACAACTTAAAAACATGTACTGTTTTATAAAAAAACACAGGTTTCAAACCACCAGAAAAATTGATTTAAACAAAAAAAATCTTGATTTAAACCAAAAAAAGCATATATTTTTTTTGATTTTTTTATAAAAATAGTGATTTTTGCACCCTGCTAATACCCTACTGAAGTGTTGACCCAGGGTGGGCGAGGCAAGGGGAACGCAGTGAGAACTCGCGAATCATACATGCGGTAGCAGCTATGCTGTAGATTCGAGTTACTTGCAACTCTCTATATTTATATTATTTGTGTGATTACTACGTTTTGCAAAATTATGTAGTTTACATCATCAGAATCAGCACGAATCAAGCTACAACTTATTACCAATACTCTTTTTTGTAGGGCAGATATAACAGTGTTAACGGCAAAAAGCTTGAAAATAATTGGAATTTTGTGTACCTTGGAAGCGAGACAATCGCATTTCAAAAATTTTAGCTCCGTAAGAGACCGTGTATTTTCACAAATCTAATAATTTTTTTTAAATAGAAAAGCAACAGAAAATCTTTTGAAATTTTTCCACAGGTATTTGCAATACTGAAATTTCGAGCTGTACCTCTAAGTCGACAATTTTGTGTAACGACTTTTTGCACAGAACGGTTTTTTGACAACTTGCAGATTTTGAATCCTTATGACATCGGGAACATTTTCTGCAAGGTCGTAGCTTTCTACCCGTCATTTCCCACAACAGTCAAGATAGCGTTCGCTTTGCACTCTGCTATTCATGTATTTCTAATAATGTTTGATTAACTTACCGATCGATAAGATATTCTAAGTAACTTTGATGTGCATCATTATATGGCGTGATTGCGTTGTTTTGCAAAAAATGTGCAAATTTTGCAGAAGATTTGATTATTGTGTCTTGTTCTTTTTCATATCCTTCACGCCGTTTCTCTATTTTCCTGGTTATTTTCTCAGCAGCTTGCTTTGCATTCTCTTTGGTCATTATCTGAGATTTCACATTCTTGTCAATGATATTCGTTTCATATGTATATGACTGATAGTAAATATGCATATGCTTTAGATAGCTACATCCACAAAATCGACAGTTTTGATCTGGATTCATAGAGAAGCATTTAATTAATTCAGGAGAACCTACTATTTCTTTGGGAACATTTTTCAAACTACATGGATCATGACATACTTGTTTGTAATGGTAAGTTTTGTTTCCATTAACCTAAAATCAAATTAACATGTTTAAAAATAAAAACACCTATGTAGGCACATATAATTTATTCATACCTGATACACTTCAGAACATTGTAGATCCGTACAAACTGTCCTAGGGGTAACAAATTCCTCTACGCGAACAGATGTCACAGGAATGTAGAGAAATTGTTTCAAACAGCTCACATCATGAGCATGTAAGGCAAGAAGTTCTTTCTGCCGCTGCAATTGTGCAATATTAATTTGAATAAGGTTAGCTATGTCAGCCATTGGCCGAGATAACTGCAGAATCAGACGACGTGCTTCGTTGATCGATAGCGTATCTTGTATTTTATGGGGCTTTAACGTGGTTATGTAAAGCAACAACCTACAAGTCAGAAAATAACGAAGTTAGTTCAACGTATGTTAATGTAGGTGTATGTCTAGTGTTAAACGTATTAGATGTATAAGGCGATTGTAAACTGCGGAGCGCGCGGGTGGGCCGATCAAGGGTTTTATAATCCTTATATGTAAACTGCTCCGGGTGATCAAATAGGTGATCTGCACGAACATGAAAATTAGAGAGAATAGTCAGTACAGCCTCCTAATTTTATTTACAAATTGCGACAGGGAAACAATTGTAGGCAGCAACCTTTCCAGAGCTCTTGAACAGAGTAATTTACTCCGACAAAAACATTTTTGCAAGCTTAAAAATAGCAGAATGGCATGCTTCTATTATTAAAGATATTTATGATACAAGTGCCTAAAATGAGTGTTCTGGGCACGCGGGTGGTTGGGTTAAAGATTGCCGCACCAGAGTAAAATATTGCAACCTGAGACGAAGTCCAGGGTTGCAATCGCTCGAGGGCGGCAAAGGGACTTTTGGCATGACGTATAGTCCAAATTTCTAGTTTAGTATTTCATCAGTATTTAAATTATGAGGCAATCAATTAATAATAATTTCTGCCATAATTTCTTTAAATGTATAATTAATAGTTTCAGCCTTTACTTGGTGATACTGCATTTTAAAAATAATAAAAACACTACAAAACTTTGTACAAAATATCACATTTAATAAACACTACAAGTGACCGCGGTTTCGTTCTTCACAGAGACATTGTCAAACTAAATACTAAAAACTAATGCAGGTACAACATTAAATAAAATTATTTAATATTGTACCTGCATTAGTTTTTAGTATTTAGTTTGACAATGTCTCTGTGAAGAACGAAACCGCAGTCACTTGTTGTTTAAGTTTCTTAAACATATTTTAATAAGTTACTAGTTTAATATTGTACAATTTTTAATCATTAGATAAACGACTTGTATTACTTGAATACAGGTCAGATTTCATAATATTTAGCTTGCAGTTTTTAATACATATTGCATTCTTTTATTAACGAAGCAAGTGTGTGTAATAATAAGTTGGACATTTAAACTTTTACGTAAGCTAAATTGCAATATTTCAAATAACTTTAGTTGTGGACTTTAATTTTTAGTGCTAGACAATCATTTTAGACATGTATATATAGGCTGTGATATGTTCAATAAAGTACTGTTTTTAAGAGTGACAGTAAGACTACCTTGTCGTAACCTGTGCTGAGTCTGGCACAAGGGCTCTTAGAATAAGTCAAACCAACCCTTATTATTGTAACTCGGCGCAATAATAAAACGCTACACAAAAGAGCACCCAACGCCTCCGCACTCATTGGATCATCTCCGAATCTAACCCCCAAACTCACATTGGTCCTTCGAGCCAACAAACCGAGCCAGCCCTTGGAGAAACTGCCCGCAGGGAAATTGCCGGAATTAAAGAAAAAATCAACAACGCACGCCAAAAATCAGTACAAGTCAAGTACTGAAAACAAACGAAACTACACATCCAACTAAGCCCAGCCGGTCCTACGTAACAAGAAAACCATCAAGATGGAACAAATAACAAACGAACAGAAACAACTCGCAGAGATGATCCAAAAACTTTTTATCAACATGAAAAAGGACAAGCAACCAGGGGATCCTCGAGCTATCAGTGTAAGGCTCGCGAATTTATTTGGTAACACGCCGGAAGCCGACGACACGGTACGCGACGACGACGTAATAACAGGAGCAGAATCCCAAAAAGAAGCCGAAGAAAATCCAGCCGATCTGGTATCCAGAGGAATAAATCCTTCCAAACTACAAAACCATCCTTTATGGTTGAACGGTCCAAAGTGGTTACAACTAGAAAATACGCAAGACAGGATAACATCTCAAGGATCATCGGAAACCGATGACACGGTCTGCAGCATAGTGCCCATCCAGAGAACCAACTCAAACGAAGATATTTACGCCATTTTTTTTTTTTTTTTTTTTCACTGTCGTGACTTCTGCTGGTCCTTGAGATGCTATCCTGTCTTGCGTATTTTCCAGTTGTAACCATTTTGGACCGTTCCACCATAACGGATGGTTTTGTAGTTTGGAAGGACTTATTCCTCTGGATACCAGATCGGCTGGATTTTCTTCGGACTTTACATGATGCCAGCATTGGTTTCCGATCTGCTGTTGAATTTCTGCAACTCTGTTTGCTACAAAGTTTTTCCATTTTTCTGGACTTCCTTTTATCCATGCGAGGCTAATCATAGAGTCCGTCCAGGCGTAAATCGAGATATTTTCTATCTCTAGTGCAGTGACCGTTTGTTTTATTAATTTGGCTAATAATGCTGCTGCGCATAATTCCAGTTTGGGCAGAGTTTTCTTCATTTTTAGCGGAGCCACCTTTGACTTTTCTGTTAATAGCATTACATTTGCGTTTGTCGCGAGTGTCGTTGTTTTGATGTATATTACTGCCCCGTACGCTTTTTCTGAAGCGTCGCAGAATCCATGTAGCTCAACTTGTTGATTTTTCTTATGATGTATCCATCTGGGGATGCTTATTGTTTCTAACGCTGTTAGCTCGTTCTGGAACCTTGTCCATTTTTCTGCAAGCGTGGTTGGTACTTCTTCGTCCCATGAATACTGTTCTATCCATAACTCCTGCATCAGTAATTTGGCGTTGATGATTACTGGGGCTAGTAATCCCAGTGGGTCGAAGATTTTTGCTATTTTCATGTGTTGTAAATGTATGTATTCTTCCATGAATTTCTCTTTCTCGATTTCTAGCTGCTTGGTGTCAAATCTTTTTTCCATTTGAAGCATCCTGGCTACGGCTCTTCTCTTCTCCCAATTGTCCTGGGTCTTCTTTGAATGGAATTTGGACGTTGTAGGTCCCGTCTTGGTTTCTGGAGTGGGTGTTTTCATAATGTTGTTCGCATTGTTGATCAGATTCAGAAATTATGTTTTCTCCTTGTAATTCTTCCATTTTCCAAATTAGCTGATTGATGAATTTAGCACTTTGCAGATGTGCTATTTCGTATAGGTCTTCTGTAAAGTATTTCGCTGTGAAGTCCTTTTCGTAGAGTAAGATTTCTTCGTGCAGAGTTGTAATATTATTCCACTGGTTCGTTAGTGCGTTGATTTGGTACTTATAGTACCCTTTTGTTTCGGTTTTATTAAATTCTGCAGTAATCATGCTGATTGTGCTATTAAATAATTGCATTTTGATGCCTTGCTTCTTTAGTCGTAGTTTTTGGTGGCTGGGAGCACCTTCGTCCACGGATTCTAAGATAAAACTCGATTCGTCTTTTTCTGTCTCTTCGGTTTCTTCTCCCACGAAATCTTGATTTTTTGTTGTTTCCAATTTTTCTTGGAAGTCTTGAATGTATTTTTCAGCTTGTTGGTAAACTTTTTTGACTTGGCCATAATAATTTTGTTTGATGTAATTATGATCCGCTGGCTATTTTTTCATTAATTCGTCGTTTGTTTTGTGGAAGGTCCCCCAATATTGTTGAAGTGTTGCGTAGCGGCTGGCTAGATACTCTTGCGTTTTTCTGGATGTTTAAGTTTCTTAAACATATTTTAATAAGTTACTAGTTTAATATTGTACAATTTTTAATCATTAGATAAACGACTTGTATTACTTGAATACAGGTCAGATTTCATAATATTTAGCTTGCAGTTTTTAATACATATTGCATTCTTTTATTAACGTAGCAAGTGTGTGTAATAATAAGTTGGACATTTAAACTTTTACGTAAGCTAAATTGCAATATTTCAAATAACTTTAGTTGTGGACTTTAATTTTTAGTGCTAGACAATCATTTTAGACATGTATATATAGGCTGTGATATGTTCAATAAAGTACTGTTTTTAAGAGTGACAGTAAGACTACCTTGTCGTAACCTGTGCTGAGTCTGGCACAAGGGCTCTTAGAATAAGTCAAACCAACCCTTATTATTGTAACTTGGCGCAATAATAAAACGCTACACAAAAGAGCACCCACGCCTCCGCACTCATTGAATCATCTCCGAATCTAACCCCCAAACTCACATTGGTCCTTCCGAGCCGGATAAATTCACACTTGTAGTGTTTATTAAATGTGATATTTTGTACAAAGTTCTGTAGTGTTTTTATTATTTTTAAATGTATAGTTGGCGCATACCTAAACTTTACACGAATTATTTACGAGCTTAGAATCCATATATTTGACCTTTATCTACGTTGTGCATACCAGATTGCAAAGACACCTACATACTTTCTAGTACATATAGTGGATCCACGTAAATGAAAATACAAATTAACAGGAGACGAAACGAATTCCAAATTGAAGCAGAAGAGATGTATCCATGCTGGAACAGGATTTCTCCATTAGTTTTCAACATTTACACTAAATCAGATCTTTTTAAAACGGGCGAAATTTTGAAAAAGTTACGCCTGCGCACTGGTGGATATCAGAGGAAGGAAACATTTATTATTAAAATATCGAGAGCCAGAATAGTTGAATTTAATCAAATTTATACTCTCCTGGCTAACAATACGACTTACCATATATGACATACCAAATGATCCCGATCAACAACAACAATGGTACTCT
Source organism: Ctenicera cuprea (assembly GCA_958336395.1). Lineage (NCBI taxonomy): Eukaryota > Metazoa > Arthropoda > Insecta > Coleoptera > Elateridae > Ctenicera > Ctenicera cuprea. The sequence continues at coordinate 42,260,648 of OY284489.1, read as the reverse complement.
TCAGCGCCAATTGACGAGGCATAGCGGCCCTTCCTTACGGATATGCCAACTGAATGTAGAGGGCATAAGCAAAGCAAAAGGCGAAACCCTATCGAAAATGCTTATCAAAAACAAAATTGACGTGTTAGCCATGCAAGAAACACATGTAGCATCGGAAACCGAGCTTACCAACAGGGGAAAAATTCCTGGGTATCATAATGTCGGAGCCACCTACAGCGCTGCCTATAGTGCCGCTACCTATGTGAGAAACGGATTACAAAGAACCGAACAGATCACATGCACGTCTGACAACTATATCTTCACTATAACAACCAAAGTAAACGACCTAGTCATTGTAAACATCTACCAACCCTCTGCGACCAAATGGCCCATAAACACTATAGAAATAACGACTCCTGAAAACCCCACGGTCTATATTGGTGACTACAACAGCCATCATAACCTATGGGGATATGAAACTAATGATGAAAATGAGGAGCAACTATTAGACTGGTCCGAAACCAATAACCTACACCTGATCTACAATGCCAAAGATAAACACAACTTGTACTCAAGAAGATGGCGCAAGGGTTACAACCCTGATCTCTACTTTACATCAAGCAACTCGAAATCACTGCCTTTAACAACCAAGAACTGTGCTCCGAAACTTCCCCCATAGTCAACACCGCCCCGTTGTGATCGAAGTGGGGACCCAAAATCCAATGATTGAATCGACTCCCAGACCACGGTGGAATTTCAACAAAGCAAAATGGCCATCGTATGCGGAAGAACTCTATAAAAGCATCCGCGTCATCAATCCAAAGGTCCAAAACTATCATAGATTCGTTACCCTAATGCTAGCAATAGCTAAGAAGCATATCCCCCGAGGCTACCGCAAGGAATATATCCCAGGATGGACAGAGGAAAGTCAACACCTATACGACGAATTTGAGGAAACAGGTGAACCGCAAATCGCTGACAACTTACTAAGATCTCTAGATACAACAAGACTGAATAAATGGACCTCCACTGTTGAGAGCTTAGACTTCGTCCGTTCCAGCCGAAAAGCCTGGAGCTTACTACGCAAACTTGGACGATGCAATCGAAATGCCACTGAAAAATCACCAATAGACCCAAATAAAGTAGCTAATCGCATCGTCGACGTCTCTCGCGCTCCTTCGGATAAAAAACATACGAAGGAAACCAAAAAGTCCCTGAGGCAGCTCAAACTCTCAACACCTACAACATCAGAGATCTCACGCGATATTACTACCGCAGAACTAGCAAATGCCCTTAAGAACACTAAATCGGGTAAAGCGGCTGGTTTTGATGGTATCTACCCGGAGTTCCTCGTAAACTGTGGCAAAAAGACCCGCAGTTGGCTTGTGGAATTCTTTAACGATATTTTCAAGGCGGGAGTTCCACCACCAGAATTCAAACAGACCAAAATTATTGCGATTTTAAAACCGGGTAAGACAAAAGAACTACATGAAAACTACCGAATTATAGCCCTGCTTAGGCTGCTGCTATAAAATATTGGAAAGACAACAGCATTGCCCCCCCCCCCCCGGCAATCCCAGTTAAGCAAGCTGGATTTCGGAGAGGCCGTAGTTGCACCGACCCAGTTCTATCTTTAACCACTAACATAGAAGGACAGAAGACGTCTGTAGCCTTTGTCGATCTAACTGCATGCCTAAAGACATACCACCTAATCAACAACCTCTTAATTAATAGACTGTTCAAAGTATTTGTGAATGATGCTGAGAGCAGCACCAGGAAACTTAACAACGGCCTTCCACAGGGATCGGTTCTCGCCCCCCTCCTTTTCAACATATACACAGCTGACCTACCTGAAACGAGGTCTAATAAAGTCATCTACGCCGACGATCTAGCTATCTCCTTTCAGCACACAAATATGGCAACAACAGAACAAGTCCTAAACGAAGACCTAGCCAAACTGAAAGGCTTTTTCAAAAAATGGAGACTCTGTCCCAGTGTGACCAAGACAGAAGTGTGCTGTTTCCATTTATCAAACCAATAAGCAAACGACACCCTTAGAAGAGAACTGCACGGTAGGATCCTCAATCACCACAAAAACCCTAAACATCTGGGAGTAACTCTTGACCGATCACTAACATTCAAACAACACCTCACTAATACAGCTGGAAAATTAAGAACACGAAATAACATCATTTCGAAACTAGCTGAAACAACATGGCTCTCGCCTTAGTCTACTCGGTGGCTGAGTACTGTGCCCCCATATGGATTAACAGCGCACATACAAAAAAGATTGACACCCAACTCAACCAGACGATGAGACTAATAACTGGAACCATCCGTACAACCCCAACCCGCTGGCTACCTGTGCTCAGCCACATTGCATCACCAGACATTCGACGAACAGCAGCCCTTGTCAGAGAACACAAGAAAATCATGACCAACGAACTCCTGCCAATCCATCAAGATATCCCATGCCTAACAGGGCAGCGAAACGGGCTTAAGTCCAGACACCCCCCTGTTAAAGACGCAATGGAACAAGGTGAGAACTTTAGCGTAATAGACAATTGGTCCAATGTATGGTTAGAATCCATAGAACAAGATCACATCCAAATAACTGACCTAACCCAAGGCTTCAACGGACACAACCTACCACGACAACTATGGTTAAAACTCAATCAAATACGAACTGGCCACGAGAAATGCGCGAATTCCTTATATACCTGGAGGAATAGCAGACTCCCCAGAGTGTGACTGTGGATGCCCTAGTCAAACTATTCGACACATTGTCTTAGAATGCCCAAATCGTGCCTACCCAGGAGACCCCGTAGACTTTGTGCAATGCCATCTAGATGCGATTGAATGGCTAAGAAACCTAGATATTGATATATAGCTTTTACCTTTTTACACTTGTTTAATGTTAATTTTGTTATTATTACCTTGTTTTTACAATTTTATTTTATTTCTTTCTATTTATACACTATTCATGTACTAATATTATGAGCTACTACTATTATAATAGCAAACCAGCTTCTTAGTGATGTTGCATCATCAAGATCTGTAGAACAGGGTGGCTACTTAAAACTGCTTTTCAAATTCCCTGACTTTTCCCTGACTGATAAACGCCAGTTTTCCCTATTTTTATGGTAGAAAAGCATATTTCAACTGTGTTTTTTTAAATAAAATTGTAACCCAACATCAAAATTGGCAAAGTAAACTTAAATTACTTTATACCAAATGGAAATTTTTTAACAAGCATAACAAAATACATCTAAACTTTAAGGAAAAACCAAATGAAATAAATATAAATTTTATAAACATATACCAAGGTAACAAAATTTTCGCTTTGCAGGCAAAAATAAAAATATTAAAATAATTGCATTTTACAGAATTTTCCCTGTTTATTTCGTGAAATTCCCTGACTTTACGTTGAAATTGGTACAATTCCCTGATTTCCCCGACCAAAAGAAAAAAATTCTAAATTCCCTGACTTTTCCCGGTTTTCCAGAAAAGTGGTCACCCTGTTATACTACTAATTGGGAAATTTTATATAAAAAAGACACCCCACTTAAACATTAATTGATTTAAATCGATGATTTTTTAATTTAAATCAACTTTATTTAAATGTGCACATCCTGATTCAGTTATATACAAACCCCAAGCACTCCTGCTTGGTTATAATCCTAATTTTTCTGATTTTATTCGTAAGATTCTAATCTTTACCTCATTCCACTTAGCTTTTGGTGAATTTAAACTCCTTTATTGAAATTTACAAAAAGGTTTCAAATTTGCACTTGATCCGCTGGAATTTTCAATAATAATTTTGGGCTGATACCTATTGAACGGATGAAGGATTAAGCATCACCGCAATTTAGTATTGCCCCATAGAATATCGGGCAATACAAAATTGCTGTATTACATAACGTTGAGATTATTGGCAGTATAATTTACATGTGAACTGCTGGAATGGCGTCTCCTGCTTCTTACAACTTCTTATACTTGGGAGGTAAATATGTTGAGGGTTATAACATTTTCGTTTAAGCTGTGTTTAATAAAAACTAGTTCACAGCGGTGTTTGTTCGTTTGATCCCTTATATCTCCTGCACGGGATATAAGTTTTTACGACATTAGAAGCGAAAGTTAGATATGTGTTTTACGTACACTTTTTTTCCAAGTCTGTATCTTCATTATCGTCGGCGGCTACAATTTTATGAAAATTTTCACGTTAACACCTGTTAACCCAAAATGAGTAATCGATTAACCAAAACCAACCAAGTGCAGCCTACAATATTTAAGTGATTTTAAAATCTTTTAAGAAATATGAATTGTATGTATTATTAGAGAGAGAGCTTTTGATAACTCCCCTAATTTTTCTAGTTGACATTTACAAGTGAACGCGAAGTTTTCAAGACAACGGTTATGTACTGTTTCCCGTTTGGAGTAGAGTACGATCAGTAATGTGCATAAAATGCACTTGCGTGAATTCCGGTTTTCGCGTGAACTACCGTCTAATATGTGATTTTTGAACCGTATGATTATATTCCTCGAGAGAGCCCGATTATGCTAACCGTCCCACTTTTTAAATCATTAAAAATTTGTCAGTATTGATTCTCTTTAGTACAGGATGGTTACTTGCACATCTCAACTGTATATGAAATTATGGCTTTCTTTCTCTGCTCAGACATGACGTTCTGGAAGAGTATTGCATTACGTAGATTCTTTTAACATGCAGTACGGTAGCTTCAGTATTGATTGGTATACTGGTAACGTTAGATCAGAATTTACATTTACAATCTCTACATTACAACTTTTTTGAATTACTTACCTCCAACACTCGTCTGCGGAGATGCTCCAACTTGATGCAAAATCATCTTCTTCTCTCTTATTAAATTGTATTCCATATTTTGAAGCAACCAGAAAACGAAATGCTTCATTGTCGACGCAATAAATATTCTGTCTTTCTAGTGGAATTTTCACATAAGGTGGTTTATCTTGGGTATCACCTAGAACTTTTCTAAGTGGCGGCAGAGTATCGCCAGGACGATAAAAAGTACTTCTTGAATTTGTAAATAGGAATACAATATTCTGACTGGCACTTTTTTCTAATCTGGATAACAACTGCTTAATACAATATTCAAACATAACCGTTATTCTGGAGTTGTTTGGTTTTAACAAAATACATATACCATGAATTTCTTTAAATTCTCCAAGATAAGTTAGCAAGTTTTCAAAATTGATATTGTCTTGTTCAGCACCACGCGTGTCTCCAATTCCAGGCGTGTCAATTAAACGAATACGTGCATCAGGGAGCGGAAACACATAACTTTTAGCATTTTGAGTTGCAGACGCGCCTACATCTTGTACTTCATTTTCGCTTTGGCCTATTTCAATGGTACGTTCTTCGTAGGTAGCATCGGTAACAGTAAATTTCGATGGTATTAAAGTAATAAACTCGTTTTTCATAGCATCATACAAATTAGAATAAGTAATGTAATTAGCAAATGCGTTTATAAAAGTTGATTTTCCAACACCCGTTTCTCCAAGCAGCAAAATTGTAAATTCTTTTTGACGTTCTTGATTATAGTGCATAGAGTCAGCTGTGTTGGGATTCTCGTTGGTTGAAGGTGGGCTTTCTTCCTGTTTTGTGTTGTTAGCTCCCATAATTGCCAATAAAAAACTTTAAAAAATCTGTAAATAAATATATAAATCAATGCATTGCTTACAATTTCTATATTAACATTAAAGCAAGAAAGAATTAACAAGTCATGAAAGATAATAAAAAAAAGTTTTTGGATAACAATATATTTTATCTATCGTAGCCTTCAACTAAATAGTTACCGTTGTCTAATTGCTCAATAAAGCTGGGAAATGACCGGTGGAATATCTGTACTGGGAATAAAAGTACTATTTGTTTGGGTTCTAATCCGACTTGAAAGATATCTTAGTAGAGTTCTAAAAGCTAGAACAGCCCTTTAGAAATGAGATATGTGGAACCTGAAAGGTAAAAATGTTATGACTTATTGAAGTGTTAGTATATATGACAGCGACTCAATAAATTTTTTTGTCGGCCTTCAAGCGGTGATTGAAGTATTTAGTAAGATGTCTAACCATTACGGGGAAAACGTTTGAGGACGAAGTTCTAGCCGCTATGGGGGCGCGTCGCTCGATACCTGGTGCCTAGAACATGAGTTAAACTGAGCCTGGTGTAAAACCATTCTTAAAAATTACAGCGCAGCTGCAATATTTTGTTGGTTACTAAAACGGTACTAAGCTAAATTTGAATAATCGCGGCAAACTTATCATGGTCTATAGTTTTGATTAACGCAGTTTTATCATTGATTCGTCAACAGTTTTATTTTACAGGCCATTTGTAAACAGTCTATAACTTTTTAATTCACATAGTTTTGCATATGCATATACGCAGTTGAGACGCAGCGAAAAGGAGTGCATAAAGTTTGTTAATATAATTTAAAATAAAATTAGAAGTTGAAACTTGTGCGTGTCAGCAAAATAATAACAAATTTGTGTTCCATCGCGGCCCATACATGTGTTTATTACGGTTGTAAAAATGTAAGAAAAGAATCAATCGGCAAAAGCTTTTATAAATTTCCTGTAAAAGATGAAACGCGTTGTAAGCAATGGAAGTTAAATAGTGGCAATATAGAATTAGAACATTTGGACAGTGAAGTCTTAAAAAACAAATTAATATGCGAAGTACATTTTACTGCTGATAATTTTAAAGATGCAACCGCTCAAAAAAAACTCTTACTTGGAATGCAGTACTTTCAAGATATGGCAGAGGTAAGTTATTTTGAACTGCTATTTTAATATTTTTTTAAATGTTTTACTTTCCCATACCTTCGGTATAGGGAAGTACTGATTTCATGCAAATTTTCGAAATCGAGATTTTAACTACAAATTCTTTTTTGACTTATCTCCCAAATTTTACTCTGACGCCTTCCAGGAATTTTTGAAAAATTTGAAATTGATTAATTATTTATTTAAAAACGCTAACGCCGATCATTCATTTATTACATGATTTCTTTGTTTTATATGATAGAAATGGAAAACGAAGTTTTACCGGGTTCTGAAGTACCAGCGGTAATATCTCCAAAGAGATTAACAGTGAAGAGATCTTTAAATATGCCGACTTACAAAACTAATACTAGTAAAACAGAGATGAAAGCAGTGACTCGTCAGATCAAGAAATATTAAATTTAATTAAATGTGATCATTCTCATCACAGCGATTGCATTATTAGTAATTCCACCGCAATACAGTGGGAAATGCACCAGCGCCTTTTAACCATGCCTTCACCTTCTGAACGCATCTTAACTCCCCGAAAACAAAAATTAAAAGTGAAGATTGCTACATTAAAACGAAGATTAAATATGAAGAAATCGCAAAATTATAGACTCCGGCGTAAAAATTTGTCTTTATCCGCGCAATCAACTTTAAATAATTTGTTGATGTATAAGTCACCGGCTGTAAAAACATTAGTTTATATGCAGTGCTTTCACAAAAAAAGAACAAAGTGGACAACCTCTGAAAAACAGTTGGCTTTATCACTGTATTACAAATCACCAAGCAATTATAAATTTATGTTGAAAAATTTAAAATTTGCACTACCTGGTATTTCTACAATAAAGTCTTGGCTAAAGATTTATAATTTAGAAACGGGGGTTGATACAGTTTTGATAAACAAATTGTCGTTAAAGGTAAAAGGTATGCAGGAAGATGAGAAACAATGTGTGTTGATGTGCGATGAAATGATTGTAAAAAAAGGACTGGACTATAACAAATTTCAGGACAAAATTGAAGGGTTTGAAGATTTTGGGCCTTTTGGTCAGAAAGATCAACTTGGAACTCATGGAATTGTGTTCTATTTAAGAGGGCTTTTGTTTAAATGGAAAATGCCATTTTGTTACTTCGTATCTGCAGGACCAGTGGGAGCTGAAGTTCTGCAAAAATTAATTGTTCTTGTTTTTAATAAATTGTTTAAAATTGGCTTAAAACCAAGAGTGTTTGTGTGCGATCAAGGCTCAACTAATAGAAGCGCTATCGAAAAGTTGGGTGGCAGTGTAAATAATCCGTCAATTATAGTTAATAATCAAAAAGTATACGTTTGCTTCGACCCTCCTCATTTGATAAAAAGTTTACGTAATAATTTTATGAACAGCAAACTGGAAGTTCGTGTAGGTAACAACCAGGTTTCTTGGACTGACTTTACACAAACTTATGAAATAGATAGAAGTAGCAATATAACACGATGCATGCTAAAAATTACTCAAAAGCATATCACACCCACAACGTTCCAAAGAATGAGAGTGAAGTTTGCAGCGCAAGTGTTTAGCAACTCTGTTTCGGCTGCCATTCTAACAGCAGCAGCAACTAAACAATTGCAGAGCAATACCGCCGTTAATACAGCTATGTTTCTCAAAAACATCAACAACATCTTCGACTGCTTAAACAGCAGAACAGTGCGGGATTCAAATCCATATAGGTGCGCATTGTCCATCTACAAACCGAAACCTGAAAAAACACTTAGGGATGCTGAAGATTATTTCAACAATATAGGTTTCTATGAAAACGGAAAACTTCGTAAAAATATTTATTGTGTTGAAGGTATTAAGTGGACAATAAAAGCTACACTTCAATTATGGGAAGAATTGCAGAAAGAGGGCAAAAAGTACTTATTGACATCAAGACTTAATCAAGACCCTCTAGAAAATGCATTTTCCGTGATTCGAAATAGGAGCGGATATAATCCGCAGCCTACTGTGAAGGAATTTCGAATTGCTTTGCAGCATAAGATGCAAATTCGCTTGCAAATGTCAGTCGAAGGGGCCAATTTTCAGAGAAAAAAATCTAGTAATGTAACACATTCTAAACCCGCTAAACCCCACAGAAAAGTTAGAATTCTTACATCATAAAAAACACATTTTGTAAATATTTAACTATTAAAAATTAATAGTTTATTAATAAAATAAAACGCTTGGTAATTGTTTCACAAATTGTGGAACAATTACCAAGCGTTTTATTTTAATAATAAACTATTAATGTTTTAATAGTTAAATATTTATTAATAATGTTTCACCATGTGCCTACCACACAATCAATTCAAAGTAATATTAGTAATTCCACCCCAATACAGCGGGAAATCGACCAGCGCCTTTTAACCGTGCCTTCAACTAGCGTGTAGCCCCTTGTTATTCCTGCCGATCATGAATTGCACAATATCATGTAATAGGGCTCGCATATGTGCGAGTGTGATATTTACAAATTTACATCGAGATTTGCATTGTTAAAGCCGATTTTCTCATTGCTAATAAATTGCATTCAATAGAAAACAACAAATCTTTTTTTTTTAATTTATTACCAGACTTGCGTGTTAGTATGCCGTCAATCAGTGAGTGAATGCAAAATTGTCTTCGTATTTTTTCTTTAAAAATATAACTGCTCTTAACAAATAACCTCGCGTTAACAGCAAAACGCAAGAACAGTGTTTAAAAAAAAACTATAAAATAAAAAAAAAATTTGGTTCCAACCGAGATTCGACCCCGCAACTACTTTATGCAGTAAAAAATCAGCACGACCGAACACACCCGCATATCCATCTGTGCCACTACGGTGCGCAAGTCATGTGAGGTATGATCAGCAGGAATAACAAGGGACTAGACGCTAGTGTGCCTTCATCTTTGGACTGCATCGCATAGATTCAAAATAGCAAATTCGTAAACCCTAAAGATTTTACTGCGTTCTTGCAATATTGAGACTGCACTTGCTTAGGCTGTCAGCGGGGTGGGACGGGCGAAGAGTAAAGGTGCGTTGTGGTCGTTTTAGCACACTGTGGTTAGACATCTTACTAAATACTTCAATCAACGCTTCAAGTCAGTACAGGCATCCATGAGGGTGGAGGGAGGACCCCAAAAAACCTTTTATGGGTAAATAAAATTATTTTATACTATAATTTATATTCGTTCTTGCGAAACCCGATACTTTTCGGTCATTTATCTCGGAACGTGTGTTTTTTTAAAACCTCAACATTTCAGTTTCATCGTGTTTCTGAAGAAACTACTACGAAAATTGTTTCTTTGACAAGAGTAAATAGAAAGTAAATTTTCTGGCGGTTCCAATGGGTTTAGATTTATAGGTGTGCGATTTATTATAAAGCTACAGTAATTATTTTTTTCTACGACTATTAAGATATCTACTCATACTAGTGGGTCGAGCAAGGAGGAGGAGGACCACAACGAATCGTTCAACAACGATGAAATTGCAAATATAAACTTTAATAAAGCTGAGCAAGTGGAAATTGAATATTTAAAGAAACTATTGTGTCATAAAGATATAATAAACAAGCCCTAAAAGAACAAATAATTTTGATAAACAGATTGCTAGAGCAGTTTTCTACTACATCAAATACAACAGCGCCGTCGCGCCAGCGCAATGTAACGAGACAAAGAACAATATAGATAAGAGATTAAAATAATCAACCCTTCAGGATTACAAAATCATCAGAGAAAATTCGTCCATGCCCAAATAGTACTATAACGCCATCTCAAGTTGAGAGTCCAGCTCTAAATGCAAAGTTAAATAATAATAATAATGAGTATCTGTATATAAAATACTTAATCACTTTAACAATATCTATTTATTTAAACCTTATGCGTATTTACTTATACCTATAAAGAACACGTACGTTGTTACAAATACAAACACCCACATAAATCCAATTACGCTAAACACTTACGGGAACAAAATCATTCAATGACATCTAATAACACCATAAAATGTTTACACTTTTGTGATGATAAACGTAAATTAGATATACTAGAAGCTTTTGAAATTCACAAACATTTAAAAACTGTACCGTTAATGAATGAGCAAATTGATCTGTTAAATTCTCCTCTACTGGACATTTTGGAATAAGAAATCAAGTCATCTGCAGACGATTACCAAGATAAGTAAAAAAGTTCTATTGCTATAACAACACTAACTGTTTACTTTCATATAACCTTTGACAATGGCATGTAAACATGCCGAAATACGTATAAGGTTTAAATAAATAGATATTGTTAAAGTGATTAAGTATTTTATATACAGATACTCATTAAATATGGACTTTAACGAAGTAAAGCTGGAATTGATAAATAAAATAATAATAATGTAATCAAACGGAATATAACTGAGACAGATAAGCAACTCTATCAAAAACACAGATGGGCAAACATGCCAATATTTGCCCACTAAATGCTAATGTGCTTGTCGAACCGATAACGAATCAAATGGTGAGTAATTCAATTCTACAAACACAATCTGCATTGATATGTGAAGAAATTATCGGTTTGGCTAAGAATGAGAACAAACAAGAACTCCCATCTGTTGCAACATCGCAAACAAACAATGGATGGTCTACTGTGATGAAGAAAAGAAATGAGAAAAAAGGAACAACAAACAAATCTTGGGATGTCAAATATCAGAAGATAACACTTTATTAAAAGCTGCTCCAAAATTGGCATTTTTGCATGTTTTTAGGTTGGCACCTAACACAAAATCTAAGGACGTGTTTAATTATCTCAAACCACATTTTCCAGAAGTACAATGCGAATCTATAAACTCAAAATATCCAGAAGTGTACACATCTTTCAAGGTTACAGTTAGCGATATGAACCGCGCGAAGGCAATGTATCCTACTCTCTGGCTAGCTGGTACTCGCGTGAACAGATATTTTCTCATGCGCCGTAACCAAAGTGATAACAACACACCTGCATGCAATTCTTTTTAAGAGACAGCAAATCCTCAGTTATCTATTCACGGATAACCTCTAGTAACCTTATGCACTTAAATATACAATCAGTTAACATATTTTTAAGCGAATATCCTAATATCGGTATTATTTCTATAAACGAACACTGGCTCCAAGAATTACAAGTAAAGTCAATTAATATTGAAAACTTTAATAAAGTGAGTGTTTTTTGCAGGAAAGAAAAATCGTATGGTGGAACAATGTTACTTATTAAAGAAAACATCAAATATGTCGACTATGAGGAAGTTAATAATCTAAGTGTAGAGATGGACCTCGAAACCAGTGCAATGTATTTGAGTGATTCCAATTTAATTGTAGTATCTGTGTATCACTCGCCATCTGGAGATTTTAATAATTTCCTACAAATATTTGACAATATATGCGAGACAACAATTGGACGTGTAAAGAACTTGCTGGTCGCTGGGGGACTATAATATTAATTTTGCGTTGCATAGCAAACCAGAAGAGGAGAAAAAAAAAGGAATTTGAAGAAATCCTAATCTTGTGGGGCCTATACAGTACAGTACATGACAAAACACGCATTACGTGTAACAGATCAACTACTATTGATAATATATTTACGAACCTATGTGTCGACCTACAAGTGAGGGTCATGGACCCAAATTTATCTGACCACTGTGCTATCTTCGCAAACTTACCAAAGTTATCAAATATTACTTCCCAGCAAAAGGAATACTTTGTATGCAGGCCAATGACAAAAGCGGGCATGGAGAAATTCAGTCTGAAGATAAAAAATACAGACTGGGCTGACATCATGATAGTTCAGGGAGGCGAGCACATACTTGATATATTTCTAAACCTGTTTATTGAAACGATGGACAACTGCTTTCCAGAAAAGCGCTTGCTAAAAAAAAGTCTCTAAATTGAAATTAGCAAGACAACGAAATTTTCTACGAGGCGTTGATATGATCAGGAAAACTGTAAATGATCAAGATATCAATATTATCTAGAAGAGGCTTTTGGCCAATTATAGAAACAATATAAAAGCTAAAATAAAGGCTAATGACAACCGATGCCATCAACAAACCACGCGAGATTTAGAACATTATAAACGAAATAAAAAGTAATGATAAGAAGAAATTCGAATCACATCCTACCCCCGATGATTTCAGTTCGTACTTTCGTCATATTGCACATCTTCTCGTGGCAAACCTACAGGATCTAAATATTTCAGCAACCGACCATATTCGAAAACATGTAATCGCCAATTCTTTCTCGTTCTTTCTGAAACCTTGCACTGAAAAGGAGCTGCTGCTAATTATAAATAACCTGAGCAATTTTAAATCTAAAGATATGGACCAGATCACCAGCAAATTGGTTAACGTTACAGCGCCCTGGATAGCCAAACCGCTAGAGAACATAATAAACACCTGTTATGAAGAAGGGGTGTTTCCGGAGAGGCTAAAATTATCTAAAATAATACCGGTGACACCGAGACTACCTCAAGTTTTAGACCTATTGCCATTACGTCAATATTTTCTAAAATAATGGAAATATCAATAAAGCATCGAATTATGAACTTTCTAGAACGCCATGACATTTTGTCGGATAACCAATTTGGCTACAGAGATGTCCTATCAACGAAGCACGCCATCATAGCAATAATAAAAAATATTATTAATTCATTTGAGGACAACGGGTTTACTTCAGTAGCATTCTTAAACCTATCCAAGGCTTTTGATTGTGTGAATGACAACATCTTAATAGATAAACTAGAGCACTATGGAATACGGAGAACCGCTCTAAATATACTGCAATCGTTTTTAAAAAATAGAAAGCAAGTTGTTTACTTTAATAAAGCATTTTCTGAGACTGACATAACTAATATAGGAGTACCGCATGGTATATAGTGACTTCGGTAACGAAAATGGTGCCATATTTTTATGCTGATGACACTACGCTGGTTGCATCATCGCAAAATTATAATGACCTACAGTGTGTAAAAGAGGCAAGTTTAATTGAAGTTGAAAAGTGGTTTGCAATAAATCGGCTAGTGGTAAACAATGAAAAAACTGCGGACATGGTGTTTACACTAAAAAACTTTAACAATACCGGTGAACATTCACAATATGAAAAATTTTTAGATGTGCATTTTGACACCAAATTAACCTGGAGTGTACATATACACGAAACAGCAAAAAAATTGTCAAAATCTATATTTATGTTGAGAACTTTTAAACAATGTGTTTCGTTAAATATTTTAAAACATTTGTACTTTTCGTATGTTCATTCACATATAAATTACTGTATCTTACTGTGGGGAAGTTGTACTCATAGCGTGAAATTATTTAAATTACAGAAAAAGGCACTCAGACAGGTGCTAAAAATTCTGATAGGTACCTGTAGACCAATTTTTAAGAACTTACGTATTATGTCATTACCGTCCCTGTATTGTCTACTCTACGCCAAAGAAACTATTGATAAGCGCAAAATGGTCAAGGATGTCCATGATCATGATACTAGAAAAAAAACAACAGCTACTTACCTTTCGGTCGTTTATCAATAACCCACAACAATTTTGATTGCCTGTGTCAAAAATTTTATAATAAACTACCTATTGATATGAAAAATTTGCCGCATACCACTTTTAAAAGAAAAGTTTATGATGTTTTAATTGCAAACCCATGTTGCTCATATTGTGAATATTTGAATTAAATATTATTTAATAACAATTTATGTACAATATTTTGCGTGTGCTGTACCTATGTATGTTTGACTTGTGTATATACCTTTTTTGTGTATCAATCACCAATAAATTTATTATTAATATTATTACTCATTATAAAATTGATACTTATTAGTAAATGCAGTGCATTTTATACGCATTTTCAAATCTCACGGGTTGCCGTGGCAACTCGTGAGATACGAGTTTCAACCCGTGGGATATGAGTTTCAGGAAGCGGTATCATAGCAACGCAACAAAAGTTATAAAGTTTTTTTTCTATAAGAAAGAGTAACGGTTTTTCGAGATTATTTTTAAAATATAATCTAAAAGAACAACAAAGTCAGTCTTAGAAAAAGTATACTGTACAACTCCCATGGAATGTCTATTTCTCACTTGTATGAATTAGCCTTTTATACTGAGAAATAAGTACCATTCCATGCTCGTTGTACAATATACTATTCTAAAACGCCGCACAAATGTCAAAAACTGCCACAGGATTTGTTTAAGTTTTCTGAACCAATAGAGCTTGCAATGAACTGAAAATTTATTTTTTATTAATTTCCTAAATTTTACTCTGGCGCACGCCAGGAATTTTTGAAAATTTTTAAATTGATTAATTATCTATTCAAAAACGCAAACGCCAATTGTTATCACCTTTAATTAGTTCGATAGATTATTTGAAGTACTTTATGATGGCCAGCAAGAAATCTCAACTATTTTAAAAATTAAGATAAAAACGATACTTTTTAATATCAACAACGTGTTTTCCGGCATTTACGTGATATTAACTACGCCTATCAATTAGCTCTAATAAAAAAAGTATTTTTCATTCTTTGCATATTTTCGATAACTCTATAAATAAAGTTGTTATAACCATTTTGGTGAGTGCATTAACTATGTTAGCGCCTTTTACGAAGTAGGGGCGCGCGCCGCCCGTACGTAACCAACGCCTTGAGTCCGCGGCGGGCTTGTACCGGCTGGAGATGACTAGATGTAAATATAAATATATAAAGTATGGGACCGGCGACCTGTTTTTCTCATTTTTTATTCTGTTTGCCTATAACTTAGATTTACCTGTTTGTGTTGAACGTAATTCAAAGGGGACATACAAGCAGCTTATCTTGGACTTTAATAGCAAACCATGTCATTAGCCTCTTTGAAATGATTAATTACCACCATTATGTTCGTTAAAAAACAAAAACACAAGAAAGTATTGGAACATTGTTTATTATTACCCTATTGCTTAATGTTCTGCTTAAAAATTTTTTAATAATTGTGTTTTGTGACTTTTGTATTTTGAACCTCAACAATATCTTATTAGATAGTAATTGCAGATACTATAATTTAAGTTAAAAATTATAAGTTTCTGTTTTTATTTACTTTTTCAAGTATAAAAAATGTTGTGGTATTTTAGCAACCGTCCTAATTTTGAAATTGTGCAGGTCTGTCTGGTCTACTTCTTTTCTGCTTAAAATGTTTTGAATTAAGTAGGAAAATACATATTTTCAAAGGGTAAACCATTTTATTTTGACGATAAAACATGAATCATGACGAGATCCATTTGTTTGGTAAAGTATAATAATTCAAATTTGAGCGCGCGGAATAACATGACAGATCATGTGACGTGCAAACTACTTGCCATGCCAAGTTGGCATTTTCTTCTATAACACCTCAGTTATGGTACAGCTATCACGCCTAAATGCCACACGGCACGGCTCGGTTGCAACAATGGTACTCAATCCGTCCATAATGGGACAGTTAGCTAGCCAGAAATTTAAGTTGCACTGAAAGACGCAGTTTTCGATAACCGTAGGATTTAGCCGATTGCTAATTTATTTGACGGCTAGCCCAATCGGACCATTTTAACTGGACATTGAGAGATGGGGCCTAAAAGTTTAAAAGTGTTAACTGACGACAAGCAGATTACAAGGCAGCTTACCAATAAGGGCCGGCCTGAGTCAGCATTGTTGAAAATTGCCGCAAAAGTGACGGATACTACTCTGACAAATTAAATTAATTTTGTCCTTTTGTCAGTATTCACTACTGTCTTTCATGTTCTATTAAAAAAACTATTGAGTTCTAAAAATTTTTCTCCTCAAATACGATCTTGAAACCTGGTTCTGTTATTTTACCTGCGTAAAACAGTTGCTACAAGTTACGACTTTTGTGGTTTTTATCCAACTGTTTATTGTTTCTTATTTCGAACATTATATTTACAAGCTTTAGATATTTAATGATGATGATGAACTAGAAATGTTAGTTTTAAATTAGAAATTTAACTTTCAAAGTAGAAATTTCTACTTTCAAAACAGAAATTTCTGCTCTAATGAATGAATTTATTTGATTTAAATCGGATTTTTTTGATTTCAATCGACTTTTTGGTATAAACTATTTCTTTCAAAAAAAATTCAAAACCTTTAGTTACTTGCACAAACTAATAACGTATTGGCTTCAGAATTAAGAGTTTTTGTACAAATATTTTTATAACAAGTGTAACATAATGTTAAACATACCGTGAGTTTTTCTTTTTTTGTATAGATATCAGCTATGTATACTTTAATAAAAAACATGTCAATGCATTGTTTTACTGCAATCTATAGGCAACCAACTGTACAGAAAATAATAGAGAGAGAAAGGTTATTCCTCATAGTGTGAGGTTATGTTCAATGAGTATGTTTATGAATAAACGCAAAATTATTTGAATATCAAATTTTTTTATTTAAAAAACATAAAATATCAACAATACACAAATTTTATGCTAAATTCAAAAAATCGAAACTCTTTGCTATTAATTTGACATTAAACAATTTGATTACTGTTTCCACAGCAGACTATTCTTTTCAAAAATTGAAGCTTTGAAATGTAGTGTACAGTTGGTTGCCTATAGATTGCAGTAAAACAATGCATTGACATGTTTTTTATAAAAGTATACATAGCTGGTATGTATACAGTTGAAATAAGAAAGTTAATACTTTCATGTAATTGTATTTTATTCTATTCAATTTTACAGCTAAATTTTATGCACATTATTGTATTAATTGAAAAATTTCACATGAAAACGACATCCCTCGCAAAAAAACAGTTGATTTAAATCAATGTTTTTATATAAATCGTTTGATTTAAATCACGATTTCAATCGCAATTTAAACCAACTTGATTTAAATCTTCGCACCCTAAAGCTAACGACGATTTTTTTAGTCAAAATTGTTTTTATTTAAACCAATTTACCTACAACACAAGAACGCTTTGTTACGGAGTTACAGCCTCCCGAAGTTAGCTATTGGTATTTCTACCAATTTTTGTTTTATAATTGCTTCAGAGGTATTTCATATGGGGGAATCACGCAATATGTTTTTCATATAAATTGCTGGCTCCACTGCTTTACTTGTGCTGGTGTTAATTAAGCACTCGAGAACACCAGTTAAAAAAAGAAAACATTGTTATTAAGTTTTGTATGAAAAAAAATTTACTTTTTGCATAAATACTGTTTCGAATAAAATAACACTAGAGACCAAAGACCAAATTCTAACTCGAGTAAAATTTCGGAGCGAGCAACTCCAATAGCAGGTGACCATAGAGGTCACTATACCTCGCACGCGATATAGCTTAGGCCTGGAATTTAATATCGATATATCGATAAAAATATCAATTTATCGATATATCGAATAACGATTTTTAGTTTTAGAAATATCGATAATATCGATATCTCGATAACGATATTTAGGTTTGATCAGTTTATCTTCCCGAATAATAAAGCAAAAAAACACAAACATATTTCAGGGAATAAAACTGTTGAAAATGTATGATCGTATGATAATCAGAGATGTGTACTATTTAATCTGTTTTGGCAATATCTGCATCTTTACACATGTTTATTGTCGTTCTAAATGCATCTTGCTTTTCATGGTTTATTCCTTAGGAGTATTCAAAAGTTAAACGTCTTGTGATTATTATAGGAGCATGCATTTTTAACAGTTTTATTCTCTGAAACATTAACGTGTTTTTCTTTGTTTTATTTTCACAGCATACCACGAGAAAACAGTTTTTTGCTTATTACAGTATTATTTGGGAAGATAAATTACTGATCCAACCTTTCTGTTGTTTCCTTTGTTACTTTTCAGCCTACTACAAGAAAAGTTTTTCACAGCCTACTATAAAAAAAAGGTTTTTTGCTTATAACTCTGTTATTTATGAAAATAAACCAATTAAGCCTTATATCAAAGAAACATGAAAAAAACAGCGTATCCAATGATAACATGGCTGCCTTTGACACATATTTTAAAAAACGAAGTTAATGTCAATATTTTAAAAATTATACGACCTATAAAAACTTTAATTTCAGATTCGAAGTATGAGTAAAAAAGTTTCTTACTAATGTCCAAACCGCTTTGAGCTATCTTTGATAATAACCATATTATACACAAAAAGCGAAAACTGAAAATTTTAGTTTTTGGATCAAAGTAGTACTTGAGATGCTTAATAGTTTTTCTTATTTAACCGAATCTCTATTTCTTACTGTTTACGAGATCCCTTATCTTGAACACACTGTATAGATTAATATCAATAAATTTCGAGAAGTGGATAATAAATGGATATATCTGTGTTATCGATATTTTTAATATACCTACTGCTACAGTATCCTCTACTAGGTATCGCCATCATCGAAAACATAAAGCGAATTTGTTTTCGCGCAAAAATAAAGTTATCTCGAAAACCGTTGAGTTTAGCGACTTTTAACAAGTGCTTTTTTGTATGGAGAATAATAATTTTTTAAATATCAAAAACATGAAAAAAAAAATTAGAAAAAATGACATATTATGTGACTATATGAAACACCTTTGGGGAAATGATTTGAACGAAAATTGGTAGAAATACCAACCTAGCTTCGGAAGGCTATAACTCCGTAACGGTGCGTTTTTGTTTATAGGTAAGTTGGCAAACCGAAAACAAAACTCTTTGATTCTCACAAGACCTTCTTTGTATTTTAAACGTAAATTTCGACTGCTGAGCAGTCATCATCAGTACAATTCGAAAAAAAACATCTGATCCCTTAAGCCTGGTGAGTAAGAAATCACGTGATTTCATATTCACTAGGCTTAAGGGACGGTTCTACTTCGTCGCTGTAATTTCCAGAAACTTTTAATATAGGAAGGAAAATATTTTTTCGTTAAACGAACAGATATTTAAAAATGTGAATAAAGAAAATTCAACAAAACATATAAAATAAGAATGAATTGAAAACATTCTTCCTCTTTAAAACAATTTTGCCTTTTTTTAAGAAATTTTATTTTTCAATGAAGAGTTTATTTTCCTTTAACTTTTCTTTACACAGTGTTTTTCCTTTAAGAACTTTTGATTTTGGCCAAACGGTGCCTCATATTCAATTGATCTCTCACAACAACTCATATAGCATGTTTATTTCTATTTTGTCGAAAACTTTGGTGGTGAAAAATAAATCCAAAAATAGGTAACGTTATTAAACCGTCAAAATATTACTGCGTCGCACACTCTACGCCTATATGTTTCTCATTATTTTAGCAAGTTTAACATATAAATAAAAAAGCTGAATTGTAGACTTCTAGTGCACTTTCCCATACTAAAACTTATCGTATTTGCAAACGTGTAAATTTTATAATTATAACCTTCCATTCCATCCATCCAAATTCATAGAAAGCGCCACAGTGAAATTATAGCTTTCAAAAGAAAAAAAAAACTGTAACCAATACTAGATACTAATACTTGCCGTTGCCGTATTTGCAAAAGTGTAACTTTTAATTATAACGTTGTACAGTTCAGCGAATATTAGATTTCTAAGAAAACAAGCAGCGGGAATTTGAATTTGCGATCGCCTGTTTAATTGGTTTCCGTACCGTACGTACTATAGAAGCAGCGACCTGCACCACCAAAGTAAGGTAAGCGCCCGCCAGCGTGCCTATCAGCGGATTACAAATTCCGCTTCGGACGTGGGATATAAATGACTATATTATCTTTATTTGGGAAGCTATCAAAAATATGCAACGAATGAAAAATATATTTCTTAACTAGAGCTAATTGATAAGCGTAGTTAAAATCACGTAGATGCTGAAAAACGCGTTGTTGATATTAAAAAGTATCGTTTTTTTCCCTAATTTCAAAACAGTTAATAATTCTCGCTGATCCTAATAAAGTACTTCAAATAGTCTATTGAACTTATAAAAATTTATAACTATTGGCGTTTGCGTTTTTGAATAAATAATTAATCAATTTCAAACTTTTCAAAAATTTCTGGAAGGCGTTAGAGTAAAATTTGGGAAATAAGTAAACAACAAATTTTGTAGTTCATTGCAAGCTCTATCGGCTCAGAAAGTTTTAAAAAAAGTGTGGACAGATTTTGAAAAACTTGTTTTTAAAAAATTTCAAAATTTTGAAACAGCGCCATTGCGATATTTTTTGGATTTTACAAATTAATTTCATTTCATCGTATACTACCTAAGAAGGGCTCTCAAGCAAGTCGTAGCTGATCCCGATCCGACAACTACTTTGTGAGTAAATGGGCGTTAAAATCGAGATTTTTAAAAAGCTGTAGCTGTAAAATTTCATAATTTTGTTTTGGAAAAAAGACATATCTAACTTCCGTTTCCGGTTTTGGATTGTTTTGAAAAGCTTAACTAGAACTACAATTTCCAAACCTCTTGATTTAAAATTTCATTAAAATCGGTTCAGAACTTTCGCCTGTAGAGGCGTCACCCACACACCCACAGACAGACTTTTTAAAAACCACTTTTTGAGTTCCTTGAGCCCCAATACGTGTATTTCCGTTAAAATCTAGATTTCGAAATTGTCATGAAATCAATACTTTCCTATGCCGAAGGTATGGGAAAGTAAAAATAAGTTGTTTCACGTGAGCACACTAATTTATGTAGTATAGCAGACGCAGAACACAAAACAATAACTTTCTCAAAAAATGGAAGCGTAATCAAAGCAATTGTTGGTACAGATTTTTGATAATAAATTATCATAACCAAGCGATAACGGGATAACTACATTAAAAAACCTTCAAAAATACACAGCCTTCCGAGTGTTTCTTTTCTTTATTTTTTAAAAGCAATTTAATTTGGAACGATTTGGAATTATTAATTTACACATCAATTCCTATTATTTGACGTAACTTTTAATTTTCACTTTCAGTTTCACTGCAAATCATTCCAAACTTTTTTGGAATCAGAATAAAATTATACGTATCACAGTAGCTACAATTAAAATAAATTACATATCCAATTTTTTTTACAAAAAAATATATTTAGCGTCTTGTTTAAAATGGTTCCTAATAAAGTAAAATATTAATTTAAAAATAAATATCGTAATTTAAACGTTATTCCTGTACTACTATGCGAGAGGTTAACCCTGCTGGAAACAGTTGTTTAAAAAAGTAATTTCTATCAACGAGCTGGTTCAATTTCAAAGTTTTTGTATCGTAAAGGTTATGGTTCTATCATACCTATACAGAATTTTATTTCGATACTACAAATGTCAAAATATACAGGGTGTTCCATCTAAAATACGAAATATGGGATCATTTCTTGTGAAACCGAAAGTGCGAAAAAATTGAAATTTACGTCGCATGACATCAATTTATGGGTATATTAATCACTCCAAATTTCATATGTTTACGTTTGTTTATTAATAAAGGAAAACTGAGGTGGGCTATGTTTCGTTTACATCCGGTATATTAATAAATTAAGAGACACTGTAGCTACTGGCATACAAAACTATACCGAAGATTCTTCAACATATTGTTTTTACTTTTTTTGGAATTTGGACATTATAGGTGGTCCACCAAGGAAATACCTTAATGAAAGTACAATTTTATATGAAGTGGAATTTTAATGAACACAAATAATACTATAGGCACCAAAACATTCATAAAGAACACTAAAACTATTTTAAATGCATGAAGCAAAGTCGTAAACAATAGTTTTATAATAATAAGCAACTTATCTAACTGACAAAGTATCACTTACCTATTTGCTTACAAGTAGGTATGCCAGTAGTGGTTATGTTTTACAGCTTCTGCACTATCCACAACAAAAAAGAAACAGCTAATTGCTTGCAGTGAAATTACTTGCGTTTGCTACAGAGCACCACACCGAAATGCTTTGCAGTTCGTACTTCCTGCCGTATCACGAATTGCTGAGAAGCTGAAATTATACACCGCCAAGATGTACTAGCCTAAACATTCAAGTTCGGGGAATCCCACGATAATATGTGGCGGTTAACAATTTTGATAACATTGTCTGCGTATGCATATGCCTAGTTAATTATTTTACCGAGGAAGTTAGAGAGAAAATAAATAATAAAGATGTAATTTCAATAATTAGTGCCTAAAATCAGTAAAATCTATTCCAGTTTATTTGTAAGTAGGATTGCGTAATATTGAAACTTCATCTTGTGATCCCGTTGCTAGAGTATATAAACATGGGTTTAAGTTTAGGTCATAATATTTGCGACGGCCAGACAGTTTATTAGTAATACTAATGCGTTTACGAAACGCTATATTTCAATAAGTAAAATTAATTTTATTTAGGACATAGGTACAGCGCCGGATTGGCCCAGTGGGAAATCGGGAAATTCCCGGTGGGCCGGGGAAGAAATGGGGCCAGTGTCCAGCAGGTCTTTAGTAGAATAAATTATTGTAATTAACATGAAATCAAGTTTGCAATTTTGCATTTATACTTTAGTTTTACAAACTTATGCCTTTTCTCCTCTTTGTATTATCATTGTCGAGACTGGCAGAATAAATCAATGAACTTGTAACAAAAATAAAAATTGCCGGCTCAGATAACATATTCTCGGAGGAATTGTCGGAATTTTGGCACTTCATACGCATGCCGCGGCCGGTGCCCCGGCATTGACAGATCTGAAAACTGAAATCTGGGTTTATTGTTATATAATTTTACGACTTTTACGTGCTAGAACAGACCTTATCATATGTACGGCCACGAAGGGGATTATGTTGTCGATTTTCATAACATTACATTACTATTTATGAATGAGACATAGAAATTAAGGGCACATTGCCAAAAGTTCGAACAAAAAAACCAAAAAAATGTTTGATGAACATTCTTCAGATGATCCAGTCATCGGTGCAGAAAATTGGTATAGAGTCAACGTATATAACAGAATTTTTGATCAAATTATTAATACTTTTGAGGAGAGATTTCAGAAACAAAGCAATTTATATTTAGAGTTGGCTTCATTGGACCCAAAAAACTAGGACCAAGGAATATCCTGCGACTTTGTAACACTTTGCAATGTTCTAAAAAAGTTTAATGAAGACGTGGCTCCTGCCCTTTTGATTTCGCAGTTAAAGGACTTTAAATCCAAGTGGGATGTTCTTAAACGTGATTTAGACGAATCACAAAAACAATATACCGTCAAGAGAAAGAAAATGAAGAAGAAAGCCAGGATGACAAAAATGAAGAAACTAAAGTTCAGAAATGCTATAATAAAAAACGCTGTCGTATTGCATAAGATGCAGTGGCGTAGCTATAATACAGCGGGAGTAAGCAATGCTTAAGGGCCCTAAGTTTCAGGGGGCCCGTTGGATGCGGGCCTGATAGGTACAACAAATATTCTTTAAAAAGTCAAAAACCACCTAAAAAACCTAAGATCGTCCTACGGTGCACTGAAAAATGAAGCTATAACCCTAGCGAATAAATGGGGAATCGCCGCTGAATTTCAGACCAAGCGTCAAGCTCGAGTCAAAAAGTATTTTGATGAACTGGCAGCCGATCATCGCTTTCAAACACGTGAAGACATGTTCAATTGTTCATGTTCAGGGTTTGCGTAGTCTTCCACACATTAGATATTGTGAATGAACTGTTAGTCAACAGGTTCGAAACCTTTAATACAATTGCGCAAAATTTCGGCTTCTTGGTTCCAAAATCATTTTTAAACATGTCAGAAAAAAAATTACACACTAAGTATTCTGAAGTTTTCTCAGAAAAATTCTCGATACAATTTGTAAATATGATGTCAATTGTTAAAGATGACACTGATCAAAATATGTCAGTTAAAGAGTTTTTATGTGAAGTCTTGCTAAAAAAATATGCAGTATTGCAGGGCGATTTTTCGGAAATTATATTGGCTTTTCTTTTATTTTTAACACTGCCAGTTTCAGTGTCTTCTGCCGAGAGATCTTTTAGTAAACTAAAAATTATAAAAAACTATCTACGCAATTCAATGTCGGAAAATCGTCTTCACGATCTCTGGATTTTAGCCATTGGGCACCAAGCAGCGTCAAAAATGAATGTTCAATACCTGGTTAATGCTTTCTCAGAAATGAAAGCAAGTAAGCGTATTTTCTAAGTTTTCAAATTTTCGGTTGTTTTTCATATTGGTTATCTCAAACCTGGGTTGGGGGCCCAATTGGTTTTCTTGCTTAAGGGCCCAAAAGGGTCTTGCTACGCCACTGATAAGATGTGTCAATTATGTATTGGAAACGTATAATTTATATCGTTCAGCATATAAAATATTAAGCTTAGCATACAAGTATGTACTAACCTTATCAGTGACACAAGTGGAATGTCAAAGATCCTTTTCGAAACTGAAACCTATAAAAAATAGGTTACGATCTAGTCTGTCGCAGGATAATTTAGATCAGTTAATGATTACAACAGAAAAAACGATTTTAATGAATATAAAAAACGATGCAATTATTGACAAATTATCTTGTAAAAGTAACCTGTTGGCAAAATTATTAGCATTGTAATAATTTACTGTTATTATTAAGTGCTGTTTGATTTATTAATATTAAGACTATAAAAATAAACTCATGTATGCTGCATTTTATTACTGAATAATGATAACCCTTTTTGAGACAAACTTTAATTTTTTTTAATTTGTGTGATCGCTATTACTTCCCGGTATAGAAAATGTTCCCAATCCGGCACTGCATAGGTACCATAATGTGTTAAGTTACACTACTCGAACCCGCCGACTACACAATTCTAACCCAGCGAACGACATCAGATTTATAGCATGTAGTTCTTTTACGACTGATTCCATTCCATTCCACCAAAGTGCATTTCTGCCGGTGTTTTATACGATTGGCTCCTCCCGAAAAGTCGAGACAGGGGAGATGGATACGGAATTAGTATATAGATTATTTTCATTTATATCACAAAACTTATACACTACAAAAACGCTCGCTCCTGAATACTTTTTTGTAACTAATAAAATAAATAAAAGTGCCAGCAGAACTAGAAACGTACAGAAATGTTTTGCATGAATTCTAGGTATGGCACAACAGCCTTTTTCTACTAATAGACAATTTGCTTACATAATTTCATATTAATATCAATTTTACTACATTTAATAATAATTTGTTTTTTCTGTCGCACAAATAATTTATTTTAAGTTTATTAATTATTAGCTAAAAAAATAATTATGCGATTTGAGAAAAAATAATTTTGTGAAGTGTAAAAAAATAATTCAGTGAAACAAAGAAGTGTTGAATTACTTATAAGTAGGGCTCGGATTTATATGCACTTAAAATTTCCAAAATATGCATGCATTTATACACTATAAATGTATTAAATATGCACTTATATAGGTAGGTATGCATTTAAAATATGCAATTCATGCATTTATAATATAAATGTTGTCAAAAATGCACGTTTACGAGTTTTTAATGATTTTTTAATTATGTTTTTTTAAACAAATCGCAGTATTACAATTTATTCATCTAAAAAATATTTAATTTTATAATTGTAATTAACAATAAGTAAGTAAACATGGTAAATATTAAACATTATTATTTAATATCAACAATTATGAATTATTTTTACAATGTAAAGAATTGCAACCCACAATTGCGTACCTACACTTTTAGACTGTTATACAGGGTGTGGCAGCCCGCTGTAATTGGTCGATTGCAGGTTAAGTATTAGAGATAGAGAAAACGTTCTTAAATAAAAGTTATTTGGGGTCGTGTGTACTATCACATAAAACATTCGATTCCGGGACGTGATTCTGCCGAGTTTGGTAGTATATGTCAACATGAGGGACCACTAACAACCATTTGCATGCTCCTTGTTTATCTTCTAAAACAGGAAATGATCAAAAGATTAAAACTTGGGTTATTCCCTCGCTTTCTTTAGAAGAAATACATAAATTTAACTATGCACTTCTTACATCTTGTGATGTTGAGAGAAGCTTCTTGAAATATAAAGCAATTTCAGCCGATAACAGGCATAGTTTTATATACAGGGTGTGGCAGCCGGCTGTAATTGGTCGATTGCAGGTTAAGTATTAGAGATAGAGAAAACTTTCTTACATAAAAGTTATTCGGGGTCGTGTGTACTATCACATGAAATTATTTTTTATTATACAGGGTGTTCAATATCAGAGTAGCATAGCAAACTTATATATTTTTTAATTAAACACCCTGTGTATTTTTGCCAATTATTATTCGTCTTTTAATTTTCTTTCCGACTATTTTTTAGTTTTTTAATTCCGTTGCGGTGTTGCCAAGTTATTTTACTTTTTTCTGTACAGAAAAAAGTCTGATATAGAACACCCTGAATACTAGAAAATATTTTTTCACGCTACCGGCAATGTAAGTAGGCCTTACATCCATAGCTACAGGGATCGTAAGTGGCTGATAACATTCGTGTACTAGTTACCCTTGACGACGGAACTTAATAGTGTCACTTACATCCCTAGGAAAATAATGTTGATTTTAACTGTTCGTTGATATCGTAACAAGCACAGACAACTTAGAATAATGGGGCTTTTAAAAAATAATTCCGATGACAGCTGTCAAAACGAACTTTTAAAAATATGATTAAATTTCTACCTGTAGGCCTACTTACATTGCCGGTAGCGTGAAAAATTTAATAAGTAACACGGAACGTATCGACTAATAACATCCTCGGCAGGCGACAAGCTTCGGCTCCGCCTCAGCTCGTATTCGCTTACCTCGGATGTTATTACGTCCTTACATTCCTTGATACTCACTTGATACTTAAATAACTATTATGTGATAGTACACACGACCCCGAATAACTTTTATTTAAGAAAGTTTTCTCTATCTCTAATACTTAACTAAGTGTATAGAATAATTTACCTAGACAAAGTTATTTTTTCTCTACTTCACTATTTATTTATAAAACTATCGTTTTATTGGCCAAAATAAAAATGTTTATTGACAAATTATTTTCCTAAAAAAATAAAACAATTTACAATGGACAAAATGGCGCTTATACGTTATACTGCGTATTTAGAAATTTTACACCTTGAGATGTTTGACATTTTCACATGAATTTGTATATATTCATAAAGTAATTTTAGTTCACATCAGCTATGGATAATTTACTGCTTGCCATTTATAGTTTACAAATATTTTTTGTAATAACGAAAGCTACTAAATCGGAACACTTTTGGAACTCGGAAGTCATCAGCAATTTATTTTAAAATTTATTGTATTTTGACGCTTACAATTGTTTCATACGAGCAAAATCATTTGAATAGTTTCTACCAAATTTGGAAAAGCTCATAATTAATGGCGTATTGCAATAAATTAATAAATTTATCAAATCGACTTTAATTTTAGTAGATCTACTTCCGGCAACATTTAATTTTTTCGAACACTCGTTGGTATGTTTGGTTGCCTATGCAGTCAGGTTTAACTTTTTAACATGTACGTCTAGGTTCCATGATATCGAGCTTGTTTTCGACATGGTTTATGTTTATTGTAAATAGTCAGGCTTATTTAATATTTAGCCCAAACGACAAAATTGTCAAACAAAACAATGAATTATATTTTGCAGCGGTTTTTATGCTCAAAAATTGTAATTTATTATCCCAATTCTTACATCATATTTACTTTCCTATACTTCTAGTATTGATTGACGAAAATCCATTTTGATGCGTTTTGGAATGTGGAGGTATATCAAAATTCTTCGACAAAATAAGCTTTTAAAAATATCCAAAACCGAAAACAAAAGTACGACGTGTTTTTTTGTTGCATTTTTTTCGGAAATAGAATTTTCTCAACCCGAGAACGGAATCTGATAAAAAAGAAGCTTAGAGAAAAGGCTACACGTTTTTTACATTTTTTTAGGTTCAAAATGGCACTATCACTACGATTTTTTTTATTTTAACGCTTTATTACTCAAAAGGTGTTGTCAGGTCGAGATGACATTTGGCATATAATAAGCCCTAGGTCTAGGGAAACACAATCTATGATAAATTTTTGTAAAAGTGATAACTATGAAGTAAAGATATTTTCAAAAGAAATATTGCTCAAAAAACCTTACCGCACGATTTTTTCAAAACTGCGTAAGCTCGTAGAGTTAGATATTATAGCCGTGCGTGGGGCACGACTCCATGATTCCCATCCCACCCCCTTACCCGGGCTCAGCGCACTTAGCGCTATTCACCGGTCTAACATGCTCCACCCCGAAAGACATGGAACCCAACATACACACCACACTAGGGTGGTCCACGGCCTAATGGGAATTATTATTTGTATTCTTTTTTGTTCTCCACAAGCTTGTTTTTGTTCCTTACATCAAAAGAAGTGTGTATTTCAAAACCTGGCTCGTATGAACCATATTTAGAGGTCGCTAGATTTTCAACATTTTTATGCTATGTTAACCTTGTGTCAAAACTTTCTCGGCTGTCCAAATAAAACTAAGTTTCGTGCACCCGGCGCTTTACATCAAGCTCGTTGGATGGCACGGGCAATTTATTGTCTAAAAATGTATATGTTTCAGCACCAATTCCACTGCAGCAGAGAAAAAAGGCGTCACTGAAGTAAGTTTATTTGTTAGTCTCGTATACGGTAGTTATTGGAATGAAGCCCCCTTAGCCAAAAAAGCTCCTCTAAATGATGCTAATCTTCTTGAACTTATCAATAACATCCTAATGAAATGATTCGTACAGTAGCATCACAAGCATTTCGTCGTCATCTTTGGTATTTTTCTGAATATCTGATTGGTTTAGCTTTTTTCGATTCGCGAGTAACAGTTGAGTCTAAAAGAGAAATGGTTAAAAACATTTTGTTACCACCAAGAGCACAGGCGTTAAAAAGACGACGGTAAAAGATTTAATCATCAGAATCCTATCGAGTCCTTTGTAACCAAACGTACAATTGATTTGTTAATAAATGAGGGAAGAGAAAAGGCTACATCATTCCTTAGAAAAGATCTTACAGAGTGGAAGGAGGATGAAGTTTACATTGAAATGGAAACAAAAGTTCGCCAATTAAAAGTTGTAAACGACTGTGCAGAGCGAGGGATAATGATTAATAAATTTAATTCGACTATTACAAAAAATTAACAGCAGAAACAATATATGCTTCGCGTAGTCGATCTGCATAGGAAGAAATTTCCCACTGCTTCTAAGACCAATATCACGAATACGACTATGAACGAGTAAAATCTTCAATGTATTAACCGTGAAAGATTTATTAGAATGGGTTTTAGTTTTTAGTATTTTTCCAATAAATAAGTCTTGTAAAAACTGTATATGTTTCTAAATTTAACCTTTCCCCTAAAAACCATTAATCCTAGCGACCTCTAAATATTACCCAATTAGGCTCAAATTTTGCACAGATATTAGTTAGCACATTTGGAATAAAAACAACTTTGTGGAGAACCTAAATTTTATACTTGAAAAAATGGACCACCCTACACCACGTCCATGGACACGCCGAGTTTAACTTATTCAGAAAAATTTCCGACGGGCAGAGGATTCGAACCTTCTGCCGTTGGGAGTCTAGTTCTAGAGGTTGGGACTCTAACCACTAGATCACCCGCTGGCCCTAGATATTATAGCTGAAAATCCAAATAACAGCCCCGAGCACGCGCTCCTTAAATGGGGCAGAGGTGCTAAGAATCTCAGAGCCAGTGCCAAGTTTAGGAAATCTCTATATAATAAACTAGGAACATGGAATGTATGAAGTATGTACGAAGTAGGGAACGTAAATAACACCATCCGAGAAAATAAAAGGTTAACCAGATAGATTACGCAATGGTAAATCAGAGCAAAAATTCTATCAAAGTAGTTAAAACATACCCAGGTGCGGATCTAACAACGGATCACAACTTAGTAATGGCAAGATTAAATACAAAGTTTATAATAATCATAATCACAGTCGTAAAAAAAGGAAACATAAATATTAGGAGAACAAACGACAGAAGAAATATAGACTAATTTAATAAATACTAGAGAAGGTTTTAGGCATTAAGACCCCACGGCTGCCTACAACGGATTGGGGAATGCGAGTGGCGGGTTGCGGCATAGATTTTTATTGCTGCATGGTTTCGGCGGGGAATCTAAGCCTAGACCTCTAGCGTTAAAGGCTAAGCGCCTAACCTCTGAGCTACCACAACTCCTTATAAGTATAATTAATATTAACAGTAAATAACAAAACATAATCTAGGAGATATATTTTTGGCGCTAGTTAGTTTTTGGGCATTGCCAATAAATTCACAACAACATTCACAAGGGCCCGCAAAGAAACTGCAACCAGGGGGGCTTACAAATCTGCTACACCTTGTGACGGTAACAACAACGTACTATGTAATTCTATGATGCGATGTTACTAAAACACTATTATGGATAGCCACGTCCCGACAAGTCTTCAATTTTGAGTACAGGCGAGAAAGCTTAATTATCCAATGGCAAGTAATGCAGAAGTAATCAAAAATAAGATGTAGGTGTAGGTGTAGCCATAGCCAATCAAAGTAATGATGAGACGTCCGAAGCACTTTGAATTATTCTTTATCCGGTACGCGGTGATGAAGAATCACCAAGTTAAACCGGATGTAATTAAACTAGTTATTTATTTATTTAGCGTCTGGCTGACACATTCATGTCGATGGCAAAATAACATTTAAATAGATAAAATAACATATAGAATATAAAGCGTAAAGTACGTCAATTACAATGAATACAATCAGAGAGATAAAATAACATGTGGATATATAATGTATTTGTATAAGTATGTGTATGTATCACATATCCAGATTCTTAATCCAGTTTAAAGGGGCAGATGGTAGTGTGAGGAAGTCCGTCATTTATCTCGTGTATGCCCAGTTTTCGCATCCTTGTACTATGTGGGAGATGGTTTGATGAGGGTGACCCCAGTCGCATTGTGTAAAAGGTACATTTTTCCACTTGTGTAATAGGTCAGCGGATCTGCCATGGCCAGTCCGGATTCTGTTTGCGGTCTTCCAGATTTGCCGAGGAAGGTCGTGTCCGTTGGGCTTTTGGTTAGCAGTAAGTTGCAATGGAAATCTGGTGGTGTAGATTCTGTCTATAGTTCCGTCTATTTTCGTTGCAAGTTAAAGTTTCCCGAGCAGAGTTCTTCTGCCGTTCTGATTGCGGGTCGTCGCGATGTCAGTCTTTGGGAGGATAAGCTAGCAATGTTCTCGTGAACGGGCAATTGTTGGTTTGCGGCGATTTTTTTGTATTGGCGCACTAAGGACTCTTGCCTTCTGAGATATGGCAAGGCGATATGGCTTAGTATTGGGAGCCAATACGTTGGTGTGGATTTAGTGTATCCCGTAACGGCGCGCATTGTACGTACTATTCAGTTGTGTATGTGTATCCAGCCTATGAACATGGTTGCTATTTAGCCATACAAGTGCTCCGTACTCTGCCGTACTGTAGACGAGGCTCAGGGCTGAACATAGGAGCGCAGTTGCCGACGCACCCCATGTGGTGCCGGTAAGTTTCTGCATAATATTATTCCTCGTTCGGACTTTCGATGCCGTGTTAATTAAATGTTGCTTAAACTTAAACTAGTAAAGTATCATCAGACAGGCATGTTGTGAGAGTCAGACTTTTCTTTGTTTCAGTTTTGCATCACTCCATCAAAAAATCAAATTGGATGAAAACAGCATAGGATAGAGAGACGTGGAAAATTTTGGGGGAGGCCTATGTCAACGATGGACGAAACAAGAGGCTGGATGATGATGATGACTCAATTCCAAGTAATGTGTGATAAATGTCTTGTGTTACTGATTAACCAAAAACACTTAATAAAAGTCGCTCTTATCATTCCGTGACTGAGTAATGCCTTCAACACTTTTCTTAAATTAAATATAGCATTTATTCATCATATAGTTGACGTTGTTAGTCTTTTCGACGATGCAAAACTATAACTGTTCCACTAACGCCGAGAACATAAATATTGTAAATATTAACTTATTTACTTACTACCTCTTCTTTTTCCTTTTACCTTACGGTGTTGGGGAATTTAGCCATTGTGTTGGGGGGGGGGTCTTTCCTTTTTTCCTGGCGCTATCTTTTATATTTTCTTCCCATCCTATTCGCGGTCGTCCTCTAGGTGTTCGTCCTTCACTTCTCATTTCGAAAAATTTTCTCGGATATCTATCATCTCCCATGCGGACCATATGACCGTACCACTGAAGTTGTTTTTTTTTCTAGGTCTTGTACTATAAGGCTTTTTTGTAGCTCTTTTCTAATGCTTCTGTTTCGTACTCGGACTCTTGTTGTCTTTCCCACTACACGTCTTAGGTATCTCATTTCAGCTGCTGTTATTTTTAATCGATGTTTGTCAGTTACTACCCAGGACTGTGCTGCGCGCGTATAAAATTGATGGGGTGTATATGGTTTTATATAAATGCATTTTTGTTTTCTTGCTAAGTTCTTTTTTACCTATTAGGGTGTTTGTTGTTAATCTGGTAGTATATCTTGTTGGATTTGTTAATACTATTTCCTACTTCCTTGTCTATTCGTCTATCTATACTTATTACTGTTCCTAGGTATTCATAGGCCTCTACTTTATTGGGCGCCAAGTGTAAAGTAAAAATTTGCTGTGCATTTCCCGGTATTTAAAGCAATTTGTCCCAATATTTATTATATATACACACATTTAGCTAAATGCTTTTTATTTTAATAAATCGTTGTAGATTTAAATAAATCCTTAAACATTTGGTTTAAATATTCCAATATTTAATAAACCATTAGAGATTTAAAGAAATCTTAAAACATTTACTTTAAATTTTCAAGTATTTAGTAAATCTTCATGTATTTAGATAAATCTGCAAATATTTGTTTTAAATCTTTCAATATTTAATGAGTATTCACAGATTTAAATAAATCTTTACCGATATAAATAAATCCTTTTCATATTTATTTGACCTTGGTAAACCCAGCCTACATAGAAGACCAACACCGTTTAAACTGGTGGTAACGTTCAACAATTATGAACACATTTTTCGTATTTCACGAATTTGTACAATTAATGTTAGTTCAATCATTAATAACAACCTATTTAACAATATGGACA
Organism: Ctenicera cuprea; assembly: GCA_958336395.1. Lineage (NCBI taxonomy): Eukaryota > Metazoa > Arthropoda > Insecta > Coleoptera > Elateridae > Ctenicera > Ctenicera cuprea. The sequence goes on along the minus strand of OY284489.1, from coordinate 42,226,871 downwards.
TTGCATAATTGATTATTCATACAATAAAATTTTTTCAACATTCCCTTGAGAATCTAACTTTCAGTCTGCTTTGTTTAAGCGTTGAACGCTCCCACCATGACCCTGCCTTGCGCCTTACTACCGGTGCAAACGGTCTTGGTGTTCTACGTCGACTGGGCTCACCAAGGTCAAGTAAATATGACAGGTTAACATTAAATGTGACAGCTTAAATATAATGTTGAAACATTTATTTCAATCTGTAAGGATTTATTTATATCGATAAAAATTTATTTAAATCTGCCAATATTTATTAAATATTGAAAGATTTAAAACAAATATGTGCAGATTTGGCTAAATACAGAAAGGTTTACTAAATATTTAAAAATTTAAAATAAATGTTTTAGAATTTATTTAAATCTCTAATGTTTTATTAAATATTGGAATATTTAAACCAAATGTTTAAGAATTTATTTAAATCTAGAATGATTTATTAAAATAAAAAGCATTTAGCTAAATGTGTGTATATATAATAAATATTGGGACAAATTGCCTTAAATACCGTGAAATGCACAGCAAATTTTCACTTTACACTTGGTGCCCCATATTACTTGCTCTCGGTTATTTCCATCTAATCTTATGTTGTTCATTATTCTCTGTCTTTGTTATATGCATTATTTTACTTTTCCCTATGTTATTATTCATGCCTTTTTGTTCTAAGTTGTCTTTCCATATGTCTCTGTTTATTTGTAGTTTTGGGTTGCTGGTTATTAGTACTATATCGTTCGCATATGGTAGGTCTTGAGTCCTTACTGGGTTTAGGTTTAAATACCCTAATCCAGATTTCCTAGTTTTATTTTTGCATTTCCTGTAGATGTAGTCCAAGTATATTACAAAGAGTAACGGACTTAGGCTGTCGCCTTTGCTTTATCCCCCTTTTCATTCTAAAAACCTCCGAAGATGTCCCTTTAAATAACATTATTAAATAAATTTTACCTAATTCTTTAATTTGATCAGGTTGGCCAATTACTTCAATGCATATTGTTTCAAACGTAGATTGGGGTCAAGAAACACCAAAACCGGTAAAATACGTATTTTTCAAATAATAAAGTACGCATACTATTTTCGTTTATGCTTCAAACTTGAGCTGAAAATGTTAAAAAACATATTATTATTAAATGCTGCAATTAGCAAATGGTTAAACATTTTTATTGACAACTTTTCTGCAGATTTAAATCAGTAGAATAAAATACTGTTTCTGCAATGAAAACGGATCGCAATTAAAATATTTAGCGTTTATTTATTAAAAAATTGAGATATTGCATTTACTAGTATGAGATACCATTTAACAGAAATAAATATTCTTAAAGGCTATAATCACAGTAACGATCTATAGTACGAGATTTTCTAAATAAAAATCCAAAACATGTAACAAATCATTCAAAAGCTATTAGTTAAAAACTATAAGAAAATTATTGTTATATATCACGTGTAGTAATGTAGGTTTCACGCTTTTCAAGACCAATTTCAGGATTTTGACTTGTTGATCCTTTGACGGAATTAGCCGCGTTCCACCATTGTTCTTCGCCACTTCCAAACATGACGTATATCACATTCGTTACAATGAACACTGCAAGTGTTATCCAAAAGACCGTCCTCCATTGAGAGAGTGTTTGCTAAAAGTAAAATAAAATTAATAATAAGTTTCACAGCAACATTCAGCTTTTGCAGGTTTGTTAGTGTTGTAGCGTTATTAGAACTTTCATCAAAAGTTACTAATTTTTACTTACATCTTCAGTAAGAGCACCCGCAAGGTAAGGAGTAATAATTCCACTTAATGCACCCAAGCCATTTACGATTGCCATTAGAGTTCCTGCGTAATTTGGTGAAAGGTCTAGGGCGTTAACTTTCATGCCGCAATAAAATGTTCCCATAAATCCCATTCCAACAGTGAATAAAATTACAGTGGCCGTTCTATCACAACCTGCATATGAAGCAGCAAGAATAAATATTCCAGGACCAATTGAAGCTAAAACAACTTAAATTTAAAAAAGAGTTACTACGGTTTTTGGAACGTTTACCAATTGAAGTAAAGAATTTTCTTGCAAATGTGATCTTCATGTGACCGTTAACAATGAGCCAATCGCAAAACCAACCGGAACTCATAGAAACTATCCACATTACCAAGTAAGGTATGGCAGCCCAAACTCCACTTTGTCTGACGTTAAATTTTAATACACTTTTCATATATTTTGGAAGATCAGTAACCATCGTAAATAATCCCCAATCGTGTCCTAGCTGGGCTACTACAAGGGCCCATACAGGAACGGAAGTAAAAATTGCCTTCCAAGGTATGTCCCTATTCTCGTTCGATACATTAGCTGAAATAAATTTCAAATTATTTTGTTAGAACATATAAAGTAGTTGTTTAGGGCATCAAAACTGCAAATGATTTTCTTAATTATAACTTCCACAAGCTAATCAAATATTTGCAAAATTGATCTGTTGAAAAATCTTGAATAAAAATTATAAATATAGAATACAAAATAAAAATTAAAAGAATCACTTACCCAATTCTTTTTCCAAAAACTTTTTTTCTTCATCGCTAATGAAAGGATGAGTGTTAGGTTCTGAGTAACAAAGAAATACCCACAAGATAAACCAAACAATACCCACACCTCCAAATACGTAAAATACAGACTCCCATGTCTGAGTAGATGCGATAATTAAACCACTTGCTGCGTTTCCCACAACATTACCTTTAAAAACAAAAAACAAAGATATTATTTTTTTCTGAATACACGTTGTTAAGTTTTTGGACGTTTTCGGATAGTTGGTAACAGAGATTAATTTGGATTTGAACTGATTACAGAAACTTTTAATTGACTTTAAAACAACTTCGGGCTATTGAACTTTTTTTCGCTAAATAGTTGATTATAGGAAATTCCAACTAAATGCAGGTAATTTTATATTGTTAGGCAAATTATAGGCAAATTACAAGTAATTTTAGAAGTAATTTTAGACATTCCAGTGAAAATTAAATCAAGTAATAAAATAGGTTATAAAATGCGTGAAACCAATTGTTTTCTATTATTCAATAGTAGAATTTTGCGTTACTGTAACTTTTAAAATGTAAGATTCGTTTTAATAAAACCGCAGAATACTCCACTTGCCTAAGTAATTGGGAATTTTTGGTCGCACCTTTGTCACAGGAACACATATGCCTAAACCAGGGCAGGACGGTTTTGGTGTTCTGGAAGGAGTGTAGGTAGACCACTTTTACGAAAATTTCTGTCATTTTGGCCCGTTAGTGTTTTAAAATGAAAACTTTGGGTGATGACGAAACTGCATGATAGCGCGCTGTTTTCGTCCGCACATAACTGGTTATTATGGATATTCATAATTAGTTCAGGATTATGTTTTTTAAATTTCAATCTAATTCATACCCAATCAATTTTTTGTAGGGTTCCGTGTTTTGTGGTTTTTAATAACACGCCGCCATCTTAAAAAAATGGCACCTATTTTCGTTTTTTTGCGATTTACTCACTTATCGTTTTTTTTTTTTTTTTTTTTTACGAATCATGAAGCCGTGCGTGAGCACGACCCCATGATTCCCATCCCACCTCCTTACCCGGGCTCAGCACACTAAGTGCTCTTCACCGGTCTAACATGCCCCACCCCTGAAGACATGCAACCCAACATACACACCTACATACACCATCCATGGACCCGACGGATTTAACTTGTTCAGAAAAATTACCGACGAGCAGTGGACTCGAACCAACTGCCATTGGGAGTCTAGTTTCAAAGCCTGGGACTTTAACCACTAGACCACCCGCCGGCCCTCACTTATCGTTGGTCCTACATGAAAATGTTATGTACAAAAGTTAAAGAGCATAAAATTGTGCATCGAATATGTTTGACCACCCTCAATGCTTTGCAGGTAAATAGTCACTGTTATACCTGGTGATAAACTCGCATGAGGTGCATTCGTGCAGCGCCTTTTGTGAGAGGAAATTACTCTTCAGAATTAGTGCGAGCGGCAGTTTTTGTGAAGCTATTGAAGCGGTATAAGTTCAAATCTTGGTCAAATACGTGCAGATGTTTTAAGCTCTAATAGAACTCACCAAAATGAACCATTTTTGTATTTTACATTTATTTTCTCATTCCTTTCCTTGGATTAGACGAGCCTTTCCGTAATGTAGATTAGTTAAATGTGGAAGGATAAAAAAGGTTATGTAAACACTGTATACTGTTTCTGTCGTGCACGAACGCTTACTTACGATTATCAGTTTTTTTTAATTGACATGTTAAAAAAACTTACTCCTATCCATTATTTACCAGGCAAGCACACTTCGTAAAATGGATTCGCGCACTCGCTAAAAACTATCAGATATTCGTTAATAATTTTTGGGGCATTTTCCACAGGTACTCTTAGTTTTTCAAATTATCGACAAAAAAATCAGAGAAATTTAAATCCGGTGGTCGCGCGGCCCACCACCGGCCTATTTCAACCAATCCACTTGTCCGGAAAATTATTATCCAACCACACTAGTACTTGGCCAGAATAATGAGCTGGGGCACTATCATGGAGGTACCACACGTCCTTGCGTACAGCTACAGGCACTTCTTCTTAACGTTCGTTAAAATTTTTATTGAGAAATCTTAAATAGTCAATGCCATTTAGACAAGGTCCGATTAAACAATGCCAGACCATACATTTACACAAAATTTCTGTTGATTTCGGTGTTCCCTAAATGCGTTAAGATATTCATCTGAACAGATGTGGGTTTTGTGGACATGAAAACTCCGTCTCATGAAAATCCCGCTTCGTTGGTACAAAGTAAACAAAATAATTCGACTGCTCCTCAACTTTCCTCAAAATCCATCTACAAAAACTTCACGACGTAGAGGATCGCCTTGCTGTAGTGCCTGCACTAGTAGTGTTGTACATGATAAGGTGCAAACCCTGTTCGTTTAAAAAGTATACCAAAATATAAATGCTAATATTCCAATAAGAAATGCAAGTCTTCGGAAACTAACAGTGGGATCCGTTTCTGCTGCTTCTAGATTTGTGATTTGGTATTCAAAATTCAGCCTTCCTCGGTGTTGCACTTGGGGTTTAAAAGAACCATGATCACGTTAAAGTTCAACAACATTTGTAAAGGTATTCAGCGGTTGGAAAAACCTTCCACCTAAAATGCTTAGTTAGCACTGTCCGTATTTCCTTCCACTTCACCATACATAAAGACAATGTGCGTTAATTTATTATTGAAAAAATCGCCATATTATTATTAAGTAACAAATGTATTGCATGCGATCAAACACGTACAGTCGTCTCTACTAACCCACCTCAAATGTCAAGTCGCAGTACCACTTACATAACCATTTATCAGTATGTACCTACTTTTTGCTCGTCTTAAGCCGAACATTTTATTGTGCTGCGTTAAATTAATATACAATTCCAAAAGCGGGTACCCACATTTTGATATAACGTTTTTAATTTTTAACTGAGTTTCGGAGGGTCTTCTTTATTGTCTGCATATCGCATTATGTACTTGGCACCATCGAGAAGCATTGCCTACCTTTCTGGCTTCCGGTGCTTGAATGTGAAATTATGGGACGCTGTCGCGACGTTACTGTAATGTAACGGCCCATACTTCTGTAACGGGCAATGCTTGAAAAAATTGGTCATACATATTCGATGCACAATTCTGTGCTCTTTAACTTTGGTGTCACACTTTCTTTGTAAAATAATCGATAAATCACAAAAAAACGAAAATCCGCGGCATTTTTGTAGATGGCCGCAAACGTACACGTATGATTGTCGGTGTTTGTTCCAGGGAGTCTGAACCAGTTAATAAATTAAAAGGTGCTTGCTGCACGACAATAGAGTTGCAGCAGACGAACGTTTCGTCACATTTTCTATAGATGATTTCCTTATGCACCTTGTCAGTGCTACAACCTAGTACCTACATGGTAATTATCCCCTTTCTCGTGCTTTGTCTATCTCAGCTTTATGTAATGCGAATAAAACCACAAGGTGTGAAAGACCCAGTCTACAGATGAGGCCGTATTACGCACAATAGTAGAACAACGTGAAAACTGAAATCTGTTCCCCGCTCCAAACAGATAAAGTATGAATTTTGATAGAAACTCAATTCAAGCAGTGAAAGCTGTTTTTGATGACCAATTATACGTATGTGATTGAGTCTTCATTAAAGTTATGGGGAAGACAAAGCTTTCAGAAAATGCTGCATAATGATGGACGGTTCTTACCACTTGAAGACCTTCGTGACGGATTATTAAACCTAAAAAAATGCTGAAGAACTTCTGAATTACTTTTGATAATGCATGGGTTTCTGATACGTATAGAATTAAAAAATTAAGAAATAGCAACGGTGTTATATGTAGTCAAAACATTCCTGCAATATTTCCATCGGGGGAGTGGAATTTTTATCAAACGACATTAGAAGTCGAAGAACCTACCAACAACCAGACGTAAGTTTGGATACACATTTTTTTCTTTGCTGGGCCCGAAACTTCCACTGTATTAATCAGTGAAATGAGGCAAGAACTCTAGCGAGAAAGGTAAGACGGACAGTTTATGAGGTACTGCAAACCCACATCAAAAAGTTGTGTGAGAACTAAGTAGCGGGTAACATAATCTGAAGGAATAATATAGGAGGGAATTACTAAAAGTTTTATGTTCTGTGTTATTATTACTTTTTCCCAGTGGCGTAACTACAGAGCCTTAATTAATTACTGATACCCACGTGACCACAAAATATAGGCAACCCAACTTACACTGTTGGTAAACCTTTTATCCAAAAATTCCCAAGCCGTTTGTTAACTTATCAAGGCTTACTTGTTTACATACTTTGAGTGTTGACAGTGACGTTTACAGGGAATTTTTAGTTACCACGAGTACCAAACCTGAACTGACTTCAACATCTAAATCTAAAACTTCCTAAGTCACTGCGGACCAAAGGTCACGTGGGTATCAGTAATTAACGAAGGCTCTGTACTATGCCACTAGCTCCGCCGGGCATCTCTGAAATTTTCGCTTGGGAAGAGGAGAGGTAATTTATAGTTACGCCACTGCTGTTTGTAGATTTACAATTTACCATAATAAAATAATAATTATAAAATACAGTAATGCAATTTTTGACGGGTTTTTGTTTTTAATTTGATTGCTAGTGCAGGCTACAATGCCATCAAAGTAAGTTTAAAAAAGGAATACTTTTTTTGAAAAAATGTAGTATTTTTCCTGAGCGTATGTTTTCAAAGTCAAAATAAAACCAAAGATCTGCTTTGTTTTTGTCTGTAATTTCATTTTGAAAAAAGGTTTGATTCTAATATTAAGTTTGAATTTTCCGCTGCTTTAATACGGTGAAACCTGACCAAACCATGTAAAATTAACTGATACGCGGCACAACTGCGTGGGGAGGAAATTAATGTAATCATTATTTATTTACTTTCGGTCCCTTGTATTTTTAGCAGCTTATTTTAAGAAAATAGTACAGTTCGTCTGTATTTCTGTTGCAGAGCAGTTTTAATTTCGAATATTAAACTATAGTCACTGTCACTGGAGCATTTGAATTTTCGTATAATTTACAAGAAGCAAATATAATTTAAGACGGTTGCTGGAGTCATACATACAACAACATACACATAAAAATGTTTATTTACCCATTTGAGCTCCTGCATAAACAAGAGTGCCTAATGTGGATCTTTCAGATAAAGGAACCCATTTCGCTAACATAGCGTTCAAAGCTGGAAATGTTGTTCCCTAGAAAAAAAAATATTTGTCGTTCTAATATCTTTATCTTTAATTATAAATACAAGTTTCCAATAGTAAAACTAAATTTTCACTTACCTCTCCAAACCCTACAAATATTCTTAGCACAATTAGCCATGGCCAATCTCCTGCTTTAACAACTGCTGGTGTAATCAGTGTGAAAATTGCGGTTGACAAAATTCCCAGACCCACCGAATATTTGCCTCCAAATTTTTCTGCCAATACACCTCCTGGTAAATGCGTTAATACATATCCCCAATAAAAAGAACTAAGCACGAGTCCCTGAGTTTGTTCGTCCCAGTGATAAAGATGATCGGAGTTCTATAATAAATTAACAATAAACTAGTGACAGACAAATATAATCAACAAATCTGCTTAATACGACAAATATCAAATGACATTCTGTATAGCTTTAGTTTTTTTTAATTGAAAGGCTTGTGTTTGTTAGCTACTTACCACAACCGTTACTTTTGGACCAGTTGTTGCATCTGGGTCGGGACAGGTATCAGAACTGTCATGAGATGTCCTATTTAAAGGTATTATCATTTCTGTTATAGCCACTGACAAAACAACTCTCATAAGATAGGCATTCACAACTGCTAAGAATCCCATTAGACCCAGAACATAACGCTGAGGGATGAGAAAACCTATAAATTAGAATTATTAAAAATTAGAAAGCATTTAATTTGGAAAACAAAACAGACAGCTGTTTTTTATTTACATCAGAGTTTACATTTATAGCATATAATGCTGTCATTTACTGTAATCTTTATTAAACACAGCTATTGTTTGTAAAGTCTATTACTAATTACTCTCTCATTGTGTGTGAAGTTTATTACTGTCTCTTAATTACTGCTAATGAAGCAATACTAATTAATCTACTTAAAAAACTTGTAGTAAATCAAAACAGTCCAACAGCTCGAATCAAAAATTAAAAAATCAGAGAGGTAAATCGCAGAGAAAGTTTGATGTACGCGTTGAGGGAAGTCAGAGAAAAGTTGGGGAAATCAAGGATGTACGGGGCAATTACGGGAGAAATCCAAGGAATGTCTACAAAAGAAGCAAACATTTCAAAGAAATTTCGAGAATCTGCACATTCCTAGTGGTAGGAGGAGTCCAAAAGATCTCAAGGGAACTTCGGGGAAGCAAGAGATATTAAAAGGAAATTCTTGAGGTAGTCGGGGAAGTCGAGGAACGACGAGAGACTTATAAGAGAAGATCTAGGAAGAAGAACGCGTTTTAATGAAATTTAACCAGAAATGTCCAGAAGTGCCTGCGTTTTATCCCTCGGAGAAACCAATCATTACCTGTTCATTTCTCTCGTTCTTTCTTTATTCTTTCTGGCAAATAAAAAATGCTCAACTTTCATGTTTTTCATGTGCACAAAATTACGAAAGATATTTTGTAAAGCACATATTTACGCGTCCATTATATAAGGCGCATATTCGCTAATACATCGGATTGCTATAGTTTTCGATGCAGATAAGCAAATTTAATTTAAAATGGACGATTGCGCTAGTTGTCTAATAAATTTAATGCAATAAGTAAAAAAGCACGTTTGTTAATTGCTGTAAAACATGCGATGACCAACATAATTATTGGGAAGTATAAACATCATAAATTTATTAAGCTATGTGCGGCTGAGTGGCGCCTAACTTTGCTTTTGCTTATGGGAGTCAGTTTCTGTTTACGGAGAAATCGTTCCCGAAAGGAGTCCCAGAACAAATTTGCTGTGAAAAACATCAAACAAATCTTCCCCGAAAACGGCTTGCTCTCTGTTACGTTATTGTCTCATAATGATACATCACAGTAGGAGGGATTGTTATTAATGAAATTATCACCCTCTGTTTTTAGGTAGATCAGGTTCGTTTTTATTTTTAAAGATGACGCTAAAAAAATTCATGAAACCATCACGACCTTGCAGATTAAGTTCATTAAATCGGTAACCGTAGAACATGAGTGCGAGCTTATTTTTCATGTGCGTTAATTTTTAGGTAAGGCAGATTTTCCTCATGCTTCTGCTATTTGGCGGATTGGTTTAGTTTTCTAATTTTTGGTCTCCTTTAACATCAAATTATGTTTATCCATCGCAATCTCAAACTTGAGTTTTTATCCGTTTTAGTTATGGTACAATGATATTGGCAATCTGTTTGGGTAATCTAACAAAATTAAACCAAACTCGTTTCTCACTATCACCAGAATTTCGTTGCAATGATTTGGGCTTACGGAGTTACTTTGACGTAATGGTTGTCTTAAAAAGTTTCAAACAGTTTGGCACAAACTAAAATCATTAAGTGACTACCAGAATAACTAAGGTTGAATGGTTATTATTAATACTTTAAATGATCATCTCTAAATACAGAAAAATAAGTATCCTCAATGTATACGTACCCTCAGATGATAATGAGGACGACATAAAAGGAAGAATTCTATGAGCTACTAATAACCGAATATGATAAACTGTTAAGATACTACATAAACATAATACTAGGCACTTTAAATACCAAAATGAGGAACGAAAAGGTCGTCTTTAGATCTACAATAAGCATGCATAGCAAACATGTAAGAATCAATCAATGAAAGTCGTCTGAAGTTAATACATTTCGCTTCTAGAACAAACATGCAAATTCGAAGTGCGTATTTTGAAGAAAAGGATAAAATATAACAAAATAAAGAAACGTGGGCGTCACCGAGCAGAAAAAGAAGAAACCACAGCGACCTAATATCGTAGAAGAAAACCACCACATTTATATCAGATAATAAGAAGTAGAAGAGGAACTGACGACGATTCTTATCATTCCATGATTAAAATTGCGTGAAAACAGGACAAGCCAAAGACAGAAAAAAAACATTAGAAGGAACTACCAATCAATACAATATAAACGTAATTAGTAATGATTAAGTAATGCAAAGATACGCCACCAGAATTTAAAAGATCATTTCAGTGACGAAAACGTCCAAGAGCTATAAAAAGAAATTAAGAAAGATATACAAGGAACAGCAAAATCAACACTGAGAGAACAGCGATAAGTTAAAACAAAAGAGTGGTTTGACTTTGAGAGTGGAAAAGCAATACATGACATAACAAATGCAAAACTAATCTGTATCCAAAAGGAAACGATAGAGAGTAAAACTAGCTTCTCTTTTTAAGATAAAAGAAAAAGTGCCAAGTAAATGTGCAGACGAAATGAAAGGCAATACTTTACAGAATAAAAGAAAGGTGTAAGAATAATGAGGTAATAAATTTGTATTAGAATATCAAGAGAAGTAAATCAGCTTACCTGCAGCACCACCTTTTGTAAAAACAAAGACGAAACGTAATAGGAAGACAAGAAGGCATTTTAAAGAGGTGGAAGGAATCTTTTGCCGAAGAATTAGGTATATAGGAATTTGAAGAAAATGTAAGCGACAAAGCAAGAGAAGACCTAATACAGGAAAATGAAATAGATAGACAAAGTTCAACAAATAATGCAATATACGAAAAACAATAAAAGTGACAGGAGTGACAAAATACAAATTGAGCTACTGAGCAACTGATCATACGTAGGAGAGCTGCTTCATAGTAACCTCCATAAATTAATAGTGACAGTATGGGAGAAAAAAAAACTCCTAAGAAGTAGACTTACACGTTAATATGACGATATACAAAAAGAGGGATAAAATGTACTGTACAACTTATAGAGGTATCGTCTCAGCGCGACATATATAATATTGGCCAAAACCTTTGGAAATTGTCCTCGTTGTTAGATATTAACACCGCATCATCCGCGTAACATATGATATTCATGATTTTATTTCTCATTATATGTTTTGTTTTGCACAGATTTTATTATCTTGTTCATTATTAGGTTAAAAAGGAACAGCCTAAAAGAGTCACCTTTGAGTAACCTTTTGCTGTTATTACCTCAGTTGGGTTGTTTAAATTGATATTCTTTATAGTGTCTAATGTTTGTTGTGATATTTCTTCTGATAGGATATCAATTATGTCTGCCTTTTCGACTCGGTCGAATGTCCCTGTAAGATCCCACACGATAGAGATACATCATATTCCATTGAATTCTAACCATCTGACGGAGCATTGTTGAAATATTATATTATGTTTATGTTTTTGGTTATGCAACACAGAATGCTTTAATATTAAATGATTTAGTTTTAGGGGAATAAAAAAGATGGGGTGTTAAGGTATTATCTTTGGATCTAGAAGTTGTTCTCTTTTGTATTGTGTCGCAGAATAAATAAATTAAATCATACAAGCATATCTAGTATGCTTCTGTTCTTCCTGTTCTTCTACTATTAATATGGATTCTTGAAGATGGCTCTGCATTAGCGGTGTAAGTAGTTTTAGGATTGAGTTTAATAGTGTAATTCCACGATAATTTTCTGCTAACTTCTTGTTTTCTTTTTAAAGTACAGGGATAGCAAATCTTCTTTACAACTCGAGGGGTATTTTTCTTTCTTCTAGTACCTTATTAAATAGTTTATGTATATGTGTATTTAGAATACCACCGCCATATTTTGCTAGTTCGTTAAATGTACCATCAGGTCCGAATGATTCACGATTTTCGTGGTTTATTTATGGCTTATTACCAATAATAACACCAATGTAAGTTTAGAAAAAAAAGATCAGTGACGGACCAAATATTTATAATTAAACTCAAGAAAAATACTATAAGAATAACATATGTTTGCATATAATTTTGACATACTTCAAACACGCGTATGGCAGTGTTACGAGAAAGAGGTTGTTTGGGGTAGTGAGGAAGATGGAAATATCACGGAAATTGGGAAATTTTACAGAAATGATAGTGGAGTAAATTAAATATGAATGTGAGTGGGTGTAACGGAGCAATTCGACACATATACTCCGTTAAGGCAAAGAGATCCAATGTCATTACCTACTGCTTTTTAATTTAGCAGCGTAAAAGTCTTGAGAGGTTGTAAAAGAAACACGGACGGTTCAGTTTCAAAAAAGTGCACTAGTGTATAGCTAATGATGGTGCAATACTAGCAAGGCTTGAAAAGGAGCTGATAGAAGTGATAGGAAGAATAGAAAGCAAAGCAAATAACTAAATACATGACAACACGTAGCTAGAGGAGAATTCAAACAACAACAGTACCTGACACCGACCAGAACAGCAAAAAAAGCTGAAGTGTGGACTTCGAGTGGACTTGTAGCCAATCTTCCGTTCTAACAGTCTACAAAGTTTAAAAAATTCTGTGGGAAGTTTTTGAATATTTTTTTAAAAATTTTCAAAATTTAAAGAAGCGCCATTGCGGTCGTTTTTAAATTTTTGAACCTAATTTTGTTTCATCGTATACCATCCATAAAGGGCTCTCAAACAAGTTGTAGCTCATGCCGGTCAGACGACTACTTTTTGAGTAAATGGGCGTTAAATTCGAGATTTTCAAAAAGTTGTAGCGGCCGCCATTTTAATGCTAGAGTATTCGGTAAAAACGTATTCGATTTGCCTTCAGCTCTTTTCTCATTGCACTGTATGTTAAATTTCTAAGGAAACAATTTATATAGGCAACCCTACGATGTCGCATATCGCATAAGAATAGTAAGAACGGAACCACTCGCCCTACAGCTAATTAAATGTGCTTCGGATTTACGACTAAAATTTCGATATAAATAGTTTATTTAAAGAATTAGCAAAAATATGCAAAGAATGAAAAATATGTTTTTTAACTAGGGCTAATCGATCTTTTCTTAGTTTTTAAAATAGTTTAAAATTTTTGCAGATCCTAATAAAGTACTTCAAATAGTCTATCGAACTGATAAAAGTTAATAACGATCGGCGTTTGTGTTTTTGAATAAATAATTAATGAATTTCAAATTCTTCAAAAATTCCTGGTAGGCGTCAGAGTGAAATTTGAAGATTGGTAAAAAACAAATTTGTAGTTCACTGTAAGCTCTGTCGGCTTAAAAAGTTAAGAAAAATCGTGTGGACAGTTTTTGAGATAGATTTATTTTGCAAATTTTTAAATTTTGACGCGGCGCCAGTGCGTTTGTTTTCGAATTTTTGAAATTATTTTACTTTATCGTATACTACCCCTAAAGGGCTCTCAAAAAATTGTAGCTGTAGCCATTTTGAAGCTAGAGAGTTCGGTACAAAAGTTTTCGATTTGTTCTTATCTTAGATGCCGTGCTGAAATTTTCAAAATTGAGTTTTTTAGATTTGAAAAAAAAAACCTACTAAAAAAACATGTCTAACTTCCGTTTTCGGTTTCTTATTTTTTTGAAAAGCTTAAGTAGAACTGCATGTTTTGATATATCTCTAGGTTTAAAATTTCATCAAAATCGGTCCAGTACTTTCGCCTCTAGAGGCGTCACACGAATTTTAATAACAGAACCAGAACAAAAGGAAGAAAAAAGAATAGTTTGCTGGTTAATGTCAAGCAAGATCTAAGAGGTCTAGGAATACAAACTTTGAGGACTAAGGCACAAGACAGAAAGAAGTGAAAAGAGATTACTCCACAAGCGAAGGACCTTAATGGCCCGTAGCGCTGAATATGTATGTCTGTGTATCATTTTTTACTCTCTGTGTTTAGGATTGTTGCTAGGATTTTTGACTGTAAAGAAACACTATAAATTGTTATTTCAAATACAATTAAAAAATGTGAGATTGTACAAAATTAAGGCTAATTTGTATAGCATGCTTAAGCGTATAATACGTGATGTTTTCCTTTAGAACGTTTTGGGTAACTTAAACCTGCAATAAACTTAATACGGTTGTTAAGTTGAGTATTTTAATACTTTAATAGCATTTAAAAATGCTTTTACTGTGTTAAACAATTACTGTTTTATACACGTAAATATTTAACTAGAGCAGAGCGTAATTTATTTTTTTTAATTTGCTTCACATTAACGTAATACATCGCAATTTCTAATCAATTTATGTAAGTTATACATTTAAACTTGTAGAAAACAGTTAGATACAATTAAATAAATTTGTCAAATAGAAATAAGAAAAGTTGCAATGAAGGTGCTCAGATTGTTACTTATTTAACCAAAACGCGCCCTTCGAATAACGGATTCAAAGGCCTTAGCAAAGCGTAACGGTATTTACATAGTTTACTCAATATCCTGCGTAAGTCAAGGTTTTCAGTTTTTGACAACTAATTTCACAAGAAAGTGATTGTTAGTTTAAATAATGTAATTGTTTGCTTAACATTCTGTTTACATTTTTATAAATTTGCATACGTTTCAATTTTAAGAATTTGATTTTTAACTACACAAATCAATGTCCTGTTTGTCCAAAAATTTTCAAGATGACAAATATACGTGTAGTAGTTATATTGCATAAGACATACGGGATTTCCTGAGACTGTTTGAATAGTATGTTCTAATTATTTGCTCAGCATAGCCACATATTCTATTTCTGTAAATTACCACACGCTTAGGTTTTTGAAATTTTGCTATGCAATAATACAAAATTATATGATAGTTATCATTACTCTTTTTAAATGCGCAAATCAATCATATTGAAAGTAAGCACCGATTAGTCAATTAGTTACTACATAAAATTTACCGAAAATACAGTTCGTGATAAACACAATTGAAATTTACAGTGCATACTGTTTTATCATAAATTTTCGTTTTTTAGGTTACTGAGTTAATTTACATTTTCTACTTAGACTGCTGACAACTTTAGCAATATTATGATAATTTTATATGGTTGAATGATCTCGGAAGTCCAAGGGTTTAAATTAAATTATCCAAGAAAAAATCTTGTGAATTTTTTTTAGTTATGATAGTCAGTTAATATGTAACCTCTAGTTTTGATAAATGTTTGTGGTAATTCCTTTTTGTTTCTCCTATTTTAATTAGAACTACTAAACATTCTAATTGTTTTTTAAAATGACAGTACGGTTTGATTGTGTACTATAAAAATACGCCTCAAATTGTGCTGCGACAATATCTTGTTCGTTTTTATATACAGGGTGTCAATTTAAAGACGTACGTGTTATATCTCTGGATGTAAAAAAGGTATCGAAAATTTCTAGAAACCGTTTGTACAACGTGGACGGGGGGATTGGATTCTGGAGTTGGAATTGAAAGAGTGAGTTAGCTCACGCGCACTTAGACCACAATAGGTGGGCCTATTGTGCTACTTCCCCAGCAGCTCTCCAAACTGGACATCACCCACGCCATCCAACCAGAGTGGTTGTTCGGAGGCCAGTCTCGCAATCTCATCGGCCTTCTCATTGTCGTCATGTACTTTCACCCATACAAGGAAAACGGCATTACCTTTTGAGATATCGTCGAGATCTTCACTACACTGCAGTACCACTCCTGAGGTAATTTTACAACTGCCCAGGGCTAGTAAAGCGGCTCCTGTCACTGTAGATACCAATACGTTGATTCTTGATTTGTCGTTCAAGAATTGCATTTGCACCATGCATTATTCCCACTACCTCCGCTTGGAAGACAGTAGCAATTTTACCCAGTGGTACACTTTGGCGTAGGTTGAGGTCATCGGAGAAGGTTCCGGCACCTGTTCCGTGCCTTGTTTTAGATCCATCGGTGAAGATGGATATATCCATATGCTGGGTTGGTCTAGCATAAGGCGGCCGTGGGGGTTGACCGTATAGCACCTGTAGAACTAGGACAACCACGTGTAGTTTAGTTGCTGCCGTAGTCTGTCTGACCCTGGGCCACCAGACAAGTGCTCCATAGCATAGCATGGGCCTAATCACAGCAATATACAGCCACAAGGTAATTCTGGGAGAGAGTCCCCAGGATTTACCCTGAGCGCGGCGACACTACCAGAAAGCCATGCTTTTTCAAACATGGGCGGGAAATCATCATGATTCATAAGGTAATCTACCCTATTCAACCCCTTAGGCCTCTAGCTACCCCAATAAAAACATTTCAAATAGTTATATCCCATTGAAAAGCTCTAAAAGAATGCTATTTAATAGTAGCAAACATTTCTTATGAGCCTGATTTGTTTCGGAAAAATTGAGAAATAAAATGGCCCCCAAGATCTCCAGATTTGACCCCATTAGACTTCTTTTTATGTGGTCACCTAAAATCTGTTGTCTACAAAACTCAGCCTCAGTCCATTGCACAACTGCGACAACGAACAGTTCAAAAATGTCAAGCTATTCTGCGCCAAACCTCCCAAAATGTTCGGAGAGAGTTTAAGAGTAGACTTTACTATTGTCTACAGAATAATGTAAATCACTTTAAACAATTATTCTAATATTTTTTAATTGTAATTAAAATAATTGGTTCTAAACATTTTTTTGTTGGGATAGCTAGGGCCTAAGGGGTTGGATGAGGAAGGTAACCTTATGAATCATGATGATTCCCCTTTTATGTTGTAGTAATGGGTTCTAGAAATTTGCAATACCTCTTTTATTTCTAGGGATATAACACATTGTACAATGTACGTTTTTAAATTGACACCTTGTATGCGTTTATACTTGATACTAATATCGCATTAATTTTGCTACTGCCATGTACCTTGACAAAAGGTGGCAGTAACATGAAGACTAAACTATAATAATATATCTATAGTCTAGAAGTGGGCAAATGAAAAAATTTCAGGCCCGGCCCGTCAAATTCATAAGAAGGGCTAGCCCGGCCCGGTCTGTTTAGGTATATGATTTGAGGCCCGGTCCGGCCCAATAAATTAAAACGGGTCCGTTTTATGATTATATAAATTTAGCCCAGCAAATTTGGCACGTCAACTCAGTTTAGCACTGCCAAGCCGCTTAAGCTCAGCTGGCACGGCGAGGCCCTTAGGCATAGCTGACCCGGCAAAAGCCCTGCTAGGTCCGGTTCAGAATTTAAATAAGCCAGGCATGATGATACGTTTTTTGTAATTTTAGGCCCGGCCGGGCTAGTGCTTTGGGCAGGGATCCCTACTTCTACTGTGGTCCACTCATAGACTCACAAACCAAAATTGGCGAATACTGTTCTCTGGATATCAATTACTGATCTAGAGGCATATCAAATTAAAAATTATAACACAATATTGCTGTTACTGCTAGCAACCGACAACGCTATAATGATTATTCGTAGACTGCGTACTGCAATGTCTATCATAAAACTACCACAAGAGTAGTAAACATGAATTTCATAGGTGAGAAATAGGAAGCAGGAGTGATGATTATTACCCTCGTTGAATATTACTATCTCAATAAATTAAGTTTAGAATCTCATTCTACTGTCACTGATAAGCAGTTTAACTATAACATTAATTTTTTCTGGTCTCTTGTATATTAAATACATAGAGGAAATTGGATAAGAACCCCCCCCCCCCCCCCCCCCCCCCACTAATATCTATTAGATCACAAAAAGTCATGTGACCTTAAGAAATTACTTTCTACGTATTTCCAAAATTTTGAAAATGGTTTTCTCGTTTTGAAAATGACAGTTTGTAGTAATATTGTGTGCTTAAGGGTTATTCTAGTATCTATTTTATAGCCGAAGTGGCAACTCATTTTTGAGTAGACTGGTGTTAAATTCAAAATTTAAAAAATATACAGTGTCCCACTTTGCTTGGAAACAGTCCTATAAAAAAATATTGTAGCCCAATTGAAACCGCTTTTTTTTTCTAGTATGGAGTATCAAAAGTTGTATCCTATGAGAATATTAAATGTACGCCATTTTAAAGCACAAATTTCGTAGAGTGATTACAAAAAACCATGTTTTACTTCTGGTTTAGGTTTTTTTAAAATCTTATTTTCCACATGAATTCTTGCTGTCCTCCCACAATTTTTTTCCTAAAAATCGGATTATTTAAGAGAGGGAACAAACTAACGTTTATATTTTCCAAAAAATCTTTGTTGGATTCATTTTTTTCATAAAGTAGTGTACATATAGGAAGGTAATAAAATATGTTTTTTCTGTGACGGGAAAAAAGTTTAACATTTTGTCTCTCTTGACAGGTACTAAAGTATCACTTTTTATGAAATTACTTTTTTCCTTTTACCCGGGGAAAAAAGTAATTACTTTTTTCCCGCTACAACAGCTTACTAGTTTAAAAATTCAAATTCCACGTTGACCAATTTTCCGACTTTATTATATATGTTTTTCAATATATTACATTTTTTCCCGTCACAGAAAAAAATAGTGTATTATACACAGGAGAAAAGTAAGATTTTAGCTCTCGGTGTGAGTGTCTCCCTCCGCTTCGCGTCGGGAGACAAACAGACACCTCGAGCTAAAATCTATTACTTTTTTCCCTTGTATAATAAATATCTATTACATGACGTATTGTGTGAAACCGTTCTTGCCCTAATAGTTACTATAAGATCACAATACTCGTACCACTACACCGCGCGACGCACTGTCAATGAACAATGAAGAATGCTGGAGAGAGGATATGAGTTCAAACTTCGATGAAGTCTACTCTTTTTTGTTTTTTTAATTACAGTAAAAATACAATCGGTTTTATATTATTCTATTTGAAATGGATAATTTGATAATTCTTATTTGTTGATGCTACATATCAAAATGAATCAAAGTTAAGGATAAACTTTTTACAGTTAATTAGGTAGAATTGAAACGATTTGTGTTTAGACTCAAATTAAATGTCTAATTGTAATTATTTTGTAAAATAGCAGTGCAATTTATGAGCTTCAGTTATTGCACCTACTTAGTTTTTTCGGCTGTAAAACGTTTATCATTAATTTTTAATGTTTTACCCAATTAATTTAGTTAGGTAGCATTCAAAAATAATAATTATACATACATTAATAATTATATATACATTTTAAACACAAAATGTAAACCTGATTGTCTTCTTATCGTAATTAAAAAAATAGCAATAGTAGACTTCATCACGATTTGAACTTATAACCTCTCCTTCATGAAGCACAACCCCTACCTGAGCGCCACGGAGACATGTGAAAATCGACTTTACAATCAGTTATATCAACGCGAAAGTGACTTGACTATTATTAGATAATTTATTTAAAACATTATTTGTAGTGTATTTTCAATTGCAATCAAGTAATGTAAAAAATGTTATCTTTCCATTAAGGGCGACTATAAGTAATGACATTTTTCTGGGGACATAAAATAAAGCTATTTCACCTTTTACATGTTAATCTGCAATGTTCCACCTATTTTGGAATTCACTGTAAGTTCGATCACCAAAAAACTTAATCAAGAGTGCTTTACAAAAAATTCCGCATGTTTTTCCTTGCTTTGCAGTGGAGAATGCAGTAGACTCAACACAATTTTGCTGAATGCTTGCGGTACCGAACGATTACTCACGGTAACGCTCAGGTATCGCTCACACCTGTTGAATGCAACCAGAGACAGTCTGACTTTGACCATGTGATTTTTTGAAATGTTGTACGGAACTATTCTCGACAAACTTAGAAAAAAACATAACTCACTTTAATTAAGGTTTCTGTTGATCGACCCGTATAAAAAAAATAATTCCCTATATTCAATTTGTAACTCATTTCTAGTTCTAAGAGAGATAAAAGCTAAAATATTCGAAATTTTCAAAAAATTCCTTTAGCTCTGACAGTCTTTGCAGAAAAATATTAACGAAGGCAAATGAAAGTGATTTCGAGTTTTCACACAAATGCCGAGGCTGAGAATATGAATCAGAAACTAAAATTGCCTACCAAATATTAGGATGCATCTAAAAAATAAGAATCTGATTTAACCATCCTTGAAGAACAATTTAGTTTGTACGCAACATTTGCATTGCCCATCATTTGTCGAATAAAATATTACTAGTGTTACCCCAGCGCACAATGCACTGACAGACTAAGCGTTGTCTGAGCCGGCTAAATGCTAAGTCACGTGATGCATTAGTTCCATGAAGAGACGCGGCGTTGGTGTAGATGGCGCCTCAAGTAAAGCGCGTTTAGCAGACTTTCATATATATTATAAATTAAAATAATTATTATTGAAAAATCGACGTAGAATAAAAATATAAAAATGTTCCATGTTCCATCTGAGGGTAGAGATCTTTCATTGAAAAAAAAATGGTCCAGATTTGTGAAGCGGTAGCCGCTTGAGGAACCGGAGAAAAATACCCTTTGAGCTTTTATATGTGTATGTATGTATGGATTAAAATTCCTAGGAGGCGTTATGGAAAAATGCCAATTTGGGAAATTGTATGTTGTACAACGAGCATGGAATAGTACTCATTTCTTTAATAATTAACTTAAAAAAAAAAAAGAAAACCGACTTCAAATAAAAACACAAAAGTGACATAAGTTAACTAAAAAGCAAAAAATAAATGTTTTTTATACAACAGTTTAATACTTATTTGTTGTTCCGTTTAATGTAATTAAGAAATTGTTGTTTATTATATAATTATTAATTGTTTTATAATTTTTACGTCGGTGCCAAGTATAACATAAAAATTATATACCTTGCGACAATAACAAATTAGATTTGAATTTTTATGTTTTACTTGGCACCGACTTAAAAATTATAAAACAATTAATAATTATATAATAAACAACAATTTCTTAATTACATTAAACGGAACAACAAATAAGTATTAAACTGTTGTATAAAAAACATTTATTTTTTGCTTTTTAGTTAACTTATGTCACTTTTGTGTTTTTATTTGAAGTCGGTTTTCTTTTTTCTTTTTAAAAGTTAATTATTTTACAATTTTAAGTGATGGGTAGACCTAGTAAGGATGCTTCTCGAATGAGGAAACGACGGCTAGTTGAAACGAAAGATGAAATACGGAAACACTAAAAAGTCGGTTAAAAAATAGATTTTGAGGAGTATCTTCGAAGTTCAAGCTCCAATACCAATGAAATTATAAGGGAACCACCTTGGAACTATACTGAACCCAACGGAAAAAGAATCACTAAAATCGGTTCATAAACAAAAAAGTTATACCCGAACATAAATTTAAAAAAAAATAAAAAAACAAATATACAGACGAATTGAGAACCTCCTCCTTTTTTTGAAGTCGGTTAAAAATAATTCAAAACGCGTTGACATTTCTTTATAATTATGTTTGTTTATTCCGACATTATTGGCACTAATGTTTAAAAAAAGTAGGGTAACCAGGTTTGAAAAATATGCTTTTTTGAGATATTCCAAAATTTTGAAGTGAAAACATTGCAATATTTTTTAGATTTTATTTTAAATATGTGCCTGCTATATTATACGCATGCGTACAAACTCGTGTATAATTTGGTTATGTTTTTTATTAATTAAAATTGCTGTAATTATATGGACTTATCATGTGAACAGGATCATTTTAGTGCTTTAGTGCTTTAATTAGTTAAATTGCAGAGATTAAAGAAAAAAATCTTATCCAAACTTAACGTCTAGTACTGTATTTTTTTAAAGAAAAAGATAAGTTCATACGTGTCGTAAGTGAAAGATCCATTACCACAGGCTACAACCAAAAGGGGATTAGAAAGTATAAGTTGTGACACTTCCGAGGTATTAGGAAATAATGAAATCGAAACAAAGGAAAATTAAAAGTAAAATAAAAATATGTAATAAATTGAATCGTGAAATATAATAGTTACCTTGGTGAATAAGCAAGACAGTTTAAAAAAGATCCTTTCGAACAAAACGGGAAATTTTTTAAGAAACCGCTGCAGTGAAACTACTAAAACATAATGAAAAAGTAATACGAAAGGAAATAAGCAGTAAAGATATACATACATGTGGCAGTGTCCGGATTTTTAGTCTAGTATTTATTCAGTATTGACGTATGAGATAATAAATTAATAATAAATTCCCGCATAATTCTTGTAAATATATAGTTGTAGCTACTATGCAATTTTAAACGAATTATCAACGTAATTACTATAGAAACACGACTATATGTTTGACCTTGGGCGAGCTCGTTTAGTTACATATTATTTATTTGGTCAGCTACTTTATCATTTCGATTCAACCGATAACGGAGTTCATAAGCGTAGAATATGAATGGTCGCGGGTTTTAAAAGTAATACACGAAACAATTTTATAAATATGTCATTTTAATGTACCTTCTTCACCTAATACCATTTCTTCATCCATTTATCGATGATTTATTTCTGCCCCAATCTCAAGATACGACGTGCTGAACCTCTGGCCTAGCTCAATAGTAAAGTAACACTGAACGAAACGATGTATCTTAAATATTGCAGTTGTAGTGGATTTGAGTACGCCCATGGTTTTTGTTTACTTATTAAGTTTTAACGAAATTTTTTAGTGTCTTTGGACTAAAAGTTCAAAAATGTTTTATAAATCTCAACAAATTTAGAGACAATTAAAAATTAACAAAAAATCGAACACGTTTGAAATAAAAGAGTGTTAGAAGGTGAAAGTAACGTAGTTACTAACAAACTTCCAAGTACAAATTTTAGACAGATAAAACGAATTAAACGTTTCTTAAAGTTCGACGAACACACAAAAATACAAAATACAACAAAGCACAATACAATAATAAGCTGCAAGCGTAGTAGTCGAGCGTGGTCAGATATTTCTTTAAGAAAAGATATCCTAATACAAGACAGTCTGTTTTTGCTTGCAGTTCACAGGTTATTCTTGGTCCTTATCAACGGACTCGACTTTAACTTCGTTGGCGATATACGCCGCTGATGCCCTCTGGCGTATAAGTGGGGCTAGTAGAATATTATTGTATGGGGTGCGTGTTATGGGTGTAACAAGAGCCAGATAAGAAAGATTTTATGAAATAATGATAAATTAATAATGATAATGAAAAGGAAACCACAAAAAATTTAAAAAGGCTTTTTAAAAACACGAAGATTTTATAATGAAGATGAATGATAAAGATAATAGAAAAAGGAAGTCAAAAACAGTAAAAATAATATAGTTTTTTAGTTAGTTCTATTAATTGCCATTAATTCTTAAAAGCACTAGCCCGTAGGAAAAAAACTTAATTATTTTTTAAATTAAGAACTGTCAAAAAACTTCAGAAATAAGCCAAAAATCGAATCCAGCAGTCAGGAACGTTGTGTGAATTACATAAAAACAGAATAGAGCGAAACAGTTTTGGCGTGTAAACGGAACTAGGTACACACCCTTTTTATTCCACAGTTTTTAAGTTTACATTCGGGATTTTAGTATTTTTGATTAAAATTTAAAATATATCATGACTTGGTTTAAACTAACTTCGATTTCTATTTCGATAGCACCATAAATTTACTATAACAAGATTTTAATTTTAATTTAACTTGCAATGCCTACTTGTTAAAAATTGGTAACATAAATAATAATCATTTTATAACCATCTTCATTTACTAACCAACTATAAATTTGAATAATCGATTGAAATATACAGGGTGCCATTTAAAAAGATAAAGTTGACGTAATTTCCTGTTAAACCAGAATTGCTACATTAGTGCTGTACAAGGTGCGGCAACTAAAGTGTGATAAGCTGGTAAAACCAATATATAAGGCTAATCGAATGTTTTAAAAAGCCCTCATATTTTTAAGAACGTGGGGTAACTTAAAAAGTTTAAATAGGATGATCATACAGGATGTCCAGAATAACTTGCACAGCATGGGGATCTCGTCATCTGGACGAGATATAAAGACAGATAAATTAGTTGAAAGTTGCCTGATTAGGAAAGCCATATAATGGTGACTTTGTTTTTCTCAAAATACCCATGACTTACTAGATACAAGCGAAATTTCTTTAATGTAAAATATTTCGTTCGTAGTAACAACAGAAAAAGAATCATAAACGAAGAAGTTTATTGTTATTCCAAAAGTTACAAAAAGTCGCTTAATTTGTTTAGCAATAAGCGATTCAATTAAAATGTTTATTTTTTTTTTCTTTTCAAAATACACCGTTTGATATACTGAATTTTAAATTTAAAGACGATAATCATTGAAAATGTATTTCACTTCTAGTATCACAGTGCCATAAAAAGAAAAAAGGAAGAAACAGACTCTAAAATAAATGCTGCAATTTTATTTTTTTATTAATTTAAAAAAATACTCATTTGGGAAAACAGAAACAAAACAGAATTTTGAATACATTTTTTTCTTAATACAGCTTAAATAGATCTACGATTTATTCTTTTACGATTTTTTTTAAATTTTCACTATGAACGAAGATATTTTACATTAAAGAAATTCTACTTTTTTTGTTTTTCTTTTTGTTTGTATCTAGTAAGACATGGATATTTTGCGGAAAAAAATTACCATTACATTGCTACCATAATTAGACAACATTTATTTAATTTAACCGTCTTCGTATCTCTTATAGTTGCCAAGATCCCCTTGCGGTGCAAGTTATTCTGGACACCCTGTATATATTGATTTATGAATAAAATATTTTATTTTACTATAACAATATTTATTTATTAACGCCTTATACGCATTTCGACATGCTTACATATCATTGACAATGACATGTAAACATGTCGAAATACGTATAAGGTGTAAATAAATAAATATTGATTCAGTGGCAAAAGTATTGCATTCAGAAACCAATATGAACTTCATCGAAATAAAGCTAGAACTTATTAATACCCTATATCTAATTTTTAATATTAAATATCCGCATCAAAACAGGTACAGCATATTTTTTCAAATTTAAAAAAATGGATGGTACCCCTAACAATCTAATTGCAATTCTATAAATATTAATAAGCGAAGATTTATTTTTTCTTATGTAAATGTGCCTACCAAAATGAAGCAACCAAAATTAGACGATCCAAAATTTAATTAGATTGAAAAATGTATAAAATTACAGCCCCCTATTTACTAGGGGTTGTAAACGTACATTTTTCACTCTTATTAAAATTTTGCTGGCTCTAATTTTGGTTGCTTATTTTTAGCAAACACGTTTTAACTAAAAGAAATTTTTTATTATTTACAGAATCCCCCCCTATTTCTAGGGGTACTAAACGTTATTCAAAAAATTGGAGGCATCTATTTTGATGGGGATATTAAAACAAAGCACCCTATATACGTTCTATAACGAATTTTTCAGAATAATGAAAAATGCCCAACTTTAATTTCATTAGCGTAACAATTGTAGAAAAAAAGGGGGGTAGGTTTGTTTACACTCATGATATTTTAAGTAATATGAAAACTTTTATTATGATTTCGTCTTTGTGTTAAGAAATTTAATGTCTTATAATTAAAGTATACAGAGAAACTGATGTATGTGTCTACTATTTTAACACTTATATGTATATTGTGTACCCTTTTATAGACTATGTGAACGTGTTATTGCTTGAATACTGCTATAACGTTTGTCACGCTTTGTGTATTGCGTAACAATGGTAGCCACAGTGAATTACCGCTGTTCAGATTAAGTTTGCGGTGATTATCAAACTTTCCCGGCTTGTTTTATTACCCGAATTATTGTTTTAGTATGCAGTACATAATTTCTTTTAAATTGGTTGAAGCTTATACATAATACATTATAAAACAAATTATAATACAATATTACAAATTAACTTATTGTTTGAAAATTTTTAATAATTTTCTTCTACAGTGATTCAACAGCTTTTCCGTAAATTAGGAGGCGTATTTCTTGGTTTAAAAAGTGATATAAGGAAGAGTATGGTGTTGCAACTTCTACCATTTGTCTGTATAAAAAATTCATCCTAAAAGTTTGACAATCTCGAGACTCTTTATAAGATTTGCGCATAGATGACGCTCTTAAAACTTCAAATTTAAGGTATATTTCAAATTTGGCGCGGTTTGATAATTATTTCTATCACTACTTGATCATTTTTGACACCTATCCTGTATACAACACTTATTTGCTAAGGTTAGGTTAATAAGTTACTTTCGTTTTTACTTTTATTAATGAAATATGCAAGTAAGTGAAACATTTATTATTCTGCATTTTTACGTAATGTTTATAGTTTATTGTAGTTATTTTTGTGGTGGTTTTTAGTTGGAAAAAGGGTATAATGATACTAAAATCTAAATAATATTAACAACCAACAACATTGGACAAACAAGTCGCTACAATAAGCTGGTTTTATAGTGCAAAAGCAAACTGTATTCATAACAGAAGCAGTCAGTAGAATAGTAGAACTCGTTACTTACTACTACGAAATGTAAGCGTTCTTCCAGTCACTGCATAAACTTAACTTGGTACAAAGCATAATTTTAATACAAACCATTTATTTACTGATTATATAATTAGCAATTATAGGTAAGCAAAATAGGTAAATTCACCCTGGGAACAGCAAATAATGATAAATCTTTGTTTTCGCCTTTTGATAAGCCGCGCAAACAACCGTATTTTGGCATTTTTGCCTAGAATATTACCGTGTAATAAATAAATAAAAAAAACTTGTTACTGGTCAAATTGATTTTAAAATAAAATTGATATTTACAGTTGCGCCATCTGTTGATAAAATTTACAAGAAACCCTGAAATTGTCAAAGTTTGGAGATGAAAACAATTGAATAGAGTGCAAACACCAGTCTTCATTACATCACTGTTTAAAACAATAAAAATGAGCAAAGCACTTCGCCTGTACTTTCCTATACTTTACGTGTCATATTTTCAAGAATATTTTACGCGCCAATAATAACTACGATTGCACCTACCCCTACTGCTCTATCGCCTATATCAACAATTTCTATCAATCTACGTTGATCCAGTCTTACTTTTAAGCTGGCAAGTTGTAAGAATACATTCTGCAACTACCTTTTTAAAGCGGATTCTGTTGACGCCAACTATACCAAAACAGCAGTTCCCCTGAGGTGCACGTGGTACTAGGTATGAATAACCGAATTTATCAAAGCTTTATAAAAGAAAAAAAATGAACCTGAAGGACAAATTCGCTCACCAAACATTTGGTGGAAGAAAAAGCATAACCCCCCTAAATATTGCTGCACCTAAAAGTTAAATTGTTACTCATGAGCAATTAGGCTTAAACAGAAATTTTATCGTCTCCCGTTTATAAAACAGAGTTGCATGAATTTCCGATTTTCAAAAATTCATAGAATGTATCACAGACAAACTAGCGGACTGGGACCTAAACTAAAGGATAGCTCATCCCTAGCTCTATTAGCTTATAGAATCTAGAAAAACTCGTAATGCCAGTTTTCGAGCAATGAGTTTTTGAAAAAGTCAAAACTTAATTTCTTGTTCATTTTACATTTTTAGCAGTTTTAAAAGTTGTAGTAGCTTGTAACATTGTGTACCATTAGAGCATTTTCAATACCAAATTTCATTCCGATCTGATAACGCGTTTTTGAGCAAATGGGCGTTAAAACTCAAATTTTCAAAAATTTATAGAAGGCGACAGGGAGAAATTTGCGAGCTGGACTTAAACTAAATTGTAGCTCATTTTCAGCTGTATGAGCTTAGAAATTTAAAGTAAAATCGCGTGGCCAGTTTATGAGCAATATTTTTTGGAGATATCCGTAATTTTGGAATTTTTTTCACTTCATAGATTTTAATTTTTGAAAATTGTTGTAAGTAGTAACATTGTGTCTCTATAGGGATATTACGATAAAATATTTTAATACAATCTTTTAACCTGTTTTTGAGTAATAAAGCCACAAATTCAAAATTTTCAAAAAATCGCAGCGGCTGCCATTTTGAAGATAGAAAGTTTGTCAAAAAATATTCGCTTTACTCTAAAGTCTCCTATGTGATTCCGTTTTCAGATTTAGAAAATTTTTTTTCCGGAAAAAATGCTACCAAAAAACATGTCTAACTTTCGTTTCCGGTTTCGTTTTTAAAATCTTATTTTGTCGATGCATTTTTGAGATACCGTTACATCCCAAAGAACATCGAAATCGGCGTATCCATTCAGAAGATATGAGTCGTACACACATACACACATGTACCCACCGTCTTACAAACATTTTTTAAAAACACTTTTTGGGTCCCAAAACATGCATTTCCGCCAAAATCTGGGTTTCGAAAATTTTCGTGAAAACAATACTTCCCTATACTGTAAGTATAAGAAAGTGAAAACGTCCATACTAACTTAGGTTTAAAAATGCATTGTTTTTGAGATACAGAGCTTTAGAGATGTTGCAGCCAAATCACGTTTTAATTACAATCACCGCCGTAAATTGGGATATTCGATTTAAACTTTCGATGAATATGTTACTATTGATACTTTACATGTTTACTTGTTTCTGTACAGACATAAACTATATTTTGATGTATTTCTTACACTTAAATTGTTCTGAAAAGCGTGTAATATCTTACGTTAGGACATAGACTAATGGTTAGGAGATACCTCGGGCACCCATTACATTTATTACATTTACGCCCTTGTTTGATGGATTTGAACGAAAACAAATGGAAATGCAAATCATCTGTAGTCAAATATCCATACAAAATTTTAATAGAAGATCTCAATTTATAATGGGGACATTAATTACAACGTAATCCACCTTCCAATTTATAAAAGATTTTTTAGAATCATCATTATGTAAAGGAATGTGAATAAATCATAGTCCGGATTTCTAGCCTAGTATTTAGTCAGTATTTAAGTTATGGAGCAATCAATTCAAAATAAATCCTGACATAATTCCTTCAAATATATAGTTGCATATATGCAATTTTAAACAAATTATTATTTATGGGCTTAGAAGAGCAACACACCCACATTTTTGACCTTGTGGAGCTTGTTTAGATACGTATTATTCATTTGGCCAGCTGGTTTATTCTTTCGAGCCATTTGATAACGGAGTTGATTAGCGTAGAATATGAATGGTCGGGGGTTTTAAAAGTAATACACGACACAATTTTATGTAACTTTGCAAAAATATTTTTAGTGCAGAAGCTCTGGCTTCATTCAACAATAAAGTAACACTGAACGAAACGATGTATCTCAAATATTGTAGTTGTAGTTGTACGGCGCTGCAAAATCGTGCAACACGTTGCACGTATAGATTTGAGTACGCCCATTTTTTTGTTTAGTTATTGAATTTTAACGAACTTTTTTGTTGTTCTGGGGCTAAAACTCCGGTCTTTGTGAATAATAAACTCTCGATCAAATATTTTTGTATCTTTATTACATTGCTTATCAGCTTACACCATCTACGCACATTTAAAATGCCTCTTTCGTTACAGCAATAAATTATTTTAAATACATTGTATAATTTTAAATTTCGTAGGCGTCGATGAATGTGTAGGATACTCTCTATCTTAAAAGGCAAAGGCGTGCAACTAAAACACAGATTTTTCTGTATCTTCAGCTTTAAAGTGTGCTTATTCGTCAAAATTTTGAGATAGACTTCTAATCCGAATATAAGTAATGATTACCTCTTATTAAGTTTATTTTATTTACTGAAAGACAAGTCAAGAGCAGCAGTTACTGTAAATAACAGGAATCGACAGGAATGTTGACGATAAAAAAGCCCTATACTGATAATCAGCAAGAGTTATTTCTAAAAAGGACCACCGAGGAAATCTTACTTGAAATCATTTAAGAATCTTTGGGAATTACTTTTGAAATCATTGGTAATGAGCGAGACAATTTGGCGATTCTTGATTTCATGTAATAGCTTG
This sequence comes from Ctenicera cuprea, assembly GCA_958336395.1. Classification (NCBI taxonomy): domain Eukaryota; kingdom Metazoa; phylum Arthropoda; class Insecta; order Coleoptera; family Elateridae; genus Ctenicera; species Ctenicera cuprea. The sequence continues at coordinate 42,196,671 of OY284489.1, read as the reverse complement.
CAATCACTGTGGAATCATTGGAGTCACAACAACATGTGGTGGAACCATGTAAAATTACATGGAATTGCTTGAAATCAGCAGGTGTCTTGCTATTTTAGGAATAAGTCGGAATCTATCCGAAGTCACGTTCTGATTTCAAACGATTTCTTAAGTGAATAGCCCCTCGCCGCCCACATTTTGATTTTTACTTCATTGCCTACAAGAACTGTACAACAATTAATTCGGTTTCTTGAGAAATGTTTTCAGAGATGTATGGAAAAAGGAGCGTTTTACATTTTTCCATGTTTCAAGTTGTAGAGGTAAATACCAAAACCTAAAGTTTATTGCTAATGAAAAATCTGTAGAAGACAAACTGTTCTTTACTACATTTTTATATCATAATGTACTTTTGAGTAATTGCCTTAATGTTGAACTGATACAGCAGACCTGTTTTATAGAAAAATAAACAACTATACAATATCCAGAAAATCTCCTTTAAAATACTTTAAAGTTATTCAACTATTTACGTTTAAATAACGATAAGCGCAGGTAAACGGGAAACATATCAGTTTTCATTGAAATTTTCGTATAGAAAATATTTTAATTTTGGCATGCAGTGTTATTGCATGTTTCCAGTAACCCATTTCTAGAATTCTACCGTGGTAAAAATGTTACGGTAAAAACGTAAAATATTTTCCCAATTTTCATGTGAAACACGTCATTAATAAACATGACCTTTTTTCCTGTACGTTTATTTATACATATAAAGCATGTTTGCATGTTCGCACATTCCGACACACCTCAAGATGAGTTAGAAATTTAAAATTTTGGGCACTGATAGCTCTTGGTATACTATAATCAACTAGAAAACAACAAACAGCTTAAGTGTTAACTACGAGTGGATTTTTCCATACTAGATATTAATACTTGCCGTGTTTGCAAAAGTGTAAATCTGATAATTATAACGTTGTACATTTCACTGTCTGATAGATTTCTAAGAAAACGAGCTCTCATCTCATTTTCTCATTTCACCGTATGTTAGATATATAGGAAAACAATTTATATAGGCAACCCTACGATGTCGCATACCGTATAAGAATAGTAAGAACGGAACCGCCCGCCCTATGGCTGATAGATAGATAGACTAAAAATCGATATAAATGGTCTATTTAAAAAGTTATCAAAAATATGCAATATATATATTTTTAACAAGAGCTAATTGATAGGTGAAGTTAAATACACGTAACTGCCGGAAAACGTGTTGTTGAACATTTGTAAATTCTTGCTGATCCTAATAAAGTACCTTAAATAGTCCATCAAACTGATAAAAGTTTACAACGATCGACGTGTGTGTTTTTGAATAAATAATTATTAAATTTCAAATTTTTAAAAAATTCCTAGAAGGCGTTCCTGGAAATAGTAGCCTGCAATCTTTATCGGCTCAGAAAGATTTAAAAAAAATTGTAGGCGCTGTTTTCGAAAAATACTTTTTAGTAAATTTTGAAAACTTTGGAGCAGCGCCATTGCGATCTTTTTCGGATTTTCGAAATGAATTTTACTTCATCGTATACTTCCTACAAAGGGCTCTCAAACAAGTTGTAGCTGATCCCAATCAGACAACTACTTTTTGAGTAAATGGGCGTTACAGCCGAGATTTTCAAAAAGTTGTAGCGGCCGCCAAATTAGAGCTAGATAGTTCGGTAAAAAAAACTGTCGATTTGCCTTCAGTTCTCTCCGATTCCGTACTCAAATGTCTAAAATTATGTTTTGAAGTAAAAAATGCTACCAAACACGTCTAACTTCCGTTTCCGGTTTCGGATTTGTTTGAAAAGCTTAAAAAGTAAAGGTGTCACACACCCACATACCTACAGACAGACAGCTTTTAAAAATCACTTTTTTGAGTTCCTTGGTCCCCAAAACGTATTTCCGTTAAAATGTAGATTTCAAAAATGTTCATGAAATCGATACTACCCTATACCGAAGGTATGAGAAAGTAAAAATAGACGAAACAGGTCGCTGGTACCTTCCTATACGTTTTACGTTTTAAGTATTCTCGCACCAATAAATGAATAACATAGTTTTAACAAAAATTAAAACAAGTAAGAAAGAACTAAAGAATTTAAAAAAAAGTAGTAATTTGAACTTGCAGAATAGTTAGTTAGGATAACTTCAGCCAAACCGTATGCGAGTACGGTAACCTTACGGCTTAGATGTGCTTCGGATTTCGAACTGAAAATCGATATAAATAGTTTATTAAACTCAAAAATATGCAAAGAATGAAATAGTACATTATACACTAAGGGAGAGAAACGTCTTATTTTTCCTGAGGTGTAATACATCGAGGGAAAAATGGCAGTCTATCCCGAGGTGTATATACTATTTTTTCCACGATCGGGAGTAGAAACACTTAATTTCATAAATAAAAAATTATAATAAATCGAAGCGAAATTACAATATTTAGAAGCCTTTGGGATGTTTCCATGCAACGTACATTGACAACAGACATTTGTTTACAAAAATAAATAAGAAATGAAATAAAAACTCCCCTAGGGAAATTGTTGTCTTATTTCGTCCCTAGAGAGTAAATGCTTTACTTCTGTCACAATTTTGATGCCATAGAAACCGACTTCTACTCCTGGTCGTGGAAAAAATATATTTTTAACTAAACCTAATTAATAGTTGTAGTTAAAATTACGTAACTTTCGGAAAAGCGTTGTTAATACTAAAAAGTATCGTTTCTTTCCTTAATTTTTAAAATAGTTAAAAATTCTTGTTAATCATAATAAACGACTTCAAATGGTCGATTGAACTGTTTAAAGTTTAACGATTGGTGTTTACGTTTCGGAAATTCAAATGAGATCATGTACAGCCCTGATGCATCTGCTTTTCAACAAACAAAAATTAAGTTAATATGCTAAGTACTACTTTACGAGATATTACGTTATATGTGTTAAAAAACGCTTAATTTGAAAATTCGCAATTCGGCCACTTTACAAATAAAAAAGTTTGACAACGGTAAAAAAAATCGTAAATGGTTATTTGTATAGCAAATAACGTACTTAAAAAAATATGTCGGTTTGATCTATTTTATGCAGAAAAATTGGTTATGAAGGAATCGAATTTTACCGTTTTCTGAATTTACATGAAAATTTCAACAACTTTTAATTTATTTTTATATACAAATGTTACTAAAGTTTCAAATGTCAATATTTAAATTAAACATAATTGATTTTTTTGTGGTTGTAGAAAGGATATATAAATCGAAAGTAATTCAATCTTCAATAAATTATATTTTAAATCATAATATCTCTCGCTATACGTGCTGTTTGTAGGCTGAGTATATAAGCAAAGCAACAAAATACACTCGTTTAAAGTTGTGTGGCTGTGATGGCACAATTGAACATTGGTCGCTGCAATTTGCATTTTGGCAAACTAATTCCCATTATATGCTGTATTCCTGTTTCGGTATGGGCAAACGCGTGCAACCAACTTCGTCACCATTTAGGTACTGATACTGACGCACCGATGCTAGAATCTAGAAGCTTGCCGGGAGAGATGGGCGCCACTATGCACCTGTTACATGACTTCCGTTACCATTATCGCATGCAAACAAATTTTTCTTCGAAAAGCGGGGTTTTATGGTGAGAATTGCAGTTCTCTCCGTTATAGCCAATGGTGATAGGGAACTCGGGCAAGGGCAACGCTGGGTGTATTTGCTAGTAATTTGTATAAGAAGTAAGAACATGACATATATATATATAGTGACCAATCAATTATATTTTAAATCATACTATCTCTCGCTATACGTGCTGTTTGTAGGCTGAGTATATAAGCAAAGCAACAAAATACACTCGTTTAGAGTTGTGAGGCTGTGATAGCAAAATTGAACATTGGTCGCTTCAGTTTGCATTTAGGCAAACTAATTCCTATTATATGCTTTATTCTTTTTTCGGTGTGGGCAAACGCGTGCAACCACTTCGTCATCATTTAGGTACTGACGCACCGATGCTAGAATCTAGAAGCTTGCCGGGAAAGATGGCCGCGACTATGCATCCATTACATGACTTTCGTTACCACCATCGCATGCAAACAAGTTGTTTTTCGAAAAGCGGGGTTTTATGGTGAGAATTGCAGTTCTCTCCGTTATAACCAATGGTGATAGGGAACTCGGGCAAGGGCAACGCTGGGTGTATTTGCTAGTAATTCGTATGAGAAGTAAGAACATGACATAAATATAGTGACCAATCAATTATATTTTAAATCATAATATCTCTCTCTATACGTGCTGTTTGTAGGCTGAGTATATAAGCAAAGCAACAAAATACACTCGCTTAGAGTTGTGTGGCTGTGATAGCACAATTGAGCACAAGCTTGCCGGGAAAGACGGCCGCGACTATGCATCCGTTACATGAAATCCTTTACCACCATCGCATGCAAACAAGTTTTTCTTTGAAAAGCGAGGTTTTATAGTGAAAATTGCAGTTCTCTCCGTTAAAGCCAGTGGTGGTAGGGAACCCGGGCAACGCTGGGTGTATTTGCTAGTAATTTGTATGAGAAGTAAGAACACGACATACATATAGTACATATAATACGTTACAATTGCAATAGCCTACTCCAATTCTTTATTTAGTATTATGTCTATTGTTAATTTTAAAGAAAACATTGTTTACTTTTAATACGCAATCTACAAGTGAATGCGATTTTTTTAGGTTATTGGTTGTATTCACCGACAACTAGCATTATGATCGTGGCATGTGAAAAATATTATTTGTATTTTATTGTTGCTTTTATCTAGTAGTACATTTTGTTATGCGTTATGGTAGTATTGTTATGCAATAATTTGTGAAAATTATTACCTACCTACAAAATTGATACTTGAATGTTTTTAATTTTAAGGAAGCGTCTAAACATATTAGATATTACCATAGTTGTGTAATGTAGTATATTCTTGTGTCAAAGTTATTACATATGGAATTTATTCTTAAACGATTTAACTTTTAAAATGTATTTAAATAAATTAGCTGAATAATGTCGGAAGTAGTCTTCGAAATACACATTTGTTTAACTGCGTAGACCTTTTTTACTCTACCTATGAATACGTATGGAACCGTTGCACCTGCATCTGTACACTAAGTATGTACATTACTTAAAAAATTTTAAGTAAATTACTCTAGTTAGCTAATTTAGAATTTCTCTACCCTTAATTGTTAAATTGAAAATGTTGCACTAACACGTTGATTTAAATATAATAATTTAATGCAAATCGGCAAGAAGTTGTCCTATACTATAAAAAAAATTGCGTGAATTGACAATATATATTAAATTTTCTACAGGACAATTAAGGTAAATCAAAAAAGTCGATTTAAATAAGCATATTATATTTGCTGCTTGGAGAGTGATTTGCTATTAACTAGCAAATTTAGATAGCCTGATTAGCAACTCAAAATTCTATTAAAACAAAATAGGTGCTGCAACATAACATATTAGCAGTAGTAGCTAAAATAAATCTGCTAAAGGCTATCAAAAATACAGTGGCGTAACGCAAACCGTAAGCCTCCCCCGCAGACTTTTGTAACAGGCCCTCACCTCCAATTTTGTTATAAGCAAATTAAATATAAAACATATCTACGTTTGCCAGTCACATACCAGGACGATTATTAAGAAAAATTAAAAAAATTTCACCACTAGGGGGTACAAAAAGAAAGTATCCGGGTATCAGGTATGGGTACATTTTCTATATAAAAGGTACTCGGGTGCAAGTACTTAGGTACGTTTTACGAATATCGGGCACGGGTAGTTTTGAAACTAAATAATTGTTATGAAGGCAGAAACTACAAAAAACCTGCAGTTATATTTCAGACAAGATGTAGAATATTTGTTTAGATGATTTTGAAACTGCAAAATACATGCACATAATAAACTTAGTTTAAGTCAACAGAATACATGTACATAGTATTATCAACATTATGAGAAGAAACTCAAGGAAAAAAAACATTTCAGATACGTTGTATTTATTTTATTAATAATTAAACTTTAAATCTTTGTTGGCGTTGGTTTCCAAAACTACGAGAGTTCGAAAAATATCATCTAAGCCACGCCTTCGATAATATTAATTTTATACACGTCGGTACTACATTTGAAGCAACTGCATAAACTTTCAGTCAAAACAGGGAACAGGAAAGTACGTTACATGATAAATTGTTTAAATTGATACCGGGGAATCACATAACCTACCACAGCTGTCACAATGATTTGCTGACCGAAGACCAAACTCTCAAATCTCAATCTCACTAAGGCAAACCGCCCACACAACCAGTCGGTGGTGGTTTGTCTGTCGATCACTTTTTCGCCAAGTACCCGAAATTTCACAAGTATTCGGGTACTGTTTATAATACCCATTTACTGTTCATAATACCCGGGTATCGTTCATAACACCCAGGAACCGGAAAATTGTACTCTAGTAAAAATACTTTAACAATTATGCTCCGAGTACGGGTAATGGGTAAAAATGTTAGAAAATTACCTTTTAGTATTTTCTACTTTACTTTTGCTTTCATATGCAGAAACAGTAATAAAACTGTTATCTTTTAGAAGTTTTTTGTCTTTTCTTTTCTGAGAGCCCGTAATTGCTCTGGATCCCTAAAAGGCTTCCCCCTCCCCCCACGGGGCAAGTATACTTGCTCTGCCATTAAATTGGAGTTGGTAGTGCTGCTAATAAATTTGCTATGACTATATTGCTTAATTGTTTTTTGTTGGCATATCGTACCAAGTTATCTCTTTCGGTGTATTGTCGATTAGTGGGGGCTAAGAAACTGTACACCACTTCTAAAAAAATGAGCAAAACACTTCGCCTGGAATTTCCTATACTTTAGATTGTTAATTTTCATATTATCACAAAAGTACTTTTGTGTAAACGTTTAATTCGCCGACGGTGACTATAGATCCCACTATTCCTACCAGTTTAGCTGGAGAGAACGACACAACGGGGACATAATAGTCGCGGTCTCGTCAGTCGCATACAGTACTGTAGCTATTTAAATTTATTTAAGAAACAAACAAAATAGTTTTAAAATTATTATCAATATGTTAGCTAAATGGGCCACAATTGGCAACTGACATTTACCGTGTATGTTCGTAAAACAATAATAATAAATATTAAAAATAATTAACAATGTTGTTTAAAAATGTTAAATAGGAACAACAGCGGTAAAATAATAAACTGCGCAACTATGATGATAACTCCACAATTTGCAAACTAATCGTCAACATGACGTGTTTGTTTCAAAGGCGGCTGCGTTTAAGTTTTTATTTGATCGTTCACTATATTTTTTTTACTAGAGCTAATCGATATACGTAGTTAAAATCGCGTAATTTCTGCAATTTTCTTTTAACTTTTTTAATTGTTTCATATTATTTCTTTTTCTAATAAGCTACTTGAATAAGGCTATTGAGCTGTAAAGTTTATAACGATTGCCGTTTGCGTTTTTGAATAAATCATTAATCAATTTTATTTTTTTCACAATTATCTGCAGAACGTCAGGGTAAAATTTTTGGAGATTATTAAAAACAGATTTGTAGTTCATTGCAAGCTCCATCAGCTCACACAGTTATGAAAAAATGGTGTTGACAGTTTTGGAGGAATACATTTTTAAAAATTTCCACAATTTTGAGAACCTCTCATTTTCGCCATTATTATATGTCCAAAAATATTTTGATATCATATGGTTAAACTAATTAAGGGCTATTAAATGATGTGATAGTTTTTATCGTTAGATATTTTTTATTTGAGTATTCAAAGGCATTGAAATCAACATTTTCAAACATTTGCAGCGGTCTTCGTTTTCAAAGTACAACATTGGAAAACGTTGTATTCAAAATTTCAAAAAAATATAAAAATGGATACCAAGAAAACATGTTTAGGTTTCGTTTTTTGTTTCTGTTTAAAAAAGCTACAAACAACTACCTGCAATTAAAAAACTGCAATATACCAAATTATAAAAAATTGATCAAGGGGTTTCGGAGCTATAGAGAAACCAACTCACCCATCCGTCTACAGTATTAGTACGAGGAGGCTATCACAGCACTCCTCAATATTAATGTGGCGGCACCTAGCGTAATCCGTATTCGCCAAGCCGCCGTTCTTCAGGTTGATTGATTTACGCTCAATCAACGAGCTTGTCCAAGTTAACGACGGTTTATCGAGAACAAGCTTACTAGTCATGATATCAAGCTGCATGCCATAAGTCCCCACTGGTGGTGGAATTTACCTAAATCTTTATTGATTTTGTAGATCGGTGCTCGACCTGAAACGCAACCTACCCGTCGCGTCGAGCCGCATCAAGATGACCCTAGCCTGCACAGTCTTACCACTTCGGCCACGAGTGCTACATCGTGACTAAGACGGGGAGCTGCTATTTCACCGAGGGCTCGGACTTCGTTCACGTGGCACCAGATAATAAAGTCACTGGTTGGATTTTTGGGAACAACCGAAGCTGCTCCTAGGATTTGGGCTATCTACAGTACCCACATTGCACCACCTAGATAGGTCGGTAGCCGGTCTGATCATAGACACCCACAGACAGACATTTTTTAAAAACTACTTTTTTGTGTTAATTGGACCCCAAATTGTGTATTTCTCTTAAAATCTGAGATTCAAAACTTCGCATGAAATCATATTTATTGTAAATAAAACAATTCTTAATTTCAACCTGTTGAAGTTAAGAATTATTTATTTACAATAAATTAAAATGAACTTAAACGAAGTAAAGTTCGAACTCATAAATAACTATCCATACTTCTAATAGAATAGCGCTTACAGCATTGCAAAAAGAATTTTGAGAAAGATAGGGCGAAGTGGCGAGCCACCCCGTTTTTTGCGATTTAATAAAATTAACATAATTATAACATTTTTAAGTTTGGTAAAGCGGAAAGAAAAGTAACATGCTAGTTTTTTGCGAGGAAGGACGAAGCCCACAATGTGAATTACTAGATATAATTTTACCTACGATAAGTTGAAATGTTTTAAATTGTTTTCGCTTGTATCTTAAACTATACCCATAAATAAAGTATTAATTATGCGCTCAAACATTCTTGGATATGCAGTATTTTCATGAAATAATTACTTGTTACGTAAAGTTAGAAAAACATGAATTTTAATATATTTATTCAATTTTGAAACCAACATGAATCACGACATATAGCCTGTAATTATGAACAATGTGAAAAATTATTGTTTGGTGAATTTTAAAAGTTGCATTTTAAATTGTTAACACCAGCTGTACGACTCTGGGTTTTCTGCCTCACAAATAAAGTTTATTGTTTGAATGAAAATGTATTCTACTCCTCGTCCCTTATGGGAATTCTGACCATTGAGTTAGCCTACATGAAGGTTAAAATATTTCATTTTCAATTTAAAATAGTTTTCATAATATTTCGATGTGGTTTTTCCTGTTTTTTGGTAATAACTTTTATATTATATTAGACTTGTTATTTTGAGTTCTCTTAATTGTAAATATGAAGTTATTCTGAAGATGAAACGATGTCATTTTGAAATATGGCAATAGCATTTTCTTCAATATGCTTTTACAATTCAATTACATATTCTGGGACAGAATTCATGTTTCATTTACAATTTAAATTTATATCTATTTTCTATCTATTTAATCCATAACTGTCTCACCATAACACGGCGACTGGCTCTTACATCTGGACACAGTTTATTTATTTTTTTAAACCAATGTTTGTGACGGCACGGCACATGACTCAACCTACAAATTGATCGGAGCTGTTTAGGTATTGAATTTTATTAACTTCCACTTCTAACCGGAACAGAATATTAATGGTTCCTATGAAATAACGGCTGGCTGTCTGTCTGATTCTATTACTAATACTAAGCGGGTCATTAAACAGGTAAAATTTGACAAATAGATATTCTCCATGTACATTAAAAACGATTCTTGCTCATACACTTATAAAATAAATACAGCCATCTCGGGTTTACGCGCATATATAAGATGGAAGTTAAGATCATGAAATTCATAAACATAAACCACACTTTATCGTCTCAAATATTTTGTAATCTAGCTACAATAACAAAATGGTCACATTTACGATTACTAAAATTACAAAAATCGTGAGTCAATTTAGAAAACTAGCTAAACCCGTGGACTACGTACCACGCGTTTCTCTTAAAAAATGATAGTTGATTAATTAATCAGTCAAAATCAAAAGATAATCTAGCCGTTGATATTTCAACAATTCCCAATCTTCCAAAATTAATAAGGCCAGAAAAATTCAGGAAAAGACTAAAATTCAGATAAATTCTTAAAATGAATATGGTAGGCCGTAGTAACGATAAAGTATTTTATCTTAAATCTTTATTTCTAGATCCTGTAGCTAACTTATGGAACGCCGTTTTACTTTTTAGTGGAAGCGTATTTCAATAAAATAAAATTATATACTGACATATTTTAAAAGATACTATTAATTTATTATAAATATTTTAAAGAATTACAGGTTTGTACTGTAACTATATTTGAATAAAATTATCTAAGATATTTTTAATGTATTAAAACTATCTCTGATGATTACCTATTTAAAAGTATCTTATAAATATCTTAAAATAAACGCAATTTAAATTTAAATTATCTTAGATATTCAAAAATTATTCTATTTAAAAATATCTTAGTTATTTTAAATTTAAATTATAATACAAATTTAATTTTAGATATCTAAGATATTTTAAAATCGATGAATTGTCGAATATCTAAGATATTTGAAAATTACCGCTATATAAGGCTTGTACTACCGCTAGTAAAAAACTATGTTTGGCAACGTTGCGACTTGCGTAGTTTTTTATAACATCATTTAATAATGCATGTTACCCCGCGCAAACAGGGCGAGTAAGTAATAGAGAATAAAATAATAATATATATGTTTTGTGACTGCACCAACAATTTACAACGATCTTGTTTTGCAGGTTATGTGCAGTAGCCTTGTGTAAACTTAAACAAACATTCGTTTGAGTCAAGTCGCCAGCTGTTTACTCTTGCCAAATTTAAGATTGAAACTTAGTGGTCATACAACCTTTATAGACGGCTTAGATATTAGATATCTATTAATTATTTTTTAATGCTTTAAAATATCTAGGATATTTTAAAGTAGACCAATATTCAAATATCTAAGATATAATTAGAAACATAAAGAAATAATTGTTGAATATTTAATATCTATTATTCAAGCATCTAAGATATAAAAAATTTAAAATATCGATAAGATAAATAGTGCTGAATAGTTCGAACTATCCTAAACACATTTTATATTATTTGTTAAATCCTATACATATTTTTAAAACATTAAAAATTTACAATGGTTTTTGAAGTAAAATATAATATCTAAGATATTTGTAATGCAATCGACAGAAACAAATTAATTGTAAACGTTTAAGAAATTTCAAAGACAATGAACTACTTCTTGACTAATTTTATTACCCACAACACATTTTAAGGATATTTTTAAATAAGTAATTTACAAATTTCTTATAGATATTATTTTTTATTAAAAATAACTAAACAACTGTTGAAATAAAAAAAATCTAAGATATTGTTAATATGTTTATTTAAAAAACTCCGAATGAATGTTTTAAACAAACAAAATATCTTAAAAATATTTTAAATTTAAGTACCATAATAAACACACGCGACTATTAAATTACAACACGAGGGTGTTCTAAAATAATTTTAAATTATCTCAAAGATATTTCGAAATAGCCGATTTAAAAATATAGTTATGAATATCGAAGATAGTTTGGAATAATTACAAATATCTAAGATATTTTAAAATAAATACAAATATCTACGAAATATTTAAAATTATTGCTTTTATTTCGCAAAAATCGCTGTCAATAAAAAGTAAAATGGCGTTTCATACTACCCGGAGTAAGAAATTTATAAAATCAGAAATAGAGAAATGTTAAAGTTTGAAGTTTTTACAGAACACTCCCTTAAACAAGGTGAGTTGTAAGATATCAACTGTTACTTTTCTGATATCCTAGATATTTTGGATAATTTAGAAAAACTGGACAAAAGTTTATTAGGTAATATTTTATAAAAGCTTTTTCAGAAAATATACTAAAGTACTAAAGTGTATGAAATATAAACTATTTTACTGCAATGTTTTCAATTATTATGCATGAAACGAAATGAAGGTTGCATTTAAACTACTTTAACTATCACTACTCGATAATTTTCTTTTGTGTATATTTTTTAATTTCTAATTTCGTTTAGCAAATCTAGTCAATATTGTCACACTTATTTACACTAATGCATGCTAATTAGGAACCGTGAATGCAGTTCATGTTTTTGTATGAGGGCAAAGTTTATAGCCCTTGAATGCAATTCGTGCTGCACATTTTAAGTAAAGAAACTAACAGCGAAGGTAATTTAATTACAGTAACTTCTTTCGTTTAAATTGGATTTACATGAAAAACTTTAATGTTATGTGCAATGAAATTCAATTTACGAGTATTGTTCGAAATGTACGTGGCCTAACACAGAGATGGCGCTAATTCGGCGGAATTTGCATTACCATTTTTCAGAACCGTCCTTTATTAGGTTAAATATGACAGTATAGAGCGATCTGTCAATTAGTTTGTGTTTGACAGTGCGCCAAAGTGACCGTCTCGGGTGATTTCGTAAATAATGAAAAAAACTGAGTTGCGAGCAGTGCTAAAATACTGTCATTTGAAAGGTTTAACACCAACCGAAATCAAAGCAGAGTTGGATTCTACATTTTTTAAGTCCGCTCCTTCGTTTTCAATGGTTAAAAACTGGGTTGCCGAGTTTAAGCGTGGTCGTGTGAGCACAAAGGACGAACCCCGCAGTGGACGCCCAAAAACGGCTACTACCCCTGATATGATTGAAAAAGTCCTCCGTATCGTATTGGATGACCGTCGAATAAAGTGCGCGAGATAGCAGACATAGTGGGCATCTCAAATGACAGTGTGCACGGAATTATAACTGAAGAATTGGAAATGAAAAAATACTTAGCGCGTTGGGTGCCGCGTTTGCTCAAGAGCCGGAGCAAAAACTGAATACTTTGATTGTGTCTCGCGACCTATTGGCACGTTTTCGCCGCAATCCGAAGGACATTTTGCGCCGTTTCATAACCGTCAATGAAACCTGGGTCCACCATTACACTCCCGAAACCAAGGAACAGTCCAAACAATGGACACACAAATGTTCTCCGCCACCGCAGAAGGCGAAAACGGTTTTGTCAGCAGGAAAGCTTATGGCATAGATAAGGTTAACACTACAGATATACGACCCCTTATACAATATGTCCGCTCATATTTGAAGACGAAATTAGCGTTAGTTTGGCTGCAACGCACCAGACCAATTTTAGGGCGCTGCTATCGCCATTCGTTTATTACGGTTGAAATGTGTTGGAAGCTGTTTTATCGGGAATTTGAGTGCATCTGTCACAGATAACGTTAAAAACTTAACCTTATTTGGGATCTGGTTGAAGCGTGTATTTTATATTTTCCTTGTGTTTACTGAAATTTGATATTTCAGAAAAAGTAAATTATTGTTGAACTTTTGTTTGTTTCTTCTAAGGTTCTTGAAGACGTAATGTGTATACCTACGTTCACATTTCACCAAAAGCTAGCTCCTTCTAATGTGCATTCTGCAAGGTTAGGGTTACCTTATTAGTTCTTACAGATTGTAGTTTAAGTGCCTGAGCTGAAGACCATAGGTAAAGGTTTTTAAAGCTTCGCCACATGAGGGTGACTTCAAAATGATGCTATACCTAGATATTTACCTTATAAATTATATTGGTTATATTTTAAAACTGTAATATGTAATGTTTCCAGGGGTATAACATAAAATAAATTGTAATTTAAATATATTTTGAGGTTACAATTCTACTGATTTTATTATTAATACACTAGATTCCAGAACTGTATCATACGTCTTTGTAGTCTTATTTACTTGGAGTCTGTCACGAATGTCATGAATATAATTTAAGTAGAATTGGCTTCAATATTAATTATTTACAAAAAATTGCGATTTGACAATTAAACATCTCAAATGAAATCGTTAAACATGGCAGATGGCTGTCTAACTTTTGGTTTGAATATGTGCTAAGTAGTCTGCTCAATCACAGTCATCTGTGACTTAATTATTTGTGAGAGTACAAATTGTCATCGTAGCGCCATCTTTTTGCAGATTATTAATCATATAAAACAAGCTGCCTCATTTGGCGAAAGAAAAAGTGCTTTTCCATAAAGACAACGCACTTGTACACACGTCTGCATTCGCCATGGCTAAAATTCATGAATTGGGATTCGAATTAGTGCCTCATTCGCCCTATTCGCCAGATTTGGCTCCCAGTGATTTTTATCTATTTCCAAACCTGAAAAAATGGCTCGGCGGTAAAAGATTTTCATTGAATTCCGAGGTTATCGCTGCTGTAAATAGCTATTTTGACGACTTGGGTTCATCGACCTACAAAGACGGCATTGCTGCTTTGGAGCATCGTTGGAATGTGCATTGAGCAAGCAGAAGACAATATTGAAAAATAAAATAGTTTTATGCCCAAAAAAATTGGGTTTAAATTGTTAGGACACGTACATTTCGAACGATCCTCGTAACTTACGAACATCAACTTACTCGTACTAAGTCGAGTTATCAATGCACGACAAGAGTTAAGAAGGCGACTGATTTTGCTCAACATCTCTGGTTAATTGTGAAATAAAAGTAAAATTTAACACAAACATGATCGGTGTAAAATTTTGATCTTATTAAAACAAAATGACCTTAAAAACGTATAAAATAATAAAAACATATACACATAGAATCTGTAATTAATATGCTAAATCGCATCCCTATTAATTTATTTTGCATGATGTTCTAACATACTTCAGTTAACAAACGATTTCCTGTATGGGCAAACTAAGTATAATTATTGAAATGTAAGTGCTACTTGGCAATCTCGTTTAATGTTCTAGTAAGTCCTTTTCCCAATAATTAAAAATAGATTTTTATGTATAATGTCTTTTATTACAGTTTGGTATGCAATGTTCAGCAGAATAACCCTGAAATCTGAATATTATGCATTTTTAATTTTCACAAGGTTAATTTCTATTTACCGAAAGATAATTTTTAAAATGCATGCAAATTATTAATTTTACGCTTTTAATAAACCCGCAAATTAAATTTTCACAATTATAATCTTTTTTTAATAATCATTTTACAGCCATAAAATTAATTGGCACACGTTGCAATATGAAACTCGAATATTGCTGTAACATAGCAACTACTAACGAAAACTAATGTTTGTTTTGTGGAAAATATAAATATGCAGCTTGCGTACACGTTTAAGTTAGACACAGAGCTTGAGAATATTTTTTTTGAAAATTTCAACTTACGTTGTAATTTTAGCACTTAATGAAATTTCTATAGAAAATTAAATGCTATATATTTAATAACACAAACAAATATTTGTTCAAGGAATAATCGGCCTTTGTTAACTGGATGATTAGCATCATTCTGTCTACTGTTTACCTATAATTAAAAACATATTTAAAATGTAATTTGTAGTAAAATCTACTGATAATATCAGAAAGCAGGCGTTACATACTGCACACGCTTTTTCTTGATTTTCGAAAGGTTAATAAATTATTTCTGATACGATAGCGTTAATGAAAGCATATCAAACAAAATTATGCATAACAGTAGATAAGAAAAACGTTTTACGTTTTAAATAAAATTACTGGTAATTGTTAAAAAAGTGACTTTAAAATGCAAAAGTTACACAAAATCAGTTCCGCTTTATTAAACGTATTATTCGGTTTTTCAGCAATACTTTCATTTAATACCAAAACTGCATTGATTTTACTTCTAATGCTTCTTGTATACAAAAGTGTTTAGGCTAAGAAATAACCATTCCACTTACTTAAATTTTCAATACAATTTTTCATTTAAAATTTTAATAAGAAATTTGTTATCTTTTTTAACCACAAATTTAAACACATTATAAATGTAAGTTTGATTCCTTAAATTATTTACATAAAAATATATATTCATTATTAAACTATACTTACATTTTGAAATTGTTAATTTCCATCCCGACAGCATTGCAAGTTTTATACCGAAAATAATTAAACACAGTAACTTTAAACAATTATGTTTTCCGTTGGTAATTAATTACCGCCTTTTTGAACTTATATTTTTTATTGCAATTAATCGTGAGATATTAAAACAGAATTGTCAGTAATTTCACCAAGTGTCAAAAAGTATGTGTTAATACGAAGAGAAGCCGCGATACTGCGGTAAATAATTTTCGCTGGCTGTTTTTAAAAACAAATACCTCGGTCAGGTGTTCACTCGTAGTTGTCCCACCAGTGCACGCATTAACGTAATCGTGATATAGAACAAACGGCAGAAAATCCTCGAAAAGCTTAAATCACAATCCCTGACAATTAGAAGAATTAAGGCAAAACAATTTTAATGCGGAACAAGTAAACAAAAAAATTCTCATTACGCTTATTCATGCGTTACGGTCACTGTATATTTCGATTTCATTGTACAAAACTAAATACTTTTAGTTGTGCGTAGTCGTCACTCAGGGTTATGAACATAATATACCGTAAAACTGAGTATTTGCTAGGATATTTTTATTATTGAAAAATGAATATTTCTAATTAGTTCAGGAACACAATATGTTTCGTGAGTGTTATAAACTTATAAATTATGTGAAGCTCATTTAACGATGGCCTGTTATTATGTTACCGCGTAACTGCCGTCACGCTATAAAAATATCTTTCAAAATTGGAAACTGAAATTGAAAAATTTAAAATGAGTCAATCCGATACTTAAAAAAATAAAACTTTTAAAATATTTTGTAGATCTTAAATCTCTTGTCAGTGCAGTGGCGCGTTTATATCTGTTGAGGCCAAATGGCGCTTTGGAATTTTGGGACCCCCAGCCTTAATCATAATGGGTCATTGTGGGTTAAGTGGAAGAACATGGTGAGAATTTAATTCTTCCAATGAATTTCGCCCTTGGGGCCATAAAATATAACTATTTATTGTATTTTGTAATTGACCCCAATAAAGTCATTTATTATTTATTATTATTATTATAATTGTTTTTATGTTGAATTAAAAAATTTAATAAATAATCGTCTAATTTCATATAATTTATATATTCTAATCTACAATTTACAAACGCGTTTTTCTACACTTTAATTTTGCAAATTTATCAATCTCTTTGTTAAAATCACTGTCACACTGACTGCATCGTGCAGCTATTATCATAGTTGCACGGTTTATTATTTTCCCGCAATTGAGTCTGCACAGTGTTTTTCGAGAATGCGACTTGGATGCATGGGCCTATCTATTAAAGACCTCGATGAGTCAATATTAATTTATGTATTGCATGTTTAAATAAATCGGGTTTTACCATACTACATTACACAAAATTTTATAGTAGTGCGGGTGCCCCAAAATCCTGCAGCAGGATCATAATTCATAAGAGCCGTTTCACACGAGCCACTTTTCGTGGCGCTACTGTGGCGCTACTTTTGGAGAGTAATGCATTTAAATGATAGTTTCCACACTATAGACGCGCCACCAATATGCAGCGCGTTTGTGGCAATTGAGTAGCCGGTCTCCCTTAAAATCGCGCCACAAATTGCGTCGCTACAATCGGCAGTACCCGTAATCATATTAACAGCTTCACACGAGCTTCACACATGGGCTTTAGTCGCGCTTGAGTTATCAAAGTTAACAGAGGTTTTGGTGCAACGACGTTGAAAACTTTGAAAATATTTCGCATTTTTATAGAATGTACTAAGTATGGAGGAGTTTGATATAGAACGTTAAAAAACTTGAGTTCGTTTTGTTTTAAATATCGAAAGGATATATAAAATTGTCCTTTCAATAATCTATCACCTACATATGGATGCACCCAGTACTTTCTTTTTTCCGATGTTTCTTTCTACGGCGTAATAATAAAAGTGCTAAAAGCACTTCTTCCGCCACTCTAGACATCTTCCTTCTGTGGCGCGCTCACGGCTACTAAATTCAAAATCGTTCACACGCGCAAACGCCACAGTAGCGCTACAGTAGCGCCACGAAAAGTGGCTCGTGTGAAACGGCTCTAATACTGCGTTAGTGCTGCACTGAACCGGATGATTCAGCCACGCCAAAGCCGCCGAATCCGCACCTGCCGTTGGCCCCGGCCTTCCGCAGTAACTGACCAAGGTTAGAATTCAAAACTTTTCTGTTTTTTTTAATGAGCAAAAAACATGATTTTTTTTCATGTTGGTGGAGATGCTTTGGAATTAAAGAACATTACAGACCAAAAAGTAAATATATCACACAGGAGGGGAACATTGCTCCCTAAATATTTCCGAACCTAAAATTTGAAGCCAGTTAGGCAATATTTTTATAAAATTTTCCAAAATTTCGAACATGTTTCACTTCACAGATTTCCTGTTTTCAAGAATTTTCATACATAGTAACATTGTGTCCCCCTAGGGATGTGGGGTCAAAAAAATCTAAATAGGGTTGGATACAAAAAAAAATGGACGAAACAGGTCGCTGGTGCTTTCCTATACTTTTTACGTTTTAAACATTCTCGAGTCAAGAAGTGGAAATTTGCATCTAATCTAGCCGGTATAAGCCCGCCGTAGACTCAAGACGTTGGTTACTTACGGGCTGCGCCCGCTCCTGCAACGCGACGTGAAAGGCGCTAAGATATTTAACGCGCTCACGGAAATATTTATAACAGCTTTATTTCTACAGTTATTAAAAATTTGCAAAGAATGAAAGATATTCATTCTTATTAAAACTAATTGATAGGCGTAGTTAAAATTACGTACCTGCCGGAAAACATGTTGTTGATATTGAAAAGTATCGGGTTTTCCCTAATTTTCAAAATAGTTGAAAATTCTCACTGATTCTAATAAAGTACTTTAAATAGCCTATCGAACTGATAAAAAATTATAACGATCGGCGTTTGCGTTTAGGAATAAATAATTAATCAATTTCAGAATTTTCAAAAATTTCTATAGGGCATCAAAGTGAAACTTCGGAAATTAATAGAGAACAAATTTTGTAGTTCATTACAAGCTCTATCGGCTCAGAACGTTTAAACAAATGGTGAACCGCTAGTATATTTACAATTTTTATTTTTCTAAAAATATTTTTACATCACTTCATTATACTTATTAACGGCTATCCAATAATATGATAATTTATATTCATTGGATATTTTGTTATTGAGTAATCGGGCATTAAAGTTAAAATATTCAAAATTTCGTAGCAGCCTTTATTTTGAAGATACAGCATTTGGAGTTCAAACATTTGATTTGCCTTTAGATGCACTACAACGCTATGTATTCAAACTTTCTAAAAAGTGTTTAGAACAAAATCTATACAAAAAAAAACTGGTCTAATTTCCTTTTCCGGTTCCGGTTCTGATTAACAACCTTACAAAAAACCACCTGCAACTGAAAAACTTCCACACACCAAATCTTATTGAAATCGGTCAAGGGGTTCCGGAGATATAGAGGAACGAACGCACCCACCCATCCACGGACAAACATTTTTTAAAAACCACTTTTGTGTGTCCTTGGAACCTAAAACGCGTATTTCCGTTAAAATCTGAAATTCTAAAATTTTCTTGAAATAAGTTTCCTTACTTCAGTAGAAGTATGGGAAAGTAAAAAGTGTCCTAACTTTGTTCGTAAAATGTTTTCGTCGAATAAGGAGGTTTGTCATAAATCCTCATATCTGACACTATTACAACCTAAAATAAATAGACAAGCGATTAACATAAGACAGAAATATTACTGTAATTAGAAATGATTTAGTCCCATGGTAAAGCTTATGCCGGCCGTTCTAACAACCCGTTGTTGAATAATAATGCGTTAATGTCAAAAGTTAAAAAAAAAATGGTCGCATTGTGCAAAGTAAGAAAAAAAGGGTTAGATTTGCTTTAAGGTCTTCTATATACTTCCTTTTCAGATTTAAGAAATTTAGTTTTCGTAAAAACTGCTACCAAAATACCAAAAAACATGTCTAACTACTACTTCTTTTTGCGTAATTTTTTAAGAGCCTAGTTTGTCTATAAATTTTCGGTATGTCTCTGAATATGTATGGATAGGTGGTGTATGACCCCCCCCCCCCACACACGCAAACTTGCGGGCACACACACAAACAGACATTTTAAAACAACTTGGGCTCCTGGAGGTCCGAAACGTGAATTTTTGTCAAAATATCAAAATCGATGATTTATGACCACAATACATTAATTGGAAGTATGGGAAAACAAAAATATAAAAAATTAGGCGAAACAAGTCGCTGGTATTTTCCCATACTTTTTGATTTTTAAATATTCTCGCGCCCATAATTGACTGAATAACATTGCTTTAACAAAAATTAAAGCAATAAAAAAACTGTTAAAGAATTAAAAAAGGTAACGCCCCAGCGGTGATTTAAACTTGCGACAGCCTACAGTACAATTTAGGACATCAGTATAAATCACAAAGTTGAAAAAAATTGTACGGGCACTTTTTGTGTAATAATTATTGGAAAATGTCTAAAATTTTGAGAAACTATCATTTAACAATTTTCATATTTCCAAAAATATTTTTAAATCATTTCATTATACCTATTAACGGTTATTAAATAATATCTCAATTTGTATTGGTTGAATATTTTGTTTTTTCAATATTTCCTAAAAATCTTTTAAGAAGTCAATACAAAAAAATCTGTTTCCGGTTTTGGTTAAGAACCTTACAAAGAACTACATATAACTAAAAACCTTCGACATACCAAATCGGCCAACGAGTTCCGGAGGTATAATAGGAAAACTAACGCACGGATTCGCCCACGCACACACACACGCGCCCACCCACAGACAGACATTTTTGTATAAATATTTTTTGGGGTTCATAGGAACCCAAAACGTGTGTTTCCGTTAAAATCTAAAATTTGAAAATTTGCATAACTTTCCATACTTTATGCACACAAAACTAAGGTATGTAAATTCGATAGACCCTAGAAAATAAAAAAACTATCTTAACTTTTTGGTACATAGAGTAATTTAATTATGTTTGATAAATGTTCTTCTGTTTTAGGTTATAGATGCAATTAAACAACATAACAACTTCGTGAAAATTAAGCTTCTAAAATGTTAGTTCATAAATAAAATAAATAATAACCTGGTCAGGTGTTTATTAATCTTAGCTTTTTAAATTAAATTTTGTGTCAGAAATTACAGAACAAAAACCGATTTTATAACAACCCGAAATCTATTAATATTTAAATAATTTTGTTATGCTTTTTCCGATATTATCAAGAAAACTGTGTAAGATCAGTAATTCTGATATTGAAATAGTTTAAATAATCGAGTGTTATTAATTTATTATTTATTAACTCATCATAAAGTCTAAAAAGTTATCTACGTTTGAGCATGATTTACCTCATAATGTGTTGTATATTTTACTTTACTGCTAATACATAATTCACTTAACTTCAGACAATTCAAGACCATGAATAACCACGAGGTTGCACGAGTACATTATTTGTAGAACAGTAGAGGTTACTTCTTATACTAGTTTAAAAAAAGTCGCTATATAAATCGTTCTTATGTAATTGAATACAAAATTTATTACTTGTACAATAATTGACAGGTTTGTCATAATTTAATAGTTTGTTTTATTGTAAAAACATGATATTCGTATCGTAATTAAATAGAAAATGTCTATTAAAAGCATTTTAAATCGCATTGTAGTGATTACCTGACCAAATATTAACAAACTATGCGTTGCTTTTACTGCTTTTTATTAATCTTTTTGAATAACAATAATACATTTTACACAAACCACAGTAAACGAATAAAGGAATTCCATTTTACTTTCACGTAAAGTTGGGCACTTTTTTCGAAAACGAAAGTGAAATGACAAAATTTAATACTATTTTTCAATTCATTCTAATAATGTTACAAAGTAGTTTTGGTTTTAAGTACATTTAAGCAGTTTTTCTATTGCACATGAATTATGAATTAATAGAATTTTTTTTTATTTCTATGAGTTGCTTCTGCTTTATCTTCTAATGTCCTAGAAATAGTATATTTTATTCACAACCCGTAAATGAATATTTAGATGATTAACTGCGGAATTCAAAATATATATAAATAATACTATGCCAAAGGTTTTGCCATAAATTTCACAAAACGCGATGTTTAATAATGTTAAGGAAAATAAAATTAAGGCTAGGCTTGTGTTACAATAAACCGTTGCAAATATTGAATTTGTAGAAATTGAATTAATGAGCTTCTGACAAAAACATTCAGAATTCACTAACTTTTTACATTAAAACATAAAAATTATTCAAATAATAAACTTTAATATTCTGCTAATAGAAAACCTACACAAAAAACATTACAATACCACACGATTCTTGCCATCATAAAACACATAAATTAGCAGCATACAGGTCTATGATACATAAGGCTTTAACGGTTCCTTTAGGTAACATTAGTTATAATAGAGGCATTTCGAATATTAAACAAATTGTATACAATAATGGTAATAATATTTATTGATACACTAATTAAAGAGTAAAATTATAGATTAACTATTCAGAAAATTTATTCAACTACTTCATGAGATAAATTTTAGAAATATCAGACAAAAATGCTAAAATTATAGTGGCTTTGCCTTTTTACTTTCCCCTACTTCTACTGAAGTAAGGAAAGTTGTAAACTCATGCAGATTTTTGAATTTTAGATTTTAACGGAAATACACGTTTTGGGGTCCAAGGAACCCAAAAAAGTGGTTCTAAAAAAGTCTGTCGTCGTTTCGCTATATCTCCGGCTACCCTAGGCCGATTTTTTTTTAATTTGGTATGTGCAAGTCGTTTTGTTGCAGGTTGTTCTTTGAAAGTTTGTTAACCGAAATCGGAAACGAAAAATAGACATGTTTTTCGGTATACACTTTTTAGTAAACTTTTTTTGAAATTTTGAAAATTGCGTTGTAGTGCATCTAAAGGCAAAGTGATTTTTTCCGAATGCTGAATCAAACTAAGGCCACTACGAATTTTTGACTTTAATGCCCGATTACTCAAAAACAAAATATTTAATTAATACAAAGTTTTCGTTAATTTAATAGCACTTAATAAATATAGTGAAGTATTTTCTAAAATTTAAAAATTGTAAAAATGTGAACATCTCAAAATTTGGGAGACTTTCAAACATTATTCATCAATAACTACCATATTTGTAAAATTTTCTATGCCGATAGAGCTTGCAATGAGCTACACATTTTCTTTTCATATTTTTGATTTCGCTGCTACTATGTTTACAGTTACGGTACGAGTCCTATTGCACAGACTGTCGCAAGATAAAATTCCCGCTGGGGCGGTACTTTATTTTAAATCTTTTTTCTTTCTTTAATTTCTGTTAAAGCACCGTTATTCAGCCATTTATTGTTGAGAGAATATGTAAAACGTAACAAGTATGGGAAAGTACCAGCGACCTGTTTCGCCCATTTCGTCCATATTGTTTTAGCCCAGTTCGCTATTGTTTATTTAGAATAATGTAGATCTAATGTTAAAAATAACCTGAAATTATTTAATAAAATCCTTTTATCCACACGTTTAGAACATGTTTTAAACAGAAAAACAGTTTAACTAAAAATCGCCTTTTTGTTTAATTAAAAAGAAGTGTTTATTTTCCAACCTTGTTTTACTTGCTTAAACTTATACTATAACAAATCCTGTCAGCTTTCCAGAAAAAACCCTCACATCACTTTTTTTTAATATACAGAGAGGTAAAAGGAAACTTATCAAAGGGGGGACGCGGTTGAAGCAACACGCATATCTCAAATTGATAAACAATGTGGGTTATGTGTCATTAATTTCAGAATAACGGAAATTTTTAAGAGTCAATCGGACATGCGAGTATTTTTTCAACGCCTTCTTTGTTTTTCTTAATCGCTGTGTATTAATGCAGAAAATAAAATATTAGATATCACGCGTGAAAATAAAACATTAGATAAATCAATGCATATGCAGTATTTTTAGGGAACAGTCATTTACTCTTCTGGACTAAATCAAGCGACACAACTAAAAATTAAAACAACTTCTTGAAAATTGTATGAAATACAGGTAATGACATTCATAAGTCTAAGGTTATTGGCATTATTTATTTAGTACGCTATGGAAAAAATTAACAAATCGACTTAATCTATAAAAATACAAAAAGACAAGGAAGTTTCCGAAAAACAATAAATTGTCTACTTAAAAAATAAAGCGAAAGAAATAAACAAATTAACAAAAATTAACATCAACTAATAACCCATGTTTCTGCTTCTCGCTGCTATACGTACTTCCATCCTTCTTCGCATACTCCCTTACAAGATCTCGGATGTTATCCTGCGGTAACTGCCATTTTTGTATAAGCAAGCTGGACAGCTGCTCAAAAATGTATTGGTGGCGCAAGACCATTTCTAATTCGTCGGCCTAATTAATCCCAGAGTGCGCAATAGGGTTTAGATCCGGCCTTTTTGCTGGCAATTGTTTCACGAATTTCTTGTTCTTATCTTGCTTTTTCTTGTTCTTGTCTTGTTCTTGCTGCAAGAACAAGAACAAGAAGTAGGTGTGCAAGAAATAAGACAAGACTAGCTGGAACAAGGACAAAATTTCTTGTCAAGACGTTTGCAAAAAACAAGATTTCTTGTTTTATGTAGATACATGAAAGAAAAGTTTTAAAACGCCGATTTTAACGCTTCTGGAACTCTGGCTTGTGTGAAAACAAAATGATACTGTAGTGCAAAATAATAATTTATAAGTTTTGTTGCAATGTAATATGAGCGATAAATGAGCTATTTTCATAATAGACCCATGATTAGGCAATAGGATAGCCCCTGCCAATTAAAAAATGAACAAGCACAGTTTCCAATCTGATCAATAAATTCAAAGCTAGTAAATTGTTCTACATTTAATATAGGTAACTCTTAATAAGCACACAAACAAAATGCAAAAATCAGTAATATCAAAACCAAGTTTTTTTCGCAAAACTGATATTTTAGCTGTCATTTCTGTACAATAAAACCATGGGGAAACCGAAGCAGATGTAAAAGTTTAAGAACTGACAGTTCAGAAAATAAATAAATAACGTTCTATTTGCTATGTGCTTCATTTGGAACGCACCGATAAAATACAAAAATTAAATTGTTAACGCAAAGAAATCAAATAAAATATGTACCGGGTCGCTATTAAAGATGGAACCAAAGCTCTCCTGATAAAACGGTTTGAGATATAGATATGAAAATTGGAAGGCTTCTATTTGAAATTATTTCGCATATTTTGAGGTTAAAAAATATTTTTTTTAACACATGATTTTTGAGCGCGGCCGCCATCCTGAATGTTTTTAAATGGCAACATGGGCTTTGTGATACATCATTAGAAAGCTTATTTTTTTCTCTTTCTTACTTCCTTAATCATGTATGGTGTTAAAGTAGAAAGTAATGCAGAAAAATTAGAAAAACCTTTGCCATATTTCACGAAATTAAGGTTTATTTGTCACGCAATACAATAGTTGTAAGGAAACAAACCATATGTACTGTGTTTTTTGTCACTCATTAAACCCCTGCTGATTGTTTTTTGTTTATTTTTGACGTTTCGTTATTGCAAAGGTATCTAGATTTAAAGTGCAATACATTAGCCAGCCACGCATACGGCATTATTTTCTACTTTAACACCATACATGATTAAGGTAGTAAGAAAGAGAAACAAATAAGCTTTCTAATGATGTATCACAAAGCCCATGTTGCCATTTAAAAAAAATCAAGATGGCGGCCGCGCTCAAAAATCAGGTGTCAAAAAAAATTTTTTTAACCTCAAAATATGCGAAATAATTTGAAATGGAAGCCTTCCAATTTTCATATCTATATCTCAAACCGTTTTAGCAGGAGAGCTTTGGTTCCACCTTTAATAGCGACCCTGTATATGCAAGTATGTTAGTCTACTATCTACCAAACGCGCTAACACAATATAAGAGATTCTGTCAGTACTATGCGATACAAAGGCGTTTAACGAGTAGGCGCACGCGACAGGAAGCCGGCGCCGCTTTATCGAGACTCGATAGCTCGGGGAATCCCCCAACTAACAAGAACAAGAAATAAGCGAGAGTCTTGCTAGCAAGACAAGAATTAAGCTGACAAAAATTTGCAAGGCAAAAAGTTGTTTTACTTCTTGTCTTGCTTAGCAAGATTAGACAAGAAGTTGCCCAGCAAGACAAAAAATCTAGCTTTGTGCATCACTATTGCTGGCCATTCTTTACATTCAATATTTGAATCTCTTAAGGCAGTTATTACAACATTAGCAGTGTGAGGTCTTGTATTATCATTATCATGCTTAATAAATAATTACGTGGGGTACAATAATATCGTCCCTACCTCTTGTTGCCGCGAGTGATCCATTGCGCACTATAACTAATTCTGTACGACCGTCAAAACTTATTTTACCTCACACCATCAAAGATCCTCTACCAAACCTAGAATGTAACACTCGCGTACACCGTTCACCTAATCTTTGCAAAAGAAGAACACGACGATCATTATTGGAAATATGGATTGGGGATTTATAGGTGAATAGAATTGAGCCTGCCTTTCTTCCCACCCTTGATGATTTAAACAAAAAGTTAAGTAATTTCTTTTATGCAACGCCATAAGAATTGAACAAGTTGCAGGTTGTCTGGCAATCAGATCGACTTCTTTCAACCTTCCCTTTACTGTTTCTGTTAAGATTTCTTTTCCTGTAGCTAAACGGATATCATTTCTTAATTTCTGAAATGTTACTTCTTTAAAGCCTGTAGTTCTATCAAGCGATCTTTCCTGGCAGTTGTGTTCTTTTTAGCACCTTGCCTTCTCCTTCCGTTGAAACTACCACTACTTCTATAGCTTACAGCAGCTCTCTGCGCCACCGATTTGTCAGTTTTCAACATTGGAGCGACTTCCCTCTCCGAATAACCTTCGCGAAGAAGAATAATGAATTAAGACACTTCTTCGACTCTAAAATGACGCCCTAGGCATATTTTAGGTAATTTTGTAAAAAGATCACTAACTTACAACAAATTGTTCATGCAGTAAATTTAATTTTGTAGTGGTCTCTTAATTTTGTCTAGAAGTATATTTAATACAGCACATAACCAACAAACATTTTAATTTAGAAATATTATGCGATTGAGCAAAAATACTATACACTCAAAAAATTGTTGGGGTTTTTAAAAAGGCGAACTAAAAAAAAACATGTTTTCTCGTAGTTCTAGATGTTTGCATGTTATACTCTAAAATTGTTTCAGTAAGAATTCTCGCGTTAAGAAATGTTTTGTTAAAATATTGCTTTCCGAAAATGGAAGATTCATGCCTTTTTATTTAATGAATGGCGCAAGATAAAAGAAGTCTGTTTAAACTAAACCGCTCACAAGTGATAGTAGATTTAGGGCCGGTTTATCAATCTACTGTTAGCGTTACTGTTAAATTTATCTGTTTGGTAAACATGTTTTCGGGTTTATTAATGACCAGGTAGGATTTACCAGTAACTATAACGTAATTTACCGGCAGCATTGCTGCCTGGTAGTTTGTACACCCGATAAGCGCCTGTTAGTTTTACCAGGTATCCGAACGAGTTCCGATAGCACACGATACGTTCCGATTAGCTACAGCTGTGTTTTTTAAACAAAACAATATATAACTTCAACATTCTATTTTTTTCTAAATACGGCGGTATTAAGAAATGGAAGAATACGAAGTAAATATATTTTCCGAATCTGATAGCGACGACGATTTATTTGATGTTATAGACTTGTTTAACAGAAGGCCTTACATTGTTCGTCAAAGACCGAATCATTTGGAATTTTGGGATGATACTGACTTCATAAACAGGTTCAGATTAGGCAAAGAGACGGTGCAACATTTATTGGAAAGTATTGAAAATTTAATAAGCTTCCCTACTAACAGGCAATATGATATTTATAAATTTACCTAGATTTTAAAAAAATAATATATATATATATATATATATATATATAATCTTGACCCATTTACCTTTCGGTGTAGGGTGTTTTACAAAATTACTAAAACTTTTTTATACTGTAGTTAACAATATACAGATAAAATTAAATTATTATTCTAAATCAATATCCACTCTAATGTTTATTCTGCTAAATTTACACTATTTAACCTCGACTTTCCGCACTTCACTATACGCCTTTAGCTATTCACACTATTTACACCCATCTTGTGTTTACTAATTTCCAAATCTATTGCTTCCTTCTTCAGTTAAGTTTTAACCATTGTAGTTATGTACAAACTTTGCCCATTCTCTTTTATTTTGTGCTAATGCTTTAGCCTCTTGCCAGCTTCGGTTTCTCTTCTTCAGGCTCTCCACTATCACCTCGTCCCATCTTCTTCTTGGCCTTCCTCTTGGTCTCTTTATGTTTGTTTTAGTTTGCCATATCGTTTTGGCTTGCCTGCTATTATTCATTCTGCATAGGTGCCCGAACCATCGCAGCTGTTGTCTTTCTATGGCCTTCCTTATTGGTTCTACCTCTAATGTTTTCCGTATTTCTTCATTTCTTAGTCTATCTCTTTTCGTTACTCCCATGATTCCTCTTAGGTACTTCATTTCGCTTGCTTGTATTTTGCTCTCTTGTTGTTTAGTTAGCGTCCAGCTTTCACACCCAAACGTTAATATTGGTTTAAATATCGTGTTATATACCGTTAGTTTTGTCTTTTTATTTACTTCTTTTTTTCTGATGAAGTTATTACCTAGGGCGTAGTACACTTTGTTGGCACTCTCTATTCTATTATTTATTTCAGCTTCGTTTTTCCCATCTTTCTGTATTGTGACCCCCAGATATTTGAAACTGTCTGTTTGTTCTATCTCTTTCCCATTAAGTTGGATCTTTGTTTGTGTATTGTTCTTTCCAATTACCATTACTTTCGTCTTTTCTGTATTTATCTTTAGGTTGCGTGCTTGTAGTGATCTATTCCATGTTTCTAAGTTTTCTTTTAATTCCTTTTCGTTTTTGGCGCATATCATCAGGTCGTCTGCGAACGCACACTCTGTTATGTATATTGGTTCCATATATCTGTATCCCACGTGAACCTTCTTGATGTGCCCTTTAACTTCTTTTGTTATGTCATCTAATATAATGTTAAAGAGTGTTGGGCTCAAAACTCCTCCCTGTCTCACTCCCTCTTTAGTCACAAATTCTTCTGATTCTGCGTTGTTTGTCCTAACATAGTTCCGAGTGTTTTTGTACAAGCTAGTTATATTTTTCCTTAGTCTGCTCCCAATTCCTCTTCTCTTCAGGCTATCCCAGAGTATTTTCCGTGGTACACTATCGAAAGCCTTCTGTAGATCAATAAATGCAACATACATATCCTTATTGTATTGTTTTTCTATCAATTGTTTTATTGTGAATATGTGGTCCTGGATTCCCCTCCCCTTTC
This sequence comes from Ctenicera cuprea, assembly GCA_958336395.1. Classification (NCBI taxonomy): domain Eukaryota; kingdom Metazoa; phylum Arthropoda; class Insecta; order Coleoptera; family Elateridae; genus Ctenicera; species Ctenicera cuprea. The sequence goes on along the minus strand of OY284489.1, from coordinate 42,167,163 downwards.
TGAATCCACTTTGCGACTCCTCCATGTGTGTCTCTATTTTAGCTTTCAGCCTATTGTCTAGAAGTCTCTCATATACTTTACAAACATTGCTTAGAAGCGTTATCCCTCTATAATTGCTGCAGTCTCGCTTGTTGCCCTTCTTATGTATAGGCAATATTATTCCTAGCTCCCACTCTGTTGGTATTGTGCATTCCTCAGAAATTTTGTTCAGCAGTATTGTTAGCATCTCAATTCCATTATTCCCTAGTAGTTTCAACATTTCCGAGGTTATTCCATCATGTCCTGCTGCTTTGCCTCTCTTGAGTAATTTGATGGCTTCTGTTACTTCTTCTGGTCTGAATTCTTCTTCTTGTTCATTGTCTTCCTCCTCCCTTTCCATGTTTTCTTCTTCCTTATCCTGGTTGTTTGTTTGTTCGGTGCTTAGCAGTTCCTCGAAATATTCTTTCCAGCGCTTCGTTATGTCTACCTTTTCCGTTAAAGTTCTACCTTCCTTGTTTGTAATGTATTGGCATTTGTTTTCTTTACCCTTTCTCAGCATTTTCAGGATTTTATAGAACAGTTTCTGGTTACCTACACTGTCCTTTTCCATCTTCTCGCCAAATTCCTCCCACGATTTTTGCTTCGCTATCTTCACAAGTTCCTTGACTCTGGTTCTCTGTTCTTTATATTCTGCATAGTGTTCATTGGTTTTGCTTCTTAGGTATTTTTCCCATTTTTTTTTCTTTATCTTTGTTTCCGCTTTTATATCCTCGTTCCACCAGTGTGTTTTCTTTTTGGTTTTGTTGTTGTTCGTTACTCCGCAGGTTACTTTGGCTGTATTTATTATAGTTTCTTTAAATTGTATCCATAGCTCTTCTAGGTTGTGCTTTTCTGCCATTCGCTTTATTTTTCCTATTTCTTTTTCTATCTTTTCTGTATATTTATTTGCTGTTTCTTCTTCTCTCAGCTTGTACGTTCTTATTTTTGTCTTCTTCTGTATATCCATTTTCACTGCCTTTTTGTTATCTTTTGTTTCCATTTCTATTTTCATCTTTGATATGACCAGGTAGTGGTCAGTGTACAGTTCAGCTCTTCTTCTTACTCTTGTATCTTGGATATCATTTCTGTTTTTTTTGTTTATTATTACATAATCAATAATCGATTTCTCCTTTCTGCTCACCATTTCCCTGGTGTATTTGTGTATGTCCTTATGTTCGAAGAATGAGTTTGTTACTATTAGGTTGTTAATTATACAAAAATCAATTAATCTTCTTCCGTTATTGTTTCTTGTTTCCTCTCCGTGTAGACCTATTGACTCTCCTGTTTCTTCATCTTTTTTCCCTATTCTTCCATTTAGGTCACCCACTATGATTATCCTTCCAGTTATAAAAAATAATACTTTTCAGAAATGCAGCTATCAATCCGCTTCAGCAGCTGCTAATGTGTTTACGGTTTTATGCCAGCGGGAATATGTTAATTACAATTGGTGACTTTGGTGGAGTTTACAAATTATCAGCATGTCACATAATTAGAAGAGTTACTACTGCAATTTACACCCTTCGAGATACTTATTTATCTTTACCTGAAGGCGAAGAACGATTGTTGGTACAGCAGGGTTTTTATAGAATTGCCTCATTTCCACGTATATTGCTAGTGCTAGATTGTACTCATGTAAGAATAAATCTCCAGGTGGGAATCAAGCCGAGCAGTTTAGAAACAGGAAAGGATATTTCTCCTTAAATGTTCAAGCTGCTTGTGACCATAGGTTAAAATTTAGAAATATTGTTGCAAGATGGCCAGGTGCTACGCATGACACAACGATTTTTAATAATTCTTTTCTGAAAGCTAGACTTGAGAATGGCATGGAGAATTGTCTAATATTGGGCGATAGTGGCTATCCAAATTTAAATTATTTAATTAATAAGTCCACTTGGAGACCCTGTAACTGCAGCTGAAAATTTGTTCAATTAATCGCAGATAAGAACCAGGAACGTTATAGAAAGAGCATTTGGAGTATGGAAACGAAGGTTCCCAGTTTTAGCATTAGGCCTTCGTGTCATAATAGAAACTGTGCAAGACATCATTGTAGCCACTGCAGTATTACACAATATTGTTATCGATAGAAATGAACGCATGCCTTTAATGGACCCCGAACTCGCAGACTTGATAAATGAGGCAAACGTTGCCAATTTAATCCTTTTGTCCAACTTTTTGTTTTCTATTTCAAGATTAATTAATTTTAACCCTGCTTCGGCTTTATTCTTAGCATGATTTTCGTGCTGTTTTTTATTTAAAATGTCTAATTCGGTTGCTTTAATTTGCAAACTTAATAGCTCTTTTTTTTAAGAAACTTCTGAGATTTTTTGAAGTGTCTCGTTTTTGGTCTCTGCAAGTTGTCGTTTGCGAGGCGTTTGCAACTGAGTTGATGTCGGTTGCCTCAGGGTTTTCGGGTTCCAGTGTTTCCAATCACCGGAAGTGGAGGCCTCGCATTGCGATTCTTCTGTCGCTGTAACCAGTGGTGCTTCCGGAAAGCATGAGATGAACTGGCTTGAATTTAAAATTTCATCGGAAACCTCAATTATAACTGGCTCGGCATTTAAGTTTAATACGCCACATTGTGTGGCTGTTTGTGCTGAAGTGGGTAATGGTGTAGAGTCCTCTGTGACATCTTGACCTAATGCAAAAGTTCAATAAATGAGGTATTAATAAGAAAAATAAATGTTCAAAATATCTACTTTGTACATACCAATTTTAACCTGGTCAGCATCGTGCCTCGGGGAAGACCTTCAGATGACATGTAGATTAAACTTAATAATAATTCCTATGCTGGAGTAGAAAACAATTTTTTTCCTTTCACCTCCTCCAGTTTTATATATTTCTTGTTTTAACTAGGCATGCTTCTTGCGCACATCTTTTTTGATGCCCTCATATTTCGTTTTCAAAGTCTTCGTCGAGCGGGTACAACTGATATTTCGTGAATTAAACTTTATAGTTAATTTTTCCCACTCACTTTCCTTGTCCTTCCATGTCGCAGAATCGGTTTTTTTGCACTCGATTATAGGTGCGTGTTCAACTGCCAAATTAACCAGTAATTTTACTCCACTGGGAGTGAAATTAGCCGCTCTATCTTTCTTCTTCTTTTCTTCGCCGTTATTAATATTCTTTTCTATTATTGCTATTTGCTGCATGATACTCTTCCAAATCTACTCGCACAACCTCGTTTCTTTCAACACACTTTTGCCGCTATAACCTCAAAAATGTCAAAATCGTTTAAACTTGTACTACCAAACTGCTGCAAACAAACACGAAACTTTCAGTTTGTTATTTCCAACATAATACTAGCTTGATAAACGCAAATACACTAACAGGAAGTTTACCAGTAAGCTAACATTTATCCGCTTGGCAGTTAACAGACATATTTAACATGCGATTGATAAGCCGGGGCTTAGATTCACAATGTAATTTTTAAGTGCAACAATATTTAGTGGATTGATCCCCCCTCGAATGTTTGGCATTTGTCTATAAGGTTCTTTAATCGTCAGCAACCTTTTTCCCAAATATCAAACAGAAAAAAACTAGAATGAAGGCGTATCACAATATCATCGACAAAACAAGTTTCAAAAAGTATCAAAAACCGGAAGCGAAAGCAAGTAAGCTTTTTTGTTAGCATTTTTTAAGAAATCGAATGTGGTTAGCGTCACGGCCTGCTAATTTCTGAGAGGAACATTCAACTTATTTTTTTTAAATAGCGCCATAGGTATTTTCTTAGCTATTCTACTGGAGCTTTTTATTTTCTTTTCAACCATGTAATTAAATACCACTGTTACATTACAAAATTTTCGAGATAAAGGCAACTAAACGTTTTGGTAGTGGTCGACCAAGAAATCTACACATGTTTAGAATTTCATCAAACGCCTGTTGAAAACTGCTGTTTTTAGTTTGTCTTAGTTTGAATAAGCTGTTAGTAGTTCATTCGTTAATGACTGTTCGACAGTAGTAAACCAATGACAAAACTTTCTTCTAGTGCAGAACGCTCAGCACCATGATTTCTTGAGAACAATATTGTGGTCTGATGAAAGTCGATTTCATAAAAATGGATTGGTTTCAACACAAAATTCTAGATACGGATGCACTGAAAAGCCACGCGCGCTGAGGGCAGCTGAGGGAATGGAATGATCAACGTGTTTGGGGAATTAATGTCTGGTGTGGGATACTTGATGGCCATTTAGTAGAACCGTATTTTTAGGAAGGAACTTTAACTGGCAATAGCTATTTGCATTTTGTGGAAGAGGAATTGGCGGAACTAATGAAGAATGTACCTCTTCGTACAAGACTGAATATGTTTTATCAACAAGACGGTGCTCCTGCACCTAACAGTGCTACCGTACGGAATTATTTGGATGATAATTTTCCTCAGCGATGGATGGGAACATCTGGTTAAGTACAATGGCCAGCGATTTCTCCCAATTTCACACCCTTGGACTATTTTCTGTGGGGCTATTTAAAGGAGCGTGTTTATAAGATGCCTTTCTTAGCTTTAGATGACTTAAAAAACAGAATAAAAGCAGAATGTGCAAACATTACTGGAAACACTTTATTAGAAGTGACAAATAGACATTTCCTGCATCGTCTAGAGATTTTCTCAAATAATAATGAAGGCAACTTTAAGCAATTCTTATAGTGAAGTTTTGGAGTCTCACAGTGAATGCGATCCAGAGTGGTTGTGTTACTCAGTGTCATTAACTATTTAACTAACTACTTAATTAAACAATCAATAGAAATAGTTTCATTCCTCTAGTGATTCTTAAACAACAAGTGCCACAGGTGATAAGAAATACTGAGCTTATCGCGCGCCTCCAGCGCTGCGATAAGGCACATGTGTCTGGTAAGAAAACAATATTTCGTATTTGCGCGAATTATCGGCTAACTTGATAGCAGTTAAAAGTGCTATCAAAGACAAGCAAACTAAAAATAAACTGAACAGCAATGAAAGTGATTATAGTGTTAAAAAGATGGGGGAGCCGCTAAACCCCGAAATTATAATAATACAGAACGGTGTTCTCTCACAATGCAGCGAACAATTAGAAATGGAAATACAACAAGGCGATACACAATCAAACAGCGGAATTTTTTCTGCTGATAACACAAATTCTCAAATTAATTCAAATAAACGCGGAAATAACTCTCCACCACCTGATGAACGTAACAAAAAATTTAATCTAAATAAAGAAAAACCCAATAATGATAATCAAAATTCAAATTATTTACTAGACGAGAATTCATTGTTAGCAAGTAATCCATACTATCTTCCACCACAAAAAAAGCCTTTCAGAGCTGAACAAGAACTAGTTGGGGATCTTAAACAAATAAAGATCCCGCCTATATTCCTGCATAATGCATCAAATTACCAGAAAGTAATAGAAGATCTAAATATACACACTAAAGACAAATATACAACTACGTATAAAGGTGTATTTGTAAGAGTAAACTTAACAACAATTACTGACTACAGAATTATGACACAATTTTATAATGATAGTAACATTAAATTTCATACCTTTAAAAACCCTGAAGATGATAAACAAATGGAGGTCATTATCAGGAATCTTCCGCCATCAATAACAGAAGAAGAGGTGCTTAATGAACTTATCTATCTTAAATTTCCAGTAACTAAAGTAATACGTATGCATAACAAAGAAAAACAACCTATGCCAATTTGCATAATCCAACTCACAAAGAATGATAATTCCAACGAAATATTTAACCTCATGACCTTATATCATTGTGTCATTGCAGTTGAACCGAGACGTAAATCTAAAGATATACCTCAATGCTATCGATGCCAGAGATTCGGGCACACAAAAAACTATTGTCACCTTGAGCCAAGGTGTGTTAAGTGCACTGGCAATCATTTGTACAGTGCCTGTCCCAAGCGGCCTGGAGAAAAACCACAATGCATTAATTGTGGAGAAGAACACCCCTCAAGTTACCGAGGTTGTCCCTATCATCTTAATATTGTAGAAAATCAGCAGAAAGCAAACATCAATACTAATAGACAACAAAATACAAGAAGAATGTATAACCCAAGTAAGATATATAACCCAAAAACTGACAGCTGGAATGCATATGCCAACATCACAACAGGAAAATCATCTACAACCTCAGCAAATCAGGATGGATCATCGAACAACTCTATTTTAGATTTACTAATGCAGAATATCATTACTCTAATTAAACCGCTATGGGAAAAATAAAACCCATGCTCCTCTCGCTAATACCAAGCCTCTTAATTAATGGCAATCCATAACCTAAAGACATACAATAATCAGTCATCAATACCCATTGGTGTAAATAAATTTAACAGTTTGCAAAATCTAACAGTGTGCAATTGGAATGCCAATGGCCTACTAAATCAAAGGTCAATTCTTATAGCATTCCTATCAAGACACAATATAGACATTATGTGTGTTAGTGAAACGCATCTGATAGATGGAACAAACCTAAAAATTTCTGGATACAATATTTTTCGTAAAGATCGGATAAGTCCAACTGCTTCTGGGGGGGGGGGGGGTAGCAATCATTATAAAGCGCTCAATAGTAGGCCACCCTATCGAAGTACAAAATGTTATTAACATAGAAGCGATAGGTGTTAAAATAAAACTAAATAACAATAGTGTAGTAAAATTTATATGTGTGTATAAACAACCAAATAAACCAATAGTGGAAAATGAAATTGCCAACTTATTTAATACCAGTGAGCCGACTGTAGTCATAGGAGACCTTAATTCCAAGAATACCATCTGGGGATGTAGGGTCAATAACCCGAATGGAGTGAAACTGCATCAAATTATGACAACCCATAACATACAAATCACAGCACCAACGAGTCCTACTTACTACCCTTACAGAAGGGATCATCAGCCGGATATATTGGATGTTATAATTCACAAAAACTTTAGCAAACCCATACAGCAAGAAGTATTAGAAGAGTTAGACTCGGACCACATACCGGTGGTACTGCGGTTTAAAAGTTCACCATTCCGTTTTTTCCAAAATTCCAGCATTAATAAATGGATTTGTCGATTGGGAACTTTTCAAAAGTAAGATGAACGAAGATCTTAGCTGCTTCACAGCTCGAACTATGACTGACATAAATCAAGCAATTGAAACTTTCAATTCTACAGTAGAAAGAAGCATAAAATCAGCAACATTCAAAGAATACCCAAAACGCAGATCGAACTACGCTCTTCCTCCTTCCAGTATACTACACTTAATTGTTGAAAAACACAAAGTTAGAAGACAGTGGCAAAAGGCGAGGGACCCAAATCTAAAAGAACTACTTAATCAACTACAGAGAAGAATAAAATGGGAACTGGATTCATTCAGAATACATTCTTACAATAAATACATAGCTGAGTTGTCGCCACAAGACCCGAGTCTATGGAGAGCCACTAAACGGATCCTGAGGCAACAACCAACAATGAGCCCGTTAAAAATTGATGATGAGTTGTTTGAGACCGATGAAGAAAAATGTAACTGCTTAGCTAAAAACTTAGAACTTACATATACAACAAATATCACGGACAACAATATGGATTTTGCAAATGAAATTAAGCAGAAGCTCAAAAATAAATTTCCAACTGAGCCTGGTATTATAAAACCTACTAGTCCCAGAGAATTAGCTAAAATTATTAAAATATTATCAAATAAAAAATCACCAGGAAGTGATAAAATTCCCAACGTGGTGTTGAAAAACCTGACAAAAAAGTCATTAACATATCTAACAAACATTTTTAATGGATGCTTGCGATTAGGGTATTTTCCTGAAATATGGAAAATCGCGCATGTGTTGCCATTTCTTAAGCCAGGCAAAGATCCAAAAAATCCTAACAGCTACCGACCGATTAGTCTGCTATCAACAGTTTCAAAAGTATTTGAAAGAGTTATCTACGATAGAGTATATGAACATGTTTATGATGGCACGATATTACCACCATTTCAGTTCGGATTCAGAGCAAAACATGCAACGACACATCAGCTAACAAGAATTACAGAAGAAATAGAGAAAGGATTTGAAAATAAAAAATACACTGCTATAGCCTTCTTAGACATTGCGCAGGCGTTTGACAAGGTGTGGCATGAAGGTCTGCAATATAAACTTCTAGATATTAAAACGCCACCTTACCTACAGCATGTAATCAAATCTTTCCTAACTAATCGTAAATTTGCAGTTAGAATAAATTCTACGACATCAGAAGTAAGAAGTTGCAATGCCGGGGTTCCACAGGGATCAATTCTCGGGCCCATGTTATTCAACCTGTATGTACATGATATACCAACTACTAACGTTAGCTCCCTAGCAATGTATGCAGACGATACTGCTATAATATCACAACATGAAGACCTATCAACTGCGGTGCAACAATTACAAGATAGTGTAAACATTATTAGTGACTGGTTACAAAAATGGAGCATATCACTTAATGCTGGCAAATGTGAAGCAAAAATCTTCTCTCTCAGACAGAAGATTCCTATGAAGAACTTATCAATAGATAATAAAGAAATACAGTGGAACCTAAAGGACAGTGCAGTTAAGTATCTAGGGGTCTATATGGATAGGCGCCTCACATGGGGGTATCATATCAATAAAAAGTTAACTGAATGCCACACAAGATTGGCAGCACTATACCCAGTACTAAACAGAAAATCGGCACTAAAAAGTGAAACTGCGTTTATCTATAAATCAATCTTGAGGCCGATAATGACATATGCATGCCCGGTATGGGGAGCAGCAAATAAAACGCATATCAATAAGCTCCAAAGAATGCAAAACAAAATCCTTAGAATAGCCATCAACGCTCCTTGGTATGTAAGAAACTCTCAAATCCATGAAGAACTAGGAATTCCTGAAATCACTGAATTTATTAAGAAGATCACCTGTAAATATTTTAGAACACTCAACTCGTGCTCAGGTGCAAAACATTATTCTATTGGTAAAAAACTAGTGCATACAAGACTTAAACGCCAACTTCCTCAAGACATTTACTATTAATAAAGTGAATTTAGAATGAACTAATGTCAATCAAATAAATTAGAGATTGAGGAACCCCACGGTTACCTCACTAGAAACAGACAAAGTTAAAGTGATAAATATTAACAACACTGTCTTGTATAGCATTTTGTATGCTGAACTGTCAAAATTAAAAAAAAAATGAGCGAAACACTTCGCCTGGACTTTCCTATACTTATAAATTAACATTGTTTAATATTTTCCAACACTTTCCATATACACCTGTCTAGAAACGCAAAAGCAGTGTTTTAAAAAAACTATAAAATAAAAAAAAATTTTTGGCCCCAACCGAGGCGCGACCCCACAACTACTTATGCAGTAAAACGGCAGTACACTCGAACACACCCGCATATCCAACCATGCTATTCCGGAGCTACCCGTTATTGTTAAATAAGTGGCTATTGAATGCGTGCGCAATAGAAATGCATAAACGTTCAGAACTCTAGAAAGTATGTGAAATTCTTCTAAGGACAAAAAGATTATTAAGGGGCAAAAAATTTAATTTTTTGATTTTTTGTAAAAAGATTCTCCTAGAGAAAACAAAACAAAAAACCAAATTTTTAATTTTTTATCGAAAAAATTTGGGGGGAGGGGGAACAGTAGCCCCCCTAAATATGAAATTATCGCAAAAATATTATGATATTCGGATTTTGCTGTCAATGATGAGCTATATTGCTTTAACAGAAATATTTTATTGCCCCCCGTTAAATAAATAAAAGGGTACCAATTTTCAATTTTCAAAAATTCATAGAGGGCGTCACAGTGAAATTATAGAAATGATCAAAAAATAAAATTGTAGCAGATGCCTATCTCTATCAGCTTAAAAAGTTTAAACAAAAACGTGTGGGCAGTTTTTGAGAAATTTTTTTTTGAAAATTTCAAAAATTTTGGAGTGGTGCCATTGAGATCGTTTTTCGATTTTCAAAATTAATTATATTTCATGGTATAGTACCCTTGAAGGGCTACCAAACAAGATGTAGTTGATTCCAATCAGATAACTGGTTTTTGAGTAAATGGGCGTTAAAGTCGAAATTTTCAAAAATTCGTAGCGGCCGCAATGTTGAAGCTAGAGAGTTCGGTAAAACATCGTTTGATTTGTTCTAAGGCTTTCTATAATTTCCACTATTCCAATTTCCAAAATTCCGTTTCTGAAAAAAATGCTACCAAAAAAACATGTCTAACTTCCGCTTCCGGTTTCGGATTCTTTTTAAAAGCTTATTTTGTCGATGAATTTTTGATATACCTCCTCATTCCAAAGCACATCGAAATCGGTCCAGCCGTTCCGGAGATATGAGCGTTACCCACACACCCACACACCCACACACCCACCCACCCACAGACAGACATTTTTTAAAAACCACTTTTTTAGGATCCTGGAAGCCCAAAACATGTATTTCCGTCAAAATCTCGATTTTGAAATTTTGCATGAAAACAATACTTCCCTATACTGAAAGTATAGGAAAGTAAAAAATAGTGAAGTTTTCTAACAGCTTTTTTACTTGGTTTTCTGTTCAAACTATTTATTATGTTTAATACATTTGTTCATTCATCATAACGAGTAACAGTATTCAAACTAATAACAAACTGAAAACAGCAGTTTTCAAGGCGCACTTGATAAAATTCTAAACATGGGTTGATTTCTTAGCCGACCACTACCAAAAAGTTTAATTGCCTTTACCTCGAAAATTTTGTAATGCAACAGTGGTATTTAATTACATGGTTGAAAAGGGAATAAAAGGCTCTATCAGAATAGCTAAAAATACCAATGCTGCTATTTAAGAAAAAATAGTTGAATATCACCTCTCTGACCTATACAGAAATATCGCCGATAATTTATTGTCATCTTGTAGAGATTTTCATCCTATTTACGAATATATAGGGTTTGACGGGGTTATCTTCAAAAATAAGCGAGATATAGGTCTAGGGAGTGACGTGTGGGACACCCTGTATATGGCTGGGGAATTTAGGCTATTGTAGAAAATGTAAATTCCAAATATATGAGATTTTAAACAAAATTTCCCACTTACAAAAATTTTTGGACTTAGACAGGTTAGGTTGCGAGCAGATGTGACTTAACCGGCATAATTTTTGCTAACGTCAGCAACTTACTAAGCTCTAATTAAAGTTGGAATGTAGATGGAATGGAAAAAATATGTATTCCAGTGTGATTACTAACAGTCGTTTAAACCTAAATTTGGATCCGTCCGAAGATCAACTTCCGAAATTTTGACGAATGCTTTTCTTATACTTCGCAAGGAAGGTAAAAATTTACCTACAAGAAAACCAAAAAAACTACAAGCTGTTCTATTTACGATATAAAAGGAAAGTTGATTATCGTTACTTGAAACAGTTTAAACATGTAGAAGTTTCAACTTCGCTAGCATGTGGTGTCATCCTTCTTTTAATATATAAAGCTATTTAAACCAAATATTTGTGTATTTATTTATGTTAATCAGTAATCACATATTAGATATACCTGTTGAATTTTAATTTTACCATAAATATTTAGAATGTTGATGTTAATTCTAGTTTTTCCTTGTAATATCGTACAACAATAAATTGTAATGAATAATAATAAGAAACGATTGACTTGCCCCTACAGTGCTGGTGACCCACCTAACAGCTTCTGGAAACGTATGTTAGCAAAAATATTAGATACTTTTAGCATGTTCGATAGGAAAAGTATTTTTGAAATCTCATAACTGTGAAATTAAGAAACACCAAAATTTTAAGAGTTGCATTCATTTTTTCTCACGAACAAGGCTCGCAAATTCAATGTTCCTTAAAAATTTTTGTGTTATGCCGAACAAATTAGCGCATACACTTTGATTTCTGATGAAGCTTTTGCAACGCCTAAAAAACTGGGGACCAAGATCATTCAGTACGCAGAGTCTTTAATCAAAGACATATGTTGGTATAGGATTACGATTACCGCTCATTTTTGGAAAAGCCAAATCTGAAATAGAAAAAATTGCTTTTGGGTTATAAGTTTTCCTATGTGCCTTTGTTTGCTGTTGCATGTGATTTATATTGTATTGGAAATTCTCTTATTTTATGACTAGTTCATCGAATTACTACAATAAATAGCCAAATGTTATAATTTTCTTAATAGCAGACATATTTACTGTTTATGAGTTTTAAGTTGCTATAATTTATAACACATAAAATCGCAATATGATACAAAACAGAAGAAATACAGCAAGTGATGAAGAAAAACGTTGAGTATTCACTTCGAGTGGACTTTCCCATACCCATAAAGTGTAAATCTTATAATTATAACGTTGCACAGATCACCGACCGTTAGATTTCTAAGAAAACAAGCTATACAGGGTGTCCAAGATAAGGGACCTCGTAAACGGTAAGTGATAGAGATTCGGTTAAACGAGAAGAATTATTCAGCATCTCAAAGTACTACGATGGTCCCCATTCAAATCTTAGAGTTTTTACTTAATTTTTAGTACAGATTGAAAAAAATTTTCAGTTTTCTCTTTTTGCAAAACAGTCCTTCTTTCTTTTCTTCTTTTTGTGTATAATTTGGTTATTATCAAAAATGTCGCTAAGCGGTTTTGACATTATTGAGACACTTTTTTATGCAGATTCTAATCTTAAAGAATAACATTTTTATAGGTTCTCAAATGATCAAAAATATTGCCAATAATTACCCTTTTTTAAATATGCGTCAAAGGCGGCCATGTCATCATTGGATAGAGCTATTTTCTCCGATATAAAGTTTGATGGGCTTATTTTCATAAATACCGGAGTATTAAACGAAAAATTGTTTTCTAATAGTAGGCTGTGGGAAACTGTTGTCGTAGTCGGCTGAAAATTTACAAAGAAAAAAAAACAAAACTCTGCATTTGTTCCTATTGAGGTTTGATCAGTTTATCTTCCCAAATTAATAAAGTTATAGGCGAGAAACTCTTTTCTCGTGTAAAACTGTGAAAACACAATAAACACGTGAACGTTTTAGAGAATACAACTATTAAAAATGTATGCTGTTAAGATGAATTTGAAATGAAAAAAAAATCTTGTAAAGATAAAGATATTTCCAAAACACATTAAATAGTACTCATCTATACGTTCATACATGTTTAATAGTTTTATTCTCTGAAACAATCAATTATTTTCTTTGTTATTTTCACAGTTTTTCATCAGAAGATAATCCTCAATGGAAACAAATGCAGCTTTTGTTTCTTCCCTTGATAATTTTTAGTCTACCACGAGGAAAGTTTTTCACAGGCTGCTATGAAAAAACAGTTTTTCGTTTAACATTCCGTTATTTGTGAAAATAAACCCATCAAACTTTATACCAGAGAAAAGGGGGAAAAGAGCTCTATTTAACGATGACACGGCCGCTTTTGACGCATATTTACAAAAGCGACGTTAACGTCAATATCTTGAAAATTTAACGACTTATAAAATTGTTAATTTCAGATACGAAATCTGCTTAAATTTTTCTTTTATAATTTTAAAACAGCTTAGGGTATCTTTGATAATAACCAAATTATATACAAAAAGCGAAACCTGACAATTTTAATTTTTTCAAGTATAGTGATAATTAAGCACCAATTCTAGGATTTAAATGTGAATCATACTAAAACTTGAAAAGCTGAATAATTCTTCTCATTTAACCGAATCTCTATCTCTTACAGTTTACGAGACCGACGCTTATGGGACCCTTATCTTGGACACCTTGTACAGGCAATCGTCCATTTCGTCCATACCTCAAGCTTTATTAAAGCTTAGTTAGTTTGTGACGTCAGCAAAAATTATGCTGGCTTATTAATCATATCTGCTTGGATCCTAACCTGTTCAAGTTCAAAAATGTTTGTGAGTGGGAAATTTTCCTTAAAATCACAAATATTTGGAACTTACATTTTCTACAGTAGCTAACCAAATACTAAATTCCTCAGTCAACAAATTAAAGCGGGGGGAGGACGTGTACGTCCACGAAATATAAAATTTTGTGAAAACTAGCATAAATGTTGGTTTTACTAAAGCGACACAGTGACATTATAGCTTTCAGAAAACAGACCAAATTGGAGCCAATTTTCGGTTGTAGCAGCCTACAAATTAAAAACAATGGGCGGCAAGTAAATAATTTTTAAAAATTTTCAAAATTGTGGAGAAGCGCCATTCCGGTCGTTTTCAGATCTTCCAAATTAATTTTGTTTCATCGAATTTTATCCACAAAGGGCTCTCAAACCAGTTGTAGTTGATCCCGATTAGACAACTATTTTTGGAGTCTGTAGGCGTTAAAGTCGAGATTTTCAAAATAGGGTAGCGGCCGCTATGTTGCAGCTAGAGAGTTTTGTAAAAAGTTTTTAATTTTTCTTAAGTTCTTTTTTCAGATTTCCAAGTTTTGAAAAAAAACACATCTAAATTTCTCTTCCGGTTTCGGATTTTTTTGAAAAGCTCGGCTAGAACTACATTTCTTGATATACTTTTTTATTTAAAATTTCATTAATATCGGTCCAGTACTTTTGTTTTTAGAGGCGTTACAGCGCACACCCTCCCACACACAGACAGACTTTTTAAAAACAGTTTTTTGGGTTCCTTGAACTCCAAAACGCGTATTTCCGTTAAAATCTACATTTTAAAACATTTATTAAAAGACCAATACTTCCCTACATCGAAAGCATACCGAAGGTATGGAAATGTAAAGAGTAGTGCACGTTACTTTTGGTTTAGAAAGTTTTACGTTATACTCATTCGATTAATTTAGAAAAATCGGTCTTGTATAACAATGAAATTAAAACATCTAATTGGAACACATCTCTACAATTAGAACGTCTAAAAACGATTTACTTGCACATGTATAAGTATAACCCAGATTTCTAGTCTAGTATTTTACCAGTGTTTAAATCATGAGGCAATCAATTATTACGCAATTTTGGCATTATTCCTTTAAATGTCTATAGTTGGCGCATACCTAAACTTTTTAAATGAATTACTTACGAGCTTAGAATGGTAACACATCCATATGTTTGACCTTAATCTAGCTTGTGCAGGTAGTTATTATTTATTTGGTCAACTAGAATTGAAGTTTATGTAATATTAAAATAAAATAAAAAAGGGTTCATAAGCGTAGAATATGAATGGTCAAAACAATTTTACGATACTGCAACAATACTTTTTGAAATTGAAATGTAAAATAGCAACCACGAACTAATGAAAATAGAACGTGTAAATTCATTAATACAACGAGAAAGATCTACGAAAGAAAAGTTTGGACTATCAACATTCATAAAGGGCGGAAAACTACCGTTGAATAAAAAACTTAAGAATTGCAGTACTCAACATTTTTTTCTAAATTCTCATCAGAAAAAATTAGTTCTCTTGTCCAATCTGTATAACTTAATGGATTTAAAATGTTTTGCTCTTCTGCAACTAAAAGTCCGGTCTTTACATATAAGCAAATATGCAACGCAACGTTTTAAAATGAATTAAACAGCAATTCTCGCCTAATTAGCGTAAAAATGTAAAACTGTTTTTAGTTATACTCTTAGTAAAATTAAAAGAAGTAATTTTTAGGGCAGGCACATTTTATTACAAAAAAAGTAAGTTGGAGAAGCAAGAGAGCTAGTGTGTTACTTATTTTTATTGGTGTTTTTTTATTGCAAACTTATTATAGCAATAAGTATTTTCAAGGAATAATGCTCAATAATATTGTTATTTCAAATGCAATAATGTATTCAATTAGTAACCTTTTAAACATCCGTTTATATCATGCAGATTCACACATTTCTAAAAATTACTTATAATTATTGACGTATATTCACAACTAATTGAAAATTAAACTTGCAGGTGACGTTAATTTTAGAATTAATCTACCATAAAATTGAGCAATTCTCAAATACCACGTCTAGTACCGATACAACTTAACAAGTTAACTTCATATTCTTTTTGGTATACAATGCTACCGTATAAATGTAAAAAATAGATATCGTCACGATGCATTTATGCATTTATTATACATCATAACTAGTGTCCGGATGATTTCTACTCTAGTGTTTAGTCTGTATTTAAATAGTGAGGCAAACAATTAATAATAATTCCTGCCATAATTCTTTTAAATATATAGTTGGCGCATATAAGAAATTTTAAACGAATTATCTACTAGCTTAGAACGGTAACATACCTTATGCTAGCTTGTGTAGATAGTTATTATATATTCGGCCAACTAAAATTGATGCTTGTGTAATAGTAGAATTAAATAAAACAGGGTTCATAAGCGTAGAATATGGTGATGAGTTGTAAAAGTACTTCACGAAACAACTTTATAAAACGGCAAAAATTTTTTTTAATTGAAATGCAAAATAGCAGCCACCAATTAATAAAAATAGAAGATGTAAATTCATTAATGTAACGAGAAAGAAAAGTTTGGACTATCAACATTCATACGAGGATTTTTCGAAATGTACATGACCTAACAAAAAAAAAGTTTTTTGGACTAAAATTCATTTTATTTTTCAATATAGTTTCCTGCTCGCTCAACGCACTTAGTATTCCAACGATGCTCCAAAGCAGCAATGCGGTCTTTGTAGGTCGATGAACCCAAGTCCTCAAAATAGCTATTTACAGCAGCGATTACCTCGGAATTGGATGAAAATCTTTTACCGCCGAGCCATTTTTTCAGGTTTGAAAATAGATAAAAGTCACTGCGAGCCAAAACCGGCAAATCGGGCGAATGAGGCACTAATTCGAATCCCAATTCATGAATTTTGGCCATGGTGATTGCAGACGTGTGTACAGGTGCGTTATCTTGATGGAAAAGCACTTTCTTTTTCGCCAAATAAGGCCGTTTCTCTTTGATTTTCTCGCTCAATTGCTGCAACAAATTGGCATAATACTCGCCATGTATTGTTTTTCCCTTTTCCAAATAGTCGACGATGATAATTCCATGAGAATCCCAAAATACAGTTGCCATAACCTTTCCTGCTGACAAAACCGTTTTTGTCTTCTTTGGCGGCGGAGAACATTTGTGTGTCCATTGTTTGGACTGTTCCTTGGTTTCGGGAGTGTGATGGTGGACCCAGGTTTTAATCGACGGTTATGAAATTGCGCAAAAATTTGTTTGGATTGCGGCAAAAACGTGCCCAAAGGTGGCAAAAAACAATCAAACCATTCAGTTTTTGCTCCAATGTGAGCAAACGCGGCACCCAACGCTCGGATTGTTTTTTCATTTTCAATTCTTTTGTTAAAATTCTGTACACATTGTCATTTGAGATGTCCACTATGTCTGCTATCTCGCGCACTTTTATTCGACGGTCATCCAATACGATACGGAGGACTTTTTCAATCATATCCGGGGTAGTAGCCGTTTTTGAGCGTCCACTGCGGGGTTCGCCCTTTGTGCTCACACGCATAGGCGCCGACTACGTGGGTGCTCCGGGGCTCAAGCACCCCTGAACCAGATTTAAAAAAAATTAAATTAATTAAACTAAAAATGAAATAATAATTTTTAAATAAAAATTAAATAGAAAAAATACTCCTAAAAGTGATAGAGTGCGAATCAACAGCGACAAACATTGCGAAGTATTGTGACATATAGTAGCGTTTAAGAAGTATTGCAATTAATCAGAACTCGATTGCGCAGGGCGAAATGCATGTCTGAGCGTCGCCGCAGCGGCATTCGTACAGAGTGTCCTTTGATTGTTGCTAACACATACATCTTTGGATTAGTTAAAATGGACAAATTTGTAATTCGTGTAGCAGAAAAGAAAGTTGATTCATTAGATTCATCTTCATCGAATACAAACATTAACATATCATCGTCATCAACTGGGGGATGCCCCCAGCCCACAGGGGGCACTATGAGCAGCACTAAGAATAAAAGTGAAACGAAGAATAAAATGACATAAAAAGCTTGAACTCCAGTAGTTTATCCTCTGAGGACTCCTAAGCATCATCGATCTCACGATCACGCTCCACCGCATCCGTCTTTGCCTAACGGTGACAGCCAACCAGAATTCCGCCGTTCTGCCCGACTGGCTCAACGAGGTTTAAATACCTCCGCTTCCCGGGTTTGAATTCAGTGTTTTATTCACTCTGAAGATACACGCTACAATGTCTTGCCAAACGTTAGTTTGTATGGGTTCACAAACAGCTAACAGGCATAAGCCGATTAAGTATTATTGTCCTGGCAAACAAAATACATTAAGATCAAATCCTTGTCCGCCCCAAGGTTTAAATAATCTAAGCACACGACCCTGTTTCGGCAGGTAGGGTCTACGAACAAATATTGCCCAGACTTCTAGAGCAAATGCTTGTAAAGGCAGACAAGCTACAGGTCGGCCCTTGCCTGATTATGCTGGGCGTAGTTCCCAAATGACGACGCGGATATTGGTTAAAATCGTTTTGACCATTCATGTTTCAACATGTACAGCAGAGCGTTCGTTTTCAGCTTTGAGGCGCTTAAAAACGTACCTCAGAAATAATGTGACCCAAAGAAGATTGAACGACCATGCAATTGTAAACGTAAATAGGGAACTGGCCGACCGCGACGAGATAAATCTTGTGTGGCTGACATATTTATAAATAGAACTATAGCTCGCAGAAATACTTTTTTTTTATAATTAAATAATTTGCATTAGCGCAATATTATCATATTTATGAGCTGAAAATGTTTATCTTATTTAATTTTTTAATTTATTTTACTTAAATAAATCAGTTTTGTTCAGTTTTTTGTATGTTTCAAAAATGTTGTATTAAAATATTTTTTCTACTACTAGCATTAAACGATATCATTATTTACTTTGTTTTAGAGCCAAGAAGATGAATTTCTTTCCTAGTGGTTACTAATATTTCATTATTAACTACTGGTTAATAATGAAAACAATTGCTACCAATCTTTAAATTCACCATAAATTTTCATGTAAAAATCTTTTGATTTTACTGGTAATAGATGTTCACCAACACTTTCTGCACCTTCCCTAATTTCACGCGGAGTGCAGTTTTCACTCAAATCATCAAAATTGGACATTTTATAACCACTGTTATAAAATATATATTTTACATA
Organism: Ctenicera cuprea; assembly: GCA_958336395.1. Taxonomy (NCBI): domain Eukaryota; kingdom Metazoa; phylum Arthropoda; class Insecta; order Coleoptera; family Elateridae; genus Ctenicera; species Ctenicera cuprea. The sequence continues at coordinate 42,148,093 of OY284489.1, read as the reverse complement.
AATGTCAATTGAAATTAACTATTCTCTTGTTTTCAAGCAAGGCTGCTTTATTTTTGTGCATATTTGCATTTGTAATTTTATTTTTTATTAATGTTAAATCAATTAATTATAAAAGGAATAAAGGTGCTAGTAGTGGAAAAAATAATATATAAACCACAGTAGAGAAGACTTATCAGCCTCGCAACTTATTTCCTTCGATGCTTCGCATCTCGGGAAATAATTCTGCTCGGCTGAGAAAAATGTCTTCTCTACCTTGGTCTATAATATACTATTTTAATTTGATTTTATTAATTATTAACCTTTACATTACGTTTTTTGGAGTCTGCATCAGCTCAACTTGTCAAATGTTAGCATTTGTGATTTGAGTGAGCACCCTTGAGCATTTTCAAAACCCGGCGCCTATGCTCACACGAACACGCTTAAACTCGACAACCCAGTTGTTAACCATTGAAAACGAAGGAACTGACTTCATAAATGTCGAATCCAACTCTGCTTCGATTTCGGTTGGTGTTAAGCCTTTCAAATGAAAATATTTTATCACTGCTAAAAACTAAGTTTGTTTCATTATTTACGAAATCACTCGTCACTTTGGGGCACTGTCAAATACCAACTAATTGACAGATTGCTTTACACTGTCGTATTTAACCTAAGAAAGGCTGATTCTGAAAAATGGTTATGCAAATTCCGCCGAATTAGCGCCATCTCTGTGTTAGGCCACGTACATTTCGAACGATCCTCGTAAGGGACGGAAAACCACCCTTGATTAAAAACTGAAGAGGTGCAGTACACAACAACAACTTTTTTTAAATTCTCAGCCAAAAAATTAGTTCTCTTGTCTGGCAAAGTACTTTTAAACACTGAAAATAAGTTCTCAACGTCGCAACTCGTTAATGGAGCAAAACTAGGTGAACTGACTGGATTATTTGTCGACATTCGTATATTGGCAATTTCTAATAACTGTGAGTAACCAGAATTGCGATGCAATACTTGTTCAATATATTGCGACAACTGATGCCAAATTCTCCGCCGAATCTCAAATTGCAAATAATAGAATGAAAGTGGTCAATTGATTCTAATAGCGCAAATTGTTGTCTTCCAATGATTTTATAATTTTAGGAATATTAACAGAACAATTTTTAATAAGTCCCATTTTCTATCATAACAAGCACATGCATGTTGTAGTTTATAAAGCCCCGTTTATTCGTTTCTTATGGAACGTTTATTTCTCACGAAATCAGGTACTTTAAAACATTAACTTTTAGTAAATAATGCAGTTGTAGAAACCTTGCAAAATGGTGCAACATGTTTCACGTATAACATAATGGATTTTAGTACGCCCATGGATTTTGTTTACATATTCAATTTTAACAAAATTTTTGCTGCTCTGCCCTTGTGGGACTCTTTCCATAGTTTGCACTAAATTTTCCATAGTTTCAGCGATGACATTATATCTGCTCGAAAATGAAATTTAGTGAATTGCTCAAAGCCTCAATCGTCGACTTTCCGGGAGGAAAACCATACTAGTTAGGAGAAAGTAAACCTTAAAAGAAATAAAATCAATTCGTTACTGGTCTGTGATTGTTCAATAAGATTTTTCCCCTTTCTTGTAAACTAATTTTCGCCTATTATCTACCACCTCTTATATCCGAAGGTGTCGACGAGGTCTTTCACTACGGGTAGGCTCTTCGTTTGTGTAATAGGAGGTAGTGGGGCTTTTAAACCACTACGCTCCTGAAGCTTATGCCACCTTTCATGCCCATTCATTCAATGCCATTCTCACGTGTTTATTTGTATGTTTATGTTGTGTACGGCTTTGTTACTTATCTTAGTCAGCCAGTAATCAAGCAAGCGCCGTGAATTGGAGCCCAGCGTAGAATGGTTACCGAGCTCGATACCGATCCCCAGAATTACAGAAAAATTTCTGCATCTTCCGGGATTCGAACCGAGGACTCACGCATCGTGAGCCTGGTCCTCTTACCACTAGACCATTCAGACTTCTTAATTTAAACATGACTGCTAAAAAGAAGTAATCTAAAATTAGGTCCAAAAATAATAAAAGAAAAAAATGAATGGGGGAATGGAATTCTATAAATATTAAAATGTGGAACGAGGTTATTTTCTATTAAATTTAAATGTGCAAACTTACAATGTGACAATGTAGTTTACAATCCCTAATCAATGGGCCATGAAATTCTGTAAATATTAAAAAGAGTAACAAAATTATTTTTTTTTATTTAAACGTGCGCACTAAAAATAAGCAACCAAAATTAGGTCAACAAGATTGAAAAATGTCACTTTAGAAGCTGTAATAAATGGGGTATGAAATTCTATTAATTTTGCTTGACCTAATTTATGTTGCTTATTTTTAGTAGGCACATTTCAATTAAAAAAATAATAATCTCGTTTCACTTTTTCATATTTACAGAATTTCATACCTCTGTAGTAAATGTTTTTTAAAAAATTTTAATTGAATTTGTATTTTGTTAAAAATACAGATTATTTTATTTTAAATTTTTTAACTTTGCTCCACCCTCCCTTAAAATTAGGATTCACTATTAGCGCAATATACGGCCCCTTCAGTCCCATAAAATTTAAAAAAAAGTTGCTCGATCTTTGATCATTTTGGAGTTATTAAACTGTAGCGCTTTAGTTGCCGCGCCCGCCATGAACACGAAGCTGGAACGCGCGGCCAAAGCTTTAGAGCTTGTACAAGTTCAAACAAACCTTGATTATTTTTTTATTCCCAGTTATATGGTACATTGAAACAGAGATTGGCTACTTTTGACTAATAAACTTTATTGTTTTATGTATAAATCATGTTTACCTTTACTGTGTCCGCATTGCTCTAGCTAGGTGGGAGTTCTAGCTTTACATGGAATGGATTATTTCGCTGTTTCAAGCACTGCATCGGTCAGCAACGGCCGCAACATATTAGCGTCATCTCTTTGTCATGCGTAAATGGCGATTGTGAGAGAAATTTTTAGTAACAAGAGAAACGTTTTTATAAGAGAACTTGTTTCAAGAGAGAAATTATTGTAGGAAAAAATATTTTTCAAGCGAAAAATTTTGTTTGGGAGAACATTTTTCAAGTGAGAAATACTTTTTTGAGAATTTTTTCAAGAGAGAAATATAGAAGCGAGATACATTTATATAATATAAATATCTTTATAAGAATAGTTTTTACAAAAAATAAAAACATTTATTTAAAAATAATTTCGTATTAAAATGTTTTTCTTTTTTTTCCTTGTAAAAACTTTTAACTTAAAGAAGTTCTTATTTAATGAATAATATTAGGATACATGGCGCCTCCTGTCTCTGGGGAATAGCTTATTTCAAATTAACAACAAATTTTCCACCAATGACGGATAAGACACGAAGAGCATTTTATTTGAATACGCACGTTTTAGTATGCCAGATTATTATATGATCAAACGAACTTACCTGTGATGTTCGATCATAATTATTGTAAGCACCTCGTCCGAATAGATCATTTGGTAGTAACTCCGACTTTAGGCTAGTTCCCACAATTTTAAAGTAAGAGGGCTAAATTTCCTGGGACGGATCTGTGCCTGCTGGTATTGGTAGTGTAGAGAACTCATTAGTTTGAAAGATGTGCCTGCCACAAATGTTGAAAGGGATGGGATTAAAATCTGTAGAACAACTGCGGATTAAAATCAGGGGTGGGTATGATCTATTCGGACGAGGTGCTTACAATAATTATGATCGAACTTCACAGGTAAGTTCGTTTGATCATATAATTATTTTCGCACCTCGTCCTTCATAGATCATTTGGTAGATGTTGAAAGTATTTCTGGCAGTAGCTAATCAGAAAAGTGTTTATTAACTGTATAGAAACAAGCTATAAAATAATATGGAAATATAATACATAATTGTATGATGATTATACGAGGTAGGTATATTTGTTAAGCATGAACAATAGATCATGCAAAGGTCAGGTTGGAGCACATTGGTCTTAGGTAAAATCTTGCGAAAACCTGGGCGATTCTGTGCACCCAGCGGTTTTTCGAATTGTCTCAATGGAGACGTCTTTCTGCCGCCGAGGTTGAAGCACATCTTGTGCTGTGTGCAGAAAATATACGTGTATCTATCCCACTGTTTTTTACGACTGTCTTTATACAGCGACTCAGGGTTTGGGTAGAGACAGGTTGATGATGCTTTGTATATGATAAAAAGAAATAATTGGAAGCTCTGCAAAGGTTTTTAGTTTTTTGAGGTACTGCAGCAGAGTGGATGCAACACAAACAAATTTCTAATTAATCATGAAGAATGGTAGCATCAGAACTGCATGAGGCCTTTTTCTGCCGAAGGTCTTAATTATTTTTGTAATTTTTTTTCCCAGTTCTGTCGTGTAGCTCTTGCATGTTATCAGTTTCTATTGAAAACAGTGTTAGGATTCTATGTCCCCTGGTTACAGCAAGCAGAGAAATAAGTTTCAGGGTCAGGTTTTCTAAGGTCATCTCTTTTGCAATGGTTAACGATTTTAAATGGGTCAGTACTAATGACGGATCCCAGGTACTGCTATATGTCGGCCGAGTAGGTCGCTTATTAAAAATTCCTTGAAATAGTTTCTTAACCCTGTCTTGTGAGGTTTCGGGTCCTAGAATTAATGCAAAAGCTGACCTGAGACTGTTCAGGAATCCATATAAGGTTCCTTTATTGAATTCTATGGTAAAAAAGAGCAGGTCTGCAGATAAAGTAGGTACGTTTCTCAATTGGAATGTTTGTATTCTGTTTCAGGGACTACTTTTCTGGATTCGCTATCTGTCATAAAATTATCTTTGGATTCTATATAAGATGCAAAAACCCAAATCCTTTAATGTTCGCACCATTCCCATATTTCTCTTGCCAACCTATTTAGTTTGGGATGTTGGACACTACTCATCCTATGCACATAGGATATAGCTGTAGTATTATCGGCCCTGATCAAACTTTCACAGTCGAAACAATCAGAAGCAAAACATCGTACTCCAAAGACAACAGATAAAAGTTCCAAGTAATTTATGTGTTCTAGTTCTTTCTGATTCAGTCCAGAAGCCATGCGTCGGTTGTCCCTGGCAGCACACCCCCCAACCCGATAAGGAAGCGTTTGTAAATATCTCTAGTTTGAAATCAAATGTTTTAATGGTGTGGACTTTAGTGCTAATACTGCGTAGCCACCGTTTGAAGTCATGTGACAGTGACTAATCAAAAAATTCAGTTTTGTAGTAATTCCCATTCTGAGCTTTAAAGGATAGAAATTTTATCCTTTCAAAGAGTTTGGTTGACCCCAACTGCAATCGAGAGCGGGACAAGCAGACTAGAGTACCAATAAAATGTGCAAAGTCCCGGGTCTTGCATTTCTTTTGTATTTGAAACTCACGTATTAATACTTGTAATTTACCTCTTTTTTTTATTGGCAATTCTATTGACGTTGCATTGGAATGAAATAGAAACCCTGGGAATTTGCAATGTTGTGAAAGTGTTAGATGGCTTTATTTCCAGTAAAAAACAACACCCCAACTTGTTAGGACATTAATTGTTGTCGTGACGTCTGTTAGACATTCTAAGTATGAATTTCCTATTAGAAGGAAATTATCTAAATATATAACAGAAAGAAACCCTCTAGACCGTAGACCTACTACCGGTTTCATTATTTTGTGAAAACCATAGGAGCCAAGCTAACATCAAGGGGAAGGCAGTTAATTTCATCTTTGGACATTGAGAATTAAGCTACCTTGTCCACCTGGTTTGGGGGCAAGGAAGATTCGTGAGATAAATTCTCCACTAGTATGAGAGCATATAGAAAATACCTTGGAATGTAAGAGATTACTAACAGCTAATTGTAGTTCGTCTCTTTTTAATTTAGACCAGGCATGTTCTGATGGGGCCACGGATAGTACTGGCACCCTAGTAAAAGGGAGCTTGTAGCCTTTTACGTACTATAAAATATTTGGAGCAGGAGTAAATCGATTCCCATTTTGGGGGAAAGACTTTTAATCGGCCTGCCAGAAGGTGTACCTTTATAACATTTTTTCTTTTCCGTGGATAGCGTCTTTTGTGTCTCCCCCTTCTTTTTTAGTATAGGAATTTTTAATACATGTGAAGATTTCTCCCGTTCCTTGGCGGGTTTTAGCCTTTCACCAAGATTTTTTCCAAATAAGAAGCCATCCACGGCACCAATGGTTACGGTTCCTCTGCAGTCTTATTTAGGCTGAAGCTTAACAGAGATCTTTGCACTAAGGACCTAGTGTGATGAGCGTCTGCGAGTAATCGCGCGGCATCACTTAATACTTCCCTTTAATACTTCAGTGAGAGGTAGTTGCCCCCCCCCCCTTGTTTTTTCATTAAGCACAAGAAAATCCTTTTTTCCAGAGCTGCAATGCAAGCCCCTATTTGATTTTTTCATCTGTTATGCGAGAGCTCTTTTTAAGGCCACTCCGCTTACCGCTGAGATCACCTCCGGATTTAAATCCGGAGCTGCTGTCAAGGGTAGGTTTTCAATGCGAGGATACTTTTAGTAACTCGACCTTGTTCTTCTGGGAGAACGTTTGTGATTATATCGGTTCAGCGATCCGCGATATCGTTATGAATTGGCGGTGCCAGTGATTGAATATTTATCTTCCTTTCCCCCCGTATATGTCTTCATGAAGATGTTGCTCCTCACGAACCATTGCCGTTTCGGTTTGGTTAATTGGGGGAGTGGTAGTAGCACATGTGTGCGAGCCGCCTGCGGGTGCAAAAAAGGGCAATTATCACCCTGACATCCAGATTGGTGGGTTGATTACAAGAGCAGTCTAACTTTAAGAAGGAAGCATTGCTCCGGCCAGCCCTAAAATCTTAATCTTAAGAAATAGGTACTGGAAGAATCGGCTTTAGCCCTATCTTAAAGAATTGGCACTAAAGAGATTCTTGTAAGAGTTGTATTGTAGCAAAACGAGCTGATTTTTAATTTTTTAAAAAACAGCACCGCTTACTAAAAAGAAGAACTTGTCATCACAATATCCTTATTAGACGGTACGGACCTGTTGATGTGAAAATGTTTTCGCCGTAATTTGATATGAGTAAGCCAGCAACATCTGAAAAATACGTTGTATTTGTTTGTTATACTTACTGCGTGGCGGTAAGGTCACATCTCAGATATATAATTGATTACAAGAGCAATCTAATTTTAAGAAGGAAGCATTACTCAGACCAGCCCTGAAATCTTAGTTTTAAGAAATAGGCACTGGAAGAATCGGCTTTAGCCCCATCTTAAAAAATAGGCACTAAAGAGATTCTTGTAAGAGTTGTGTTGTAGCAACACGAGCTGATTTTTATTGTTTAAAAAACAGCACCACTTACTAAAAAGAAGAACTCGTCATCACCATATCCTTATTGGACGGTACGGACTGCGTGGCGGTAAGGTAACATCTAGCAAAACGGGTTGGCTTACCCTGACATACAGATTGCTGTATTAGAATTGTCAGGCCAGCCCTATCTTAAAAAATAGGCACTGGAAGAATCAGCTTTAGCCCTATCTTAAAAAATAGACACTAAAGGGATTCCTGTAAGAGTAGCAAGACGGGCTGATTTTTTAATTTTAAAAAGCAGCACGGGCTACTAAGAAGAACTCATCACATTCTCCTTTTTAGAAGGTACGGTCCTGCTGGTGTGAAAGTGTTTTCGCCGTAACTTGATATGAGTAAGTCGGTCACTTCTGGAAAACTCGTAATTTATTTAGTTTATTTTACTTACTGCGTGGCGATAGAGTCATATCTCTTTGTCGGGAAACTGAACAGGACCTTGAATGTCTGCGAACGTGATGATAATGAAATGGGAGGTGTCCACGCGAGGCGATGGCTGCGCTGGTCATTCGAATGTTGGCGTATTGCAGCCCTATGACGATGCATTTTCTTTTCCAACTTTCGTATTTTTCTTCGAATTTCTGGTCTCTTTTCCCTATCATGCTTATGTTTACCCATAATGGTATCACTGACAACTGTACTACACAGAAAAACAACCACAGCGAGGTGGTAAGACGGCACAGAGCGCGGAGACGTGTGGGTCGTAGCGCACAAGAAGAAGTAATGAGTTCTCTACACTACCAATACCAGCAGGCACAGATCCGTCCCAGGAAATTTAGCCCTCTTACTTTAAAATTGTGGGAACTAGCCTAAAGTCGGAGTTACTACCAAATGATCTATGAAGGACGAGGTGCGAAAATAATTTTTATTTTGAATAATATGCTATACTGAAACAGAGATTCGGAACTTTTACATCATAAACTTTGTTATTTTATGTATAAATCATGTTTACTTTTATTGTGGCAGTTTGCTCTAGCTAGGCGAGCGTTCCAGCTTTACATGATATTAATTATTTCGCTGTTCCAAGCACTTTATCGGCCAGCAATGGCCGGAACGTAGTAGTACCATCTCTGTGTGTCATACGCAGGCCACGATTTTCAGAGAAATTTTTAGTAACGAGAGAGTTGCTTTTAAGGCTGAACTTTTTTCAAGGGAGAAGCTTTTTTATGAGAGAACTTTTTTCAAGCGAGATTGTAAATATTCTTATAAAAATACTTTTGTCAAGAAAGAAATGAAAATATTTCAATTGCAATGTTTTTCTTTTAATCGCTGAAAAAAAATTCTCTCTTAAAAAAGGTGCTCATTTAATAAATAATATTGATACACACGGGGCGCCTCGTACCTCTGGGGAATAGCTTAGTTCACGTCAATGACGTATAAGACACGAAAATCGTTTTATTTGAATACGTACAGTTTAGTATACCAGCTAATTCAGTTGCAAATATTATTTTTAATTACAATGTGTCGCAACTTTATCCGAAAATAATCAGATAACAAGGGGAAACTGACAACATCGTGTATTATATCCCTGAAATGCTCCCGTCAATTTTGAATGTCATGAGCTAGGGCTCGGATTTATATGCACTTAAAATTTCCGAATTATGCAAGCATTTATCTACTATAAATATATTAAATATGCACTTATATACGCACTTTATGCATAATGTTTAAAAAAATAAATCTCCGTATTACAATTAATCTAAAAAATACAATTTTAATTAACATTAAGTACGTGAACATGATCAATATTAAACATTATTATTTAATATCTATAATTATGAATTATATTTAAAATGGAAAGAATTGCAGTTTACAATTACCTACATTTAGATTTTTAAATATAAAATTACGCCTTTACCGGCTAAAATTGCTTTATATTTCGAGAAGCTTCTCTCAACACTACAAGATGGAAGAGGTGCGTACTTAAATTTATGTAACTCTTCTAAAGAAAGCAAGGGAATAAACCAAGCTTTAATCTTTTAATTATTTCCTGGTTTAGAAGATAAACAAGAAGCATGTAAATAGTTGGAAGAATTTACCCGGGAAAATTATTCTAATACCATTCAATCATAGGAAAATGGGAATCCAACCTTTAGAAGCCTTGGATTATAATTTTATGAGTCTACGACTTCCTGCTTTTAAGCAAGCTGCAAGTTGTAAAAGTGTATAAAATAAACACAATTCTCTAAAAACCACAATTCCCTAAAAAACAAATTTTTAAAAATAATACAAAATAATGCTTTTACATGCATTATTAAATAAAAAAAACTTTATCTGAAATGCAAGCAAATAAATATTGGAGATTATAACAGGAAATTAGTTTAAAAATATGGAAATTTGCTCGGATAATCAAAAATATGCATGCTTTTATGAAAACCTCAAAAATATGCATTTATATGGACTTTCAAATTTACACATGTCGTTCACATGCGATCGAAACATGTAGAAATTTAACTTAGCATATGTTTAGTACATACAAAAAGAACATGCAAATGCATATAAATCCTAGTCCTACATCATAACGATGAAGAACGCATATTTTTAAAGTTGTTAAGTAATTTGTGTAGTTATGTATACTTTTATAAAAAACATGTCAATGCATTGCTTTACTGCAATCTATAGGCAACCAACTGCACACAAAATAATAGAGAGAGAATAGGGTTATTCCTCATAGTGTGAGGTTATGTTCAATGAGTATCATGAGCATGTTTGTTTTGTGAATAAAACTCAAAATTATTTGAATATCACAATTTTTTTTAATAAAACTATTATTTTAAAAACAAAATATCAACAATTTTATGCTAAACTGAAAATATCAAAACTAGTTGCTTTAATTTGACATTAAACAATTTGATTACTGTTTCCACAGCAGACTATTCTTTTCAAAAATTGAAGCTTTGAAATTTGGTGTATAGTCGGTTGCCTATAGATTGCAGTAAAACAATGCGTTGACATGTTTTTTTATAAAAGTATACAGAGCTGGTATGTATACAAAAAAGAAAAACTCACTGTACAGGTACTACGCTCTTGTACTAGCTTTTTTAAAATTATCATTATGCGATCATTTCATATCAAGTATTGGTCAATTTTTCCGATAATAAAAAATGATGGTAACTTTTTTATAATTGTCCATGAACTTCAATTAATCGTATTAGTTATAATTCAAATGTGCACCCCGCAAAATTTTCTATAACTATGTTTAAAAATATACAGAAATAGAAACTGGCATATACACACTAATGTAAGTAGTGAAAAAAAAACCAAATATTTACATGTAACGACAGAAGTCTCTTTAAATATTTTAAACAAACGTGAACCAGTTAATGTGGTAAAAAATGCACAAAGTCAATAATTACATTCCACAGACAATTAACAAATTATACATAATAGAGATACTTATGACCTAACTTCACTAATATTGTAGGCAAATGGAAAGTTATAATTCTGTTTGTGTTGTTTGTTATAATTATCACACTTTTTAACATCATCTATGTTTTTTATATCGATTAATAGTTCAATGCGTTTAATTGTGTTACCTTTTAGCATATCTTTATGATATCATTGTGTATTAAACATAAGTAACTACTACTGACTGATAAGGATCCTCGATAAAATTATAACGAATTTACACAGATCGCTTTTAAAGGTAATCCTAATCACTTACCTTTAGAAAGTTTTCCATAAAACTTTTCCTTTCTATTATATTCGTGGTTCGGTAACAACGCACTTTTTTCACCTAAACTTTCATCTTTTAAATAAATTACCGTTTGACTATTCCACATTATTATAAATACCTAAATATTCAATATATTTAATACACCGACACTGTTTTTATTTAAGAATTCAGAATTATTTTGTGGCATTTATCTGTTTAGTAATACTGCTTGGTGACAGAAAGCAGTATCGGAGTTATCTGTTATGAAATGAAAGGCCACATAGAAATATAAACAAATCCATAACTGATAGAAGAATATAGTTAATGAATGACATGCAGTATTTTATATTAAAATATGCTACGTATAAAAAGGGCAATACTTTGCTCAGATTTGTCTGATTTTAAATCTTCCAATTAAAAACATTGCATAGTATTTTAAATGAACATACAAAACGATTGTTTTATATTTGTTACAACTACAATTGTATAAGGTGAACTAAGATTATCAAATTATGAGTCTATACACCTTAAAGTTTTGACTTAAGTCTTTAACCTACAAATGTAGAATTCCAACGGCTGTATAACTAATATTAAAGTTGTAGTAGTCTCAGCAAGCGAAATAGCCTAAATAGCCACCGGTCTAAATTACAACTTAACACAGATCAGAACTAGAGATCCTAGATGCCATTGATAATGACAGATTTATTATATGAGAGGGTTAGGACAACATTAATTTCCTATCTTTTTTTTGTTCATAGTGATTTTATTTATTTTACATAGTTTCCTATACTGTAAGCCAGTGGCGGCTCGTGGTGCGGTGTACTGGGAGGCATTTTAAAGTGTTTTTTTTGTTTTTTTGGAAAAACATTGTTCTTACCCAAGTTTTAGGTGGCCTTATATTTCAAACCCATCCTTTACGTTGGCAAAATGATCTATTTTGACCAACATTTTCATTAAAGTCTTTAATGGACTTTCGTTAAGCTAGTAAAATTATTGTAAATTGATACCTACCCACATTGCCAGTGTGTCAAAATGCACAAAAATTTTAATGTGTTTGAATTTTAGTTTTAAATGTTTGCAGTCAATATCACACAATGAATTATCACAAAATAGCAGACAGTGGAAACAAGTGAAAGCATTTTCTTACATGGCATTCACAATCCAAAATTATTTTGCACGGACATCGTACAACACCACTAAATTATGATTACACAACCAACAACTGTTTCCACACTACAACGTCATAATTCTCGGAAGTGCTGGGTCCGCGACCCTGAAGTTTTTAGTACCCAGATACTTCTATCCTTTTTAGCTTGTGTAATATGCATTTGAAGGCCTTTTAGGTCGGCGGCTTTATTCGGTGGCGTATAGCTGAATTGGGGACTGACAGCCAAATGATCCCTCGCATAGATTCGTTTAATGCGCGCGAAATACTCAAACATTCAAACGTTTTCTGATCCTGCGGCAGCTCTTTAACACACGTTCTCGCATAGAAATCTCATACAAAAGTTAACTATAAAGCATTTTTTAAATATTATAGTATATAATATGTTATGTACTCAAACAAAAAGTAATTATTTATTTACTCTTATTTCATTGGGAGGTCAATGACCATTTGACCCAATGGAGAAACCGCCACTGCTGTAAGCAGCTGATAATTTCAATCAAATTTAAAATTGAAAGATCAGTGGCGTGTCATGAATTTAATAATTTATAAATACTAGAACTACGAAAATTTTCGATATACCTCTTGATTTAAAATTCCATCAAAATCGGTCTTGTACTTTCGCCTTTAGAAGCGTCACATTGCATGTGCAAAGTTCAAATCCATATTTTAATATCAATCAACCCCCTTCTTAAAATGCACGCACATGACTAACACCGTAACCTACAAACTTGACATTGAGAAATATCTAGTAAGAAACACTAAATTAGTAAAAGAGGGAACGATAATCCCATCTCATAAAAGACATTTTGGATAGTTAGAGTGAGAGGAAACGACGACGTGTCCTAACCCTCTCGTTTAACAAATCTGTCATTATCAGTGGCATCTAGGATCCCTAATCAGAACAACATCGATGAAATACAGAAAAATGTAATTATAATTGTACGAAATAGAATCTCTGATTATTAACTACCAAAACGATATCCATACTTTGTTAAATTCTACATACTTCGCTTGTGCTTTAGACAGGCGAGGTTCTGCATTAAGAATCTCAAGTACAAACCTAGAACAAATGAATAAAAAAATACATAATAATAATAATTACAGCTACTCGTTTGGTTACAGAACTCGCTATCGCTCGTTCTGTAACTTTCAAACTCGTGTGAGAAACAGGTATCTACTTTTCGAACTTTTATACATTTATCATAATAGTAAAAAAGGTTAAAATTTAAAATAATTTAAGCACATTTTACTTAATAATGGTGTCTTAAGTCATCGATGTTCCTATGCTGATTAAGTTGCAACGGTAATTTTTTTTTGAAAAAATAAATCGATTATTGGATGTTTTGGAAAAAGATTTTTCGTGCTTTAAAAAATACCAAAAATGCTTGGCAAACTGTTTCGCCAAAATTAAGGAAGGCGCGGGGCGGTGAAAAAATAATTTACCTAAATATTACTGCATCTACAAACAAAATTAAGGAAGGCGCGGGGCGGTGGAAAAATAATTTACCTAAATATTACTGCATCTACAAACAAAATTTTATTCACATTTTATTATTACTCATGAGCAATTTAGCTTGAACAGAATTTTTTATCCCCCGTGAATTAAAAAAAGAGACCTGAAGTTTTGCTTTCAAAAATTCGTAGAAGGCCTCACAAAGAAATTATCATGCTTAGAGGCGAACCAAATTGCAGCACATTTCAAGCTCCATGAGCTTACAGAAATGAAAAAGATCGCGATGCTAGTTTTTGAGCTCTAAAGCAAAAGTAGGGGAAAGTGGGTAAGATAACGAGTTGGGTAAGAAGACGAACCCTTTTAAAATTTTTCCGCGAAATTTAGTATCCAATTTAGAGTGCCTTGCCATCTTGCCTCTATGTGAGGAACTAAACTACTAAAAATGGCGTGGTTCGTAGGCGTGCTTTTCGCGGTACAGAAGCGTTTGTGTTTAGGACAGTTTGCTTATAAATTCTGTGCAACGAAAATAGTGCATTTTAAGTGTTAAAAGGTGAGCTGGTTTTTATATTAGTTAGCACTGTTAGCTGCATGTGTTGATCTCTTATTTCTGACATTTTTTACGAACTAACATTATAAACTCAAATTTGTCAGCAAATATTTCAAACATAACTTCAACGGGGCAAGTTGGCGGAGGTAAGTTGACGAAATCGTCATCTTAACTCGTGATTCGTCATCTTGCCCCAGTAAAAACTGATGTTCAACTTCTTATATTACCTCCTCTTTCAGAAGATGCCGAAAGTATATAAAAGAAGAACTAATAGGCGATCATGGGATGAAATTGCTTTAATAGCCGCTATTCAGGTTGTTATTAGGGAGGGGATGTCATGCAATATAGCTGCTTCGAAATACGAGATTCCAGAAGCAACATTAAGAAGATATGTAAAGAGAGATGCACGAGGAGAGGACTTTCCTATACATGGGGGACGGTATCACGACACTTTTGATGCAGAACAAAGTCGTGAATTGGAAAAATACATTGTAGACATAGATAGGAGAGGTTTTGGACTTACCTCTACACAACTTAGAAAGTTAACATACGAGTTTGCCGAGAGAAACAAGATACCGCACCGTTTTAGTCACAACAAACAAATGGCTGGTAAAGATTGGCTTGAATCATTTATGAAAAAGCACAAGTTCAGTTTAAGGACACCGGAAGCCACGTCTATTGCTTGGTTAATGGGCTTCAATGAAGTGGCAGTGGGCACATTTTTTTAAATCCCCCAGGAAGTTTTAGAAAAATATCATTCACTGCTGATAAAATCTACAACGCCGACGAAAGTGGTCTATCATCTGTCCCTAATAAGCTTCCAAAGGTATTAACGCCTACTGGAACTAGAGGGGTTGCCAAAGCTGTTTCTGCAGAAAGAGGATAAAATACAACAGTAGTTTGTGCAGTTAATGCTGTGGGCAACTTTATCCCCCATATTTTATTTTCGGGCGAAAAAGGATGAAAGAGGAATTATTGTATGGAACTCCACCAGTATCAGACGCAAGTGCTCAGTAAAATGGTTGGATGTCGACTGCAGGCTTTCTCAAATATTTACAGCATTTTTCGAAGCATGCACACCCAACACCTGAGAACACTGTTTTGCTTGTGATTGACAATCATGCCTCCCATATGTCTTTACCAGGCATTACTTTTTGTAAGGAAATGGAATTGTAATGATTGGTCTACAACCACACACATCTCACTGTATGCAGCCTCTTGACGTGTCTGTTTTCGGGCCACTTAAAGTTTACTACAATCAAGAGTGCGATGCATTTCCAGTCAATAACCCCGGTCAAACAATTATGGACAAGCACGTTGGACAACTTTTTTCCAGGGCCTACATGAAGGCAGCAACAGTCGGGAATGCTGTTAAGGGTTTCGAGCAATGTGGAATTCAACCCTTCAATCCAAAGATATTTGTAGAACACGACTTTGCACGCGCTGCAACCACAGAACGAATTCAACCACCCCTTGTTGAAAGCCTAGATTCGTCGGATGAAGAAATACCATTAAGTTTACTTTGCAATGAGAAAACTGAGCAAATTTCGACTCCAAAAGAAAAAACAGCAAAAAGAAAAGATAAAGAGGAAGTGTAGCAAAATTAAATCACAACCTAAAAAAGCGTTTGAAAAAAATGAAAAGCAACAGGAAGACACGATCGAGCTGGTTGACGAGGTAGTTATAGAAGATAAAGATGTTTGTTCATCCTGCGAAGGGATGTATGAAAACCTATCTGATGAAGACTGGGTGAAATGCATGAAGTGTCGTCGTTGGTGGCACGTGTCCTGCAGCACCTATATTGGCGAAAAACGTTTTATTTGCGATTTGTGTTAAAACGCCATCTTACCCCGATATGTTAGTCATCTTACCCACCTTAGGGGTAAGGTGGCGAATTTACACGTTTTAAAAAAATATTTTTGTCTGCCTTAACTGTGTTATCCTTATGTTATATTATACTTTATTTTAATTACTAATAGTGTACAGACGCTGTAGAAATAAAGTAGTCCCTTTGAGTTAAATACAGTAATTAAAACTGAAGATCTTGCTTAACGTGAACTTACCCCACTTTCCCCTACTGGAACGATTTTGATGAAAGTTTAAATCAAGAGGTATATTAAAAATTGTAGCTTTTCAAAAATCAGAAACCGGAAACAGAAGTTAGCACGTTTATTGGTAGCGTTTTTTCCAAAACTAAATTTAAAACATTTGGGCATGGGATCTAAGAGAAGAACTTAAGGCAAATCGAAAACCTTTTTACCGACCTCTCTAGCTTCAAAATGGCGACCGCTAGAACTTTTTAAAAATTTCGACTTTAACGCCCATTTACTCAAAAAGTAGTCTGATCGGGATCAGCTACAACTTGTTTGAAACATTTAAAATTGATTAATTTATTTACTCCAAAACGCAAACGCCGATCGTTATAAACTTTTATCAGTTCGATAGACTATTTAAACTACTTTATTAGGAGCAGCAAAAATTTTAAACTATTTTAAAATTTAAGAAAAATTACGATACTTTTTAATATCAACAACGCGTTTTCAGGCAGTTACATGATTTTAACTAAGCCTATCAATTAGCATTAGCAAAAAAAAGTATATTTCATTCGTTGTATGTTTTTGATAACTCTTTAAATAAACCACTTATATTGATTTTTAGACCGATATACGCTGTAGGGCGGGCGGTTCTGTTCTTACTGTTCTTCTTACTGTTCTTATATGGTATCCCTATATAAATTGTTTTCTTAGGAATCTAACATACGATGAAATGAGAGAAGAGCTTAAGGCAAATCGAAAACTTTTTAACCGAAGTCTCTAGCTTCAAAATGGCGGCCGCTACAACTTTTTGGAAATATCGACTTTAACGCCCTTTGTGCGTAGTATACGGTGAAACAAAATTGATTACGAAAATCTGAAAACGATCGCAATGCTGCTTCTGCAAAAATTTAAAGATATTCAGATATTTTTTTTTAAAACTGTCTGCAAGTTTTATTTAAATTTTGTAGGTTGTCGGAACGCAATATTAGCTACAATTTGATTTTTTATGAAAGCTAAAATTTCACTGTGCTGCTTTCTATGAATTTGGATGGTTCGAATGGAGGGTTGCCTATATAGCATGTTTTCGTAGAAATCTAACAGTCGGTGAAATGTACAACGTTATAATTATAAAAATTACACCTTTGCAAATACGGCAAGTATTAATATCAAGTATGGGAAAATCCACTCAATGTCCACACTTCAGCTTTTTTTATATGTCTGTGAGTGATCATTTCATTCAATAAAGGTATATGTGTAGTGTCAATTTTACTTTCTTCAACATGGGTCATCATTCCGACGGGAGTGTAGGATGTGGATTGCGTAATTGGTCCAGGTAAAATTTTCTTGACGGGAGTTAAGGAAAGGGATTATTGTTTGATTGACAGCTGAGCAGTTGTTTTTTAGTGTTGATCAAAAATCGACAAATAATATTTTGCATCTTATGAATCAATTCGCATTAGCCTCTACAATTATTATAATTGCATATGTAATACAATAACAACAGTACTAATATAATATGTGTATGTTTTTAGTATTTTTATTTCACTAATCAATTTAATACATTTGTAAAACAAACAGCCTAACCCTGTATCTAAATTTAACATAGAGTCATTGAAGAATGATAGTACAAAAGACCTATATGAAAAAAGACTAAAAGAAAAAATCGCCCATAATGCCATTCTAGAGGAAGATAATGCTGAAACAGCCTGGCAGAAAATTAAAACTAATATAATAGACAGTGCCACAGAGGCCATAGGCTTAAGAATAACTGACACAAATAGACCCAAAAATAACAAACCCTGGTTCACCCAGGAGATTAAAGAACTAGCGAAAGAAAAGAGAAACGCATACATAAAATATATTAATAATAGAACACCAGAAGAATACGAGGCATATAAGGGTATCAGAAATAGAACAACTAACGAGATTAAACAGCTTAAAAACAATACTGGGAAAGGTTTTCGATGGAGATGGAGCATGACCTATACGGAGGGCAAAAAAAAGTGTGGAACATGTTACGAAATAGAAAGAAGTTAGTTAATGAGGAAGTACAAGTAAACACCATAAAAATAGAAGAGTGGGTAGCGCACTTTGAACATCTCTATGTCCATACAGAAACAAATAACGAAGAACGGGAAAACCGAACACCCTCTCCAACACAAGACGAAGATAATGACAAGATAACACTAGAAGATGTAAAGGTCGCGGTAGGAAAGTTGAAAACACGAAAATCACCTGGAATTGACAACATCCCCAATGAACTGATCAAGTATGGGGGGAATGACGTGCAGAACGAGATGACGAATTTGTTTCAAAGGATCGAAAATACCGGATTAATACCTGCAGAATGGAAAACCAGCATAACTGTACCTATATACAAAAAAGGGCCAAAAAACAACCCTGCCAATTATAGAGGCATAACACTATTAACCTCAATACAAAAAATACTAACCAAAATTTTAGCAGAAAAACTTAATGATAAAGTAGTCATATCTGAAGAACAGCAAGGATTCAGATCCAATAGATCGACAATTGACGTAATCTTCATTTTGCGGCAACTAATAGAAAAGTCTATAGAGTTTAACAAGCCTATGTTCATGTGCTTTGTAGATCTAAAACAGGCATTTGACAGAGTGCGACTAAACGATGTAACAACCCTGCTAGAACAAAAGAACATAAATAAGAAGTACATAAATATAATCAGAGAACTGAATAGTGCTAACAAAACAAGAATAAAAACTGACAACGGCCTAACACAAGAAATTAATGTACAAGCAGGTATCAGACAAGGTGATAGTCTAAGCCCATGCCTCTTTAACATTATGATGGACCAAATCATCAAAAGCGTAAATGAAGTAAACGCAGGATACACAATGGGTGATCGATCCATAAAAATTTTATGCTATGCCGACGATGCCACTCTTATGGCAGAGAATGAGGATGACCTACAGCGACTACTCCACAGATTTAAAATAACAGCTGGAAAATACAATATGCTCATATCCTGTGAAAAAACGCATTCTATGGTAATATCTAAAAACCCAATAAGATGTAAGCTCGTAATTGACGACCACATTATCCAACAGGTAATGAGTTTTAACTACCTGGGAGTGGACATATCAAGTGATAGATACTTAATGGATGAGGTAAGAAACCAGGCGAATAAAGCAGCAAGAATTGCGGGTTACCTCAGAGATATTATATGGCGAAACAAGTACATGAGCACAGAGAGTAAGATCCGAATATATAAAACCTGCATCAGGCCTGTGCTTACCTATGCCGCAGATACAAGAGCTGAAACAACACGAACAAAAAGAACATTGAGGGCAAATGAAATGAAGACATTGAGGAGTATCAAAGGTGTGACGCTGAGAGACAGGATACGTAATAACACAATACTAAATGAATTAGAAGTACAGGATGTCGTAAGATGGACAAGAGCACGCCGTCGATATTGGAAAGAACACGTGGATAGGATGGGCCCAGAACGATTAGCTAAATGGGCTAAATCACAGAAGCCTAACACCAAACTCCCAGTAGGAAGACCACCAAAGCGATGCACAGTGGGCCGAAACTCCAGAAAAGTGGCCAAAAATCGATTTTTCTTAAATTGCTAATATTCCTAGGAGCCTCAGTAGGTGGTTAAAGGGATTGTCAATGCATATTTTCCTAGAATTTCAAGTGCATTGAACCAAATTCCTACCTGCTATAGGGTCGTAAACACGACCCTTCGCATAACGTTGATTCGCCGAGCTTACAGCTCATTTTATCACCAACTTTTGATGAATGATTATGTTTGTAAAGACGCCTGTGTTTAAAGTGAAATATTGCAAGAAGTTTTCTTAGGGTAAGTACGTTAACTTGTACATATTGTCAAGACAACCCCGCGTTGATCCATTCAAATAAATTGCTTTATTCATAAGGGTGTTTAGTTCAAATTTTTGTGAGATCAGTCAACATTTTCTAGACAAACAAAAAAAGCAAGACGAGTCAAGGCTTTCAAAAAATATTCAAAAAATTCCTTGTATATTTCTTAATAATATATACCAGATCCACATGCCCGTTTATGCCCATTCACGAAATATTGTCAATTTTCCAAGACGCGGCGCGTGCATGTCACTAGGGTAACTGTGCGTGAATCGTAACAAGCGTGCATCGGCCGATTGGATTATTAAATAAAACGTATTCGCCTACTATGTTTAAATTGGGCTTTTGACAAATACTATTTCTTTATCATCTTATTATTGATATTTTGTAATAGACTGAATAATAAATGCTATATAAAAAATTAGAAATGCTATATAACAAATTTATAAACGCTATGTAAAAAAGTAAATAAAGCTATATAAAAATTAATAAGCGTTGTATAAAAAAATAATTAAAGCTATATAAAAAAATATAAATGCTATTAAAAAAATAAATGCTATATAAAAACTGAACAATGCTATGTAAGAATTGAATTCATTAATTACCCAAAATGAGGAATTTACATTGAGGATATAAATTAATCATAAATTCTTTACATTCATATTTCTTATTTAATTAATTTTTTTACATATTGCATTTTCCAAAACAATGTTTTTAGTCTAGGCGGTTAACGCGGGGTCATTTGTTCTAGGCAATTTTGTTTTTAAAGAAAAATACTCCACTCAAACTTGCAGCAACTTTTTGATTTATATTTAATTTATAAACTCAATGTAAGTTCGTCATTTTGAATTCTTATATAGCATTCTTGAATTTTTATATATCATTTATATCTTTTATATAGCTTTAATTATTTTTATATATAGCACTTATAAATTAATTTTTATATAGCTTTTTTTTATTTTTTATACAGCATCTTTTATAAGTATTTTCTATTGCGTTTATTCATCAGAATTTCGAAATATACGGTTTAAATACCACGCTTTGTAATAATTTACTTACTTCCTTACAGAAATAAAGTATAACAAAATGTTGACTAGAAGACAACTCTTTGATATTCTACATGAGAAAAAAGGTGAGGGGCGTTCTTGCCAAACCGAATATCTGTTTACCTATTTAGTACGGCATTACCAAATAGAAAATGATCAAACTGCGAAAGCACGCCTGAGAAAAATGAACTCCGCTTTCTGCAGTGCTGTTTACTCAAAACTCGAAGAGGCTTCAAGATATATCCCTAGATTTTTCGAAAGAAATGAATCTTGGCTTAACAAAGATTTTATATTTGAAGTCCAGGGCGAAGAAATTGAAGAGGCTGATGATCCACAACCAAGTACATCATCTGGAAGTGGCAGCGGTCGTGGTCGTCCGAAATTAAGGTTTTTGGAAAGTAGTTCTAGAACAAAAAGGAGAAAAACTGAGAAGCTGTGTGGAACTTTTGAAACCGAAGAACTCACTTTAGCAGCAAAGAAATGCCTTAAACAAGAAGGGAAAGATGCTGCCGCAAAACTCATTTCAGAGGCAGTTTTTACAACTCCAACGAGAGCAAGAAAAATGCAGGATGCTTGGAAGTTGAGCCAGAAATTCCGGAAACCTGTGCCATTCACACCTGATCAAGCACTTTCAATTCTGGTAGAAGCAAAAAACAGCAAACACCAATATTTGGTTCATAGGCGAGCAGCAAAAGAAAACTTCAGCGACATTTATCCTTCGTACCACAAAGTTCGAGAAGCTAAATCCCGCTGCTATCCACGAAAGGAGGCTCAGATTGTAACTGAAATTTCTGCAGAAATTCTGCTGCAGGATCTTCTCGATCATACGGCACAACGTATAATTGAGTTGCAAAAGCCGGTTATAATGAGCTTACCAGATGACGAGTTGGGCAATTTAGTATTGTTGGTAAAATGGGGCTGTGATGGAAGTACGGGTCATTCTGAATATAAGCAACTATTTTCTGAGTCAGATGTAGGTGATGGTGATTTATTTTTGACTTCTCTAGTTCCACTACAGTTATATTCAGAAAAACCTGGGAAAGCGAAGTCAATCATTTGGCACAATCCACGTCCCTCTTCCACTAGATTCTGCAGACCAATACGGTTTCAATTCAAAAAGGAAACTGCAGAATTAACGGTACAAGAAACTAGTTATATAGAAAATCAAATTGCACAACTTACATCGACAACGTATAACATAGAAGAAAATAAAGAACTCTCCGTTTCGTATGTTTGTGTAATGACGATGGTAAATGGAAAGGTTTGTAATGCTATTACGGAAACCTCTTCAGCACAAACATGCTATATTTGTAAAGCAACTCCCAAGGAGATGAACCAAGTCGAGAAAATTCTTGAAAAACCATTAAATGAAGATACGTTTAAGTTTGGGTTATCTACGCTTCATGCATGGATAAGATTTTTTGAGTGCCTTTTGCATATTTCTTACAGGCTAGAAATAAAAACTTGGCAAGTTCGTGGAGTACAAAATAAGACAATTTTTGAAGAGCGAAAAAAAAAAGTTCAAAAGGATTTTCGAGATAAAATGGGACTACTTGTTGATATACCAAAAAGCGGTGGCAGCGGAACAACAAATGACGGTAATACCGCTAGAAGATTTTTCAAAGATACAGCCCTATCTGCTTCAATAACTGGAATAGACGAAACAATAGTTCAAAGATTTAGCGTAATATTACGAACACTATCTTGTGGATATGCAATCGATATAGAAGCATTCGAGAAATATGCTTTACAAACAGCGAGACTATATGTCGCAAAGTATCCGTGGTATTACATGCCAGCGTCAGTACACAAAATCTTGTTCCATGGCGCAATAATAATTAAGGAGGCAATATTACCTATTGGCCAATTATCTGAGGAGGCACAGGAATCGAGGAACAAGGATTTGAAAAGCTTTAGACAACTGCATACTCGAAAATCTTCAAGAATATTCGGAAATCAAGATTTGCTAAACAGACTACTTATTACCTCGGATCCTCTAATTTCTTCTTTGCGACAGCTGCCCCCCAAAAAAAGTTTGTCTATCACTGGTGAAGTAATGTTATTACTGAAGAAACCTGAGGTATCATCAGAAGAACCAAGCGCATCTCCAGTGGCAGCCACAAATCCAGGAAAGGAAACCTCTTCATCTGAGGAGGAGAGTGATACTGAGGGTGATGATGACGTTCCATTGAACAATTAATTTTTTTATATATGTGTATTTTTAATTGTACATCCTTACATCATTGTTTAGAGATTAAAATATTTTTTTCTTGCTTTCGTTAAATGACGTTGAATGGGGTAAAATGACAAAAAGTTAAAAGTTTGCGACTCTGCCAAGTAACCACCCCCAAAACACCCCCGGGAGTTTTCATTAGTACTATATTTTGTTACTTATTTTTCCTGTATTGTATGACTGACTTTGAATCGAGTAAAAATGAAAAACCTTATAGATTAGCAATTCTGCGTAATAATCAACCCCTAAACAACACCCTAGAGGCCTGAAATTTTTTCATTATTGTTTCCGTATTTTTTTAGTAATTTTGAATGGACTGACAGTGAAAAAATTTATAAACTCCTACTTTGCTAAAAAAACATCCCCTATAAAACACCCCTGGAGCTTGTAATTTTTTTCATTATTTTTCCCTTATTACATAAGTGATTTCTAAGCCGATAAAAGAAAAATCAGAATTTTGGCCATTTTTTCGGATTTTCGGCCCACTGTGCGATGGTGTGAAAGCTGGACATCGGAATCTCAAGAAGGAAGGTGATAATAGAACAAACAGGACAAAGTCCTATTATAAGTGGAAGAAGAAGAAGAAGAAGAAGTAAAACAAACCAAAAAGCGTGCATAAACCCAACATTAAAACACCCCGGTGTTTTAAAGTTGCTAAGCAACAATGACGTCATCAATTTTGAAGCAACAAATTGCAAACACGCGAAAAAAAATAATTCGAATTCACATAGCAACATAAACAACTAAGAATGGTAACCAATCTCCAGGTAAATGATATGACGTCACATCATAGACTACTATGTCAGATGAATCAAAATCAAAATGCTGCTTCCTAGCTATATTCTTCTTATTTTCTAGATTATGATGCTGGTATAATAAAAAATAGCGTATAATACACGTGTATAAGAGCCTGTAAAGCACTGCTCCGTTAAAAGGCACTCGGCTTCGCCTCGTGCTTTTAAAACCGTCGCGCGTGCTTTAAAGGCTTGCTTATACACTTGTATTATAATATACTATTATTTTAATAATTATTTACTGTTTGCAAGAAATAAAGTCCAAAATAATGTTATGCTCATCCAGTAATGTTTGTATACAAATTTGGTGCTAGTTTTGGTTAATTACGTTGTTTAGTTCAGTATAGTTAATTTTTTGATTTGAAGACTTGTAGATGTGTATTATAAAAAAAGGGATAACTAAAAAAGTTGAATCATAGGATGAGGGACAAAGAGTACGCCGACACAAGCGAAGGTCTGACATCTAATTGTATTTTATTGAAAACGTAATTTTGTTGTACATCCTTAAATTTTCATTGTAGTATTTTGAATCCCAAACAATTTTTCATTAGTGACGTCATGAGTAGAGTTGGGCAAATGCATATTTGCATCTTTTTTCCTATTGATCATAAAATGTTAATTTTTCGTATATACACGTTTCGTGATGTTTAGAGTCATAAAAAGTAAATTTTATTTTGCATATTTGGCATATATTACAACTTTACGGCATACGGCATATATTATTGCATATTTTAGCTTTTAATGGCATGAAAATGCATATTCTAGCAAAAAAAATAATTTCAAATAAATTATCAAATAAAATATTCGTAGTTCTTAGAAGAAATTGCACAATTTCTTCTAGTGAAACCATATGAACCCTAGACTTGCACTTTCTAAATTTCCAAGTAGGGGTAGAGGAAATAAAGGATTAACTGACAAAGGTTGTATTATTTGGGTAGGTCTTATTCCTTAGGTACAAATTTCTTTGAAAATAATATTTGGAAATTTTTCTTATACTTATTCTTAGAAATAGTTATTTATAATTTTAGTGCTTGACTAGTTCATTTGTTGCCTTTACAGAGAGCTGTAAAGTGTAATTGTCCAGTCTATACCCTGAAAATGCCTAAAGTTGCTAGTTCAAAAAACGATTTAATTTAGAAGTGGTTGAAGCCGTATACATGTTTTAAATACGATGGAAGTGTTGTGTTGTGCGTCATCTGTGAAAAAGAGGTATTTATCCGTTTATTTTAATTTTGAATTTAAAAAAAACTGTTTACTCTGTTTAAAGTTAAAAAACTTCAAACAAGCCAAAACAGCGAGTTAAAAATTTAATACTAATTGGTTATTTTATTTTGTAATTAAGCAAACAATTTAAGAATAAAATTAGAAAGTTTTTTTTGTGATATTGCAAAGGATATGGCACAGGCCACAGGGCACATTCAATTATTTTCCTTTGTGTAAGCTGTAGTAAATTGTACCTAAATATTGTTTTTACAGATAAACGTTAATAAAATGTTTCAACCGATCAGCACGTAGCCACCGGTCCGCATCAAAAAAAAAAAAATAATACAAACGAGCCAAAACAACAATTATTGCTGAACTGCTTAAATATGAATGTCAACAATTTCAACGAGGATTTGTGGTAGAATGATGGTTTCATGCAACATTGCATTAAATAACATGGACGTTCCCGAATTTAGAAATTTCTTAGAAAAATATACAAAACAAAACGTCGTTTCCCGAAGAACAGCTTCCAGAACGTGCATTCCAAAATTATACGAAGAAAATCTTCAAAAAATAAGAAACGTTTTGAATAATTGTATTTGGTTTAGTGTTGACGAAACCACCGATGCTAAAGGAAGATAGATGTATAGCGAATTTTATTGTAGGTGTTTTAAACAGCAGTCCTTTTTCCAGTTATTTAATTGCTGTTAAACAACTAGAAAAAACCAACAATTTGACAATTTCACGTTTTGTCAATGAAACCCTTTCGTTACTTTATTTGCCAAATCAAATACCACCAGAAAGGATTTTATACATGGTGACTGATGGTGCCGCATACATAGTAAAAGCAGGTCAAAATTTAAAAATCTTTTTCCCAAATTTAAATCATGTAACTTGTTTGGCCCATGCGATGAATAGGGTGGCCGAAGTGGTTAGAACTGAGTTTCCTTTAGTCAATAAATTAATTAATAACGGAAAAAAAGGTATTTTTAAAATCACCACTTCGCGTCGAAGTTTACAAAGACTTGCTTAAAGATGTGCCCTTACCTCCACAACCAATTCTCACCAGGTGGGGAACGTGGATAGAAGCCGCTCTATTTTATTGTGAAAATTACAGTGAATTTAAAAATGTTGTTAACACCTTTGATTCAACTTCTGCTCAGTCTATAGTAGATTGTCAAGATATTTTAAAGTGTCCGGAATTGCAACCTCAGTTGTCCTACATAAAGGCTCATTTTCCGGAAATTCCTAGCATCATTAATAAATTAGAAACACAAAACCTGCTTCTCGCTGAATCTTTAGAATTAATCGAAAAATATCATTCAATTTTGAATAAAAATAAAAATAAAATATGCAAAAAAGTTAGCAGCAAAATGGACGATTTAATTCAGAAAAACAGCGGACTTTCAACTCTGAATTCCATAAAAAATATTTTAAATGGAGATTTCTTAAGCAATGGCCACAATGACGAATGTTTTGCAGTTAAAAATTCACATTTATTTAAATATTGTCCAGTAACTTCTTGTGATGTAGAAAGAAGTTTTTCCAGCTACAAAAATATATTGGAAGATAAGCGGCAAAATTTTCTCGTTGACACCATTGAAAAGCACATGATTATTTATTGTAATAAATAGGTTGTGTTATTTATTGATTTTACTTGTACTTGTATTTTTGTATATGCAAATAAAAAATGCAGTTTTAACTGAAAATAATAATGCGTTTCTATATTATGTAAGCCCTTTTGATTGTTTGAATGTTGAGTGTTTGTAACTAAAAATAATGAAAATCATTAATTGTATTTATCTTTTTCTTTCAACGAAAAATTACATTTGATGCAAAACGTGCTTTAACTCATATAATAATTACTAGTATTAAACTGCAGATTCAAATAAACATCAGATTTTCATATTAGGCACTAAATAAACAAACTAATTTTTTTTAGTGCATATCGCAAAAGGTTACTGCATATTCTTGCATATATTGACGGTTTTATGCGACATATGTTGGTGCATAGATGCACTATCTTTACAGCATATTTGCCCAACTCTAATTATGAGAGCACCATATAATGTCCAAAATAAATTGCCACGGTAGTTATAAACACTGCAATATTAAGAAAGATTTAATAAAAAACATGTTACTTTATTCCAGTAATTTAATAACATTAGAGCAGATAACGTTTTACATACATTAGACAAATTCTATGTAACATTTACATATTTCTTTTTAACTCATTTGTTATCGGTGAATCTACTTCTTGTAAAGTACAATACAAAATAGGTATTGTTTGTCTTCACATTTTCATTACCCAATTACCAAAGAGTTTAGTAAACCATAAAATAATAGTTCCAATTATAAATGAAGGTACCACTGCAATCGAAGAGTTACACAGATCTTTTTGACAAGTGTTACAGACAATACTAATCTGATCGCAACTTGGGGTGGTAAAACAACTTCTCCTTATTTCGGTCCTGTTTTGAGCTGGTGCTGAAACGGTCAAACGTTTATTGCCAGTAAAATAATATAAAAAGAAAATTATTTACTTGTTCCATTTACTCTTATTTGTTGAGTGCCACAGTACTTTTGGGTTTTTGCGCATGATAATTTTCCAATCTTCTTTTTATCCACCTTGGTCAAACTTCCACAAACGCCTCCAATCGGGGAACGACATTCGTAACACTTGAGAGAAGTTCCTTGAATATTAAATAGAAATAAATATGACATTTGGGTCGTAACTTGCTAAATTTTTAAATCATAGTCATACAATCCCCCAAATTAGGTGTGAACTTTGAATAACAATAGTCGATAACCCTCCTAAATGACTCAAATAAGATTAAGCAATATAGATTAGATCCAATTTAATAATTGCGCACAGCTTTTTAAATTGGCGTGTTCGACTATTTGTTTCTAATTTTAACCTCGCCAAAAAATTTTTAAACGGGTCAAATGCAAGTTAAGTGCTCCTCTGCTTATTTTGCCTCGGGTAAAAGTCCATGTGATACCGTTTCAAACCAAAAATCGCACACTCGATTTGTTCCAAAAAAAGGTGTGTTTTCTGAGATATCCAATTTAAACAACGGTTACCCATACAATATCGGTTAATTTTTGTTGAAAAACTACGGTGCTTTGGAGTCCTCTTAAAAAGATGTTTCAAATGACCCGTCACAGGGCATACTATTCTATTTAAAAAAAAATAGGGATCAAGTCACTGCGCCGTGTCACCTGACCCTTTAACGACAGCAATATGCTTACAATGTGACTGGAATAAAACTGAAATTTCGTTTTTACAGAAAAATAATATTTCGGGAAATATTTAATTTGTTCCATACTTTATCCACGCACTGTATAATATCCACTATTGTGTCATTTTCACTTTATTTGATTTCTATAACATCGTTATCTAAATTGATAATTAATAAAACAACTAAACCTTTACATACCTTCCTGGATTATAGCAAGAAAAACCACAACAACCAGCAGGAAACAAAAACCAAATTTGACCATTTTTAGAATAATGCTTTACTCACTTTCTTGTATTTGTAAATGAAATGGCAAACCTAGTTGCAGATTATATAGTTTTTCTTATCTATTGACTTGTAGATAAGGAATTCCCAGATCAATTGTATAAAAAATTACGTAATTTTTTTACTAAAGCAAATACTCGGAAATATTATTGACACATTTTACAGTTTTCCACTGAATCTGTACTGGTTTTATTGATTTTCCTATATAAAATATTTTTTATACTTTTATTACGTGAGTTAAAATTGATACACCGACTTCCACTAAGTAGAGGACTTCTCCTAGACTTCCTTCGGACGTACCCGACTACCCCCGGACTTCCATTGGACTTTCCCGATTTCCCTCAAACTTCCCCGACTCTCCTTTGACTTTTCTGACATCCCTTGAACGGCCCCAAGACTACCCTCGAATTATTCTTTATACGTATTTCGGCATGATTACATGCCATTGTCAAAGGTTATATTAGAAAGTAAAGAGTGTTGTTATAGCAATAGAACTTGGTGACTTTATATCGGTAATCGTCTGCGACGACTTGATTTTTATTCCAAAATGTCCACTAGAGGAGAAATGATATTAAAATAACAGAAAATATATTATTTAATTTCCAATTTACAGTTTATTTTTGTTTTAAATGTTGTTAAAAGTAGAAACTTGCACAGTAACACTGAAAAACATAAATTGCCGAGAGGTAGTTAAAATAAGCAACTTCGACGTAAGTAATTTGTTAAAGCTACCTACCTTGCGGACATTCTCCCTCTGCCATTTCGGCTGCGCCGCCACTGAACATGTAAGCAAATTTTATGGTTAAACAGTTTTCTTGCCTATACTAAAAAACTATTTTTTTTCCTTTTATAAAACTAAACTTTTATTTTACTGAAAAAACAATAGAAAAAAAATAAATTCGTCCCCCCAAAACAGGGTGTTCCACCACTTGGTTTTTGGGGTACTTTTAAGACGTGCTTAAGGACATGTTCCCTAACGTTTCCTGAAAGTTTCAGCTTGTTACCAATTTGTTAGGGGTTGGGGCTTATTTCGGCCTACTATAGCTGATTTGCATTAGCGTGATTTTTCTACCATCCGTCAATGTCCCCCTCGACCCCCCTCCATTTTTTCCCTTTCAAAACTATACGAATTTCCGTTCCAAACTCTATATGAAGGAGTTAAGTAACAACAAGAATAACGTTTGAGAGACAAAAACCTTATGTCAGCTCCCCTTTTGGTCGCTTGCCGGAACTCTTTCTAATTGCATAATTGTCAAATAAAATGCCAATTCGAGAGTAATTTTAAAATTTCAATTACATACTGTTTGCAATTAGAAAAATAAAAATCCTAAATAAAAACATTTTGAAAATAAAATAAATTTTTTTAAAATTTTAATTGTTTTGGTTTTGGATTCAAAATCAGGTAAAATTTTAAAAATTTTCATATTTAAAATTTTCTGAATTTTAAAATATTTCATAAATATTCGAAAATTTCAAAATTCCCAAAATTGTCTTAAAGCTTCCAATTCATTTCCAATGGATTCTTCAACAAGTTCCTTAAATACGCCGTTGTGTCAATTTCAAATTTTCATGACGTCATACCCACGCCGCGTCGTAATTCTCAAGGTTTCTCAACTTTGCTTCCTAATTTTTATTTTCTTACACAACTTCTTAATTAATCGTTGAAACTTAAATTACTTTCAAACAATAAAAGTAATAAAACACTTTTTAATCTCCACGTTGATATACTTTTTATTAATTAATATTCAACTTTTTAATCATTAAATACATTTGATTTAGGAACAGTTTTCAAACACGTCATTAGCTCTAAAGATCTTAATTCGAAGAGAACGATTAATTCGCAAAATACAAATTTCCCAGAATTCAAAAATTATCTGAACCAATGAAAACACTGGATTCCAATTGACAAATAAATGCACAAATCAGGAACGAGAACAGAAAATCAATAATCTAAACTTCTAAGTACATAGGAAATCAATTGACTTTTCCTTAAATCTATGAAAATTTGAATTAAAATTCAAAACATTAACAAAATTAATAACTTGCTAACGCAATCTAAAAAAGTAATTCCTACGCTTCTTATAAACTACTTAGATCAATTTAATTTACATTAGAAATTAATTCACAAAACTTTGTATTGATATTAGACTTCAAACTAAGGTCAACGCCCTAATTTCGTACAGTTTTAAACAAGAAAAATTTCCGTCTAGACTTATTTTTCCAACCTTGACCTAATTCAGTATCATACGGATATTATACAAGCACTATCCGACTTTTATATACACCTTGTGTCACAATTAAATAATCAAATATGTTATTTTCATAGTTTTCATAACAGAAACACTTGTTATTGATTAAATACATTAAACTAACATGATATGTGATCTTGTCACTTAATTTAATTAATATTTAAATATTTATTTCAGGAATAATATTCTGGAAAGTATAAATGCTGACATTTATAAGCATTATATATGTGAAGAAACAATGCCACAACGCTCATCATATTATTATAGCCTTTGATTATGAAAATTAAGGATCCAACATAACCACGAAGAGTACATACAACTATGAAAAATCTATATCCTTTCATATAAATCAACAATTAGTTTTAAACTTTAGTTTTAAATAGAAAATTAATTATTTAGGATTAAAATACACAGCAATATAATCTATATTATGTATTAAATTATAGTACGGGAAACAGCCACGTAAGTTGGTAGAAAAAATCAACACATTTAATTTGCAGCTTGAGCTTTCTCCATTTTCCATGAAAATTATTTGCTTACTTGCACTACTATTATACCTAAAACATTTAGATTTTTGAACTGGCTTTTTTTAGAATTGCCATTGAAAATCATTTGTCTACCGTTTCTTACATATTAAATTATAGAACGGGAAACAGCCATGTAAGTTGGTAGGAAAAATCAACCCATTAAATTTGCAGCCTGAGCTTTTTTGACTTTTCATGGAAATTACTTGCTTACGTGTACCATTATTATAACTAACATCTTAGATTTTCAGTCTGACAATTTTTTACTTTCTTGGACAATCACCTGTTTAGCGGTGCTACTTAAGTTTCGTGTATGTTGCCCGGTCAGATTTTACACTAGATTGGTAGTACTTTTAAGAGAAATGAAATCAACTTTGCTTTTATTGTAAACAACGTTTTAAATAATTTTTTAAGTAAAAATAAAGATCAGATAGACAATAGACGTAAATCAGGTATTTATAGATTAAATTGTGCCTCTTAAGTATGTAATGCAGTGTATGTAGGTATGACTTGTAGAAATATTAATACGAGACTTACAGAACATTACAGTCTAATTAGGAATAATTAATACACTCATGATGATGCTAAAAAATATGCCTTTGCGGAATAATAAATTAAAATACCAAAATTCACATAGTGAAAAAGTAAATAACACCATGTTAGGTTTAACTTTAAAATTAAAGCTATAGCTGTACATAGTACAAGGCATAGAATGATTAATTGAAAACTCAAAGTACATTATCGAAACAAAAGTTTGACAAAAGTAAATATTGAGCTTCTGTGGAGATTACCAACGTTTTTAAGCTACGCTCTCTAACAAAGTACAAACAAACTAACCTATGACATAAACCAATAAACACTACAGGTAACTGTCAAATAAACAATCAAACTTCAACTTACAGGAAAATGCACATTAGATGCAATAAAAGGCTTATCTGGAATCTCATCATTCACACAAATAAACATGGAATTGTTCACATGTTTGTTAACTTTAAAATCCTCCAAAAGTTTTAAAAAATTGTCTGATATACTCAGAACCGTACATCTTTATCTGGATCAAAGTTTGGTTATATTTCAATAATAGATGTTCCGCAAAGGCACATTTTTTAGTATCATCATGGGTGTATTAATTATTGCTAATTAGACTGTAATGTTCAGTAAGTCCCGTATTAATATTTCTACAGGTCATACCTACATACACTACATTACATACTTAAGAAGCACAGTTTAATCTATAAATACCTGATTAATGTCTATTGTCTATCTGATCTTTATTTTTACTTAAAAAATATTTTAAGCGTTGTTTACAATAAAAGCAAAGTTGATTTCATTTCTCTTAAAAGTACTACCAATCTAGTCTAAAATCTGACCGGGCAACATACACGAAACTTAAGTAGCACCGCTAAACATTGTCCAAGAAGGTTAAAAATTGTCAGACTGAAAATCTAAGATGTTAGTTATAATAATGGTACACGTAAGCAAGTAATTTCTTCCATGAAAAGTCAAAAAAGCTCAGGCTGCAAATTTAATGTGTTGATTTTGCTACCAACTTACGTAGCTGTTTCCCGTACTATAATTTAATACATAATACAGAAACGGGCAACATACACGAAACTTAAGTAGCAACGGTAATCAAATGCTTTTCAGTGGCAAGTCCAAAAAAAGCTAGTTCGAAAATCAAAATGTTTTAGTTATAATAGTGGTGCAAGTAAGCAAAAATATTTCCTTGGAAAATCGAGAAAGCTCAAGGTGCAAATTTAATGTGTTGATGTTTCCTACCAACTTACGTAGCTGTTTCCCGTACTATAATTTAATACATAATACAGAAACGGGCAATATACACGAAACTTAAGTAGCAACGGTAATCAAATGATTTTCAGTGGCAAGTCCAAAAAAAGCTAGTTCGAAAATCAAAATGTTTTAGTTATACTAGTGGTGCAAGTAAGCAAATAATTTCCTTAGAAAATCGAGAAAGCTCAAGGTGCAAATTTAATGTGTTGATTTTTCCTACCAACTTACGTGGCTGTTTCCCGTACTTTAATTTAATACATAATACAGAAACGGGCAATATACACGAAACTGAAGTAGCAACGGTAATCAAATGATTTTCAGTGGCAAGTCCAAAAAAAGCTAGTTCGAAAATCAAAATGTTTTAGTTATAATAGTGGTGCAAGTAAGCAAATAATTTCCTAGGAAAATCGAGAAAGCTGAGGGTGCAAATTTAATGTGTTGATGTTTCCTACCAACTTACTTGGCTGTTTCCCGTACTGTAATTTAATACATAATACAGAAACGGGCAACATACACGAAACTTAAGTAGCAACGGTAAACAAATGAGTTTCAGTGGCAAGTCCAAAAAAAGCCAGTTCGAAAATCAAAATGTTTTAGTTATAATAGTGGTGCAAGTAAGCAAATAATTTCCTTGGAAAATCGAGTAAGCTGAGGGTGCAAATTTAATGTGTTGATGTTTCCTACCAACTTACGTGGCTGTTTCCCGTACTATAATTTAATACATAATACAGAAACGGGTAACATACACGAAACTTAAGTAGCAACGGTAAACAAATGATTTTCAATGGCAAGTCCAAAAAAAGCCAGTTCGAATATCAAAATGTTTTAGTTATAATAGTGGTGCAAGTAAGCAAATAATTTCCTAGGAAAATCGAGAAAGCTGAGGGTGCAAATTTAATGTGTTGATGTTTCCTACCAACTTACTTGGCTGTTTCCCGTACTGTAATTTAATACATAATACAGAAACGGGCAACATACACGAAACTTAAGTAGCAACGGTAAACAAATGAGTTTCAGTGGCAAGTCCAAAAAAAGCCAGTTCGAAAATCAAAATGTTTTAGTTATAATAGTGGTGCAAGTAAGCAAATAATTTCCTTGGAAAATCGAGAAAGCTGAGGGTGCAAATTTAATGTGTTGATGTTTCCTACCAACTTACGTGGCTGTTTCCCGTACTATAATTTAATACATAATACAGAAACGGGTAACATACACGAAACTTAAGTAGCAACGGTAAACAAATGATTTTCAATGGCAAGTCCAAAAAAAGCCAGTTCGAATATCAAAATGTTTTAGTTATAATAGTGGTGCAAGTAAGCAAATAATTTCCTAGGAAAATCGAGAAAGCTGAGGGTGCAAATTTAATGTGTTGATGTTTCCTACCAACTTACTTGGCTGTTTCCCGTACTGTAATTTAATACATAATACAGAAACGGGCAACATACACGAAACTTAAGTAGCAACGGTAAACAAATGAGTTTCAGTGGCAAGTCCAAAAAAAGCCAGTTCGAAAATCAAAATGTTTTAGTTATAATAGTGGTGCAAGTAAGCAAATAATTTCCTAGGAAAATCGAGAAAGCTGAGGGTGCAAATTTAATGTGTTGATGTTTCCTACCAACTTACTTGGCTGTTTCCCGTACTGTAATTTAATACATAATACAGAAACGGGCAACATACACGAAACTTAAGTAGCAACGGTAAACAAATGAGTTTCAGTGGCAAGTCCAAAAAAAGCCAGTTCGAAAATCAAAATGTTTTAGTTATAATAGTGGTGCAAGTAAGCAAATAATTTCCTTGGAAAATCGAGAAAGCTGAGGGTGCAAATTTAATGTGTTGATGTTTCCTACCAACTTACTTGGCTGTTTCCCGTACTGTAATTTAATACATAATACAGAAACGGGCAACATACACGAAACTTAAGTAGCAACGGTAAACAAATGAGTTTCAGTGGCAAGTCCAAAAAAAGCCAGTTCGAAAATCAAAATGTTTTAGTTATAATAGTGGTGCAAGTAAGCAAATAATTTCCTAGGAAAATCGAGAAAGCTGAGGGTGCAAATTTAATGTGTTGATGTTTCCTACCAACTTACTTGGCTGTTTCCCGTACTGTAATTTAATACATAATACAGAAACGGGCAACATACACGAAACTTAAGTAGCAACGGTAAACAAATGAGTTTCAGTGGCAAGTCCAAAAAAAGCCAGTTCGAAAATCAAAATGTTTTAGTTATAATAGTGGTGCAAGTAAGCAAATAATTTCCTTGGAAAATCGAGAAAGCTCAGGCTGCAAATTTAATGTGTTGATGTTTCCTACCAACTTACGTGGCTGTTTCCCGTACTATAATTTAATACATAATATAGAAACGGGCAACATACACGAAACTTAAGTCCCAACGGTAAACAAATATTTTTAATGGCAAGTCCAAAAAATGCCAGTTCGAAAATCAAAATGTTTTAGTTATAATAGTGGTGCAAGTTAGCAAATAATTTCCTTGGAAAATCGAGAAAGCGCAGGCTGCAAATTTAATGTGTTGATGTTTCCTACCAACTTACTTGGCTGTTTCCCGTACTGTAATTTAATACATAATACAGAAACGGGCAACATACACGAAACTTAAGTAGCAACGGTAAACAAATGAGTTTCAGTGGCAAGTCCAAAAAAAGCCAGTTCGAAAATCAAAATGTTTTAGTTATAATAGTGGTGCAAGTAAGCAAATAATTTCCTAGGAAAATCGAGAAAGCTGAGGGTGCAAATTTAATGTGTTGATGTTTCCTACCAACTTACTTGGCTGTTTCCCGTACTGTAATTTAATACATAATACAGAAACGGGCAACATACACGAAACTTAAGTAGCAACGGTAAACAAATGAGTTTCAGTGGCAAGTCCAAAAAAAGCCAGTTCGAAAATCAAAATGTTTTAGTTATAATAGTGGTGCAAGTAAGCAAATAATTTCCTTGGAAAATCGAGAAAGCTCAGGCTGCAAATTTAATGTGTTGATGTTTCCTACCAACTTACGTGGCTGTTTCCCGTACTATAATTTAATACATAATATAGAAACGGGCAACATACACGAAACTTAAGTCCCAACGGTAAACAAATATTTTTAATGGCAAGTCCAAAAAATGCCAGTTCGAAAATCAAAATGTTTTAGTTATAATAGTGGTGCAAGTTAGCAAATAATTTCCTTGGAAAATCGAGAAAGCGCAGGCTGCAAATTTAATGTGTTGATGTTTCCTACCAACTTACGTGGCTGTTTCCCGTACTATAATTTAATACATAATACAGAAACGGGTAACATACACGAAACTTAAGTAGCAACGGTAAACAAATGATTTTCAATGGCAAGTCCAAAAAAAGCCAGTTCGAAAATCAAAATGTTTTAGTTATAATAGTGGTGCAAGTAAGCAAATAATTTCCTTGGAAAATCGAGAAAGCTGAGGGTGCAAATTTAATGTGTTGATGTTTCCTACCAACTTACGTGGCTGTTTCCCGTACTATAATTTAATACATAATATAGAAACGGGCAACATACACGAAACTTAAGTAGCAACGGTAAACAAATATTTTTAATGGCAAGTCCAAAAAATGCCAGTTCGAAAATCAAAATGTTTTAGTTATAATAGTCGTGCAAGTTAGCAAATAATTTCCTTGGAAAATCGAGAAAGCTGAGGGTGCAAATTTAATGTGTTGATGTTTCCTACCAACTTACGTGGCTGTTTCCCGTACTATAATTTAATACATAATACAGAAACGGGTAACATACACGAAACTTAAGTAGCAACGGTAAACAAATGATTTTCAATGGCAAGTCCAAAAAAAGCCAGTTCGAAAATCAAAATGTTTTAGTTATAATAGTGGTGCAAGTAAGCAAATAATTTCCTTGGAAAATCGAGAAAGCTGAGGGTGCAAATTTAATGTGTTGATGTTTCCTACCAACTTACGTGGCTGTTTCCCGTACTATAATTTAATACATAATATAGAAACGGGCAACATACACGAAACTTAAGTAGCAACGGTAAACAAATATTTTTAATGGCAAGTCCAAAAAATGCCAGTTCGAAAATCAAAATGTTTTAGTTATAATAGTCGTGCAAGTTAGCAAATAATTTCCTTGGAAAATCGAGAAAGCTGAGGGTGCAAATTTAATGTGTTGATGTTTCCTACCAACTTACGTGGCTGTTTCCCGTACTATAATTTAATACATAATATAGAAACGGGCAACATACACGAAACTTAAGTCCCAACGGTAAACAAATATTTTTAATGGCAAGTCCAAAAAATGCCAGTTCGAAAATCAAAATGTTTTAGTTATAATAGTGGTGCAAGTAAGCAAATAATTTCCTTGGAAAATCGAGAAAGCTGAGGGTGCAAATTTAATGTGTTGATGTTTCCTACCAACTTACGTGGCTGTTTCCCGTACTATAATTTAATACATAATATAGAAACGGGTAACATACACGAAACTTAAGTAGCAACGGTAAACAAATGATTTTCAATGGCAAGTCCAAAAAAAGCCAGTTCGAAAATCAAAATGTTTTAGTTATAATAGTGGTGCAAGTAAGCAAATAATTTCCTTGGAAAATCGAGAAAGCTGAGGGTGCAAATTTAATGTGTTGATGTTTCCTACCAACTTACGTGGCTGTTTCCCGTACTATAATTTAATACATAATATAGAAACGGGCAACATACACGAAACTTAAGTCCCAACGGTAAACAAATATTTTTAATGGCAAGTCCAAAAAATGCCAGTTCGAAAATCAAAATGTTTTAGTTATAATAGTGGTGCAAGTTAGCAAATAATTTCCTTGGAAAATCGAGAAAGCTGAGGGTGCAAATTTAATGTGTTGATGTTTCCTACCAACTTACGTGGCTGTTTCCCGTACTATAATTTAATACATAATACAGAAACGGGCAACATACACGAAACTTAAGTAGCAACGGTAATCAAATGCTTTTCAGTGGCAAGTCCAAAAAAAGCTAGTTCGAAAATCAAAATGTTTTAGTTATAATAGTGGTGCAAGTAAGCAAAAATATTTCCTTGGAAAATCGAGAAAGCTCAAGGTGCAAATTTAATGTGTTGATGTTTCCTACCAACTTACGTAGCTGTTTCCCGTACTATAATTTAATACATAATACAGAAACGGGCAATATACACGAAACTTAAGTAGCAACGGTAATCAAATGATTTTCAGTGGCAAGTCCAAAAAAAGCTAGTTCGAAAATCAAAATGTTTTAGTTATACTAGTGGTGCAAGTAAGCAAATAATTTCCTTAGAAAATCGAGAAAGCTCAAGGTGCAAATTTAATGTGTTGATTTTTCCTACCAACTTACGTGGCTGTTTCCCGTACTTTAATTTAATACATAATACAGAAACGGGCAATATACACGAAACTTAAGTAGCAACGGTAATCAAATGATTTTCAGTGGCAAGTCCAAAAAAAGCTAGTTCGAAAATCAAAATGTTTTAGTTATAATAGTGGTGCAAGTAAGCAAATAATTTCCTAGGAAAATCGAGAAAGCTGAGGGTGCAAATTTAATGTGTTGATGTTTCCTACCAACTTACTTGGCTGTTTCCCGTACTGTAATTTAATACATAATACAGAAACGGGCAACATACACGAAACTTAAGTAGCAACGGTAAACAAATGAGTTTCAGTGGCAAGTCCAAAAAAAGCCAGTTCGAAAATCAAAATGTTTTAGTTATAATAGTGGTGCAAGTAAGCAAATAATTTCCTTGGAAAATCGAGAAAGCTGAGGGTGCAAATTTAATGTGTTGATGTTTCCTACCAACTTACGTGGCTGTTTCCCGTACTATAATTTAATACATAATACAGAAACGGGTAACATACACGAAACTTAAGTAGCAACGGTAAACAAATGATTTTCAATGGCAAGTCCAAAAAAAGCCAGTTCGAATATCAAAATGTTTTAGTTATAATAGTGGTGCAAGTAAGCAAATAATTTCCTAGGAAAATCGAGAAAGCTGAGGGTGCAAATTTAATGTGTTGATGTTTCCTACCAACTTACTTGGCTGTTTCCCGTACTGTAATTTAATACATAATACAGAAACGGGCAACATACACGAAACTTAAGTAGCAACGGTAAACAAATGAGTTTCAGTGGCAAGTCCAAAAAAAGCCAGTTCGAAAATCAAAATGTTTTAGTTATAATAGTGGTGCAAGTAAGCAAATAATTTCCTTGGAAAATCGAGAAAGCTGAGGGTGCAAATTTAATGTGTTGATGTTTCCTACCAACTTACGTGGCTGTTTCCCGTACTATAATTTAATACATAATACAGAAACGGGTAACATACACGAAACTTAAGTAGCAACGGTAAACAAATGATTTTCAATGGCAAGTCCAAAAAAAGCCAGTTCGAATATCAAAATGTTTTAGTTATAATAGTGGTGCAAGTAAGCAAATAATTTCCTAGGAAAATCGAGAAAGCTGAGGGTGCAAATTTAATGTGTTGATGTTTCCTACCAACTTACTTGGCTGTTTCCCGTACTGTAATTTAATACATAATACAGAAACGGGCAACATACACGAAACTTAAGTAGCAACGGTAAACAAATGAGTTTCAGTGGCAAGTCCAAAAAAAGCCAGTTCGAAAATCAAAATGTTTTAGTTATAATAGTGGTGCAAGTAAGCAAATAATTTCCTAGGAAAATCGAGAAAGCTGAGGGTGCAAATTTAATGTGTTGATGTTTCCTACCAACTTACTTGGCTGTTTCCCGTACTGTAATTTAATACATAATACAGAAACGGGCAACATACACGAAACTTAAGTAGCAACGGTAAACAAATGAGTTTCAGTGGCAAGTCCAAAAAAAGCCAGTTCGAAAATCAAAATGTTTTAGTTATAATAGTGGTGCAAGTAAGCAAATAATTTCCTTGGAAAATCGAGAAAGCTCAGGCTGCAAATTTAATGTGTTGATGTTTCCTACCAACTTACGTGGCTGTTTCCCGTACTATAATTTAATACATAATATAGAAACGGGCAACATACACGAAACTTAAGTCCCAACGGTAAACAAATATTTTTAATGGCAAGTCCAAAAAATGCCAGTTCGAAAATCAAAATGTTTTAGTTATAATAGTGGTGCAAGTTAGCAAATAATTTCCTTGGAAAATCGAGAAAGCGCAGGCTGCAAATTTAATGTGTTGATGTTTCCTACCAACTTACGTGGCTGTTTCCCGTACTATAATTTAATACATAATACAGAAACGGGTAACATACACGAAACTTAAGTAGCAACGGTAAACAAATGATTTTCAATGGCAAGTCCAAAAAAAGCCAGTTCGAAAATCAAAATGTTTTAGTTATAATAGTGGTGCAAGTAAGCAAATAATTTCCTTGGAAAATCGAGAAAGCTGAGGGTGCAAATTTAATGTGTTGATGTTTCCTACCAACTTACGTGGCTGTTTCCCGTACTATAATTTAATACATAATATAGAAACGGGTAACATACACGAAACTTAAGTAGCAACGGTAAACAAATGATTTTCAGTGGCAAGTCCAAAAAAAGCTAGTTCGAAAATCAAAATGTTTTAGTTATACTAGTGGTGCAAGTAAGCAAATAATTTCCTTGGAAAATCGAGAAAGCTGAGGGTGCAAATTTAATGTGTTGATGTTTCCTACCAACTTACGTGGCTGTTTCCCGTACTATAATTTAATACATAATATAGAAACGGGTAACATACACGAAACTTAAGTAGCAACGGTAAACAAATGATTTTCAATGGCAAGTCCAAAAAAAGCCAGTTCGAAAATCAAAATGTTTTAGTTATAATAGTGGTGCAAGTAAGCAAATAATTTCCTTGGAAAATCGAGAAAGCTGAGGGTGCAAATTTAATGTGTTGATGTTTCCTACCAACTTACGTGGCTGTTTCCCGTACTATAATTTAATACATAATATAGAAACGGGCAACATACACGAAACTTAAGTCCCAACGGTAAACAAATATTTTTAATGGCAAGTCCAAAAAATGCCAGTTCGAAAATCAAAATGTTTTAGTTATAATAGTGGTGCAAGT
Organism: Ctenicera cuprea; assembly: GCA_958336395.1. Lineage (NCBI taxonomy): Eukaryota > Metazoa > Arthropoda > Insecta > Coleoptera > Elateridae > Ctenicera > Ctenicera cuprea. The sequence goes on along the minus strand of OY284489.1, from coordinate 42,106,627 downwards.
TAGCAAATAATTTCCTTGGAAAATCGAGAAAGCTGAGGGTGCAAATTTAATGTGTTGATGTTTCCTACCAACTTACGTGGCTGTTTCCCGTACTATAATTTAATACATAATATAGAAACGGGCAACATACACGAAACTTAAGTCCCAACGGTAAACAAATATTTTTAATGGCAAGTCCAAAAAATGCCAGTTCGAAAATCAAAATGTTTTAGTTATAATAGTCGTGCAAGTTAGCAAATAATTTCCTTGGAAAATCGAGAAAGCTGAGGGTGCAAATTTAATGTGTTGATGTTTCCTACCAACTTACGTGGCTGTTTCCCGTACTATAATTTAATACATAATATAGAAACGGGCAACATACACGAAACTTAAGTCCCAACGGTAAACAAATATTTTTAATGGCAAGTCCAAAAAATGCCAGTTCGAAAATCAAAATGTTTTAGTTATAATAGTGGTGCAAGTAAGCAAATAATTTCCTTGGAAAATCGAGAAAGCTGAGGGTGCAAATTTAATGTGTTGATGTTTCCTACCAACTTACGTGGCTGTTTCCCGTACTATAATTTAATACATAATATAGAAACGGGTAACATACACGAAACTTAAGTAGCAACGGTAAACAAATGATTTTCAGTGGCAAGTCCAAAAAAAGCTAGTTCGAAAATCAAAATGTTTTAGTTATACTAGTGGTGCAAGTAAGCAAATAATTTCCTTGGAAAATCGAGAAAGCTGAGGGTGCAAATTTAATGTGTTGATGTTTCCTACCAACTTACGTGGCTGTTTCCCGTACTATAATTTAATACATAATATAGAAACGGGTAACATACACGAAACTTAAGTAGCAACGGTAAACAAATGATTTTCAATGGCAAGTCCAAAAAAAGCCAGTTCGAAAATCAAAATGTTTTAGTTATAATAGTGGTGCAAGTAAGCAAATAATTTCCTTGGAAAATCGAGAAAGCTGAGGGTGCAAATTTAATGTGTTGATGTTTCCTACCAACTTACGTGGCTGTTTCCCGTACTATAATTTAATACATAATATAGAAACGGGCAACATACACGAAACTTAAGTCCCAACGGTAAACAAATATTTTTAATGGCAAGTCCAAAAAATGCCAGTTCGAAAATCAAAATGTTTTAGTTATAATAGTGGTGCAAGTTAGCAAATAATTTCCTTGGAAAATCGAGAAAGCTGAGGGTGCAAATTTAATGTGTTGATGTTTCCTACCAACTTACGTGGCTGTTTCCCGTACTATAATTTAATACATAATATAGAAACGGGCAACATACACGAAACTTAAGTCCCAACGGTAAACAAATATTTTTAATGGCAAGTCCAAAAAATGCCAGTTCGAAAATCAAAATGTTTTAGTTATAATAGTCGTGCAAGTTAGCAAATAATTTCCTTGGAAAATCGAGAAAGCTGAGGGTGCAAATTTAATGTGTTGATGTTTCCTACCAACTTACGTGGCTGTTTCCCGTACTATAATTTAATACATAATATAGAAACGGGCAACATACACGAAACTTAAGTCCCAACGGTAAACAAATATTTTTAATGGCAAGTCCAAAAAATGCCAGTTCGAAAATCAAAATGTTTTAGTTATAATAGTGGTGCAAGTAAGCAAATAATTTCCTTGGAAAATCGAGAAAGCTGAGGGTGCAAATTTAATGTGTTGATGTTTCCTACCAACTTACGTGGCTGTTTCCCGTACTATAATTTAATACATAATATAGAAACGGGTAACATACACGAAACTTAAGTAGCAACGGTAAACAAATGATTTTCAATGGCAAGTCCAAAAAAAGCCAGTTCGAAAATCAAAATGTTTTAGTTATAATAGTGGTGCAAGTAAGCAAATAATTTCCTTGGAAAATCGAGAAAGCTGAGGGTGCAAATTTAATGTGTTGATGTTTCCTACCAACTTACGTGGCTGTTTCCCGTACTATAATTTAATACATAATATAGAAACGGGCAACATACACGAAACTTAAGTCCCAACGGTAAACAAATATTTTTAATGGCAAGTCCAAAAAATGCCAGTTCGAAAATCAAAATGTTTTAGTTATAATAGTGGTGCAAGTTAGCAAATAATTTCCTTGGAAAATCGAGAAAGCTGAGGGTGCAAATTTAATGTGTTGATGTTTCCTACCAACTTACGTGGCTGTTTCCCGTACTATAATTTAATACATAATACAGAAACGGGTAACATACGCGAAACTTAAGTAGCAACGGTAAACAAATGAGTTTCAGTGGCAAGTCCAAAAAAAGCCAGTTCGAAAATCAAAATGTTTTAGTTATAATAGTGGTGCAAGTAAGCAAATAATTTCCTTGGAAAATCGAGAAAGCTGAGGGTGCAAATTTAATGTGTTGATGTTTCCTACCAACTTACGTGGCTGTTTCCCGTACTATAATTTAATACATAATACAGAAACGGGTAACATACACGAAACTTAAGTAGCAACGGTAAACAAATGATTTTCAATGGCAAGTCCAAAAAAAGCCAGTTCGAAAATCAAAATGTTTTAGTTATAATAGTGGTGCAAGTAAGCAAATAATTTCCTAGGAAAATCGAGAAAGCTGAGGGTGCAAATTTAATGTGTTGATGTTTCCTACCAACTTACTTGGCTGTTTCCCGTACTGTAATTTAATACATAATACAGAAACGGGCAACATACACGAAACTTAAGTAGCAACGGTAAACCAATGAGTTTCAGTGGCAAGTCCAAAAAAAGCCAGTTCGAAAATCAAAATGTTTTAGTTATAATAGTGGTGCAAGTAAGCAAATAATTTCCTTGGAAAATCGAGAAAGCTGAGGGTGCAAATTTAATGTGTTGATGTTTCCTACCAACTTACGTGGCTGTTTCCCGTACTATAATTTAATACATAATATAGAAACGGGCAACATACACGAAACTTAAGTCCCAACGGTAAACAAATATTTTTAATGGCAAGTCCAAAAAATGCCAGTTCGAAAATCAAAATGTTTTAGTTATAATAGTCGTGCAAGTAAGCAAATAATTTTCATGTAAAATCGAGAAAGCTGAGGGTGCAAATTTAATGTGTTGATTTTTCCTACCAACTTACGTGGCTGTTTCCCGTACTTTAATTTAATACATAATACAGAAACGGGCAATATACACGAAACTTAAGTAGCAACGGTAATCAAATGATTTTCAGTGGCAAGTCCAAAAAAAGCTAGTTCGAAAATCAAAATGTTTTAGTTATAATAGTGGTGCAAGTAAGCAAATAATTTCCTAGGAAAATCGAGAAAGCTGAGGGTGCAAATTTAATGTGTTGATGTTTCCTACCAACTTACTTGGCTGTTTCCCGTACTGTAATTTAATACATAATACAGAAACGGGCAACATACACGAAACTTAAGTAGCAACGGTAAACAAATGAGTTTCAGTGGCAAGTCCAAAAAAAGCCAGTTCGAAAATCAAAATGTTTTAGTTATAATAGTGGTGCAAGTAAGCAAATAATTTCCTTGGAAAATCGAGAAAGCTGAGGGTGCAAATTTAATGTGTTGATGTTTCCTACCAACTTACGTGGCTGTTTCCCGTACTATAATTTAATACATAATACAGAAACGGGTAACATACACGAAACTTAAGTAGCAACGGTAAACAAATGATTTTCAATGGCAAGTCCAAAAAAAGCCAGTTCGAAAATCAAAATGTTTTAGTTATAATAGTGGTGCAAGTAAGCAAATAATTTCCTAGGAAAATCGAGAAAGCTGAGGGTGCAAATTTAATGTGTTGATGTTTCCTACCAACTTACTTGGCTGTTTCCCGTACTGTAATTTAATACATAATACAGAAACGGGCAACATACACGAAACTTAAGTAGCAACGGTAAACAAATGAGTTTCAGTGGCAAGTCCAAAAAAAGCCAGTTCGAAAATCAAAATGTTTTAGTTATAATAGTGGTGCAAGTAAGCAAATAATTTCCTTGGAAAATCGAGAAAGCTCAGGCTGCAAATTTAATGTGTTGATGTTTCCTACCAACTTACGTGGCTGTTTCCCGTACTATAATTTAATACATAATATAGAAACGGGCAACATACACGAAACTTAAGTCCCAACGGTAAACAAATATTTTTAATGGCAAGTCCAAAAAATGCCAGTTCGAAAATCAAAATGTTTTAGTTATAATAGTGGTGCAAGTTAGCAAATAATTTCCTTGGAAAATCGAGAAAGCGCAGGCTGCAAATTTAATGTGTTGATGTTTCCTACCAACTTACGTGGCTGTTTCCCGTACTATAATTTAATACATAATACAGAAACGGGTAACATACACGAAACTTAAGTAGCAACGGTAAACAAATGATTTTCAATGGCAAGTCCAAAAAAAGCCAGTTCGAAAATCAAAATGTTTTAGTTATAATAGTGGTGCAAGTAAGCAAATAATTTCCTTGGAAAATCGAGAAAGCTGAGGGTGCAAATTTAATGTGTTGATGTTTCCTACCAACTTACGTGGCTGTTTCCCGTACTATAATTTAATACATAATATAGAAACGGGTAACATACACGAAACTTAAGTAGCAACGGTAAACAAATGATTTTCAATGGCAAGTCCAAAAAAAGCCAGTTCGAAAATCAAAATGTTTTAGTTATAATAGTGGTGCAAGTAAGCAAATAATTTCCTTGGAAAATCGAGAAAGCTGAGGGTGCAAATTTAATGTGTTGATGTTTCCTACCAACTTACGTGGCTGTTTCCCGTACTATAATTTAATACATAATATAGAAACGGGCAACATACACGAAACTTAAGTCCCAACGGTAAACAAATATTTTTAATGGCAAGTCCAAAAAATGCCAGTTCGAAAATCAAAATGTTTTAGTTATAATAGTGGTGCAAGTTAGCAAATAATTTCCTTGGAAAATCGAGAAAGCTGAGGGTGCAAATTTAATGTGTTGATGTTTCCTACCAACTTACGTGGCTGTTTCCCGTACTATAATTTAATACATAATATAGAAACGGGCAACATACACGAAACTTAAGTCCCAACGGTAAACAAATATTTTTAATGGCAAGTCCAAAAAATGCCAGTTCGAAAATCAAAATGTTTTAGTTATAATAGTCGTGCAAGTTAGCAAATAATTTCCTTGGAAAATCGAGAAAGCTGAGGGTGCAAATTTAATGTGTTGATGTTTCCTACCAACTTACGTGGCTGTTTCCCGTACTATAATTTAATACATAATATAGAAACGGGCAACATACACGAAACTTAAGTCCCAACGGTAAACAAATATTTTTAATGGCAAGTCCAAAAAATGCCAGTTCGAAAATCAAAATGTTTTAGTTATAATAGTGGTGCAAGTAAGCAAATAATTTCCTTGGAAAATCGAGAAAGCTGAGGGTGCAAATTTAATGTGTTGATGTTTCCTACCAACTTACGTGGCTGTTTCCCGTACTATAATTTAATACATAATATAGAAACGGGTAACATACACGAAACTTAAGTAGCAACGGTAAACAAATGATTTTCAATGGCAAGTCCAAAAAAAGCCAGTTCGAAAATCAAAATGTTTTAGTTATAATAGTGGTGCAAGTAAGCAAATAATTTCCTTGGAAAATCGAGAAAGCTGAGGGTGCAAATTTAATGTGTTGATGTTTCCTACCAACTTACGTGGCTGTTTCCCGTACTATAATTTAATACATAATATAGAAACGGGCAACATACACGAAACTTAAGTCCCAACGGTAAACAAATATTTTTAATGGCAAGTCCAAAAAATGCCAGTTCGAAAATCAAAATGTTTTAGTTATAATAGTGGTGCAAGTTAGCAAATAATTTCCTTGGAAAATCGAGAAAGCTGAGGGTGCAAATTTAATGTGTTGATGTTTCCTACCAACTTACGTGGCTGTTTCCCGTACTATAATTTAATACATAATACAGAAACGGGTAACATACGCGAAACTTAAGTAGCAACGGTAAACAAATGAGTTTCAGTGGCAAGTCCAAAAAAAGCCAGTTCGAAAATCAAAATGTTTTAGTTATAATAGTGGTGCAAGTAAGCAAATAATTTCCTTGGAAAATCGAGAAAGCTGAGGGTGCAAATTTAATGTGTTGATGTTTCCTACCAACTTACGTGGCTGTTTCCCGTACTATAATTTAATACATAATACAGAAACGGGTAACATACACGAAACTTAAGTAGCAACGGTAAACAAATGATTTTCAATGGCAAGTCCAAAAAAAGCCAGTTCGAAAATCAAAATGTTTTAGTTATAATAGTGGTGCAAGTAAGCAAATAATTTCCTAGGAAAATCGAGAAAGCTGAGGGTGCAAATTTAATGTGTTGATGTTTCCTACCAACTTACTTGGCTGTTTCCCGTACTGTAATTTAATACATAATACAGAAACGGGCAACATACACGAAACTTAAGTAGCAACGGTAAACCAATGAGTTTCAGTGGCAAGTCCAAAAAAAGCCAGTTCGAAAATCAAAATGTTTTAGTTATAATAGTGGTGCAAGTAAGCAAATAATTTCCTTGGAAAATCGAGAAAGCTGAGGGTGCAAATTTAATGTGTTGATGTTTCCTACCAACTTACGTGGCTGTTTCCCGTACTATAATTTAATACATAATATAGAAACGGGCAACATACACGAAACTTAAGTCCCAACGGTAAACAAATATTTTTAATGGCAAGTCCAAAAAATGCCAGTTCGAAAATCAAAATGTTTTAGTTATAATAGTCGTGCAAGTAAGCAAATAATTTTCATGTAAAATCGAGAAAGCTGAGGGTGCAAATTTAATGTGTTGATTTTTCCTACCAACTTACGTGGCTGTTTCCCGTACTTTAATTTAATACATAATACAGAAACGGGCAATATACACGAAACTTAAGTAGCAACGGTAATCAAATGATTTTCAGTGGCAAGTCCAAAAAAAGCTAGTTCGAAAATCAAAATGTTTTAGTTATAATAGTGGTGCAAGTAAGCAAATAATTTCCTAGGAAAATCGAGAAAGCTGAGGGTGCAAATTTAATGTGTTGATGTTTCCTACCAACTTACTTGGCTGTTTCCCGTACTGTAATTTAATACATAATACAGAAACGGGCAACATACACGAAACTTAAGTAGCAACGGTAAACAAATGAGTTTCAGTGGCAAGTCCAAAAAAAGCCAGTTCGAAAATCAAAATGTTTTAGTTATAATAGTGGTGCAAGTAAGCAAATAATTTCCTTGGAAAATCGAGAAAGCTGAGGGTGCAAATTTAATGTGTTGATGTTTCCTACCAACTTACGTGGCTGTTTCCCGTACTATAATTTAATACATAATACAGAAACGGGTAACATACACGAAACTTAAGTAGCAACGGTAAACAAATGATTTTCAATGGCAAGTCCAAAAAAAGCCAGTTCGAAAATCAAAATGTTTTAGTTATAATAGTGGTGCAAGTAAGCAAATAATTTCCTAGGAAAATCGAGAAAGCTGAGGGTGCAAATTTAATGTGTTGATGTTTCCTACCAACTTACTTGGCTGTTTCCCGTACTGTAATTTAATACATAATACAGAAACGGGCAACATACACGAAACTTAAGTAGCAACGGTAAACAAATGAGTTTCAGTGGCAAGTCCAAAAAAAGCCAGTTCGAAAATCAAAATGTTTTAGTTATAATAGTGGTGCAAGTAAGCAAATAATTTCCTAGGAAAATCGAGAAAGCTGAGGGTGCAAATTTAATGTGTTGATGTTTCCTACCAACTTACTTGGCTGTTTCCCGTACTGTAATTTAATACATAATACAGAAACGGGCAACATACACGAAACTTAAGTAGCAACGGTAAACAAATGAGTTTCAGTGGCAAGTCCAAAAAAAGCCAGTTCGAAAATCAAAATGTTTTAGTTATAATAGTGGTGCAAGTAAGCAAATAATTTCCTTGGAAAATCGAGAAAGCTCAGGCTGCAAATTTAATGTGTTGATGTTTCCTACCAACTTACGTGGCTGTTTCCCGTACTATAATTTAATACATAATATAGAAACGGGCAACATACACGAAACTTAAGTCCCAACGGTAAACAAATATTTTTAATGGCAAGTCCAAAAAATGCCAGTTCGAAAATCAAAATGTTTTAGTTATAATAGTGGTGCAAGTTAGCAAATAATTTCCTTGGAAAATCGAGAAAGCGCAGGCTGCAAATTTAATGTGTTGATGTTTCCTACCAACTTACGTGGCTGTTTCCCGTACTATAATTTAATACATAATACAGAAACGGGTAACATACACGAAACTTAAGTAGCAACGGTAAACAAATGATTTTCAATGGCAAGTCCAAAAAAAGCCAGTTCGAAAATCAAAATGTTTTAGTTATAATAGTGGTGCAAGTAAGCAAATAATTTCCTTGGAAAATCGAGAAAGCTGAGGGTGCAAATTTAATGTGTTGATGTTTCCTACCAACTTACGTGGCTGTTTCCCGTACTATAATTTAATACATAATATAGAAACGGGCAACATACACGAAACTTAAGTAGCAACGGTAAACAAATATTTTTAATGGCAAGTCCAAAAAATGCCAGTTCGAAAATCAAAATGTTTTAGTTATAATAGTCGTGCAAGTTAGCAAATAATTTCCTTGGAAAATCGAGAAAGCTGAGGGTGCAAATTTAATGTGTTGATGTTTCCTACCAACTTACGTGGCTGTTTCCCGTACTATAATTTAATACATAATATAGAAACGGGTAACATACACGAAACTTAAGTAGCAACGGTAAACAAATGATTTTCAATGGCAAGTCCAAAAAAAGCCAGTTCGAAAATCAAAATGTTTTAGTTATAATAGTGGTGCAAGTAAGCAAATAATTTCCTTGGAAAATCGAGAAAGCTGAGGGTGCAAATTTAATGTGTTGATGTTTCCTACCAACTTACGTGGCTGTTTCCCGTACTATAATTTAATACATAATATAGAAACGGGCAACATACACGAAACTTAAGTCCCAACGGTAAACAAATATTTTTAATGGCAAGTCCAAAAAATGCCAGTTCGAAAATCAAAATGTTTTAGTTATAATAGTGGTGCAAGTAAGCAAATAATTTCCTTGGAAAATCGAGAAAGCTGAGGGTGCAAATTTAATGTGTTGATGTTTCCTACCAACTTACGTGGCTGTTTCCCGTACTATAATTTAATACATAATATAGAAACGGGCAACATACACGAAACTTAAGTCCCAACGGTAAACAAATATTTTTAATGGCAAGTCCAAAAAATGCCAGTTCGAAAATCAAAATGTTTTAGTTATAATAGTGGTGCAAGTTAGCAAATAATTTCCTTGGAAAATCGAGAAAGCTGAGGGTGCAAATTTAATGTGTTGATGTTTCCTACCAACTTACGTGGCTGTTTCCCGTACTATAATTTAATACATAATACAGAAACGGGTAACATACGCGAAACTTAAGTAGCAACGGTAAACAAATGAGTTTCAGTGGCAAGTCCAAAAAAAGCCAGTTCGAAAATCAAAATGTTTTAGTTATAATAGTGGTGCAAGTAAGCAAATAATTTCCTTGGAAAATCAAGAAAGCTGAGGGTGCAAATTTAATGTGTTGATGTTTCCTACCAACTTACGTGGCTGTTTCCCGTACTATAATTTAATACATAATACAGAAACGGGTAACATACGCGAAACTTAAGTAGCAACGGTAAACAAATGATTTTCAATGGCAAGTCCAAAAAAAGCCAGTTCGAAAATCAAAATGTTTTAGTTATAATAGTGGTGCAAGTAAGCAAATAATGTCCTAGGAAAATCGAGAAAGCTGAGGGTGCAAATTTAATGTGTTGATGTTTCCTACCAACTTACTTGGCTGTTTCCCGTACTGTAATTTAATACATAATACAGAAACGGGCAACATACACGAAACTTAAGTAGCAACGGTAAACCAATGAGTTTCAGTGGCAAGTCCAAAAAAAGCCAGTTCGAAAATCAAAATGTTTTAGTTATAATAGTGGTGCAAGTAAGCAAATAATTTCCTTGGAAAATCGAGAAAGCTGAGGGTGCAAATTTAATGTGTTGATGTTTCCTACCAACTTACGTGGCTGTTTCCCGTACTATAATTTAATACATAATATAGAAACGGGCAACATACACGAAACTTAAGTCCCAACGGTAAACAAATATTTTTAATGGCAAGTCCAAAAAATGCCAGTTCGAAAATCAAAATGTTTTAGTTATAATAGTCGTGCAAGTAAGCAAATAATTTTCATGTAAAATCGAGAAAGCTCAGGCTGCAAATTTAATGTGTTGATGTTTCCTACCACCTTACGTGGCTGTTTCCCGTACTATAATTCAATACATAATACAGAAACGGGCAACATACACGAAACTTAAGTAGCAACGGTAAACAAATGAGTTTCAGTGGCAAGTCCAAAAAAAGCCAGTTCGAAAATCAAAATGTTTTAGTTATAATAGTGGTGCAAGTAAGCAAATAATTTCCTTGGAAAATCGAGAAAGCTCAGGCTGCAAATTTAATGTGTTGATTTTGCTACCAACTTACGTAGCTGTTTCCCGTACTATAATTTAATACATAATACAGAAACGGGCAACATACACGAAACTTAAGTAGCAACGGTAATCAAATGCTTTTCAGTGGCAAGTCCAAAAAAAGCTAGTTCGAAAATCAAAATGTTTTAGTTATAATAGTGGTGCAAGTAAGCAAAAATATTTCCTTGGAAAATCGAGAAAGCTCAAGGTGCAAATTTAATGTGTTGATGTTTCCTACCAACTTACGTAGCTGTTTCCCGTACTATAATTTAATACATAATACAGAAACGGGCAATATACACGAAACTTAAGTAGCAACGGTAATCAAATGATTTTCAGTGGCAAGTCCAAAAAAAGCTAGTTCGAAAATCAAAATGTTTTAGTTATACTAGTGGTGCAAGTAAGCAAATAATTTCCTTAGAAAATTGAGAAAGCTCAAGGTGCAAATTTAATGTGTTGATTTTTCCTACCAACTTACGTGGCTGTTTCCCGTACTTTAATTTAATACATAATACAGAAACGGGCAATATACACGAAACTTAAGTAGCAACGGTAATCAAATGATTTTCAGTGGCAAGTCCAAAAAAAGCTAGTTCGAAAATCAAAATGTTTTAGTTATAATAGTGGTGCAAGTAAGCAAATAATTTCCTAGGAAAATCGAGAAAGCTGAGGGTGCAAATTTAATGTGTTGATGTTTCCTACCAACTTACTTGGCTGTTTCCCGTACTGTAATTTAATACATAATACAGAAACGGGCAACATACACGAAACTTAAGTAGCAACGGTAAACAAATGAGTTTCAGTGGCAAGTCCAAAAAAAGCCAGTTCGAAAATCAAAATGTTTTAGTTATAATAGTGGTGCAAGTAAGCAAATAATTTCCTTGGAAAATGGAGAAAGCTGAGGGTGCAAATTTAATGTGTTGATGTTTCCTACCAACTTACGTGGCTGTTTCCCGTACTATAATTTAATACATAATACAGAAACGGGCAACATACACGAAACTTAAGTAGCAACGGTAAACAAATGAGTTTCAGTGGCAAGTCCAAAAAAAGTTCGAAAATCAAAATGTTTTAGTTATAATAGTGGTGCAAGTAAGCAAATAATTTCCTTGGAAAATCGAGAAAGCTCAGGCTGCAAATTTAATGTGTTGATGTTTCCTACCAACTTACGTGGCTGTTTCCCGTACTATAATTTAATACATAATACAGAAACGGGTAACATACACGAAACTTAAGTAGCAACGGTAAACAAATGAGTTTCAGTGGCAAGTCCAAAAAAAGCCAGTTCGAAAATCAAAATGTTTTAGTTATAATAGTGGTGCAAGTAAGCAAATAATTTCCTTGGAAAATCGAGAAAGCTGAGGGTGCAAATTTAATGTGTTGATGTTTCCTACCAACTTACGTGGCTGTTTCCCGTACTATAATTTAATACATAATATAGAAACGGGTAACATACACGAAACTTAAGTAGCAACGGTAAACAAATGATTTTCAATGGCAAGTCCAAAAAAAGCCAGTTCGAAAATCAAAATGTTTTAGTTATAATAGTGGTGCAAGTAAGCAAATAATTTCCTTGGAAAATCGAGAAAGCTGAGGGTGCAAATTTAATGTGTTGATGTTTCCTACCAACTTACGTGGCTGTTTCCCGTACTATAATTTAATACATAATATAGAAACGGGCAACATACACGAAACTTAAGTCCCAACGGTAAACAAATATTTTTAATGGCAAGTCCAAAAAATGCCAGTTCGAAAATCAAAATGTTTTAGTTATAATAGTGGTGCAAGTTAGCAAATAATTTCCTTGGAAAATCGAGAAAGCTGAGGGTGCAAATTTAATGTGTTGATGTTTCCTACCAACTTACGTGGCTGTTTCCCGTACTATAATTTAATACATAATACAGAAACGGGTAACATACACGAAACTTAAGTAGCAACGGTAAACAAATGAGTTTCAGTGGCAAGTCCAAAAAAAGCCAGTTCGAAAATCAAAATGTTTTAGTTATAATAGTGGTGCAAGTAAGCAAATAATTTCCTTGGAAAATCGAGAAAGCTGAGGGTGCAAATTTAATGTGTTGATGTTTCCTACCAACTTACGTGGCTGTTTCCCGTACTATAATTTAATACATAATACAGAAACGGGTAACATACACGAAACTTAAGTAGCAACGGTAAACAAATGATTTTCAATGGCAAGTCCAAAAAAAGCCAGTTCGAAAATCAAAATGTTTTAGTTATAATAGTGGTGCAAGTAAGCAAATAATTTCCTTGGAAAATCGAGAAAGCTGAGGGTGCAAATTTAATGTGTTGATGTTTCCTACCAACTTACTTGGCTGTTTCCCGTACTGTAATTTAATACATAATACAGAAACGGGCAACATACACGAAACTTAAGTAGCAACGGTAAACAAATGAGTTTCAGTGGCAAGTCCAAAAAAAGCCAGTTCGAAAATCAAAATGTTTTAGTTATAATAGTGGTGCAAGTAAGCAAATAATTTCCTTGGAAAATCGAGAAAGCTGAGGGTGCAAATTTAATGTGTTGATGTTTCCTACCAACTTACGTGGCTGTTTCCCGTACTATAATTTAATACATAATATAGAAACGGGCAACATACACGAAACTTAAGTCCCAACGGTAAACAAATATTTTTAATGGCAAGTCCAAAAAATGCCAGTTCGAAAATCAAAATGTTTTAGTTATAATAGTCGTGCAAGTAAGCAAATAATTTTCATGTAAAATCGAGAAAGCTCAGGCTGCAAATTTAATGTGTTGATGTTTCCTACCAACTTACGTGGCTGTTTCCCGTACTATAATTCAATACATAATACAGAAACGGGCAACATACACGAAACTTAAGTAGCAACGGTAAACAAATGAGTTTCAGTGGCAAGTCCAAAAAAAGCCAGTTCGAAAATCAAAATGTTTTAGTTATAATAGTGGTGCAAGTAAGCAAATAATTTCCTTGGAAAATCGAGAAAGCTCAGGCTGCAAATTTAATGTGTTGATGTTTCCTACCAACTTACGTGGCTGCTTCCCGTACTATAATTTAATACATAATATAGAAACGGGCAACATACACGAAACTTAAGTCCCAACGGTAAACAAATATTTTTAATGGCAAGTCCAAAAAATGCCAGTACGAAAATCAAAATGTTTTAGTTATAATAGTGGTGCAAGTTAGCAAATAATTTCCTTGGAAAATCGAGAAAGCTGAGGGTGCAAATTTAATGTGTTGATGTTTCCTACCAACTTACGTGGCTGTTTCCCGTACTATAATTTAATACATAATATAGAAACGGGCAACATACACGAAACTTAAGTAGCAACGGTAAACAAATATTTTTAATGGCAAGTCCAAAAAATGCCAGTTCGAAAATCAAAATGTTTTAGTTATAATAGTGGTGCAAGTAAGCAAATAATTTTCATGTAAAATCGAGAAAGCTCAGGCTGCAAATTTAATGTGTTGATGTTTCCTACCAACTTACGTGGCTGTTTCCCGTACTATAATTTAATACATAATATAGAAACGGGCAACATACACGAAACTTAAGTAGCAACGGTAAACAAATATTTTTAATGGCAAGTCCAAAAAATGCCAGTTCGAAAATCAAAATGTTTTAGTTATAATAGTCGTGCAAGTAAGCAAATAATTTCCTTGGAAAATCGAGAAAGCTGAGGGTGCAAATTTAATGTGTTGATGTTTCCTACCAACTTACGTGGCTGTTTCCCGTACTATAATTCAATACATAATACAGAAACGGGCAACATACACGAACCTTAAGTAGCAACGGTAAACAAATATTTTTAATGGCAAGTCCAAAAAAAGCCAGTTCGAAAATCAAAATGTTTTAGTTATAATAGTGGTGCAAGTAAGCAAATAATTTCCTTGGAAAATCGAGAAAGCTCAGGCTGCAAATTTAATGTGTTGATGTTTCCTACCAACTTACGTGGCTGTTTCCCGTACTATAATTTAATACATAATATAGAAACGGGCAACATACACGAAACTTAAGTCCCAACGGTAAACAAATATTTTTAATGGCAAGTCCAAAAAATGCCAGTACGAAAATCAAAATGTTTTAGTTATAATAGTGGTGCAAGTTAGCAAATAATTTCCTTGGAAAATCGAGAAAGCGCAGGCTGCAAATTTAATGTGTTGATGTTTCCTACCAACTTACGTGGCTGTTTCCCGTACTATAATTTAATACATAATACAGAAACGGGCAACATACACGAAACTTAAGTAGCAACGGTAAACAAATATTTTTAATGGCAACTCCAAAAAATGCCAGTTCGAAAATCAAAATGTTTTAGTTATAATAGTGGTGCAAGTAAGCAAATAATTTTCATGTAAAATCGAGAAAGCTCAGGCTGCAAATTTAATGTGTTGATGTTTCCTACCAACTTACGTGGCTGTTTCCCGTACTATAATTTAATACATAATATAGAAACGGGCAACATACACGAAACTTAAGTAGCAACGGTAAACAAATATTTTTAATGGCAAGTCCAAAAAATGCCAGTTCGAAAATCAAAATGTTTTAGTTATAATAGTCGTGCAAGTAAGCAAATAATTTCCTTGGAAAATCGAGAAAGCTGAGGGTGCAAATTTAATGTGTTGATGTTTCCTACCAACTTACGTGGCTGTTTCCCGTACTATAATTCAATACATAATACAGAAACGGGCAACATACACGAACCTTAAGTAGCAACGGTAAACAAATATTTTTAATGGCAACTCCAAAAAATGCCAGTTCGAAAATCAAAATGTTTTAGTTATAATAGTGGTGCAAGTAAGCAAATAATTTCCTTGGAAAATCGAGAAAGCTGAGGGTGCAAATTTAATGTGTTGATGTTTCCTACCAACTTACGTGGCTGTTTCCCGTACTATAATTCAATACATAATACAGAAACGGGCAACATACACGAACCTTAAGTAGCAACGGTAAACAAATATTTTTAATGGCAACTCCAAAAAATGCCAGTTCGAAAATCAAAATGTTTTAGTTATAATAGTGGTGCAAGTAAGCAAATAATTTTCATGTAAAATCGAGAAAGCTCAGGCTGCAAATTTAATGTGTTGATGTTTCCTACCAACTTACGTGGCTGTTTCCCGTACTATAATTTAATACATAATATAGAAACGGGCAACATACACGAAACTTAAGTAGCAACGGTAAACAAATATTTTTAATGGCAAGTCCAAAAAATGCCAGTTCGAAAATCAAAATGTTTTAGTTATAATAGTGGTGCAAGTAAGCAAATAATTTTCATGTAAAATCGAGAAAGCTCAGGCTGCAAATGTAATGTGTTGATGTTTCGTACCAACTTACGTGGCTGTTTCCCGTACTATAATTTAATACATAATATAGAAACGGGCAACATACACGAAACTTAAGTAGCAACGGTAAACAAATATTTTTAATGGCAAGTCCAAAAAATGCCAGTTCGAAAATCAAAATGTTTTAGTTATAATAGTCGTGCAAGTAAGCAAATAATTTTTATGTAAAATCGAGAAAGCTCAGGCTGCAAATTTAATGTGTTGATGTTTCCTACCAACTTACGTGGCTGTTTCCCGTACTATAATTTAATACATAATACAGAAACGGGTAACATACACGAAACTTAAGTAGCAACGGTAAACAAATGAGTTTCAGTGGCAAGTCCAAAAAAAGCCAGTTCGAAAATCAAAATGTTTTAGTTATAATAGTGGTGCAAGTAAGCAAATAATTTCCTTGGAAAATCGAGAAAGCTGAGGGTGCAAATTTAATGTGTTGATGTTTCCTACCAACTTACGTGGCTGTTTCCCGTACTATAATTTAATACATAATACAGAAACGGGTAACATACACGAAACTTAAGTAGCAACGGTAAACAAATGAGTTTCAGTGGCAAGTCCAAAAAAAGCCAGTTCGAAAATCAAAATGTTTTAGTTATAATAGTGGTGCAAGTAAGCAAATAATTTCCTTGGAAAATCGAGAAAGCTGAGGGTGCAAATTTAATGTGTTGATGTTTCCTACCAACTTACGTGGCTGTTTCCCGTACTATAATTTAATACATAATACAGAAACGGGTAACATACACGAAACTTAAGTAGCAACGGTAATCAAATGATTTTCAATGGCAAGTCCAAAAAAAGCCAGTTCGAAAATCAAAATGTTTTAGTTATAATAGTGGTGCAAGTAAGCAAATAATTTCCTTGGAAAATCGAGAAAGCTGAGGGTGCAAATTTAATGTGTTGATGTTTCCTACCAACTTACTTGGCTGTTTCCCGTACTGTAATTTAATACATAATACAGAAACGGGCAACATACACGAAACTTAAGTAGCAACGGTAAACAAATGAGTTTCAGTGGCAAGTCCAAAAAAAGCCAGTTCGAAAATCAAAATGTTTTAGTTATAATAGTGGTGCAAGTAAGCAAATAATTTCCTTGGAAAATCGAGAAAGCTGAGGGTGCAAATTTAATGTGTTGATGTTTCCTACCAACTTACGTGGCTGTTTCCCGTACTATAATTTAATACATAATATAGAAACGGGCAACATACACGAAACTTAAGTCCCAACGGTAAACAAATATTTTTAATGGCAAGTCCAAAAAATGCCAGTTCGAAAATCAAAATGTTTTAAGTTATAATAGTCGTGCAAGTAAGCAAATAATTTTCATGTAAAATCGAGAAAGCTCAGGCTGCAAATTTAATGTGTTGATGTTTCCTACCAACTTACGTGGCTGTTTCCCGTACTATAATTCAATACATAATACAGAAACGGGCAACATACACGAAACTTAAGTAGCAACGGTAAACAAATGAGTTTCAGTGGCAAGTCCAAAAAAAGCCAGTTCGAAAATCAAAATGTTTTAGTTATAATAGTGGTGCAAGTAAGCAAATAATTTCCTTGGAAAATCGAGAAAGCTCAGGCTGCAAATTTAATGTGTTGATGTTTCCTACCAACTTACGTGGCTGCTTCCCGTACTATAATTTAATACATAATATAGAAACGGGCAACATACACGAAACTTAAGTCCCAACGGTAAACAAATATTTTTAATGGCAAGTCCAAAAAATGCCAGTACGAAAATCAAAATGTTTTAGTTATAATAGTGGTGCAAGTTAGCAAATAATTTCCTTGGAAAATCGAGAAAGCTGAGGGTGCAAATTTAATGTGTTGATGTTTCCTACCAACTTACGTGGCTGTTTCCCGTACTATAATTTAATACATAATACAGAAACGGGCAACATACACGAAACTCAAGTAGCAACGGTAAACAAATATTTTTAATGGCAACTCCAAAAAATGCCAGTTCGAAAATCAAAATGTTTTAGTTATAATAGTGGTGCAAGTAAGCAAATAATTTTCATGTAAAATCGAGAAAGCTCAGGCTGCAAATTTAATGTGTTGATGTTTCCTACCAACTTACGTGGCTGTTTCCCGTACTATAATTTAATACATAATATAGAAACGGGCAACATACACGAAACTTAAGTAGCAACGGTAAACAAATATTTTTAATGGCAAGTCCAAAAAATGCCAGTTCGAAAATCAAAATGTTTTAGTTATAATAGTCGTGCAAGTAAGCAAATAATTTCCTTGGAAAATCGAGAAAGCTGAGGGTGCAAATTTAATGTGTTGATGTTTCCTACCAACTTACGTGGCTGTTTCCCGTACTATAATTCAATACATAATACAGAAACGGGCAACATACACGAACCTTAAGTAGCAACGGTAAACAAATATTTTTAATGGCAAGTCCAAAAAAAGCCAGTTCGAAAATCAAAATGTTTTAGTTATAATAGTGGTGCAAGTAAGCAAATAATTTCCTTGGAAAATCGAGAAAGCTCAGGCTGCAAATTTAATGTGTTGATGTTTCCTACCAACTTACGTGGCTGTTTCCCGTACTATAATTTAATACATAATATAGAAACGGGCAACATACACGAAACTTAAGTCCCAACGGTAAACAAATATTTTTAATGGCAAGTCCAAAAAATGCCAGTACGAAAATCAAAATGTTTTAGTTATAATAGTGGTGCAAGTTAGCAAATAATTTCCTTGGAAAATCGAGAAAGCGCAGGCTGCAAATTTAATGTGTTGATGTTTCCTACCAACTTACGTGGCTGTTTCCCGTACTATAATTTAATACATAATACAGAAACGGGCAACATACACGAAACTTAAGTAGCAACGGTAAACAAATATTTTTAATGGCAACTCCAAAAAATGCCAGTTCGAAAATCAAAATGTTTTAGTTATAATAGTGGTGCAAGTAAGCAAATAATTTTCATGTAAAATCGAGAAAGCTCAGGCTGCAAATTTAATGTGTTGATGTTTCCTACCAACTTACGTGGCTGTTTCCCGTACTATAATTTAATACATAATATAGAAACGGGCAACATACACGAAACTTAAGTAGCAACGGTAAACAAATATTTTTAATGGCAAGTCCAAAAAATGCCAGTTCGAAAATCAAAATGTTTTAGTTATAATAGTCGTGCAAGTAAGCAAATAATTTCCTTGGAAAATCGAGAAAGCTGAGGGTGCAAATTTAATGTGTTGATGTTTCCTACCAACTTACGTGGCTGTTTCCCGTACTATAATTCAATACATAATACAGAAACGGGCAACATACACGAACCTTAAGTAGCAACGGTAAACAAATATTTTTAATGGCAACTCCAAAAAATGCCAGTTCGAAAATCAAAATGTTTTAGTTATAATAGTGGTGCAAGTAAGCAAATAATTTCCTTGGAAAATCGAGAAAGCTGAGGGTGCAAATTTAATGTGTTGATGTTTCCTACCAACTTACGTGGCTGTTTCCCGTACTATAATTCAATACATAATACAGAAACGGGCAACATACACGAACCTTAAGTAGCAACGGTAAACAAATATTTTTAATGGCAACTCCAAAAAATGCCAGTTCGAAAATCAAAATGTTTTAGTTATAATAGTGGTGCAAGTAAGCAAATAATTTTCATGTAAAATCGAGAAAGCTCAGGCTGCAAATTTAATGTGTTGATGTTTCCTACCAACTTACGTGGCTGTTTCCCGTACTATAATTTAATACATAATATAGAAACGGGCAACATACACGAAACTTAAGTAGCAACGGTAAACAAATATTTTTAATGGCAAGTCCAAAAAATGCCAGTTCGAAAATCAAAATGTTTTAGTTATAATAGTGGTGCAAGTAAGCAAATAATTTTCATGTAAAATCGAGAAAGCTCAGGCTGCAAATGTAATGTGTTGATGTTTCGTACCAACTTACGTGGCTGTTTCCCGTACTATAATTTAATACATAATATAGAAACGGGCAACATACACGAAACTTAAGTAGCAACGGTAAACAAATATTTTTAATGGCAAGTCCAAAAAATGCCAGTTCGAAAATCAAAATGTTTTAGTTATAATAGTCGTGCAAGTAAGCAAATAATTTTTATGTAAAATCGAGAAAGCTCAGGCTGCAAATTTAATGTGTTGATGTTTCCTACCAACTTACGTGGCTGTTTCCCGTACTATAATTTAATACATAATACAGAAACGGGTAACATACACGAAACTTAAGTAGCAACGGTAAACAAATGAGTTTCAGTGGCAAGTCCAAAAAAAGCCAGTTCGAAAATCAAAATGTTTTAGTTATAATAGTGGTGCAAGTAAGCAAATAATTTCCTTGGAAAATCGAGAAAGCTGAGGGTGCAAATTTAATGTGTTGATGTTTCCTACCAACTTACGTGGCTGTTTCCCGTACTATAATTTAATACATAATACAGAAACGGGTAACATACACGAAACTTAAGTAGCAACGGTAAACAAATGAGTTTCAGTGGCAAGTCCAAAAAAAGCCAGTTCGAAAATCAAAATGTTTTAGTTATAATAGTGGTGCAAGTAAGCAAATAATTTCCTTGGAAAATCGAGAAAGCTGAGGGTGCAAATTTAATGTGTTGATGTTTCCTACCAACTTACGTGGCTGTTTCTCGTACTATAATTCAATACATAATACAGAAACGGGCAACATACACGAACCTTAAGTAGCAACGGTAAACAAATATTTTTAATGGCAACTCCAAAAAATGCCAGTTCGAAAATCAAAATGTTTTAGTTATAATAGTGGTGCAAGTAAGCAAATAATTTTCATGTAAAATCGAGAAAGCTCAGGCTGCAAATTTAATGTGTTGATGTTTCCTACCAACTTACGTGGCTGTTTCCCGTACTATAATTTAATACATAATATAGAAACGGGCAACATACACGAAACTTAAGTAGCAACGGTAAACAAATATTTTTAATGGCAAGTCCAAAAAATGCCAGTTCGAAAATCAAAATGTTTTAGTTATAATAGTCGCGCAAGTAAGCAAATAATTTCCTTGGAAAATCGAGAAAGCTGAGGGTGCAAATTTAATGTGTTGATGTTTCCTACCAACTTACGTGGCTGTTTCCCGTACTATAATTTAATACATAATACAGAAACGGGTAACATACACGAAACTTAAGTAGCAACGGTAAACAAATGAGTTTCAGTGGCAAGTCCAAAAAAAGCCAGTTCGAAAATCAAAATGTTTTAGTTATAATAGTGGTGCAAGTAAGCAAATAATTTCCTTGGAAAATCGAGAAAGCTGAGGGTGCAAATTTAATGTGTTGATGTTTCCTACCAACTTACGTGGCTGTTTCCCGTACTATAATTTAATACATAATACAGAAACGGGTAACATACACGAAACTTAAGTAGCAACGGTAAACAAATGAGTTTCAGTGGCAAGTCCAAAAAAAGCCAGTTCGAAAATCAAAATGTTTTAGTTATAATAGTGGTGCAAGTAAGCAAATAATTTCCTTGGAAAATCGAGAAAGCTGAGGGTGCAAATTTAATGTGTTGATGTTTCCTACCAACTTACGTGGCTGTTTCCCGTACTATAATTTAATACATAATACAGAAACGGGTAACATACACGAAACTTAAGTAGCAACGGTAAACAAATGATTTTCAATGGCAAGTCCAAAAAAAGCCAGTTCGAAAATCAAAATGTTTTAGTTATAATAGTGGTGCAAGTAAGCAAATAATTTCCTTGGAAAATCGAGAAAGCTGAGGGTGCAAATTTAATGTGTTGATGTTTCCTACCAACTTACGTGGCTGTTTCCCGTACTATAATTTAATACATAATATAGAAACGGGCAACATACACGAAACTTAAGTAGCAACGGTAAACAAATGAGTTTCAGTGGCAAGTCCAAAAAAAGCCAGTTCGAAAATCAAAATGTTTTAGTTATAATAGTGGTGCAAGTAAGCAAATAATTTCCTTGGAAAATCGAGAAAGCTGAGGGTGCAAATTTAATGTGTTGATGTTTCCTACCAACTTACGTGGCTGTTTCCCGTACTATAATTTAATACATAATACAGAAACGGGTAACATACACGAAACTTAAGTAGCAACGGTAAACAAATGAGTTTCAGTGGCAAGTCCAAAAAAAGCCAGTTCGAAAATCAAAATGTTTTAGTTATAATAGTGGTGCAAGTAAGCAAATAATTTCCTTGGAAAATCGAGAAAGCTGAGGGTGCAAATTTAATGTGTTGATGTTTCCTACCAACTTACGTGGCTGTTTCCCGTACTATAATTTAATACATAATACAGAAACGGGTAACATACACGAAACTTAAGTAGCAACGGTAAACAAATGAGTTTCAGTGGCAAGTCCAAAAAAAGCCAGTTCGAAAATCAAAATGTTTTAGTTATAATAGTGGTGCAAGTAAGCAAATAATTTCCTTGGAAAATCGAGAAAGCTGAGGGTGCAAATTTAATGTGTTGATGTTTCCTACCAACTTACGTGGCTGTTTCCCGTACTATAATTTAATACATAATACAGAAACGGGTAACATACACGAAACTTAAGTAGCAACGGTAAACAAATGATTTTCAATGGCAAGTCCAAAAAAAGCCAGTTCGAAAATCAAAATGTTTTAGTTATAATAGTGGTGCAAGTAAGCAAATAATTTCCTTGGAAAATCGAGAAAGCTGAGGGTGCAAATTTAATGTGTTGATGTTTCCTACCAACTTACGTGGCTGTTTCCCGTACTATAATTTAATACATAATACAGAAACGGGTAACATACACGAAACTTAAGTAGCAACGGTAAACAAATGATTTTCAATGGCAAGTCCAAAAAAAGCCAGTTCGAAAATCAAAATGTTTTAGTTATAATAGTGGTGCAAGTAAGCAAATAATTTCCTTGGAAAATCGAGAAAGCTGAGGGTGCAAATTTAATGTGTTGATGTTTCCTACCAACTTACGTGGCTGTTTCCCGTACTATAATTTAATACATAATACAGAAACGGGTAACATACACGAAACTTAAGTAGCAACGGTAAACAAATGAGTTTCAGTGGCAAGTCCAAAAAAAGCCAGTTCGAAAATCAAAATGTTTTAGTTATAATAGTGGTGCAAGTAAGCAAATAATTTCCTTGGAAAATCGAGAAAGCTGAGGGTGCAAATTTAATGTGTTGATGTTTCCTACCAACTTACGTGGCTGTTTCCCGTACTATAATTTAATACATAATACAGAAACGGGTAACATACACGAAACTTAAGTAGCAACGGTAAACAAATGAGTTTCAGTGGCAAGTCCAAAAAAAGCCAGTTCGAAAATCAAAATGTTTTAGTTATAATAGTGGTGCAAGTAAGCAAATAATTTCCTTGGAAAATCGAGAAAGCTGAGGGTGCAAATTTAATGTGTTGATGTTTCCTACCAACTTACGTGGCTGTTTCCCGTACTATAATTTAATACATAATACAGAAACGGGTAACATACACGAAACTTAAGTAGCAACGGTAAACAAATGATTTTCAATGGCAAGTCCAAAAAAAGCCAGTTCGAAAATCAAAATGTTTTAGTTATAATAGTGGTGCAAGTAAGCAAATAATTTCCTTGGAAAATCGAGAAAGCTGAGGGTGCAAATTTAATGTGTTGATGTTTCCTACCAACTTACGTGGCTGTTTCCCGTACTATAATTTAATACATAATACAGAAACGGGTAACATACACGAAACTTAAGTAGCAACGGTAAACAAATGATTTTCAATGGCAAGTCCAAAAAAAGCCAGTTCGAAAATCAAAATGTTTTAGTTATAATAGTGGTGCAAGTAAGCAAATAATTTCCTTGGAAAATCGAGAAAGCTGAGGGTGCAAATTTAATGTGTTGATGTTTCCTACCAACTTACGTGGCTGTTTCCCGTACTATAATTTAATACATAATACAGAAACGGGTAACATACACGAAACTTAAGTAGCAACGGTAAACAAATGAGTTTCAGTGGCAAGTCCAAAAAAAGCCAGTTCGAAAATCAAAATGTTTTAGTTATAATAGTGGTGCAAGTAAGCAAATAATTTCCTTGGAAAATCGAGAAAGCTGAGGGTGCAAATTTAATGTGTTGATGTTTCCTACCAACTTACGTGGCTGTTTCCCGTACTATAATTTAATACATAATACAGAAACGGGTAACATACACGAAACTTAAGTAGCAACGGTAAACAAATGATTTTCAATGGCAAGTCCAAAAAAAGCCAGTTCGAAAATCAAAATGTTTTAGTTATAATAGTGGTGCAAGTAAGCAAATAATTTCCTTGGAAAATCGAGAAAGCTGAGGGTGCAAATTTAATGTGTTGATGTTTCCTACCAACTTACGTGGCTGTTTCCCGTACTATAATTTAATACATAATATAGAAACGGGCAACATACACGAAACTTAAGTAGCAACGGTAAACAAATGAGTTTCAGTGGCAAGTCCAAAAAAAGCCAGTTCGAAAATCAAAATGTTTTAGTTATAATAGTGGTGCAAGTAAGCAAATAATTTCCTTGGAAAATCGAGAAAGCTGAGGGTGCAAATTTAATGTGTTGATGTTTCCTACCAACTTACGTGGCTGTTTCCCGTACTATAATTTAATACATAATACAGAAACGGGTAACATACACGAAACTTAAGTAGCAACGGTAAACAAATGAGTTTCAGTGGCAAGTCCAAAAAAGCCAGTTCGAAAATCAAAATGTTTTAGTTATAATAGTGGTGCAAGTAAGCAAATAATTTCCTTGGAAAATCGAGAAAGCTGAGGGTGCAAATTTAATGTGTTGATGTTTCCTACCAACTTACGTGGCTGTTTCCCGTACTATAATTTAATACATAATACAGAAACGGGTAACATACACGAAACTTAAGTAGCAACGGTAAACAAATGAGTTTCAGTGGCAAGTCCAAAAAAAGCCAGTTCGAAAATCAAAATGTTTTAGTTATAATAGTGGTGCAAGTAAGCAAATAATTTCCTTGGAAAATCGAGAAAGCTGAGGGTGCAAATTTAATGTGTTGATGTTTCCTACCAACTTACGTGGCTGTTTCCCGTACTATAATTTAATACATAATACAGAAACGGGTAACATACACGAAACTTAAGTAGCAACGGTAAACAAATGATTTTCAATGGCAAGTCCAAAAAAAGCCAGTTCGAAAATCAAAATGTTTTAGTTATAATAGTGGTGCAAGTAAGCAAATAATTTCCTTGGAAAATCGAGAAAGCTGAGGGTGCAAATTTAATGTGTTGATGTTTCCTACCAACTTACGTGGCTGTTTCCCGTACTATAATTTAATACATAATATAGAAACGGGCAACATACACGAAACTTAAGTAGCAACGGTAAACAAATGAGTTTCAGTGGCAAGTCCAAAAAAAGCCAGTTCGAAAATCAAAATGTTTTAGTTATAATAGTGGTGCAAGTAAGCAAATAATTTCCTTGGAAAATCGAGAAAGCTGAGGGTGCAAATTTAATGTGTTGATGTTTCCTACCAACTTACGTGGCTGTTTCCCGTACTATAATTTAATACATAATACAGAAACGGGTAACATACACGAAACTTAAGTAGCAACGGTAAACAAATGATTTTCAATGGCAAGTCCAAAAAAAGCCAGTTCGAAAATCAAAATGTTTTAGTTATAATAGTGGTGCAAGTAAGCAAATAATTTCCTTGGAAAATCGAGAAAGCTGAGGGTGCAAATTTAATGTGTTGATGTTTCCTACCAACTTACGTGGCTGTTTCCCGTACTATAATTTAATACATAATATAGAAACGGGCAACATACACGAAACTTAAGTAGCAACGGTAAACAAATGAGTTTCAGTGGCAAGTCCAAAAAAAGCCAGTTCGAAAATCAAAATGTTTTAGTTATAATAGTGGTGCAAGTAAGCAAATAATTTCCTTGGAAAATCGAGAAAGCTGAGGGTGCAAATTTAATGTGTTGATGTTTCCTACCAACTTACGTGGCTGTTTCCCGTACTATAATTTAATACATAATACAGAAACGGGTAACATACACGAAACTTAAGTAGCAACGGTAAACAAATATTTTTAATGGCAAGTCCAAAAAATGCCAGTTCGAAAATCAAAATGCTTTAGTTATAATAGTGGTGCAAGTAAGCAAATAATTTTCATGTAAAATCGAGAAAGCTCAGGCTGCAAATGTAATGTGTTGATGTTTCGTACCAACTTACGTGGCTGTTTCCCGTACTATAATTTAATACATAATATAGAAACGGGCAACATACACGAAACTTAAGTAGCAACGGTAAACAAATATTTTTAATGGCAAGTCCAAAAAATGCCAGTTCGAAAATCAAAATGTTTTAGTTATAATAGTCGCGCAAGTAAGCAAATAATTTCCTTGGAAAATCGAGAAAGCTGAGGGTGCAAATTTAATGTGTTGATGTTTCCTACCAACTTACGTGGCTGTTTCCCGTACTATAATTTAATACATAATACAGAAACGGGTAACATACACGAAACTTAAGTAGCAACGGTAAACAAATGAGTTTCAGTGGCAAGTCCAAAAAAAGCCAGTTCGAAAATCAAAATGTTTTAGTTATAATAGTGGTGCAAGTAAGCAAATAATTTCCTTGGAAAATCGAGAAAGCTGAGGGTGCAAATTTAATGTGTTGATGTTTCCTACCAACTTACGTGGCTGTTTCCCGTACTATAATTTAATACATAATACAGAAACGGGTAACATACACGAAACTTAAGTAGCAACGGTAAACAAATGAGTTTCAGTGGCAAGTCCAAAAAAAGCCAGTTCGAAAATCAAAATGTTTTAGTTATAATAGTGGTGCAAGTAAGCAAATAATTTCCTTGGAAAATCGAGAAAGCTGAGGGTGCAAATTTAATGTGTTGATGTTTCCTACCAACTTACGTGGCTGTTTCCCGTACTATAATTTAATACATAATACAGAAACGGGTAACATACACGAAACTTAAGTAGCAACGGTAAACAAATGATTTTCAATGGCAAGTCCAAAAAAAGCCAGTTCGAAAATCAAAATGTTTTAGTTATAATAGTGGTGCAAGTAAGCAAATAATTTCCTTGGAAAATCGAGAAAGCTGAGGGTGCAAATTTAATGTGTTGATGTTTCCTACCAACTTACGTGGCTGTTTCCCGTACTATAATTTAATACATAATATAGAAACGGGCAACATACACGAAACTTAAGTAGCAACGGTAAACAAATGAGTTTCAGTGGCAAGTCCAAAAAAAGCCAGTTCGAAAATCAAAATGTTTTAGTTATAATAGTGGTGCAAGTAAGCAAATAATTTCCTTGGAAAATCGAGAAAGCTGAGGGTGCAAATTTAATGTGTTGATGTTTCCTACCAACTTACGTGGCTGTTTCCCGTACTATAATTTAATACATAATACAGAAACGGGTAACATACACGAAACTTAAGTAGCAACGGTAAACAAATGAGTTTCAGTGGCAAGTCCAAAAAAAGCCAGTTCGAAAATCAAAATGTTTTAGTTATAATAGTGGTGCAAGTAAGCAAATAATTTCCTTGGAAAATCGAGAAAGCTGAGGGTGCAAATTTAATGTGTTGATGTTTCCTACCAACTTACGTGGCTGTTTCCCGTACTATAATTTAATACATAATACAGAAACGGGTAACATACACGAAACTTAAGTAGCAACGGTAAACAAATGATTTTCAATGGCAAGTCCAAAAAAAGCCAGTTCGAAAATCAAAATGTTTTAGTTATAATAGTGGTGCAAGTAAGCAAATAATTTCCTTGGAAAATCGAGAAAGCTGAGGGTGCAAATTTAATGTGTTGATGTTTCCTACCAACTTACGTGGCTGTTTCCCGTACTATAATTTAATACATAATATAGAAACGGGCAACATACACGAAACTTAAGTAGCAACGGTAAACAAATGAGTTTCAGTGGCAAGTCCAAAAAAAGCCAGTTCGAAAATCAAAATGTTTTAGTTATAATAGTGGTGCAAGTAAGCAAATAATTTCCTTGGAAAATCGAGAAAGCTGAGGGTGCAAATTTAATGTGTTGATGTTTCCTACCAACTTACGTGGCTGTTTCCCGTACTATAATTTAATACATAATATAGAAACGGGCAACATACACGAAACTTAAGTCCCAACGGTAAACAAATATTTTTAATGGCAAGTCCAAAAAAAGCCAGTTCGAAAATCAAAATGTTTTAGTTATAATAGTGGTGCAAGTAAGCAAATAATTTCCTTGGAAAATCGAGAAAGCTGAGGGTGCAAATTTAATGTGTTGATGTTTCCTACCAACTTACGTGGCTGTTTCCCGTACTATAATTTAATACATAATACAGAAACGGGTAACATACACGAAACTTAAGTAGCAACGGTAAAAAAATGAGTTTCAGTGGCAAGTCCAAAAAAAGCCAGTTCGAAAATCAAAATGTTTTAGTTATAATAGTGGTGCAAGTAAGCAAATAATTTCCTTGGAAAATCGAGAAAGCTGAGGGTGCAAATTTAATGTGTTGATGTTTCCTACCAACTTACGTGGCTGTTTCCCGTACTATAATTTAATACATAATACAGAAACGGGTAACATACACGAAACTTAAGTAGCAACGGTAAACAACTGATTTTCAATGGCAAGTCCAAAAAAAGCCAGTTCGAAAATCAAAATGTTTTAGTTATAATAGTGGTGCAAGTAAGCAAATAATTTCCTTGGAAAATCGAGAAAGCTGAGGGTGCAAATTTAATGTGTTGATGTTTCCTACCAACTTACGTGGCTGTTTCCCGTACTATAATTTAATACATAATATAGAAACGGGCAACATACACGAAACTTAAGTAGCAACGGTAAACAAATGAGTTTCAGTGGCAAGTCCAAAAAAAGCCAGTTCGAAAATCAAAATGTTTTAGTTATAATAGTGGTGCAAGTAAGCAAATAATTTCCTTGGAAAATCGAGAAAGCTGAGGGTGCAAATTTAATGTGTTGATGTTTCCTACCAACTTACGTGGCTGTTTCCCGTACTATAATTTAATACATAATATAGAAACGGGCAACATACACGAAACTTAAGTAGCAACGGTAAACAAATGAGTTTCAGTGGCAAGTCCAAAAAAAGCCAGTTCGAAAATCAAAATGTTTTAGTTATAATAGTGGTGCAAGTAAGCAAATAATTTCCTTGGAAAATCGAGAAAGCTGAGGGTGCAAATTTAATGTGTTGATGTTTCCTACCAACTTACGTGGCTGTTTCCCGTACTATAATTTAATACATAATATAGAAACGGGCAACATACACGAAACTTAAGTCCCAACGGTAAACAAATATTTTTAATGGCAAGTCCAAAAAAAGCCAGTTCGAAAATCAAAATGTTTTAGTTATAATAGTGGTGCAAGTAAGCAAATAATTTCCTTGGAAAATCGAGAAAGCTGAGGGTGCAAATTTAATGTGTTGATGTTTCCTACCAACTTACGTGGCTGTTTCCCGTACTATAATTTAATACATAATACAGAAACGGGTAACATACACGAAACTTAAGTAGCAACGGTAAACAAATGATTTTCAATGGCAAGTCCAAAAAAAGCCAGTTCGAAAATCAAAATGTTTTAGTTATAATAGTGGTGCAAGTAAGCAAATAATTTCCTTGGAAAATCGAGAAAGCTGAGGGTGCAAATTTAATGTGTTGATGTTTCCTACCAACTTACGTGGCTGTTTCCCGTACTATAATTTAATACATAATATAGAAACGGGCAACATACACGAAACTTAAGTAGCAACGGTAAACAAATGAGTTTCAGTGGCAAGTCCAAAAAAAGCCAGTTCGAAAATCAAAATGTTTTAGTTATAATAGTGGTGCAAGTAAGCAAATAATTTCCTTGGAAAATCGAGAAAGCTGAGGGTGCAAATTTAATGTGTTGATGTTTCCTACCAACTTACGTGGCTGTTTCCCGTACTATAATTTAATACATAATACAGAAACGGGTAACATACACGAAACTTAAGTAGCAACGGTAAACAAATGAGTTTCAGTGGCAAGTCCAAAAAAAGCCAGTTCGAAAATCAAAATGTTTTAGTTATAATAGTGGTGCAAGTAAGCAAATAATTTCCTTGGAAAATCGAGAAAGCTGAGGGTGCAAATTTAATGTGTTGATGTTTCCTACCAACTTACGTGGCTGTTTCCCGTACTATAATTTAATACATAATATAGAAACGGGCAACATACACGAAACTTAAGTAGCAACGGTAAACAAATGAGTTTCAGTGGCAAGTCCAAAAAAAGCCAGTTCGAAAATCAAAATGTTTTAGTTATAATAGTGGTGCAAGTAAGCAAATAATTTCCTTGGAAAATCGAGAAAGCTGAGGGTGCAAATTTAATGTGTTGATGTTTCCTACCAACTTACGTGGCTGTTTCCCGTACTATAATTTAATACATAATATAGAAACGGGCAACATACACGAAACTTAAGTCCCAACGGTAAACAAATATTTTTAATGGCAAGTCCAAAAAAAGCCAGTTCGAAAATCAAAATGTTTTAGTTATAATAGTGGTGCAAGTAAGCAAATAATTTCCTTGGAAAATCGAGAAAGCTGAGGGTGCAAATTTAATGTGTTGATGTTTCCTACCAACTTACGTGGCTGTTTCCCGTACTATAATTTAATACATAATACAGAAACGGGTAACATACACGAAACTTAAGTAGCAACGGTAAACAAATGAGTTTCAGTGGCAAGTCCAAAAAAAGCCAGTTCGAAAATCAAAATGTTTTAGTTATAATAGTGGTGCAAGTAAGCAAATAATTTCCTTGGAAAATCGAGAAAGCTGAGGGTGCAAATTTAATGTGTTGATGTTTCCTACCAACTTACGTGGCTGTTTCCCGTACTATAATTTAATACATAATACAGAAACGGGTAACATACACGAAACTTAAGTAGCAACGGTAAACAAATGATTTTCAATGGCAAGTCCAAAAAAAGCCAGTTCGAAAATCAAAATGTTTTAGTTATAATAGTGGTGCAAGTAAGCAAATAATTTCCTTGGAAAATCGAGAAAGCTGAGGGTGCAAATTTAATGTGTTGATGTTTCCTACCAACTTACGTGGCTGTTTCCCGTACTATAATTTAATACATAATATAGAAACGGGCAACATACACTAAACTTAAGTAGCAACGGTAAACAAATGAGTTTCAGTGGCAAGTCCAAAAAAAGCCAGTTCGAAAATCAAAATGTTTTAGTTATAATAGTGGTGCAAGTAAGCAAATAATTTCCTTGGAAAATCGAGAAAGCTGAGGGTGCAAATTTAATGTGTTGATGTTTCCTACCAACTTACGTGGCTGTTTCCCGTACTATAATTTAATACATAATACAGAAACGGGTAACATACACGAAACTTAAGTAGCAACGGTAAACAAATGAGTTTCAGTGGCAAGTCCAAAAAAAGCCAGTTCGAAAATCAAAATGTTTTAGTTATAATAGTGGTGCAAGTAAGCAAATAATTTCCTTGGAAAATCGAGAAAGCTGAGGGTGCAAATTTAATGTGTTGATGTTTCCTACCAACTTACGTGGCTGTTTCCCGTACTATAATTTAATACATAATACAGAAACGGGTAACATACACGAAACTTAAGTAGCAACGGTAAACAAATGATTTTCAATGGCAAGTCCAAAAAAAGCCAGTTCGAAAATCAAAATGTTTTAGTTATAATAGTGGTGCAAGTAAGCAAATAATTTCCTTGGAAAATCGAGAAAGCTGAGGGTGCAAATTTAATGTGTTGATGTTTCCTACCAACTTACGTGGCTGTTTCCCGTACTATAATTTAATACATAATATAGAAACGGGCAACATACACGAAACTTAAGTAGCAACGGTAAACAAATGAGTTTCAGTGGCAAGTCCAAAAAAAGCCAGTTCGAAAATCAAAATGTTTTAGTTATAATAGTGGTGCAAGTAAGCAAATAATTTCCTTGGAAAATCGAGAAAGCTGAGGGTGCAAATTTAATGTGTTGATGTTTCCTACCAACTTACGTGGCTGTTTCCCGTACTATAATTTAATACATAATATAGAAACGGGCAACATACACGAAACTTAAGTCCCAACGGTAAACAAATATTTTTAATGGCAAGTCCAAAAAAAGCCAGTTCGAAAATCAAAATGTTTTAGTTATAATAGTGGTGCAAGTAAGCAAATAATTTCCTTGGAAAATCGAGAAAGCTGAGGGTGCAAATTTAATGTGTTGATGTTTCCTACCAACTTACGTGGCTGTTTCCCGTACTATAATTTAATACATAATACAGAAACGGGTAACATACACGAAACTTAAGTAGCAACGGTAAAAAAATGAGTTTCAGTGGCAAGTCCAAAAAAAGCCAGTTCGAAAATCAAAATGTTTTAGTTATAATAGTGGTGCAAGTAAGCAAATAATTTCCTTGGAAAATCGAGAAAGCTGAGGGTGCAAATTTAATGTGTTGATGTTTCCTACCAACTTACGTGGCTGTTTCCCGTACTATAATTTAATACATAATACAGAAACGGGTAACATACACGAAACTTAAGTAGCAACGGTAAACAAATGATTTTCAATGGCAAGTCCAAAAAAAGCCAGTTCGAAAATCAAAATGTTTTAGTTATAATAGTGGTGCAAGTAAGCAAATAATTTCCTTGGAAAATCGAGAAAGCTGAGGGTGCAAATTTAATGTGTTGATGTTTCCTACCAACTTACGTGGCTGTTTCCCGTACTATAATTTAATACATAATATAGAAACGGGCAACATACACGAAACTTAAGTAGCAACGGTAAACAAATGAGTTTCAGTGGCAAGTCCAAAAAAAGCCAGTTCGAAAATCAAAATGTTTTAGTTATAATAGTGGTGCAAGTAAGCAAATAATTTCCTTGGAAAATCGAGAAAGCTGAGGGTGCAAATTTAATGTGTTGATGTTTCCTACCAACTTACGTGGCTGTTTCCCGTACTATAATTTAATACATAATATAGAAACGGGCAACATAATTTAATGTGTTGATGTTTCCTACCAACTTACGTGGCTGTTTCCCGTACTATAATTTAATACATAATATAGAAACGGGCAACATACACGAAACTTAAGTCCCAACGGTAAACAAATATTTTTAATGGCAAGTCCAAAAAATGCCAGTTCGAAAATCAAAATGTTTTAGTTATAATAGTGGTGCAAGTTAGCAAATAATTTCCTTGGAAAATCGAGAAAGCGCAGGCTGCAAATTTAATGTGTTGATGTTTCCTACCAACTTACGTGGCTGTTTCCCGTACTATAATTTAATACATAATACAGAAACGGGTAACATACACGAAACTTAAGTAGCAACGGTAAACAAATGAGTTTCAGTGGCAAGTCCAAAAAAAGCCAGTTCGAAAATCAAAATGTTTTAGTTATAATAGTGGTGCAAGTAAGCAAATAATTTCCTTGGAAAATCGAGAAAGCTGAGGGTGCAAATTTAATGTGTTGATGTTTCCTACCAACTTACGTGGCTGTTTCCCGTACTATAATTTAATACATAATACAGAAACGGGTAACATACACGAAACTTAAGTAGCAACGGTAAACAAATGAGTTTCAGTGGCAAGTCCAAAAAAAGCCAGTTCGAAAATCAAAATGTTTTAGTTATAATAGTGGTGCAAGTAAGCAAATAATTTCCTTGGAAAATCGAGAAAGCTGAGGGTGCAAATTTAATGTGTTGATGTTTCCTACCAACTTACGTGGCTGTTTCCCGTACTATAATTTAATACATAATACAGAAACGGGTAACATACACGAAACTTAAGTAGCAACGGTAAACAAATGATTTTCAATGGCAAGTCCAAAAAAAGCCAGTTCGAAAATCAAAATGTTTTAGTTATAATAGTGGTGCAAGTAAGCAAATAATTTCCTTGGAAAATCGAGAAAGCTGAGGGTGCAAATTTAATGTGTTGATGTTTCCTACCAACTTACGTGGCTGTTTCCCGTACTATAATTTAATACATAATATAGAAACGGGCAACATACACGAAACTTAAGTAGCAACGGTAAACAAATGAGTTTCAGTGGCAAGTCCAAAAAAAGCCAGTTCGAAAATCAAAATGTTTTAGTTATAATAGTGGTGCAAGTAAGCAAATAATTTCCTTGGAAAATCGAGAAAGCTGAGGGTGCAAATTTAATGTGTTGATGTTTCCTACCAACTTACGTGGCTGTTTCCCGTACTATAATTTAATACATAATACAGAAACGGGTAACATACACGAAACTTAAGTAGCAACGGTAAACAAATGAGTTTCAGTGGCAAGTCCAAAAAAAGCCAGTTCGAAAATCAAAATGTTTTAGTTATAATAGTGGTGCAAGTAAGCAAATAATTTCCTTGGAAAATCGAGAAAGCTGAGGGTGCAAATTTAATGTGTTGATGTTTCCTACCAACTTACGTGGCTGTTTCCCGTACTATAATTTAATACATAATACAGAAACGGGTAACATACACGAAACTTAAGTAGCAACGGTAAACAAATGAGTTTCAGTGGCAAGTCCAAAAAAAGCCAGTTCGAAAATCAAAATGTTTTAGTTATAATAGTGGTGCAAGTAAGCAAATAATTTCCTTGGAAAATCGAGAAAGCTCAGGCTGCAAATTTAATGTGTTGATGTTTCCTACCAACTTACGTGGCTGTTTCCCGTACTATAATTTAATACATAATATAGAAACGGGCAACATACACGAAACTTAAGTAGCAACGTTAAACAAATATTCTTAATGGCAAGTCCAAAAAATGCCAGTTCGAAAATCAAAATGTTTTAGTTATAATAGTCGTGCAAGTAAGCAAATAATTTTCATGTAAAATCGAGAAAGCTCAGGCTGCAAATTTAATGTGTTGATGTTTCCTACCAACTTACGTGGCTGTTTCCCGTACTATAATTTAATACATAATATAGAAACGGGCAACATACACGAAACTTAAGTAGCAACGTTAAACAAATATTCTTAATGGCAAGTCCAAAAAATGCCAGTTCGAAAATCAAAATGTTTTAGTTATAATAGTCGTGCAAGTAAGCAAATAATTTTCATGTAAAATCGAGAAAGCTCAGGCTGCAAATTTAATGTGTTGATGTTTCCTACCAACTTACGTGGCTGTTTCCCGTACTATAATTTAATACATAATATAGAAACGGGCAACATACACGAACCTTAAGTAGCAACGGTAAACAAATATTTTTAATGGCAAGTCCAAAAAATGCCAGTTCGAAAATCAAAATGTTTTAGTTATAATAGTCGTGCAAGTAAGCAAATAATTTTCATGTAAAATCGAGAAAGCTCAGGCTGCAAATTTAATGTGTTGATGTTTCCTACCAACTTACGTGGCTGTTTCCCGTACTATAATTTAATACATAATATAGAAACGGGCAACATACACGAAACTTAAGTAGCAACGTTAAACAAATATTCTTAATGGCAAGTCCAAAAAATGCCAGTTCGAAAATCAAAATGTTTTAGTTATAATAGTCGTGCAAGTAAGCAAATAATTTTCATGTAAAATCGAGAAAGCTCAGGCTGCAAATGTAATGTGTTGATGTTTCGTACCAACTTACGTGGCTGTTTCCCGTACTATAATTTAATACATAATATAGAAACGGGCAACATACACGAAACTTAAGTAGCAACAGTAAACAAATATTTTTAATGGCAAGTCCAAAAAATGCCAGTTCGAAAATCAAAATGTTTTAGTTATAATAGTCGTGCAAGTAAGCAAATAATTTTTATGTAAAATCGAGAAAGCTCAGGCTGCAAATGTAATGTGTTGATGTTTCGTACCAACTTACGTGGCTGTTTCCCGTACTATAATTTAATACATAATATAGAAACGGGCAACATACACGAAACTTAAGTCCCAACGGTAAACAAATATTTTTAATGGCAAGTCCAAAAAATGCCAGTTCGAAAATCAAAATGTTTTAGTTATAATAGTCGTGCAAGTAAGCAAATAATTTTCATGTAAAATCGAGAAAGCTCAGGCTGCAAATTTAATGTGTTGATGTCTCCTACCAGCTTACGTGGCTGTTTCCCGTACTATAATTCAATACATAATACAGAAACGGGCAACATACACGAAACTTAAATAGCAACGGTAAACAAATGAGTTTCAGTGGCAAGTCCAAAAAAAGCCAGTTCGAAAATCAAAATGTTTTAGTTATAATAGTGGTGCAAGTAAGCAAATAATTTCCTTGGAAAATCGAGAAAGCTGAGGGTGCAAATTTAATGTGTTGATGTTTCCTACCAACTTACGTGGCTGTTTCCCGTACTATAATTCAATACATAATACAGAAACGGGCAACATACACGAAACTTAAGTAGCAACGGTAAACAAATATTTTTAATGGCAAGTCCAAAAAATGCCAGTTCGAAAATCAAAATGTTTTAGTTATAATAGTCGTGCAAGTAAGCAAATAATTTTCATGTAAAATCGAGAAAGCTCAGGCTGCAAATTTAATGTGTTGATGTTTCCTACCAACTTACGTGGCTGTTTCCCGTACTATAATTTAATACATAATATAGAAACGGGCAACATACACGAAACTTAAGTAGCAACGTTAAACAAATATTCTTAATGGCAAGTCCAAAAAATGCCAGTTCGAAAATCAAAATGTTTTAGTTATAATAATCGTGCAAGTAAGCAAATAATTTTCATGTAAAATCGAGAAAGCTCAGGCTGCAAATGTAATGTGTTGATGTTTCGTACCAACTTACGTGGCTGTTTCCCGTACTATAATTTAATACATAATATAGAAACGGGCAACATACACGAAACTTAAGTAGCAACGGTAAACAAATATTTTTAATGGCAAGTCCAAAAAATGCCAGTTCGAAAATCAAAATGTTTTAGTTATAATAGTCGTGCAAGTAAGCAAATAATTTTTATGTAAAATCGAGAAAGCTCAGGCTGCAAATGTAATGTGTTGATGTTTCGTACCAACTTACGTGGCTGTTTCCCGTACTATAATTTAATACATAATATAGAAACGGGCAACATACACGAAACTTAAGTCCCAACGGTAAACAAATATTTTTAATGGCAAGTCCAAAAAATGCCAGTTCGAAAATCAAAATGTTTTAGTTATAATAGTCGTGCAAGTAAGCAAATAATTTTTATGTAAAATCGAGAAAGCTCAGGCTGCAAATTTAATGTGTTGATGTCTCCTACCAGCTTACGTGGCTGTTTCCCGTACTATAATTCAATACATAATACAGAAACGGGCAACATACACGAAACTTAAGTAGCAACGGTAAACAAATGAGTTTCAGTGGCAAGTCCAAAAAAAGCCAGTTCGAAAATCAAAATGTTTTAGTTATAATAGTGGTGCAAGTAAGCAAATAATTTCCTTGGAAAATCGAGAAAGCTGAGGGTGCAAATTTAATGTGTTGATGTTTCCTACCAACTTACGTGGCTGTTTCCCGTACTATAATTTAATACATAATATAGAAACGGGCAACATACACGAAACTTAAGTAGCAACGGTAAACAAATATTTTTAATGGCAAGTCCAAAAAATGCCAGTTCGAAAATCAAAATGTTTTAGTTATAATAGTCGTGCAAGTAAGCAAATAATTTTCATGTAAAATCGAGAAAGCTCAGGCTGCAAATTTAATGTGTTGATGTTTCCTACCAACTTACGTGGCTGTTTCCCGTACTATAATTTAATACATAATATAGAAACGGGCAACATACACGAAACTTAAGTAGCAACGTTAAACAAATATTCTTAATGGCAAGTCCAAAAAATGCCAGTTCGAAAATCAAAATGTTTTAGTTATAATAATCGTGCAAGTAAGCAAATAATTTTCATGTAAAATCGAGAAAGCTCAGGCTGCAAATGTAATGTGTTGATGTTTCGTACCAACTTACGTGGCTGTTTCCCGTACTATAATTTAATACATAATATAGAAACGGGCAACATACACGAAACTTAAGTAGCAACGGTAAACAAATATTTTTAATGGCAAGTCCAAAAAATGCCAGTTCGAAAATCAAAATGTTTTAGTTATAATAGTCGTGCAAGTAAGCAAATAATTTTTATGTAAAATCGAGAAAGCTCAGGCTGCAAATGTAATGTGTTGATGTTTCGTACCAACTTACGTGGCTGTTTCCCGTACTATAATTTAATACATAATATAGAAACGGGCAACATACACGAAACTTAAGTCCCAACGGTAAACAAATATTTTTAATGGCAAGTCCAAAAAATGCCAGTTCGAAAATCAAAATGTTTTAGTTATAATAGTCGTGCAAGTAAGCAAATAATTTTTATGTAAAATCGAGAAAGCTCAGGCTGCAAATTTAATGTGTTGATGTCTCCTACCAGCTTACGTGGCTGTTTCCCGTACTATAATTCAATACATAATACAGAAACGGGCAACATACACGAAACTTAAGTAGCAACGGTAAACAAATGAGTTTCAGTGGCAAGTCCAAAAAAAGCCAGTTCGAAAATCAAAAT
This sequence comes from Ctenicera cuprea, assembly GCA_958336395.1. Classification (NCBI taxonomy): domain Eukaryota; kingdom Metazoa; phylum Arthropoda; class Insecta; order Coleoptera; family Elateridae; genus Ctenicera; species Ctenicera cuprea. The sequence continues at coordinate 42,068,358 of OY284489.1, read as the reverse complement.
GTTTTAGTTATAATAGTCGTGCAAGTAAGCAAATAATTTTCATGTAAAATCGAGAAAGCTCAGGCTGCAAATTTAATGTGTTGATGTTTCCTACCAACTTACGTGGCTGTTTCCCGTACTATAATTTAATACATAATATAGAAACGGGCAACATACACGAAACTTAAGTAGCAACGTTAAACAAATATTCTTAATGGCAAGTCCAAAAAATGCCAGTTCGAAAATCAAAATGTTTTAGTTATAATAATCGTGCAAGTAAGCAAATAATTTTCATGTAAAATCGAGAAAGCTCAGGCTGCAAATGTAATGTGTTGATGTTTCGTACCAACTTACGTGGCTGTTTCCCGTACTATAATTTAATACATAATATAGAAACGGGCAACATACACGAAACTTAAGTAGCAACGGTAAACAAATATTTTTAATGGCAAGTCCAAAAAATGCCAGTTCGAAAATCAAAATGTTTTAGTTATAATAGTCGTGCAAGTAAGCAAATAATTTTTATGTAAAATCGAGAAAGCTCAGGCTGCAAATGTAATGTGTTGATGTTTCGTACCAACTTACGTGGCTGTTTCCCGTACTATAATTTAATACATAATATAGAAACGGGCAACATACACGAAACTTAAGTCCCAACGGTAAACAAATATTTTTAATGGCAAGTCCAAAAAATGCCAGTTCGAAAATCAAAATGTTTTAGTTATAATAGTCGTGCAAGTAAGCAAATAATTTTTATGTAAAATAGAGAAAGCTCAGGCTGCAAATTTAATGTGTTGATGTCTCCTACCAGCTTACGTGGCTGTTTCCCGTACTATAATTCAATACATAATACAGAAACGGGCAACATACACGAAACTTAAGTAGCAACGGTAAACAAATGAGTTTCAGTGGCAAGTCCAAAAAAAGCCAGTTCGAAAATCAAAATGTTTTAGTTATAATAGTGGTGCAAGTAAGCAAATAATTTCCTTGGAAAATCGAGAAAGCTGAGGGTGCAAATTTAATGTGTTGATGTTTCCTACCAACTTACGTGGCTGTTTCCCGTACTATAATTCAATACATAATACAGAAACGGGCAACATACACGAACCTTAAGTAGCAACGGTAAACAAATATTTTTAATGGCAACTCCAAAAAATGCCAGTTCGAAAATCAAAATGTTTTAGTTATAATAGTGGTGCAAGTAAGCAAATAATTTTCATGTAAAATCGAGAAAGCTCAGGCTGCAAATTTAATGTGTTGATGTTTCCTACCAACTTACGTGGCTGTTTCCCGTACTATAATTCAATACATAATACAGAAACGGGCAACATACACGAACCTTAAGTAGCAACGGTAAACAAATATTTTTAATGGCAACTCCAAAAAATGCCAGTTCGAAAATCAAAATGTTTTAGTTATAATAGTGGTGCAAGTAAGCAAATAATTTTCATGTAAAATCGAGAAAGCTCAGGCTGCAAATTTAATGTGTTGATGTTTCCTACCAACTTACGTGGCTGTTTCCCGTACTATAATTTAATACATAATATAGAAACGGGCAACATACACGAAACTTAAGTAGCAACGGTAAACAAATATTTTTAATGGCAAGTCCAAAAAATGCCAGTTCGAAAATCAAAATGTTTTAGTTATAATAGTCGTGCAAGTAAGCAAATAATTTTCATGTAAAATCGAGAAAGCTCAGGCTGCAAATTTAATGTGTTGATGTTACCTACCAACTTACGTGGCTGTTTCCCGTACTATAATTTAATACATAATATAGAAACGGGCAACATACACGAAACTTAAGTAGCAACGTTAAACAAATATTCTTAATGGCAAGTCCAAAAAATGCCAGTTCGAAAATCAAAATGTTTTAGTTATAATAGTCGTGCAAGTAAGCAAATAATTTTCATGTAAAATCGAGAAAGCTCAGGCTGCAAATTTAATGTGTTGATGTTTCCTACCAACTTACGTGGCTGTTTCCCGTACTATAATTTAATACATAATATAGAAACGGGCAACATACACGAAACTTAAGTAGCAACGGTAAACAAATATTCTTAATGGCAAGTCCAAAAAATGCCAGTTCGAAAATCAAAATGTTTTAGTTATAATAGTCGTGCAAGTAAGCAAATAATTTTCATGTAAAATCGAGAAAGCTCAGGCTGCAAATTTAATGTGTTGATGTTTCCTACCAACTTACGTGGCTGTTTCCCGTACTATAATTTAATACATAATATAGAAACGGGCAACATACACGAAACTTAAGTAGCAACGGTAAACAAATATTCTTAATGGCAAGTCCAAAAAATGCCAGTTCGAAAATCAAAATGTTTTAGTTATAATAGTCGTGCAAGTAAGCAAATAATTTTCATGTAAAATCGAGAAAGCTCAGGCTGCAAATTTAATGTGTTGATGTTTCCTACCAACTTACGTGGCTGTTTCCCGTACTATAATTTAATACATAATATAGAAACGGGCAACATACACGAAACTTAAGTAGCAACGGTAAACAAATATTCTTAATGGCAAGTCCAAAAAATGCCAGTTCGAAAATCAAAATGTTTTAGTTATAATAGTCGTGCAAGTAAGCAAATAATTTTCATGTAAAATCGAGAAAGCTCAGGCTGCAAATTTAATGTGTTGATGTTTCCTACCAACTTACGTGGCTGTTTCCCGTACTATAATTTAATACATAATATAGAAACGGGCAACATACACGAAACTTAAGTAACAACGGTAAACAAATATTTTTAATGGCAAGTCCAAAAAATGCCAGTTCGAAAATCAAAATGTTTTAGTTATAATAGTCGTGCAAGTAAGCAAATAATTTTCATGTAAAATCGAGAAAGCTCAGGCTGCAAATTTAATGTGTTGATGTTTCCTACCAACTTACGTGGCTGTTTCCCGTACTATAATTTAATACATAATATAGAAACGGGCAACATACACGAAACTTAAGTAGCAACGGTAAACAAATATTCTTAATGGCAAGTCCAAAAAATGCCAGTTCGAAAATCAAAATGTTTTAGTTATAATAGTCGTGCAAGTAAGCAAATAATTTTCATGTAAAATCGAGAAAGCTCAGGCTGCAAATTTAATGTGTTGATGTTTCCTACCAACTTACGTGGCTGTTTCCCGTACTATAATTTAATACATAATATAGAAACGGGCAACATACACGAAACTTAAGTAGCAACGGTAAACAAATATTTTTAATGGCAAGTCCAAAAAATGCCAGTTCGAAAATCAAAATGTTTTAGTTATAATAGTCGTGCAAGTAAGCAAATAATTTTCATGTAAAATCGAGAAAGCTCAGGCTGCAAATTTAATGTGTTGATGTTTCCTACCAACTTACGTGGCTGTTTCCCGTACTATAATTTAATACATAATATAGAAACGGGCAACATACACGAAACTTAAGTAACAACGGTAAACAAATATTTTTAATGGCAAGTCCAAAAAATGCCAGTTCGAAAATCAAAATGTTTTAGTTATAATAGTCGTGCAAGTAAGCAAATAATTTTCATGTAAAATCGAGAAAGCTCAGGCTGCAAATTTAATGTGTTGATGTTTCCTACCAACTTACGTGGCTGTTTCCCGTACTATAATTTAATACATAATATAGAAACGGGCAACATACACGAAACTTAAGTAACAACGGTAAACAAATATTTTTAATGGCAAGTCCAAAAAATGCCAGTTCGAAAATCAAAATGTTTTAGTTATAATAGTGGTGCAAGTTAGCAAATAATTTCCTTGGAAAATCGAGAAAGCTCAGGCTGCAAATTTAATGTGTTGATGTTTCCTACCAACTTACGTGGCTGTTTCCCGTACTATAATTTAATACATAATATAGAAACGGGCAACATACACGAAACTTAAGTAGCAACGGTAAACAAATATTTTTAATGGCAAGTCCAAAAAAAGCCAGTTCGAAAATCAAAATGTTTTAGTTATAATAGTCGTGCAAGTAAGCAAATAATTTTCATGTAAAATCGAGAAAGCTCAGGCTGCAAATTTAATGTGTTGATGTTTCCTACCAACTTACGTGGCTGTTTCCCGTACTATAATTTAATACATAATATAGAAACGGGCAACATACACGAAACTTAAGTAGCAACGGTAAACAAATATTCTTAATGGCAAGTCCAAAAAATGCCAGTTCGAAAATCAAAATGTTTTAGTTATAATAGTGGTGCAAGTTAGCAAATAATTTCCTTGGAAAATCGAGAAAGCTCAGGCTGCAAATTTAATGTGTTGATGTTTCCTACCAACTTACGTGGCTGTTTCCCGTACTATAATTTAATACATAATATAGAAACGGGCAACATACACGAAACTTAAGTAGCAACGGTAAACAAATATTTTTAATGGCAAGTCCAAAAAAAGCCAGTTCGAAAATCAAAATGTTTTAGTTATAATAGTCGTGCAAGTAAGCAAATAATTTTCATGTAAAATCGAGAAAGCTCAGGCTGCAAATTTAATGTGTTGATGTTTCCTACCAACTTACGTGGCTGTTTCCCGTACTATAATTTAATACATAATATAGAAACGGGCAACATACACGAAACTTAAGTTGCAACGGTAAACAAATATTTTTAATGGCAAGTCCAAAAAATGCCAGTTCGAAAATCAAAATGTTTTAGTTATAATAGTCGTGCAAGTAAGCAAATAATTTTCATGTAAAATCGAGAAAGCTCAGGCTGCAAATTTAATGTGTTGATGTTTCCTACCAACTTACGTGGCTGTTTCCCGTACTATAATTTAATACATAATATAGAAACGGGCAACATACACGAAACTTAAGTAGCAACGGTAAACAAATATTCTTAATGGCAAGTCCAAAAAATGCCAGTTCGAAAATCAAAATGTTTTAGTTATAATAGTGGTGCAAGTTAGCAAATAATTTCCTTGGAAAATCGAGAAAGCTCAGGCTGCAAATTTAATGTGTTGATGTTTCCTACCAACTTACGTGGCTGTTTCCCGTACTATAATTTAATACATAATATAGAAACGGGCAACATACACGAAACTTAAGTAGCAACGGTAAACAAATATTTTTAATGGCAAGTCCAAAAAAAGCCAGTTCGAAAATTAAAATGTTGTAGTTATAATAGTAGTGCAAGTAAGCAAATAATTTCCTTGGAAAATCGAGAAAGCTTAGGCTGCCGGCAAATTAAATGTGTTGATTTCTCCTACCAACTAGCGTGGTTGGTTCCCATACTATAATTTCCAAAACTGTTAGTTAAAAAATCTAAGATGCTGGTTTTTCCTACTTTCCTACTAAGTTACGCGACGGTTTTCCCCACCTTCATCTAACACGTAATATAGATTACCAGCAACATACACGAAGCTTAGGTAGTACCGGTAAACATGTGATTTTCAAAGACAGTCAAAGTTGCTAGGTATTCCCACCAAAGTACGCGGCGGGTTTCCGTACTATAATCTCACACACACAATATAGATACGGGCAACATACACAACACTTAAATTGTACTAATAAACAAATAATTTCCAATTTCTACATAAAATCGGGCATGTTCAGGTCACAAATATAAGGTAATGCAAGATTAAACTGCATTATCGTAAAATTATTGCAAAAGAATCCAACGGAAGCTAAATATGCACTATAAAAATGCATAAAACTTTAAGCAAACCTTTACGCCTTCCACTGCACCATATCACTAGACACCAAAGATCAAACACTAACTATAAGTCTGTCACTGACTGACTGTGGGGGTTAAATATTAAAAATCTTTGATAGCAGTTTTCGCCCCCCTCTACTAGTACCCTCCTTCTTCAAAATAGAAGAGGTGGTAACGAATTATTTTAGAAATTTATGGTCATGCATTTTGGAATAATGCAATTTAAATATTTGTTTGTAATTTCATTTGTTGCTGTTAAGTAAAATATTCGATGTGATTCCATTTAACGACATTTAATTTATACAGAGGAAAAACTCACTTTGTTGTTGCAAAAAAATTTTTATGATCTACTTTCTTTATTTATACAATCTATGTTACCACCACAGAGAGAGGGAAAGAAAACATTTCACTTAATTTTAGTAAGTAGATATAATAATAGAGTGCATTAGACGTTAACACTTTTTTTCTATAAGTAAAAACTTGTTAAGGGTGCATTTAATTTTCTTACAAAGTAGTAGACCCATATTTGATTGGTCTACAAAGTTTTATCTTCAGTGGCGTATCTACAAATCACGCCCCTGTGCAAGATTCAGTGGTAAACCCCCTCTAAGATTTGGTACTATTTAATAACAGGTATTTATTAAAAATTTCAATAACTCAAACTCCTATTTAAAATAAAATAACATTTCTACATATATACAAAAAAAGCACAAATCAATTAACAATAGTTTTTACAAAAATTAAAAAATATTAGGAAAAAGAACAATAAATGGGAAGCTTGTTGACAATAAACTATTTTTTATTATACGAAAAACAGGAAATTGGTAGATTGATAGTCTGATAGATTACATAAGAAAAATCTAGTAAAAAAATCCTCGAAAAATAGCTTGGAAGAAAGCAGGTGGAAAAAAGACAGCGAAAGAAAAGCGGAAGAAAAAAAAGAAGGGAAAATTTCGGCAGAAAAGCAGATAGGGAAAGAGGCAAAAACTTTAAATGTTAGTACTTTTAATTTAAAGATAAATAAATATATGAGGTAACTTTGGATACCAATTTTACAAGAGCACAGTTTCTTACAGCCGACCTTATTTTTTAAAAAGTAAGTTTTGCGGATGACTAGACTAGAACCTGCACTGTTTTGCATACCATCCTATTTTTTGTTTATTGCTGTATTTATGATGTGCAACTTTATAATTTAGTTTTCTTAATAAAAACACAAAGTTAAAGAAAATAACAATATGAATTAATCCGCTATAAATGAGTTGACGTTATTCATTGATCTCCTTATTCCCCGTACTTGTAAGTGTTTTTAAGGCAGATTCCAGTAATAGTGCTTTTGTTACAATAAACAATAATGTTTATTTCACAACTTCCCCACATAAAATCTATAAAGATTTTAAAGGGATTTTCTCTTTATTTTTCATCCGCGTTTACTTTATTCTCGGCTTTCTTTCTTCGCTTTTTTTAATCTGTTTTTTACTGAAGGCTTCTTTTTGCAGGCCTTTTAATTCCAGGCTTTGTTTCTTCGGCTTATTTTTCCTGGACTTTATCACTTACGTCTTGCGGGAACGTATTTACGCCACTGCCTGTTTTTTCCATAATATTTTGATGTTTGAAGTTATAAAATGAAATTAATTTTGTAACTTGTAATATTTCAGAAATCAATGGAAAATAAAAGACAATCACTTAAGTATTAAAAAGATAGCTGCATAAATCCTTCTCAGAAGTAACTTAACGAGAAAGAAATTTAAAATCTTTTTATTTCTGGTTTTTCAAAGCAATTCTTGCGCACATAGTTTTTGCTAAGTAGAAATACTATAGATATTCTAGAAGAACCGACATTATTTTGATCAAAGTAGAAATTTAAAATTTACTCTGATAGTAAGAGTAAAGTATTAGTATTATTTTAGATACACTACAGTTGCGAATGGAAATTATACGGGTGTTCACAAAGTTCTTACATAGAATTTAAATATGAATAAATATTAATTGCATTTTTTAAATTCCAATAAACATGTAAATGCATGTTTTGTATTTGATTATTTATCGCTAAAGGTTTTGATGCGAGAAACCCACAATAAATAAATAGAAGGCGAAGTGAATAATATTTCTAAGTCTGTTTCAATAATTTTGCGACATTAAAGTTCTTATCTGCAACCATATCACGTCACTTTACGGTATCCTGTAGAATAAGCGATGCAGGTATGAAACTAATCTAATCGGGTTAAGTATAAAATCTATGAATAGTGTATTTGACCACATTTTTCGTTTTTGTAATACTCGTTTTCTTAGAATTTAACAAAAGATTATAAGTTGTACTGCCACTTAATTTAAAGAGCAAACAAAATATGCAAGTTTTTGAAGCTTTGGGGCATATCGTTACTGCCGTTAATCCAAAGCATCTGGTCGGCGATATCAAAGAAAGCATTAGAGAAAACTACCTCTTTTAACTTTATCTAAACTAAACTTTCTATTTTTGGGAAGCCAGCAAAACTATTTAGTTGCAATCTTGCCCCGTTTGTATTTTTAAGTGTTTTTATTAGCATTGACTTGATTTTGAAATTAGAAAGTTCCGAAAACTAATGGTTTAATGTATGTATGTATGTATTTCAGGTCTTACAACACTTAGGCCACGTTGTCGGGCCCATTGTGCGTACTACCTTACTTACTAAGTCCTTAAAAAGTACTGAAACTATTCTATGTTAAGAGGTTTCCAGGAGCTGACAGCTGCCCCAGCCCGGATTCGAACACCCGGCCAAATAGAGCCACAGACTCCCGAAAGCTTCTGTGACCTTGGCTGCAAGCGCTTACTACACTCGCCTACCAAGACCCCAAAGGTTTACTGTAGTATCAGAAATTTCTTCTGAAGAATCCAACATTTTCTAAAGTAATTGTTGGTTATGGTCATATTAGGAAAACGTACTCAGAAACTGGTTTTCTCAAACCTTTGTTTTCTTTGTTGGTTGTTATTTTGTTGTTAAAGTATATAATAAAGGGAAAAAAAGCCGTGGAAAAAGGCCTCGGAAACAAGCTTGAAAAAAAAAGGCGAAAAAGTCCGGCGGAAAAAAAGCTTTTTAAAAAATAAGAGCCATTGTAAATAAAGCTAGGATAAAACATCCCTAAAAAAACAGTTCAAAAAAAATCCATAAAAAACAATACCCGGGTAAAAAAATATCCCATGAAAAAAACAATTCTGGTAAAAACATCCCCCGAAAATCATCTCCGGAAAAACAGCCTCGATTGAAAATATCTTTGACAATAGGGAATAAGGTGCCCGCAAAAAAAACGTGGTTTTTGCGGTGTCTTACTTCACAATGCACCACCCATATATAAAATATATTTTTTGTATCCATTTTTTATCAAGAGTTTTTTTCGAGACATTTTTTTCGGGTTTTTATTTCCAGGGGCTTTTTTTTACCGGGGATATTTTTTTTGGAGGCTGTTTTTTTTCAGGGATGTATTATTTTAGATTCACTTACGACGGCTCTTATTTTTTAAATGTAGCCTTTTTCCCTCGGTTTTTTTTTCGTTTTTTATTCAGGTTTCCATATTTAATGCAATTTTTGTACGTAATTGAAGTAACATTTAAAATGAAAAATTACTTTGGAAAAAGCAACTACTAATTTTCAACTACTATTACTTTAAATTAATATATAATGATTAAAAGATATTATTGCATGTCTTATCTACACCGCCCCTATATTATTAATTTTTGAGATTAAAGCATTTTCACTATAAGAAACTCAACAAAATTAAAATGTTATTAAAAAAATTATTACTACCTTATTTTTTAGAGATGTAGATGATTACTTAAATTTAAAAACTTGTGAAAATTTTTTGTGGAATTTCCTAATTAATTTCTGTCCAAAGTATGCTTGATTGAAATTACGTGATTTAAATTAAATGATTTTTTTAAAGAATTATGATTGAAATCAAGATTTTAAAACCAGCAAACTAAGTACAAAACTCGGACATGTACACTTTACACACACCCCAGAAGCCAGGATGCAAAGAATTATAGATCGAAATGAGAAACGAACTCTTGTTAGCTCCTTTAAAATTTCAAATCTTACTTACGTCTTTTAATCCACCAGTAAACATCGTAATCAGTCTTTACGTCCCACTGTTGGGCACCGGCACTCTTCTCTGCTACGTACTCTTAGCGCTAAGGTGAAGTACGGGGGACCTACAGTTTAACGTCGAATACGAACGACTAAATATCACAGAAGGTTTCAGAAATTAAGACCACACGGCTGCCTACACCGGATTGGGGAATGTGAGTGGCAGGTTGCGGCATAGATTTTTATTGCTGCATTGCTTCGGCGGGGAATCGAACCCTAGACCTTCAGCGTTAGAGACTAAGCGCCCAACCTCTGAGCTACCGCCACTCTTCAGTAAACATCCTCATCCAAAAATTTAAAATGCAGTACTGGCACGAAATTTTTGTTATTTATCACCTATTCGCGAAATACAAAAAAAATCACTTGAATTGTGAAATCATGAATTTCAATTAGAAAAAAAAGGGAACGAAATATAAATTAAAAAAGTCAAAAAAATCAATTTATATAAAAAATTCAATATTTTGTGTGTCAGTTTACTACTGATGATGATAGCTTTGCTGTCGAAAGACGTATCTGGTATTTAGTTACTTGTGTGGAAGGTTGCTGCATTTTTCAAATGTTTTTGTTCCACAGTTCGAGTGTTTTTAGTTCAATTTTTGTAAGTTTTGTCTTTTTTTTTAATACTCTGTTTCTGTCTACCTACATTGTTGTTTTTCTCGTGTATGGATATAAAACATTTACGCGCAGTTCAAAATAACATTTTCACTCTGTGTAATTGAAGCTTTGTCTGCAATTTTTGTATTTTGTATGTTTGTCATTAAAAGTAAATATTGAAACCTGTTTTCTTAATTTTAAATTAGACTACAATTAAATCAAAAATAGCATTGAATTAACAAACTAAAGTCCATATTTACAACATATTTGCCCAATTCTAGTAATAGTAATGAAACAAACAACTTTACTTTATATTATAGACTTTTTTTCGCGGACTATTTTTCTTTTGGATTTTTTCCTTGTTTATTTTTCCAAATTTTTTTGCCGTTGATTTAATTCCTTGGAAAATCTTCTATCAAAACCTGTTTTCAAATTAAGAAAATAACAAAATCCACTAAAACTTTCCCATACTTTAGCAATTGTTAATTATCGTATTTTCGAAAGTGTTTTCGTATTAAGGTTTTACGCACCAACAGTGGCTATAGAAGTTGTAACTTATCAATTCATCATACTTTAAAAGTAGTAATTTAACTAACGTTTTACGTCCAGGAGTTTTAGATAAAAAAGCGTAAAGTTGCATTTCACCCTTTAATCTCCCCCCTCAGGTTTAAAAAATAAAAACACAAGATATACAGAGTGGCTGATTTTTCATTAACCAACATATACACTGTGTCCATAAAGTAACCCCCCCCCCCCCCCAAACTAACTTTTGAACGACTTAATATTTTACTAAAAAATTTGGTGTGCTTTAATGGGAAATTAAATACCATTTTTTAGCTAATAATTAAATTTTGTATCATTCAAAAAGGCGACTGGGCGCCATTTTGAATTTTTTTTTAAAGTGGGTCGAGTGACACCTCATTTGAAAGATCTTTTAGTTCTGCGTCTGATCCTAGAGTTTCAAAGAAAAATATTCAGCCATAACAAAATGACAAATGTTTGCAGATAAAGAAGTCTATTAAAAAAACTAACAAATAAAGCTAAAAGAAATTAAACTAAGTGTTCAAACTGTTCACTATTCACTTGTTGGCACATAAAAAGTCGGTTATGAAACTCCTGCCTTACATTTTCATAAATTTCTGGAGTGATATTTCTGCAAACTGCTGTAATGCGTAGCTCCAGTTCTTCAATTGTTTCTGGAAGGGTTCGGTACACTTTCGATTTCAGGTATCCCCATAGAAAAAATCTAAGGGGGTTAAATCTGGGGATCGAGCCGGCCATTCCACAGGCCCCCGCCTACCTATCCATCTTCCAGGAAAATGTGTTGAGGAAGTCAGAAACAGGCCTATAATAATGAGGCGGCGCACCGTCTTGTTGGAACATAACGTTTTCAATATTATTTCAAGCCACCTGAGATATTTCTGGGAAAATTTAGTCCTGCAAATGAAAAAGTGGACTACTGGATAAGAAAATCAAAACAATTTTAAACCGAGTGAGTCCATTGGTTTACAATCCGCCATTTTGTTATGGCTCAATATTTTGCTTTGAAATTCTAGGATCAAACGCAGAACTAAAAGACCTTTCAAATGAGGTGTCACTCGACCCTGGATAAAAAAATCAAAACAATTTTAAACTGAGTGAGTCCACTTGTTTAAAATCCGCCATTTTGTTATGGCTAAATATTTCTCTTTGAAATTTTAGGATCAGACGGAGAACTAAAAGACCTTTAAAATAAGGTGTCACTCGACCCCTTTTTTTTTTAAAAAAACTTTAAAATGGCGCCCAGTCGCCATTTTGAATGATACAAAATTTAATTGTGGGCTAAAAAATAGTAATTAATTTCCCATTAAAGCACACCATATTTCGTGGTAAAATATTAAGTCGTTCAAAAGTTAGTTGGGGGGGGGGGGGGTTACTTTATGGACACAGTGTATCTACTGTAATATTAGAAATGCGAGAAAAATATCATATGAAAAGTTTCCTAATTTAAAGTGATGTAGGACATAGAGAACGTATATATTTAATGGCCTAGTACTTTTGAACAAACTATCTAATTTTATTTTTTAATAAAACACCCTGTATGTCTTTGTTACAGTAAAGTATCAGAAGTACGGAAACGGATTCGAATTGTGCATAATAATTGAAATAATAAAATTGTAAGGGTTGGCCATTACTTTATTTATTTGCACGTGAATAAGAAAATGACAACAAATAATAATGTACAATAGAAACTGACTATCTTAGTAACTGTTCATTTAAAATTTGCTATTATTTTGTTATTCACCAAGCAAAAATTTAAAAAAATCTCCCAATTTCATTATTTCAATTATTGAGCGCACTTTGCATGCAAACCCTTACTTATGGTACTGTAATATAAAGATGATTTATTAATTTAATATAGAGTTTATCGGTAAAAAATCCACAATATAAAATCCACTTGTTTATTTCATTATTATTACTGTGGCATAACACGCTTATGTAATAGGTAAATTCTAATAGTGGATCTCCAATAAGAATGACATAAAACGAAAAAAAAAAAGAAATGTAAAAAGCTGGGGCAAGACGATTACAGTGAATTTTTTTATTACTTTCCCATACTTCTACTGAAGCAAGGCTAGTTATGATTTCATGCAAATTTTCGAATTTTAGATTTTAACGGAAATACGCGTTTTAGGGTGCCAGAAACCAAAAAGAATGGTTTATAAAAAATTTCTGTCTGTAGGTTAAAATTACTCCTCAAAAACTAGCCATACCATTTTTTAACACTTTCTGGGCCGATAAAGCTTGCAATAAGCTACAAATTGATTTGTTACTAATCTCCCTATTTTTACTATGACGCCCTCCAGGAATTTTTGAAAAATTTGAAATTGACTAATGTTTTATTCAAAAACGCAAACGCCAATCGTTATAAACGTTAAACAGTTTAATCGACGATTTGAAATACTTTAATAGCGTTAACAATAATATTCAACCGTAATAAAAATTAAGAAAAGAAAAGATACTTTTTATGATCAAGAACGCGTTTTTCGGAAGTTAGGTGACTTGAACTACGGCTAACAATTAGCTCAAATAAAAACAAATATTTTTTGTTTTGCATATTTTTGATAACTCTATGAATAAAGTTGTTATAGCCATATTTGATCCGAGGTCGAAGGCGCACTACCATCTTACGTAGTCGGCGCGCGCGCCGTACTTAACCAACGCCTTGAATCTGGAGTGAGCGGCTTGTACCGGATAGAGATGACTAGAAGTAAATTTCAATAACTTCTTGACGCGAGAATATTTAAAACGTAAAAAGTACGGGAAAGTAACAGCGACCTGTTTCGCCCATTTTTAAATAAAACGGTCGTTCATTCGAGTTTTACGCTAGATTTGATAGTTTTAAATTATTACATTTTTCAAAAGAAAACATTAATGAAAGCAAATTGCAAAACACAGTTTTGCCATAAAACATTATTTGCATATGATATTTTTGTTTGTAATTACAACACGCTTCCAATTAAAAATTTTTTTTCTCTGCATTTTTTTCCTGGATTCCGCGAATTTTTCTTTTATAGTATGTTTTTCCTAGATTCCACAATGACATAGATCGCTTCAATTAGAAAACGTATTCTTATGATTTTTCCTCGAATTTGTAGTATTACGGAAGATATACGCTGGTGAATGAAAAATCGACAGCCTGTAACCTCTTAAATTTATTTATTTTTTTTTCTTAGAAATTCATGGTAATTGCATAAAGAACAAGTAAATTACTCCGCACCATTTAGAAACTACACTGCTAATAATAAAATGAAATTGTAGAAAATTAACCAGAAGTAGGAATGATGTTACCTGTAATGCTTGCTAATGGTGTAATACCGCATAATAACTAATAACTAAGCTTTTCGAGTAAATAAATAATAAAATCAATGTGCTAAACGTGCTTTTGGATAGTAGGATTAAGTCGGGTAATGTCAGGTACCATGTAAGGAATGATTTATGGAATCCTTCATCTTTAAGTCACAAGGCATTTTTATTGGCTGCCCTCGAATTGCTCGCAAGTAATCTTAATAATCCTAGGCCACTTTAATCGTTGTTAATAACTTTCCTTTCAAAATTAATACGTGGTGAGTGTTTAAAATTACACTTTTCAATATAACTTCTCAGTAAGTTCATTTTAAGCGTATATTAGTTTTAAAAATGGTATTTTTCCAAGACCGGGAGTAGAAGTCGGTTTCCATGGCATAAAAATTGTGACAGAAGTAAAGCATTTACTGTCTAGGGACGAAATAAGACAACAATTTTCCTATGGGAGTTTTTATTTCATTTCATATTTATTTGTAAGCAAATGTCTGTTGTCATGGTACGTTGCATGGAAACATCCCAAAGGCTTCTAAATATTGTAATTTCGCTTCGATTTGTTACACTTCTTTATTTATGAAATTAAGTGTTTCTACTCCCGATCGTGGAAAAATAGTATATACACCTCGGGAGAGACCGCTATTTTTCCCTTGATGTATTTGTAGACGTTTCTCCCCCTTAGTGTATAATGTACTATTTTAGCTGTAGCCCAGCAAATGAATTTACCGGAGTCAAGTCACAAGAACGTGGCGTGGGGTCATTGGTGGCATACGGGAAACGAAAAAATAATCCAAGAAAAAACAAATCCACGGAAAAAATTCAAAAAAAAATCCATGGAACAAAAATTCATAGGAAAAAAATCCAAGGAAATACGATACAAAAATTTTAATAATAATGTATAATAAAAATAAAAAACATTTTTACCAACTATCTAAACCTAATAGTATGGCCAACAGCACGAATTAAAGTTTCGAGTGCCGTTTGCATACTCTTCGCAATGTGCCTTCAATCGAATCTGCATGTTTTCATCATATACAGCAAATTTCTTCTTCTTTGCAAAAGCTCCAACACGATATTGCTTGTTTGGTTTCATCGGCTGCTTCCACTTATCGCATTTTTTTTATCAAATTCCATACTGCGGGGTAGTTATGACCGACGAGATTGGAAAATCGATGATTCCACCCTTCAACGCCATTATTCGTGCGTTCTTCTCCAGCAATCGTTGTTAATTTACATTCCAAGTTTCTAGTGGCAACATGGGTGGAATATTTCGAAACCTACCTACCTTACCTAATCGGTGATAGCTGCCATTTACATACGTGGTGTCAAAATAGTCCACCAAATCGGCTGCATCTTCGGGCATTATGGTCCGTAGGTATTCCATTCCCCGTAAGATATCTTTAACCGCAAGGAAAAGGCAAGCCCATCCAGCATACCACAAAATTAAACTCTTCATCTTCTCGGTATTTGGTTTCTAAACCTAATCCTTGTATCTTATGATGAGTGCTCTGGATTAGGTGGTAGAAGCAACCGCGGATCACAAGATGATCACCAAGCACTCCTTTTGCAGCTTTTTCAAAATCTTGGTTTATTGAAAGTGAACCGGGATATAGTACTAAACCTTTAATAATAGATAATTATTCTAATCTTAGCTATAACGACTCATTTTCTAATCTTAAGTCCGTACCTGCTTGGAAACAAAATATGTAACCCTACATAATTAGGATTGATACAAAAATTGTGTTCCAAAACAGTACCATTGTGTTATGCTTATTGAAATCCTTTTTCTACCAACTAAATATAAAGTAATTCAACACAAAAATGAAATGAGCAGCTGGGTATTATATTTTGGAATTTATTTCTCTCGATTTTTTTTCCTTTGGATTTTTATTCCATGGATTGTTTTTCCTGAATTTTTTTCCGTGGTTTTTTTTCCATGGATTATTTTTCCTAGGTTTGTGGCACACATTTGCTTATTATTCTGCTTTCAAAAGACTAGCTAGGTAAATTTAAAGCAGCTATATTTAAAAAAAGTTAAAAAGTTTATACATTTCCGTACTTCCAGTATGGAAATGTATTGTGGTCACGAAAATTATCTTCTTTTTTCTCTACGCGTGTGTGTCGGTGTGTGGGTGTGAGTGTAATTTTAGACACTACTGGGTTTTAATGAAATTTGGTATACCTGGAAACAATACAAATTTGTCGGGTGGCAAAAAAAAGTACCGCAAAAAAAGTGCCGCGGAAAAAAGTGCTGTGGAAAATAGTGCCGCCGTAAAAAAGTGCCGACGGAAAATGTGCCGCGGAAAAAAGTGGCGTAGAAAATAGTGCCGCCTGAAAAAAGTGCCGTTGGAAAAATGTGCCTTGTAGGTGTAAATTTGACATTTACACCTGCAAAATAAAATAATATAAACAATATAGATACCGTTAAACTTAATAATAATATAATACAGGAGGATTGGAGCAAATAGTGTTTTCAGGTTACGTAATATCCCTCCTATGTTCCCACCACGTCTATGGAACGTGCAAAAAGCAACAATAATTGAGGAAAATCGGACGAATAGCCAGACGGAAGGCTGGAATAATAGTTAATGGAGTTAGGTTAGCTTAGGTGAGGTACTTTCTTCCGGGGCAATTTTGACCGGCGGCACTTCTTTCCACGGCCCTTTTTTCCGCGGCACGTTTTCCGTCGGCACTTTTTTCCAGGCACTTTTTTCTGCGGCACTTTTTCCCGCGGCACTTTTTTCTGGGACTCAATTTGTCGAGCTATTTTACGAGCCGGGACCGGTATCGGATGTTAGGCATGTTTTTTTGTAGCATTTTTTGGCTACCGCTATAATTGTTTGAAGATTTCGGCTTTATATATAGGCGTTATATTTACTCAAAAACGAGTTAAACGACCGGGATTAAAAATGTTATTAGAATAGTTCTAAAACAATACAATGTTAACAGTTTTTATTTGCCCAAAAACTATCTTACAGAGGAGAGATAATTTTTGTGCAAATAAAAACCTTAATATAAAAATATTTAAAAAAAATTGTACTACTCTTACCACTCTACGGGAACATCATATACGAGGGCCTGGTCAGCTGCATGCCTGACTGTAGTACACCCATTGTCTATGCTTTTATTACGATTTTTTTATTTTAAGAAAATGATTTCTTGGAATTAAAGTAAATTAACGTCCAAATATTGGGTAGAAGGGAGTAAGCTAGCCCCCCTAAGTATTGTTACATATAAAAATTAATTGTAGAAGCAGTTTAACTTAAATCGAAAAGTTTTTTCGTTCCCGTTATAGGGAAAGGGGAAAGTTTTCTATTTACAAGAAATTTTAAAAGGCGTGTCGCCCAGAAGTTAGCAGAGTGAGGCACAAAAATGTTTAAAAATATATGTCACAATACAGTTTTTCTTATTTTAAAAATTCTCCTACGTACAGCCCGGGTGAAAAGTTACGGGTTTTTAAACGTTTCTGCTATTTAAGAAGATATATAAAAAATTACCAATAAAAGTTGTGCGAACCGACCCGTGCTACAAACTGATATAAAGAAAAGTATTATTTTATGAATATTTTTTTATGGAACACCCTGTATACAATTTTCATATGTTAGTTTATAGTACGGTTCGGTCCGCACAACTTTTAGTAGTAGCATATACTTACATTCTTAAATAACAGAAATATTTTAAAACCCGTATCTTTTACTCACGCTGTAGTAGCATGGTGTTCGCCTTTTTGTGGAAAAGACAAATTTACTTTTTCTCCTTGCAATTAAACACAACCAGAAATCAAAAAAAACTTTTCAGCCACAAACACATGAGGAAATATTAACACCTCTATATATTGCTATTTATATTAAACACACCATCAATAAGTGCAAATGCAAGTACTACGGAAAAAAGTGCCGGTTGAAAAAAATTCTCATGCAGAAAAAGAAAAGTTAACAAATTTTGATTGTAATTGTAAAGGTTTGTTTAATATATAAAATGTAATAATGCTTTACCTTTAATAATTATTTCGTGTATCAACTGTTTACTTTTAGTTTAAGTTAGGTTACTGTCTCGCATAACAAAAAGCTGAAGTATGGACTTCGAGTGGACTTTTCCATAGTAAAACTTATCGTATTTGCAAAAGTGTAAATTTTATAATTATAACCTTCCATTCCATCCATCCAAATCATGGAAAGCGCCACAGTGAAATTATAGATTTCAAAAAACAACAAATTATAGCCAATACTAGATACTAATACTTGCCGTTGCCGTATTTGCAAAAGTGTAACATTTAATAATTATAACGTTGTACAGTTTAGGGAGTATTAGATTTATAAGAAAACAAGCAGCGGGAATTTGAATTTGCGATAGTCTGTTCAATTTGCTTCAGTACCGCTCTACCCATAGAAGCAGCCACTACCTGCACTAAAGCAAGGTAAGCGCTCACCGGCGCGCCTATCGGCTGATTACAAATTCCGCTTCGGATGTCGGACAGAAATGGCTATATTAGCTTTATTTGGGAAACTATCAAAAATATGCAAAGAAGGAAAAATATATTTATTAACTAGCGCTAATTGATAGGCGTAGTTAAAATCACGTAAATGTTAGAAAACGCGTTGTTGATATTAAAAAGTATCGTTTTTTTTCTTAATTTTTAAAATAGCTGAAAATTTTAGCAAAATCAAAGTAAAGTATTTTAAATGGTGTATCGAACTGATAAAAGTTTATAACGATCGGCGTTTGCGTTTTTTTAATAAATAATTATTCAATTTCAAATTTTTCAAAAATTCCTGGAAGGCGTCAGAGTAAAATTTGGAAAATAAATAAAAAAAATTTGTAGTTCAATGCAAGCTCTATCGGCTCGGAAAGTTAAAAAAATCCTGAGGACAGTTTTTAAGAAATGTTTTTTGTTAATTTTTAAAATTTGGAAGCAACGGCAGTGCGATATTTTTCGAATTTTATAAAATAATTTTATTTCATCGTATACTACCTAGAAAGGGCTCTCAAACAAGTAGTAGCTGATCCCGATCAGACAACTTCTTTCTGAGTAAATAGGCGTTAAAGTCAAGATCTTCAAAAAGCTGTAGCGGCCGCCATTTTGAAGCAGAGAGTTCGGTACAAAGTTCAGATTTTCCCTACATTCTTCTCTCAAATTTTAAAAATTGTGTTTTGGAAAAAGACGCTACAAAAATAACATGTCTAATTTCAGTTTCCGGTTTTGGATTTTTTTGAAAACTTAACTAGAACTACGATTTTCGATATACCTCTTAATATAAAATTTCATCAAAATCGGTCCAGTATTTTCGCCTGTAAAAGCGTCACATATCCACCCACCCACCCACAGACAGACATTTTTTAAAACAACTTTTTAAGGTTCTATGAGTGTGTTTTTTCGTTAAAATCTAGATTTCGAAAATTTTCATGAAATCAATACTTTCCTATAGCGAAGGTATGGGAAAGTAAAAATACGAACAGAATTTAACTGAAAATAGTTTTGAAAAATCTATATATCTTGCACTAGCTCTAGTATATTTTGGTTACATAGCGGTACTTAGATTTACTAATGATTTTTTTTAAGTTTGCAATTTTTTTACTTCCACGACACTTTTTTCCAGCAGTTTTTCCGCGGCACTTTTTTCGGGGATTCTGCAAAAGCGTAAGGTGTCGGTAAAACTAACGTTATGTCAGGCAAATTTGAAGACCATAATCAGAAAGCAGAGCCTATTTGTGTATTATGTTTGACAATAAACTAAATTATTTATTTTCCAGGTGCTTGTGTCCTTTGAGAATAGGTAAAACAGGTAGGTAGTTAGGATAGTCTGTTACCTGAACGATAAAGAGTAACTTGCTTGCAGGTCGGTGGTGTTATTATCAGAGATTAAAGTGGCCCTGGATTATAGCAATCAGTTTTGCGTGCAATTTGAGTACAGACCCTCAAGGAAGCAGCCAGGATGCAAGGGATTATGGATTGATATGAGTAACTGGCCCTTGTTAGCTTCTTTAAAATTTCCAGTTTTACATAATTATCTCTTATAATTCGCCAGTAAACATTCTCATTCAAAAATTTAAAATGTGGCAATGGCCTGAAATTTTGTGATTCATCACCTATTCGAGCAAAAGAAATTAAATTGTAAATAATTATACATTTCGTCGTCTTTGCAAGCAAACTACCTAACTCTATTTTTTTCGCGAAAATGACGTTTTGGTTCCATCTGTTGGTTAAAATATTGTTTCAGTAGTACAGAAAGCCGCGTAACTCCCAAAAAATTATTTTTCTTCTTCTTCTCTAGCCATCCATTTTAAGCTATTCACAATGCGGAGGCAGAAATTGTATTATTAATAAAATAAATTATAATTTAAACCGTATTTTGCGCCTCCTAGACAATTTGCCGAATTGGAGTTAGGTGATTTGCTTGTGAAGTCGACGATTTGAATTAAAAAATTGATTAAAATTTACAAAATCGATTAAATAAAAAAAATAGATTATTCAAAATTACATCATTTATTTCATATTCTGGTTCTCTCTACATTATTTGTATTTTTGGGTTTTAAAAGAATCTAGGAAAAAAGTCTTCAGAAAAAAAATCACGGGAAAACGTCGGCGGAAAAGAGTCCCCGGAAAAAAGTCTCCCGAAAAAAAGTCGCCGGAAGAAAATTCTTAGAAAACGCATAACTATATTCTCATAATCTCAAAAACCATTCAGTAGCTTTAAAAAAAAGAAAGCTTTGTGGCTGTAACAACAACAGTATATTATTTAAAAATTAGAATTGTGAAAAGTTTTCAAAATGCATCCCTAAAATTACTAAGATACAAGTAACAGTAAACTAAAAGAAATTGTTTACATGCAAGCGTCTATGTACAAAGTGTATCTTTTACGTATTATAATGAATATTACTGAGATAAAAAAATAATCCCTCGCATTTTCTTACACTTCTGGAATTTCCCTACGCAGGTTTTGTAGGAGACTTTTACCGAGGAAGTTTTTTTCCGGGGACTTTTTTTCAGGAGACTTTTTCCGGAGCCTTTTTCACCGGGGTCTCTTTTATCGTGACTTTTTTCAGAAGCTTTTTTTCCATCACTCTTCTGAACATCTCATATATCTCCACAGCATCAACAAACAGAGTCATTGACAAGATCTTTGCAGAAAGCTGTAGTAAAAGTAGCCACAAAATCCAAAAGTACGAATAATAAAATTAGACAAGCCACAAAACAATTAGTAGAAAAAGGCAGACATTTAAAGTCAACAAAAAACGATAACATCGTAAAATGGAAATCTAGGAAATCACGGAAAAAATTTATGGAAAAAAGTTTCATGGAAAGAAAGTCTTCGGAAACAAAGTCTCCGGAAAAAAAGTCCCCTGGAAAAAAGTCTTCTGGAAAAAAGTGCCTGGAGCGAAACACTTCGCCTGGACTTTCCTATACTTATAAATTAACATTGTTTTATATTTTCCAACACTTTTGATGTACACCTGTCTAGACCCGGCTAGTAAAAGTAAACAGCGTTTATAAAAACTTCAAGCCTGAAGAGCGTAACTTAAACCTACCATTACCACGCTGGCTCCGCCTGCAACTGAGTACATGTGAAACAACCGAACTGAAATGAACCGGAGGCACGAGCAAGGAAGCGTGTTGATGTTTGAAAATGTATTAATAACTCGAGAACTATTATTTTTGGCAAGAAATTACTCTTATTAATTTGTATTTAGAATTTCAAAACCTTTCTGATTTTAAAGCCAAAATGCCACGTTTCCATTTAAAAAAAGTTATTTTTTACCGTGGCCGCCATATTAAAATTGGAAACTCAAGTTTTTTTCTTAAATACAATCGAGAAGAATTTGCCCTACAACTTTGCTCTTGGGTTTGCGAGTCTTTTTTGATTTTTTGTAAAAAGATTCTCCTAGAGCAAACAAAACAAAAAACCAAATTTTTAATTTTTTATCGAAAAAATTTGGGGGGAGGGGGAACAGTAGCCCCCCTAAATATGAAATTATCGAAAAAATATTATGATATTCGGATTTTGCTATCAATGATGAGCTATATTGCTTTAACAGAAATATTTTATTGCCCCCCGTTAAATAAATAAAAGGGTACCAATTTTCAATTTTCAAAAATTCACAGAGGGCGTCACAGTGAAATTATAGCAATGAGCAAAAAACAAAATTGTAGCAAATGCCTATCTTTATCAGCTTAAAAAGTTTAAACAAAAACGTGTGGGCAGTTTTTGAGAAATTTTTTTTTGAAAAATTCCAACATTTTGGAGTGTTGTCATTACGATCGTTTTTATATTTTCAAAATTAATTATATTTCATGGTATAGTACCCTTGGAGGGCTACCAAACAAGATGTAGTTGATTCCAATCAGATAGCTGGTTTTTGAGTAAATGGGCGTTAAAGTTGAAATGTTCAAAAATTTGTAGCGGCCGCCATTTTAAAGCTAGAGAGTTCGGTAGAAAATTGTTTGGTTTGTCCTAGGGCCTTCTTTAATCTCCACTATTAAAATTTCCAAAATTCCGTTTCTGAAAAAAATGCTACCAAAAAAACATGTCTAACTTCCGCTTCCGGTTTCGGATTCTTTTTAAAAGCTTATTTTATCGATGAATTTTTGATATACCTCCTCATTCCAAAGCACATCGAAATCGGTCTAGCCGTTCCGGAGATATGAGCGTTACCCACCCACACACCCACCCACCCACCCACAGACAGACATTTTTTAAAAACCACTTTTTTAGGATCCTGGAAGCCCAAAACATGTATTTCCGTCAAAATCTCGATTTTGAAAATTTGCATGAAATCAATACTTCCCTATACTGAAAGTATAGGAAAGTAAAAAGAAAGGCAAGCAAAGAATTTTTTTTAATATAAAATCAATTAGAATAAATTTGTTTTTTTTGTGTTTATCGTTGGCAGTGAGTTTATTATAAAGCGTATATTTTGATTATACCGATAAATTCAGGGCTAGTTGAATTGCTAGATTATTATTATTACTACATATAAAATCTGATGCAGTTGCTGGGCACTAAAGCAAAATTACCGACTTCCGGTTTAACTGAAAAGCGGTACTATCGTTAGCCTTTAAAAAACACTTTTTTTGGTGACTTTTTTCCTGGGGACTTTTTTCCGGAGATTTTTTGAAAATGCCCTTGGATGTTCTAAAAACTAAAAATTCAGAGGAAAAACGGAATTATATCAGAAGTCCTAAAAGAAAGTTGATAGAATTAAAGTAATTATATAACTTATTCTTAGAGAAGAAGCCATTCCAAAATCTTGGAATGAAGTGGAAGTAATACTATTACATAAAAATAGGCGAAGCAGGCCGCTGCTACTTTCCCATTCTTTTTACGTTATAATATTCTCGCGTTAAGAAGTGATAAAAATTTACATCTAGTCATCTCCAGCCGGTACAAGCCGCCCGCTCCAGACCCAAGGCGTTGTTACGTACGGCCGCCGCCCGCGAAACTACGTAAAGGCGCTAGATAGGTAATGCGTGCTATACCTCGGATCAAAAATTGTTATAACAACTTTATTTATAGTTATCAAGAATATGCAATAAATAAAAAATATTTTTTTATTAGAGCTAGTTGATATGCGTAGTTAAAATCACGTAACTTCCGGAAAACGCGTTGTTGATATTAAAAAGTATCTTCCTTTTTCTTAATTTTGATATGGTTGAAAATTACTGTTAATGCTAATAAACTACTTCTAATGACCTATTGAACTATTTAAAATTTATAACAATTGGCGTTTGGTTTTTTGAACAAAAATTAATCAATTTCAAATTTTTCAAAAATTCATGGAGGGCGTCAGAGTAAAATTTGGGAGATTAATAAAAAAAATTTTTAGTTTATTGCAAGCTCTACCGGCTCAGAAAGTTTTAAATAAATGGTGTGGGTAGTTTTTTAGGAGTAATTTTTTGAAGATGTCCAAAATTTTGAGAACCTAGTATATTTACAATTTTCATATTTTCTAAAATATTATTACATCACTTGATTATACTTATTAAGTGTCATCAAATAATATGATAATTTGTATTGATTGAATATTTTGTTTTTGAGTAATCGGGTATTGGCGTTAAAACTTTCAAAAATTCGTAGCGGCCTTCATTTTGAAGATACAACATTAAAAAGCACCACAACGCTATGTATTTAACATTTTAAAAAACTGCATTGAGCAAATCTATACCAAAGAAACAGGTCTAATTTCCGTTTCCGGTTCCGAATAACGACCTTGAAAAGAACTATCTTAAACTAAAAAACTTCCACAAATCAAATTTTATAAAAAGCAGGCAAGGGATTCCGGAGATATAAGGAAATGAACGCACCTACGCACCCTTCCACCCACGCACCCTCCCACCTACGCATCCAGCCACAGAACATTTTTTAAAAACCACTTTTTTTGGGTTTCTTGGACCCCAAAACGCGTACTTTCGTTAAAATCTGAAATTCGAAAATTTGCATGAAATCCTAATTCAGTAGAAGTATGGGAAAGTAAAAAGGAATACAATACCGGGTGTCCGAGTCGTTCTTCGGCGGAAGCTTCCGCATTTACTATTACACTGTTGATGCAGTATTATATCTACCTTATTTGCGCACATTTTAAAAATATTTTTAAATATACAGGGTGTTTCATCTAGCCTTGACGTCACAAAGTTAGATTTTTGGAAATGGAACACCCGGTAGACGATTAAATATTTGGATTGCCCCTTCAAAGACAATTCTATATATGTTTCATGAGTCTGCGCTGGGTCTATCCCATTCTACGGGCCTTTTTGTGTAAAGAACAGGTCATGTTTGTGACGGTATTGTGAGGTAGCCGTGCGACATTTTTGAGTGCGGTTTTCGTTTAAGACCTTCTAGAATACTTTACTTTCTGATTCATGTGCCAGGTTAATAAAAAATATGCAAAATTATACCGCGTGATCATGAAACGCAAAACTTTGTTTATCTCAATGTCAAACGTGACATACATAGACTATGCTTAATAGACATAAACAGTTATTATAAAAAATGACGGAAAAAAATTGGAAAAAGCCATAGAAAAAGCCATAAAACAAAAAACAACTAAAAATTTTAAATTGTAAGTTTAAAACTTACGGCAACTTTGCCAGTAAGAGCCATACGATTAATTCGCTTAGTCATTTTTTAGGAATCCCGGAAAAAAGTGCCTCGAAATAAAGTGCCGCAGAAAAAAGTGCCGCGGAAAAAAGTGCCGTGTAGGTGCCTAACCTAACACTATTATCTGTTATTGCAGCCTTTCGTCTGGTTATTCGTGCGATCGTCCTTGTTTATTCCTCGGCTATTTGCTCCAATCCTCCTGTACGTACGTACCACTTACACATATAGTGTCAAAATACTGGATCAAATCATGTAGTGATGATTTTTTTGTTAGTATTTAATATCCATTTTTTCTAACTGTTTTAAATTAAATTATTAAGTATAACGATATCTATACTGTTTATATTATTTTATTTTGCAGGTCATTCATCATTGAGCCGTGAAATTCTTAAAATTATGGCTGAGCCTAAGGCGTTTCCAATCCATTTTTTGAGGTGGATCAATCCTTTTGTTCTTGGGTTCTCTCACAGTTTGTTGTTGGTCCTGGCGGTCTCTGTTATCTTCTTCCATTCTTTCCTATCCCTGCATTTTATCCTCGAATCTTCTATTCCCAGTGTCTTTATGTCCTCTTCTAGGGCATCCCTCCATCTTTTCCTTGGTCTTCCTTGTTTCCTGGGTCCAAAGGGTGTCCACATCGTAACCTTCCTTATCATCACATTTGGTTTTCTTCTCAAGATGTGTCCAGCCCATCGTAGCCGCTGGGTTTTTATATATCTGACAATATTTTCTCCTCCAAGTTTTTCTTCTATTTCTTTATTCTATTTCAGTCTTTTTTCTCCCTTTCTTGTTATGTTGGGTCCCAGTATTGTTCGCATTATTTTTCGTTCTATAATTTTTAAATCTTCTTCTTCTTTTTTGTTTATTGCTATTGTTTCCATCGCATAGGTTATGATGGGTCGTATCAGGGTTTTGTATATTTTTATTTTTGTTGTTTTGCTTAATGCTTTGGTTTTTAGTAGGGTTTTATTCCTGCCGTAAGCCTGATTTCCTTTCAGCAACCTCTCCTTCACTTTATTCCCTCCTGTTTATCCCATCGTGACTCCCAGGTAATTGAAGTTGTTGACTCTCTCGAACGTATGTTCTTGTGTTTTTAGACAATTTTGTGCGTGCTCATATTCTTTCCCTATCTTCATGTATTTTGTTTTTACTTCATTTATTTCCATACCAGATTTTTTTGCTTCTTTGTCTAGTCGGTCTACGGCTCTTACAATAACTTCTTTCCTATTCCCTAATACTGCTATGTCATCTGCGTAAGCTATTATTTGTATTTGGTCGGTCATGATGTTTTTCCTATCGAGTTTAGCTCTTCGCATTGCGCCTTCTAGAATTAAGGTAAATATGGTTGGAGATAGGGCGTCCCCTTGTTTTGCCCCTTTATTTATTGCAAAGGGTTCCGTTGTTGTTCCTTGGAATCTCACTTGCGTTCTTGTATTTATTAGTGTCATTTCTATTAGTGCTATTAATTTTCCCGGTATTCCTAAATGTTCTAGTTCTCTTATTAGTTCTCTTCTGTTCACTGAATCGAAGGCCATTTTAAAATCTATAAATACGACATGTGTTTCCTTGTTGTAGTCCCTCTGTTTTTGTTATTTGTTCTAGGGTGTGTGGCATTTATGGTCGATCTGCCCGGTCTGAAGCCATTCTGGTAATCCCCAAGTATATTTTCGGCGTGTGTCTTTAGTGTTTTATTCAGTAAGTTTGCCAAAATTGTATAGGTAGTGCTTAGCAGAGCTGTTGGTCTATAGTTTCTGCAGTTTTCTTTCCTCCCTTTTTTATGTACTGGGATTATTATACTAGTATTCCAGTCCTTTGGCATCTTGTTTTGTTTCCATATTTGTTCGATTAAATGACATATTTGTACTTGTGTCTGCGGTCCTCCATATTTTAGCAGTTATGCCTCGATCTCGTCTTACCCCGGTGCTTTGCCGTTTTTTAGTTTTCTTATTTCTTCCTGTATTTCTTTGTCTTCGGGGCAATCCTCTTCTTCTTGTTCTGGTTGTATTTCTTTCTTTTGCATTTCTGCTTCTTCTGTAAATAACATTTCTTGGAAGTGTTGTTTCCATATGGCCCCCATCTTTTGTGGGTCATTCTCTATTTTGCCGGTTTTGTCTTTTATTCCTCTGTTTATAGCTGTTTTACTATTGTGCTGGAGTCTAATTTTTTTGTAGAATTGTTTTGAGTTAGAGTTTCTGCCTTCTTGCTCTATCTCTTCTAATTTCTTATATATCCATCATTCTTTTTCTTCTTGTATATTGCGTTTGCTGCGTTTCTTTTTATTTCATATTCGGTTCTGTTTCGCTCATCCTTTCTTTCAATCGACTTGATTCTCGCTAGGTTTTTTTTTGTTTTCTGGCCTCTTTACATTCCTGATCAAACAATTCCTTATTATGTCGGGCAGTTGTAGGTTTTTTCAATATTTTTTCTGCTGCTTTTGTTATGTTGTCTCTCATTTCTTTCCATAGTTCCTCTATGTTCGTTGTATCTTTGTGTGCCTTTTTTGTGTTGGTTTCTTCTAGTTTTCTCCTAATTTCATCCTTTTGTAGTTGCTCCACGTCCCATTTTTTATGGTTCTTGTTGGCTTTGTACTGTCTCTGTAGATCTATCTTTCTTATCTTTGCTATTACTATGTAGTGATCCGTTTCAGTCTGTGCACCTCTATATGTTCTTGTGTCTACTATCTTTCTGCCGATGTCTTTTGTGGCCATTTTATGATCGATTTGATTTTAATATCTCCTTCCGGGTGTCTCCATGTAATTTTGTGTTTTCTGGGGTGTTCGAATTTTGTTGATTAGAGTTCAGAGATCCTGCTAGTTGTATTAGTCTGTGTCCACTATCATTTGTTTCATTATGTATTATTCTTTTTCCATTTCCTGTCACTTCGCTTAGGTAAGGCTCTTTCCCTATTTGCGCATTCTCATCCCCCAATATTATCACTTCGTCATTCGTGGGTAGGTCCTCACAAATTTTGTTTAGTTTTTCGTAAAAGTTGTCTTTCACCGTATGTTCTGCCACTTCTGTGGGCGCATAAATGTTAACTATCGAGACATAATTGGTGTTAAACTTCAGTCGGAGTACTGCTATTCTTCCGTCTACTGGTTTGAACTCTACTATATTATTTACTACCTTCTTTCCTATGTAAAAACCAACACCGTTACTCCCTCTTTTTTCTTCTCCACTGTACATAAACGTATATCTGTCTTTTATTATCTCTCCTACTCCTTCCCATCTCGTTTCTTGTATAGCCGTTATGTCCGTGTTGTATTTGTCTAATTCCCTCGCTATTTCCTCCATTTTTCATGTCCTTAACATTGTATTGATGTTTCAAGTTGCAATTTGTATTTGGTTATTTATTTTTTATTTTTTCTTCTTGTTTTTTTGTTTTGCATTTGTGTTTGTGTTTGTTGTTTTGTGTCTTTGTGATCTTGAGTAGCTTTCCCCGTAGCTCTTCATCATCGTTATTCATTGGGGATCTCTGGCTCAAGGTTCTTCCTTTTTTTGGTTCTCTGAGGAGTTACACGGATCGACTACGTTTAGGTCACTTTCCTTGTCCCCTTGGCTGTCACTGATCCTCTCTTCCACTTCCTCTGCACGATTCTCATATGTTCCTACCAGCGTGGTTATCAAGTTGCTTAAGCTATCTAGGGAGAACTCTTCCCTATTGATTATCAGTTTGCTATATCTTAATTAATACACCTACACTGCACTTTTTTCCGCAGAACTTTTTACCACGGCATTTTTTTCCACGGCACATTTTTACGACGACATTTTTTTTTTTCCTGGCACTTTTTTCCGCGGCACTTTTTACCACGGCATTATTTTCCGCGGCACATTTTTACGACGGCATTTTTTTCCTTGGCACTTTTCTCTGCGGCACTTTTTTCCGCGGCACTTTTTTCCGCCACACGTTTTTCAGGTACTAATAATGGCGGTACACTACTTCGTGTTATGCAGCTGAAGTTACATATTTGTACTAGACCTCACTTATAATCAAATTTTTGTATATTTAAATTCAAAATAATTTGTAAGTATGCCTATTTACAAATTTATCAAAATGAAAGGAATCCCTGAAGAAGGTCATTGTTTGGAAAAGCTTATGATAATTCTGTCACTTGCTGGTTTTACTAATAATATTATTGTAACCTTCAATTTCTTTAAAATTTTATGGACGCATCGGAGTTGAGCTGATTACAAAAAAAATAATCCGGGTATCTTCTAATGAGGGATTATGTTCCGTACAAAGTTGTGCTGATTCTAAAATTAAAATATAGTTTGGCTTTTTATTTCGTGGCTTTTTTCCATGGCTTTTTAATGGCCTTTTCCATAACTTTTTTAAGCTTCGATTCAATCGAGAAATGAGCAGTTTGAAGATCTCTAAAGAATAACAGAGTTGGCAGCAGATACTGTAAGTTAATTAATAACATACAAGAATATAACAATGCAGTAGCGATTTCATTACAGGGTCAATTTAAAACGTTTTTGTTGGGGTCATTTAAACAATAAATAAAATAAGCGATAAACTACAATTAACACAAGCTAAAAAAGGAGACATTTCTGCGTATTACGGACTTTAGGGTCACAGACCCACAATTTCCCTAAATTGTGCTATTGCATTTATGTGATAAGAGCATGCCAATAACTCCTACTTTGTGGGATTAGTAAGTATTAGTGTGACAACTGTTGGTTGTGTAATGAATCATAATTTACTGCTGTTGTACGATGTGCGTGCTAAATAGTTTTAAATTGTGAATTCGATATAACTCACTGATTTCAGTTGTTTCCCCTGTTTGTTATGCTGTTATAATTTACCGTGGTGTAATAAAGTAGGTGTGATATTGACTGACAACATTTAAAAATTACTACTGTTATTCTACCACATGATTTGTAACTGCAAAAAATGAATTATTTTTAGAAAAAGAAAACACAGACATATTAAATCAGGATCCTACAAATAAATTCCAACTAGCAATTAAAAATACTCTTAAAATACAAAACACATTAATCACAGAAAGAGACATACAAAAACGAATCTGCATGAACCCTATACAGTACACACCCAAAAATGTATGGATTAATTAAAAAGCACAAAAACAATAATCCTATACGTCCAGTAGTCTCCTATATTGACTGTCCTGTTAGAAAAGTTGCCATAAAACTCAACGCTATTTTCGAAAAGGTTACGAATTTTCATAGCAAATACAGTGCAAAAAATTCTCTAGAACTTACTAAAAAATTATCAAACGTAAAACTCACAAATAATACGAAATTAGTGTCGTTGATGTTAGCAATATATTTCCAAACATCCCCCCGGGAGAATGCTTAGTGCCAATTAAAAATTCATTAGACCAGAAGAACATAAACATTATCGTAAAAAATGAAATAATGGAAATGTTCAACCTCGTACTAAATCAGAACTTTTTTGAATTTAACAATCATATTTACAAGCAAAGCAACGGATTACCTATGGGATCACTAACAAGCCCACTTCTAGCGGAAATCTTCATGTCTCACTTAGAAGAAAAAATGTTTAATTCCAAACAAGTCCAACAGCAAGTAACGTTCTGGTATAGTATACGTTGACGAAATTTTAGTGGGGTTTAATTGCACGGAAATACAATTACACAACTTACTTAATTTTTTTTATTCAATTCATTCGAGAATAAAATTCACACTTGAAATAGAGGAAAATAAAATATTAAACTTTTTGGATCTTACAATTTCTCATAACAACAAAGAAATCAGTTTCGACATCTACAGGAAACCTACCTTTTCTGGAGTGACTATCCACAAGACTTCCCAAGATCCCAACACCCGATTAGTTCTTTTAATGCCATGTCGCATCGAGCAGTGTGTTTCAGCTGATAGTTTTAATAAAGAAGTGTCCGTGATAAAACCAATCGCCGTAAATAATGGTTTAAAAGAAAATGTCATTTGAACTTTTGAACACTAAATAGAGAAAGCAATGCGATAGTTTATTTTTTCAGGTAATTAAGAACCAACAAAGTTTTTATAATAAACTTTCATTTTTTCGTCCAATATCGAACAAAAGCTATAATATAGTCAAAAAATGTAACCATAAGGTAACTTTTGAAGCTCATATTACAATGTCCAACTTATTATATAATGCGAATTGTAAGACAAGCAAACTACAAAAACCTGGAGTCTATAAATTATCCTGCAGTGATTGCGAGGGAGTGTACATAGGACAAACAGGGAGGAATTTTAACACTAGGTTTAAAGAACATTTGGTGCCTTTAAAAATAAAATAAAAAAACATTCACTTTTGTCAATCAAGCTTTGGATAATAACCATTTTTAAACGACTAACCCCACTCTTCGGAAATTTGATTTAATGATGTACCTGCATTAGTTTTTAGTATTTACTTTGACATTTTATGCTACGAACAAAAGTGTATTTCAAATATAATTTGCAAAATAAAGAACAGGACGTCGAAGGAGATGCAGAGACGATAAAATATCCCAAGTTTAATACGGATAAATTAAATGATGAGTCAATTCGGTTTTTGTATAAGTTAAGAGCTGCAAATTATATACGAATAGAAGAAGAAGGTAATGCTGAAACTTTATATAAAAATTTAAAAACATATCTGTTTCGAGCTGCGAGAGAAGCTTTAGGAGAGATGGATGAAAGAACACCAAGGAAAGCGAATCAATGGTGGAATCTCAATATTGAGAGCTTAGTAAAAGAGAAGAAGGGAGCGTATGAAAAATGGCTAGTAACGCAAGATACAGAGGATCGAAAAGAATACATGAGATGCAACAGGGAAGTGAAGAAAGAAGTGACAAAATTAAAAAACCTGGAATGGGAAAACAAATGTGCAGAAATTGAAAGATTATTGGGAAGTACAAGATCGAATGAAGTTTGGAGAATACTAAAGAACCAAAGAACAAACGAAACACAAAGGATACAACCAATAAGCTTAGACAGCTGGAGAGAATACTATAAAAACCTGCTACATGAAAATCGAGAAGAATATAAAGAAATAGACTACAATATTCTAGAGGTCGATAATGAAGAATACGAAGAGATCAGTAAGGAAGAAATTAGGAAAGCACTAATGAGTATGAAAAATAGACGATCGCCTGGCCCAGGAGGCTGTCCAATAGAATTGGTTAAGTACGCTCCAGATGTTGCTTTGGAAGTGTTACAAAAAATATTTAATAAGTGCCTACGTGGAGACGACATTCCAAAGGAATGGAAAATCGCTGATATAGCTTCAATATATAAGAAAGGCAATAAATCTGACTGCGGCAACTACAGGGGGATAAGCGTGACCTGTTCAATTGGACGACTGTATGGGAGATTAATTAAAACGAGGCTGGAAAGAGAAATAGAAGAAGAGGAAGAGCAAAGTGGTTTTAGGATGGGAAGGTCCTGCATGGATAACATCTTTACCTTGGCGCAACTAGCAGAAAAATCTATAGCGTATAATAAAGAAGTGCACCTTGTGTTCATAGATATAAAGAAGGCTTATGATAGTGTCCCTATAAAGAAACTCTGGGAGGTGCTAGAGAGCAGCCGTATTAGTAGAATCTACATAAATACAATAAAACAGTTGTATAGATATGCTGTCAGTAGAGTAAAAGTGAAAAACAGGATAACGCAAGAATTTAAATGCACAAAAGGACTGAGACAGGGATGTTCATTGTCGCCAACACTGTTTAAAATATATTTGCAAACAACATTAAATAAGTGGAAACGAAAATGTCAAGGTATGGGGATACCTATTCAAAATAATATCCTATACACTCTCCTATTTGCAGACGATCAGGTGGTTATAGCCGGAGACCACGACGACACAGAATATATGCTCCGAAAATTAATAGAAGAGTATGCTGAGTGGGGGTTGGAGATTAATCTGGAAAAAACTAAATATTTGGCAGTGGGTGCAGAAGAGAGAAATTTGAATACCCAGATAGGAATAGTCAAGAGCTGCTCGGAATATAAATATCTTGGAGTTGTGATAACGAAGGAAGGAATCAGAAACAAAGAAATAAAAAATAAAATAGGACTAGGGAAAAGGACGATACAGATGCTAAATGCAACACTGTGGAGTAACAAAATACATAAAGAAACTAAGAAGCACATCTTCCGAGTCATAACGGAAAGTGTCACGACCTATGGGGCAGAGGCATGGGTGTTAGACAAAACAATGGAAAAAAGACTAAATGCCCTGGAAATGGACTTTTTGAGAAGGAGCTGCCAAGTTTCAAGATTAGAAAGAATAAGGAATGAAGAGATCAGACGCAGGATGGATGTACAGCACACACTAGTAGACAGCGTAAACACCAAAAAATTGCTCTGGTATGGACATGTAAGAAGGATGCAAGAACATAGATGGCCCCGACGGATATATGAATGGACCCCCGCAACAAGACGAAAAAGAGGAAGACCAAGAGTCAAATGGAAGGAACAAATAGAAGGAATTATGAGAGAAAGAGACTTGGATGAAAACGACTGGCAAGATAGGAAATATTGGCGAATAAGAAGCGAAATGCGGCAATGAAGCTGTACAAATTCGCATATGTATGTACTTTGACAATGTCTCTGTGAAGCAAGAAACCGCGATCACTTGTAGTGTACAAATAAATGTGATATATTTTTACAAAGTTTGTTGTGCTTTATTATAATTATTTAAAATGCAGTATCACCAAGTAAAGGCTGAAACTATTATTTGGGTTCTTGTGCTAATTCCGCAACGACACACAGACCCTCAAATAAAATGTGATCCATGTAGTCGTGAACTAATTTATTTGCACAGCTTTTACATAAAAGAAAATAACACGTGCATTCCCACGCATGTGTGAATAGACGTGTGTAAATTAATTGCTAAATATTGTATCATTACCAACAATAGCATAGAACGAATCAACCCATTAAAAAATTTCCGTAATTTTGCTTTATACTTAATTCTGAAAATATTCAAAACTTTCAAATTTTTATATTAAAAATGATCCAAATGATTTTCTAAAACTTTGAAAACTTCCAATAGTTTCTAAATTTTTCATATTTTCGAAGTATACAAAATGTTTCAGTTTCAATATTTGCAAAAATTCTAAAATTATTTAAATTTCCCTAAATTTTCGAAAAATTTCTGATTAAAAAAATGAAATTTGGAAAATTTTAAAAATTTCCAGAACGAAAAATTTAAGCGTCTATTATATAGAACTCATATTTCTTTGCACAGTAAACTGGTACATTGTGCAATGCTTTAGGTGAACAACATTTGCTTGATTGGGTCGCGAAGCGCCGAAATTTCATTCCCAATTCGAACACCATCGAGATCACCGGCACATCCGATACGCAATTATAAAATTGTGCTACAAAATGTCATACAATATTACTGACAAATAGGACACTCTTTAAGATATATGTATAGGTAAAGGCAGCAGTCAATATTTAAGGCCACGATTTCATACCACACTTTATTGGCCCAAATATGGGGAGCTCAAGTACAACAAACGCATTTAAGACTACGATAACAAGAGTTTAATCGCAAATTAATTCATCAAACTAGGACTTCGATCTTCGGCCCGTTACGCTGCTTCATTCGCTTATTTATTATATTTTAAAACGGGGGCTTTAGCCCACGGGTTTCACTAGTTTTAATAGTAAATCCCAAACTGTCTCAACTTTTGGTGAAGACAGGCTATAAATTTACATTTCGACACAGCTTAGTTATTATTTTGTTAACAGTATTTCGAGTGAATGTTTATGTTAACAGTTTCCTAGGGTGACTTGGTACTTGATAGTGATGTAATATTTCAAATGAAAATAATCGAATCATTTAATTATCGAAATATCTCGAATTATCTCAGAAAGTTACAGTTAAAAATCGTTCTGTTAGTTCTATTGGCCAAAATTTTCAATGTTTATTAGTTTACTGCAAAAAATATTACTTAGTTCAATACAGTTTCAATTTTTTGCATCAAATTATTTTTGATTCACGGTAATATGAAAATAAAAATGAGAAAAGTTTTCATAATATTTCGGAAAGCACGTACTTGTGAATGCCATACGATTTTATAGGATTATACCAACTCTAGAAACATTCGGATATCCCTCATACTTATCTTGAAATTTCCCCGACTTCCCATGGACTTCCTTGACTTTCCTTGGACTTACCCGGACTTTCCTCAGATTTCCTCGATTTTTCTTGGACTTACCCGGAGTTCCCCTCGACCACCCCGACTTTTCCACGACTTCCCCGAGACTTTATCTAACGTGTATACCAGACTTCCCTTGCGGAATTGATACAGGTACCTATATTATTTTTCAATTATCTGTTAGATCAGGTATGCATATCTAATAGTTGCAACACCCGTTGGAACGCCTATGTTTTTACCTTGGATCAGATCAGTTCAGTTGAAACTGATCTAAATGACCTGCTTCATCACCAGTAAAACTAAAAGCGGCGAGCAGAAATAAACGTAGAAGACAAATATATCCAAAGGGAATCACAAAAGTAATGCCCTTTAATGTTCTGCTAGGAACGTTGCAAAGCAACACACAGGTATTAGAGTGTGAAAGGAACTTTCTAAACCAAAAAAAACCATCACCTGCGGCCTCTATGTACAACATACGAAAGGCCGTGTTGGAAAGCAAAGAAGAAGAAAAGATTTAAATTAGATTAGACTGCTTCGGAGTCGTTTGGATATACTCAGCCTTCCATCACTTCGACCTAAAACATCTTTTGTTAATTACCCCACGACTTATGTTTCCAAGACTTGTAGACTTTTGATAAAGTCTATGATTTTCTTGGGGGCCATTTTTCCTATTTCTTGAGGCGTCAGTTCCACCTTTCCAAGAATGTTGAATTTTCTGCGGATTGCTGAACCGCATTTGCACAGTACGTGTTCTGCAGTTTCATTTACAGGTCCACAGAGTCTGCATGTTTCGTCATTGACTTTGCCCATCTTTGTGAGATGATATCTCAGAGGGCAATGGGCGGTAACGAGACCTGTAATTAGTCTAAGGTATGTCTTTTCAGGTTAGAGAAGCTTGTTAGCATTCTTTGGGGAGTAATTGGTAAACTGTCTCGGAGTGTATTTCCAGGTAGGTAGGTTTCTTTTTGTCTTCTTTCCTATTTACGCAGCTCCTTTACTATGTGGCTTTTGGTGACTCCACAGAACAGTTCCGGTCCGGTAAATACTGCCTTCGCACTTTTTTTTTAGCATGGGTGTCGGCAATTTCATTCACATCAAAGTTAATGTATTCTTTGTGGCCAATTGCGTTATGTGTTTTTACAGTCCCAGGCTATTTTGAACACAAATGTATCAGATTGTAGAGTTTTTAGAGCCGCTTGGCTGTCTGATTGAATAGAAATATCTGTTCTTCGCAAGGTTCAGTTAAAACTAAACTAATCTAAATGACCTGCATTATCAGAGGGAATTAAAAAGTAATGCCCTCTAATGTGCAACAAGAAAAGTTGCAAAGCAACAAACCGATATTAAAGTATGACAGTAACTCTCTAGGCAAGTATCAACAATTACTAACGGCCTCTACGCACAACACCCGAAAGGCCGTGTAGCAAAGCAAAAAAGAAAAAGAGATTTGGTTTCAACTATAGCTAGGAAAGACCACTACATGTTTTGTTCTCATTGGAACTAGTCTAGTGGACACAATTCTACCTATAGTTGAAACCAAAAGCAACAAGCTGAAACATATCCAGAAGGCAAATTCACCAAACCAAACCTCTTTTTTTATTTGCTTTGCAACACGGCTTTTTGCGTGTTGTGCATAGAGGTCAGTAGTGATTGTTGATACTCGGTTAGCGAGTTCTTTTCACACTTGAATACCGGTTTAGTACTTTGCAACTTTCTTCACCGCACGTTAAAGGGAATTACTTTTGTTATTTCCTTTTGATGAATTTGTCTTCTGGGTATATTCAAGTTTGAATTTATTTGATTTCCAAAAAAATTCTTCCTTCCAAGTTTTCTAAAAATTCAAAAACTTGATTTGCAGTTGTATTAAAAAAATATAATATATACGTCATTCGTTTTTTTTGCGTACAGAAAAAAATTTGCAATTCTTTGTGGAACAGGAATTTGGCAATAAATCTGAATTCGTGTTTTAGAAATTTACGCTATTATTTGTACGTTTATTATTATAAAATGCTTAACTTTATTTTTCTATGAATTGTTTTTACAAAATGTTATTGATAAATGTAGTTTGACTTAAAAATCACTTAAAATAGATGTTATTACTTTACCGGTACTACCCATATAGGGATCGCACATTAAAAATTTAACTAGTGTTACCCCAGCGCACAATGCACTGACAGACTGAGCGTTGACAGAACCGGCGAAATGCTAAGTCACGTGATGCATTAGTTCCAATAATGAGGCGTTAGTGTAGATGTCGCCTCAAGTGAAGCGCGTCTAGCAGACTTTCATATATATTATAAATTAAAATAATTATTATTGAAAAATCGACGTAGAATAAAAATATAAAAATTTTTCATGTCCCATCTGAGGATAGAGACCTTTCATTAAAAAAAAATGGTGAAGCGGTAGCCGCTGGAAGAACCGGAGAAAAAAACCCTTTGAGCTTTTATATATGTATGGATTGTAACTGTTCCGTCACAGAAATATACAACTAGGATGACATTCACAATGGTACCAACAAACGTCAGTTTTGACAATTCAGATCTAACGCGAATGGATTTTACATAATGATCCTATAATATGTTCAATAAAAAAAAGACAAACTTTTAAAGGCAAAAGTTACTCAAGTTCTACGTTGAATTTGGGAATCTATATATTGAATCTGGCCTTTCCCTCTGCTTCAGATTTTAGTAGTGGGAGACTCCTGCTACTCGAACCCACACATTTACGAGAGTATCATATAAAGGCTATTTTCCTTTGTACAGTAAACCGAATTCATTTTACACCGAAACTAGATCCTATGATGTCTGTGTATTGTTGTAATATAACCTGCTGTCGTCATTTGGAACACAAACACAGAGGATGAAGCATGCAGCTCGCGGCTGTTTTCGTTTAAAATTGTGTGTTCTTTTACGACCATCCACTGAAGATTAATTACCGTTAACAAATTTAATTACAAAAGAGAATATAATGTAATTGCTTAGCTACTAGTAATGCGGTTAGGATTTAATGCATTTATTAATCATATATGAAAATTTTAGTACACCATATAATTACTAAATTACGCTTTAAAATGAATTGGCGTTTGTAAGATCTTTATGGCATATCAGTAGAGTCGCTCCAATCACTATGAGGCAACTGCGGATAAATAAGTGTGGGTCTACCTTTATATACTTTATTGGACGTGGTTTTATCACGCACAGTTGCGGGTTTGATAGTATGCATTTTTGTAGGAGCTTCACTGATATTTTTCTTAATAGCCTTCAATGAATCTTTTAACCTTTGGTTTTCATCTTTAAGTGCTGCCAATTGTTTTGATTTAATGGTAACATCTTCCATTGCCTGTTCCATATCTTGCAGAAGTTTTGGTTTACTAAGTAATCCGGATTCGTCACATAGCCTATCGGTTTCAATACGATATTTGTCTCGCTCCACTTTAAAGTAGTTCAGTCTTTCCCTACACTATAACAAATTTTAATTACATCTAATTTCCAGACAGACTGATATATAATTTTACTTACCTCGGTGAACTCAATTTCTACTTCTTCATACCTTTCATTTAACTGTTGGATATCCAGCAACACAGCAGCAGATTTTTCCCTAATATGTGACAGACACTGCATTGCACCCTGGCATTTAATTCTTAACTTGTTTAGTTCTTCATCGCGTTCTTCTATTTTGTCTGTGTGACTTTGATTTTCAATTTTTAATTGTTCATAATCAATAAGGTGAAGATTATCGCCAATGCAATCTAATGCATGCAGAGCGGTTTTCTTCTCTGCTACCCTATCCCTTATTTTGATATAGTTAAGTCTCATATGAGCTATTTCCGTCCATTTGTCTCTCTGTCGCTTCAACAGATGTTCAATTACCTAAAATAAACATTCGTTAATCAGCATGTTCCAAATTAAATCGTTATTACTTAGTAAAGAAAGCACTTTTCCATGTTTAGATAGTGGGGTTGTATAACTTCCAATTTTTCCCAAAAAGATTCAGACATTTCCAAGTGATGTATATTGAATTTGTAGTGTTAAACGCATATGTATATGCACCTAGTTGATAAATTAAAATGAATTTTTTTACAGTTTTAGTTAAATCAGTTTTATAAATATAATAATTTTGACCCTTAAAAGTGCCTACCTATCTATTAGGTACTATCGTAATTAGAAAATTATTATAATTCCAAAAATATGAAATTATGTAGAAGATACCTGGAATCATTGCCGGTGAAATCGGTGCAAGTGCAAAAATTTTAATTTACATCATACATTCTGTATTAATAAACAAACAAGCTGTTGGAAAAATTCCACAAGACCTGCCTCGCATACACTCCCCGAACTTTGCCTTTAAACTGTTCAGATAACGGTCGAAAGAAAACTGAGATATTCTTCCAATGGTTATTTGACATCTTCGCACTTGTCTAAAGCTGAAAATTCAATATTTTTGAAAAAGAAGCGAAAACGGATAGGGGGTAACTGATGAGTTGTTAGGCTTACCATAATTTCTCTTTTCCCTCGACATGTCTTTTTTCGGAGCTTAAATTTCCTTCCGGTCAAGGTTTTAAATATGTAACAAAGTCCGAGTTTTTGGCTGTTCATTAGTTTTTTATATTACTAGCTTATTAAACTGCGAACAACTAAAAATAAATGCTGAAGAATACTAGTTGGCCATAACAAATAAATTTGAAAAAATAAATAGAAATATAAGTAAAAAACGGTACAAGAATAGTATGCAAAATCAAAAACTAAAAAAAAAGAAATAAATTAAATGTACAAACAAAAATGATGTTAGAAAAAACGCATACCCCTAATTATTGAAAACAAAAGAAACACGATTGAATATCTAGAAGTAAACAAGACAACCAGAAAAATGGCAGAGACATACGAAAGCAAAAAATTCAATTAGCACAAAAACTGCTAGATGAAAATAGAAGTATGAAAATCTTTGGATGAAAGAATAGTGACAAAAAGAGATATTGAAATTAAAAAACAGAGGAGGCGCAATCATCACGGATAAACGCGAAATGATAAAAATAGTCAAAGAATTTTATGAAGAATTATATAAACCAGAAACAAAAACTGACATAGTCAAAGAAGAACGAAAAAGAATAGTGATGAACATAAATTCCAAAGAAATGCAGTCAATGGCTAGCAATGAAATTAAAAACGCCGTAAAAGAAACAAAAAAAGCCGCTGGAAAAGACAGAATACTTATTAGAGATGCTGAAAGAAGGCAAACAAATTATAGTAGACAAGATAATGAAATTGTTTGACATATCCCTAGAAAAGGAAGATATTCCAAATACATGCCATCGTAGCATTATTATATAAAAAGGACGATAAAGCAAATCTTGAAAACTATCGACCGATAAGTTTACTGCCTCAAATATATAAACCATTCCCAAAAACTATTACAATTCGCATAACAAAAAAACTTAACTTCTATCAACCGAAAGAACAAGCAGGCTTCCGTAAAGACAGTGGAACATCTACAAACCATGGAAACGGTGATCGACAAGATGACATAGTATAACATTCCACCGTGGGTCACATTGCCTGACTTCAAAAAAGCGTTCGACGCTGTTGAAATATGGCCAGTACTTCAGGCATTAAAAACCTTAAGAACAGACCACAGATATACTAATCTGATTAAACAAAACTACAAGAAATCTTTATAACTTTATAAATACGTTTACACTTAAACAGAAAAGATTAAAGTTGATAAGGAGTACAAGGCGATAATATGTCACTAAAGTTATTTACACTAGTGCTACAAGATGCGTACATATTGTTGGGGCCATAGAGGATTAAACATTTTAGGTAAACGATTACACCATATACGGTTCGCTGACGACGTCGTACTATTTTCTGACACGAAAGCACAACTAATAAGTATGTTAAAAGAATCAGTTAAGGACTCGAAATGAACTTCCAAAGAATTAAGTACATGACAATGTGAAAGAAGATAACGAGCAAGCAATAACAGTTGAAAATAATGAAGTACAAAAAGTATAAAATTGCATATATTTTAAACAAATAGTGACAAAAGGGAAAAGGAAACCAAGAAATATACCACATTACCTCAAAACTCTATTATATAATCAGTGCATACTATCGGTGGTAGAACAAAATAACCAACAAATTACGAGTACATCGAAGAGCAATTGAAAGAAAAATGCTGAATATAACACTGAGAGACCACAAGACCAACGTGTGAATAAGTCAAAGAACAGTCGTAGAAGACATATTAAAAAGAGTAGCTTTGCTTAAATAGAGTTGGGCCAGACACATAGCTAGAGGACATGACAAATGGAGCAGAAAAGTTATTCAATGGCGACCGTGGGCAGCAGGAAGAAAAGTGGGGCGGCCGCAGTTGAGGTGGAGCAATGACATTAAAAACAGCTGGACTCAATTGGTGTAAAACTAATAGAGATTATTGGAAAAGTATAAGGGAGCCCTATACTCAAAAAGTAGAAAATGGCGCATAGAAGATTATTTTTTAGCTTTTGCAACAACAAAGGTATGCGAATATGTAAAGTCGGGGCAGTTCCATACAGGTCCTGCTAGTATAATTAAAATATAGCGTTCACAGCGAGAGTAAGATTTCGACAGTGCACTCTGGCCAGGGTTGCCAACTTAGGCGATGTTTTTGTGTTATGAGTTTATGACAGCTTATTGATTGTTGTATAAATAACTAAGTAAATATCATAATTATTACTTTATCTATGGAAAAAAAGTCTCTGAAAAAAGTCACGAAAAAAAGTCCACGGAAAATAAGTTCCCGAAATAAAAGTCTCTAGGAAAAGAAGTCTCCGGAAAAAAGTCTCTGGAAAAAAAGTTTTCAGGAAAAAAGTTCCCGGAAAAAGCCCCATGCAAAGATAGTCCAGAAAGAAAGTCCCTTGGAAAAAAGTCTCCGAAAAAAGTCTCAAGGAAAACAGTCACCAAAAATAGTGTTGGATATTGAAGCCTCGTATAAGAGTCGGTTAAAATAAACAACTTTACCTGATTTTCATATACGGTAGACCTTTAAAGATCACTTTTAAATATATTAATGTAGCGACTTTTGTCAATAGAATTTTTGTGTTTATTATTAAATTAAATGTATAAAATGCAGTAAAAATACGATTGAATTAACCTACAACATACAGTGTTCCATTTCAAAAGTCAAAGATAGAACCGTTTTTCAGTTAAACCGGAAGTCGGTAATTTTGCTTTAGTGCCCAGGAACTGCATCAGTTTTTTTTTATTATTTGTAATAATAATAATAAAATAGCAATTCAACTAGCCCTGAATTTACCGGTATAATTAAAATATAAGCTTTTTAATAAACTCAATGCCAACGATGAACACTATAAAAATACTGCAGTTTTATCTTAACTTATTTTATATTAAAAACATTTCTGTGTTTTCATGAGTTTTGCCTTTATTTTCAAAGTTTTTCAGGATTTTCCCTAGAGACTGCTGTGACTTTTTTCCGTGACTTTTTCCGGGGAATTTTTTTTCCTAGATTCATTGATGTTTATTTTAACATCCTTACGGTATTTTTCGTGACAATCCCAAACAGTATAATTATTTGCAAATGTTCAAGTTAATAAATGCAATTTTGACAATTTCCCGTAGGCAATGCTAAAACGGAACTAAAAAAATCCATTTTTAAACGCCGTCGAGCTGAATGGGAAGCCGCGCTTTTGGTGTCTAATGCTGGAACGTTCGTTTCTATTGATTTGAAATTTCACGTAGAAACGGATAGGCACAAATTTTTGTTGGACCGTTCTTTTTTTGTAAGAGTTTCTCTTTAATTGTTGTATACGGCCTCCTCGCAGTTTCTAATGGCATACTATGTTTATCCGTTAAAATCTCAAAACGATTTTTCAATATAGTGATAGTCGTTTTTTGTCCCTTACTCAGTTAAACTGCTCAGGTAGTCAACGAAGAGGTAACCTCCTACAGGTTTTTTTGGTTCAATGAAAAGTTGTTCCTAATATCATCTAATATGTTTATATCGAGTTTAAAGTCGAAGTTGTTAGTTTAAAAAAAATAGTTAATAAAGCTGTTGCTAACGGCCAATGGCAGGAATATCGCCTTTACGTAGGTTGGAGTTAATTTGCGGTTTCATCCCAGTGTGATTATTAATCTTTTAAACTTAAGTTGAGTTTTTTACGTTAAGACTCCTGGAGTATAGATACACACAGATAGATAGATGCACATACAGACACACACAGGCACCATGGAAAATCTGGTTTTTCGGTATTCTCAAACTCTTAAAGTGCTTATCCTATGATACCTGCCTGTACTATATTTTACACTAGAGCTAAATAGTATGCGTAATTGAAATCATGCAACTTCCGGAAAACGCGTAGTTGATATTAAAAAGTATCAAATCTGTTCTTAATTTTTAAAATAGAGTATTTAATATTCTAATAAACTACTTTAGATACGTTATTTAACTGTTTAAAGTTTATAACGATCGGTTTTTAAGTTTTTGAATAAATAATTAATCTATAAATTTCAGCTTT
This sequence comes from Ctenicera cuprea, assembly GCA_958336395.1. Lineage (NCBI taxonomy): Eukaryota > Metazoa > Arthropoda > Insecta > Coleoptera > Elateridae > Ctenicera > Ctenicera cuprea. The sequence goes on along the minus strand of OY284489.1, from coordinate 42,024,447 downwards.
ACTTCGTTAAAGTCCATATTTAATGAGTATGGCGTCAAATTAAAATTTAGGAGATTAGTAAACAACAAATTTGTAGGTAATTGCAAGCTCCATCCGATCACAAATTTAAAAAACAGAAAAGGTTTCAAAGAATATTTTTTTTGAAAATATCCAAAATTTTGAGAACCTATAATTTTTCCAATTCTCATATTAAAAAATATTTTTACATTGATTATACTTATTAAGGGGTATTAATTAAACGATATAACAATTTTTTCGATCGGATATTTTCTTATTGAGTAATCGGGCATTTAAGTCAACACTTTCAAAAATTTGTAACGGCTTTTGTTTATACACTGTTTAAACAAAAATCAATTGATTTGACTTTAGATGCACTGCAACGCTGTTTTTAAAGTTTTTGTGAAAAAATCGACACCTAAGAAGCATGTTTATTTTTAGTTTCCGGTTCTGGTTCTGCTTACAAATTTAATAAAAAACTTCCTGCAACTAAAAAACTTCCACATAGTAAATTTGATAAAAATCGATCAAGGAATTTCGGAGAAATAGGGGAACGAATTGTATGTTCAATAAATCTTAAGGATAACTTGGGAGCGCACGCTTTGGGTGCGGTTCAAAACCCGATTTTCTGTTAAAAAATGAAAATCAATTTTTCACGGTTAAAATACTTTTCATACTTAGATGTAATATGGGGAAAGTAAAAATTTAATATTACAGAATCTAGGAAAAAATTCTGGCACAAAATCCACGGAATGTTATCCAAGAAATGATCCATGGAAAAAATGTTCAGAGAAAAACGTCTACCTGAAAAATATCTTTTACTCTCATTTCTTTCAATATGGAGAGTTATTGATTTCGGGATTTTGACGGAAACGCACATTTCCCGTTTCCAGGAACTAACAAAAGTGTTTAAAAAATGCGGTGGGTGACTGGGTGTGTGCCTCAACGCTTCGTTACTCCGAACAGATGATTCGCTTCGCTAAGTTTCGGAATAAAAAGGTACGGTGCGATCGAAAATGATTGAACGTGCCGCTTCATACTGATTTGATCTTGTCCGCTTACTACTTAATGTGATCTTGACTAATTCCACTGGCGTGCAATAGTAATTTAAATAGCGCGGTGTAACAAATCGAGTATAAAAGAAATTAAATATCTAAATTATTACAGAATAAATTAAGAAAATTGAATTATAAATAAATGCTCGATTTAGTTATTAGTTCATTATTATTGTGAAACACTAAAATATGTAAGCTGACATGTGGAATGTCAATGTACTTGTAGCAATAAGTGTTCTAACTTTGCAAAGAAAGCGATTACACAAAAGTTCAAAGGCAACAAATGTTGTAATAATTAGTATAAAGGTACATTTAAATATTCTACTTGGCATTATTGCATTAAAGGAATTGTTTTGAAATCTAACTTCAGCAGATTCCTAGTTCCAAAGTAAAAACCAAAAAGCTTACCTAAAACAAAAGCAAAGAAAAGTTAGTCAGTTACTCGTGGAAGTTTGAGAATAAAACATCAAGTACGCCCGTGATTCGGAAATTTATATAATAAAATAAATTAAACTAAACTTCATTTTTAATTCAATTAAGTGACAAGTTAGTGTGAGAATAAAGTTGTTAGATTATCCAAAAGTTAATTTTAAATAAAATTAATTCGAACGTTCAATAAAATTATTGTTAACAGCAGGTTGAGCGGCGGATCTACTAAAGGTAGGATTTTAAATTGGTTCTAGAAGAAGCAGAGATAAAACCTTACAATCCAAATTTAATTTATTACGAAACTAGAAAATTTATTAAAAGAATAAAAGGCTTGGTACTAGGAGTTTGTTGATGTTATCAAGTAGTTAATAATCTCTTTGTAATTTAATTGTAAACAATTAACTTTTAATGTTCAATATATTTTGGGTTTTTAAATTCAGTGTTTCATTGGAAAGTAACCCTAATCTCAAATTTGTTGTCCAGAGCCCTTACCGCTCGGTACAGCGGGAAATTTAAAAATGGGTGGCGTGTTCTTTATATGAATGTTGGTGCACCATTTTTTTAGCGAAATAATTACTGTTAGGGACTTTTAAAGACTTTTCTTGTTGTAAATTACGATTTATGTTAGTAAATTTTTATATTCCAAAAGTTAACCTATAGGTTAAAAAACAAGACAATTTAATAACGTAATTTAATAACACAGTTTAATTAATAAAAAAAACACATTTTTCTTGATTGTTGCTTACAATAATTACTCAATTTAACAATTTAATAACAGTTTAAATTAATAAAAAACACATTTTTCAATGACACAATTTAAATGAATACAAAAATCAAATTCTTTGTAAGACAGTTGTTACAATAACTGCTCGAAATGCCCTCCATCATTGTCTAAACAAACATTGGCCCTGCGCTTCATATTTTCAAAAACGGCTACTAACTGTCTTGGTGTGATTTCATTCACGGCATTTACTATGGCCTCTTGTAACTCCTCAATTGTGTGTAAACGATTTTCATATACAACATTCTTAAGATGGCCAAACATAAAGTAGTCGAGAGGTGTTAAGTCGGGCGATCGCGGTGCGCAACGACCTCTACTTATTATTCGTTCATCAAAGAATTCCCTTAAAAAGTTCAACGTTGCACCTGCTGTGTGAGCTGTTGCGCCATCTTGCTGGAAGAACCCATGCTGCAGTTCGTCATCGTGGAGTTGATCAATAAACGGTCTTAAAAGTAGTCGTTGATAATTGTTAGCATTGATGTTTTCATTAAAAAAAATAGGGCCAATTATTCTTCTTCTCGACATTGCAATCCAAACCCCAATTTTAAGGGGATGCAATGAGGTCTCCCGATATACATGGGGATTTTCAGTTGACCACGTACGATAATTTTGCGAGTTTACGTAGCCACTTAAATGAAACCAGGCTTCATCACTGAAAAATGTTAGATCCAAAATGTCATCATTGTTGAAGTTTTCATTAAACCATGTACAGTATTGTCGACGCTTTCCAAAATCTGCTGGTAGCAACTCTTGCACCACCGACACTTTGTACGGGTGCATATGAAGTATTTTTTTGCAAGCCTTCTGACACGATCCGTATGAAAGACCTGAAACTAACATAGATAAATCAATTACAAAAACAACATTATGCTCATTACCTGTTTGAGCAGATAAACATCTTAACGATTTGTTGGGACTTGCATCCATTCGTTCCTGAATATCATGTACAGTGTCTTCGGTAAGTACAGATGACCTGCCCGTAGACTTTCCTTTGCAGACGCTGCCTGTTTCGTGGTACCGTTGAATAATACGACGAACGTGTTGACTAAAAATTTCATAGTGAACTGCTTCGTTGGGAAAATGCTCTTGGAACTGATTGAAACAGGAGGGATAAGAGTACTGCCAAACACCATTTTGGTCACGTTCTCCGGATCTAAAGTACGCTTCCAAAATAAATTTATCATGCTCTATTGTAAACACCATATTAACCTAAAATTACACACCTGTTATCACCCTCATTTAAAATAAACTTTGTAATTTTATTGTCTTACCTAATAAAGGGAACGAAAACAAACTTTGAGTTTTGAAAAAAACTGTTATAACGTGGGGATTACAAAAACGAGAACAATAACACAAAAGAAAACAATAACTGTTATTATTACGACATTTGACAGGTAAAATGCGCGTACGCTAATGGATTCCAGGGATGTAAGTATTGATAAACAACAGGTTCGCGGACACATCGAAACGCATTTTTGATAATAATGCGACCAGATCGTGGTCACGTGACCTTCAATCATTTTCGATCACTCCGTATTATGAAAAATGCATCGACTGAAATCCGAAACTAGAAGTGAAAGTTAGAAGTTTTTTGGTAGCATTTTGTACGAAACCCCAATTCTTCAAATCTAAACATTGATTCTGATAGAAAACCTTAGGCCAAATCCAATGCTTTTTTTTATCAATATTCTATTTTGAAAATGGCGGCCGCTACGATTTATTGATTATTTTACTTTAACGCCTTATTACTCAAAATCAAGTTTGCCAGATCTGCATAAACTTCATATGTATATTATACCTAATAGCCCTAGAACAAACACAATACTACTAAGCTTAAGAATTTTTGACAGAATGAAAATTGCAACCTAAATATGTTTTCAATATTTTGGAAATTCAAAAAAAATTGCTTAAAGACAGACAACACAACATTTTTTAAATTTTTGTAGGCTTATAGACTTAGAGATGCGCTACAATTTGATCCATGTGCCAGTACACTAATTTCTTAAAGGCGCCTGCTATAAATTTTAGAAAATTTAAAATTCAGACCCCTTTATTTAATAAACAAGGAATTAAACATTTCCGTTGAAGCTAAATTATTCATGTGTGACAGTAGAATAAGATTCACAACTTAATTTTTAAGAACAGTAGTATTTGGGGGTTAATTTCACCCTTCCATCCAGTTTTCTTCTAACGAATTATCTCTGGTTTATGGGTTTCTCTATGCTTAAGGAATATTTTCTCAGAAATAATAATTAGATTTTTTTTTCTTAAAAAAGAATTCGGTTAGCTACAGTACGTTATCACAAAGATACTTTCATAAATTTTATAAGCAACAATTTCTAAAATAAAGGAAAGTTTAGGCAAAGTGATATTTATTTATTATTGCTGCTTTCATAGCTTCTGTAATACCATATTTGATTTTTACTTTCCCCATAAGTGTGGTCGTGAAAAGATCCATTTTCAGATTTTAACTGAAATGCTCGTTTGAATCTCTGGAAACAGTAGTTGTTAAAAACTGTAGGCGGAAAAAAGTCTCTGGAAAAAAATCACGGAAAAAAGTCCACGGAAAAAAATACCCCGGGAAAAACTCTCCAGAAAAAAAATCTTCGGAAAAAATTCCCATGGAAAAAAATCCCCGGAAAAAAGTCACATGAAAAAATGTCCCGGAAAAAATTCCTTGGATAAAAAGTCTACAGGAAAGAAGTCACCAGAAAAAGTGTTTTTCAAAAGCCAAAGATAGAACCGCTTTTCAGCTAAACCGGAAGTCGGTAATTGTGCTTTTGTGTCCAGAAACTCCATCAGTTTTTTTTATTATATATAATAATAATAATAATCTAGCAATTCAACTAGCCCTGAATTTATCGGTATAATCAAAATATAAGCTTTTTAATAAACTCACTGCCAATGATGAACACTATAAAAAATGCAAGTTTATCTTAACTTATTTTATATTAAATACATACATTTCCGTGTTTTCATGTTTTGCCTTTCTTTTTAAAGTTTTTCAGATTTTTTCCTTAGAGACTTTTATTCCGGGGACTTCTTTTCTGTGACCTTTTCCGGGGAGTTTTTTCCAAGAGACTTTTTTTCAAGGAACTTCTTTCCGGAGACGTTTTTCCAGGAGATTTTTTTTCCGAGGTCTTTTTTCCGGAGACTTCTTTTCAGGGGACTTTTTTTCATAACTTTTGCCGTGACTTTTTTACGGTAACTGTTTTTCCTAGATTCGTTAAAAACGTCGGTCTACGGTTTTTTTTTTAAGTTTTGTTACACATACGAGATGTAAAACATATGTTTGTAGTTTTATTCAAATACGTGAACATTATATAAATGTAAATATTTTAAGATATAACCTAATTATGTAATCATAATCAACTTTCCGTCCATAGTATTTTGGCTTTTGACGCTGCATTATCTTTTCAAGAAACGTCGACGATTCATACACGCTACAACCCTAAAAATATCCCTTTAACCGTAAACAAAATGTTGCATAATTGCTAAATAGAGTAGCAGCACCGAACCAGAAGCCAATGGGTTATAGGGTATTTTTCGATCACTTTCGGTAAGTATTTTTGCAGCAGGAAAATTGTGATCTCTTACAGCGTTACAATTCTGGTTACGATCAAGAAGGAAATCGGCGGTTAGGAGTAAAACACTTTTTCTCGACGACGGCGACGCTTTGTTAAGTACATATTAATGCAGCAGACGCCGTTGAGTGTTGTGAATGTTTTGGGCGTAAGATCAAGAAGACAGTGTGATTAACTTGAGCTTTACTATCACACCATCAGTTTGAGGCATCGTTTTAAACAAAAGTTCGCTTTGGAGATTGTGATTATTATCTTCGAGCTGAAGATAAACACCATAACTAAGAAAGCGTTTGGGGGTTGTGATCAAATCTGACCTGAAAAAGAATGGTTTTTGGTGTTATGATCACATTGGGCGTTGCGATCAAACTATTGACTTGGGGGATATGATCAGGTGCATGTTGTAAATACGTAAACATTTTGGTTTGTAAACATTGGAGGTTGCGATATAAACCCATTAGGCATCAGTTGGGCAGCAAAAGCTTTTTTTATAAAAATTTGAGGATTGCCTTATTCAATAAAACAATATTTAGGAATAAGTAAAATGTAAGAAAAAAACGCTTTCAGATTTCTCATTGAGCAGTGTTAAATTACCTTGTAAGGAATTTCCTTGCCAGTTTTTGTATTAATGAGTCCTGTTCCTATTTCTTTCTCCCGATTTTGCATAGCAGTGAAATGAACATCTAACATAGATCGATGATCATCTCTTTGACTTCGCATATCATTAAGCTCAGTAGTTATGCTGTTTCTTTCACGTGCATCCAAATTTCTTAATTCAGCCAATGCATCCAGCTTCTTAATGTATTTTGCTTGAGAATCTACTTGTTGGTCTGTTTCTTTAAGAACATGTTCCATCTAAATAGAAACAATTTTTTTTAAATTATCCTACCATTAATGTAGAACAGAATATAGCAAAGCATTTGTATATAAACTTAATTGATATAATAGCTAGAATATTAATGACTTTGGGCTTTACATCAGCACAACACTGTGATGTTCAAATTTTATAGAAAAATTTCTATTCTTATTAGATAATGATTGTACCAATTCTTCTTTTTCTTTCTCTTGTTATAGAACAATCATCTGTTTAGTACTTGTAATTAGTGCGGGTAAACATTTAAATATAATATTTAAGGTACACCTTGCGTTTCCTAAAGTAATCTGCCATTTTCCGGTGAAGAAAATTGTTCTTCAATCTTTGAGCAACACGTTCGGGAATTAATGTCTTATAAATGTTGTAGTAATATTCTCTGTCTACAGGTGGTACTTCTTCCTCCTCTACTTCTTCTTCGTATGAATATTCACCAGATTCAGGTTGAACTGAAAAATGCGTAGAGTATTTAGTTAGGACATATCACTTTATACGGGTATAGCAGGTATTTATTCAGATCCATTGTGGTTACAGATTATTATAAATTGCTTTGATTTATTTATATTTTTACTATTGTTGTTTTAACATGCGTATTTGTTGTTACAGACATAGGAGAGAGGTAGCCAACGCCTTGAATAGGGTATGGCACTATAAGAAGATTTGTTGTTTTACATTAAGGTTATTAAACAGACCGAGTCATCATGAATCATACCGAGCAATGGAATTTATATGTTATGGCATACAACTGTTCCAATCAGCCGAAGATATGCTTTTTCATTACTTACATCTAGAATTTAAAAAATGCTTACAAGAAAGAATGGATGGAGGAGACCCAACAGATCCAAGAAGATCTTCTTGAATTGCCCTGAAATCTCCACTAACCCGACTTTCTTCAGTTCGAAATCTTGTCTGCGTAGGATAAAAAATGCTCTTCTTTCGAATACTTAACCGTCTTTTGAAAACCTCTTTCTTTGTTTTCTTTTTTTCGCCTTCTCCTGCTGAAGTACATACATTATTTTAGCAGATATATTTATAACATTTAAAACTTTTTTCTTTACTGCGTTGCTTTCGAGCTTGAAATATTACATAAAACATATAAAATGACATTAATTACCAGTTTCTCCTTCTCCAAACTTAACAACTGCTTTTTCTTTCTGATCTTGGTTAGCTTCGCCACCTTCCTCTGTTTTTTCTTCCTCGCCTTCTTCTTTTTCTTTTTTTGTTTCTTCATTTTCCCCTTCTTCTTCTTCTTCTTCTCCTCCTTCTTCTTCCTTTTCCTCTTCAGATTTGACTTCTTCTTCTTCACCCTCATGCTTGTTCTTTTCTTCCTGCCCAGATTCTTCTACCTCAGCTACTTCTGCTTCAACTTGTTCTTCACCTTCGCCTTCTTCCATTATTTCTGTACCCTCTGACCCTTCTTCTTCTTCTTCTGTAACAAGAAAAATTTCATCTTTAAGAAAATGCATACAATTTAATCTGTATCAGTATTTAAATGTGTAAAAGGTAATACTGATTAGCAAAATACAAATTTAGTAGAAAATGTGGATTTCTGTATAATTGACAGAGAAAATTTTAGGTATAAAAAAGCCAAATATTAGGAATAAATAAAACATATTATACCATTTCCTTCTTTCCCTTCTCCTTTTTCTAAAAAAATATAAAAATTTTTAACTAATGATTACTTGCAAAACTTTTTTGTGTAAAAAACCTAATTTAAAGTCGATATTAATCCAAGAGGCCCTGTTCACCACATAGTAATTATACAGGAATTTTTTTGTATCCCAACAAATGCATCAATTAATTCATAACATCTTTGACAACCTTTGACATATGCAGTATGCACGAATGTTATATATTTACATACGATGATAGAGAGTACAAAATGTATTTGTAATGAGCGTGGCATTGCAGTTAATAGTACCTTTTTTTTTTATTAAAAATAGCGATTTGGTGTTTTTGCACTACTTAAAAAGATCAGGTTATAATGTTATAAAACCAACATAATGTTAAATATTTATTGGGTACTTTCATACTCTTTACGGTAAACGGTAAAATAATCCAAAAAAATATCTACGGAAGAAAATCCAGAAAACAATTCAAGGAATAGAAGTCAGGGAAAAACTAGTTTCCGGAATAAAATTCACAATATAAAACGTAGTTGTTTATTTCATTACTATTACTAGAGTTAGGCAAACACAAATACGCTGTAAAGATAGACTTTAATTTGTTATTCAATGAAATTTTTGATTTAATTTAATACACTTGGTTTAAATCGATGATTTAAATCAAATATTAAAAGGAAATAACAATGATTTAAATTGGGCTTTTAAAACCAGCAAACCAAGTGCAAGTAAATATCCTCATTCAAAAATGCAGCACTGGGATGAAATTTTTGTTATTCATCATCTATTCGCAAAATTAAAAAATCACACTAATTTTATTATAATAAATGTTAATTAGATAAATCATGAAAATAAAATTGAATTAAAAAAATCAATTTAATCAAAAAAAAAATCGATTTTTCTCAAACCCTGTGTCTGTCTACATTTGTTTGTATGGTGCAATTCAAAATAACATTATTTACTGTATATGAAGTTTATATTTAATTTTTGTATTTTGTATGTTGGTAATTTAAAGTAGGTATTGAAATTCAGTAGTTGCTCTTTTCAAAGAAATTGTAAATGTTAAGTGTGGTTACAATTAAGTTCAAAACTGCATTCAATAACAAATTGAAGTCTATCTTTAAAGCCAACTCTAGTAATAATAACGAAATAAACAACTACAATTTTATAGTGGTATTTTTTCTAGATTTTTATATTGGATTTCTTTTCCTTAGATTTATTTAACCTAGATTCGCTGTTTACAAAAGAAAAAAATTGATTTATAATACTGCCAGGTAGGTACACACATTTCTTCATTTGCGCTCATGGCGAAGTAATAGAAATCAGAAACCACAAATCAAATAGAAATATTGTGAATGACGTACACCCTTTCCCTGTCTGGAAAATAGCTAATGAAAAACCGATTGGAAAGAGCCGAGAAAATAAACGCCGCGAAAAAAAAGCCCAAAAAAGGCGACATAAAAAATGAAGAATAAAAAGAGCCGAGGAAAAAAAGCAGCGGAAAGAAGCAATCATCAATGAACTCATCGAAAAACTAACAAGAATTGTAAGCTTGTTGTTGAGCATTTCATTCATTCGTCATTCCAGAAAATTGACTACCTGTAGTACTTAACCGTAAATCTCAAACTATCTACTTATTATTTTACAGAGAAAGTCATTTAATCCTCGACAATAAGATGCAGCTTCTTATCACAGATAGAAATCTAAAAATGTGAGGTATTTTGGAGTTTCCAGGTCTAAAACCCACTAGTCAAAATATGTTTGAAGGTTCATCTTACTTTAAACTAAGTAGCCAAAAAGTAGCACCTTGACTTTCGTTACAGCTACTTTTTATATGTAGCGCGCTATGCTGCAAACTATTTTTATGAAAAGTAGCACGCTGACTTACAAAGCTACAAAAAATATAGCATAGCTGCAGTAGTACCTCTACCTCTGAAGTAAGTTATGTACATACATCCATATATAATCCGGTACCCGTAGGTGTCGACGTTTGGTTGTTTCCTCATTTATGTTTTCTCTTTGATAAAGTTGCTCTAGGTTTTCCTGTTAGTAGGATGAAAATGAGAGTTCTGGATCCACCCCCCACCACTCAAAGGTTATTGACCTAGGTCGTTGACCTTTTGACCTTAACCTCCACCCCCCACCACTCAAAGGTCATTAAACTAGGTCATTGATTCTTGACCACCACCCCCACCACTCTAAGATCATTGACCCACCCCCACCACTCTAAGATCATTGACCCACCCCACCACTCTAAGATCATTGATCCACCCCCACCACTCACCGGTCATTGACCGATATGATAATAAATAAGAGTAAAATAAAAATATTAAAATGTTTTTATTACATTCGATACTAAAATTTATTACATTAAATATGTTTTATAGTATAGTATTACACATACACCAAAAATGATAGTTATTATAACATCTAATACTAAAGATGCGAGACAATAGTTGCGCGTTGAAGATTTTGTATTTTCTTTAACAGTATTTGGAGAAACAATAATATTTTGCCAGCTAGTTTTTTTAAATTTTTTTTTTAATTTGATTTTAAACCATAACGTAGTCTTCGCTGTAATATTCTGTAATGGTTTTGAGAGAACTTTAATTCCTTCCAAAGTGTCACAATCCATTCTATACCATAATGTAGAATTTGCAGTTTTATTAAAAGATATATATCCTTCGATGGAATTTGGAGGTTGAGCTACATACAACACATCATCATACACAGCCGCCAAGACAATGAGAAACTGTATGGGTAACATGTTGATAACGTAAGCAGTCGAAACGTAATGATGGTTAATAAGTTTGGAGTCATATTATATAAATGTATTTCAACATTGCAACACATTAAAGATGTAAGGAATTAATATGACCCCTATAGTTCCCAAGAGTAGAAAATAGTTGGTATATAATGTGGAGGGAATTTTCACTGTCACATGACATACTTGATCTTGTTTAGTATTTATAACTTCCAAAATATTAGCATACAAACAGCTTGGCGACCATTTTAAGTGTTCTTGAAGAACATGATCTAAATCTGTCCAATCACCAATTTCTATCTGACAATAAAAGCACTTAACAAAATCACAATTCTGAGTGTAAAAAAACCCAGCTCGTGCAAGGGTTTCATATGTTTTCACACCTTCCCAGTTCTTAAATGTAAGTAGTCTGTCGTTAAAACGACCTAATGCTGTGCTAACATCTTCCAAACACATGTTGCATCAAAGAGAAGACTTTGTAAACTAAACAGATTTATTTTAGAATATTAAATATAATACAAATAAAATACAAAACAGTTTTACAGTTAAAAATGGTATCATCAACAGATCCTACAATTCCTACATTTGTTGATCAAATTATGAATACAAAAAAAGGATTACAACTATTTTCAATAACAGTTTTGGAACCCCATAAAAAAGCGATGTGGAGAACTTCAGAATCCCCGTATCGCTGTGTGGATGTTTGCAGAGCTGGGTATACGTTTTTACGTAGTATACCGCTAAATCGTCTTGTATTGGCGGTAATGCCTTCGTCACAATAACATTATCATCCAGTTGCTCATCCCCAACTGATAGAGCGTACGACAGGGTTACCACTATCAAGAGGAAACGATTTGGTTCGCTGCTGCGTATCACAAAATCCCGAAAGGAAGACCAAAATCCTAACAGTCGAGGATCACAGGTGGTGGTGTCAAACTCACCAACCATAGCAGGAAGTGCACGATCTGTTGATGATGCCATTTTTAACTGTAGAACTGTGCTGTTACTGTACTATACTTTACTAACACTGCAAACTTGCTTATAAATACATTTCTTCACGCCACTACTGCATAGAACACGTTTGAAAATGGAGGGGTGAAGGTGGTTGACCTCGAACTTGACCATGAACTTTTTTATTTGTGATACATAATGTATCTATCCCAAATAAAAACATCTAAAAGATATGATGTTACACTTCTAACAAACAAATATTATAAGTTTGAAGTTGGTCGGACCCACCCCCGGGTATAACATCGGAACCGTAGGGGTTAGGGGTGAGGTAACCACAGGTATGAATGTAGAAGTTTAAATAGCACTGGGGGGGAGGTGCTACGGGGAGGGGATCTGGTTGGGGGTGGTCGAAAATGGTAGGAGTGGTCCAAATTGAAAAATAAAATCGCCGCCAACCTTTCCTCCCCCCTCCCCCCCCCCCTCCCATCCGTTCCCACCTACCTCCCACTCCACCATCCACCAGGGCGGGGGCGGCTTCGCCGCCCCCACACTGAAATGTTGTCCCCACGAAAAAACTTTTTTTTTTTCGTGTGGGTTTTAATTTAAAATTTTTTTATTTTTTAGATTTGTTTTCAGTTTTAAGTTTTTTAGTTTTTTTCTTTTCGTGTGGGTTTAAAACTTTTTTTTCTTTTTTTCTCTTCTTTTTTCTTTTTTCCCCTAACCTAACCTAACCTAACTTTGACCTTTGACCTTTGACCTTTGACCTGTACCATTTTTAAAAAATTTTCATTATTAATTAATTAGTTTTTATTCATTTTCCTGTTTAATTGTATTACGGGATAATTGTTTTATTATTATACAATATTCAAACTTTCAAATTATCCAATTATTCGTAATATAGAAATTTATAAAGTATACATATACTGTAACTTATACAAATTCTTCCTATGATTTAATTAACATATTCGTAATAATTTCAATTTATAAAGTATCTACTTTAACTTATAGATTTTAGATTATTTTATTTAAATTTTAAAAGTACCTACTTGTTCTTAATTTTAAAATGATTACAACATATATTATTAATTTTATTATTTTTTATTCATTTATTTCTTTTAAATTATATTACGAGGTATTTGTCATCGTAATATTTATTGTTACATATTATACATTATTTAATTTTTCCAAATATCTAATTATTCCTAATACAGAAATTTATAAAGTATATACTGTAACTTATACAAATTCTTTCTATGATTTAATTTACACATTCGTAATATTTTCAATTTATAAAGTACTACGTTAACTTATAGATTTAGGATTCTTTTACTTTATTTAAATTTTAAAAGCACCTACTTGTTTTTGATTTAAAATGATTACAACATCTTATTATTAACAATGCACTTATTTAAATTGTAATGATTACTACTCACAATCAGATTCGGATGAGGAAACATCCAAAATTTCTTGCATTTTTTTTTAAACTGTTTCATTTCTTCTTCAACATTTTTTGCATCTGCCTTGATATACCATTCTGCTTGTTTGAATACGAAACCGAACCTTTCATGTTCCTCGAACTCGAATAAAGCTATAGGACCACCGTCGTGTTTTTTTAAAAATTCGTTTAGACTGCTTTCAGCCTTTAAGGTCATCATTTCAGAATTCGTGGGTTCCCGTCCATACTTGTAAAACAAATGTTGATCCAATTTTTTGGCGTGAGCGATACCCGAATTTAGACGGTAAAAGAATAACATTTTTTCTGTTTTCAAAGAGCCGATGTCTTTGTTCCAACAACGTTGGCCGGTCACCGAACCAACCGAGCCGTGCCTGATTCTACAGTTCAACTAACCGTATAGTACATCAACCTTACCCTTTTGTGAGTAATCGTACGTAATCGTTCCGTCTCGCATCGATGGAATGCGGTTTTGCAATGTTCGGTTCTTCTAGTGTATTTAAACAAACCTCCGCAGTTGACGCTAAACTTAGCTCGTGTACTTAGGTAACGTCTTAATGATTGAGATTTTGTGTTTTGTGTGTGGGTTACTCCAGCGGTGTTTCTTTTACAAAGGCGACGGTCTGTGCGACAAATGCATGGTCCGCCGTTTGCCGATGCCACCAGCCCGTCGTCGGTTCAACTTATCCATGCGTCGGTCGACGAACCCTCCTAGGAATTTGGCACCACCTACTGCGGTAAATATTATAAGTGATTTAACGATTAAACCGACCGACAGGAGAAGTTTGAATATGCGAGTTAGCAACTTGCCCGTGACGGAAGTTGTTAACTTGTGTAGTCAAACTTCTCAGGTGGTGCCCGACTCTGTGGAGGTTGCGTCCCCGACGGCTTCGCAATTGCTCGCTACAGAATTGTCCAAGTTCGTTGATTTTACGCAGTTGTCTCAGCTGCAGAATCAATTTGCAGAATATCAACCGATCTCGGATAGAAACGTCTCTGTAGGATCTACGCCGCTACCTTCTGGAAGGTGAAGACTTGAATCGACTCCTGGAGGAAATGGAAGTACCGGAACACCTTTTGCCTCACCATCTCGCCTCTCCGTTACCAGAGTACGATTCTGGGAACCACCCGTCGGAGGAACTTGGAGTTGATGTGCAGCAACACGTTGACGTTGTGCAGCCTGTTGACGTGGAGCAGCACGTTGTTGAGGTGGTGCACCAGGTCCACGACGTGGTGCAGCAGGTTGACGTGGTACAGCCTGTTGACATGGAGCAACACGTCGTTGAGGTGGTGCACCAGGTCAACGCCGTTGTTCGAAGGTTGGTTCCCCGACGTCGATGTCGCCAATTCGATCGGCTAGATAGGCAGCTTGTTGCACGTGACGCTTGTAAAAAAAATAGAACGTTTCAAAAAGTTGCTTTTCGTGCAACAAGCGAAGCTGCGGTTAACGGAGCACCTCATCAGCGAGTTAGTGAAAAGAAGGCGTCGACGGTTCCTCCGGTAGTCGTTTCAAGTGTTCTCCATCCTGTCTTCTGCTTTTAAAAATAACTTCTTAGCTTTTATCGTTTCAGTATGCGTGGTGCTTTGATTCAAAGTGTATAAGATTGAAAGTATGTTTGTGTGCGATCGTTGTAGTAAGACGTTCACCAGGTCCGATGCTTTGCGTCGACATCGCAATCAAAGTTGCTTGATTGGAATTCCTCCACCGACTATTAATGGTAAGATATTCTTTTTTTCTATGTTTAAGATGTTACAGTGAATTCTTTTGTTTATTAATAGACAGCAGACCTGCACCGGGACCTTTTGCAAGTTCTAATGATGTGTTGAGGCCCTCTGGTGGTCGTGCTGTTGCAACTTCAAATGTTGTAACGGAGCCCTCTGGTGTTAAGAGGTTGCGTGTGGAAGTTCCTGCTTCGATTGGTATGTAGCTTTGATTAATATTTCGTGCATAGTACTTCCGGGTTGTCATTTTTGTTAAATTCTGGTGGTCAAATTTTGATTCTCTGAGTAACATTTTTTTCTGTTTCGTTAAATTTTGATTTATGTCTAACAACAATTTAATTATTTTTGCATTTTATTTTTCAGTATCTTCGAGAGAAAACGTATACTGCTATGCTTGCCGTGAAGACGTTCCTCACCGCTTGTATCACGGGCATTTGCGTAGCAACCGCCACAAAGACAATGCCCGTACTGATAACCATCGTGTTGGTGTGGAAATCCTTCGGAGCGCCTTTAAAAGTCGCCTTGTCAGCTACAGGTTCAACAGTAACACTGATCATATTGTGTTACGTGAGTTTTTGACTGAATTAAAAAATAACGTTCTCAACGTTCTTTCTCGAGATATCACGAAATTTCTTTCTGTCAAAATAAATTTTGAGTTATTTGGTTACTACGTTTTGGAATCTCAACAAATTCATGATATCAAGTCTTTTAATTCCAAAAATGTTGTTGCTACCGTTAGCACTAATTTAACCGACATGTATAATCATTTTACTGCTATCCTGGATCAAAAAGCTGTCGAATTTCAACAGCGGAAGTCAGGTATGTGTATAAAAATTTATTTTTTAACATAAAGTTCTAATTAGATATTTCCTTGTTACAGGGTGGGCTCTAGTCCGATGGCTATTTTTGGAGGTTAATGTTAACAAATACAACCCCCTCAGAGCTTCCTCGTTTATTCCGCTGCCTATGCAGCTGCTAACTAAGAAAGACATTGTCAACGTTCAGAACGATGACCAATGCTGCTTTGCCTGGGCCATCACCTCCGCCATCGCTCAACCTACCGGCTCCGCCAACCGCACCTCTTCGTACCCGCCCTTCAACAACTTGTTCGACTTTCGAGGAATCGACTTTCCGGTGAGCTTAAAAGACATTTCTAAATTTGAATCCCAAAATGTTGTTTCCTTAAACGTGTATGGTGTTGAACCTATTTATCGTGATAATAAGACCACCTATGAGATTGTGGGTCCTCTTTATTATACAAAAAATAAACAAAACGTTCATGTAAATTTATTGCTTCTTAACGATTCCAAAGGTAACAACCATTACTGTTGGATTAAAAATTTTTCACGTCTTCTCTCTAAACAGATGAATTCCAGGAATGGAGCGAAATTTTTTTGTGATGGTTGTCTAAATTATTTTAACGCTCACCAACAGCTACAACGTCATTGTCGTTATGATTGTGAACGAGTGGTAGTTAGATTACCTACGATAACACCTAGAATTGATAAACTAGGTAATGAGGTGCCTGGCAATTTGCTTAAATTTCAAAATTATCAGAAACAATTGCAAGTTCCGTTTGTTGTTTATGCAGATTTTGAAACTTTACTAAAACCTATTGATACCGCTGAACCCTCCCCTTCTAAATCTTTTACTATTAAAACGGCTGAACATGAACCGTACTCGTTTGCGTACTACATAAAATGTTTGCATGATGATTCGCTATCCAAATTAGAAATTTTTCGCGGTCCTGATGCTGCTATCGTTTTTATGGAACGATTAGAATATGATTGTCGAAATTTGTACGAAAATCATTTAAAAAATACGAAACCGATGTTACCGCTCGATCGTGATGAACTATTAGAGTTTCAAAATGCGACGGTTTGTTTTATATGTGAAAATCTTTTTTTGGAAGATGATGTTAGAGTTCGAGACCATTCTCATTTGGACGGCCGTTATCGGGGTGCGGCCTATTCTCAGTGCAATTTAAATTTTAAAGTTCCAAATTTTATCCCCGTATTTTTCCATAATTTAGGTTACGACAGTCATCTTTTTGTTAAACAATTGGCTTTAGAAAATGAGCAGATTGATGTCATAGCGCAGAATAAAGAAAAATATATTTCGTTTAGTAAATATCTTTTAGTGGACGAAATTATTAGGGAAGGTGGTAAGACTTATAAGGAGTTTTTACGCTTGCGTTTTGTAGACAGCTTTAGGTTTTTAAACTCCTCTCTGGCCAGCTTAGCTGAGAACCTTCCCTCCGATGATTGTGTTGAAATTAGAAAATATTTTCCGGATAGTTCTAAATTTGACTTGATTAGACAAAAGGGTGTATTTCCATATTCATATGTGAATTCTTTTTCTAAATTAGATGAACAGGTGCTTCCCTTTCGTGAACAGTTTTATGATAAATTGCGCGATGAAGAAATTTCTGAGGACGATTATGCGCGTGCACAACGAGTATGGGAAGTGTTTGGATGTGACACGTTAGGAGATTATTCCGACGTGTATTTGAAATCTGATGTATTAATTCTAGCTGACGTGTTTGAAAATTTTCGGAAGGTTTCTCTTCAAAATTATAAACTTGACCCCGCCCACTACTTTACGACGCCCGGTTTTACTTGGGATGCTATGTTAAAGTATACAAAAGTTCAGTTGGAACTGTTGACCGATATCGATATGTTTCATTTTTTCCGAATAGGAATTAGAGGCGGTGTTAGCGTTTGTATCGATAGAAAAGCGATAGCAAACAATCCTTTTCTCCCCGATTACGATCCTGCTCTACCGAAAACGTTTATAGCATACCTTGATGCTACGAACTTATATGGGTACAGCATGATACAACACCTTCCCCATTCTAAATTTTCTTGGTTGTCGGAAAATGAAATATGCAATTTCGATGTTAATGAAATTCGGGATGATTCAGATTGGGGATATGTTTCGGAAGTTGATTTGCATTACCCGGCGGAGTTGCATGACCCTCATAATGATTTACCGTTCTGTCCGGAAATTATGGTTCCTCCGGTTCCTGAATCTACCATGCCGAAATTAATTCCAAATTTGAATGATAAATCTAAATATGTTATACATTATCAAAATTTAAAGCAGTCTTTGTCTCACGGTCTCGTCTTGTCAAAAACTTACCGCATTTTAAAGTTTCTTCAGTCTTCTTGGTTAAAGCCCTATGTTGATTTCAATACTGAACTACGAAATAAATCGAGAAACAAGTTTGAAAAAAAACATTTTAAACTTATGAACAATGCTATGTTCGGAAAAACTATGAAAAACGTGGACAATAGATGTAATGTCAAATTGCTTAGCCATTAGGAAAATGTTGGTAAAAGATTCGGAGTTGAAACGTATATAGCGAAACCGGCTTTTAAAAATCTTAGCATATTTTCGGAAAATTTGGGGGCTGTTAAATTAAATAAAGTAAGCGTTACGTTTGATAAACCAATCTATGTTGGGTTTACTGTTTTAGATCTCTCTAAAACTGTTATTTACGAGTTTTATTATGATTTTCTTAAATGCGTTTACGGCAACTCCGTTTCTTTGCTTTACACGGACACTGATTCTTTAATACTTAAAATTAACACTGAAAATTTTTACGAAGATATCCGTCAAAATATAGACAAATTTGATTCTGCAAATTTTCCTCCCGATAATGTATATCAAATTCCGATTACCAAGTCGGTTCTGGGTAAAATAAAAGATGAATATGCTGGCATTCCTGTTTCCAGTTTTTACAGTACGGGGGCTAAGTCGTATTGTGTCAATGTTGGAGATGAAACTGTAAAAAAAGCTAAAGGTGTCAAAAAGAATGCGATAGATAAAAGTTTAACGGGGGAGGACTACAGTTCCATTGTTGAACATAATAACAAATACATTTTTTGTAAGATGTACATTTTTAGATCTGCTCTGCATAATATGTATACGGAACTTAAAAATAAAGTCGCTTTATCTTCTAAGGATGATAAAAGGTTTCTTATTCCGGGCACTTCCCAAACTTTGGCTTGGGGTCATGAGCTTATTTATTTATACGATACCCCTCCTGATCGGCTGGATGACTTAGTAGCTATGTTGGGTGATGTTGTTCGAAATGAAATGTATTAATTTGTTGAATTTGATGTGCATAACTTTTGTTTCGAACCAATATTTGTGTATTCCTATATTATATTTAAACGTATTTGTATTTAATTAAACATGTATTTACAACAAATTTTCTATGAAGTTTTGGATGATATTGTTCGAAATAATATGTAATAGTTTAGTTGCATAACTTTTGTTTCTAACCGATATTGTTGTTTTCCATTGTGTATTTATGTTTTACATGTATTTGTAAACTTCTATGTAAAATAAACAAATATTCTATGAATTTTTTATTTAAAAAATTATACATAAGTACCATTTGTAAATAGTAAAGTATTAACAATTTTTAATTAATAAATCAGTTACGCTATATTGTTTTTAGAAATCCACGAATTATGTGTTTTATCGAAACCCAACCATTTTACGAACACCTCCTCCCCTTTTTTTCTTAAGACTTTTTCCACTAGATAAACATTAGAATGTTTTACTTTTTGAAGTTCGTATTCGTAAAATCCTCCTTTAATTTTTTGGTTTTGATTATCTTTCAAAATATAGGTTGTTGGATTGGTAAGTTTAACTTTAGCAATTTTAAAGATTTTGGTGCTCCAATTAGGGGTGTAACCCTTATCGAATGCTTCTCGATGTTTACTTATTCTCACGTCATCGTCAAGCTTAAACTTCAGTGTTCTAGGATCGATCGTCTTCACGTAATTATATGCTGTTGCTAAAATACTTTTTGCATTTTTGTTATTAACATCTTTCGGTTTAAATCCCGTGGTACGATGTTTCGTAGCGTTGTACTTTTGAACGATTTTTGGTAATAAATCTAACCACCTGTAAGAACCTTCGATGCTGAATTGTTTCCACATTAAACTTTTAAGAGTGCGGTTAACTCTTTCGACAATACTACTTTTCGTATTTGAATACGTACTGTAGTGATTTATATTAAATTGTTTCATTAAATTTGCGAAATTTTTATTGTAAAATTCTTTTCCCATGTCTGTCTGTAGATTGTTTGGAGTAATTTTAAGTGATAATAATAATTTTTTCGTTGCGTTAGCTACTTCGCCTCCAGTTTTTCTTTTTAATGGATACACCCACACGTATTTGGAGAATGCATTAATTACAACTAATATATATCTAAATCCGTTATTAAATTTAGCATAAGGTATCATTTCCACCAAATCTGCTTGAAATAAATCGTTTAATCCTTTCAAAATTACACGTCTTCGTTTATAATTTTTTCTGGCTGGCTTATGTAATTCGTTTACGATTTCTTCTTTAACACTTGAAACAATTTTTCTAATCTGACCCATGCTTCAATTTATTGCGACGTGTTTGTAATTAAGTTGATTTTTAAAAGAGCTTCAAATGCAAACGTTGCCTTTGAGTTTTTGTTGAACCGCGCGCTTATTGTATCACCTGTATTGAGTGTCAACCCACGAAGTGATGATTCATCTACATTCACGTCATTTA
The DNA here is from genome assembly GCA_958336395.1 of Ctenicera cuprea. NCBI lineage: Eukaryota > Metazoa > Arthropoda > Insecta > Coleoptera > Elateridae > Ctenicera > Ctenicera cuprea. The sequence goes on along the minus strand of OY284489.1, from coordinate 42,003,659 downwards.
TGTATATTTTAGTGTTTGGTGGAGTAAACTTACAATGTGTAATAGTTGATGGAGGTAATGTGTACTTATATTTAAAATTTTCGCTGTTAACGATTCGATAATATCCATTTTCATCCGTATTTGTAGCTAACATATAGAACATGGTATAGTAATAAAGAGTTGATATATATATATATCTTCCACTAAACATAATTTATACTGATCTGTATGGTGACCGTGAAGGTGTCTACCGAACTTATCGAGTGTCATATTGATGTTCACTATAATAACGTTTACGATAGTCTGAGAACCGTGTATAATTGCATTCCTTTTTATTTAATAATTTTGGCTCCTCTCAATTCGTCGATGATATATATAATTTCGTTTGTATGTCCCGTATGTCCTGCAGATTTTGAACTCATTAAAATCCTTAATCGATCTACTAACTTATTGGGATCCTTCCAAGGAACAAACTCGAGTTTTTTATTATTCAAATTTAACATGTGCATACCTTCCCCTCTTTTTGATATACTTGCAGTTCTCGATCTGGTAGATGTAGGTTTCGAGGGTTTGGGAAATAAGATTGGTCTGATAGTATTTGAATATTTTTTCCGCGTACCTAGTATGCCTTCGTTTGGGTTGTAGTGTTTACGTGCAGCGTTAGTGCGCTCTAAAATGTCTTTATAATTTTTCCTATCTTTCTCCTTAAAACCGAGAGGTTTTTTTTTGAATAACAGTTCGTACAACCCTGGCGTTCCGTCGCATTGGAATTGTTTATCATCGGGTAGTTTAATATTTATGTCTTCATCGATAAAAGTTAGTTCTGAATTTCCTATTTCAAATCTATCCAGCTCCGGAATATAACGTACACCATAATGGTGATCGAAGTCGTTTTCCGCATCTCTAAACATATCTTCCACGTACATTTTAGCTAGTCCTTTATATTGATCCAAATATTCCTCGAATGCTGGAGTTGTTCCTGCAATTGACAGTTCATGTCTTAAATCCTCTAACGTAGGTATAGGATCGTTTTCTGCAACTACTTCTGTATCCAGAAAACTGAGTTCGCGTGCTACATCGCTGTTTTCCTGTGTTTCTTCTAGAATATTCTCTTTTGGAGTGTCTGATACGGTGGGAGATTTTTTAGGAGATCGTTAATTAGCGGAGATAGTTTAATTTGGGGAGGTTCTAGTTTGGGATGTAAACTTCCACATTTTAAACTGGTTATCAACTCTTTCAGCGGTTGAGCGATGGGTTGAAACTTGACGATTGTTCCTGCCTGTCAGATTTTCTTTACTTGTCTACTTTCATTCATCCTTACCAGGTGTCCGAACCACCTCAGTTTGAGTTGCTCTAGTTTCCCACAGAGAGATTTTACTTGCAGTACGTCCCTAATACGCTCGTTTCTTATTTTATCGATTTTCCTGATATCTAAAATTTTTCTTAGGAATCTCATTTCTGCGGCCTGAAGCCTTTTTTCCTGTTTCTCATTATTACCCAATTTTCTCCCCCATAGATTAACGTCGGTAGATATATAGTTTTGTAGACAGTCACCTTGATTTGGACGGAGACTTCTTTTTTACTTAGGAAGTTTCTGTATAGGGCATGATAAATTTTGTTTGCAGCACTTATCCTATTATTTATCTCATCGCCCCAGGTTCCTTTAGTGTGTATGGTGGTTCCCAAGTATTTGAAACTCCCGACTTGCTCCATGGTCTCATTTCCGGTTTTAATATTTGCTACCGTGTCGTGGTTCGCTATCACTATCACTTTCGTCTTGTTCACATTTAATTCCAACTTTATTTTTTTCATGTCTATGAAACAGAGGAATACTTTCTTTCTCTGCTGTAATGTAAAGGTGTGGTCTTGTACACTAAAGCCCGCTGTAAACCCACTTTGCACATCATTTAATTGTGTTTTCACAGTATGTATGCATTTTTCGATTTGATTTTCTGGGCTTCCATGGCCATTAATTTTTAAACGATGAAAATTTAATTATAAAAATAATAATTCCACTTCTAAATACACTAATGCATTTTAAAGATATTAATTGTTTAAATAAAAATAAAATACCAATGCCTTTTTCATTTCTGGTTAAATGATTGTATTTTTAAATAACTGATAGGACCTAAAATTAATATAACATGCTTTTATTTTAGCACTTGAGGCAATATTTAAAAGAAATTAACTAATTACATAAATTAAGAATATTCTAGTTTTATTTTATGTCATGGCGGTACGATGTTTTGCTAGACAATATCACGGTTGTTTGATTTTAAGTATAGTACATGTTACATGTTATTGGAATATCAACTTTTGTGTTTTAAATAGAACACTCTGCATATTTTTTAATATATCGATAGAACTCCTTTTTGCGAGTTCAGTGATATAAGATTACATGTCTTTAATTTCAATAATTTTAGAGATATTGAACAATAATGTTTCATAATTGTTATCTAGCAGCTCATGAAAACAAAAGAATGTGAGAAGCTTAAACAGTTTTGTAAAGTTTTCAAATATGCTTGGTTCGTGTGGTGTTGTTTTGATGTTCGATAGATTGGGCAGTGTGGTTGCAGTAACCAATTAATTAACCAAAACTAATTAAAACTGCTGAATTTAACATCATAAATGGTTTAATTAACAGAAAGAGAACGAATTCAAATTTTAATTATGGTTGGTTTTGGTGAGCGTCGTAGAAGTTTGTATAATTATTTAACAATTTGCAATCTTTCTGTTAATTGAACCATTTCTGATGTTGAACTCAGCAGTTTTAATTAATTTGGTTAATTAATTGATTACCGCAACCACACTGCTCAATCTAGCGAACATCAAAACAACACAACACGAACCAAGCATATATGACAACAGAACATAACTGTTTAAGCTTCTGACATTCTTATGTTTTCATGAGCTTCTTCTTCTTCTTCTTCTCAGCCTATATTAGTCCACTCCTGAACGTAGGCCTCTCCCATGTCTCTCCATGTTTTTCTTTCTTTAGCTTTTTGGAACCATTCTCTTCCTGCGATCTTCTTGATGTCATCCAACCATCTCTCTAATGGAGAGTTTTAAAAAGTCACTGTATTTCATAGACTGGAGAATAAATTATAGATTAGTTTCAAATGGGATGACTTATTACTTTTAATATTTTCTTTAATATTCGCATTAAAGTAGGTGCAGCCTATTTTTCAGACTTTTGACTTTTAAAAACGTTTAGTACCTCTAGTAAATTAGGGGATACAATTGTATAAATATATATTTAAAGCGGAACTTGATTATTTTTTTAAGTTTAAATGTGCCTACTTAAATAAGCAACAAAATTTTAATTAGAGTGAAAAATGTAAAAAATTTCATCCCCCCATTTATTAGAGGTTGAGGTCGTAAACGTACATTCTTGCTAAATTTTGATTGATCTTATTCTGATGGTTGCTTATTTTTAGTTGACACATTTAAATTAAAAAAACTAATCTAGTTCCGGGATTTTATATTTACAGAATTTCATCCTCCCATTTATTAGAGGTAGTAACCGTTTTGCAGAAAAATCTAAAAAAAATAGACCTAATTATTTTAATCTGAATATTAATAAAATTATTAAAAATTATACATCATCTCATTTAAAATTTTCAAGTTAAAATATGGGAGCTTTTCAAAACTCACTATTAGTCTAATATACGGCCCCTTCCCTCCCATAAAAACAAAAAAAATCTGTTGCTCAATCTTTTATAGTTATTTATGTATCAGCTTGTAACACTTTAATTGTGGCACTCTGCAGTCTGCATGTCTCGAATCCTTTTTATGAGAAATTTGTTATAGTAAAATTACATTAAAAAATGAAACAAAAAAGTAATTTACTTGAAGCCAAAAACTGCAACAATAGAGTCACTAATTTGTAGTATCCAATCTACTAGCATGGAGAGATTTTGACGGAAACACATGACCTCCAGAAACTCAAAAAAGTGGTATTTAAACAAAGGCCTGTCTGTATATGTGTGTCTGTGTGTATGTAATGCAGGACCTACCGAACCAATCTAAATGAAATTTGGGATACCATAGTGCAACAAAAGTTAATCCAATCAGAAAGTTCTTGTTTAAAATCAGGAATCGGAAACTAAAATTAGATATGATTTTTTTTTCCTACTCTTTTTGTTTCTGCTAGTCCTAGTATATCCCTTTTTATTTTACTCAATGCTGCTTCAAGTTCTATGACTCTCTTCGTTTAAAAGTATTCTTACGTTTAACGTACCCATGTTTAATTCCGGGGAGGATTGACCTCTTGCTCCCTTGGTGACCGGCCTGCTGGGGAGTGCTAGTTTAAAATGTTGTTTACTGGTTTGCTGGTCCTCTTGGGGTTTGTTTATTTGTTTGGTTTTGCAGCTAACAGCGTTTGAGACCACACTGTTTTATTTTTTTTGGTACTGCTCCCTTTCCTCCTGATGGTTGTGGTCCATTGGCACTGTCTTCATCTTCTGTCGATATGTTCTGCTTTCTATCATTTTAGATACCGTTTTCTTCCATTGCCTGCTGTTTCCTTGTTACCGTTTCACCGTCTTTTTCACACGTTTCTAAATCCTTCAAGGTGTACTCCTCCCCATTAACTACCAACTGGTTGTACCTTATTCTTGCATTAATACTGCCAGACTTTGCGATTTTTAGATGGTTTACTAGCTTCTTTCTCTCTTCTTGGACTTTGTTTGTGTAGTCTTCCAAATAAATATATCAAACTATATATTTTCTAAATGAAAAAATTAATAAACATTTTAATGATGTCATAGCCAGGTATGTTCCATTTGAAAAATGTAATTTTAAGTCATATCTTAAAACAATTGAATATAGAAAATATTTTTTGCACTATCGTAATCAACACATCATCATAAATGTATCCAAGGTTTGTTTCTCTATATCTCTCCAAATAACAGAGATACAGCAACCCTTCACAATTTCGGAAATGTTATACAGGTTGCTCCACAGAAGAGTACGAGCCTAATAGCTAAAAAATGCATCCCAGCAAGCGTAGGACAATGATCCCTAGCTACCTTCAATAATAATAAAACTATTACAAATCATAGATATTTTGCATTGAAAGTTGTTTGTTTTTAAAGCAATTTTACTCTTAGCGAATTCTAAAATCAAAATGTACTACTCTTAATGACAATCGATAATTTCATTAAAGGTTGAAGTGGAATAACTACTACATATTTATTATAAATCTTCTATTAATAAATTCATGTTGTCTATAATTTGCACTGCGGCATCTCTGATTTATAATTGTTTTATTATTATTACAGGTATCAGGGCTCTTAGACGTATGTGTTGGATTGCTTATTTTAGGCGTTAGGCTCGCACTCTCTTGCGAATCAACCTGTATATGGCCAATAACTTGAAAGCAAAACATATATAATTTCTGCATATTTTTGACTATTAAATTTGTCTCGAAAAATTGTCCCGAAATACCCCCACAATAGAAGCCTCACTCTACAACCCAGAACATTTTTAGAACTCTAAGGGTCTAGGATAAGGAAGAGAACTTCAAAAATCCGGAAAAAATATAACTAATTTAATTTTAAAAACAATACATGACTACTAGTAAAGCCCCTTCAGCACACATAATTTTTTTAAGGAATCTACCCTGTTTTTCAAGGTAACTTTTTAATAAAGTTAAATTTTTAAGAAATTTACCCTGTTTTTCCAAAGGTACCCTTTTAAAAAAAGTCAACATTTTAAGGAATTTACCCTGTTTTTTCTAAACGTGAATACGGTTTTGTCCAAAAATATTCCCCTTTTAAAAACACTTAAATTTAAGGATTTTGCTCTGTTTTTCCAAAGGCACCCTTTTTTAAAAAAAGTCAAAATTTTAAGAAATCTACCCCGCTTTTAAGGTACCTTTTTAAAAAGTTAAAATTTTTGAGGATTTTGTTTTATTTTTCAGGTGAGCCACTTCAGCACAAACGTGAATAAGGTTTCGTCCAAACAAATTCACTCTTTAAAAACACTTACAATTCGCCTTTTGCCCTGTTTTTTGTTGGCCACTTCAGCACACTTTGATTTTTTTAATCATTTTGCTCTGTTTTTAAGGTATATTTTAAAATTAACATTTTTCAAAGATTTTACCCTGTTTTTAAGGTATATTTTAAAATTAACATTTTTCAAAGGTTTTACTCTGTTTTGAATTTTGTACTAGTAGGCCCCTTCAGCACACACCATTTTTTAATCAGATTTACCCCGTTTTTCAAGGTACCTTTGTTAAAAGTTAAAATTCGCCTTTTTCCCCCGGTTTTTTGTTGGGCCACTTCAGCACAAAAATAAATACGGTTTCGTCCAAACAAATTCGGACAAGGTCCTTATGAGCGAAGTGAATTCACCATTGAAAACGCGTCAAAACAACGAAGTAACGAAAATGACCTAAAACGTACATTACGAAAATCGAATAACAACGAAATAACGTAAAACGTCAATTATGAAAAATCGGTAAAAAAAAAAACAAAACAAAACCAAATTGTGACGCTTCATCCTAGGGTGATTTACTCATAGTTTTTCTAAATGATAATTTTGAACAATCAGCGAATTTTTTAATATTTATTTAGCTGTGTTTTAAAAGACACTTTACAGTATTCAGTACAAAAAGTGAACTACATTTTTAAAATAGCAGCTCAACTCTACAATATTTATTCACTGCGATTATGATAACACTCTGTGCACAGCATATGTGTCTATTGCCTTCAGGTCGCTACACAGATAACCATGCATCTTTAACATTGCTTAATTTAGCATTTCATTCCATTACCGTAACAAAATATTTCAAAAATGACACAATAAAACTAGATTGATAAGAGTATTTATAACAATAAAACTAAGCAATACTATTATAGTTATTTATTGGCAGAGTGACTTATACGCCCACAAGACACAAGGCCAATACAAAATTTTATCCACAATCGAGCCACGAGATGAAATTGAGAAGAAAAACTTACCAGTTCAAATGTCAATTCAAAACTTGACATTTGTGCTTTTCATTGTCGTTGCTATGGATTAATTGTTGTATTAGCTATAAAACCCATGTGACTTATAGACCCCATAAGACAACTGCTAGCAGATGTATTATGGCCTTATAATATATCGATTGTGGATAAAATAATTTTTATAATCTGGCAAATTTTTATAAATACCTAGTAAAAAAAATATATAATACTAGAGTTTAATTCTATTTAGGCAACCCCGAAAATGACACATGATTGAAAAAAATGTCCCAGAAAACACTAACAAAACAGGTGATATTCATCTTCATCAACATCGATACCAAACGATGAGGATGGAGGTATACGGGACATCAAGCCAAGGCTTTTATGCTGAGATTTTGGAAGAATAGGGTACTTCGAGGAAGTCCACAATAGATCAAGAAACCTCTCTGCAGCTTTATCTGATGAAAGAAACCAATGTGGTTGAATTCCATCAAATAGTAACAGTTCAATGCATCTTCCCATCTCCAAATTATTTTTCAGTAAAGCTATATCCGCTCTCTTTTCACACCCACTTGATAAGTATGAAGATGGACTGGAAAAATTAAAGTTTTTACATTTACAACGTGCCAAGTAGTAACAGCATTCATGGATTGCGATGGTGATCATGTCGGCTTTGTTTACTTTTGTTCCCTGTGCCAATTCACTGGTGCAAAGCAAAACTCCATCAATAAGGCAAGCGTCTCGCAATCTCTTTAATGGCAGAAAATTTTTCACCACGTAAATCTTCATTGTAGAAATTTGACTTTTTAACCAGTCTAAGCTGATGTCATCGAACTTGTAATCTGTTGTTGAAACATCGTTTAAGCAAACTTGGAATGCTAGTAGCACTGCATCAGTTAACAATGCCTTACAAATTAGATCTTTCATTTCTTCAGAAATCTCTTCAATGTCACACATGGTTTTTCTTTGTTCTAGCGCAACCCGTACAAAGTTCGCGATCATACAATCAAAGTAATCATCCATGCTGCACTTGTAGCTTAGCATCATCCCACTTTTATCAAAATTGGTGGAATAGCTACCATATATTTTGGTTATATCCATTTTTGTATAGTGGAGCAGAACTTGGAGAGATACATGTTTCTGTTATGTTGATGAAATCACCTTCCAAAAATTTGATAAGTATGCGTGATGTTTCGGTCTTCAAGGTCAATTCTTGGCCATAATGTTTCATAATTGTTATCTAGCAGCTCATGAAAACAAAAGAATGTGAGAAGCTTAAATAGTTTTGTAAAGTTGTCAAATATGCTTGGTTCGTGTGGTGTTGTTTTGATGTTCGATAGATTGGGCAGTGTGGTTGCAGTAACCAATTAATTAACCAAAACTAATTAAAACTGCTGAATTTAACATCAGAAATGGTTTAATTAACAGAAAGAGAACGAATTCAAATTTTAATTATGGTTGGTTTTGGTGAGCGTGGTAGAAGTTTGTATAATTATTTAACAATTTGCAATCTTTCTGTTAATTGAACCATTCCTGATGTTGAACTCAGCAGTTTTAATTAATTTGGTTAATTAATTGATTACCGCAACCACACTGCTCAATCTAGCGAACATCAAAACAACACAACACGAACCAAGCATATATGACAACAGAACATAACTGTTTAAGCTTCTGACATTCTTATGTTTTCATGAGCTTCTTCTTCTTCTTCTTCTCAGCCTATATTAGTCCACTCCTGAACGTAGGCCTCTCCCATGTCTCTCCATGTTTTTCTTTCTTTAGCTTTTTGGAACCATTCTCTTCCTGCGATCTTCTTGATGTCATCCAACCATCTCTTTTGTGGTCGCCCTATACTTTGTTTTGTTGTTCTAGGTCGCCAGTGTACAATGTTGTTGGTCCATCTCGTTATCTCTTGTCGTGCTACATGTCCCACCCATTTCCACTTGAGGTCAACTATACGTTATATGACATGTATCGGTAATTTTGGTTTTGTTTCGAATTTCTTCGTTCCTTACTCTATCCCTCAAGCTGATTTTAAGCATGACCCTCTCCATTGCTCTCTGTGCAGTTCTTAATTTATTAGCGCTTTTTTGCGTGAGTGTTACTGTTTCCATGCCATATGTCATAACAGGTAGGACGCATGCATCATACACCTTGCGCCTCAGATTGATCTGAATTTCTGAATTTTTTAAGATGTAGCTCAATTTTCCGAATGCACCCCAACTCAAACGTATTCGTCTTGTTATTTCGGCTGTTTGATTTTGTTTGCCTAATTTAATTATATGCCCAAGATATATATACTCGTCTACTATTTCGAGGTCGGTATTTTCTATATTGATCTGTATTTCGGTCTGGCTCATAACTTTTGTTTTGTCTAGGTTCATTTCAAGACCAACTAGCTTAGATTCGTGATTCAGCTGTTCTAACATATTTTTTAACTCATCTCCATCGTTACTTATGAGAACGATATCGTCCGCAAATCTTAGGTGATTCAAAAATGATCCATCGATGTTAATACCTTTATTTTCCCATGCCAGTTTTTTTAAATATGTCTTCTAGTGCCAAGGTGAATAATTTTGGGGATATTGTATCTCCTTGGCGAACACCTTTTTGTACTGGGATCTTGTTAGTAACCATATCCTCGGCTATTTTCACTTGCATGGTTGCATTCTCGTAAATATATCTTAGAAGATTTGAATACCTTGAGTCAATGAAATACCTTGAGTCAAGACTCAAGGTATTGACTCAAGGTATTTCATGAGCTGCTAGATAACAATTACGAAACATTATTGTTCAATATCTCTAAAATTATTGAAAATAAAAGCATGAAATTTTATATCATTGAACTCGCAAAAAAGAGTTCTATCGATATATCAAAAAATATGTAGGATGTTCCATTTAAAATAAAAAAGTTGATATCATTTCCGGCTAAACCGGAAGTCCTTTTAAACCGCCGATACTTTCATTGTATCTGCGGTATATTGGAACATATGTAGAAAATTTTGTCAAAATCGCGGTTGCTGTATTAAAAATATTTGCATTGTTGCGTACTTTTGGCCAACCCCGTATATGACAAAAAATCGTTACTACCTGATACCGATGTCCTTAAATCGTCAAATAAATTGTCTTCAGTTGTAGGAAGCTTCTCCGTTACATCTTCAAACACTGCTGTGGGTACAAACTCTCCCTCTACAAAAAAAAATTAATTCACAATTTCAGTAGGAATTTTCATTCGTAACAAACGATTCAGTAAATCTCAAAGTGAATATATAAACTTTGTGTATCTTTTAGTACAGGAAAAGGTAAATAATCACAATATTTCAAAAGGATCGAAATAAAGAAGGCAGTTGTGGAAATATGAAAGCTTCTTATTATATTTATTTTTCGTTGGTCACACATCTGTAAATTTAACTGAACCTCTGGCATGATAAAACTGTTCAAAACTAGAAAATTTTTAGCAGTCTGTTTAAAACTTACCGATTCCATAACCTTCGGGATTCAACTCGGTCTCGATAATTGGCGGTATATCGTCGCTTCCAATACTGTGTTCACCATCCTCCTAAATGACAAGTTTGATCAATAAGAAGTAACTTAGTAGCATAATTTATTAAGAATTTTTATTTATAGACAATGCTTTGGATATATAATAGATACTCAAATAATACATAATATACTTGGAGTCAGGTTATTGGCAAGAATGAATTTTAAAAAATGTCAAAAAATATGTACATTTTCCATTTTATAATTTGGTTGCGTTTCTAAAATATGCTTCCAGCAAATTAATTTTAACAGGCACATATGCACCAGCTAATCAAAGACACCCCGTTATTTTACTGCCCAAATTATTATTTAAATTAGTTTATTCCTTCTTAGTATCCCAATCTGGGAAAAAACGGCGAAAAATAAATAGCCGGCGAAAAAAACCGAGGAAATTAAAACCGACTTTTAACAGATAAGATTTGTTGTAAGTACTATGCCCAAAGTGCAGTTCAACGTCGCTTAACGGTTATGTATATTTTACATTAAAAGCACCAACAATTGAAGGCCATTGAAGTAGCAGAAATTTAAAAAAGCGAAGTTAATGTCAGTAAAGAGCGGCCGTAGCTCGATTAATCGATCTGGGTTCGACTCCCGGGACGGTCGTTCTTCCTCGCAAGGCTACGGGAAAACAGCGAGGTGAATTTTTCCCAAGGAAAACTTGTGTAGAGAAGAAGTGCATGCACTTTCTGTGTTTCGGAGCCTACGTTAAACTGTAGGTCACCTATGTCTGCCTGTGCAAATTATCTATCTCCGTCCACCAAACACAGACATACGAGAACGGTCGCCAACATCCTGAATGGGGCATGGCACTATAGAAGAAGAATGTCAATATCTTAAAAATTTAACGACCTATAAGAATTTTAATTTCAGATTCGAAATCTGGATAAAAATATGTCTTGATAGTGTCAAAACCGCTTTGCATTATCTTTGATAATAACCAAATCATACACAAAAAGCAGAAACTGACGAATTTATTTTTTTTAGTTTGTACTGAAAAACAAGAAATAATTGAAGGATTTGAATGTGGATAATAGTAGTACTTGAGATGCTGAATAATTCTTCTCATTTAACCGAATCTCTATCTCATGCCGTTTACGAGATCCTCATGCATGGATTTTTTAACACACTGTATAGGCAACCCTCCATTCCATCCATATTACAACCATTATTACAGCTGTCGGTTCGTGACGTCGCGTCGGCAATAACGATTCTGGGGCTTAGTAAGTTATTTATTGTTTCCCGTTTAATGAATAAAGGGGCCCCAATTATTAATTTTCAATAAATGATAGAACGTGCCACAGTGGAAATATGGTATTCATCAAAAAACCAAATTGTAACCTATGTTCGCTTCTATAAAACTATAAACTGTAAAAGAACAACGTAGCCCCACCAAGTATAAAAGTATTTAGAAACTAACAATAGATTTTGGTTCTGCTAGTAATGATGAGCAATTCTGCGTAAGATAAAATTTTTTTTCTATTTTGGTTCTTTACCGAGTACTTTATGAAACTCATTTGGATTTCATAAAGCAACTCTTTAAAGAATTCGAAATTTTATTTTGTTGGGTTGGTGACAACCATGTGGCAACAAAACCTTCACGCGTTATAAACATAACCTTCAAATTGTAAGTTCTAAAAATTAAGATTATTTAGCGTATTTTCCGCTACCTTGCGTAGCTCGGGTGGGTGCAAGATAATTCTTCTTCCATCTTATCTCCAAATCTTAGGTGTTTTAAAAATTAAATCACTTTCAAACACAGTTTGTCTAAATTTTAATTTGACAGTAGTTTGAATTGTTTGAAATTGTTTTAAATGTTACCAGCAGCCACATAACAAAAACAAAAACCCAAAAATTTTCCTAATCGATTATATTTTTAAAGTAAAATATAAAATAAGGTAATTTTCAATTTTTTCTGGACCAAAATAGAAAAAATAGTAGAAAATACACGTTTCATAAGACATTTAAGCGCACCTGTCCATTAGAAAACTCGCCGCAAGCGGCTGGTTTTCTAACTTGGACGCGTGCTCTAAAATCTTGTCTTATGAAACTTGTTTTTTAATATACTATTTTCTATTTTGGTTCTTTACTGACTACTTTATGAAACTCATTTGGATTTCATAAAGCAACTCCTAAAAGAATTCAAAATTTTATTTTGTTAGGTTGGTGACAACCATGTGACAAGAAAACCTTCACGCGTTATAAACATAACCTTCAAATTGTAAGTTCTAAAAAAGATTATTTAGCGTATTTTCCGCTACTTTGCGTAGCTCGGGTGGGGTGCAAGATAATTCTTCTTCCATCTTATCTTCAAATCTTAGGTATTTTAAAAATTAAATCACTTTCAAATTGTTTGTCTAAATTTTAATTTGACAGTAGTTTGAATTGTATGAAATTACTAAATGTCACCAACAGCCACATATCAAAAACAAAAACCAAATTTTCCTAATCGATTAAATTTTTAAATTAAAATATAAAATAAGGTAATTTTTAACTTTTTTGGACCAAAATAGAAAAAATAGTATAAAATACACGTTTCATAAGACATTTAAGCGCACTTGTCCATTAGAAAACTCGCCGCAAGCGGCTCGTTTTCTAACTTGGACGCGTGCTCTAAAATCATGTCTTATGAAACTTGTTTTTTAATATACTATTATCGGACCCCATTTAATTATTAACAGGGTACCCATTATCAGTTTTCAAAAATTCGTAGAAAGCGCCACAGTGAAATTATAGATTTCAGCAAAAACCAAATTGTAGCTAATCTTTGGCTCCAGCAGCCTACAATCCTTAAAAAAATCGCGTGTGCAGTTTTTTTAAATATTTTTTGAAAATTATCAAAATTTTGGATTTTGCGATCGTTTTCAAATTTTCGAAACTAATTTCATTTCAGTGTATACTACCCATAAAGGGCCCTCAAACAAGTTGTAGTTGATCCCATTCTGATAGCCAATTTTTGAGTAAATGGGCGGTATGGTTGAGATTTTTAAAAAATCGTAGCGGCCGCTATTTTAAAGCTAGAGAGTTCTGTAAAAATGTTTTCGACTTGCTCAAAGTTCTCCTCTACTTTTCAGTTTTAAAAATTTCGTTTTAGAATAAAACGCTACCGAGAAAGCAGGTCTAACTTCCGCTTCCGGTTTCTGATTTTTTTGAAAAGCGCAACTAGAACTGCAATTTTTAATACCCTCTTGATTTAAAATTTCATTAAAATCGGTCCAATACTTTCGGCTCTAGAGGCATTACACACACAAACACACCCACATACAGACATCGATTGAGGAAGACACATTGGAGACGATTTTGGCTATACCTACTCAAACTGTAGATACAATTTCGAAAGCCAGGAAGAAGACTTTGAATAAATAATTTTAATTACATTCAAGCTTTATCTGCGAATTGAAATACCTACGTATAAATAAATATGTATAATTTTTGCAACAAGCACTAGTTCAAAACGGATTTGTCTACAAGAATTTTCAAAAATAACAATTTCTAAGAAGAGAAAATATTTTATTTTTTGTATATAATATAAGAAAATAACATAATTTAAAATGAAAAGATATGCTATAAATGTTAACTTCAATAATATCGTACATGTGCAAATGTATAACTTATCAATCATTATGTTGTAAGTGAATTAAATTAAATTATTTATGTAGTTATATAATATATTTACTTGTATTTATATTATGGTCTGCGGCATAAAAACATCGTGCGTTTTACTCGATGCCACGCGCAACAACAAATCAGGTCGATTTTGTGGCGTAAACGTTTACGCTACGGAAAAAACTAAAATCACTTATTTGATTGTAAATTATCATGTCTTTAATGTATTTCTAAGGTACTTTTGCTCTAAATTTAACAAACAACGAGTTATTAGCGAAAAACTGATTTTAACCGCCTAACAGCGGGAGACCTATTGTCGACTCGTGCGCCAAATTTTTCGTATACGTAAATGAAGTAATCTCATGTAAAATTACATACAATGGCTTCATATACGTATACGAAAAATTAGACGAGTCGAGAATAGCGTCCCTGCTTCGGGGACTTTTAGTGTGTTGATAAGGGCTATTCCAAAATTCAGCTTTTCCACTGTTTTTCGCTATTTGCAATTTTTTGATCTAACTTGTCTGTGCTATAGACCATTAATATACATGGTATAGTACAGACAAGTTAGATCAAAAAATTGCAAATAGCGAAAAACAGTGTAGAAACGCTGAATTTTCGATACTTACTTACTTACGAGACACATTTTTCAATTATCAACAATGTGCTTAAAAATTTGTGTACTTTTTAAATTAAAATATTACACTATAAACTACATACCGTTGCTGCCATTTTTATCTTGAAATGGTACTATTAATATGTTTATAGTACTATATAAATAGATAAGTAAAGGTTGAAAACATATTTACAGACATTGAAATATATTATAAACTGCCAAACTGTCATTATAAATTTTCGCTCTAGATCGATTATTATATTTAAATGCTGTAACGTAATAAAATATTTTGGCCCCATGAGATTATGGAACTTGTAGGGAAGCAAAAATGCAAAAAAAGTTTTAAAACTATTTCTGTGCAGACTTAGGCCCGTTTCACATGCGACTGATGGAGGGTCCTTATGATCAATGCTGACGGTCAGGACCATCTTGCGCCGCAGTTTCACACGGTACCGAGCGGTCAGTTTAAAAGTGGGCAAAACAGGTCGCTGATACTTTCCCATACTTTTTAGGTTTTAAAATTTCTCGCGTCAAGAAGTGATTGAAATTTACATTTAGTCATCTCCAGCCTGTAGAAATCGCTCGCTCCAGACCCAAGGCGTTGGTTACGTACGGCCGCTCGCCTACTACGTAAAGGCTATAGGTAATGCCTTCACGACCTCGCATTAAAAATGTTTATCACAACTTTATTTACAGAGTTACCAAAAATATGCAAAGAATGAAAAAATATTTTTTTAATTAGAGCTTATTGATAGGCGTAGTCTAAATCACGTAATTTCCAGAAAATGCGTTGTTGAAACTAAAAAGTATCGTTTTGCCCCTAATTTTTAATATGATTGAAAATTTTTGCTAATCCTAACAAACTACTTCAAATAGGCTGTCAAACTGTTTAAAGTTTACAACGATTGGCGTCTGAATTTATGAATAAAAACTTAATCAATTACAAAGTTTTTGGAGAGCGTCAGAGTAAAATTTGGAAGATTAGTAAAAAAGCAAATTTGTAGTTTATTGCAAGCTCTATCGGCTTAAAATGTTAAATAAAATTGCGTGGGCAGTTTTTGAGGTAAAATTTTTGACAAATTTTGAGAAAATAGTATATTTTTAGAATTTTTTATTGCCAAAAATATTTTTACATGACTTTATTATACTTATTACGGTCTATCAAACAATATAACAATTTGTATTGATTGAATATTTTGTTTTGAGTGCCCAAGCATTAAAGTTAAAATTTTCAATAATTCTTAGCGGCCTTCATTTCAAAGATACAGTATTTGGTAAAAAAAACCATTTGATTTGCCTTTAGATGAACTACAAACGCTGTGTATTTAAAATTTCAAAAAAGTGGTTAGAAAATAATCTATACCAAAAAAACAGGTCTAATTTTCGTTTCCGGTTCACATTAACGATCTAACAGAGAACTACCTGCAACTTAAAAACTTCTACATACTAAATTTTATGAAAACTTAGTCACGTGGTTTTGGAGATATACAGAAACGAACGTACTCACCCACAGACAGATATTTTTGAGAAACTACTTTTTTGAGTTCCTTGAAGCCCAAAACGTGTACTTCCGTTAAAATCTAAAATTAGAAAATTTGCATGAAATCATAACTCATAACACAAACAAGGAAGAAAGAACCGCTTCCGGAGTATGAATGCTGATGCATAAAAAATACCAATCTAACATCTACGACATTTAATACGTTTACGACAGAATATTAATAATAACAATAAAAATAACCGGAGGAAAACTATACATGATATCAGTCTACGCTCCAGACACAAACAAACCACGAGAGGAAAGAGACGATTTTTGTAATAAACTACAGTCAGAATTAGACATCAGCAAAATCTTTATCATGGCAGATCAGAATAGCAGAACAGGAACAGAAATAATACAAGAAACTAAACAACGGTATAACGAAGACGAAATCAATGAGAGCGGAGAAACATTAATTCAATTTTGTGCTCACAACCAATTACGTATAAACAATACCTACTTTCCCCACAAACAACAACATATGTTTATTTGGAACTGAAGAGATCGATAATAATCTGTAATCGATTATATAATTACAAGTAGAGCGATAGGTACCTACTACTAGAACAAATCGTCGACGTACGAACTCTCACATCGCCTAATGTAGGCTCAGATCATAAAATGGTACTATGTAAAGCAAGAATAAAAATACAATCACCGACACAAAAATTACTTGAATATGGAAACAAACTTAATATTGAATCGTTAGAAATGACAGCACTACGCAATTATACACAAAAAGATTGAAAAACATAATTGAAACCAATAAGATCAAAACAAATGACATCGTTAAACAAATCTGGGAAAAAACTAAAAAATAATATAAAGACTGCAGCCGAATAGGCCTTGGGCACAAGAAAAATACATATTAATGCTGACCACAGTAAAACACCATGGTTCAACCAAGAAGTCAAAACATTAGCGGAAAAAAGCGCCTAGCCTACTTGCAATACCTCTCCAACCGGAATGAACACCAAAATTATGTACAGATAAGAAATGAAGTAAATGCAAGAAAGACTATTGGATAACTTTAACCAAAGGTACGGAAAGCGACCTATATGGAGCACAGAGAAGAGTATGGGAAATGCCAAGAGGAAGAAAAAAGAATAGAAATGAATTGCAATAAATCAATGCAATTAAAAGTGATCAATGGCAAGTATACTTCAAAAAGCTTTACTCAAACCAAGACGAACTAGAAAACGAAGCCGAAGAAGAAACTCAACAAGACGAAGGCCAAGCCAAAGGCAGTATAGCAATAGAAGAAGATCAAGTAAAAGAAGCCAGAAGGAAACTTAAAAACAGAAAAGCGCCAAATGCAGAAAGGAAACATCAAATGAATTAATAAAGTACGAAGGACAGCATTGAAGACAAGAAACAATAGTATTATTTCAAAAAATTACCTCTAGCAGCAAAATACCTTCAGATTGGAAAAAGTTCAAAAAGGGCGACAAAAGAGAACCGGCAAATTATAGAGGACTAACCCTTTTCGAATCAGTAATGAAATTGTTTACCAGTTTGCTGAAAGATAAAATACATTTACATGCAACAATAAGTGAAGAACAATAAGGATTGCGGAAAAACAGGTCGACTTCAGATTCCATATTTATATTGAGGCAAACAAGAGAAAAATCTCTAGAATTTCAAAAGGCTATATTCCTTTGTTTCATAGACATGACAGAAACTTTCGACAAAGTGAAGTTAAAAAACATAGTAACAATCTTACAAGACTTCAACATACCAAACAAAATAGTACGCATAATTCACGAACTTAACACTGAGAACTTTACAAAGATAAAATAAAACAAACAATAGACAGAAAACATAAAGATAGCAATAGTGATACGACAATGGGATAGTTTAAGCCCGTTACTTTTCTGCTTGTCAATGGACAAGACAATAGAGTAACTTGAAGCAGTAAACGAAGGTTACAGAATGGGTGCCGAAATAATTAAAGTATCTAATTATATATGCGGACGATATAGTGTTACTTGCAGGGAATGAAGATAGATTACAAAGACTGTTGAATAAATTCAAGAGAAGCAGACAAATACAACATGCTAATAAATGTCGAGAAAACTAAATGCTTTACGGTCGCAAAAGAACCAGTGCGTTATAAATTGGAAGTAAATGGTAAAACAATACAACAGGTTATGCCATTTCCCTATCTAGGGGTGTTAATAACTAGTTACGGAGATATCCAAGAGGTAGTAAAGAATCGGACGCATTAAAAGACGTACTATGGAGAAATAAAAGTATGAATATAGAGAGTAAAACGGAGATATACAAAACATGTGTTAGGCCGATTTTAACATACAGCACAGAAACAAGGGCGGACACACGAACAACAAAACAACTACTAAGAACAACTGAAATGAAGATATTAAGAAGTATAAGTGGAAAGAGATTAATAGACAGAATACGAAACGAAGAAATTAGAGCAGAATGGGACGTAGAAGATATAGTGAAATGGGAGAAGAAAACAGTGGAGAGAACACGTCCAGCGAATGGAGGAGGATAGAATCGCTTAAATATGTATGAACAACATACCACGTAGAACCAAACCAAGACGAAAAACTCTCAAATATGGGAAAAAAGCAGGATCTCTGGACCGCAAAAAAAGGCTTGAAAAGCGGCAATGTGGGTAGTTCCGGAAGATTTTTTTCTAATAAAAGTTAGTGCGAAATAAGGCCTTTTAATAAATATGTTTAAGTTATTTAATATAGCCTAGGGGTTTTCCAATATTGGCGAAAAAAAACAAAATATTTTAGAACCTATGTTTACTCAGACTTTCTGTTTCTTTTTTTAGGAATCCATTGCATGCATTATGGCAGACTGTTCTGCAACGTTAGGTACAACGGGCAGGTCAGTATTGCAACGGAGTAGTTGCCCGTATCCTATACTGGCAAAGCAGAACAGTGGTTAAATGTTAAGGAATTAAAATCTTTTTAAAATACAAAAAATGAAAATTCTTGTTAATACAGAATTCAAACATCGTTGGCGTATTTAGAGACACTTTCATTTTTGTACATGACAACTTCCGGCAGATGGCACCACATTCTTGACATTGACACTCTTCAACAAGTTGGAGGTTTGGAACATTTGTCATAATTCACAGAGTGTTTGCATCATTTATAAAGGCATAATTACAATTAGAAATCTATATTAAATGTTTGCGTACAGAAACGATTTTTTAAGTAATTTGCTGACATGCAAAAATATGCAGTGTGGCTGATTGCAAGTGGTGTACTTGCATGTTGCCTTAACAGTAGTTTAGCAGATGTACTTACAGCAGAAGAGGTTAGTTTATCTCTTAAGAAAATATTTATTGGTCCTACAAAATTGAATATTTATTTTTACCATGTCTTTTTCATATTATTAATTTCAGGATGCAAGTTATAGTACCGATATTGCTAAAGAGCCCGATGATAGGTTGTTGTTATTTTCAACATTGGATGGAACTTTGGTAGCCGTCGATCCACAGACGGGTAACATACAATGGAAAATAAAGGACAGTAAGTAATAATTCCTCAATTTCTTACCTTTATTTATGTAAAGGAACAATCTGAGATAGTTGTTTTGAATAAATAACTATTTTTAAAATAATGAGAGTATGAGCAATATTAAACCGAAAATTTGTAATTGCAGTGGTGTGACTACCATGGGGCAAAGGGGGCAACAGCTCCCGGGCCCGTGGCCTTAAGGGGCCCCTCCACGAGTTTATATTTTTTTTTATTTCTCTATTACGAAGTTTTTTCAATAAAAATTTTTGATTTTCAACAGTCTTTATTTTTATATTCAAAAAAAACATTTGAAATTCCATGTAAGTAAGTATGCACATATTGAAGTGAGATTATATTTAGTAATATCACAACACCCACACTTTTTGGTACCGACCCAGACAAATAAACTTCGGAAAATTTAAGATTTGCTTATCCTAATTAGACATGACTTTAATATATGTATTTTCATTTACTAGACTGCAAATAATTTTTTACCTGTTAAAGAAATTGTTCTTATTATCAATTACTTTAGGGTCCCGGGTTGGTGCGGGTAGGATAGCCATTCACTTGCGATCACGGCAGTGCAGCAATGTTCTCCGTGGTTGCTAGTTGGATGGGTGTCCCAAAGCTGCGCAAAACACGGCGCCTTGTGCTGGCGGATGGGAACGTAAAACAGCGGTCCCGGCGGTCAAGCTAATACCTGGGTAGTCGTTAGAGGGGTTGGAAGTCCCCTCAAAAGTGTAGATGGATGAGCAAATGGACGAGTGAATGTAATGCCAAGGGTTTGGCGTAAGCTGAGGGGGCGTAGTGGGATGTATTAATAAAGGGAGACATTTAAACGATGTTAGTTAGACTACTAGTAGGTGAAATAGGCAATTCAGATGTGAAAAAGAGGAATATTGTTATTGGATTGTTGACAAATAATTTAATAACTGCTTTTAAAATTTAGCAATCACTGCTTGTATTGTGTGTTCAATGAAAAGTAATTTTATGTGTATTATATTAATTCTGTACGCATTAGCTCGTCTCATAAAACAACGTAAATTAAATCAATTTTAAGTATTTTTTAGTTGCAGAAGGTAAACTTAAAATTGATCAATAACATCAATGATTGTAAAATAAGATTCTAAAGCAATTTTTATCTGTAGCAATATGTAGGGAGGTTACTCTTTCCCCTCCCTACAATTTATGGCTCTCGAAAATTTTCTCTATGGTATTTAACAGTGGCGATATGCCCCATTAGGCAGGGTAGGCAGTGCCTACCCATAAGTTTCCAAATCAACAAAATTCAAATTTTAAGTTTCACCAAAAAAAAACACTTTTACATACAGTTTTTACTTTTTAAACCCATCGTGTAACATTGAAAATTGGGTTCCAAATAAATAGACTGTTGCCTTTAAACAGTTTTGTATATACGCTAAGGCAAGCCCTATTTGTAATTTTATATGTATCTAATGTAGCAGTCGGTCAGCGGCAATCAGGTGCAGCTTGCAGGTTTGTATTTTTTTGTACCTAGTTTGCAGCGAAGATGGAAAATCTCGTGGACCAACTTTTAAAAGACAAGTACTTGTTTTTGATATTTGATAAGGATAACGAGCGTAATTTTTAAAATAAAGAATTTTTTAATCTTAATGTCAAATTTTATTTTTGGATTTGCCTTTGCCTACCCAAATTTTGAACCCACGGAACGCCACTGGTGTTTAACTCAAGCAAATTGTTTTTTAACAAAAATAAAATTGATTTTTTGTTCTCATAAAAAACTTTCGGTTTCCTACTACAGTACAATATGCAGACAGCCGCGGCCTATTGACTTGCGCTCCCGCTGCAGTGGTAGGATTGGCGCAATCTTATAGTCACTATTGGCGCTAAAACTGTATAAGTAAGTGGTAACGAAGTTCTTTGGTCATATATTCTTTATTGTAAATGTACTAGTTTTATTCCGTACATACTATCCATGCTTTCTAAGATAAGTAATATTTTACAAAATTCATCAAAAAACCTTTTATGAAATTTATTTTCGAACACTAGTCAAAAAACCATTACGTTTGTTCTATAAAAATTCGTGGTAATGAAAAATAGATTCTCTTGTTGTGCTCGTCTAAAAATATTTGTTGAATTCGTAAAAAATGCTATTTTTAGTTGGCTTGGCTACTACCTACTAATAAAAAAAAACTTGAACTTTAGTATCATACTTCAAAAATTCAAACCACTAATTATTAATTATGATATAATAATAAATCTACATTTGCGATACATTTACTAAAAATGAGCGAAGCACTTTCCCTGGACTTTCCTATAACTTAATTAATTTAATTACTTTTATATATCTAATCACAATAATTACAGCATATCTAACTAAGAATTGTTTTCAGTTGTAGGGTATTTAAATATAAAATTCCAAGGACAACTTACTAACAAGGACCATAAACCACATGCTGGTTAGAAATATTAGGGTCTTTCCCTGCCAAGCTAACTACTAACTATTATCACAGGATTATACTATGTTTATCTCTTATGCACTACCTGCTACGCCTATTCTAAAGTTATTATCCATGCTCCCTTCTATGCCAGCTAACTAGGAGGGAAACTCTAACCCAAACCCATCTGCTTTTTAGTTGAATTGATTCAATTTGCGGATGTTTTCAGGTTTGGGAAACTACTGATTGTTTCATCTTTTATTTTAATTTCGCAATCCAGATTCAAATTTATTAGAAGAAACGTTCCACACTGGAACATTAAAAGTAAGCAGAAAGGGGGATTTTAACAATTATCCTCCAAGCCATCTCCTAAGGCATTTCTACTCCCATTATAGTAAAAGTAACTAAAGATGTCACGAAAATACAATTTTAAAGATTTAATAAAATAGGTAATAGAAAGCTAATACTTCAGTAGCTCGACCTACAAAAAATGTACTAAAATTGAAAAAATCCTACAACTTAGGATAACAAATACGAGTTATAATTTTTTCGCATAAGTATGGAACTCCATTTTATTTTTCATTAAACGTTTATTGACGCCGGAAATAAATGTGAATATCAAAAATGTTTATTGTCGTCATAAAATATTTTTTGACGTTAAAAATTTGTTTTCTGACGCCAAAAATTTCATTTGAAATCAAAAAATGATTTCCGATGGTTTAAAATTATTTTATTATTTTGTTATATAGGAATTGAAAAAATAATATTTAATTATTGATAAATCGAATTTTTTCATATCAGTAAATAACTTTTAAAAAAATTGATTTTTGACGTTAGAAAATTTTTTACTGGCGTCTAAAAATTGCTTCCACAATTTCGAATTAAATAATAAATCGACATAAACTAAGTTGACGTCAAAAAATCATTTATTGACGTCAAAAACAATTTGCTTACAGCTTACTATTAATTTTTTTCGTTTTAGTAGTGTTGTATATAAAATAATCCGAACGATTTTCAGACGTCAAGAAATAATTTTTTGACGTTAAAAATTTATTTTCTGACGCCACAAAATGTTTTCTGACTATTCTCAGACGTCTAAAATTTATTTTTTGACTTAAAATTTGATGTTGTGACGTCAAAAAATGATTTCCGACGATTTAAAATTATTTTATTTTATTATGTAGGAATTGCAAAAATAATATTTAATTATTAATTAATAAATCGAATTTTTTCATATCAGTAAATAATTTAAAAAAAATATTGATTTTTGACATTAGAATATCGTTTACTGGCGTCTGAAAACTGCTTCCACAATTTCGAATTAAATAATAAATCGACATAAACTAAGTTGACGTCAAAAAATCATTTATTGACGTCAAAAACAATTTGCTTACAGCTTAATATTAATTTTTTTCGTTTTAGTAGTGTTGTGTATAAAATAATCCGAACGATTTTCAGACGTAAAGAAATAATTTTTTGGCGTCATAGATTGAATTTCTTTTGACGTCAATAAATGAATTTTTGATGACAAAAATTGGACTACAGGTCGATCCTTAGTTATCATGTACAGTTTACCTACAGTTGTTTAAAAATTAAAATTAAGTCTTTTACATTTTATCAAAAATTCAAATTCAACTATGAGAAAAAAACAAGCAATTTTAGGTAATTATCTCAACAGTAGATAATTACTTTAAAAATAAATAACAGCTTAGTTTGTCATGTTGTGATTATCATCGAATTCGTCAAAATATTACGAAAAATTGTGTAGTAATGAAATATGTACCTATTTTTAAATTTGGTCTATTTTTATGTATTTCTTTTTTTACTTTTTCGTATTTATAGCTTGAATGTACCTATTGCTTTCATATTGTAGTATATTAGCCTTAAAAGGCGGTACAAAATTTAACCGATGGAATGCAGTTCCATGTATAGTATATTATTTTGTACACTAAAAATGTTGTCTGCTCTATAAAATAATAACTTATTCTGTAAAATATTCTGAAATTGGCACAGTAGCCTTTTTTTTTCTGGATACCGTTCGCAATAGTTGCACTAAATTTTTAAAATTATATACCTGAGCATTTCTCATTTAATCATCAAAGCCCAAAGGGGAATTACTTTAATGTGCGGCGAGGAAAGTTGCAAAGCAACAAACCGATATATGAGTGTGAAGGGAACTTGCAAGGCAAGTATCTGTATTCACTACCGACCTCTATGCAAAACGCACAAAAAACCCGTCTTGCTAAGAAACAGCTTTGGTTTCAAAAATGTCTAAGATAGACTACTACATATTTTATTCTTTCTAGAAGTCGTCAGGTGGACACAATCCTAGCCATAGTTGCAACCAAAAGCCATAAGCAGAAATTATACCAAGTTAACCAAGCAGACAACAAAAGGGGAATTACAAAAGGATGCCCTCACTAGGATTGTGTTCACCTGACGATTCTAAGAAGAACGAAACATGCAGTGGTCTATGCTAGCCATTAAGGTCCGTAAAAATCAACTTTGCTGTCAAGTTTCATTTCTGCGGATCTTGCTAGCCATAGTCAAAACCAAATCTTATTTCGCATTTAGTTTACTAGTATTTCTACTATTTTTTGTTGCAGTAAGTGCACCAAAGGTGGGGGGGGGGGGTCACGTAATATTTTCTTCTGTATATTTTAGATCTTGACAATTTTTGAAGTTTTGTTTTACATGCATACAAAATTACAAGAAATGAATGTTTTTGTACAATCCAGTTGCCATGAAGGTGGTTCTTGTTAAAATGCCTAATAATAAAGTGCTTTCATATCCATCTTTTTCGGGACTTTTTACTTATTTTATTGCATAGAATGCGTCATAAATTTTGGCAACATAATTTTGAATCGTCCGATATAAAATAATTCATACTCGATGGCGTACAGCACATACAGCTTGTTCACAGTTTATAAAAGTCAATTCAGTGTTGTTATCACGTAAAATTGCCATTCACATACATTTTGTTTTAGTGGTTGCCACATGAACTTTGACGGCTTTGAAGCTAGTAATAGTTTTTTTGCGTGTATATTCACCGACTTGTAAGCGGCAAAAAATATTTGTTACAGGTCACACTTCTCATAGATCCTGATAGGTACCCACTCAAAAAAATAATTTTATATTCAAGACACCACTCGTTATATTTTACAATCGATAATATGGAGTTCCACGAAGTTTGAATTTTTTACGACGGATTAAGATTTATGAATTTGCCATCAAATCTTGTGTTCTTGAGCTGCACTCCCGTTAATGTAGTGTTGGTTACGTAACCACTGCCCATTTAGTTGGTATAATTATGCCGATCCCACTCAGTACAGCATACAGCTTAAAATGCTGTTCATTGATTGGTTGCGAAGCCGCGCTATTATTTGAATCGCTCTGCCTCTGCGCCTGCTAAGCTGTACGCTACATTGAGACGGTGAACTAAACCTAAAGCCCAGTATTGACGTTATTAACGCTAGGTAATAAAAAAATCAGTTTTGATTAAAATATTAATAAGCAATTAATTAATATTTTGTATTTTATCGCCCCAAAAAAGACGAATTTTTAATCAATTAGGTATCAATTAATGTTTTCTTCTATAGTCCATTCGTGTATTTGGGGAACGTCCAGTTGTTAAATTAAATAACTATTTTTGTTTGATGCAGATGAACACTGAATTACAATATTTATGAGACATACCCATTAATTAATTTTAACTTTTTATTCCAATATTTATAAGGTAGGGACTAAGGAGGTTGCTATTTATGCAATGCACGTATGTGCATCGAGGAATATACTTTAAAGTAATTTGCAACAGATCTTTTGTCCGTAGGAAAAAATAATATTTAATATTTATCCCGTTTTTTTTTGATAGGATAAAGTATAAAGCATATGAATATTTTTAATAATGATTTTCTATTACTGGTAGTAGCTTAGTTCGACGTCTCAATGTCGAGTGTAGATAGGGAAGTGCACGGTATTTCAAATAATGGCGCGGTTTTGCAACCAATCGGCGAACAGCATTTTAAGCGTTGCTGTATTGGGTGGGATGGGTATATGCACCAAGCGAACCCTCTCTTATCGATGCAAGCGTCCATGCAGCCATTTTGCTAGACACGTTTCGTGTTTTACAGCGGCGAATTGCGGTGAGTACTGATTTTTAGCTTGAAAACTACACGTAAAGTCGTTTAGAATTTCCGTATGTTTAAAAAGTAAGTAGTAAGCAACTTATATGGATGTTTATAGTTTTCAAAGTAGAAGAATGTTTAATTTATACATTGTCCTCTATATTAGGTTGTAAAGGCAGAACTCGCAAGCATTTCAGGCATTACGGATATTTGCAAATCACCGATTGTACTGGCTAACTCGGTGTCGGTTTTAGGTGTAATTCGTCCTTAGGCACAGCCACCTTTTCCGCTCTTGTAACGAAGATTAGGGGCCCAACCGGCGCGTCCGGGGGTTCTCCCATGGAAAATTTTTATTTGTTTTAGCAAAATGTACAGATTCACGCATCAAATTGGCTAGTGATGCACAACGTATCCAGGTTTAGTATTAAAACGAAAAGTTTAGTTTACCGAAAATATTTTGGCATACATTAATATTTACAGAAAAAAAAAATTTTTTGCTAAATATCGGGCGCCTCCCAGAGCCGACGCCCCTACGCACGGGCTTATGAGGCCTAGCCGGAAAACCGGACCTGGGCTAACTGATGCTACCATGAAACCTATCTCAACTCACGCGACAATTTTTTGTATACCTATATGACTTTATCCCTGATGCCATTAAACTTACATGCAATGACGTCATATACGTATACGAAAAATTTGTAGAACGAGTCGAAAATAGGTGCCCATATTCGAATTCTCGTCTGGGATAGACCGGGTATTACCACGAGAGGTAGAGTTTAGCTTGTAACTAGTGTTTGTTAGTTACCACTAGTGATGGGCATTTTTTTTGGGAAAGCATTCAAGAACGTTTGCAGGAATATTTTTTCATTATCGGTAAAGTTTTGCGAAAGTTTGAGTAAGGATTTATTTAGGCTTTTTTACAAGTTCGACTGATATAGGTGTTTCTAAATTAAGTACCGTAATCTATACAGTAGATATTTCATACAAAAAGAAGACTTTTTACTTAATAACTATGGTCTGTAACCTCACCATTTCTGAGATAGAGGGTGTTAAAAACATTTTTTAATTTGTTTTTTCTTGATATTTTGGAAATGACTCGAGGTATTTAGATGCAAATTTGGGAACGATTGTTACTAGTAAGCACCCAATATTGTACAAAGTTTTATTGCAATATGTCCACCAGCGGCGTAGTTGCGAGGGGGGTCTGTTCTCTTTTTTAAAAAATGTTCGTTTGGTTAGCGTGCTGATTAAATTTAATATTTTTAGTATATTTAAATTTCACATTCGATTCAGGAAAAAAAAAGGATCTTTGAATTTTTGTTGTAGAACGCTTTACAAAGGTGTGTACACGAAAATGTGGTTAGCCAAGCATAAAAAACAAAAGTATAAAAGTTTACTGTTTTAGAATTTTATTGTACAAACAAAATATTGGAACATACTCGTATTTAGAATTTCATTGTATGTATTAATAATTTTTCTTCATATAATTTGTTTGTACAATGAAATTATAAAACAGTAAACTTTTATACTTTTGTTTTTCATTGTTTTAATGCGTGGTTGACCACATTTTCGTGTGCAAGCATTGAAATAAACTGCGGCGGTTTTACACATGGAAAACACTTTTGAAAACTAAGCGTCAAATGTCTCGAATACCGAGGGGTGTACGACAAAAATGCGAAAGATTCTTTTTTTCCTAAATCGAATGTAGAATATAAGTATACTAAAAAAATTAAGTTTAATTAGCGAGCTAACGTACATTTTTTAAAAAAGAGGATCGAACTTGTAATTACGCTGCTGGTGGACATATTGCGACAAAAACATTTAAAATATTGGGTGCATCTAAATACCTCACAAACACCTTATTTATATAATGGGGACATACGGGATAAAACAAATTAAAATTCTAAATTGACTGGTTGTTTTTTGGTGTTTTCATGGTAAGCAGGAGTGCCTTTTGCCTTCAGCACATCACTTCTCCTTCCCCTGCGAATATCCTACTGCAACAGCACTGACAGCTTGTGATTTAGTCTTTTATGTATTATGTTTTTTTTTCAGAACCAACAGTGACAGTACCCAAAGACACAACAGACGCTATCATACCACTGTTCTTACCTGATCCACGAGATGGCTCACTTTATCTTCTTGGAAATAGCAGAGAACCTCTCAAGAAGCTACCGTTTACCATTCCACAATTGGTTGCCTCTTCACCCTGTCGCAGCTCCGATGGAATTCTTTATACAGGTTAAATTTTTTTATTAATTGGTTGAAACTGCACTAAATACTACTTTTAGTTATCTTAGTTTACTTGAAGATACAAGAAAACTGATGTTTAATTTGTTTATTTACTGCAGTACCTAAATTTTTGATGAAGTTATCGCTAGTACTCTACCATTTCTTCTAAATCTATTCAGGGTATACTTGTATTATTAACAAAGTTTGAGATGTAAGGCATTCAGCCTGTTTCGAGAACCACATCCAAATATTTGTGGGTGCACCAGACTGAAACTTGATCTGGATCTTAATATGCGTCACTAGGTGGCACTAGCTTCAAATAGCCCGTCGGATTTCATGTCTGGTTTGATGCCATATAAAAACCCCTTGTTTAAATATACAATTTGCATCAACTTCTTCCTTGAAACAAAACGTGAAATGTAGACATTTAGGCTCATTCAACAAACTAAATAATTTTTATGGATCGGGCTAATGAATCCTTCCAGATCCGGCCTGAACCACCAGATACCGAATCCAGATCTGGTTTAGCCTACATTTGTCAACAAAATTACAAGCTTTTCTTTTTATCAAAATAAAAGAATTATACATTGGTTTGACTGTTATCTGCTTTATTATTATTGTTATTACAAATCGCTGAAGGATTGAAAACTAAACATGTATTGTTATTAGGCAAGAAAAAGGACACGTGGTTTAGTTTGGATCCTAGGACAGGTCACAGACAACAGATTCTCGGATGGGATACAATGAGTCCAACTTGTCCCATAGAGAGTGTTGATGCAGTCTATGTGGGTCGAACACAGTACTCTATTATGATGGTAGATAGCCGTAACACCCATCGTAAATGGAATGTAACATTTTATGACTATTCAGCTAATCCTATGGACAAAGAAATGCTCCAAAGTTATGGTGAATTGATTTATGAAATTAACTTCTGCATTTATATTTTCTGCTTTCTTGTTTATATTTAATTTTTATGGTTTTAAAGTTTCTTCAACTTGATTCTTGTGTGGTATATAGATTTGGTCCATTTTGCATCAACGTCTACTGGTCGTTTGATCACAATGGATCGTAGACGGGGATCACTGCTATGGGATGATGATCTTGGTAGCCCTGTTGTTGCAGTTTATATATTGGATTCAGAAGGGTTGTTAAATGTACCATTTACGAGTATGGCTAATCATACAATAGCACATTTAGCAACTCAACTTCTTACACATCAGCAACCCTTTCAGTATCAGCCAACCCATATGAAACTCTAGTAAGTTTTTAATTTTATACATGAAAGGTTTCGTATAATGTAATTATAACTGCACTGCACACTTATTTTTTTACTGACTTTAATATACAATCTAATGTTAAAATACCATGTGATATTGTTTAATGCAAAAAATTTTAGTCCAACGCTTTACATTGGAGAACACATGTACGGCCTATATGCACTTCCGTCTTTGGTGGATCAAAATATGGTCACTATAACAGCATCTGAAGCCGGACCACTGTTATTGGAGGGTCCCGAAGCACCCAAGTGCCCACAGCCTTATCCGAAATATCCAGTCCCAGGAAAAAATTACCATATACCTCCAGGTACATTTTAGTTTAATTTTGATGGTAGTAACAAAAAAAAATAATAGAATATTAAATTGTAGGTGCCTACAATGTCGACCCTTTAACATTTCAAAGTGTGCCCTATAATTATACCATTATTTACATAGGCCATTACAATGTTCCCGACTATAGTTCAAGCAGGCTTATGATTTCTGGACAGAACATATTGCAAATGAAACTTCTCACTGATGAGAGTGCAAACGATAAAATCGCTGACAAAGCAAAAAATGATCAAGAGAAATTTAAAGATCTGTATAGTGACGATTCCATTAAGATTCATTTGGGAGCGACAGAACGTGAGGTAATTTATAATCTAGTTCAGAAGTGCTTGATTTAGTTTTTCTTTTTTTAATAACTGCTTAAATTTTTTTCAAGACAGTTCTTAACTCGTGAGTAATATTTTGTTGCAGAAACAGTCTGTTGGTGTACAAACGGATTCCATTGAAAGCATAGATACGCCATCAGTTGAAAAGATTGATGTGCCATCTGTTCCTGACGATTCATTTTCCTACAGGTTTTTTATAGTGATGACCCAGCAAAGTTTTAAACATGTTAAGCGATGGATTAATCAACAGGAAAATAAGGGGCTTAAACTCACCTTAATTATTCTTATTGGATGCATCGTTGCCATGTTTTGGTACTTACAAATGCAGGTATATATTTGCACATTATTTATACATACATACAGGGTGAGTCAATAATGCCGTAGTGGTTGATATCTCCTTTACTATTTAAAATACAGAAAAATGTTTCAAACAAATGTTTAGGGGACCACATTTTAAAATTATTATCAATTATACAGGGGGTTCTATATAAGAGTGGCATATCAAACCTCAGTTTTTTTATCTACCTTAAACCAATGGTTTTTAACTAAATTAGATTCTAAGTAAAAAAGTAGGAAAAAGGTAGGCGGTTCTTAAAAATCTAGCTACCTTAGGAGGCAATAAATTTTTGTTTGTTTTAAACAACTACGAACATTGTTTCAATTCATCAATTTTCTGGAAACAGTTATGGAACTTTTTGGCCATTCTGCGGTCCAGACTTAAACCCTGTGTATACTATGTTGGGAATTTTTGAGGAGGAATATGTTTGAACATCGACCACATACTCGTGCAAAACTCAAAAAAAAGAATAGTGAAACTGTTTTAGTGAAGACCTTTGCCGAAGAGTAATCAATAATTTAGTGAATCGATTGGAGACAAAAATGGTAGACATATAAAACATGCCATTCATTATTACCCATTTTACAAACAATGTTTTGTTGTTACAAATGTTGAGTTAATTGAATAGTGCTTTATAATTTAAAACAAAATTGTTCATCATCGTTTGGCTCACGCTGTAGATGGTATGAAATGACTGAAACAGTGGAACACGGGGGGAAGCCCCGCAAAATTGGTACAGGTACTGAAATTTTTGTGTTATTTATTTTGCATAAAGGGAGCATTGAATGCGGGTGAAGAACCTGGTACCTGCCTTAATCTAGGTAATTTGTTCTTATTTTAGAAGTGCCAACTGTACTTGAATTTCTTTTTAAATTTTACGGGGAAGGGTCTTTTTCCACTGGGGGTGCCTGCACAAGCCAAACTTAACATTCAAACTGTACACTTTGGCTTGCCCTTCCCTAGAAAAAATCATATGGACGCCCATGACTCTACTGCTGCGTTGTTGACTCACCACTTGCAAACAAGTTACAACTATTTTAAATTTAAAAAAAATTGCAAATTTTTAAATACTTGGTAGACATAACTGATCAAATATTTAAAAAAAGTTGTGTGGAAGCATTTGATAGTTGTCCAAGTAATATACCAAAGCTTGGTTTATTATTAAATTTTAGGTGCGTGAGTTTCAGCAGCTTTCTCAAAATGGTTCTAAATCTAGCCAGACTAACTCAGTGGGACGACATGGTCCTATAACTGCAATAGCGGAAGAATTACCAGATGGTTTGGTTAGAATTGGAAAGATTACCTTTCATCCTGAACAGCTGCTTGGGAAAGGTTGTGAGGGCACTTTTGTGTATAGGTAATATACAGTTTGCTTTGGTTTTGTTATTATTTACGTTTACAGTTACATTTTACAATACATTGTTGAAAATACATTGTAACCTAATTGCTAAATTAAAGACGTTTTTAAATAGTTTTTTGTTCCTTCTGTTGCAGAGGCGAATTTGATAAAAGACAAGTGGCTGTAAAAAGGCTTCTACCAGAATGTTTTACATTTGCCGATCGAGAAGTAGCTTTATTACGTGAGAGTGATGCTCATCCAAATGTTATACGTTATTTTTGTACCGAACAAGACCGCATGTTTCGTTACATTGCATTAGAATTATGTCAGTTCACACTTCATGATTACGTGCAAGGCAAATGTGATACTTCGGTTATATCTTCGCTGGATATTTTGCGACAAGCTACTGCAGGCCTTGCTCATTTACATTCGTTGGATATAGGTAAGCTTCAAAATTAGTTATCAATATAAAAATCATTTAAAAATTGGGCTGTATGGGAACTGTAGCAGAAAAAAATTGGGTATTATGAAGAAATTGTGGCAAATGCATATTTTATATACAGGGTGT
The DNA here is from genome assembly GCA_958336395.1 of Ctenicera cuprea. NCBI lineage: Eukaryota > Metazoa > Arthropoda > Insecta > Coleoptera > Elateridae > Ctenicera > Ctenicera cuprea. The sequence goes on along the minus strand of OY284489.1, from coordinate 41,970,981 downwards.
TTAATCGGACAGGCCTAACTAATATTTTAGTATTTTTGCATATGTTTAAAACAAGGTTTTTACCAATGTTCTCAGATTTAACCTATAAACCAATATATCAATTAGGAAAGCTAGACATAACTTACATTTTTTTTAACTGTAACGCTTTGTATATTTTCAGCGTTTGTGGTAGTGGTAGATATGGAAATTCTCGTCACAATGACGTAACCTAGGTGCATTTTATTAGCAAAAACACCAGTTTTGGAATATAAAGAAAGTATTTCTCAAAAGCTGACTACTTTTATTTTATGTTGTAGGCTTATAAAGCTACGGATGAGATACAATTTGGTTGGAGTCGCAATTCCGTAATTTCTCTTGACACCGTGCATTTAAAAAAAAAATTTTAATATTTGTCGCTCCATCTTGTTGCAGGGGTGTGGGGAAATAACTTGCGATGGACTTTTTGCTGAAATCCTTTATTTGGGCGTCCAAAAAAGTCACACATTATGGGAACAAAAACTAGGAAATAGTTATTTGTGTAACAAGGGAAGAAAGTGATACATTTTATCCCGCGTGGCTGAGTGCCGAGTTTCGCATATTATATAATTTGTTTGCCAACCTTGAGAAATTCATCCAAAAACATTCATATTAAATATAAATGCTGAATTAAATTATTTGAAAGTTTTGTAAAAATTGACTTTTGCAAATAGAATGCTTTTATTACCCACGGTAACTATAGTATAGAAGACGTATCCAAGTAAAATTAACAAAACTTAACCAATAATCGCATTTAAAAACGGGAGCAAAATTGCGTTTGCGTCTCTTGGGATAACATTTGGTTTTTGCTCAGGCTAAGCGGCAATTGTCAACTTTCGACCACTAAATGAGGGTTGAAAAGAAGCCTACTATTCAACAAGGTCGACGAAAAATATTTCCCATGCATTTTGCCTATAGTTCAACTTTTCTGGGTGTATACAGAAAATTGCTTTAATACGGGCATGAGTGTTATATTATAATTCTTTATGAATTTATTTCAGTGCATAGAGACATCAAACCTCACAATGTTTTACTTTCCATGGCAAATTCTAGAGGGGAAACTCGTGCAATGATCTCAGATTTTGGTTTATGCAAAAAATTGCAAGTGGGAAGAGTGTCTTTTTCTCGCAGATCAGGAATTACCGGCACTGATGGTTGGATTGCTCCAGAAATGCTTAATGGAAATGAACGTACGGTAAGCACTATTCACTGTTTTTCAGAATGAAATGATACACATTAATGTGCATATGTCGAAAGTATTTAGTGATACGGTAATTTGAAGATAGTTCTCTTATTCTTTTCTTTCTCTTTTCTATTATTTGAAGGTAATTTTTATGTTGCAGACCTGTGCTGTTGATATGTTTTCTTTGGGTTGCCTGTTTTATTACGTTCTATCGGAGGGAGGCCATCCCTTTGGAGACGCTTTACGTCGACAAGCTAACATTCTTGGAGGCATTTCCGATTTGGAAGATTTGAAGGGAGCACCATGGCAAGTTGCTTTACAAAAGCCTTTGTTGGCAGCTCTCATTTCTGCACGACCACAAGAGCGTCCACCCTGCATGGCTGTTTTAAATCATCCTATGTTTTGGAGTAATGCCACCATACTAGCATTTTTCCAGGTGAGTGGTTTGTTTTCAATGTGTAGTTTTTGGATAAGGGATCGAAGAATTTATTTTCTGTTCTGAAATTTCGAATATATTTGCATTATTTTGTGTTTAGGGTTCTATTAAATAGAAGAGAAAAATAAATTTAGAATTTAATTTCATCTAATTTGTAATTCCACCAATAGTTTTATAAAGTTTTGTGACTAATACAAGATTTATTTCAGGATGTTAGTGATAGAATTGAGAAAGCTGATTTAGACGATCCAGTGCTGAGGACACTTGAAAGAGGTGGAGAATTTGTAGTTAGGGGAGATTGGCGCCAACATATACATGAAGAAGTGGCTAAGGATCTTCGAAAATATCGTTCTTATCGTGGCGAATCAGTGAGAGACCTGCTACGAGCTCTCAGAAATAAGGTACAAATATAATTATTTAGATTATATTTTTGCTGGTAATGAGCAGTTAAGAAAAAATAAGGAATTGAGATTTGTTGACATTTAATTTTCTGGGTTAGTTGCTTTGCAATATTTTTTTACAACTTTCAACTGTAAAAATGCTATACACTATTGTGAGGTGGGGAGAGGGAGATTTTCTTATTTTCATACCAGTAACCATATATAGATACATCAACTCAGGTCTACTAAAGCGCATAAAACATTCTTTTTGGATTTGTTATAGTTAATGCTTTCATTATTCTTTTGCACTTTATAATTTTTTGTTCCTTGTGTGTTTCAAAACATTGACCCATGCACCACAGCTTGAAAGTCCTATTGTGTCCCTTGTGCCTTTCTTGCTTCATAGTGATAATCCTGTGCCTTGGAAGCAACCCACGTATCATTGAAGGAGGTATTGAGCATTTTAGGTTCCAATTCTGGTTTTCCGAAATGCTGTTGTCTACGGCATAAAGCCCTCCTAGAGCATAGGCAGTGAAGGGGTGTTTCTTCCTCTTCACAGACCCTTCATAGTGGGTTTTCTGCTGGTCCTATTATATAGGGTTATTATAAAGTCAGGGGTATACTTTTAACTTGTATTATTTTTCGCACAATTACGCCGTCAACATGAACTAAATGGGACTGAATTGTGAAAAGAACAAAATTTTGTTGTATGCTATACAAATAGATAGAATGCTGTCAGGGTACACTCTAGTTAAAGAAGTTCAACTTTTGGAGTGTATCCTTTACTCCACCCCTCCCTAAACTACTGCACTTTTTCTCAGGTTTCATGCCGCTTACTGCACTCTTTGATGGCCTGGCACCCACATCAGAGATATTCTGTTGTCTTCTGGCAGTTTCACAGGTCCTCTGTGGCAATCTAACACCAATTTTGAATTGAATTGGCATGATCTCAGTGCCTTAAGTGCCACCTGGCTTTTCGTCATGATGTAGAATCTTCTTTTTTTGCAGCCCCTTTGCATCATGATTTGAACACAGGTAAAAATTGTTGTGACTTCTGTCTGGAGACTATTGCACAGCTCCTCAGGTTTATGATTATGGTATTGCCTGATTCAGCTTTGTAACTGCCCAGGCCTGTTATGTTTTGTATTTTTTTATCTGTGAACCACACGTCCATTTAAATTGGCAATCGTATCCTTCCTGTTAATTGTTCCGTTCTGCACCTGTAAGATGTTGTTTTTATTGACAAGTTGATAGATTTTGGCATGATCATTGGGCAAACCTGATGTCTCCTAAGAGTTTGAAAAGTTAGCTTATGATGTTGTTCTTGCAAATGTGGTTATATCAGTTAAGAAATTACATGCCTTAGGATTTAGAACGCCGCAACTTATAGCGTTTTTCTGCCCGTATATTTGTTGTCTTTAATTATACAATCAATAATCATAGTTTGTTGTTACAGAAACATCATTACCGAGAACTGACATTAGAAGCTCGGGAGTCTCTTGGTGATATTCCAGATGGATTTGCAAACTATTGGACCTCACGATTTCCTCTGCTGTTGGTTCATACATGGCTTGCAATGCAAATTGTTGCAAATGAACCTGCATTTACAAATTATTATCATCATTCTCATAGATATTCACTTTCTAATTATAAAGATGTCGAGGATATTTTGCATCCTCTATGTAGGGGTACAAATTTAAATGAACTCAATTCTAAAATGGAAAGGAATTTCAATTTGATGTACGCAACAGATTTCAATCTTTTTTATCAAAAGAAATCGGAAAATGCTCAAGAGTTTGTCAATTACAGTAAATATCCTAGAAAAGTGCAGAAAGCACCTTATTTTGATCAAAGTGCTCGTAAATTTAAGCAAAATTCTAATAATTACATGAGAAATATTGCCACGTCATCCCATTTTGACGATTTAAGTGATACAAATCATAATTATGCCAATGAAAATAATTTAGGTACTGAAAGAAATATAGGATTGTATAGAAATGGTAACCCAAAAATTGTAGGAAGTTTATCACCTAAAAATAAAAGAGTATCTCAAATATCAACTTTACCTGTGAATGCATATGAAGATGATTCTGTTGCACAGGATAATAAAGATGGCAGGATGCAGCCTAATAACGCTGGTGCAAGTAGTATTGTACCAGATGCTTTTGTTGTTCAAAGACGTTACAATAAAAACAAAAAGTCACCTAAAAAATCTGAGGAACCTTTGCAGTGGTCATTGGCTTCTGACAATAAGAAAGTCTATTGATATCTTGTTTGATAAAAGGCATTTTATAAAAGGCATTTTATTATTGTTCTTAATGATGAGTCGGCAAAGTTTGTTTTCTAAAACACTTTTATTTAACATTTTGAAGATGGTAAATTATTTTAGAACTTTTTATGCATGGTGTGTGTTACGTTAACACATTCACTACGGACGACACGGATCCGTGGCGGAGTGTTCTTGACTCAGGTAGGCATGACACGGATCCGTGTCTGGCACAAACCTGACTGAGTTTACTGCGTCAGTATGAATGCAGCATTGAGCTCAGGTGCACCTACGTGTGTTGGCGTGTAAGATAAGCATCTGGAATTTGTTGATATTGAGTTAATTTTCTCAAATGACCTAACATGATGATATAAACAAAATCAATGCCGCACAGGGGGTGAGTGTGTGCTGAAAAGTTCGCAGCGAATGTGTTAAAGCTGTAAGATTGTTAGAAATATTTTTGGGGTTGTGGTTGGTTTATAATTTTAACCTCCTTATTTTTGATTAAAAAAAAAAATATTTTTTTGTAGAATATTTTGTATCGTCTAGTATTTCGCATTTAGGCTCTTTTAGCTTGTTAAACAATACCTTATATCTAATACATATTTTGTTGGCTCATCCACCATAATGGTTCCTGTCATCTCCTATGGAGATTTGTGATCTTAGCTTTTAACTACATAGTAGTAAAGTGTCCTTGTTTTATTTTAATAATTGATCAGTTGATCTATGTTGAGTATATTTAGTTGGAACATGAATTAGTCGTGTTGCCTTGTAAACTTTTAAAGTAAGGTTCTATTTTTACTTTTAATTTTTAAGAGAAAACATTAACGGAAAATAAAAATAGAATAGTTAAACATCGGTAAAAGCTAAGCCAAACGAATACAGAAAAAAGTATTTTAAAGGAATATAGTCTTAAGTAATTGCTACAAGAAAGTGCAACAAGTTTGCACAAGTAATAAAAAAAAACTTCAAATCAAGTGTTTGTTTACACATTTTGCAAGCTTAACAATTAATATTGTTAGAATTCATTGAGATGTTTAGTTACTGGTTATATTCTCGCTTAAATTCAGTTTAGTTTATAGTTAATAAATATTAGATTGTAATTGGTGTAGATGTTTAATCACTGTGATATTTTTACTAAGGCACATTCATACTTTTATATAATATTGTATATAATGTTTAAAAGTGACCAATACTAGGTACAAATGTACATAAATGTGTAAATAGTATGTAAGAATTGTTTTAATAATGGTATATTGTCGTTTAATTAATTTAATGTGTTTTAATAAATTATAGCTAAAATTTTATTGGTTGTTTGACTGATTTTCTATGTTTGCTTTTCTATCTTCACTATAGTTTATTTTTGTATGTTCACGACTATGATCTGTGAATTTAGTTTGTAGTAATTGTAGTCAAATTTTTCAACCCTGTGGATGGGGATTAGAATACATCCACAGCCAATCCCGCTTGTCGTAAAAGGCGACTAAAGGGATAATTTCATTTTGATATGTTTTACGGGATAAATGCTTTTGTAGATTATTTCACTTTGTCCTTTACTCTTATTTTTATAATGAGGTTGCATAAGAGCAATTAATTGTCCTAAGTAATGTCTTCTTCAATCTCTGGTCTTGTGTGTAGACCAGTGCTGGAGTTATGGTGACTCCACCCACTTCTTCCATTCTTTACGATTTCTTGCCAATTCCTTCATCTGTTCTAGGGGTTCCTCCTTTTGGGATATTTCTGTGATTCTTCTGAAATTGTTGGAAGTAAACTGCTGAACTGCTTTTTTGCCATTGTAGCAAAAGTGTGCCGAACACTTGTTTTACTGGAAAAGCAACCAACAAAGTTTTGTTTCACACATGGGCAGGTCTTGCTTCTGTAGATGTTTGTGAGTTAGATTGGTATGACCTATTTGGAGGCGAGTAATATTAATTCTTTGTTGTCTGTTCAGTTGAGAGTGGTCTTTCCATGGTATCCACTACAATATCGGTCATGCATCTTATTACGGAGTGCACCAAATATACAGTGCAGAGAACCAATTTCCATATTGCCAATACATTGGAAACGGCACTGTCTAACAATGAAGAATCAATCGGCAATCTAATTCAGTTCTTAAACAGTACTGTTTTAGCAAAGTGTATATAATTAACAGTGTTAAAAATAAGTAATATGCAGTGCTAAGAAAATTTCATGCGCTAATAACCTTTGTATTTAACGCGGTTAAAAAAAGTGTTGAAAAATTGCTAGTTATGTAGAATTATTAGCAGTTCAGTAGTAACTTTGGCTATTCAGCCAGATCTACTATCAAGATCAATTCTTCTGGGTTTGTTCAGCTTGTAGTAATCTTCAGAAAAATTTGCCTGCTACAAGAAAATTTCTGAATAACATCCAGAAAAATTTACCAAAATGCAAGTCAACTTGTCAATTTTAAATAGGCTTAGAAGCAAATGTTTTTTCAATTTTTCTGCGTTATTTTCTCATGTAACGCTATAAATGTTTAATATTTCTGAAAAGAGAAAAAAATAAGCTCTCAAACCGCTTTACCAGGGGAGCATTGGTCCCATACATAATAGCGACCCTGTATGGCTTGTAAAAAAAGGGACATATCAAATATCGGCTTGAGCAGTAGAGGCATTCTGCATTTTTGTTACAATCTTTATCGTCATCTGTATCTATAAGAACGATTTCCTTGCCCTCTTCATCATCACTAGATGAATTGGTTTTGTTTTACGTCAGTTTTTTGTCTTTTGTAATTTTTTTCTTGCTTCACGGTTTTTTTCTTAAATTTCTGCTGTGCTTTTTTTTATTTTTTTCCGAACTTTCTTTTAACTGCAGTTTGTATGGCGATTCCGAGTAGTCGCCCCACGTTTACCTCTTTTTCTGGTAGTAGCGGGTGTTAAAGAACAATTTGGCAAAGGGCTTGTATCAACAGTTGGTGTTTCTGGTTCACCTAGTTCTAGCGCTGGTGTTTTTTCTCGTTCTTCCTGAACTGGCCCATCTGGTTCTTCCTCGTCTCTTCCTGCTGCGGGTGATGGTTGTCATATTGTGCATGGATGGCAAAACCTTCATCCCGACAAATATTTTTGTTTAAAGGAAAAATCCCACATTTACGAAACCCGTTCACTGCAACTTCACTTGTTACAGTTCTCCCATGATGATTTTTCAGCCAAGATTTAATTTGCAATGCGTCATATGTTTTAAATAGTGACATGAACGATACATGAAGGGGTTGTAGCTTATGTGTCGAGTGCGGTGTTAAGCACACTATGCCAATGTAATTCTCGCGTGCTATGTTAACCCTCTATTGCACAATTTTTTTTTATGAGCTGAACTTTTTCTTTTCAATTTGTTACATGCTCGGAACACCCCAAAAAATATTTAAAAAATTCTGAAGTTTGTTGTTTTTTTTTGTAAAGTTCCCATATGGGTACGTCGTGTCAATAAGCATTCTAAGTTTCACAAATGAAATACCTTTAATATAAAAAAAAATACATTCTAAGGCCTTTAATCATTAAGTAATTCAAACATAAACACGTACCAGTGGTTGGAAGTAATGAATTACAAGTAATGCATTACTGTAATTAAATTACTTTTTTCGGTAATAAGGAATGTAATGCATTACTTTTTTTGATGAGTAATTAGTAATTTGAATGCATTACCTTTTTTTGGTAATGTGATGAAAAAATACATTACTTTTGTCATTACTTTCATATTCAACAGAATAAATAATCAGGATATTCAGAATATCATTCATGAGTCATGACATGACAAATCCGGCTAAACCTGCCCCAACAAAATTCTTATTTTCCTAGAATAATGTGTAACACCTACAGCAATGAGTGAAAGAATGTTAAGTAAGGTTTCATAGGAAATTTGTTGCTTGGTTGAGAACGAGGTACTTAGTTCGCGTTCCAAAAATTAAAATACTTTCCTGCAACATATTAGCATCGTCTAATTTAAGAAAACATCTTGTGGTAAGTATTAAGTACCTAGTATAAAACTACCCTATTATTTGAATGTTACAGATATTTACTTATTATTAATTCCAAATTTGTAGCTATACCTAATACTCATACATTTTGCCAATTACCCTTATTTTATATGTACAATGTTGTACAGTGTGAAATATCTGTATTGTAACATTTTAGGAAAGCTTAATTGGATGTTGATTAATTTTTGCTTTTGTGGCAGCAGACGTTTTTAAAACGAAACGTCACGCTCTAGCAGATAACAATTTTGAAACGCAATTGTTGTTAAATTTAAACACGGAATATGTTGAATACATTTTTTTTTTAATTATTGTGTTTTGTGTGGTGTAATTATTAGTAGTATTTAATAACGACAAAAGTAATGTTTAAAATAATGCATTACTTTTTTCGGTAATTAGTAATTGTAATGCATTACCTTCCACGTAAAGTAATTAGTAATGAGAATGCATTCTTTTTTTTGCTAAATAATGAGTAATTGTAATGCATTACTTTTAAAAAGTAATGTTCCAATCACTGACACGTACTCTAACAATATTATGTGTGAAATGCTTTGAAACAGTTTTTTTTATCGTATAAGCAAAGATGCACTTTACATTTGTCGCACATTACTCGGCTTTTCCCTTTACAAGCCCTGTTTTTGCAACGTTGTCGATAGTTGGTGTGGAGTGGCCAGTGCCCTTCGGAGTCCTTTTGCATGTCCAAATCTGGTACAGGTTCTTTTCTATGCCGTTTTGTAGGTGGTTCAGGCAAGCTAGCTAGTCTTCCTCGCTTTCGTGGTTGCTGTTTGGCATCCCACAGTGCAATTGCGATTTCTGTTTTGAATTGTAATAGATTCAATTTTGCAGTGCTATCTTCAATATCGCTTACTTGAGCAGAAATTCTTCTGTATAACAACCAACTGTTGCATATTACTAGGTCAACAAGATGAAAAAAAAATACGATGATACCATTTCTTGCTTCTGACACGCTTCCGGTACAGACCAATGAGCGAATCCATTAAGTCGACGCCACCCATGTGCTTGTTATATATTTTTATGTCAGGACATAAGACTTCTTTTGTTGTATTTTCAGATTTGAAAAACCTCTTTACTTTGTGACAGGGATGTGTTGCAGCAAATGTGGAAGATAGTGTCACAATTTTATTATCAAACCACTGTACTGCGTTTATGTGCACTCCTTCATAGTTGGTTATTTGTTGACTAATAGTTCCTCTACCACTTTTTTTCATTTCTTTTTCAGATGGCCATGTGCAGTTTGGTAAAAGGTTTTGTTTAATAGTCGCAACAGAATGTATTCCACGTTTTTCCAGATATGCAAGCCACCACTGAAGAAGTTATCAAAAAAGAGCTTATGGTGTACATCGTCAGGTATGGATCTTGAAAGTGTAACTACTACATTGCTTGCAGCTCCTAGGTCTGGATCGGGAGGTACAGCTTTTCCTGAAAATAATTCAAAGTCGTATACGAATCCGCTTATTCCAGCTAGTGCCCACAACTTATAACCCCATTTGTGGGTTTTTTAGGGTTATAAGTTTTTAGAGATATCTTGCCTTTGAATGGGATGATTTGCTCATCCGCAGATAAATTTTCCTCTAATGGAATAGTTAGACAAACAGAACGCAAGTGATCAAAAATTGGAGCAACTTTTTCTATCTTATTCTCCAGTTGTGATCTTATACGTGACACACTTGGAGATTTTCTAGAAAATAATTTTCGACCTGGTGTAAGACGCTTGAAATTTGGCACAGGAATCTGTGCAGATTGTCGTTGAAGTGAAGATTGCTTTTTATTTTTTGATACCGATTGACCGCCATAACGTCGGCTATTTGGGGAGTGTGTGTCGAGGGAGACCAATATCGTCGCAGATTTGGCTGCTTGATCATCGACATCCACAAAGATATGCCTATACATTTTTTTATTTCTGCTGCAGAAGTGTTCAGTGGCTTATACACTTGGCGATTTTCTAGAAAATAATTTTCGACCTGGTGTAAGACGCTTGAAATTTGGCACAGGAATCTGTGCAGATTGTCGTTGAAGTGAAGATTGCTTTTTATTTTTTGATACCGATTGACCGCCATAACGTCGGCTATTTGGGGAGTGTGTGTCGAGGGAGACCAATATCGTCGCAGATTTGGCTGCTTGATCATCGACATCCACAAAGATATGCCTATAAATTTTTGTATTTCTGCTGCAGAAGTGTTCAGTGGCTTATCCGGTCTCTTTTGTACACTATACAATGTGCTCATTTCGACAATATGCTGTATAAAAGAGTCGGTGAAGAAATAATTGAAAATTTGCATGGGTGTTGTAAGCTCTGTAATATTTTCAGGCAACTTCGCATTCCCAATAAATTTTGTATTGTCGTATTCGGAAACGCCGTCTCTTTTCTTCCAAGTTATGTCACTTTTGTTTTTCTTTGTTTCCTTCTTTGTTTTCTTCTTTTTTGCTGGCAGCAATGCAATTAGTGGAATTTCTTCTTCGGATGAAAAGTCCGAATTGTCTAATAACACCGTGGCAGCAATCCTCTCTTCTTCTGCAATTATCTCTTCGCTTTCAGCCCTATTCGCATTTGCAATATTCACCTCATTTTCACTATCAGATAGTAGAAGAGAATCCTCACTGTCTGATGGAACAGTCCGGATTATAGCATCTCCACGTTTGCTTCCGTAAAATGTTCTTGTATCCATGTTCGATTTTCCTAACAGCAAACACAAAAAATACCATAGTTACACAGCGTTCCCGAATGGATACAAAACAAAAACAGTTTTCATTTTGTTGACAAAGTAAAAATATCTAGCAAATTATATGCTGGACAATTAATTACAACATAGAAGCAATAAATAACAAATTCTGAATGTTGTTACTTACGTTTTTACACAAAAAAGAAAAATTAAGAAGAGACGCAATTACACACACTTCAGCAATCGCCATTTGCATACATAAAGCCCGGTGAATTCAACTAACAACGTCCGCATGCTTGGTTAAATCCGGCGCATACGCAAAAGTATATGTTCCCAAGTGGTCTCACCGTGCGCTTGCCGCGAGATTGCCTGCTAACAAGGTGTTACAAATTTTCTAAGTTTATGTTCCCATATGGGAACGTTGTGCAATAGAGGGTTAAAAAAAAGTTATTTGTTACCGTGGCCGCCATATTAAAATTGGAAACTCAAGTTTTTTTCTTAAAATCAATCGAGAAGAATTTGCCCTACAACTTTGCTCTTGGGTTTGCGAGTCTATCTATTAAAATAAAAAAGTTAGCCTACACTGAACATTAAACGACTAGTACAAGAATACAACTGCTGTAGAAAGTATGTGAAATTCTTCAAAGGACAAAAAGATTATTAAGGGACAAAAAATTCGAATTTTTGATTTTTTGTATAAAGATTCTCCTAGAGCAAACAAAACAAAAAAACAAATTTTTAATTTTTTATCGAAAAAATTTGGGGGGAGGGGGAACAGTAGCCCCCCTAAATATGAAATTATCGAAAAAATATGATATTCGGATTTTGCTATCAATGATGAGCGATATTGCTTTAACAGAAATATTTTAATGCCCCCCGTTAAATAAATAAAAGGGTACCAATTCAAAAATTCACAGAGGGCGTCAGTGAAATTATAGCAATGAGCAAAAAACAAAATTGTAGCAAATGCCTATCTTTATCAGCTTAAAAAGTTTAAACAAAAACGCCCACACTATTCTTCTTATTCTTTCGTCGGCTTGACGATATTTCCGAAGTTTTAAAGGTGGTTCGTTTCCGGCAACAAGCTGTTCGTAATAGGTATCACGCTCTTTTTGTACTTTTCGTAATCCATTAATAAGCTTCCAAATAGTCGGATGATCGACTCCTAATTCAGTCTGGAGTCGTCGATGTGCAGCTTCCACGTGGTTGTTGGTTCGATCTTCTTCGTTTAAAACTCGATTATACAGATTCCAGACTTCTGGTGCAAATAAACCAGGTCGTCTTCCATTTCCACGTCTATTTTGGCGTCCAATATAATGATCTTCAAACCAATTTAATAATGGTTGCTATTCCGGCGGTATTTCGTCCGCTAAAGCATCCAAATAATCGTCTCTATTATCAATGCGAACAAAAGCCAAAGCAATCACAATTTTGGATTTTAATGAAAAATCTGGATCATTATTGTAACGTGCCGTAAATCCCATTTCAGTTAAATGCTTTTTCGTGTTTTTAGCCAAATGGAAGAAACAACCTTTTATGCTAACACCGGGAAAACATTCTATCATGGCAGAAATAGCTGCATGCTCAAAATCGCAATTGATGGATTCGGGGGTTAAATTTGGCAGTAGTCTTTTAATAGCTTCAAACATTTTTACATATGTCCTTCTAATTTTATTTGGCAAAAGAGCATAAAATATAGGATGCATTCCACGGTGTTTCTTTGCCATGACCACGTAAACTTGAGAAAACAATCCTGGCGAAATTGTAAAAATTCCATCAGCATACCATATTTGTGATGTTTGTAGATGTTGGAGCCACGTTTCCTGTCCAAAAATTAAAATTCTTTCATTATCGTTTTGTCCACTGTCATGCAGTAAGAAGTTTTCTTGTATTCCTTGTTGCGTTTGGTATAATTTGTAATATTCTGGCACTATAAGGTCTTGCAGTGAATCAGGATCTGTACGCACAGCACCCACTTCGTTTCTTTTGCGACGAATTGCCTTCCTTAATGCGCAATTATTGGGAATTGCAGCTTGACCAGCTTGTGATAAGTTAACTATACACTCATTTATTACTTGGACAGTGTTTTCGACTGTAGTTTCTGCACGACGTTTTATAGCAGTAACGACAGTATAGTAAATTCCAAATTTTTATGTACCTGGCGGATTAGGAAACTGAACTGTACGAAGTCGTACGGCTAGCGTCTGTTCACTCCCACTCGTTGACTATTACGTATTTGCGCTTCGAACGTGGGTCACTAATACCAGTTGTACTTGTATCTCTTTCTGACTAACGCGCCAAAGAGAAATAAACGAAACGAGTTATACGCGATTCTTGCTGCTTTAAAGGGCTATCGCTAAAGTCCAGTGGTGTACGTGTAGTCGTGTAGGTACGTTGATATTAATTTATTTGTTAAGAGTAGTTTGTTTTCACAAGAGATATAATATACAATCATTTAATATTCTGTGTATAATACAAGTAACTTAAACCAATTTAGAGAATATAATTATACATTATAACACAAAATTCAATTATTATTTTATTCATTGTCATTGTCTTCAAAGTAACCGCCAAAATCAAAATCATCATCGGAATCTGATTCAGATTGTAAATTAATTATAAGCGGGTTTACTTCAGCAATTATTAAACGTTCACGTTCCCAACATTCTTCAATTGTTGCTTCGGTGCGTTCAATCGTCTTTTTCCATATTTCCGGTGTAACAGTAGACAATGCTTCTTTCCACATGCTTATTACTTTTTCATCACCGTGTCCGTCTCGACCAATGTGTGCATCATAATAGTTTTTACATATGCCCCATACTTCTTCAATTGCATTAAACTGGCAGTGATATAGAGGAAGTCGTAAAATTTGATGTCCAGCCTCGTTTATTATTTTGTCAATTACGTACTCTTTCCGTTTTCTATGATTTCTTGCAATTGTTAGTAAATTCTCCTTAGTTGCATTTTCTGGAAAATTAATTTTTTGCTTCTGTAGCCATAATTTAATATCTTCTTTACGCCAGCTCGCAAGTGGCTGTTTTTCACAAAGAGCTGAATGATATGACGCATTATCCAAAACTATCACCGATGGATGTTCTAAATTATTCAATAGTTTTTCATTCGTCTACTTTATGAATTGTTCGGAATTCATGCTATCGTGATAATCAGCACTTTTTGAAGTGGAAGAAAAAACTAAACTTGCTTCATCTATAGAACCATCTTCTGTTCCTGCGTGTAGGACAATAAAGCGCTTACCTTCCCCGCATGTTTTGTAACACTAAAAATAGACTCGTCTTGCCAACTTCTTTTGACTCCACCTTTAGCAAAAATCCAAGTCTCATCCAAATACACAAATTTTAGCCCTTGATTGTTAAAGTCTTTGAATTTTCGCAGAAAGTTTGCTCTAAGTTCTACCACACCAGGTTTTTCACATAAAGACCTCCTGTCGCGATCCTTAGAATACTTAAAATCCATGGATTTAAGGATTCGATATAAACTTGTACGACTTACATCAACAATGTGCTTTTCTTTAAGTTCATCGTTCAAAGTACCCAGCGTTCTATGCTTCCGTTTCGAATACATTCTGTATATTGTACCTCGAATTTCGTGTTTATAAGCGTCACACATATCTTCAGATTTGAACTTCCGAGATTTCTTATTAGTATCCTCAACTTCACAATTAACATTTTCTTTATTGCGTTTTATAATCGCTTTTACAGTGTTGACGTGTATTTTTAATGCAGCAGACACCCGTTCTTGAACACACGAAACTGGCAAAAGTAGCCCGAAATTTTCTTTTTCGAGATTTAAATACTCCAATATATTTAAAACAAGTTCTTCGTAATTTATCTGACGCTTAGGCATAATGGAAATTCAAAATATTGCTTGGCACTTCTACAATTTCAAACGTGGCTTAAACTAAAGACGCCTTTTAGTCTTGCGACTAACTAAATCACATATTTTTGCAAACAAACACCCCTCAAAGATTAGAACAATAAAATAAGGAAAGTATATAATCATCATTTGCAGTAATACCTTTTACTAAACTAATGCAAACGCTCATTAAAATGTAATATAATCTTCAGTCTATAATTATGCTGCAAAATTGATCTGTGTTTGTCTTCATCAACAAAATAATTTAACAATAAGCCACTTGTAGAAAAACAAAAAGCTTAGAATATAGATTGCTTAGAATAATAAAATTAAACGGACAAAATAAATTACCTACTGCACTGCTCAGCGCCCGGCTATATCGGCGGAGGGCATGTCCATACCTTGGTACTTACAGATAAGCATATAATCCGCCAGGTACATAAAAATTTGGAATTTACTATAGCAACTTCCACGTTTGCTGCTGAAGAATCGTGGGAATGTAAATTAATTTCTTTTATCACGTCTCCATTTTTGGTGTGTAGTCTAGCTTTACAACGTCCCATCTGCTCACAACGCCAAAATTTAACATCCTCGGCGCACTTACTCTGCTTATCAAAAACATATAGATGACCACCGTAGGAAAACTTTTCTTTTCCTCGTTTGCTCAAAATTTGCACTTCCATACTTGCAACTTATGCAGACAGCGACAATAAACTAAATAATATTTGACAAAACCCGAATTATATACCCAAAATCCCAACGCAGTCAACTTCACATTTCTCGTTAAAAACACATTACACCACAGATATACTAATCCTCCCTAAAATGCTCATTAGTGTATGGTTGGACCAAAAGAATAAGGCCGAATGTTTTCTTCAACTTTCTCGTTAAAAACACATTACATCATCAGATATACTAATCCTCCCTAAAATGCTCATTAGTGTATGGTTGGACCAAAAGAATAAGGCCGAATGTTTTCCAACCCCCTTAACCAATCCGTAAGTTGTAATTTTCCGTTTAGAATACTCGTATTTAAAAATTAAGGATTGTTACAAATGGGTGGTATTTAACCGTTTACCAAATTTATTCATACAAAAAAATACTTTCGTTTCCCAAAAATACTAAATGGTCACCAAAATTAAGACCATACATAATCTTCGAGCGATAACCAGATATTGACATTCTGCTAGTTTCTTATATTAATTGCTACTAAAAATAACTTTTGTTGCCTAAAAATACTAAATGGTCACCAAAATTAAGACCATACATAATCTTAGTGCGATAACCAGATATTGACATCCTGCTAGTTTCTTATATTATTTGCTACTAATAATAACTGTTGTTGCCTAAAAATGATAAATATTCACCAAATTTTATTCCACATTTAATTCTAAAATGATAACCAGATATGTGAGCATTAAGTTTTTTAATTGGGGTTGGCTGTGGATGCAGCAGCGCATGTCGTTTCGCCGACGCACCGCCGGCGGTTTTACAGGTTTCTACATTGAACATAACCTCAACTCGAACTCGCCCATGAAAATAATAACCCGTTTTTCAGAAGAAAACGAACCAAAACTATTATTTATTCATGCAAAAAGTAATACACATAGATCTTGGGTAAGAATTTTTAATCAACAGGTTAGTAAATTATTTTATTTTGACAGCTGTGTAAAATGTGATATAAACATATAGTTCAATCTCAGACATGAAAAAAATTTGCAGGGCCTGCCCTTATTAGAAAACTTTCTGCTCGCGCGTTATATCAATTGTAAGAAAAATCTATCAATGTTTTATGGGTGTTTTATTAGGTCTCGTATCAATAAGGACATAGAAATCAATCTTACGAATTCCTGGAAATAAATAAATATAATTCTTAAACAGAAAATCAAACACAAAGTTCACAAAACAAAAATGAAAATGCACTTATTGCATTAGTAAGGCTTTCTTAGCTTTTGCTGGACGTCCTCTTTTTCGTTTTTCCCCAATTGCTACATTCCTTGCTTCAGTAGGTGGTTCAACATATTTCAGGCGAATTGCTAACCCAACTAAATGTTTGCAAACGTAATGTCTAAGGTAATCTGGACAATTGCATGTGCCATTCAACCAATCAGCCTCGTCCTGTGGTAACTGCACTTCCCCCTCGCTAAAATGTTGTTTTTTGTAGTCGTCAAACGTCTCCCACAGATCTTCAAAAGTTTCACATTCCAGTGCATCACCACCTGGAATTCTGTAACACCGCTTCATTTCACTAGTATGCTTTAACGATACTCGTTTTGACAGTTTTGTCCACTGATAAGCTTTTGTCCACATCTTCAAAGACATTGTTGGCAGGTGGGAAAAAATTTCTCACTATTTATGGTGTACTCGTTAGACCAATCCTTCACCATATCTGAAGCAATGATTAAGAATCGAGCAAGAGGATGACGCTCACGAAGTGTACCTAAAAATAATAACAATATTAATAATACCAACTCACGCTATTTCATTGAAAGTGTACCTTTGTCTTTTATTATTCTGTTAAAAGACTCCAATGCATTATTTGTAGCAGGCGTCCCCGGTGCTGCACCCAAATACCAACAACGATTTTGAATGAGTCTTTGAAATAAGATACAAATTTTTTTTCGTCTTTCCATTTATCTAGAAATATTTCGGAGGCCCTGTCAAAAACTTCCATTGTTGAAGCACATTGCAATGAATCAATATCCTTTAGTATGTCCTCCTGGGACTTCTTTTGCACAGATTGCTCAACTCGTACTTGAATTTTTTTGCATGCGCCCAGCACATTCGTATAATTGTATCCTGACCGAACACTTGCACAAACGCATTTTGGATACTTTTGGCTGCGTCAAACACCAAAACTTTACAAGTTAAATCGTACGAATACAGTGAGAGGACTGTATTCTTTAACGTTTGAAATAAAAACACAAAGTCATTTGTTTGTTCTGTTGTTGCAACAGCAAGACCAAAGGAGTTTATCTCTATCCGTGGTTCCAACTATGAATACCGGAAAACCCTGCCAAACAAGTTTATAGGTCGCGTCAGCATGAATAATGTTGCATTGACGCGATAGACCAATTAAATATTTGGTTGATAACAGAAATCGGAAGCTTGGGTTTGAGTCGTCTTTGGAAACTTCGTGGGCAGCAACAAAAACTTGATGATCATCGGAAGGTATTTCTGAGTTGGCCATTAACCAGGATTCTAGTTCTAAGCTGATTACTGCAGATCCATACTTCTTTTTACGTAAAATTGTAAGATAATTGTTCAATTGTTTCATAGACGGCAGAGTCAATCCTTCTATTTTGCTCAAATTGCTCATAATAGATTTGGGCTTCAAACGTAATTCAAACAATTTGTCTATTTCTTTTTTCGTCTCATTACTCAATCCATATTTCGATTCAGACTCCAAATTTTCATGATCGTGACCTTTTTCGGTTCGAAATAATATTACAGGGTTCCCACCGACCCTGGATAACCTGGAAGTCATGGAAAAGTCAGGGAAATAAAATTTTAACCTGGAAGTCATGGATTTTATGCAAAATTTGGCAAAAGTCTTGATTTCTCTCTTGATTTACAGTAAAAAACCTGATTTTCCTGCAGTAGTATTACATAATTTAAAAAAATTAAAAATTTTACGATTGAATTTTCAAAACTGCCGCTTATAAAACTATTGCTGCTAAAGGTTTTTAAAATATCATTGAGGTACTTTTCTTATCCTTGTTAAATTCCAAGGAACGTAATATGGCTTATGATTAGGTGCAAGTGACACCGCCACATACTGTCTTGTGAATTGATAAAAAAACGCATAAACGTGATTATTTTTGCGTCTCTAATTTTATTGATTTTTTTTGTCGAAAGTCATGGGTAAGTATGATTTTTGTTCATGGATATCCTGGAAAAGTCATGGATTCTAATTCTTGATAGTTAGTGGGAACCCTGTATTATGTCGTCGCTAGATGCATCAAACAATAAATAAAGTGCAGCTGAACATTGAATTGACCGACTCTTGACTTTATTACAGCGATAATATCGCTTTACACCTTCTTCGGTACAATGGCATTTGTGAAAAGACCATAATTTCTCATTTTTAATTAATTCTTCGGCACTTTTAATGTTCGAAAATTTTTTCTCAAATAACCAAATTTTACCTTGCGCCGTTTTTTAAGCTGTACCGTGTCAGCTTCTCTATCCGACTCCGAAGAAGAATGAAACAGCGGAACTTCGTCTTGAACACTCGGCCCTGGTAAACTTTCATCGGCCATCGTAGTTTATCATATGGCAATTTGCTACACAAACACACATACGCACTGCAATACAACTGATTTAGAGACACTGATTACTAATTTTATGTAAAGGCTGCAAGTTTAAACTCGCAAGAAGCTTGTCTGGAAACGACAAGGCGAGATGCGCCAGTACATTTCAAGGTTGCTTTATACCACAGAATAGGGAGAAACAAACGAAATAATTTGACGTAAAATTAGTTTTTTTGAGCAAGTGCTTAATATAAATGGATAGCGTGAATATTTATATTTGCAGTATAGGTGCGTGACGTGAGCGTTCCACATTTGGTGAACATTTAGTAAAATCGGTGTAGACATTTAGGATTTAAAATGCAAGCAACAGTAAAACAATACGAAACATTGCTATTTTGGTGACGCTTTCTCATTTTCCAATGTATCATTATTTGGGGTCCACTAAGAATTTTTGATGTTAATTTAATTTTTTGGAGGACAGCGCTAGGGGTATGTAATTTATTTTGGTGAACATTATATATAAACCCGTTACAAATTGGCATCATACATATAAAACGTTTACAGGCAATACATTATGCAATTAAACGGCGGCGATAAAACGGCCTCGGCGATGAAACGGCGGCGATAAAACCGCTCGGCGAAGAAACGGCGGCGATGAAATGGCGACGATGAACCGGCGGCGCTGAAACGTCCCATTCCGACTTAGAACAGCCTTTAGCAGTAAAGTAATTTTGATGTTCCTGTTCTGGCCCCCGCATGAGTCCGACCATAATACAAGTTCCTCTGTGCCAGGTAGCAAGTGTTCATCAATGTATTATTTTAGGCAGGATCCTACTTCCTGAGAGCCTCTTCCAGCTATCCCCTCCTTCCACATAAAAGAGTACGGAGTATCTGTTGATGCCGAGTGAACTCCTTCGTTGAAGAGAGAAAGTTGCCTCTTATAATAAACAATATTTGTTGGAATCTTCGGTAAACCTAAAACTTTCTGGCATGTCATAGCTAACCACTTCTAAAGTTTTGGACTTTGTTGCTTTCAAAAAATCAGATTTCAGCGTTACGCACTTCATCTGCCAGAATCAAGTGCTCTTTATGCGTTGCTGATAGTTCCTCTTTTGCAATAGGGTCTTCACAATTTTTTATTTTTACCGCCAATAGATCACAAGTGTTACATGTGTCTTTAACAGGAGGTTTTCGTTTTAAATTGAAGTTTTCATAAAAGATCTTCTGGTAAGCGGTAAAGCTAATCTTCGGATTTCCGTCTTCTAGGTACATTGAAAACATTTTTTGTAGTGTATAATCAGAAGGTAAATACTTAGCTTCTGTTTCACCTCTTGCGTAATGAGAAATGTATGTTGGTATTTCTTTTATTTGTGAAATTACTTTATTGAAAGTTTCTTCAGCCAGCTTGTTTAATCCATCTGCTTTTTGGCCTCGTTGATCTTTTAAATTGTTATGTCGTAGCTTCTTTAATGCAGTATCTACTCTTTTTGAAGATAGATCGATAGTAAGACCCAAGATTCCAAAATTTGTTAAAGAAAGATTCCTTAGTTTTCACTGGTAAACGTTCATGATACTTCTTTGAACAATTGCAGTTGTAATCAACAAACTTCTTTGGTTCCTTTAGACGTCCTTTGACTGTATAATGTTCCTTGTTTAAATCTTTTCGTTTCTTTCTGCTTTGAAACGTTTGACCAGGATACTTAGTTCTTCTACCTTTTCTTGCTCTACCTTTCCTATTTTTCCGTTCCTCAAGAAGCTTAGTATTTCTACTAGTAGTTGCACCATCACTTACATTTTCAGCTGATGATGATGATTCTCCATCCGTGTTGGGTTAAATTCACTCTCGGATTCATGGAAATCTAAATGGCTCTCACTTTCACTGCTTTTATCGTTAGTTTCCTTTAAAAACAAATCTCATACTATTAGGAACCTGGTGTAGCTACAGGTTCTGGCTCTTCATTTTCAGTAAAAGCGTCAGGGTCGAAATTCTCTGAATTATTATCAATAACTGGATCTTCAAGCATACAAGAATCGCTACCCACAAGGGAAGTGCAGTTTTCTAATATTTCTTTAGAGTTCAAAACCTATTAGAAAATAAAAAATGCAACAATTAAAAATTACGGAAACAACCTCAATAATATACGAACATTTTCCTGGGAGGGAACCATTGACAAGATCTCCAGAGTCCTCGTGTTCATTGTAAGAGGTATTAATAGCAATTTTTCAGGCTTTAAAGTTTGTATGAAGATACCATAAAAAACGCACATATTTAAATGGAACCAACCGACATTAACCGACATTCTATAAAGAGACTCATGTCGCTTGGTTCTGTTTTGATTAATACAGATATTCATAATTGTCGTTTAGTACTTTACCCAACAGAGGGCCCTACCAATTTTATTTTAACTTGGTTCTTTTTAGATAATAACAGAGGACACCCTTTTTAGTCGCTTGACACTTTTACCTTGAAACTGGCATTTTGGCGATTGGTTCCTTTTTGATAAGCGCTATCCAAGTAATGTTAGAATGTCTGTTTAAAAATCCTTTTAACTTTTTTTTCCAGCTGCTGTTTTGCATGTGGAAAAAGGATGTTTTAGTCCGTTCTGTATAGCCATTTGAAACGCCATCCTGCGAATATCAGATGCAGTCGAACCAAAAAACCTTTTCTCCATTTCGAGGCAGTAGTGCATTAAGTCGGCTTCTACCTCCTTAGGTAATGCAGACTTTCGACCCAAATGCGTCTTCAGGAGTTCAACGGGCGGTTTATTTTTCACACCCAATTGCTTAGATCCCATTGCTCCGCTTTTAACAGCAGTTACAGCCTATATAGATTCTGGCTTCCACGTTCTCCTTTTTGCGTCCTTTCCCATCTGAAATCGATGATAATTGTTATATCGGAGTACCCTAATATCGGATACCCGAGATTGCGTCACATAGCCTTCATATTTTGACTAGTTTACATTCTGTTGTCAAAGTCTTATAAAATAAAAGAGTTGTTATAATGTCGGCAAAAACGTGTAGATTCTTTTGGTATGTAGCAATGTATAAATATGTAGCAAATATGTTTTGACATTTAATAGAATTCTTCTACACCCCAAACAGCTGAAAAAACTGTATGTGCATCAGAAATGATAACCAACTGACACAACCGTCGGTAACGCAGGACTGAAAATTTCATAGAGTTATTTTTGTGACGTAAGGTACTAGTTCTCATAAACATTACTAGATGGCAGTACTTATTGTCTGAAATACGAAGGTGTCCGATATTCGGATCCTATCCGATAATAGGCTTTCCTCTAAAGCACATAATATGCGACCTAAAGCAAGTTATTTTAATTTATGGAAAATCTGCAATGAGACTGTTCCCGTTTTTACTATCGCCGACCGCGACGCGACGCTGTTACAGCGTAACTTGGGCCACATTAACACCAAATCGGACTGACACAATCGGCTCGATCTGTAGTCGTGCATAAAATTGATCGTTCCCACCGAAATTGTGTGTATATGTACACCGGTTTTGAGTTTGTACAATTATGGTCGGGTTGAGGATCACCAGTGTCGACGAAGCTGTCACTCTTGCATACTACATGAGAATAAACAAACCTCACAAGTTTTGGGTGCATCCATACATACTGAATAATGAAGATAAGAGGTACTTTCTTGTGTGCCCCTGAGCTTTCAAACCACGAAAGCAAGTTTAAATGTACCGTAAAATGCTCCTTTTCTTTCTTTTAATTCTTCATCTATTCTTACATCTTGTGTTATTACCGTGCCTAGTCATTTAAATTTATTTACTTGTTCCAGCCCTCTTTTTCCAATTTTATTGTCTTGTGTTTTCTCTCCTTATTGCCATTGTTATTTTGCTTCTGTTGATATTCATGATTATATTTCCTAAATGCCTTTGTAGCTGTTCTAGATTTTTATTTAAAGTTTTTTCGCTATTACTGCCATGTCGTCGGCATAGAATATTTGAAATATTTTGATGTTTTCCATTTTCCAGTTTGAT
The DNA here is from genome assembly GCA_958336395.1 of Ctenicera cuprea. Lineage (NCBI taxonomy): Eukaryota > Metazoa > Arthropoda > Insecta > Coleoptera > Elateridae > Ctenicera > Ctenicera cuprea. Next base: position 41,947,900 of record OY284489.1, on the reverse strand, counting down.
ATTCCCCTTGTCTCGCCCCCTTCAGTTGTTTCGAACATTATCGATTTTTCTTGTGCTCTTACGCAATTCTTTGTATTTTGGTACATGCTCTGTACGCTTCTCACTACTTTGTTGAACGCTTTCTGTTAGGGCCTTCCATATATCTTCCCTGTTTACTTTATCGAAGGCTTTTTCGAGATCTATGAAGTAAATGTACCCGTTTCCGGTTTCTCCGATTGCTTCTTCACTGATTTGTCGCAATATGAAGATGGCATCTTGAACCCCTCTTTATGGTCTAAGTCCGTATTGGTTATCTTCTAGTTTTTCTGTTTTCTAGAATTCTTACAAACACTTTTGCTACTGTACTAAGCTGTGCGATTCTCCGGTAGTTTTGACATTCTTTTGTTTCTCCTTTTTTGAAGATTGGTGTGATTATTCCTGTTTGCCAAACGTCTCACATACGGGTATTTGAACGATCTACGCGGTCAAAATTATTTTATGGTCTACATCAATTCTAAACACAATATTACTAAATAAAAAAAAGGTTTTTATTATTAATCAAGACCTATTTATTGACAAAAAATACATTTAAAAAAACTTGAACTTTATCTAACATTATTTAGATAAATGTCCATCTTCGCTCTCTGAGGAATTACCAGCAACGTTAGGCGTCGCAGATATAAGTAGAGCAATTGTTTCTGGCAAAGAACATTTCAATCTTGTTCTTTTTACGCTTCTTATGCTACTTAAGAGAGGGTCTGAACTTGGAAGTAGCCGATTAAAAATTTCTCTGTTGCAATTTTCCCTAGAGAATTTTCGCGAGAAGACTAGGCGATATGACCGGAAATTTTTATTTCGCGCTTCCGCGGCCTCGTCTGAGAGCTGCCCAATAGGCAACAATGCGTTTTTTTTATAATAGCTGCACCATGGATAAGAATTTTATGCATTGTTGGGGTCATTTGGTGCCAAGGGTACAGTTGGACATATAAGCGAGCAGTATCTAATGCGTATTTGTCGTTTTTTCCGGATCAATTATATGTCCGCTCGAAATAGTTTCTAGTATGACCTTTAATCTATATATTAGGTCATAATTGATGCCCGTTATTTCGGAAGCCAATTTCGGGTCTTGAAAAAATCTGCTCGTGTTGCCATCATTGGTATTGCCAAAAGTTGCCTTTGGTACATCCAACAACAAACCAGTTTCTTTGCGAAATCTGTCCTGGATTTCCCGTTTTCTTTCTTTTTTGATATTTTTTTCCGCTTTGTTTTCCTCGTTCTGTATTTTTTACTGGCAACTTATAAGCCAAGTGGAGAATGCTTTGTAAAAAACGAATTCTGGAATGTAAAACGGAAAGCCCAAACTCGGTAGCCTCAGAAGTAATCTCTTTTTCAAAATTCAACTTGTTGAATTCCTTAGATGTAGCATCGGCTTGTGGATTTCGTGCCAGTGGCAGCGTTGCAGACCTTGCTGTCTACCGTTGTTATGATGAAGACCTGTTTAACCTTTGTCCCCATGACGTGGTACCCGGGTGCCATTTTTATATACAACTGTAAAATAATCAGTATTAGATATAAGATATTATTCTGTGGTTGTATGACATCTCAAAATTAGTTGAGAAATACACATAATTGGAATTAAAATCAAAATCTGAAAAACATTTTTGGTAAATTTTTGCAGTTAAACATGTTTATTCGTTATTCCTACGACGAGGTACCCTGGTGCCAGTTGCGTAGATAGTGCATTTACAATGTAAAAAGTTGAGTAGTAAGAAAATAAACTGTTTATTGGTACTTGGAGAATACAGTTTGTAGGTATAATGTAAACATAAAATTAAATTTCATTTTTCTCAAAAAAACTACCAACTTACAAACTACTACAAGAAACACATTTTTCAATTTTTTTAGTGTGTTCTACACAGATCGGCTTGTTACACTCGCAACAAGCTTTTCTTGTTTTTCTTTGAATTTTTGTTGATCTACAGATGTAGCATCGCCCTGTCACTTGAAGCCGACCAGTTGAATCTCGAGGCTGTATGGTTTCTTCACAAAGCTCTAGCTGAATAACGGGTCTTCCTAACATGCATTCAATGCCTGATCTAGTGCCAAAATGTTGACACGACCGTGGATATCTGGATCGAGTCTCAATCGCCGGCATGGCTAGCTCCTTTGCAAGATTTTGTAAAAATTTGCGACGTCGATAATGCTTGGTAGCTTGCTGTGGATTATTTTCCATGTATATGATACAAGATGCTAAGGCTGCTACATCAATTAGATTGGAAAACATGGCGACAGGCCACCTATTACTTTTTCTCTTCACGGAGTAGTGTGACAACATTTTGTCCATAGTATCAACGCCTCCTTTTCCAGAATTATAATAATGAATAATTTCAGGCTTCTTTTTAGGACCGCTAACTGCAGTGTCATAATGCAAAGTAGACAATAAAATAACGACTTTTTTGCGCTTTGGGACGTATGAGACCATGGTAACTTTGTCGTCACTAAATCCAAATAGTGAAGACGCTTCTTCTCTAGACTTATTTGCCATCATCTGGGTTGGTATGTAAGGTTTGTTTTTCTTCAATGTGCCAACAAGCGAAAGATTCCACGACAGCAGCAACTTAGCTAAAGGAAGCGTGGTAAAAAAATTGTCCATTACAATGTTTCGCCCAGTGTTTTTGTATCGAAAACACAGATCTTTCACCACTCTTGCGCCTTGATTTTGTTCACGTCCTTCCGCAGATTTACCCGTATATATTTGTCCACTCAATGGACAGGAATTAGCAGCGTCGCACACCCACCAAATTTTCATTCAATACTTTGCAGGTTTTGCGGGCATATATTGAGTGAATCGAGTCCTTCCTCTAAACGGAAACAGTTGTTCGTCTACTGTTAGACACTCCGAAGGTACATAATTTGCTCTCAAATTGTCATTTAGCAATAGCCACAATTCTGAAATTGCTGCAGCTTTATCAGTTTTTATTCTGTCAGCTCTAGTGTTGACGTTATCAAACCTTAGAAATCTTTGGATTCCCCAAAATCTATTGACTGACATTGTAGCCCTATACAATGGATGGCTTGTAGTTTTCCAAAGTTCTTTTACGTCTTCTTTATTAGAATGGTATACTCCTGCTGCTATTAGTATTCCTAAATATCCATCAAATTCTTCGGCAGTCAATTCTTTCCAAACTCTAGCTGGCCTATTAGGATCATCTGTATTCCACTGTTTGTATACAGACTTTGCTTTCCGATTGGTCTCCTGGATTACAATATTGCACATCACTGGTGTAAATATTCGTTTGAATGTATCTCGAACAGAAAGAGTTTTTGTGGCTTTTACAGAACCAGCTTTTTGTCTTAATATATTTTGTTTTTGAGTTTGAACTGCGACAGGAGGTTTCGACTTCCATATTGTTCCATCTTTAGCCTGAAAATCCGGTTGATTAGAAACACTTGCTTCAGTTTCGTCACCAGAATTTTCGTCGTCACTGCTTTCCTTTTCTACTTCTATTTCATTTTCTTCATCTGCATAAACATCTTCAATATCTGACTCCTCTTTTGAAGTTGAAGCTGCCGGTAGCACCCATTCTTCGTCTGACGCGTCGCCTTCAAAAGGTTCGTTATCTGCATCACTATCCTCGTATAAATTTTCAAGATAGACCACTTGTTGTTCATAAGTCATGCTGTAAAATTTAAATGCTTATTTATTCAAACTACAGCAATTTTAGGTTATGTTAGAAATCAAAACTTACCGTTTAAATTCATTTTTTGAAACTTCCCTAAAGGGCGTGGTCATTTTCCAAGATAGCAAAAAGTAAATTCACAAAAAATATTACAATAATTGCACCAGCAGACAGATTAATCTCAATTAGATAAACACACGTGCACGGCGGAGGTTGTTTACTGCACTGATTGTGCGTAGTTCTAATACATCTGACGTATAGGTACCCGGGTGCCTCTTCGTGGAACAACGAACAAAATTCTACCCGTGGGGACAAAGGTTAACTAAAAACTTCTTCCCATTTAAGTCAACCTCTGTTGGGTTTAGCGCCTTCACAGAATTTTTCACATAATTAATTTCTTCTTCCGTAGTATCAGTACTCTCTTTAACAAAACGAAATCTTATAGGTCGGCAATACCGCGGAGAAGAAGGTGTTGAATTTTCCCATAGTACCTTTTCATCTTCTTTACCAAAAACAAAAAGACGTGCTTTGAAAATGCTTTAAACTTGAATAACAATTTTTAGACATTTTAGTCAAAAAAAGTTAAAAGTACCAAAATAGCACTTATCCGTTTTCTTCTCAATTACTACTCAAAGCTTTAAACCTTCGACTGTATTAGGAATTATAGCAGGATCTAACTTGGAGGTATAAGAAATACTTATATAAACAAAAATAATAGCTAAAAGATTCTCCATAATACGTGTGACTTTCAAAACACTAAATCTAAACTTTAAAATGATAAAAATTATGGTAATTCTAACATAGTGAATTATTACCTGTTGTATCAGGATCCATCACTTTTTCTTCGAAGATGAACGTAGTATAATAAATTTTCACTGTCAAAGTTTGTGTTTTCATTCGAACGCCGAGAACAGACACATACCCAAGTGGGATGATCGAATTCCGACTGAAGTAAACACGCGCGCATAGAGGAAAAGCGGGAGGGGCTGAGGATTGTTGAGGTCGGTAATTCCAAAAATTTATTAAAACAATTTTCGTATTGATTAAAGCTAAAACTTAAAATTTAACTTTCTAATAGATGTGAGATGTGATGTGAGTGCTGCTCTGGAATAATCGGCAGAGGCTGACCTGATTATTACTTAATAGTTATACTATTGCGAATAACGTAAAAATGTCCAAATTTCAAAGTCATTTTGGCAGCCAAAGATATCACAGCAGACACAGATTTTGCACAGTCATTTACACGTACAAAAGGCAACTTTTCCCCATACAGGCGTTTCGAATTTGAAAAAAAAGTTTTTTCGCTCCACCCTAATACATATGTGGGAGCATAGAAAACATTAAAGATATAATTATGTAAACACATCGAATTATTTAATTTTCTTTGTTGGCCTGCAAAAGACGATTATTGGCCTCTAAAAGACGATTATTGGCCTCCTGTGCATCTGCTAATCGATTTAGAGCTTCTAGAGTTTTCCTATAAAACTCTTGTTTTAGTTCCAGCTTTGCAGCAGAAATCTGTACAAGCCGATTTGTTGCTTCTGCTGCTCGCTTTAACCGGGCTGCCGAAGCTGTTATTTTTCTCCTCGATCACTACAAGCACTATAAATTGTTACTACATCTTACTAGGAGTTCTTAAATTTGTGGCCCCATTTTCGTGCGGCTCTACTTCGACGGTTTCTTCTTCGCCGACTGCAATTGTGATGTCCTCTACATCAGAGACGACTTCATTCGCAGCTGTTTCTGCAGTAGGAGGCATTATTTGTGTTTGCATCAGCTAGAACACAAAAATACTTAAGTATGATAAATAATTGCTAGTTATGAAATAAAACTTCTGGGTAAAACCTACTTGGCTCAAATCATTTGTCGATTCTTGCTCGCCATGTCCAGTTATCACACAGGTTGGAATTAACGAAAGAATTCGTATTTCAACCCCAGAAACACCCTCTACGGCTTCGCCACTACCTGTAACACGCCGGTGCTTGGCAACTGCTGCAGACTTGCGTTTTGTGGTTCTGCGAATATCTTGCCAACAATATAAAAAAGAAAAATATTTAATTATGTAACCTTAAATAAATAGTTTAACCTACGTAAATATGTAACAGCAAAGAAATTCCTTTCGCCAATCCTTCCCCGTCTTCTTAGCTCCTTGGCAAGAATTAAGCAATTCTGCCAAGGTATTCCATAGATCTCGGCTATCGCTAGCCGTAAAAGTAGCAGTAAATTTCCCTTTCACCATTGTTTCATTTTTTTCTATGTAATCTTCCTACCATAAGCTGTTTTTGCTCCTGGCTTATTTTTGGAGCTTTTTCTTTTTTTCTGCTACAACTTGACAGCTGCTGGTTGGATCCATTTTTTCCTTTTAGAAATATTGACACTACAAAACAAACCCCGCGCTTGAAAAGATAAATATCATTGTTAAAAATTTCAATATATTTATTTATTAAAATTAGTTAGTGAAACGCAAAAAATTTAATAAACCACGTGCTTGGTTACCGGCTGCGATATAACCACTCTCGGAGCAAAGAATAAAATGAACTGCGCCTGCGTTGGACACTATTTACTGGTTATATACTAGGGTATCGTCAACCACCGGTGATCAGGGTGCTGCGCATAACGTGAAGCGTTTGAGAATTGAACTTTTTAGTATCTGACGTTATGAGAATTCATGTGATGCGGTATCGCATCGTCCACACGTTATGTTAGCGTGTGATTCGAGAATCGGCCTCCAGGTTTTCCATGCTCATAACTGACTTATTATCTAGTTGTTGACGAATACGTCTCCCAACTATCTCAACAATGCTCTATCGAGTCTGGTGACCTAGGGGGTGTATGTTGTTTCGGCACAAATTTTCTTTCAATATATTTAAATAATCATATTTGTTCATTGTTCCTTCTATAAATACCAAATTCCCCACACTATTTGCCGTCATACACCACAAACCATTAATTACACTTTCACCTCCATATTTAACTGCTGAGCACATATTCTTCACGTTAAATTCTTCATTAGGCCGTCTGCAAACAATAGTTCGACCATCGGACCCGAATATACTGTAATTGGTTTCGTCGCTGAAAAATATTTTTTCCAGAAGTTTTTGCACTTGATTGCACTTCCCGAATGTCATTCAGCAAATTCCAGACGCTTTTTCTTATTTACTTCTGATGTGAGAGGTTAGCGCCTTGCAACGCGCCCATGGGAGTCAGCTCTTCTCAGTACATTTCTTACGGCTGCAAGGCCGATTTTCTTATTTGTTTGCAAAATATTGGTTGTAATTTTCGGGGCTGTCATCAACTTTAACTTGTCGAATGATATTTCGGGTTTCTTAAAGAGTTAGCGCTGGTGAATGTCCTGTTCGATGTTTTGAAACTACCGTGCCAGTGCTTTGGAAGTTATTTACTACCGTCTGCACTTTCCAAGTATATTTACGACTTCTCGAAGTGGCTTGCCCTTCATTCTAAGTTTAATTATGGTTTGCCCATTGATTTTTATTTTAGCGCTTTTGTACGCAGATTTGGTTAAGCCACTGTGTATTTATAGTTTCGCACCATCACTAGTAGTGGGACGCGACGTAAAGAGCCAATTTCTTGCTAGTTTCTGAAAATAAGAATTCAATCGCTGATCGTCCAAAGCTGCCTGTTCCATAACAAGTACACAAGAGCAGTTCTCCCATTAAAGAGAGATCTTTGCATCGGTTGGTTTTCCTTTATATAAAGATGATGTATCGCACACCGGACACCTTATGAAGTAATAAAAGTTTCTGTTTAATATGTCCGAACCAGTTCTGAATATCCCTAATACGGTATAATTTTGTCAGGCTTCGCAGGTTTTGCTCTAGTAGTAGTATGTTTGTGTCGTCTGCATCAATAACATTTTATTTGCAGTAGCCGCTATTAATTGGACAGCGTTACCTTCGACTTGAGATATTTTAATTCCTCCAGTAGCTAGATGTGGCGATACGTTTTTGATTCTGTTGATTAACCTAGTTTTATTTGTTGCGTTTAGATAAAATTCGTTTTGTGCAGTGTTGCAAGTTACACATCAGATCATATTATTTCTTTTGAAGAACTTCTTCTAAGTTCTCCAATTTTAGCGAAGAACATGCTTCCATGTAACTATCAAATACAACGTGTGCTTTACCATAATATTTAGTTTGACATAACGGAACGTTTTTATTAAAAATTGCTAAATGCAAGAGTTGGTGGGTGTTTTAACGGATGACGAAGACTTTTTTCAACTTCTACAAGAGGTACATGATGGTATGCGAAGACAGGCTCGCGTTTCGCTAAAGAGTGAACCGCTTTGATAAGTGGTCCGAGGAAAAATTCAATGATCGATTTCGGTTGACAAAAAAAAAACTACAAGTGTCGCAGCCAATTGAGATTGCTTCCACAACTGACAGGCCTATCTACTTTTAAATTGAATACAAAACAACATAAGTGACAAAACCCCCCCTCCCTTTTTTTAGAAATAATGCTCTTTCTGTTGAAGATATGTTCCTTCTAACCTTACGTGTCCTTGCACCAGGCTCCATGCTTATTGTTACTGGTGATTGTTGAGTTCACAAATCGACGGCAAGTAGGGTTGTGTATAAAGTATTGCGAGCGCTTGCTCAACTACGTAATCGATATATGTATAAAATTTCCACAAACACAGCAAGAAATTTATCTTGATCGGTTGGAATTTTGTAGAAAAGCCAGATTTCCAAGATGCATAAGAGCTTTATATTGTACCTATAATGAGGTACAATCTCCAGGTGGAGACGATGCCGAACATTTAGGAATCGAAAAAACCTTTTCTCAATAAACGTGCAAGCCATTTGCGATACTTCGCTTTAAATAAGTATTGTTGCACGTTGGCCTCTGGATCCAAGTCATGACAACAATATTTAATTAAAGTACTACACGTGCTAAATTGGAAGACAGCAAAATGGGTAACAATCTACTAGTAGGAGATGGTAGTTATGGCATTAAACCATATCTCACCACCCCATTGAGAATTCCTGAAACACAAGCAGAACATATCTTTAACAAGGCTCAAATTCGAACACGAAATCCAATTGAGAGGTGTTTCGGCGTTTGGAAACGTCGCTTTCCAATCCTGGCTTTAGGAATTCGACTTCAGAGGCCCAAAGTGGAAACCAATAGTTGTTGCAACAGCAGTACTTCATAATATTGCTTGTGATAATCGAAGGGGCAAGTGGAAGAAGGGGTTATGTTACAAAAACATGTTTCTGAGCAAATTAAGTTTTAGTAAACTTAGTTGGCATTTTTTAATTAAAGATAATTTTCAATTTTGGTTTGTTCAGTTAATAGGAATGGTTTATGAACTGGTTTCTAGGATTTAGAGATTTTAGGTATCATTTAATTTTTTGACAAAATTTTTGACTTAAATGTACATAACCCCTTCTTCCATTGACTGAGATGACGGTAAAAAGTTGAATAAAAATGAAATAAAGTGTCAAGTACTTTAATAACAGTTATAATAATAGGTACAAGATAACCATAAATTCTTCAAGAATGAAAATAATCATAAACGGATAACAGTAACAAAACAAAAAAAATATTTCATAGAATCACTTGGTACGTCGTCTTTTTTGCTTGGGGTTTTCGACTTCTACGCCAATAATATTTTTATAAAATCCCCTATGTTCTTCTAAGATAAAAGGTAATTGATCTCGAATATTGCCTTTTTTCTTTTGGGAGATTTTTCCCGTTTTGAGATTAATTCTAGTGAATTCAATATCTGTAGGGGGCGAATAGTTCTCAGGTGGATTATTTTTGAATAATGAAACTTTTTTGAAAGGGGTATACTCATCGAATGAGTCCTTGTATAAGTAGCTGCCAAACTCTTCAATACGTATCCATTTTATTCCGTCCCTAAAGGGAACTTTTTCGTTCAATAGGTTTTTCTTTTTGTTCACCAGTCCCATTTTATTTGGTAAACTATCCACATCACGAAAGTACTGTTCCATATCATTAACAGTCGACTGTTTTGTGCACGCAGTTTTAATGATTCGTCTGTACTGCTTAGGAGTAAGTATAGTGCTGTGACTTCGAAGAACTTTCTCTGTGCACCCAAAATCCCTATCGGAGTCTAAATAAGTGTGCCCCACTTCTGGGAATTTGTGATCAGTCACTTCAAAAATACCATTCAATATCATCAATTGGTGTAAGCAAATCATCTGGAAGTTCTTGTTTTGACCAGAGCATGAGTCAGACCACACTGTAAGGTGTTTCCTTATTTTGGCATTTTCACAGGTTTGCGCGAAATTCCATAAGCAGCTTACAACCTCTGCACTACCTCTACTGGGCACATCTTCAGTCCACGCACGTTTGCATTACAGATTGGTGCCCCTCAGTAGTGATCACGTCGATGCCTAAGTTGTAGAACCAGATTTGTCGAAAGTAAAATGCCTTTGACGTGGTGATTTTGGGCAAGGGCATGGTCTGCTGCAGGTCGACCGTTATGTAACATTGGTTTTTGCCGTTCAAGGGGTTTTCACGGTCCTTAGACATCAACTCAAAGCCTAATTTTACATTTTCTGCGTGTAGCTCATTTGATTTCCCAGAGTTGCTATTGCTACAGGTATCACTCTTAGGACGACTAAAGGGTTAATAAAATAAGGTGGAGAAAATTTTTGCATATGTTGATTTTTTTATCAAAAAATTGTCTGGTTTATTCTGTTCTTTACACTCTTCAATATACAGCCTATACATGAGCGACATGTTCAGATTTGGAGCCAGATACCTTTTATTTGGGTTACTGTTTCTTGAGTAATGCGATTCTTCAGTGGGAAATCTATTAATATGATTTATTATAGTCTGCTCCACAGCATCGCTCATCTTGTGGGGTCTATTCATGTGTCGTCCGCGTGCATCTTTGTATGGAACTGTTTGTCCAGTTCCCAGTTTACCTTTAATAATATCTACTTTATTACGGCTGATTTAATACAAGGCACAAAATGCTGTTTTACACACATAAAACTTGTTGATTTTCCAAAACCAGTGAGTATTTATAAAAATGAGATTTATGCTTAGTAGCATTTTTACGCTGACGTGCAACATCTATAGGAGTAATACTTCTAAATAACAAGGCATTTTTTAAGTTTATATCAAGATTGTAAAAACCATTCAGTATTAATTTTCGTTTGTCCTTGTTGAACTTGGTACTGCATTTCAATCTACACTTTTCACTGCATAAGCATCCTGAGCAAATGTTTTTAGCAGCTTCAGCGTTCCCTTTATATGAAATGTAACTCTTTCTCTTTTCTCTACAAAGTGCTGCAGCACCTCTTTTCCAGGACTCTTGGTTTCTAGTACGTATTCTCGAAGTTTTTTGTTTTATGGGGAATGTTTTAAGTCTTTTGGTACCCCTAGTAGTTAAACTCTGGTCATTGTTATTCAGCTGTTCCTTACCATCAACCACATATGTAGTAGGCGCTCTGATATTTTGCTCATCCTCCCTTTCTGATTCTGACTGACAGTCGATATTTTGCTCATCATCACTTCCTGATTCTGACTGATTTGGCTGCCACTCGCTACCACTTGACTCGTAGACATAGTTGCTATCGTGAGCCTCCGGACAAACTAAAAGTTAAAATCGCCGGTAAGTATATAACATTGAATAATACAAAATATTTTTATATGCATACCTCCACTTAGCCGGTAAATATAGTATACAAAGAGGATACAAAATATTTTTATTATATGTACATATATACCGCCAGTTGGTCCCGCCACACACTATATTATTAACGTTTAGCGAAGACGATATGTGCGAAGAGGCTGTGTTATCTTCTGTTTGTTGTTTTTTTCCTGTAATTTGTTGGATGTTATTAAAAATTATAAATTATTTTTTAATATTATATTGCTTATAAAAACACATGTCAAAAGCATGCAATAAACTATACATTATTAAAAACGAACTTAAAATTTGTTTCTTATTCAATGTGAAAACCTTACCTTGGCCCTCAATCTGCTGTTCACCATCATATTCATTAAATGGTTTAAAACCAGTTTCATTTTACGAGTTTCTCTTATTACACGATTCCATGGCTTTTTGCACCATTCGTTGTCCCCGAGACAACATTTTTACGTTGGATATCATTTCACACGATTACGAAGTACAAACTTTCAATCATAAACTTACTTTAACACGAACACTGCGCATTTCAGGTTATGTTTTGGGTGTCATGTCGCAGCCTACTACAGCGTGATAATAATAAAAAGTTGTTTTGGAGCGGTTGAAGGGGTCATGGGTACATAACTCCTTCTTCCATAGTGTCCTTAATAATTCGTGTCACATAGCCCCTTCTACTACTCTGTATCTGCTTAGATGTGGACAGCAGAACCAAATGCTGATGGGGACAAGTTACATATGCACATAACTCCTTCATCCATAGCAAAATTGGACTTTTTCAGAAAATGTTACATAACCCCTTCTCCCACTTGCCCCTAATTATTATCACGTAAAAAAGACTTCCTAATGTCACAGCCTAAATGACTTCATAAATTACGTCAAAGTGAAGTGATTTACAGACGTCATGCAGGCCTATCATATACTTCTAATGTTGACGTCTTTATCACGTATATAACTGTTGCACATCACTAACGTTGAAGAAAATACATCCACTTTTTATTTAAATGTATCTTATTTACTGTATTGCATACACTACAAATTATGTTGATTTTTTTAAATAGTATTTGTTTTGTATACCACAATGTAAAGTTTTAGCTGGACATGACAACTTTATGTGAGATGTTTTCTTTTTTAATTGCTGTTAATAATATCAAATCTATACACAAGTGCTGCATTCAGTTTAAGCATTAGGTGTGCTCCGAGTGGTTTTGAATCTTTTCTATTAGTTTATTAGTAAGCACAAGAGAGACTAGAGAGCATGTTCGAAGCGCCCCGAATGCTTAAATCGAACACAGCTAAGATCTTTATTACATTATGACAAGTGATAAGTAGAGGCGCCGACTTTTAATTAATTTCGGGGGGGGGGGCTAGATTTTTAACCAATTATTTTTATTAGAAGAATTAAAGGACTAAAATTAGGTAGTTACAAATGATGAAAGGGTTGAATTGTGTAAACAAAACATTGTATTGATAAAACTATATAGCATGAATGTATCTTATAAATCAAGTAGTTTGTATAAATAACAAAAAATGCACAAAAGACAAAACATATATACAATATACATAATTACCTAAATATACTACACTCATGGATTCTGCGGAATTCGATTCCATTCTTCCTGAGCTGCGATTCGTAATTCTGCAATTGAGTTAGGGGCTGGATTTCGAGCTCGTATACGGCGTTTGAGGATGTCCCATATATGCTCTATGGGATTTACATCGGGACTTAATGGTGGACAATTTAATGACGCAATCCCGGCATCTTCAAGGTACTGGAGCACTGTTCCGGCCACATGTGCGCGGGCATTAACACAAACCTATCGTACCCAATAAAGCAGACATATGGCAGAACATGTTCTTCAATGATGTTGCGGATGTACCAGTCTGCATTCATTCTCAAATTCACCTCAACAAGCTCTGTGCGACTGTCCCAACTGATGCCACCCCATAGCATAATGGAGCCACCGCCAAAGCTAACGTTTTGCACAAGATTAGATGCAGCATATCGTTCCCCAACTTTTCTAAACACTCGATCACGTCCATCTGGCTTTCACAATTGTATTCTTGTCTCATCTGTGAAAAGAACTTTGCTCCATAGATGTTCATCCCAAACAGCATGAGCTCGTGCAAACTGTAACCGGCCAGTTTTGTGATGTGGGCGAAGCCGAGGGACTTTGGCTGGACGTTTTGAATTTAAACCGGCTTCCTTTAGCCTCCTCAGTACTGTTTTTGAACTTACATTGACTTGCCTTGTATTCAGTCATTCATTTTTTAGTTGCGGAGCTGTATATGTGCGATTTCGCAAAGCTTGAATTTGCAAATAGCGGTCATCCCTTTGCGTTGTACACCTTTTACGTCCTTCTCCAGGCCGCCTTCTGTATTCCCCAGTCTTCTCGTCTCGTTTTACTACACGAGAAACCATCGATTGATGTATACGCAGCATTTGTGCAATATCTTCTTGCCTGCGACCCTCATTAGCTAAAGTTACAACTTTAACAGCAACTAATTCATTTAGATGTGGCATCTTACTAACAGAAAATACACAATGCACTAGAAATGTCAAGATCTGTCATTGTGAATCACCAAAGCACACTATCAACCATTATCAGATATCGGCATAATTGTAACATAGTGCTAATTCACTTATAAAGAATAGATCTAAGCATTGTTAGATGTCTAGATGAGTGTTAGACAATACCAATATACGCAGGACACTTCAATATAAGACACTTAACAATAAAAACTACATAAATGCAGCAGAAAAATAAAAAAAAGTCTTAAAAAAAATCTGCAATATTTCTGTCTACGAGTGTATATGAAATTCTGTACAAGTATAAATAAAATTAAATTTTCTTTAAAAACAAACAACAAATACTAAATACAAATAGTTGATGACTAGAACAGGACTAGAATTTCTTCATCGTCTTCACATGTCCTTGCGTAACAGATTTTAGTTTGTGCTTGTCTTTGACATATTTGAAAATTAGAAAAGTAACAAACTTATCTAATATCAAACCGTCGCAGTCATGCTTCTTGCAATATACTTCTCCAGAACCACAATCCGATTTATATTCTGCCTCTAACGATGGTCGGAATGCATGTGCATCAAGGAAGTTACACAAATTGTCATGTATGTTCTGAATAAGTAACATTACATGTTCACTTGCATATGTCACTCATTCAACTCTTTAAAAGAAGTAAACGGGTAAATATTTTTCAGAACATAGCCTGCAACATAAGCTAAGCCTTGACTATCCTCACATACAAGGTCTTCAATTTGCAAAGTCTGAAAGTCGGTTACTCTATCTAGTTATGACACTTGCCCATCTTCATGCACAGAATATTTCAACAAACTTCCCAAATCATCCAATGGCACATACTTATTATCTTCGCAGTTCCCTCTACCTACAGGCGAAACTAATTTATTTACAACTACGGTCTTTAAAGCAGCTACAATCTGATGACATGTAGGATTATCATTACACATTCTATGCTGCCTAATTGTACAAAACATTTTCTAGTGGATCCTGATTTAAACCCCTTATACTTAAAAATTCAAATTCTGCTACGTCATGCAGGTGGTTCCAGAGGAAAATAACTGACCTAATCGTCGTTTGCCGACCGCGAGCGAATGAATACTGATTAGTGACATCAACTTCCTGTTTTAGGACAATTAGTTTCCACTGATCCGATTTATATTCTGCCTCTAACGATGGTCGGAATGCATGTGCATCAAGGAATTTACACAAATTGTCATGTATGTTCTGAATAAGTAACATTACATGTTCACTTGCATATGTCACTCATTCAACTCTTTAAAAGAAGTAAACGGGTAAATATTTTTCAGAACATAGCCTGCAACATAAGCTAAGCCTTGACTATCCTCACATACAAGGTCTTCAATTTGCAAAGTCTGAAAGTCGGTTACTCTATCTAGTTATGACACTTGCCCATCTTCATGCACAGAATATTTCAACAAACTTCCCAAATCATCCAATGGCACATACTTATTATCTTCGCAGTTCCCTCTACCTACAGGCGAAACTAATTTATTTACAACTACGGTCTTTAAAGCAGCTAAGAGAAAACCTAAGAATTACAGTACCACTAAAAACCAAAATCTATATTAAGAATCCAGTCAAGAGTCTAATCCGGACTGTCCACGTGGCTGCCTTTAATTTAACTCTAGAAATCTCGGCAAGCACCGGAAACCGTGGGTGCCCAATATTCGTCAAAGAGAAAATTGCTCAAAAGCGACGTTTAAGAACTTGACAAAACAGTAGATTATCGGAGGATAACCTCTTATTTAACCAAGCCGCTAGGGAATTAAAAATTACTTCCATATATGGAAAGTATAGGAAAGTAAAGAGAATCAATTTTGATGATGCAGTTAACAATTTTGCAGCTGCAAAGACCAAAAAAGAGGTAGTAATATTAAATATATTTCGGCATAAGAAGTTAAAAAAAGGAAACATGAATGATTTATTTATTTTTATATTGAAATTATAAATGCATAGATAATAAAATACAGAACAAACATGTTGATAGTGCATAATGTAAACAATGAAAATTATATGTATTTATAATTAACATTACTAATTTTGTTTTGTTTCAACAGGCGATAATAGGTAACAAAGACTTAAGAGGAGGCAGTTTGCGCCTCTTTTTCAATTCACTCTTTAAATAGGTATGCGCCTGTTGCTTTTGTTACGATCATTGAAGGATACACTCAACTTGCAAAAACTTCATATATGTATATATATAGAGATTGTTACTACTTTACAGGAAACAGCGCCAATTAATAATTGCAACAAGGACATAATGGGCAGGTCAAGGGGGATTCACTATTCATGCATGGTTACTTAAACATTTTATTTAAAAACATTCACTTATCCATTTTAAATTTAAAAGTATAAATCGATACGTGAATCCCTACTTGGACTGCCCATTATCTCCCCTCCTTGTCACACTTAATAATTGCTTAGACCTTCCTTGTTGCACTTGTTTCCAGTAAACTAATATCAATCTGTTAGGTTAAAATAATGTAATCCTCGAGTGCTCTGAATATGCATTGCAACACTGCAGAAAATAAGAAGCTTTAAACAATAAAATTAAAAACACATCCTTCTATTGTTTAAGGGCACTTGTTCATAACGTGTAAATGTTTAAAAAGTTATGACGTGCTTTTGACTTATTAAATCTTGTGGACAAGTTGTAGGATTTACCAGAAAACTAACGTCCCTTCAATGTCAAATAACTACACACTCACTTAAACAATGGTTTTACATTTACAATAATTACATCTTTCTGCACTATCAACTATCATAAAACAGAGAGCCGGATTTGTACGACTCCCATAGCAAAAAGGTTAATACCATACACATATTTTAATTAACATAACAAACAAAAACCCCTTACTGCTGGCAGGTTTTACAGGAACGGACGTATCGAGCGGTATCTCGATACATACCTGGCCAGAAGTAATGCTTCACCATCCGGTTGATGGTCTTGGTGACTCCTGGGTGTCCCGTGTTGTCGTGGCATTCTTCCAGGACGGCTGTCCTCTGGGGTTTTGGTACACAAAGTTTCCATAGCGGATGAAAACCTTCAGTGATGGCTGTACTGGTATTGGGAAAACAACGGTATAACTTGCCTTCTTGAATCTTATATGAAGAGAATACGTTCGGCTCTGTTTCTACATTCCTCTTCATACGCTGATACCATGTACACGCTTCTTCAGGGATTACGGCGGCTAGAGCTTCTGGGGCAGGAGATGCTAATTCAGTGTTCTCCCGTGCTCTCGACAACGCATCGGCGACCTGATTCAAGGCGCCTTTCCGGTATACGATCTCGAAATCGTAGTGCTGTAATTCAAGTGTCCAACGCATCAAGCGTCCAGTCGGATTCGGCATTGAACGTAACCATCGGAGACTTCGGTGATCGCTGATGACGGTGAAGTGATATCCTTCTGGGTATCCTTTCAGCTTCCTGATCGACCAGACGACACACAAACACTCCAGTTCCACCGTAGAGTAGTTTTTTTCTGCGGCTGTGAGCGTCCTGCTGGCGTAGGCGATGACACGTTCTTGTCCTTCCTGGACCTGGGTTAATACGGCTCCAAGACCCGTGTTGCTGGCATCTGTCTGTAAAACAAAAGGAACTCGAAAATCTGGGCAAGCCAGGACGGGAGCGGTAGTAAGTACTTCTTTCAACTTCTCGAAAGCTTCTGCTTGTCTCGGACCCCATAAGAACTTTGTATTTTTCTGTAGGAGCTCGGTCAATGGAACGGCGATCTGGGAAAATTGCGGGATGAACTTCCGGTACCATGAAGCCATACCTAAAAACCTCCTCACGGCCTTCATATTTATGGGCTGTTCTACCTGAAGGATCGCTTCCACTTTGTCGGGATCTGTCTGGATACCTTCTTGATTGACTACGTGACCCAAATACTTCAGCTCCGTCTGGCAGAAAACGCACTTTTCGGGCTGTAGCTGGAGTCCAGCTCTTCTCAAGCGATTGAAGACTGTCTTCAGCTGTTCCACGTGGTTTTCAAAGGTGCTGCTTACGATAATGATATCGTCCAGGTAGCAGAATGCATGCGGCTCTAATTCGGGTCCGATTACCCGGTCCAGCAATCTTTGAAACGTTGCGGGGGCGGCATGTAATCCGAACGGCATGACTTTAAATTGATACAGCCCTCGACTGGGCACAGTAAACGCAGTAATCGGTTTGCTCTCGGCGGATAAGGGAACTTGCCAGTACCCTTGTTTCAGGTCAATGGTGCTGATAAATCTTGCTCCACGTAGCTTGCCCAAGATGCCCTGGATGAACGAAATCGGATATGCATCTGGAGTCGTTACCTCATTTACTTTCCTAAAATCTATGCAAAATCTATACTTGCCGGTTGATTTTCTTACTAAACCCACAGGTGAACTCCAAGCACTTTCGGACTTCTCAATGACTTCGTCGTCGATCACCTGCTGCATCGCTGGATTACGGGGGTAATATCTTTGTTTAATTGCTTGTGTTCCAGGTCTCACTTTTATCACATGTTCTACTTCTGTTGTAGGTCCGCGGATGTCTGAGAATTTCGGTAGTTCTGTGTCCAAGAATTGGTTCAGCTGCGTCAACTGACTTTCGGATAGGACTTGAAGTCCTCCCAACTCTGGTACATTCTCATTACTGTGCAGTTTAATCACTTCATCTGCAAGTTTTAATACCTTTTGTACTGGCCGGATTGTAGCATTCACAGCTTGCATCCAATCTAACCCCACAATGGCTTCGGTTGACAGGGACGGCAGGAATTCCCAAGATACCACCATTATGAGCGTGCCTAAACTCATCGGAAATTGTAGACTTCCTTTGGTCCTCACGCGTGATCCATCGGCTAGTCGTACTTCGGTTTGCTGGTGCGTATTCAGGTTATACTCTTTATTTTTCAAAAACTTACCCAGTCTTCTTCCAACGTAGGATTTGGTCGATCCGGTGTCCACTAGAGCTCGGAAATCACGTCCGTGTACGGTGATTGTCATGAACAGTCGCGACTCTAGGGCGGCTAGGCGGTTTATTGCAGGATCGGGCTGGTTGATGAATTGGTTCACCTTCTGGAGCCACCCGGACCATTCCGCGGCTGTAGTTTTCGGAGAGGCTATGGCGGAAAGCTGACGAAGAGGCCTCACTGCTCTTGCCGGCTTCTGTCGTTTTCCGGATGCGGTACGGGGCAGTCTTTATGTGTCGAATACACCCCGTTCTTTCCACACCACGAGCAGAAAATACGCGGAGCACTTTGGCATCTTCTCCGCCAATGTCCGGCCTTCCCACAGCGCCAGCATACTCGCTCCCTCACGTATGCGCTGTTGGTAAGGGGACCTGGATTCCTCGGTACGTCGCTCCTGCTATTGGTTGCGGCTACGGCTTCTGGTGTACGGGTACGGTCCGGTAATCGGTTTTTTTGGCCTCTCGGGTGCCCTCTGGATCGGTCGGCTCCGGTCGCTGGAGTTGCTCGGTCTTCCTCCGGGTGAGGATTCGGCACTACGGCGCTGACGTCGTTTTTCGGGTAACGGGCCGGGTTGTTACGGTTTTCCCGGATGCGGTACGACGCAGTCTCGTCCCGGTATTTTTGGCTGGAGGTCTGTACTTAGCGAAAAACCTTACTTTCGCTTTGTAGGGCTTCGTATTCCTCGGCCTGTTCAACGAGCTCGGTGAGTGTATTGAAATCCCTGCGTTTTACGTACATTTTGTACTCCGGTCGTAGGTTTTCGTACGTTCTCTCTAGCTGTTGCTCGGACGAGAGGTTCCCCAATCTTCTCATGAGTGTTTGCAGAGCTGTAAGATACTCGGCGACGGTCTCCTTCTCTCTCTGCGTCCTGGATCGTATTTCTTCTTCCAATTTAAACTGAAACCTCGCTGGTAAGTAGCGAGCTCGGAACTGTTTCACGAATCCGTCCCACGTCTGCCATTCCTGGTTATTGTTCCTGTACCATAACAGAACTTTATCCTTTAGGATCTCGGGTAGAGCAGTTAGTAGGTCGTTGCCTTCGTATTGGTAACACTTCCTCAGTTCTTCTATCCGTTCTAAGAAGGAAAGCGGATCACTTACCCCGTCAAACTTCACTCCCCATTTGCGGACTGTATCGCAGATCTGGGCAGCGGTTGGTCGGGCAGGTGATAAACTTCTCACGGCGGTCGGTGTTGTCGGTCTCTCCACTTCGGTTCGGCTTTCGGTTGGTCCTTCACCGGTCTTCAAGAAATGGCTCATCCGGGTCCTCAAGATTTCTGCGGAGCCGGTGGTGTCTAACCTAAACTTACGTAACTCTTTGATTAAGTCTTCTTTCTTGATCTTGTATATCCAGCTGGATGGCGGTCCACCTTCAATACGCTCGGAGTCAGAACCCATTTTTCCGGTTTAAACGGTTCTCTGGCTGTTTGAATCTGGATCTGCGGGTATCGCTCCCACACGGCTGGTCTCTGGTTTGTCCCCAAGCTCACGTCGCTGCTGCGGGCGCCATATAACGTTTTCGTCGCTTCACAGCGTTCGAATCACGTTAAATTATTTATATTTGTTTCGAGTAGCTTCAGGGAGTTGCCCAGGGTTCACCTGGGATACCAGAACCTTTCAAATAATGTACAAATCGGAAACGGGTTAAATTAATATCAGTATAATATGTATAACTATGTACAATTTATTTAAATATATAAATATTCACCGGAAAATAAATTACGTATTTCAACCTGTTGTAAATAAAATAAATATTAATTTTGTAAACGTTGTTTTGATGCGTATCGTGGCACCTAATTTTCTGCCGCACTCTGTATGGTACGGTTTTCGCCGGTCTTCAAATTCGCTCTGGCTGGCTGGGTAAATTCGTCCGTCAGCGACCTTGTAATTTCCAAGCGCCGGTTTGTGCGCCTGTTATCACGCGAACGATCGGACTGGTATTTGAAGCTAAACAAAGATTAGTGTGGTTTCGTCGTGCATTCTGTATCAATACAAGACGAATAAATTCGGGAACAGTTCATAAGTGCCATTAAACGTCTTCACGGTAATTTCTGACTTTAAAATAATCGGTTACCAATATACGATAATACAGCGATCTCGCCTTTAATTTCAAACAGTAAGTGAAACAAACAATGCTAGTTTTAAAATACTTTCCACTAAAATCACACCTGTTTGTTACGCTTTAAACAACCAGGCTGCGTTTGAGTATCAACTGCTCGTTGTTATATCTGTTTCAGGGATTATTATACTAATTGGTTTGATGAATGTTAACTTCTTTCGCCATGCGATGAAGTACATTTACGAAGGGGTAAATTAACAGCAAACTACTGACATTTTCGCCTAGTGAGTTTGGAATTTCCCCAGAATAACACACCTCAAGATTCTTAGGATATTGCACCCCGTAATCTGAGATTAACATCGCTTTCTCTTGTGATTTTTCACCCAAGAAAAATTAACGGTTATTTAGCAAGATAGTGGACTGCCAATACATGAAGGTCCTACGCCTCCAACTTTATCGGTATTTCACTACGGAAGAGACAGTTGGCCTCTGAAGCATTGAACACCACGCTCCAAGAGTTGACTGTTAATAATTACGGTCCTCTGACATAAACAGGTTAGTACATCGACAGTGATCCCAAATCGTAACTGATAAGTTTTAACGCAACTTTTGATTTCAGGTAAAAAGTGATTTGTAAAATGCACCTTAATACTTGCCGATATTTGGAACATATGAATGCAAAACAGGCTGGATCTCTCGGATGTCTGTACACTGGTAACTGGAACAGTAATAAAATAATTACAGCAATTATAATTCAATTAATTGCGTACACGGCTGAACAGTTCGGGATGTTTGCAGTATAAAACAATTCGGTAACGGCTGGATTCGCTGGTATGAATTCTTTAAATACTTTAAACTGTATTTATTTAAATGTGAACTCAAATACACAGGCTAAGTTCAAACTGTATATTTGCCAGTTAAGCTAGCGAATTGTTCGACTGGTCGGTTTGACCCTAAGGGTCTGAGTCTCTGGATTCGGCAGCTCCTTTACTTTTTATAGCTAACCCAGCTCATCTTGCGGTTCAAATTTCGCGCATTTCCCTCTCTGTTGTAGTGGGAGATGTCCTTGCTCACTCGTCTGAGATGGGTCGGTACTAGAAGCGCCATCCGCGCCTTTTTCGAGAACTAGGGGCGGTGCTCGTCTAAATAAAATTGTAAAACCACAAATACGCGTATTCCGCGCGCACTACACTTTGGATACAATTTTACCCTGTCACAGGTTATAACAATATTGGCAATTGACTTTAATAATGATTGAAAATTGCACCACATGGTATGAAGATCCATGGGTATTGTCTCGTCCCAACTTAAGTTACGCTGCCACAATTTTTGTAGAATGATGTTTGTTATGATAATTACTGGAGCTAACAAACCAAGAGGATCATAGATTTGAGCAACTGTTGATAAAATAGAACGCTTAGTAACTTTATTATGCTGTGGCATACTAATGGCATAGGTAAGTGTATCTGACATGGGTGTCCAAAGAATACCTATGTCTTGTTTTCCCCGGGAAGGAACTCAACGTTCGAAGACTTATGTTCCACAATTCTTTGATTGTTAGATGACCATTTCCTCAGTTCAAAACAACCGGAATTCAAAATAGTACAAATTTCTTGTTTTCTAGATATTAATTCCTCAACCGAATCACAACCTGTTAAGAGATCATCAACGTAAAAATCTCGTTTGATTACCGATGATGCAGCTGGGTAAGTATTTGAAAACTCATATGCTAGGTAATGGAGACACCTAATAGCTAAATAAGACGCCGATGCTGTGCCATACGTCACCGTGTTTAATTTATATGTTTGAACGGGATCTTCCCTGTTAAACTTCCAGAAAATACGCTGCAAATCTCTTTGATCAGGATCGATCAAAACTTACGATACATTTTGGCTATATCGCCCGATATGACATAACGATGCTGACGAAAACGTAGCAAAATTGAAATTAGGTCGTCCTGTATGGTAGGACCTACAATCCGTAAATCGTTTAGCGAAATGCCTGTAGAAGACTTTGAAGAACCGTCAAAAACGACTCTTAATTTCGTAGTAGAACTACTCTCCTTAATAACTGCATGGCGGGGAAAATGATAGGAAACTGTAACTTCGCCCTTGTCCTCAATCGGAGTCATGTGCTGCATATTTATATATTCTTGCATGAACTCGCTATATTGTTGGTACAGAGACTTATCCTTATATACTTTTCTTTCGACATTATAGAATCTTTTAAGAGCATTTTGTTTGGAATTTCCCAAAGCATCAATAGTTTGTTTAAATGGAATTTTTACGATGAACCTACCCTCATTATTCCTAGTAACGTTTTCCACAAAGAATTCCTCGCATAACCTTTCTTCGCTAGAGAGACCGCGTTTTGCCTGCATCTCCTCAATTTCCCAAAATCTTTGAACAGTCCTTTCAATACTAAGGTTACACGAAACATTTGAAGGAGTCGAATACAAACGCGCATTTAAGGAACCTGACGCTATCCTACCAAACTGCGTCTGCTGCAGTATAGGCTTATTATTTCCCAATTTTATTTGACCCACACACAATACCTCCCAAAATATCTGAGCACCTATCAACATGTCCACCTTATCAGATTTGTGAAACGTTGGATCAGCTAATGTTATATTATTTGGAATTTCTAACTTGTCAATATTCAAATTAAATTCAGGTAAATTGCTGGTAATATTTTTCAGAATAAAACATCTTAAAGAAGTCGAATAGTTGCTTCTGCAAGATTCTAACCTAACCTTTTTTTTTTTCTTAAATCAACACCCACAGTGTTTAATATATTAAAACTGGTCACACTGACCAACCATTAATTTTCCTATGTTAAATCTTAAAAGTATAAGGTAAATATACTTGGGTACATCCAGTGACGTCCTAGGTTTAGAGATAACTGGTACAAATACGCTTACATAGTTCGCAGTTGCTCACTGTGCTCTGCTTTTAATCGCACAAACACTACACTAACTCGAATGGCTTGATCCTCTTCAGCCTGCGGACTATATGTTGATTGTCCAATAGTCGAAGAGCTTCCACATTGACATGCTGATGAAGTCTAGCTTCGTGCTTCCCTGCAAATCTTCTAATCTCATCCTTGACAAAGGGAATGCCAAGATCACGATGAATATTTTTATTGCGTACATACTGTACCAGAGATTCCAACATCAAGACCATTCAAACGTTCCAAAACAAAGTACTGCGTAACATGGTAAACGCGCCATGCGTTTACCATGTTACGCAGTACTTTGTTTTGGAACGTTTGAATGGTCTTGATGTTGGAATCTCTGGTACAGCCCCAGAGCTGTATACCATATAGCCAGATAGGTTTGAGGATCTGGTTATAGATAGATTTTTATGCTGTATTGGCAACTTAGAGTCCCTACCCAGGAGCCAATAGTGCTGTTTATATTTAATGCCTAGTTCTGTCCTTTTCTTCTTAACATGTTCCTTCCATCGCATCTTCGCATCTAGGGTCATCCCTAGATATTTGGCCGAGTTTTCAAATGGGACAACAGTGCCATTAATATTGCTGGACGGTGGATCAACCACTCTTTTATTGGTGAAATTGATATGGCTGGACTTCAGCTCATTCAATTTAATTTTTCCTTTGTTAGTCCATTCAACTATTCTGTCACAAGCTCTTTGCAATTTTTCTGTGGAGTTCCCTGCATTTTGTCCTACTGCAAGCAAGGCTGTGTCATCAGCGAAGGTAGCTGTGGTAATTTCTTGCATCTCTGGGATGTCATTGGTGTAGAGCAGGTACAACACTGGTCCAAGTACACTACCCTGGGGCACATCCGCAAGAATTTCTTTGAGTTCCGAGTATTCATCTTCCTGTTTAATACAAAAAAGTCTGTCAGAACTATAAGATGTTAGAATTTCAACATACTGTTTCGGTAGAGTCTTGTTCAATTTATGGATCAATCCTTCATGCCAGACCTTGTCGAACGCTTGAGCTACGTCGAGAAGGACAGCTGAGCACACCTGTTTTTCTTCTAAGGCCTTTTCCATTACATCCACGATCCGGTGTACTTGATCTATGGTAGAATGTTTCTGCCTGAAGCCAAACTGGTAGTCTGGAATCAGCTTATTATCCTCTATTAGAATTCTCAGCCTTTTGAGAAACAGTTTCTCGAAAAGTTTGTAGGTGATCGGTAGCAATGATATGGGTCTATAGGATTTCACATCATGAGGAGGTTTACCGGGTTTTGGTAACATTATTACTTCCGCTACTTTCCAAATGGAGGGGACATGCTTCAATCTAAATGCCGCATTGAAGAGGTAAGTAAGCATGACTATACCCTTCCTGGGCAGTTGTTTCAAAATCTCACCTGTCATCAAATCGAATCCTGGAGCTTTTCTTGGATTCAAATTGGTCTTGATCTCTTTTGCTATCTCCTTTGGTGTAACTAGAGTAATTTCTTCTGAGCGATGATTTTCTGAAACGTCAAGTGTGGTTTGTACTTGCATCTGATTAGGCTGGAAGGTCTCTGCTAGATGGTCAGCGAGAATTCTAGCGTTTTGTTTATTATCCCTAGCCCAGGGCCCATCATCTTTCCTTATTGGGGGAATGGAGGTTGCTGTGTTTCTAATTTTTTTGGTGGCTTTCCAAAGCGAGTAGTCCGTTTCCTCATCTGCTGTTAAATCTTGTAAGTAAGAAGCGACAGATACTTCTTTAAGCTTCTGGATTTCTCTTTTAAGCCTTAGTGTCTTATTATTCAGGATGGTTTTGTCATTTAGATCTCTTGACTGTTGCCATCTTCTTCTAGCACTTCTTTTTTCCTTGACTAGTTCCCTAATTTCAACCGGGTAGTTAACTCCCTTACTTAAATGGGTAATTTCTCTAGTATTATTAAAAGCTGCGACTTGAACTAGCCTAGTAAACTTCTCAGTCTCTTTGTCTAACTGCTCGGTTGTTCTTAGACAGACGTTTAGGTTAATGCTCTTTTGAAGGTCAATTCTAAAGCTTTCCCAATCAGTAGTTTTATTAACTAATGCAGGCCTAGTTTCTTTCTTAATTATCCTTTCACTCAGTGTCAAAATAACAGCAGAGTGGTCAGAATCTAAATCAAAGTTTTCTTCCACTTCAATGAAGTTTGGTGAAACCTTCCTTGAGATGAAAAAATCTAACATGTCAGGAATTTTATTCTGGTCAGTGGGCCAGTAAGTGGGTTTGTTTACCAGTGGTATGAAAATTGCATCCTGCACCCTTACAAAAGTAGCACTTGACAATGATTCATCTATACCTCGCACAGAGATATCACTCTTTGAAACAGGTGACGATAGCTCGTTAGACAAATCCTGGGTAATGAAATTGGATTCAGATCCCCTATCAAGCAGGGCTCTGATTTCACGAGAATTTCCATGTTTATCAAATATCAAAATAGATACCGTTGACAGAAGAACGTGATTTTTTAACCATTTACGCAATGTGTAGCAATGGTTTCACTAGGAATGATCGTAGTAGCTTCACCAGAAGAAGTGGCAATGGCTACAATATTATTTTGCTGAACTTCCTCTACAGTCTGGTCATAAGTTTTGTGTAACAATGAATTGTGCTTTCTATTACATTTTGTGCATGGCCTAGCCTTGCATTCTCTACAAAAATGATTCGATTTTAAACAATTAATGCATAGCTTTAAACGCTTTACTTCATCAATTCGTTCTTCGATAGTCATTCCCTTGAATTTTGCGCAATTGTAAATAAAATGGTTTAAGTTGCAAACCTGACATTGTTGGCTTGAATTTGTCGCCAAATGCGACCTACTATTTTTTTGCATTTCCCTAGAATTTACATTATTCTTACTTACGTGCAAAACCTCCAATAATTTGCATTTGTGCTTAATAAATTCCGTAAATTCACCTAGCGTTGGGAATTCACCGCTTGTTTTGAAATCTTCCCAATCCCTTCTGGTTAAAAAGTCTCATTTGGAACCAACTATATAAACGATAATAATATCCCAATTTTCCGTGGGTACCCTTAAAGCTTCCAAAGCACGCATATGCTTTGTCATAGTGTCCAACAAATTGCGTAAAGAGGAATGCGATTCCTTTGCAACCGGTGCAATATCTAAAAGCGCCTTAAGGTGCTGGCTTACAATTATTTTTTTATTATCAAACCTATCAATCAAAGTTTTCCATGCAATCTCATAATTATCATTTGTAATTTGCAAAGATTCAATGGTATTAGCCGCTTCATTTTTTACGCAGGATTTTAAATAATGCATTTTTTGTACATTTGATATTGTGTTATTTATGTGTATTAATGAATTAACGAATATCTGAATTGCAACCATTTATCAAAACTGCCATCAAACGTCGGCAAATTTATTGTAGGTAATTTTACCCCCGAATTTAATAAACCAAGCGCACCATCGCCGAGAGAATGTACAGGAGTGGTAGCTCCGGTCGAATCTGAATTTATCTTTAATTTTTCAATTAGCTTACGAGCATCGGTAACTACCTCATAATACAACTGTTCAAATGCTTGCTGCTCCTGTTCCTGCTCAAGGATAGCACCTCGTTTTGCATCTGCATCTTTAGCTGCTTTTAATAACAAATTATCTATTTACGCCATGATTTGTTCATATTCGTCGCATAAAGGCGACACTCTTTCCAAGCGTACTTCAACATCTACTACCTCTTGGTCCTGACGACCAAGAAAATTTTTGTTATTCGTTAATTTTGCCTTTATGCGACCTCGAGTAGCCTTTAATGTTTTTAGCGTTAACTCGTCCGCCATAACAATTTGCACAATATTTTACAGTGAAAATAAATATGAATGCTTTAACCCTTTTATAAATTTTCGATTGTCACGTATTTGAACAAACGTAGTACCTAACGCGTAACTAGGAATGTACTGGAAATTGTAATTGGAACCGACTCACCCCAATGTAACAAATGGATTCGTCCAGTCTGGAACAGCAGGTGTATTGCCGCGTTTGCTTGCCTAACCAATGTTGTGCGACTTGCGCCCAATACCAACTTGTTGACGGGAAGCTCGACTTCGCTGCGCCACTCGTTTCAATATATCTTGCTATTTTCTTTTCTGCTTTTTCAAAAACAGATATTCCCTCTCGAAGGACCAATGTTGGGGTTCAAAAAAATAACCCAAAATTTCTGTTGCTGTATTTCACTTTATTCAATCTAACCTTTCCACATTACATAATATACCAAGGGGGAAATGTACATTACATTCCGCCGCTGTTGGTTTAACATACTTTCTGCTCTGTTGTAAATCGTCTGTATCACTGCTCTCCCCTGGGTGGGATGAACGCACATAGAACTGATTTGCTCCGCAACACTCGCGAATACTCGTAAATTTTTACTTTCTCGTACAACGTCAATTGGCCGCAGTCAATTGGACGCGATCAATTGGACGCGACGACTTTTGGACGTGCGTCTTTTGGACGCGCCGACAATTGGACGCGTCTGTAATTAAGATTTATAAAAAAATGTATATAGAAAAATGCAGTTTATTATAGTTACTACAAAGATATAAAATAAACATTAT
The DNA here is from genome assembly GCA_958336395.1 of Ctenicera cuprea. Lineage (NCBI taxonomy): Eukaryota > Metazoa > Arthropoda > Insecta > Coleoptera > Elateridae > Ctenicera > Ctenicera cuprea. The sequence continues at coordinate 41,919,521 of OY284489.1, read as the reverse complement.
AAAGTAAGCAATTTGTAAAGGTTTAAAAAAAAACAGAAAGGTCTACAAAATTACAAAATAAACAACATTAAGTAAGTAAATAAAGTAGCCAATGGTATAATAAACACAAACGAATCATAAACGCATTCACAAATTATTCAACTCATACTTGCAGTTGGAAATTATGCGCAATCCCTCGCAGGCAATGCAATATTGGTCTATTTCCGTAATCAGCAACCACTCTTCGTATATTTTCGGCGGTATCCCTGTAAATTTTTCTTTGAGTTGGTGCTGGGTTTCCAGCAATTAATTTCTCGATTCTCAATCGATTTAAACCTACTTCTTTTTTTAGAGCATTTACAAATTTCCATATGCTTGGATGTGCAGCATTAAGTATTGAAGAAAAGCTATTGTGCCACCCTTCAACAGAATTATTTGTACGTGGTATATCATCTTCGACGAATGCATATACATTCCACAAACGGAGAGGAAATAGTGGTTGCCTACGTCTCCGCCTTCTGTCTAGGCGACCTATCCACGTGTCTTCGAAATAATTTATTAAGGGTTGCAATAAGTTTTCGTTTTCCACATAAAACTCGCTATCAATTAGCAGATCATAGGAATCAATGACATCTTCTTCCGGAACAAATGCAAGAGCTGCCAGTTGTCGCAAATGTAAAGCAAAATTAGCATCTTCGCTATATCTAACTTGCAAACCTGCTTGTTGTATATTTTGCAGCATCCATATACATTGCGTAAAATGAAAAAAACAGCCACGGTTTACGGCATCGGGAAATTCTTGTCTGAAGGCTGCTGAATTGCTGCTTTTTCGAAGTCTACCATGATAGATGTTGGTTGAAGCCTCGGTGCTAATAATTTTAAAGCTTGAAATAGGCGAATGCAAGTACCTTCCGTTTTATTTGGAAGAAGCGCATACGCGGTTGGTATTACATTACTGTACTCCATGAATGGTATATACTGAACAGCTGTGGAGCTGAAGTAAACGTACCATCCGCATACCAATGATTGCAATGTTCCATTAATTCCAAATTCCTTGCGGTTGAAAACAAAAGAATTGTTTTCACTGGGACCACTATCAAATACCAGAAACGCTTCACCGTCTATATTTTTGTATCCGTCAGGAAATGTAAGATCCGTCAGGCTTCTTGGGTTTGCTGGAACAGCTTCTGCAACTGTTCTTACTCACTGAACTGTTCGCTTTAAAGCCTTAACAGGAGGTAGTTGGGCCGATACTGCTGCAGCTAGTTGCAAAGACATGTTTGCCAATACAGCTTGGTTAGTTAGCTCTACTTGTTTGTCTATTTCCTTCATATTTGCAACAGCCACTTTTGCTCCGACTTTTGCAGCATCCGGAACATGGTTGTGAGGGGCACTTCTTACCACTTCATCATGTAATGTATGCACTCTTCCTGGACAATGGTTCTTGTTGTAATTACCACACTTCCATATAATTTTCTCACTACTGGTTTTCTCTTTTTTGTGTATATAACCATCATATAGTAACATTTTGTTACCTCGTTCACTTATTACAAACTGCAGCACCATGTTTACACCTTGAAATACTAGCAAAGTTTAACTCTTTAAGAACAGTTTTAAATTTATATATAGGCAATTGTTTGTTAGAAATTTACATTAGACCAATGACACTCGCAGAATGCTTAACACATTTCCAAAAACACCCTCTAATTACTCCTAACTACCGTAATTACCGCCTCTGTTAAAGCGTGTTATCTTAATTGTTGTTTGTCAACAATTCAAGACGGTCATTAAGCTAATCCCTTTTTAGAAAACTTTAAATCTAATGAATTTCATTTTCAATATCTTATCATTTAAATGATAATGCTGTCAACAATTCAAGATCGTCATTAAGCTAATCCCTTTTTAGAAAACATTTTAAATCTAATGAATTTAATTTGCAATATCTTATTACAAATTTACAATCTAAATAATAGGGTATCTAACCTTAGTCTAAAATTAAACGTAAATAACCTCACAAATTCTAATAAAATAAAATTAAGTTTATGAACGCGTCCAATTGTCTCGCGTCCAATTATCTGGCGTCCAATTGACGCGCGCGCGCGTCCAATTGACGCACCGCGTCCATTTTCACATAGGATATCTTTGAAATTGAAATACTATTTTTTTAATTTCGGCAAAGATTTATAAACGTTTTGCTGGTCATAATTAAAAACAGAAAGTTTATACTTAAGTTTGGCTAACTTTTGGGGTTCAAATTGAATTTTGCATCTTATTAATGCATTCCGTGTGTTAAATTTTAACTTTAAAATTTTATTATCTATGAGATTTATATGCAAAAATTTTCTTAACACATTGGCTACAGTTTAAATAAAATATTCTATACAAAACTGCAAAAAACCTTTCACCTTTTGCCTAAATAGAATAAAATATGAGTGATCAATTTCATACGTTATGTGGGTCGAATTTGATCATAGAGTTTTTACAGCGTTAAAATATAGTAGAAACTGTATAGTGATGATCAATTTAATCCCTAGCATGACTTACAACCGATTGTCCTGACGAATTACATAGTATAGCGTACACAGGTTTATGATCTGAAAAGTAACTCTCATAAACACCTGCTGTTAATGCTTTATCGTTGCTAAATACATCTATTTGCGTGTTGTTATCCGTTGTAGATGTTTTACAATTTAAGACAGTGTTAAGGTGATAGTTTGACATAAATTTTGAAAAATAGGAACTTGTATCAAACTTAAGCATATCGAAATTAAAATCTCCTAATACAATGATTTTGCAATTTAAGGGTAACTTACTGATTATTTCGTTAAAACAACTTTCAAACATCGCATGTGTAACGGTAGGAGACTTGTAACCGCTAGTAATGTGAATATTTTTTACTTACAAATCAACATGACTTTTACCTACATATTTTAACGCGTGCTGAATGTTACAACAATTAATAGCGGTTTTAACAAAACAAATAATTCCTCGCGTATTCACAGAATTAGTGAAAAATTGTATTGAAACCAGGAATACCTATAGTGTTATTAGTTTGTGTCAATGTTTCTGAAAATATTAATATATCGGCGCTAGTATACCAAACATCGCTGATTATGTTTGATATATGTTTTCGCAAAGACCTAACATTATGATATACAATTTTAATTTTGTCTTTATCAATAAAATCGTTATAAAAAAAAGTGATATTTTTATTGTGTTTTAGTCGCAAGATTTCGTTCAAAATTTGGTCATTTTCCCTTGGTGGCTTTGGGGGTCGAAAAGTACCCAAAATATAAAGTCCGAAAAGTGCTTTAATTCTACTCAAAGCTACATACATCATTTGTCTAGTAATTTTTTGGGATTTTCTAAAATCAATACAAGCCTCCTCCTACGTCTGTCCTTGACTTTTGTGTATCGTTAAGGCCTCTGCAGGTGTCGCTGGAAACTGTCGCCTGATGATTTGATATTGCAAGTCTTTAGATACGCTTAAAGGATACGGGTTTTTAGTTATTGGAGTTAATTTTGTATCAATACTTCCCGCATTCATTAACCCAGCAAATGATTTTCGCACTTTGCTACCGACTATGCCTGAATGAAAGTCGATCCAAAGTTTGCTTGGAGATTTTGAATTTGGTTCAAATGAAATATGTCGTAGTATACCGCAAGAGCCATTTACTAGTCCATCTTCGATATCACTATTCGAAGTAACCATGTATTTAATGCCTAATTTTATGCAAAATACGTAAATGTGTTGGCAAACCTCCAAGTTCTGAGGTTTTTTTTCTTCTTTAATGCGCTTAATACCTTATTTTTTGTGAATTCAGAGACTTTGTCTAAAATCATATCGTCTGCAATAGATGCATATTCATGCCCTAGTGTATTGTTTATACGAGTTTCATTATACGTATCCACGTTAGCGTTTGTTGCATACAACCTAATCGCAGTTTCGGGTATTTCAGTTTCTGCCACCTCTCTCGATCTAATTAATTTTATATCCTCATCGCTCATAATGCCTTTTGCTAAATTGTTTAAACAGTTAATAAATTTTATTTCATCCCGTTGCTGCATAATTTCTGTCCCACAGTGGATTTGACTCTACGTGAAAAATACTTAAATTTGTACTATTTGGTGAACAAAATACAGGGCGATCCATTACAGGAGGCAACTGATTCAAATTCCCTACAACTAAAACCGATATTCCTCCAAATGATTCGTGATTACCCATGATTTGCCGAAGCCGAATGTCGACCCGCGATAACAAACGGCTTCCGACCATCGAAATTTCATCAATAACAAGCAGCTTTAAATTGACTAATTTTGCCCAAATTTTATTCGCTAGGTCACTAGATAGCTCTGGCATTTGTCCACCAAACTGTGTTACAGGTAAAGCAAACGCGGTATGCAAAGTAAGACCGTTTATTAAAAATGCTGCTTTGCCGGACGGTGCACACAATAATACAGCAATTTCTTCTTTGTTTGAACCCGGGAGTTTATCAAAATAATTTGTAATTAATTGATAAATAGTGTTTATAACCGTACTTTTACCTACGCCGGCAGATCCGCTTAAAAATATTCTTAAAGGTAACCGGTTCGTTTTGAAACAATGTAATATATGCATTATAAACTTCCTTTGAAGCGAATTTAATTTTTGCATTAATTGAAAAATGTCTTGTGAGGATACTCTGGGAGGACAACTACTAAATTGATTAACACTGCGATCTTGAATAATTTCTGAACCGCCTTGCTGTAATATATCTGTTTGTTGGTGGGCAGGTAATTCATTCTTTGAGAATTCATCAATATCTTCTTCTTCGATTTCTAGCACATTATTTTGTGCAGTTTCTATTGCTTCGTCTAAAACATCATCCCCAAAAATTTGAAACTTTTTGCGATTACAATTAATAGTATTTTGATTTTTTTTTAATTTCTTCGCAGTTAGAATTTTCCACCTCTGAATATTGGTTTCTCCACGGTAAAAATAAAAGTACGTTTTCTCTATAATAGTTCAGCGGATCTTGAATAAGTTTATAGCGCCTATATCTAATAATAGCCGGTTTTTGTCGTCTTCTATAATTTTTACTATCTTCATCAACGTCGTCGTCGTCTTCGTTGTAATTATCATTTATATAAAATTTAGTATAATTTGAAGCAAAATCGGCTAGACACACCATTTCCAGCGATAAAGGTCTTTTACTGTATTTACGGAATATATCCTCCATAAATACCTCATCTGATTCTAAATTTAAAGTATTTAATTCCTTTTTTGACTTTAACATTAGCACTCTCTCCTGTTGCGGGCGAGTGTTAATAAAAATACTTTTACGTGAATTTTTCCACAAAGGTAAAGACAAAGCATGATATACGGCTTCCTGCGCGGACATTAAATTACTATTTAAAAATACGTTAGAAATTTTTCTAAATTTTTCCCTAACACTTGTGTATCCGTTATTTATGTCTGATGCCGTTTCCCGTAACAATTTTGAAAGTCCAGCATCAGTTTTACTAATGTAATTAATAATATAAGAAGCCAACGCGTATTCCTCCAAAACAAATTGAATGTCCATATTCGACTGAAATAAATGCAAAATATCTTTATTGTAATTTTTGTTTCCGACTTCCAAAGTATTGCGTTTCAAAAATATTTGAGTTTTTTTTAATGGGTTTCGAATCGCGAGATAATATTGCTCTTCAGATACTGACAATTTTGATAAAATATCATTAAATTGTACTAGTTCCGGTTGTTTATAATAAATATTCATTAGCTTTTTAATTTCTTTTAAAATATTTTTCAAATTATCGTTTTGTTCTTCTTCCGGAAGAGGTTCCAAACTTTTTGTTGCAGGCATAACGAACGCTGGAAAATTAAAACGGCATTTGAATTTGTTCCGTTTACCTTTATTGCAGGTATGTGTGTGTCTATGTTTTTGCAGCAAAATATAGGGATCGTTTTCGTTATATTGACATGTAATAAACCTATCTATAAAGTTAATGCAATTTTCCACGCTGTTCGGAATTTCAAGATTGTACTCTGGAGCGCCTATTAACCATATCAAAATATGTTCGTGGGGTGACCCTCTGTTCTGAAATTCTACCCGTTCCGAACTGTCTTCTACGTGATACTCCTCAAAAGGGCCATCCTTTTGCCTTAAGTAACACAAATTTGGAAATTTTAAAATCAAAATATCGCGCACACGTAATAGGATCACTTTTTATTAAATCAGATTTTTGGTAGTCCGTAAGGCTCATTGCTTCGGCAATTGACAAATTTTTAGAATAAATCAGTTTTGCTAAAGATTGAAGTAGTTCCGGCCAAACTGTTTCCCCCGCAGATAATGTTAAAAATATGGTAGGCTTACCTAATTGCCGAATAGTAGCCAACAGTTCTTTTTTTCTGGTTTCCCAATAGGAAGTGGAAGATCTAATTTGCTTTAAAAATCTGTAGCCGTCATCGAATTTTATCATATTTTCTACAAACTCCGTATTTAATACATTTTCGACTCTAACGGCTTTAGTGTTTTTCGTTTTCCGCATGCAAATATTAATTTTTGATAAACAAGCCAATTCCAATTTTTTTTCGCCATAAACAGTAAGCGAGTAGGAACGCACGATCTGCGATCTCGACGCCGAATTTCCGATGTAACGCGGTCCGAGTAAGAAACTTTTAAAGTGTCGTTAAAAGAGTGACCCGCGAAAATTTTAGGAAAACACAATTCGTCAATATGTGGTATCATATGCCAAGGTAGTGGTTTCTTACATTGTCTGGGCGCTATAACTTAGACGATGTTTGCAATTTCTTGATTTCTATCCATAACTAATACCTCATCATTTCCCACTTCAACTTCCGGAAAATTGGTAAAAAGCTCTCTGCAGAAGTACTTTTGCTTATGAATGATTCCTTGACCGACATCGAATTATCCTCAATTAAATCGCTATTATCAACAACAAAATCTACATTTTCGCTATATTGACGGTCGTGGCGCACAAAAAACTCGGCATCTATTTGAATGTTATACTTCTTATATAAAGGGGCGTTTTTCAAATAATAAAGCGCATCGCAAACTATTGCTGGTCTAATAGTTTCATACATGTAATCTGATTTATGCTCAATATACCTTTTTAATTTAACCTGGACAGTAGCCATATTGTCTCAAAAGATCGCGGAAGAATTTGTAACATATCACAGATTTCAACGGAAATATTGACCCTTAAGACCTAATTGCGGATTTAAAGCAAACGGTTTTAAGGATCGAATTTGCATAAAATTTATGTAAGGGGCAGTCATTCTTTCTTCTAATGGTGACGTTTCTTTAATACAATCTGGTAAATCTATAAATTTTAAATCGTTACTCGTTGCTAGTTTTGGTATTTTTGACATACTTATGTATCTATCACAAGTTCTGCAAAAATAAGGCGAATCAAAATTAACTATTAAATGAACTAAAGTATTTGGTGGATAACCACTGAAATTTTCCAATTTATCAATATTGAAGTTGACAACAGAATGTTGAAAGAATAGCCCCTCACAGCAGCAACATATAAAATTTGGAGTGAGTTTCCGAACCTTAATAAATTCTAATTTTAATTTTGCAGAATTAGAATCTTCCTTTACTAAAGCATTGTAAAATTCTTCCCTATATCGTAATATATTAATATCGCGCTTTTTTTGTTTACTTTGTTTATCACATTGTTGTTCAAATAACCTAACGCCTTCGTTGTTCTACCTAACTTCTCGTTTTCGATGCTTTTCTTTTGTTTTTTCGGTATTTTTATATACAGGATTATTTCTCAATTTTTGCATCCCCTTTTGTCTGAATACCGTTTCCTTTTTTTTGTATATGGGATTTTTTCTTATGTTTTGCATACCTGCTTTCCTATTAACTAATTCTTTTACTTTATATTGGGAATTTTTTCTTAAATAAACCATACCTACCCGCCTACTTATTAATTCTTTTTATTATACTCAACATTTTTCCTCAATGTTTGCATACCTGATTTTCTATTAATTAGTTCTTTTTTATTATACTTTAAATTTTTCCTCAGTGCTTGCATACCTGATTTTCTATTAATTAATTCTTTTTTATTATACTCTACATTTTTCCTCAGTGTTTGCATACCTGATTTTCTATTAATTAATTCTTTTTTATTATACCCTACATTTTTTCTCAATGTTTGCATACCTGATTTTCTATTAATTAGTTCTTTTTTATTATACTCTAAATTTTTCCTCAGTGTTTGCATACCTGATTTTCTATTAATTAATTCTTTTTTATTATACTCTAAATTTTTCCTCCGTGTTTGCATACCTGATTTTCTATTAATTAATTCTTTTTTATTATACTCTAAATTTTTCCTCAGTGTTTGCATACCTGATTTTCTATTAATTAATTCTTTTTTATTATACTCTACATTTTTCCTCAATGTTTGCATACCAGATTTTCTATTAATCAATTCTTCTTTATTGTACTCTACATTTTTCCTTAATGTTTGCCTACCTAATTTTCTATTAATCAATTCTTTGTTATTATAGGGGAGACCGGAGCTGGTCGGCGCACTTTTTACATTCCAATTTTTTTTTAAATTTTGGAGGTATGTGTAAACTTCAGCTCGGCGTAAGGTGATAGATTTATATGTTAGCTAATAATATCTTTATTGAAACTTCTGATAAGTTATTTCTGTGCCAAATTACGAATTTTTGTTTTGGTGGCCTCTTGCAATGTGCCAACCCACCCCGTGACGGGGTTGGTTGGCGTACTGTATGGGGTTGGTTTACTCACAATTATTATCATATATATTTATACCCCAATACCGAAAATAAAAGCAAAATATAAATGTGTTTATGTTTATTAACTAAAAAAAATCTTAATTTTACATATCATCAGAAGACTCGCAATTCGAACAAATGAAATAGACTACACATTTTTTTCACCTGCGCATTGCTCGTGCGCCCACATGCGACAACTTGTACACTGCATCCAGGCTTCGCCAGGTCTGCTGTTTGCAAAGGAGTCGGTACAATAAAGGCAGAATGCCTCATCCTTTTCTTCGGAGTCTTTTTTAGCAGGTGATTTAGATTTTTTTCTTGACTTTTTCGTTTGCGACGATTGTCCTATGCGCTTCTTTGCTTCCATAAACATTGTTAACAAAATAAATATTCAAAAATCACTGCGCCAACCATCCCCTTTTAATTTGAGCCAACCAGTCCCACGGTCTCTTTTAATAGGTTATCGTGATTTTTTCGCACACAGTAGTTTTTTAATAAACTTTGTACACACTATTTTGAAGGTCATATTATGTACAATAAAATGGCGTATAATTTATTTATGTGGTACTTACCTACACTGTAAAACAAGAGACGAAAGAGAGCATAAAAAGATTACAAAAAAATTCCCGAAATTTAAGACGCACACATCAACTCTCTCTACCGTTCAGACGAATACTGAACAAGTTACAACGATACAACTTTGTTTGCTGAAGACTGTGCTGTCATTTACAGCGTTGCCAGACTTCAAATATTTACGATATTACGAATGCGCCGACCAATACTTGAGCCAACCAACCCCGGTCTTCCCTACTCTACATTTTTTCTCAAGTTTTGCTTACCTATTTTATTATTTATTAATTCTTTTATTTTGTACTGGGAATTGTTTCGTAATTTTTGCATTCGCTGTCGTACATTTTTTACTTTATTTTTTAACACGGTATGTGCATGTTTTTTTTTATTTGCGCTAATCTCAATTATTGTACACGGATATAATTTGAATACGATATTTTCAGTCACATTTAAACGTTCAATAAAATTATACTTTAGTAAAACCATTTCATCATCTAACGATTCAAAACTGCAGCCTACCGCAACCCCATTACTTACATTTTTACCGGTGACATGAGAAGTACTTTGTGAGTCAAACATCCAGTACTCAGTAGTACTATTCACGATCTCTTTAAACACAGCTACAGATTTATTATTGCATGATAAAACACCACAATCAAATTTTTCAAAAAAATTCTTAAACGTCACGCTGATGTTCCCCAAAAATTGTCCTTCGTATGTGTTTAAGTAATTTGCATTTGCCTATTTTTAATTTTTATTATTTCATATTTTTCTTTAATTAATAAATGATTTGAACTTTCACTAACGAAATCTGTGGTTTGAAATTTTGTGTCGCGTCCCAAATACAAAATGTTGTCAATATCTTCCGTAGTCCACAAATATGAAGATTTGAAAATTCTGAAGCATGAAGCAATAACTGCAGAACTAAGATTTGTAGAATGAATATTCTCAAAAAAGCTTTCTTTCGATCATGAATAGTTCCTGCTAATATAAGTTTTAGGTTTTTGAAGTTAAAATTAACATTAAGACCCCTTTCACACGGAGCCACCATGGTGGCGCCACTTGAAAAAGCAAGTCACCACTCAGGCCACCAGTCGCGCGTGCAGGTTATCCTATAAAATATAAATAATTTTGTCTCAGTCTTCAAAATGGATGTGGAGGAAACTGTTGCTCTTCTGTATTTATTATATCGGAAAAAACAGAAAAAAAGAAAGTGGTGGGTGCATCCTCTTCTGCAAGACAGATCACGAAAAGGTTTATTTACAACTTTTTATAGTGACCTGAGAAAGTACGAGACAAAATTTTTTAATTACTTGCGGATGTCGATAAAATCATTTGATGAGTTACTCGGTTTTTTGACACAAGAGCTAACCGGAACAGAAACCAATATGAGACAGTGTATTACTGCCGAAGAAAAATTAGTTGTTACTCTGAGGTAAGTGATCAATAGAACTAGAACAGTTATCGGTAAAAAAGGGCAGGCAAAGGTTACGCACAAGTACCATAAATGTGGGTATTAGAAAAAAGGCTAAAGTTCATTTATTGTACAAAATCTAACAAATTCAATACAATTCTAAAATATCCTCACTCTCTAAAGATACATTATCGCTTGACGGTGATGGTTGGTGATACTGATAAGCAACTACTTGACTATAAGAAGATCCCGAACTGGAACATCCTGGTTGTACAAATCTACGATTGGGCAACGCCTGCTGTCCCACGTAATCTGAATATTCCCCGGAATACTGGGGAGTTGTTTGACTTCGGTACCCCGATGTATAATTTGGATGTTCACGGACACTTGGCATTGGCTGAATTTGAGAACGTTGGTTAATTACATTCATTAATTCCATTTTAGTTGCTAGACGTAAATGTTCTGGCACTCGTTTTAGCGGTTGTAATAATGATAGTAAGAACATACGATCCTCATCGTCTTCTCTATACCTGTGTTCCGTCGCTCACGCTCTTCGATGCCACGTTGTAGAACATCGATGAGTTGTTGCTCCACCGGAATGCGTTTCCGCTTTTTTGATATAGTTTCGCCGTCTAATTCCTTATTAAACGGCGCTTCTTCGTCGTCATTTCCTGTTTCTGGTTCATTTTCCGCCTCATCGATGTTTGTGACTGTTGGTTTATTACGTATAACTTTTTGTAAAAATGACAGTTGCTTGTAATAAATATATGGATTTTTTCGTTTAGCAGCATCGCCACTCTTCAATTTCTTTACTCTGTTGAGTTCTCGCGAAAAACAATCCCGCAAGCTTTTCCATTTTCGTTGCAGGTTAACTCCTGCAAAATAAAATACAACAAGTTAATACCTCATTTTTTTGTAGATACTTGGCGAGTGGATGCTCTTTTACTGATTTGCATTATGGATACCGACTTGGAATATCGACTATAAGTTCCATGGTACAGCAAGTATGCAAAGTAATATGGCTAAAATTAAAAGAAGTATGCATGCCATTACCAACCAAAAACATTGTCTGGATATCGCAGAAGGCTTTGAACAACATGCAAATTTTCCACATTGTATAGGAGCAATATGTGGAAAACATATTAGAATTATTAAACCTAACGATAGCGGTTCTTTGTATTACAATTACAAACATTTTTTCTCTTTAATATTACTTGCTGTATGTGACTCAAATTACCGTTTTATTGTAATCGATGTTGGTGCGTATGGAAAGAGCAGCGATTCTGCTATTTTTAAACAGTCTGTATTTTACAAAAAGTTTACAAACCAAACTTTAAATATTCCTAACCCTGCTCCTATTAGTAATAGTCAAGATGCTACATGTACGCCGTATGTTTTTGTTGGTGACGAAGCATTTGGTTTATCAGAAAATACGATGCGTCCTTTTGGTGGAAATCGCTTGACAGTTGAAAAACGAATATTTAATTATCGTTTGTCCAGAGCTCGACGATATATTGAATGCAGTTTTGGAATTTTGTGTAACAAATGGAGAATTTTTCACAGGCCGTTAAATGTTAAAATAGAATTAGCAGAAGATGTAGTTAAAGCTTGCTGTATTTTACATAATTTCGTAAGAACTAGAGATGGTTACATGTTTGAAGACACGCTTACAATCTCTGAAGAATTGTCAAATTTGGAAACCGCAAGAGGTACCAGGCCGTCGACATCAGCGCAAAACATTAGGGAACGTTTTATGCATTATTTTGTAAATGAAGGCAAAGTTGAATGGCAATATAATAAAATTTAGCATACATATCTATATTGTTCAAAACAGAATAATAAAGTATAATTCTATTTACCAATTGCTTTTTTTTCGTTATCCGTAGCTTCTTCTTGACTGCAGAATAGTTCTACAAGTTCCTGCCAACTTCTTTTTTTGACATCGCGATTGGCGTACTCTTTGTCTGTTAAGTCCCATATTGCAGAGCGATTTTCAACTTCACGAATGAAAGTCTCTGTATCAAAAGAATCACCTCCAGAGTCATCAATTTTGCACTATCCACAAGCTCAACAAAACATTGTGGTTTCACCCGGTGGTAGCGTGACACTAGTCGCGTCCGTGTGAAGGCGCAGTAATAAACTAATGAATTTTGGGTGGTGGCGCGGCCAAACCTGGCAGCACCACCATTAGGACATAAGTCAAGTCAGCCACCAGTGGCGCTTCTGGTCGCTTCTTGTGAAAGCGCCCATTTAAACCCGTTGTTTTTAGTGAACGCGCCACCATGGTGGCTCCGTGTGAAAGGGCTCTAAAATTTAGACGTTTTGATTTCATGTTTTGGAGAATAGAATAGAAAGTAACAAATTTAAATCAGAGAATTTGTTTTTTCGCAAACAATATAACATACTTATATTAATGGAAAATTTTCCAATTAACTTAAAATTGTAAACAAACAGCAAACCAATGTAAATACAGAAAAGAAATTGTAAAATATTATTAAACAAAGATGTTATACCGTGTGAAAGAAATATTATGCAGGTAATATTTTGCTAAATAAAATAGAACTTTATAATTAGTTAAAAATAAAAAAAAAGAAAATTTTAGTAGTGTAACACTGAACTCTTTTAAGGAAAGGGCAATGCAAAAATAATATAAAATTTATGAATTTAAAAATGACAAAAAAAAATAATAGTACAAAAACCTGTAAGAAAAACGCACTATTTTCAAGAAAGCAAACAAAAAAAAAGAATGCTAAAAAAAATTATTTATAGATAAAAATAGAAGGTTCCTTGCTGGCTTATAAAAACTGTCATTAAAAAGTTAATCACAAGATACAATACTAGTCTAACCTAATGTACCTTAATTTAATAAGATTAGTTATAATAATAATAGTAGTGATTGTTTTCCCACTAAACTTATAGTTATAAGTACCAGAGATAACCTAAAAAATGTGACAATAATAATACCAATAAAAACACAAAGTATTATATTATAAAACTTACCAGAACCTAAGGAACTTGTTACGAAAGCACAAACCAAATAAATGTAATATCGTCGTTGATACTGCAATAGGTTGGATGTCAAAAATCATCAACTTTTCAGGAGAGACAAAAAGCGTTATCAATGAAATCCCGCCGACTTCTGTTTTTGAAATTTCGTCAGTATACACTGTTTTTCATGTTGGGTTTAGAAGGAATACGCCTTTTAAAAAAAGTTGTTATAATTACATATTTAGTGTCACATAAGACCTATTGTCACTAAAAATTGGCTACTTATAGTTGACATACGACATATTGCTATTAATACTGCGAAAAAATCTATGTGTATAAATTATTTAATTTATTGAATATTAACTCAAAATTAATTTTACAAGATAGATAACACAACGCAAAAATACATAAAAAACTGGAAACATTAAAAAAATTGATTCTTAAAAAATAGCATTATTTTCTTCTCTCTATCTTTTTCACGCGGCATTTTCATCGATTGTCTCTTTAGTAGCAACACGAATATGTGTACATTCTTCCAAAGAGTTGCAGTTTATATGCTTTAGGTTGTTATAAAAGTCGTGATAGTCCAATGCCATTAGTAATTTTAATTCTTGAAGGTGCCCAAATTCTGTTACTTCGATTGCACATGGTTTATAGTACAATGGTGGATGTTCTGGAGTATGTAATTTCCTAGACGCGCGTCTGGGTAGTTCTGTCCACACATCTGAGAAATGCAGTTTGTATTGAATAATTCCTTCGGGTAGATATTGAATTGCACAAAGATCTGTAACACACGGGTTTCCTTTTTTATTTCCAGGGCGAATACTGGAATAAAGCCCGTTATCGTAATTATAGAAATCTTGGTATGTTAGTGATATTACGTTGTATGGCGCTGGATTTTCACGAGCTGATTTTATAATATGGACGTAATCGGCAGGAAGGCACACTTCTCGCCCCCTTCCCAACTTCCTTTCAATCACACTATGAATGGAATCTACCTCCATCTGTGTATGACCGACTTCTAGGTACTTTAGGTGTATAACTATTTGTTGCTTCATGGCTAATTCTAGAAGTCCATTCGACAGCTTGACACAGCGGTTTTGATAACAGCAACCATCACTCTATAGTATGATGCACGAGGGCTTGTTCTTCTCTATTTCGTTCCTAAGGAATCTGATCCAAATTGATGTGAAAACATCACTCTCCAAACCTCCATTAGCTTCATGCCATAACAAACATGTCGCGTCTTTATCATTTAAGTTGTAAAATGTCAAATTATGCACTTTTAGTTTTGTTTTATAGTATATAGCCGAGGCCTGTAACCGTGGACACAGCAACATTGCCTAAAGATTAACAGTGTATGCGCAAACCTTTCTTTCATTAAATGAGTTAGTACTTTCCTGATCTTTCTTCTTTTCTTCACGTGCTTTTGTTTTTCTATCAACGTGCTTTTCATAAATAGTGGCATCCAAGTTTCCATTCTTGTACATAGTGCAAGAGTTACATTGGTCCTTTTTTGGGGTATAAATTTCCAAATTCATTGACCTAAACATTTCATGAACGTTCGCCAGGAACATGGTCTTTTGCTATTCCGTTGGTAGTTCACGAGAAATTCACGGTGTACGTGCCTATAGCTGTTCCATATTGGCTCCAGATAGAGTTTTCTACTCGATGCCCTACAATAATGAGACTCTACCTTTGGCAAACATTCTAAGAAATTTCGAACGTTCCTGGAACCGTCAGACCCCAAGGGTTGATTCTCTTCCACAACAGCAGGTATTGTCTTGGCATCCCTGCTTGCAAGTGTCCATAATATTATTGACTTTTCTCCAATCCCTAAAGTTGCAATAAACATTTTCTTGCAAATGTGTCGTTTTATTTTTTCGTTTCCGTCCATGTCGTTTAAGTAGTACTGAAAACCCGCTTGTTTACGCGATTCTTCTGCTAGAGTCAATTTTGTTCGGTGCCTTGGCTGAGCTTGGAAAACTAGAGCAGATGCATAAACTTTTTTGGCCTCCCATGTACTTAAGTTCCAAAACTTTTCGAAAATAGATTTTCTTTCTTCTTCAGTTATTAGTGAGCATTCGAACTTTTGCTGTGGACCTTTTTTAGCATTTAAATGTCCTTCACATTGCTGCCTTAATTCACGCTTTTCTTTTTCAGCTGATTGTTTATACTTGCCTGAAACATCCTTTGTAAATCCTACGTATGCATCACCTCGGCGTCTTGCGCTCGCATTTTTCTGTCTTTTCCACTGGGAGGGGTCACCTTGTCCTTTACTTTTTCTGTTTCTTTTCCTTGCGTCAGCGGTATTAGTTTCCACATTGTTTGTTACATTATGTTGCAGCTCCTCATCAGGAACGTCAACTACTGGCAAATCTTGCTCTTCTTCCCCAGAATCAGACATTGGCTCCGATGGCTCATAGCCAGTACCGGAGTCCTGAAAAGGTTCTTCCTCATCTTCTGTTAAACCTTCTTCGTGTATTTCTTCATTAGCCGATGACACCAGTATTCGGGACGGCCCGGGTTCTGCAGTCACTATATTATTCAGAACCTCCGATTCTCTAACGTTGTGTTCTGCAGTCTTAGAAAATTCAGCTCTGCTTGTAACCTCATCTAGATTTTGGGAAGGTATTCCAAGGGCCAAATTCACTATTAACCTGCTTCTGCTGTTCATCTTCTAATCTTTTCTAATCTAAGAAAACAAACCCAATTGTAGTTTTAATTTTAAGTAATAATACAATATGTCGTATGTCACTAAAAATCAACTAAAAACCGACTGACAAGGACATACGACTGTTACAGAAACAACAAATAAAACCCAAAAAAACAAACTGTGGCGTAAACTACTAATTACAACAAATTACATAAACACTACATAGCAAATAAAGCTTGGAAAAGTATCCCCTAGTTTCAGCCGGAATGCGAACGCAATTTTTGAGATTAAAACGTAAATTGCAAAATAAATATCAATTAATTAAAAATTAGGTAATTAGGTAATAATGTATTAATAACATAGGAATGTATTAACTTAATAAGTAATAGGCACAAACTTACCAAAATTTACGCGGCTAATAATAAAAAATCACCCACAAATAGTACACAAACATGACGTGACGACGTAATGCTTGACATACGTCTAATTGAAGTAGCCACTAATGTTGCTTTGTCACATTGGCCATATTGCTATATAATTCGTATCTCACTTCTTATTGGTCATTCACATACGACGTTTTGATGGGTTGTAGAACCCGTTGTTGTGAGTACTTTGACGTCGTAATCCGATTTGGTCTTTTTTTTGACATCCGACCTATTGCAGTATCAACGACGATATTCACTTTGAAACTAAAGACCCTCGACACTTCCGAACGCTTCACAATTCAAAATTGAATTAAACGCAATGTGTTCGACAACTGTACACTATTTTTGCAAACCTAACCCCTACTATGTTTTAGCAAAATTGTAACCAATGAAATTGCAAGAACTTTAAGCAGACACCAAATTATTTGTTGAAGATGAAATACAATAGTAAGTGAGTGACACTGTAAGAAAAGAACTTATATTTGACCATTACGTTCAGGCTTAACCAACGCGTTCTTCACTGAAGGCCGTCATACGTGCAATGTTGCCGCGATCGCACTGGAAGTTAGTGGGCCGACTGAATGTACGGCGGCTTACGGAGACGCGACATTTTAGTATACATTTTAATTAATATTTCGTTTAAATGAACTTACACATATACAAATTTTTATTACTTGTAATTAAACAAACATAAGATGCATACTAAACAAAGAAATAACAAATATATTTATTATTTATGTATTTACGAAATGAAATATCAAGCGTTTATAAACTGTACTTTAAGAAAACCAACAGTTTCATATTTTAACAGTCTTATTAGAAAAAATATGTAGATACAAAATGGGTATATTAAATAAAGATTAATTTGCAACTCTTTACTGCACATAAATACAGTTAACTTAAAAAAATTAATTGCTAATTAGTAAGCGTTTTCAACTTTCGCTTTTTGGAAGTGGTTTTGAGGCTTGCCAATTTATCTGTTCGCTGTTTACAGTAATTATTCAAAAGTATATTTGCAAAAATTGAAATACAAGATTTAAATATACTTTGAAAAGAAGAACCACATACACAATTTTCGTTAATACTGTCAACATCATCTTTGATTAAAGCTTTCAAAACTAAGGTTGACAATATTTTGCGATGATGAATTTCTTGCAGAAACATATTTTCGTACTTATCACTAACTAATTCTATCATTATAGTTAAGCAATATTTTCCAATGGTTAATATTATATCTGATGGTACCGACAAACCGCCTCTTGTAATTATCTGAAAATATTCGTCCTCTGTACTATCATGTTTTAGAAACGATATGCATATATCGCAGTTTGTTTTCTTAGATAATTTAAATTAACAGTAACCTCTAATAAATATTAAACTGGACATATCAAATTCGTTTCTAATATAATTACTTGATAATATTAACAAATAATTGGTAATCATTTCGTCGGCCTCAGAATCTAAATTGTCGTTTAATTGTGGAAGATCATTTAAAGAAAAGCGTATATTTCCGTAGCGAGTAGACTTAATTCCCAAAATGCTTTTTACGCGTATTTTTTTTTCCAGCTTCCATTACCTGTTGAACACCGATATTATAATTGCCACCTGACAATTGTCGGTACCTTCCAAAGCTTCGCTCCAAATTATCGGTTTGCAACTTACCTGTTTTAAAAAGCGCACATTGTTAAATAAATATTAGTAAATATTTTTATATTGTTTACCAGTTAAGACATACTGCATGTTTAACTTCTCCAACGAATATTTGATTATAAGAATTAGAGCTGATGTGCTGTGGTACATAGCGTTATATGTATCACTTGTTAAAAATCCCCGGTCCTGCGACATTATTTTCCATTTATTAAGCCATTCTTTAAACATTTCCAAAAACAGTAACCTTTCATCTTCACATGTCCTAAATGGATGCGCAAACTCATTCCTTGTTATTATTCCTTTAATGCTAGCTTTAATATTCACTATTGTCCACCACTTCAAAATAATATTTATAAAAATTGATGTACCTAAATAATCACTTCCCGATATTGCCAGAGCTGCCGATGTTTTTTTATTAATTATATTTAAAGCTCTTCTTACGTTTTGTCTTTCCAGATTTGTCGGATAACAAGACTTGTAATTCAAATTAGGCGCTAACTTAATAATATTGTTGCATTTTTTTTATACAATTTCCTTATGTCAGAAAATTTTGCTTTTAATACCACAGCGTCATCTTCAAAAGATGGAAATATAAACGTTTTTTCAGAGTCTTTCAAATTCAGCCAGTTGTTCCGTACATTTTTTATAATATGCACTGTATCGTACATGGTAAATATTGGTTCTGAATTTTGTATTTGAAAGGATATTTCATTTTCAGACAATAGGCACAGGCGCGCGGCATAGTCTATCAAACACAGTTCTATTTAATCTATTGTTATCAGAAATTATGCTCAAAACTTTAAATCCGCAATTAATTAAGAGCATCAATACATTCATAGTTAGTGTATGCAATTCATTACCTGTCATGTTTTTTACTGGGACTAACGATACCACTTCTTTCATGTTTCCAAAAGCACTTGAGATTAAAAAGGCTTGCACAGTTCTAGCTTCAATATTTTTGGCACACTCGTTTTGCGCAAAACCAGTTAATTTCCCTCCTCTGTATTGTACAGCAGAATTAACATAAATTTCATCTATTTGCAAAATTATGTACTTTTCAATATATGATAAGTTTTTAAAAATGTGATTTGTGAAATGTTTATTTTCAGTCTCCGTGTTGCACAGTGGTCGGAAAAGCGAAAAAGCTGGCCAAAACTAGGATAAGTTTCCGAAATTAGCAAAATCTTGGATACTCAAGTTTTTGAGGTCGCTAAATACGAATTTGAAACCAGAATTTCAAAATTCAAAATGGCCGATTCAAAATGGACGACGCATTTTGAAAAAAATATTTGATTTGAGCGAAACTTTGTACACTTTAGTTTTTGAGGGCGCTGAATACGAATTTGAAACCAGAATTTCAAATATCAAAATGGCCGACGCATTTTGAAAAAAAAATTTGATTTGAGCGAAACTTTGTACACTTTGGTTTTTGAGGTCGCTGAATACGAATTTGAAACCAGAATTCCAAAATTCAAAATTATTTATTAGGCAAATGTATGTGAACGTGTTACAATAAATGTATCAGTATATAAAATAATGTAATAAAGAGTATAAATAGTTATTTATTATTGTCATTCGAATCATCATTATCACAAGTGTGCCACAAGTGTAGCCAAACTTGGTAAAACTTGGTAGATTTCTTTGTAAATTCTCGAAGTATGCACTATTAGCTGTACACTCAATTGTAAAACTTGGCTGGATCTCCTGGGATCACAACTTTTTCGATGATAAATGATGCATGTGTTTTTAGATTCATAGTTATTTTGGACAATTGTTTAACACAACTTTAAATATATTCAAACAAAATTCAGAATTAAACTATATTGCAAAAATACCTCCAGAAACACTCTCCATTGCACAAAATTGAAAGCACACACTCCAGTAACATATTATTACAATATGAATACCGCGCAATATTATATTTGGAGAGAAACACAGCCCAGGCTACTCTGACAGCAGCCGTACGTTGGGCTGCTGCAAAGAAGCAGGTACAAAAGGTAGCTATCTGTCCTTTTGTCAAACTATTCACTAGCTCCCTGTGTTGATAAATTCTTATTACTACGACCATCTGGCGACTTTGATTTTTTGACTTTTGGCCAGCTTTTTCGCTTTTCCGACCACTGTGTGTTGGATGATTGATAGTAAATCATGAAAGCTGTTAGTATCATGTTTACCAAGTATCGTCTTTGAGTATTAAATTTAAACAAAAAACAAACTGGTTTTAAAACAAGTAATTGTTCACATAGTGTCATTAGTGTCTGTATCATCAGATTTTCCTATTAAGTTATGAAGTTCGTCTATATTATATTTAATAGTTTCAATCAAACTGTCTTTATTGTGTGTAAACTGCACAGAGTATGATAACATGTTTTCAATTTGAATCCATTTGTTAATTTTCTTAAACTTATCGTAATCTGCGTGCATAATCATGTGATTTTCTCCTGCTATTGTAGTTAGTAAGTCTTTGGAAATTTTAATACTGATAATAATTATCATTCTTGTAAAATCTATTCTATAAAAAATTATTTCCTCGTCAGCTGTATTGTGAAAAAGCCATAAGTATTTAGTGGCTAACGTTTCTAATTTAAGAAAGTTACTTTGCAACTCCTCAAAATTTTTTATACTATCGGCTTCCAATTTTGCTTCATTTAACTTCCGCAAATGTTCATGTTTTTTTTGCGAATTACCGGACTTAAACTGTGGTTTTGTTAAATACGCCGGTAAATTTGGAAAAATGGTAGGACACGCATTATCTTTAAGTTTTGGTCTACTTTCTTCGGGGTTCTCCCGTATTGAATCTATATCCGAAAAATGCAATATGCAAACAACACTATTTTTAGTAGGCTCCCAGTTTTTCCTAGGACCCGTTTTAGCCACAATTTACGAGTTCCTTCATCTCGAGGAAATTTAAAAACAGATACGTATCCCTTATTTGAAGTTTTATAATTGCCATTACAGCCAGGAATGCAGCATTTTGCCGGCATCTTCAATTAATTGGATTTACCTATTTAGTGATTTAAGCAGTGAAGAACACGTTCAAACGAACCATAACAATGTCACTAATATACTAAACCTAGACTAAACAAATAAGATGCAATAATTCGAGGCGCTCGGACGGTCAAACCTACAATCGGTTGGCCCTCTATGCGGCGTTGCAATTCATGCGTTATGAGGCCTTCAGTGAAGAACGCCTTGGCTTGACTGATAAGGAAAATCTTAAGTAAATATATATACCTGTGGTTCAACATGCAAATGCACCCAAGAAGGTTCACTTAGTTAAAATATTTTTGTTAGCACTAAGCTGCTTATAAATTTTAAACTGGTACTCCCAAATTTACCTGCAGTTAAAATAATGGTCTTTTCCGCAAAAAAGCCGTTTCTATAATATTATTTAGCTTGCTAATTGTACTTTGCTGGCACAGCAGTGCAACAGGGCTTTATTTATTAAAGCGCACAAAACACTACAATCATGTGAAAAAATCATGGTCTTGTAAACTCACTTACATCTTATTGTCTCAACCTGTACCAACAACAAAATGTAATAAAAAATAAAAAAGGCTTTTCTGTTATTTTATGTCATTATTATTGTACATTGTAAAAGTACAAAGCATGTACTACTCGTAAAATACAGTCAAACCTTTAACTCTTTGTTGTACGGTAATTTTGACTAAAAAAAACCCTTGTTGCACGGGGTTATTCATTTTTGGTTAAAAATTTGAAAATAGCTTTTTTAGTAATCATTGTAAGTCAATAAAACGCTTTGTGAAATTTTTTTTTCATTTAATTGTTTTTTGTCCTTTTTTGAGTGGTGGTACCGTTGTGGTACCACCATGCAACAATGAAAATAGTTACTTAATTATTTTTAATTGTGATACATTTTAAAACAATTTTTTTCGGTTCCCAGACACAAAGGGACCTTACAAGTCTCACATTGCCACCATGTACGCACTTGTTCTTTGCTTGAACTGCATAATGCACATAGTCTTCTGGTACCTCGCATTGGCTGATGTGCGGAATTTTTCAGTCGAATTTTTTTGGGAACGTACGGTTTATGGTTTTTTATACGCACTGGTGGTAATTGATAGCTAGCCTTCCTTGTAACTGTTACTACCAAAAGGTTGTCCACAATTCTTCTTCGAAAGTCTTTCATTAACAATATCTTCTTGGTATGTAATTTAGAGTGCATAATTTGCGCATTTACTACACAGGCATCGACAAAAAAAAAGAAAAGCCTGTGCCACCATTTCCTACTCTTTCTATCAATTTCGTATGTACCTTTCTTTTGATCAAATTTGTCCACGCCATTCATGTGTGAATTGTAATCTCTAATTAGTGTGGGACAAGGAATCTCTAAGACAGTTCCATCTCGTTGTTTGCGTTTTATTTGTACTACTTCATCAGGGCAGTGAAAATTTGAAAGAAGAAGAACGCTCCTATTATCTCGTCATTTTACTCCTAACACATTGGAATCGCTAACATAACACTCGTAATCTCCTCTGTTCATTCGTTGTAGGTTGTAGGACCAATGAATGTTTCTACTTCCTCTCTGCTAGTTGGTACAAATTTTTTACCACCGGCCAAACTTTGCTGTTGGGCATATAAATTGGTTTGAAAAACTAAGTTGAATACGTCATATGTCATAAACAACAGAAAAAGGTCACGATAGAACATAATTTACTTCGTAAATAGAACGACGTCTCTGGGATACAAAATTTCTTCGTATAATGTGGCGCCATCTAATTTTGGTCCCATTATTACGCTAGGGCGCGCAATTTGAAATGTTGTGTGAGATATTATCACAGTATACTTATTCATAGAGTAGCGAAAGTAAAGGTCATTTATGGTAATTATAGCACCAAGCGGCGAACAAGTTATACTAAAGTTTGACAGCTAACGGTAGTAGTGTTTCTCTGCTTGTTGAACGTTACAAGAACAATTTTCAAGTTGTTTGCCAGTGTTTTTATAAAAATTTGATTAGTGATATACCAATCTATTATGAGAGTCTCGAAAGGGAGCGCATGTTCCGCCGTAAACTGCGAAAACAACAAAGGAAAGAATCCTAACCAAGGTTTTTGTGTTAATAATGGCACCAACTACAAAATTCTAACTAAACTTTTATTCACAACTTATTATGTTTGACAGAACATAAAATCTAATTTGTTTTAAAATCAAATTTTTTGTTTTTTATAGCGCCATCTGATTTTGGTCCCAGAACTAAATACTAAAAAATAGGAAAAATTCTCTCATTTAAGATGGCCGGGCCCCGGTTCAGTTGAATCAAATTCTGTAATAAACTCAGGCAAACCACAGGTTTCTACAAATGGAGCTGGAAGTGACATCTTTGCAGTCTTACTCCAAGTTGGTTCGTTGCATGTTTTCTTTGTAGCAGGGCGTGTCTGAGTAGGGGTAGCTACTGCACTTGGAATTTGTGTTGCTTGGGTAGCTACTCCACCTTGAATTTGTGCTGTTTGGTCATTTTTAATTTTTGCAGCAACCTGAGCTAGGGGTATGTCACTACTTGACTCCTCTTTGTAGTCAATTATCATTTCCGGTTGTATTTGTTCCTCTTCCTCTTCTTGTTTCTCTTCTTCCTCTCCATCAAGGTCGTCATATGAATCGTTGTCGGATGGTATGTCCATATATTCGATGTCATCAGGTTCTTCTTCTAATTCTTCACGGAATTCATCCATCGTCATGCCCACTAAATTGAAAGGTAGATGATGACTATTATACCAATCCATCTAAAATATGCAGAAAGTAAAATGTAGTACATTATAAAATTTGACCGCTTCAAAAGTAACTTTACTTTTGCTAAAAGGTAAAAATATCGAAACAAATATCAAAGGAAACTAAATGAAATCAATTCTTTGACAACTCAAGACAATATCTGAAAGAAATGGGGAGAATTAAAAAAAAACGGAAATTATAAACTTTTACCTTTACCTGCATGGTGGTACCAAAAAAGGATGCTTGTAAAAAATGTACAATGCACAAATTACTAAACGTTTGTGTATAAATAATATTGAAAAGCACTTACCAGGTTGTTATCTTACTAATTATCCAACAAAACTGAAATTATAACATTAAAACACAACATACACCAAATATTAAAACACTGCTTACTTTCGGCGTCAAAATAATATGCAAATGCACGATTCAACGTTAATACTGACGTGTTGTCAAATATTTTGCGGTACCCGCCCTCTACCTGGCTTTCTACAAACAACAACGAAGCATTCCGCAAAGTAGTACGTCCGAGGTACCGCTGTGAATCGAGAGAATGATCATTAAAAAAGTGGTACACCGTTTGTACCACCATGCAACATAGGTCAAAAATTTATGGTACACGGTATATACCACCATGCCGGAAAGAGTTAAGTCGATTTTGTCACTGATGGTTTCACACTCTTTGTATACCTCTATGGCTTCTAGGAATGCGTGGACATCTGTTGAACCCTGGAAACGGGTTGTACATTCTGAAAATGACCCTGGGGCGGCTATGGTTTGTGTTGGCCTATTCATCGAATTGATTAACATCTGGAGTTGGTCCATACTCAGTTGTACTGGCGCTTGTGGATCCATAGTTGTCGTTCGTCTGACCTAAACACAAATATGATATAAAGGTTAACAATGTAACAGAAGCGTGAACTAAGCGTAAGCAGATCTCCGTTCTTACTAGAAGAAGCGGAGTACGGAAACTTTACTTGACTTAACATTAAAACTGAAATACTTATAAGCACTGACCACAATAAGTTCGTTAGTGAGAGATAACTTGAGAATAGGTGTTGCGTGCGTCTCGGCTAGACGGGTCGTGCTTTGTGTGACGGCCGGTAGAGGGAGCGGTGTGTTATATGTGTTAATAGTATGTGTGAAAGTTTTTGGTATATTAAATATGATTTTTAAATGAAAAATAGTCTACAAAAATAACATTTAAAAAAAATGGTAATAACTCGAAATCGTTAATGGTATCGATAAAGTTTGGAGAAAGACCGACCGCCCTAAGGTACGGTGCTGCGACTAAGCGGGCAAAATATATTAATGTAGCTGAAATGATGAAGGAACAAAAAGGTAATGGAAAAAAAATTCGATTTTTTCAATTTTTGTAAAAAGATTATCCTAGAGCAAACAAAACAAAAAACCAAATTTTTAATTTTTTATCGAAAAAATTTGGGGGGGGGGGGGGGAAACAGTAGCCTCCTTAAATATGTAATTATCGAAAAAATATTATATTCGGATTTTGCTATCATTGGTGAGCTATTTCACATTAATTTTAATCGTATTTTAACTAAAGAACATTTTACAACCGTTGGAATTCACTTAAACAAGCGCGGTAAATATAAACTGTGTAAATACGTTACTGATTTAATAAAGAATTGTTGTGTTAAAATGTGTTATCAAACAATAAACTATGAAAATAACTTCTTAACAAACGGAAATCTAATTGAAATTGTTCCTACTTCGGTGAAGGATAATCAAACCATATGTCTCGCAACGGATTGTACTTCTAATCGCATCGAAGACGCAGTCCCATCCAAAAACAACTTGTATCCACACCTGCCTGATTATCCCGGATTCAATGAAGCCAGCTCTATAGATAAGTCAAATATTGATAGTTGTAATGATAATAATAATAATGATAGTTTTAAAAGCACTCTTAGCAGTTCTCGAGTTTCTACTGATACTGAAAGCGTTTCTTCTTCATCTGATTCAGATCCCGTTTTTTTAGATTAGAGAATATTAATATAATGAATTTTAACGTTCAAAGCTTATCAAACAAGTGCTTCCAGTTGGAAATCTTCGTACATCATTGTAATCCCATTCAGATAATTTGTTTACAAGAACACTGGCTTGATAAGAATTTGGTTACTTTGTTCCGACTACCACAGTACACAGTAGCAAACTGTTTTTGCCGTAGCTCTATTAAACATGGTGGAACCATAATTCTCATATTAGATTTTTTACGATTTTCTGTGTTAAATAGCATCGATCAACTTTCTGTTGAGCTGCACTTCGAATGTTGCGGCATTCATGTTTTAGAATTTAATTTGTTTGTAGTGTCTATATATAGATCTCCTTTAGGTGATGTCAATTTCTTTTTTGAAAGATTGGAGAAGTTACTTATGATGGTTACAAATTATGGTAAAGTTTTAATATGTGGCGATTTTAACATCGATTTGCTGGTACAATCAAAATCCAGTAAGCGTCTACTTTCACTTCTACAATGTTTCAATTTTGCAGTGACAATCGATACACCCACCAGAGTGACTAGCGTATCCGAAACCTGCATAGACAATATAATTACTAACATTACTGCTGATCGTTATCAAACATTAAACTTTGGGATGGGTTATTCCGATCACAATGCGCAAATTCAGTTAAAAAATATGAGTAACGTACATGACCCCACAAAAAACAGCTGCATCACCAAATTTCTAAGGAAATATAATCTGCCAAACATACAACATTTCCGAAATGCACTTGAAACAATCAACTGGTTTTCCAAACCTAATGATAAAAATCTAAACTTTGATTTCTTTTATAATTTATTCTTAATTACTTTTCATAAGTCTTTTCCTTTAGAGAAGGTCAAAGGTAAGCCCAACAAGCAGTGGATTACACCGGGAATAATAAAATCTAGCAAAACCAAAAGAGAACTACATATCATTTTAAAAAGATTTCCAAATCCTGTTTTGTCTAATTATTATCGAAATTATTCTAAAATACTAAAAAATGTCATCATCTACGCTAAAAAGAAAAATATCGATGAAATGATTTTCAACTCACCGAATAAACCAAAAACAACTTGGCAGATTGTTAAAAATCATATAAATAAAGGAAGTTCCCAACCTGGAAATAATTTCGCGATAAATATTACAAATGAAATCGTAACAAACCCTTTTGATATAGCAAATGAATTTAATACATATTTTTGTAGCCTTGCGGACACATTGAAAACAAATATTCCTAAAAATCTCAAATATATCTCAATAATGCCCCGAGTCACCGGATCTTCGTTTTTTTGGGATCCTACTACACCACAAGAAATACTAGGTCACATAAACAGCTTGCGTAATACAAATTCTGTCGGAAATGATGATGTACCAGTTAAAATTATCAAACTAGCTGCCAAATTTATCGCCGAACCACTATCGAACATAATTAATAATGTTTGTTTTCAAGGTGGTATTTTTCCCGATCAGTTGAAAATTGCGAAAATTTTTCCACTATATAAATGTAATGATAAAGCGCAAATGAATAACTACCGACCGATATCAATTTTATCAGTATTTTCTAAAGTTATTGAACTTGCCGTAAAAAAACGGTTAGTTGAATTTTTTAAACTGAACAACTATTTTTGCGCTGAGCAGCACGGATTTAGGCAAAACAGAGATACTAAGACAGCTCTACATGACATATTAAATAACGTTTACAATAGTAAACGAAGTCAAAACACTACTGCTAGTATTAACTGTGACCTATCTAAAGCTTTCGATCTTGTTGACCACGAACTATTGCTATCTAAACTAGAACATTATGGACTTCGAGGTAACGTTTTACAGTTTTTTACCTCTTATTTAAGAAACAGATGTCAGTATGTTCAAATTCATAGCACGTCTAATGCCGGCTTTGTTAGTTCATGTCAGTCTGTTTTGAGAAAAGTTAACAGTGGAGTTCCACAGGGTTCCATTCTTGGCCCATTGTTATTTTTAATCTTTATTAACGACTTACCTTTAAACACTCAAGGCCGTGTAATAATGTATGCTGACGACACTAGCATAGTAGTATCTGCTAAAGGGGTCGACGAATTGCAAAGAAAAATTTCTGATATATTTGTTCAAATTCAGAAATGGTTTACAGCAAATAATCTCATACTAAACGTCGATAAAACTAATGTAATGCTGTTTAATAACGCCATACCGCTCAATTGTACAAATTTGTTGTTAAATAATGTTAAAATACAATGTGTCACGAGCTGTAAAGTTTTGGGCTTATATTTAGACAGCAATTTAAACTGGTTGCCTCATATTGAACAGTTACAGATAAAATTAAACAGAGCAAACTTTATCTTGCGTAAAATGAAAGCTTTGTGCAACAGCTTTACTTTAAGAAGCATTTATTTTGCTTATTTCGAATCCAACGTACGATATGGCTTGTTGTTTTGGGGTAATGCCTCATCTGTTAAACAAATTTTAAAATCTCAAAAACGAGCAATAAGAACAATCACTGGTCTTGGTTGGCGTGACTCATGCAGGGATGCCTTTAAAATTTACAAGTTCATGACTGTCATAAATTTATACATTTTTGAATGTTTGCGCTTTGTGTACAAGAATCAAAACCTATTCCAATCAAACTCGGACTTTCATAGTTATTCTACAAGATCTGCTGCTGTCATTCGCATACCCTTTTCACGTAATGGTGTGGTTCTTAAATCGTATATGCATTGTTGCGCGCGTCTATACAATGCCCTGGATAACTCATATAAATGCATAGAAAGTGATCGATTGTTTAAGAGTAAAATTAAGACATTTCTTTTGGAGCATCCATTTTATACAATTGATGAATTTTTAGAGTTTTGCAGCTGATTTAACTGTATGTTTTAATTTTTAATTGTTTTTTTTTATCAGATGAACTTTTACATCCTTACAATTTGATGTTATATGTGATGTATGTATAATCTTACTCGCTTTTGTATTTTCGTTTTTATACTATTTAATGTTTCATGTATTGTATCCTCAATGTAATTTTCTCTATGCCGAATGGCCAACAAATATACCACTACTACTACTACTACAACAGAAACATTTTTTTCTATAGCAACTATTAAAACGTGCTATTATTAACTAAAATTAGAGGGAAAAGTAGCACTTTACCATCAAGGGTAGATAAAGTAGTACTTTAACAGCAAGGATAGATAAAGTATTTTATTTTTTTTTCTACATTAAATACACTAAATACATTGCAAATTATACTCATACTATTCCTGATTTGGACGGTTTGTATTAATAAAAACTTCAATTAAACAGTTAACGTTACCAGAAAAATCTATTTTAGGAACAGAACCAAAAACTGAGATTTTTTGCTGAGACAATTGTGCTGATGTACTGGCCGAAGTTGCAGCGCCATTAAGTATATGCTTCGATGCGGCAATCTTAGTAGCTACCGATTCTTCGATATAAGTCTCTGCCACAGATGTCGATTTCCATCCACCCATGCGCTTAACGGTGATCAAATCAGCACCCGTGTTCGCAATCATTGTAGCTGCAGAACGGCGAAAATAATGTCCAGTGTATGTTTCTGAATTTGGAAGTTCCAGGAAATCAGCAACTTTCTTAGGTACCTTATAAAATCATGACAGGGGAATTACAAAGTAATGCCCTCTAATGTGCGGCGAGAAAAGTTGCAAAGCAACAAACCGATAGATAACTGGTTTTTGAGTAAATGGACGTTAAAGTCGAAATGTTCAAAAATTTGTAGCGGCCGTCATTTTAAAGCTAGAGAGTTCGGTAAAAAATCGTTTGATTTGTCCTAAGCCCTTCTCTAATCTCCACTATTAAAATTTCCAAAATTCAGTTCCTGAAAAAAATGCTACCAAAAAAACATGTCTAACTTCCGCTTCCGGTTTCGGTTTTTTTTAAATGCTTATTTTGTCGGTGAAGTTTTGATATACCCCCTCATTCCAAAGCACATCAAAATCGGTCCAGCCGTTCCTGAGATATGTAGCGCAACGGACCCACCAACCTACCCACCCACAGATAGCCATTTTTTAAAAATTACTTAGTTTGGGGTCCATGGACCCCCCCCCCCGACTATTTCCGTTAAAATCTCAACTTTGAAATTTTGCATGAAATCAATACTTCCCTATACTGAAAGTATAGGAAAGTAAAAATTATAGCAATAATACGCAACCCTGAGTTTATAAGTTTGAATAGCAAAACCTTACAGTCTTCACAAACCTCCAAACGTAAATTAAATTGTAACAAGCATCCCAAAAATTGTCTTCCAGGAACTTCAATACTCCATTCAAATCATACTACTCTGAATATCATAACATCATATATTTGTTAGTATTTTCAACGATTATATTCAAAATATCCTTGGAGAAAAATAAGTTCCAACAGTCTATGATCGAGTTAGCATTTTTTCCATATGCTTTCACACTTGGTAGACGAAGAACTAAATTAGATTTACGGGTTCTTACATTTTGCTGTAGGAGATGCTTATTCCAGACCGATCCATCTTTTCCTATGAAAGTAGCAACCCGTGGAATCTTTGCTGGTGGCATCCCTTCACCCTCGGTATCGCATCCTCCTTCTTGTTCAGTGTCAGTATCAGATAAACGTTCCTCGACATTATCCTTTTCGCCCTCGGATTCTTCGTCATCAAAAGGTGCCTCATCTTCAGTTTCTATTTCGTCTAGCAAACGAAGTAAGTGAGCCTGTTCCTTTTCGTAGCTCATTTTTCTAAAATTAATATCTTTTTGTGATTTAATTTACCACTAAAAATGGTAATAGTACTTACCGTAAGCAAAACAACACACAAACTAACGACCAAACTTGAAATAATTTGTGTTACGTTAGTGAATAGTGAATAAAAAAACCAAAAGGAACTTGTAAAAATTAGAAATGTGCAAATTCAAAAAGTTATATTTCGTGTATATCAACACTCTTAAATGTATATATTACTTCACCGTTGGAGTCTTCAATTTCAGGGTTTGGGAGAAGAGCAATAACATCTGAAACTTCGACTACAAATTCGTCGTCTTCTACAGCTTTGAATGTTTAAAGTGTTGTGTTTGAAGACTTGATACCTAAGACTTCTATTCCTTCGTCTGTTATATTCTGAACTATTGCAACATAGCGATAAGCTGTTTTTTGCGATTTCCTCCTAATACTTTGACCAGTAAAAATTTGCCTTTTTCTATTTCTTTTTCATTATCAACTGAAAAATATTCAGTTTCTGATTCTATCTCTGCAGGTAAATCTTCCATTGGCTCGTCATCAGAATTATCGTTTGTTATTGATTCTATTTCTTCTTCGTTCTCAGAGCTGGAGTGTTCATTGTATGCAGTCACACTTCTACCTGGTACGATATCAAGCTGTTTTCTCTTTAAATTTCTCCTAGTTGGTGAAACTGTAAATCTTTGCTGCTGTAAATAATTCACCAAAACATTGTTAACAGCATCGTCATCTACGTTGTCTATTCCTGGAATTTTATGCAAAACACGATCTGGGTCGACAGGCACAATTCCAGTGGCTTTGAAAGAGGCAATCAGATCTTTTTTTATGGCGCCCTTGTTTCCCTCCGCTTTTTTATCCATTTCGTTTAGAGTTCCATTAAGCAAATGTGGGAAATATTTTGTATCGATAGACGTCGCGGACAGATGCACTGATTTCCATTTCGATAAAAGGATCTCCATGAAATTTTGAACGGTCTAAAGAACCCAACATCCAAAGGTTGGGTTAAATGCGAGGAATTTGCGGGAAGACAAACAAAGGCGATATTATTTTCTTTGCATAATCTGAGCACGTCGTTGGTAAAGTGTGACGATAAATTATCTCCCAACAACACTTTACGGCCTTCTAGTCTTTTAACATGAGGTAAACACGATGACGTGAACCATTCTCTAAAAGTTTGGGCATCTATCCATCCATGATGTGTTTGGTTGTAGCGCGATCCCGATGCACAACATCTGTCATTGCAGCATGGGTCCCCCTTGGGACCATTCTCTGTCCATTGCCGCCACATTTTTTCAGATCTATAAATAACGTATGGCGGTAAAAGAACCCCCGACGCTGAACCACACATCATAATGGACGTTGCACTTTTTGTAAAATTACACACTCTTTCCGGATATTTTGTGCCACGACGAAACAACATCTCTTTATTTCCCGGATTATCCTGTAAATTGGTTTTGTCATAATTAAATATATTGCTTGCTGGAACACCTTCCAATGTTTCTCTTAAATTATCGAAATATTCAATAACAACTTGTCTTGATACGGAAGCTCGAGACCTTTTAATATTTGCAGCAAGCTTTTTGGTAATTTTATTGTTATGTCGTTTTAATAAAGAATAAACCCAATCATTGCCTGGAACATTCTCGTTAAATATTGCTACATTACGGCCTTGGGCATCTAAATAATTTTTTGCCAATTTGCCTTAAGTCGGTTGTATCTAAGGGAAATCCCCATTCTCCACAAATCGCTTGACCACCATTTTTTCTAATATGGCGTCCTTTATACTTATTAAATAATGTACCATATGGTACATTATATTCCCGTGCAGCCCTTCTCAGGCCCCAGCCATTATTTATCACTTTTTCTAAAGCATTTTCTAGTTTCTTCGCTATAGTCTTTATAATGTCGGGCCCCTACTTTTCTCTTATATTTTCGTACCATCGTGCAAAAATTTAAAATTAAGCAATAATTGGATGAGGGTGCAAAATATACAGATAGGTATTGTTAAAAAAAACGATCAATTACGCCCCATATGGGTGATCAATTGACCCCTGATTATAAATTTCAAATTTCCCGCTGTAGAACTAAACATGGCAACAATGTAACTAAATAAGGCAAACCAGAAGGCGTTAAAGGTTACTGATGTTTTCTAGAAATGATTAAATTATGATGTAATTTGTACTTACCAATGAAAGTTTGAAGCGTATAAAAGTTGGTAATTTCTCACTTCAAATTTTAATCACTTTTTTAGTACAAAAATATTGAACATTACATAAACTAAGCAGGCGGGTTGCCGACAGCTGCGTCTTTGCCAGATACTGGCGCATTCAAACTACCGAACAAAGAAGTAATGTTGGCGCTAAAATTTAAAATTCTAAAATGTGAACCTGTTATTAATTTCACCCCCCCCCCCCAAATCAAATTCGCCCCAACCTACGGTACATCATAAATAGTAACAGTCGGCTGGTCATTAACAAAGAAATAATATGGACTTCGTTTGGGATGTCTCTGTGCACATAACAGACAAAGTTGATTGATTTGTTGAACCTTGGTCGCATACTGTTGCTACAACGTTTAAACCGATCCCTTGAAGTTGAGCTATTATATCTTTGATAAGGGCTTTGAGATTGGTCGTTGCAATAGTATTCACAGTAAAGTAATAAGCAACTACTTGTTTCCATTGTTTTCTTATACCTTTGACCATAAAAACAAGAGCATGGTTTGCTGCATTGTTTGTCCTACCTAAAGAGCCTAAATATTCAAAACCACTAATCATTTGCTTGTGATGTTCATAATAAAATCCTTGACTCAGAGAGATTTCATCGGGCCGTTGTAAGTTCCCCCGATGGTCAGATTTTAATCCCCCAGTGCTTTAATGATTATTATCGACACAGGTAAGTTCCCCCGACGGTCCCTTCTTATCTTATCTTCTTATCTTTACTTTGTGAAAATTACTTATAATTGCACGTTAGCGTTTTCTACAAACGAAATTTTAAAAAAAAACATAAGTGTTATATTTAAGTGTATTTATTAAATAACCACAGTCACATACAGAAAAATACAGTAATATAAAGAAAACTGAAATTGCACATTTCTACACATAAAAAAATTTAATTTGTAAATTCGTATATGTATTAAATAAACACAGTCACATTACAGAAAAATACAGTAAAATAAAGAAAACAAGTGTAACGGTGCAGGTACGATCTTTATACCAGTGCCCTTGTTTTAGCCTGATCGTTGGGGTAAATCGATTATTAAAATTATCGATTTGACGCTAGAATAGCTTCCTTTGTAATGATTTATTCTCCTTTCTTTTTATGAGTACTTTTATTTGCCTGAAAACCTCGTCTAATTCAGCCTTTCACCCTGAACTAAACGTGATTATCGATTTGACGCTAGAATAGCTTCCTTTGTACGAGTACTTTTATTTTCTTATTTTGCTGATTTTGGTTTTATCCACGAAATCTCGTCGATTACGCCTAAGTAACACCTCCTCTCCGCACCTCGCCTAATTCAGGTTTGCCCTGTAGTAGCGTCGAGACGCCTAATCAGGACTCCCCTAAAGAGTAGCGATTGGAGAGAAAATGCCAGAGTAGCGTTGCAAGACGTCTCTTAATCCCGCCTAATGGTAATAAGTCTCGCCTAATTCAGGTTAGTTACGTAGTAGCGTCGAGACGCCTAACCCAAAGAGTAGCGATAGTAGACCTATTACCAGAGTAGCGTTAATAATCAACGTCCAGCTTTTTATCCGCTGCAAGTTTGTCCAATTCCGCCTAAGTACCACCTCCCCTCCGCACCTCGCCTAATTCAGGTTTGCCCTGTAGTAGCGTCACGACGCCTAAGCAGGACTCCCCTAAAGAGTAGCGATTGGAGAGAAAATGGCAGAGTAGCGTTATTAATCAAACTTGTCGGACTTGTACGTGGATAGGACCCAATAATCGTTTCAACACCAATAGTTGACAGAGCTTCCAGTCTTCACAGTTCGATCTGATCGTTTTGCGATCTGAGAAATCAATCCCCCTTTTTTCCTCTAGCTCGAGGTTTTATCAACTTTTTTAACACCAACCCTAAAGGTTGTCAATACTCAAACGTCCAATCACATTAGAAACCCCACTCTTTGCATAATTTTGGTTGGTCAAAGTTTCATTATTAGAACTGCCCAAACTTTAAGATTCCCACCAAACACTTGTTATGTTATTGACCTACTTAACTTGTCAATATGGCTGCATACTAGTTGCGTCCCGTGGTCATCTTTTAATCCGTGTCTTGCAAAGGTAGCATACTAGTTGCGTCCCGAACGCCTTTGCAAGAAATGTTAATGAGGGTCGTAATCTTCGGAGCGATAACAACAGATAAAAGTTAAGGTACCTAGTGTATTACCAATAAAATCAAGAAACTCTGCATGTTTTCTTAAAAGTTTATTACAACATGTATAAGTTACAAATTTGTACGAGGCATGTAATTATACCCGACAGTTTTTACAAATTCAAATCTTGTAATTAGGTTGGTAGTTAATTCAAATATTTTTCTATCTATAAAATACTACTTAGCAATAGTCGTCTTTCTGTACACTTTTTTTGGAATTGATGCACTTCTAATTTTAATGTATGTATCTATTTGAAAGTTTTTTAACAGTTCAATAAATTGATATATGTTAGGATGTGAGCAGTAAAACGAAGCGTTGAATTTCGAATGAAATGCCTCACACGCGTTCGTTGTCCGTTGAAGACTAGAGTTGCACGCAGCCCGCATATAGGGTGGAAAATGGGAATCTTCTGCAATGTAATGCTCGACAAGGTAGTCCGCAAATTCTTGAATTGGTTTTTGTTTTGGCTGTATTGCTGCAAAATCTTCGACAAAACAGTTGCCCACCATATCTGGCTTTAAAAACGATAGACCAATAAATATTTCAAATATTGTCCAGTTTCTTTATTAGCAGCATACTCCTTAATTAAACCTAAACTTTGGATTTTACGCCACCTAAAAATAAGAAAATAAATGTGAATTACAGTAAATTACACATCATGAAATTATACAAAAATGTTAGTTAAACTATAGTAATGAAGCAGGCCAACTTACCATGATTGTCCTAAGTGAAATCGGCACCCTTTAATTTCTGAATCAGGCCAAATGGTAACAGCAGCAGAATGTATGGCCTTTTCAAAATCGGCATATCTTAATTTCGGACTAAAAGTTAAATTTAATTTTCTGCACTCTTCTAGCACCCCGCGAAATGCTGCAGCGTATGATGATATACTTTTGTTTGGCAGTACTGATAACAGGCAGGTACAGGTGGGGTGCATTAATCCTGGGCTAAGTTACCTTTAACTGTGCGGTTGGTTCGGGACGCAACTAGTATACGGAAAAAGGAATTTTGTGACCGCGGGACGCAACTAGTGTGCAGCGGTCAATATCACCCCAATTTATGATAATGAGTGTCATTAACAAATTTCTTAGGAAGGCGTTCGCCAACCTTTGCAAACGACTTGAATATCCTCAGACATAGATACTACAACCCCTAACATGTGTCGGTCAAAGCCGACTTGACCATCTGTGTTTTTCCAGTCAATAGACTGAAGGTAATAAAATGTAATTTATCTACTTTTGGCACAAGAAACACAGTTTCTCACGAATGCGCAGCACACGTGTCCAACAAGTCATTAGCAATCAGTTACAAGTACAAAATATCATTTCTTATAATAAATATAACCACTTTTCACTTTGTTGCACTTATAGTCTTTAATCAAAATATCTACCTAAAAAGAAAAATATTAATACACCTGAAAAATAAGATTGACCTGAAAAATAAAATATTATTAGATCTGAAAAATAAACTTCACCTGTAAAAATTAAATTAACGCGTCAAATAAAATAGTTTTTGAATATTTGTTTCTAGTTGTGGTTGTGCACCTTTCCACAAGGAAATTGAAATTGCACATTTCTACACATAAATTACCAATTAAGCTTTTTTATTATCATAAGACATTAATTTTACAAAAGTCAACGGAGATGTTTTTCCACATTGATAGTCATTTATTTTACTTTTTAAAAACGTTTGTCGCTTTTTAATGTCATTTCTAATTTTTTTATTAGAAATACTAGCACTACTAATTTTAAGGTAAATATTGGTTTAAAAATTAATTAGAGTATCAACAAATTGGAAAATATGTGGATGGGCGGAATAAAAACTATTGTTAAAATGCCAGTGAAAAGACTCGCATGCATTGGTAGTACGTGCCATACTTGAAGAAGCTTCGGCCCACATGTTTGGAGGAAAATGCGAATCTTCGTGTATGTAATTCTAAACCAAATAAGTAGCGCAACCATTGGCCGGTTTCAGACTCCTTGTCTTGGTATTGCTTCGATAATCCCAATTTCAAAATGTTTTTGTACCATGCTTGTGCCAGATGAAACAAACAGCCAAATGTAGTAGACTCTGGAAAGCTTTCGTCAACTGCCGCATGTATTGCTTTCTCAAAATCAGCAATGATATGTTTTGGAGCAAACTTTAGGTCGAATTCCATACACTTTTTTCTAATAAAATTAAACATGTGGGCATACGTTGATGGTTTCTTATCCGGCAGTAAACAAAACACGACAGGGAC
Organism: Ctenicera cuprea; assembly: GCA_958336395.1. Classification (NCBI taxonomy): domain Eukaryota; kingdom Metazoa; phylum Arthropoda; class Insecta; order Coleoptera; family Elateridae; genus Ctenicera; species Ctenicera cuprea. The sequence goes on along the minus strand of OY284489.1, from coordinate 41,882,012 downwards.
GTACTGGTCATATTTATAAGCATGTAAAGTAAAAAACTGGTAAAAAAACTTGACGCAGTATTGGAAAGTTCCATCCATATACACGGAGCACAAAAAATTTAAATCGGCGAAACAAGAAAATATCACGATGTTACTTGTTTTATCATTTATCAACAGGAAATTATCGTGTTTGTATGTCTGCACTGAAATTGCATTTAGAGCATCGTGTACATCAGCCATACCTTTTGGAAGAGAAGGTAATTTCGCACGTCTTGCATTGTATATATTCCGTCTAATATTGGTTATGTCCTTGTAGTTCAGTTCGGGGATAAAGTTAGGATTCTGTTGCAGTTCCTTGTGAACTAGTTTTATTTATTTTATTTATTAAATACTGTGCCAGCAGCCAAAGCCAAATAAAGGTACAGGTAATAATATTAAGAAAAATAAAAATACATTTGCAGATAGCGTGACAACAAAAGGATAATAATATATATAAAAAAATAACAATAGTCATAGTTTCCTCGGTATATACACCGCAACCTTCGACATGGTTCATATAGCATATTTGATGTGCGTGGTGAATGAAATAATAGTAAAACCAGAGAAAAAATAATAGCGAAACCAGCAAAAAAAGAGAGAATAAAAAAAATCAATATAGAAAAAACTCAAAATTAGATTGTGGGGGACTCAAAATTTGAAATAAGGTATTTCTAAAAGAATTTAGGCTCATATTAAAAATGTCAATATAAATAGCAAATTTGTTTAAGTTACGACAGGATCTATAAAAACAGGAATGGAAGAGTAAATTCGTTCTTGCCTTCGGTCAGTAAAAGATAGTTGGTGTTCTATCCGTTTAGCGAGGAACGAAAAAATTTAAGTTAGGTTGTAATAAGACTGAAGGTTCAATTTTAGAATGTACTATTTTAAATATGGTAACGGAGTCAATTATGAATCTGCGCCTTTCTAAAGAAATGATAGAGTGTCTGTTCAGTAAAGTTGCAGAGGGCATAAAAGTTGGGTAAATACCAGACCTTTTGTATTCTAGAAACCTTAAAATTTTTTTCTGAACAGATTCTATTTGCTTTTTGTATGTGTTATAAGTAGGGTTAAAAATAAATGAAGAAAATTCTAGTCGCGAACGCCCATAGGAGTTATACAGTATAATAAATGATTGCAACTGACTAAATACATTTGATTTACGAATTATAAAACCCAATGCTCTGTATGCCACATTAACTGTGTTATTTATATGAGGACCAACAGAAAGTTTTTGGTCAAATATCACACCCAGATCCACAACTTAATCTCTGTATGATAATTGTTTACCTTCCATTATGTAATTAAATAAAGTGGGTGAAGATTTTCTGTGAAAAGAAATTATTGAGTATTTAGATATATTAAAATAAAGTTTATTTTGGTGGCTCCACGAAAGTATATTATCCAAGTCAGCTTGTAGTAGTTCACAGTCTTTGGTAGAGTTTATGACACGCCAGAATTTTAGAATGTAAGATGTAGTTCGGTAAATCATTGATTAGCAAAAGGAATAATAGTGGCCCAAGGTTCGAACCTTGTGGAACTCCAGTCAGTAACAAAAATATCTGATTTAGAATTATTAAAAGCCACGTACCGATATCTATTTTGTAGGTATGATGAAAGTAATAATATTAAGTTAGATGAAAACCCAAATGCACGGAATTTTTTAATTAAGATGTCGTGGTCGACCGTATCGAAGGCCTTCGAAAAATCTGTATAGATAGTCTACTTGTAAACCTTCGTCCAAGGCCTTCGACAGGTCCTGAGTATAAAAAACGAGATTTGAAGCTGTGGATCTACGTGGAACAAAACCATGCTGAAAAGAAGAGATATATTTATGAACATGTGCAAATGTGATTGTATAAAATAACTTATATATAAATTTTAGAAACGGATTGAATTATAGCAATTGGGCGATAGTTGCTTACCAATCGTTTATCACCCTTCTTGAAAACCGGAAACACTTGTAATTTTCCATTTCTTTGGGTATTGACAGTTTGTTAAGCAAAGATTAAAAATATGTTTTAAGGGAGTTAGCAAAAAATCAGTACAACCTTTATAAATATAAATAGGTATCTGATCTTCTCCAACGGATTTTTTGGTTGTACTGATTTTATGGCGGCACGAATATCGTCATCATTGACAGAATTAATCACAATAAAGTCGTCAGTAATAATTTCATCATAGATGGAAGTAGGCAACTTATAGTTTGCGTTACTTCTACCATATACCTACTGAGCTAAAGTACGATGCAAATGCATTGACAACATCCTGTGAGGAATTAAGGCAAATATTATTTTCATTCGTAAAAGTTTGAGTTTCACTGGTTTTACGACTAGATTTAAAAAAGACCAAAAAGATGACGGATTATTTTTGAGGTTATTTTCAGCTGTTTCAGTGTAATTTGCAAACGCGTTCTTTACATCGATTTTAATTTTAGTTCGAAGTTCACGGAATTTAGTAGCATACAGAGCACATGGGTTTAATTTAAGTTTTTTATGTAATTTAGCTTTTTCTTTTATGTTTTTATTAATATCAGGCGTAAACCAACATGGATAAACATATTTGCGCCTTTTGGTTTTAGGTACTGACCTGTCCAATGCTAGATAAAGCAAGTCATAAAAGTAGTCAACTGCACTATCGACATTAGAAGAATGTGTTACAGTGGACCAATCAGTATGCCTAATAGATTCATAAAGTTCAATAAAGTTAGCACGTCTAAAATTATATTGATTATCACTAAATATATGACTAGGTTGCGAGGGAAATAGTACTTTGAACGTACAGTATAGCGAGGGATGATAGGCATCCTCGACAGTGAGCGGCGAACTACATTTGTTCACTACAATTGTGGTATTTGCAAGAATTAAATCCAGAACTCTATTCATTACATTTCGTGTAAAATTAAATTGTTTGAGGTCATGAAAATTACTAAAGTTAAGAAAATTAGTTTCAAACAAATTGTGGGAAGTTTGCAAATTTGGGCATAAGTTGGGTAGATTGAAATCACCGAAACATAACACAGTACTGTTAAAAATTTCATAATTCTGACTAGCTGAGTTATAGAATAATTGATATTGATCAAGTGTCGAGCGTGGTGGAATATATACAGCACAAATAAATAAGTGGTTGTTACCAATCCTCAAACAAACCCAGGGTGGTTTCCAAGGTATGCTTACGCTCACACACTAAACTGTTTTTACATGCCACTAACACACCGCCACCGTCAGATTTGCCATTCGTGCGTAGATCTCGGTCTCTTCTATGGACGCTGTAGCTAGATCCAAATAATTCTGCGTCATAAATATCTTTGTTGAGCCACGTTTCAGTAATAATAATAATGTCATAGTCCTCTGAAATTAAATTTTTGTAAAAAGATACAGTCTTTGTTTTGAGTCCTCGCGCATTTTGATAATAAATTTTAAGGTAATCTTGGTTAATGCACGTCATTTAAATCTTGAGTATTTTTAATTACATAAATATTAGCTCTCTCATCTTTACGCATATAAATTTTACCATTTCTTGTCCACAGGAATTTTATATTATGTGCTTCCTTATACTCGCGGTCCTGATGCATCACGAATTTGTAATGTGGGGACAGCGAATCATTGAAATAAATTTGAGTTACTTCTTTAGCATGCATAGCTACCGCTTGATCCAAGTGTTGCGTGGTAAGTCTGCTTTTAATCTTTCGACATTTTAAAAAGTCCTCCTTGTCAAATCTTCTAACAAACTTGGCGATTATTGTAGTTGGTTTAGTCGGGTCGTTTCTATTAGGCTGTAATCGATGACACGCATCAAGCATCAAGTTTTCGAGCTTAAACCCCACGGAAGTGCTCAAGTGATGCATCGTGGTAAGGATGTTCTCACCCGGAATATTTGGTACACCTGCTATCTCTACACAGTTAATTCTCGAATATTGCTCGCAATCGTTAAGACGGTTAGTTACTTCCTGATTGTCCTTCGCGAGTTTTTTGTATTTGTCGTCAACTTCCTGAGTTTTGTTCAGACAATCGGATGGCTAAGAGTCACATAACGGGCGAATTTGACAAAAAAATGTATATCAATTTTTTTGTTCCGATCAGCGTTTTTTCTTTAAGTTTTGGAATCTACCATGCCTTCGTTATCTACTGTCAAGTTGGCCGCGATCAATAAGGATATTTCGCGAATTTATTTAAGGAATTTAAAAAAAATTGTTTTTGTCATTCCGGTAATGTATTATCATTCCGGTAATTCATTACCGAAATGACAAGTTGCATTACCGAGTTGAATGTTAACGGCGAATTATATACGATTAAATTTGATTCATAACGAGTGTTCGCATTTGTAAATAAAAGTATCAGCAAACTTTATAGTAGTATATTTTTCCACTCATCTATACTAAAGAAATAACTCTAAACTATAACTTAAAAAATCAAGAACTGTAAAAAAACTCTAAAAGAAAATAAGTTTACTAGCTAGCTTTCATAAAGGATAAAATATTACTGGCTGCACGATTGACACACAAAAGTATCTCTAGTTACTGTATAATGCTTAGCAATACATATTAAATGGTATGATCTAATACAGTTTTTGCATCTTATACCAGAAGTGTCCTTACTTATATTAAGAGCACAAATATAACAAAGTCCTGATGTTGCTTTTATGTTTTTAAGCACTGGTTTGTAGATTGACATTTTGGCTGCTTCTTTTTTTTTACCGGGTTGAATAGTAATGTCAGATATAACACGAATTTTGTTTCCTGCATCTTCTAAATTAGAAAATGGAATCTTCTTGACTTCTTCTGAGATACAGTGCTGATATCTAGTTAAATGTTAAAAGAAATAGTTTTAAATTGTAGTAGCTATAAATAATCTAAAAACATTAACAAAAGGATACTATTAATTGAGGAATTGAACAGCATAACAGAGAACTTCATGGCAAAATGACAGCATTTCTCTGTGCACACAAAGCAACTTATCTCCCTTAAGTTAAGTTGAGTACTACTTTTGCTACTCCAAGTTATCTGGTGTAATGACATAATCGACGGGATTGCTGGCAGTTTTCTTGGTAGCGTGTCTTTGAGCATTGCAACATAATTTTCGGCGAAATCAATTTGTATCACAATTTCGTTAACGGCAAGAAATTTCGTTTTGTTCTGCATCTGCTTCATTTGATGTCGCATGACAAAAACATGTCTTTTGAATAACACCAGTTGTTCATTAAATCTTCTAAACAATTGCTTTGTTATTACATTTTTGTTAACTTTTGCGGTTCTTTTAATGCAACGTAATTTGTCTTTCATTTTCTTGTTTTCTACAATAGTCTCCCACTGTTGATAAGCGATCAAATCCTTTAAGACACTTTTCTTGTTTTCTTTAATTTCATAGCTTCTCTGTTTGCAAATAATGCACAAACCGAACATACACATTTTGTTTGCACTATCGCATACTGTTGCGTTTATTATATTATCCAAATTCTTTGTATTTATTAGATCTTTGTTGTACAATTGTTGCACAATTAAATTTATGTTAGAATGCTTCGCGCAGGCGCACGTTTCGCGATCTTTGCGGCTTGGGGCAACTATCCAATAGGGTCGGTGTCTGCGAAAACTTGAAAAGGAAATTTTTAACGTAAATTGTTCTGATATAAATTTTTTATATAAATTTTCTAAAGTATTTTGTAACAATTTTTTCTGTTTTATTATCTTTCCTCTTCTCACAAATTCCTTTTTTCCGGGGCACATCTTCGAGTTATCATCTTTTTCTAGAAATTCTTCTATCTGTTTTCTTATAATTAAGGTTTTTTTGTCATTTCGCTTCTTTCGTTCATATTGACTTAATTCCAAATTATCTCTAAATTTTTTGTGCGTCTTATAGGAAATTAATCGGTTTGCTTGTCCAATTAATCTATATTTTTTCATGACCTTACCGCTCACAACCTTATTTAGAACTTCTTTCTGTTGCTCATCTTTAGCAACTTCCATATTTAGGCATATCTCAGCTTCAAGTGCTTCCCCAAACAATAACCTTTTTTTGATTTTTTCTGGCACACGCAAGCCCTTAGTTAGTTCTCGTACTTTGCTGTTAGGTGAATCTTTTCCCTTCAATTCTGCTTTAAATCTATATGTTCTCTTCCTATATTTTTCGACTTTGTTTTTAAGAGATGCAATTTTTTGTTCAGCTTCCGTAGGCGCCTGTACGCTTTCGATCGATCACGCTTTATTTTTTTCCTCCCTGATCGGCTTCTTGATGATGAAGTAGTTTGTAAAGGAATGCATTCGTTAAAGTTTTCATCTGACAATGGTGGCGTATTTGCTTTTAGCAGTTCATGTTCTCGTTGTCTAGCTTGAATTCTACTTTTGTAAGTTAGGTAGCTTTTCTCCATTTTTCCCTTTTGACTTTTTGTTCTTTTTTTGATAACTCTCTACCTGTCTTGAGTAATCCTTGCTGCTTCTGCCGTTTATACCTTTCCCTATCCTTTCTCCTTTTTTCTTCTAGTTGTTCTGATATCATTTTATTTCTGAATTTTCGTACTCTTTCTTGGTTGAGTTTTCTATTACGCTTGGTTGCGTCATCAAGATCTTCTCCCCTTTTTTGCTTCTTTTTAGTACTTGGTTTTTTACGCTTTGTGCTTTCCCTTTTATTTGCTTCCGCATCATTCTTCGTTTTCAACTTAATTTTGTTCCATGGGCGGGAACATGTGGGAGTTTCTTGCTCCATATTATCTTAGTTGATAAACAGGAAATTAAGACAAATAATTGAATAAAAAAACAAGTACATAATCATTCCGGTAATGTTTTGTCGTATCGGCAATGCACGTCATTACCGAAATGACCATTACCGAACTGACCAAAAAGCAAAAATTTGAGTGAGACCACCTTTAGTAAAAATACCTTGACAATTAAATCTGAGGTTATGCTAGCTATTCTTCCGCCGGTAATTGTTATGACATTAAATTTAGTTGATTTTCGTGTAATACCTAATTAAAGCAATTACCGGAATGACATCTAATAAAGGTACGCGTTGTCTGACCATAGGTTATGCCGAAATAAAATTTTAGCTACTTTAAAGATATCCTTACCTTATTTTTGAGGTGCAATGATGCAGACTACACAAACACCAAACAAACAACAAGATGCAAGGTTATATATTCGAAGGGTAGGACCTTGTAAACATAAATTACCGGGATGACTATAAAAGGTTGGGACACAAAGCACTTTAATTATTATCTGTGCGTTTGCAGTTCAAACACTCTACTGGTAATTATAAATCAGATTAACCAATACAGAGGCCCTCATAAATGACGCTAACTCCCTAAAGCTGTAATTAATAGCTTAGAAAATGAATTAAATGAACGGAAATGTATTTTGGGACAATTACCGGAATGACTATTTTCATGTTTGATAATTTTCTAAGGCATCAAAGCAAACTAAAATGTCTAATCAAAGTATAGGACCATGTAAAATTACTTCCACAAAATAAATTATACCCACTTGCAAAGCGTCGTTAGCGAAACTTCAAAGATAAAACACCCTGAGACTCAAATTCGCCCGTTATGTGACTCTTAGCCGGATACTTTTTTATCTTAGGCAGTAATTAACGCATTGGTAGATGTAATCGACTCTTGTCAGAACACAATCGCCTTTTGCAAATCAGATTGTTGACTCTTCACAGCCAGTAGCTCATTAAAGATGTCTTGCAGTGTTGGACCTTTTTTGGGGCACTTAGCACAGATCCAAGCAGCACCGTTGACGCAATCTTCGGCGTCTTCTTTCGACATGCCGACACATTTCATTCCATGAAAAACACCGCTACATTTAGAACATTGCACCCTCGCTGCTTGTCTGTTGGTAGATACGGCTTGATTGCAAATGCCGCACTTATCCATAATGAGTTAGTGCACAAATGAATTTTGAGGTTAATTGCAAATAACAGAACGTAAACACTAAAGTTTGATGTTGCGAGCTGCGCGAGATGACAGCGCGTTCAAAAACACAGCTGATCCAACTTTCTAATTGCACATGTGAGGGTTGAATAATGTTAAAATACGCATTTAGCGATCCAGAGATAATGCAATATTTGGTTTCACAGATACTTTGCGCTGTTATAATACTATCTACAATGATTAAGAATAATAATCATTCAGATAAACAGCACAAAATAGAGAATTTAGACGGAGCTAAAGACAATCACACTACTGCGCATTCATTTTGATGGGCGATCCGCTATAATGCTATATCATCAACTGCTTTTCTTTTCACACTGTTGCTGATCTGTTGACGATGAATAACACCATCATCCACCGGGTGGCTATGATTTTCATCGTTGTTTATTATGTTTTCTTTATGATCACTATAAACTTTCGCTTTACAACCTTTTTTTATAAACCGCCATTTAATTGTGCCCGATTTTAAATCACTTCCTTTATAAAACTTAGCGCCGTTTACAACAAGCATGGCTTCTCCTTCTCACTCAGCATCTTTGAAACTTCCATACTGACACGTTGCTGTTGTAAGTACACAAATAGACCGACGAAATAAGTTTGAATAATTAGCTAAGAAGACTCTTTGTTTGCATTGTGTTACAATAATTGCTCATTATTGGTCGATAACTTTAACACCGAAATAAACATTCGTTATTAGAAAGCTAAGATAAGAATCTTAACGACCATTGCTTGGTAATCCTCAGCCCCTAAGTTGCCGGGGGAACTTACAGGTCGGATAATAAAATATTTTGACCATCAGGGGAACTTGCCACCGCCCATTTCATCCAATAATAATGCACAGTATCGATCTGCACATTTCATTTTATCAACTTGACTTTTTAAATATTCTAAAACTACCTGGTTCATTCCAGTATGAAATGGAGTTTTAGACAACATATACTTCAAAGTCCTAGTAGAAGGTAATTGAAAATATGCTTGTAAATACTTATATAGGCGTGGGCTTCTCTTATAAACAGATAAAGCATACGCTTTATCTTGCTCTGACCACCTACGCGCACTAGGTTTTTTGTTAGCATTTCGTAGTGCTGTCAAGAATCGGATATTTATTATTTATATACTGCTTTTTTTAAACAATGTTGTTGGTCTTTGTTGTTTATGCGAGGTCATAGTTAAGAGCAGTTATATTTTTAAAGAAAAAATACGTAAACAAATTTGTATTCACTCGCTGATAAATTACTCCTAATCTGCGCCTGCGCGAAGCCTGCAGAATGGTCAAGCTGTAGACGCTTGTGGTGAAAGCACAGGGTGGAAGAAAGAGGCAAGGGTGGTAGAAGAGGAGGATGCCTCGAACAGTTACGTATGCGCGCTACCCCACGACACGGTCGTGACGTAACTGGGGACCGAAGTATACCAACTTTGACCAGTTATGAAATCGTGGTTCACTTAGCGGCAATTTGCAGAGGTTGTAAATTTTAAAAAATAAGGGAAATATATTCTTAATAACATTCACACATTTCGTAGTAAAAAGCAGTATGAATAATAAATTATTTCGTTACGTAAGGTATGAATATAAAAATAGGTTTGCTTTGTGTTTAGGTTTTAAATTTATTAAATAAATTAGAAATTAATATTACAAAAGTTCCAAACGCTGCTTTGCTGAACTGCTTACTTTCTTTATATAGTTCAATAAAGTAACGCCATTGTCTGGATTAAAATATTATTAAAAAATATAATACAGATACTAATACACAAATACTTCACATTAAATTAACTAGTAGAATTTGTGAGTTTCTTCATTTTTTGTGATGATTTGTGGCTCTTTGAGGTACCCTTTCGCTTACACTTATTCAAACGTTTTTCTAATTTCATTTTTTCATTCAGGTAATTCATCCGAATAAATGTCCGCTGTTTTATAAACGCCTCGATGATCACTTTGTCCAATACACTGCATTCCCTTAAAATATAATCGGTTAGAGTTGAAACCACTTTATTCTTTTTTAACCCCATTTCCCCATGGCATTGCTTAAAATATTTTTCCATTACATATATATTTGATAGAAAGCTGTCTTCAGGTTTAATTAAACCTCCGAATGATAACTGCTGAACCCAACTTGGTAATACTTGATCTTGTGCTATTTTGTATGTATGTTGGCCTAAGTGAGGATGTGTTTCTTTAAATTTTTTAGCTATCCATCCTGCTAAGTACTCTAAAGCATCTTTGGAACATTCGCTTAGATCGAAATTGTCTAACTTATTACCGGACTTTTGCGTTACTGCCGTTATTTCGCAATTTTTGTTAATATCCGCAAGCGGAATTGGTTGAATGTCAACTTCTGGATTATATTCGTCTAATGCTTCTACATTTGTTTGTATCAAAACTTGTGCCACGAAAAAATCGTCAGTGGAAATATCTACCGTATTCAAATTTTTTTGTACGATGCCTGGAGTTTTTCCCAACATAATCATTCGAAGTCTGCAAAGTGCATTTAACGGTGTCGGATGATCATTTAACCCCCCCTTGGTTCTCAGTTGAGAAAAAAGGTTTTCTAATGTATCCTGATTGACCTTATGAGGTAGTATGTAATTTACGGTTGGACATCTGTTTTTTGTGTCAATTAAAAGCATTTTTAGATATGTAATTGACATTATTATACCTTTCTGAAAAACTTGCAATCCTGTTGTGTTTGTACAGCGCATATCTTTTATGGTGTTCTACATTTGTTCTAAAATTTTATTTGGTTCTTCTAATTGAATGCCATATCCGCACTGTGAGGGCAACATACATTTTCGTGGTACACGTGTGTTCATTAAGTCGAACCAAAAGTTCCATAATTCTATAAACTCTGCCGTGATTTTATCCAAATTGCAAAATTGATAACGCTTTAGTGCTATTGCTGTGGTGTGAGAAAGCAAGTTAGCAGCTAACCGAACATTTTGGCGGTTAACCTGTTCACAATTTACGTGAAGATATGTCAATTTATAACATACCTTGACTTCGCTGTTATCACTATTAGGGGCGGTTTTATAATGTTCGGTTGACCGTCAGTTTGAGCTGAACCTGCGGTCAACAGAAAGTTTGCATCCTATAATGCTCGGTTAGCGCTCCAACCGAAGATTCATCGGACGTTGAGTCAACCGTAACATTATGCGGCGGTTTCACGTACTGAACCTGACGTTAAGAATATAATAATGACAAGAAAAGAGTTTATTCATGTTATTTTCCTTGTGTGTTATTACCCTGTCAAACAGAAAGTAAAAATTGAAATTAGTTCAAGTTGGCCGTTTTATTTAATTAAAAGTGATATTTCATTAATGTAAAATTATTGTACCCATATTGAAATGCACGAAAACAGTTCCTCCTCTTCTTCGGGATGCGAAGACAATTTTGAAATTATTAATCCATTGTTACACCAAATCAGTTCCGATTCGTCCGATTCAGATGATGAATTATTGGAAGATATAGGAAGGCACACAAGACATCTCCGAAATTTTCGGGAGCGGCCTGACAATTTAAATAAATGGAGCGAATCAGAATTTTTTGTTAGATTTCGCTTAACTAAAAATTCTGTAATTTTACTACTTGAAAAAATAGAACACGAATTAAGAACTCCTACACAGAGGTAAACATAAATTAAAAATGATTTTAAATATACAAATTTTTACCCATGTATTACCGAATTTTTGATTTAGTTACTTCTAGCATTACGTTTTTACGCGACTGGCAATATGTTAATAACTGCTGGAGATTTTAGCGGTGTACATAAATCGACCGCATGCCGAATAATTGAAAGAGTAACGAACGCTATTGCAGCTTTGGCAGAAAAATACATTACTATGCCAAAAAATCAGGTGGAAATAGGAGAAAAACAAAATGAATTTTTTAATATTGCACGATTTCCTAAAATTGTCGGTGCAATAGACTGCACTCATATTAAAATTCAATCGCCAGGTATAAAAATGCTATAGCAACATTATGTTTTAATAGGAGTGCCACAATAAAAAATAATTATTGTTAGTAATTATACGATAATTTAGCAAAATTAAAGACAAATATATGTAATAGAAAATTAACAAAAACTATCTTATTATGCACTACAATTGAGACATCAATTTTTTATTACCACATTGTAATAAAACTTTTGCAGGTACTGAAAATACAGAGTACTTTCGAAATAGAAAAGGTTATTTTTCCATTAACTTGCAAGTAGTGGGAGATGCTAAACTACGCATTCTTGATTTGGTAGCAAGATGGCCTGGATCATCGCACACGATCAAACCATATTTAATAATTCATATATACAGGCTCGATTACAAGCAGACGAATTTCATGGTTGCGTTGTCATGGGAGATTGTGCTTATGCATTGACCAAATATTTAATAACTCCGTTAGAAAACCCAACAACTCCTGCGGAACAGTTATTTAACGAATCGCAAATTCGATCAAGAAATCCCATAGAACGCTTGTTTGGAGTGTGGAAACGGCGCTTTCCAATTTTATCTCTTGGAATAAGAGTTACCTTGGCTACAGCCAAAGCAATAATTATCGCTACTGCCGTTTTACACAACATTGCTTTGCAAAGATTGGAAGAAGTACCACCACCGGATCCAGATCTACAAATTGATCCAGAAGAGGAGGAAATTCCACCAAACATAAATGCCGAACCAAGGGAGAACATGAATTTTCGTGATCCTTTTATTGCATATTTTGCAGATTTGTTGTAGTTATAAGTAGATACATAATGTTAGCCAGATTGTTTCTGTACACGAATTTCTATTGTTAGTTGTGTTACAAATAATGTATTTTCATTAATAATTTTAAATTTTTTTGATACCTTATAAACATTTTTATTAACGATTAATTTTCCTCCTCCCACTTTTTCTCATAAAGTATATTATTGAATTTCTTGTTTTAATTTTTTGTGTACTATAAATATGCATTCATAAAACTTTGAAATAGTGCATTTTTTACTTTTGGAGCCGCTATAAAAAGTAAAAGCTTAAAAGTTTAGGACAGTTCAGGCGAAGTGCTTTGCTCATTTTTGTAATATAGTTAAGAACTCAGAACATTAAAACATTTTGTCAAAACTGCGAAAACCAAACATTCAATATTGTCAAAAATTTAATAACGATATAAAAAATATATTTTACATTTTATTTTTTATTGCTGCTATTTCCATTTTTCGTTTTCTAACCGCAGTTTTTGGTTCTTTAAATCGTAGCCTTCAATTTTTGCGTTGTATAGCACCTCTTCCTTGCACAATCGAAGCTGTTGCAACTCAGCGCCTACGCCGATTCTTTATCCAGAAGTTTTGTTTTCAGCAACGCCAATTCAAGTTTAGCATTAGCTAAATCTTGGTAAATTTTTGCTGATGTAGATGGTTTGCTCTTGGAAACTGGAATATCAGTTTAAAGGGTATATTCTGTAACTAACTTGTTAATTTTAACAACCCTTTAAAATTTTCTTTTTTAACGGACCTGTTAATATTTAAACGGTTTTTGGTATTCTGTAGCGCGTAATTTTGGCTGGCTGTAAATTTTCATTATTTTAACAGGGCGTTAAAAGTGCAAGCTAAATTTTGTGAACAAGCCTTTTTATTCCGCGCGCCGACAACACAGCTGCAGTGCTATAATAGTATACTGAATTTAAGGTTATGTTTGTTTTGTGTGTGTTAAACAGTAACAATGAAATTCAGTAAAGTTTAATTATTAAAGTGCCAAAAACTGGCAAAAAACGTCATTCGGGGATCCCGAATGACAAAAGGACAAAAGGATATGTTAATAAATTATTTAGAAAACAATAAACATACTATGTTATGTGTAAAACTCGGTTCAGCAGAATTTCAGATATTGGAGAACCACTGGCAAACTTTAGCAGATTTGGTTAACGCAGGGAAAGGGACAAAGAAGACAGTAAAATTAAAGTTATGTAAGAAATAAAAATTATTTTTAAAGTATTTTATTTTTCAATGTGAAAACTAAAACACAAAATACATATTAGTATAACTAAAGAACTACCAAAAGAATTATGTATTTAGGTAACACTAAAACAAAGCATTGTTTTTCTTAGAAAAAAGTATTAACAATTTGTTGTCGGACTATCGTACCCTGGTTAAACCAATCGTGATTTACAGGGGGTTCTGCTAGTTGAATTGCATTACCATGAAACTGTTGTACTTCATCATCTTCAGGCAAAGCAATGTATAGAGATGTTACGTAAAATTCCACAACTATAAATAATTTTTGCGGCTCGAATTGGATTATAATGCAGTGCTCTATTAGCTAATGTGCATCGAAATCTGGCCTTTAAGATACCATTAACATGCTCTATTATTACTCTTTGTTGTGAAAGGGCAGTGTTAAATCTAGCTTCTGGTGAGTTTTCCACAAACTCTGTAAATGGTACAATCAGCCATGGTTGCAAAGGGTAGCCACCATCTCCTATTAAATAACCATTATTTCCAGTAACAGTGTGTCTGTATAATAGGTTTTTGATGTTTGAAGACATTCACATTGCTGCGTCATGAACCGAGCCAGGGAATCTTGCATTCATGTTTAATATTTGATATTTTGAGTCGCATATAATTTGTGTATTTATACTGTAATAGCCTTTCCTACAATAATATGGCGCAGCTGGATATACAGGATGATTTAATGGTGGTCCAATTATTTTGATGTGAGTACAATCGATCACACCTAATAAATCAGAAAAGCGATGGTCGAGCTCTTGAAAGCCTAGTTTAAGGACGTTTATGCTCTGTTCATTATTAGGAAAATGTATCCATCTATTTGACAGATGTTCCACAATCACTTCCGATACTTCCATAATACACCAACTGACAGACAGTTGGCTAAGTGCAAATAAATACCCATTGCCTGCATCTAACTGGTAACTACCATGTCCAAAAAAGTGTAAAACAGTTAGCACTCGTAAATGTGGAGGCACTCCAGTAGTCCTTACTCGATTAATCATATGCGCTTCTAATGTATTTATGAGATCATGGCAGCAACGTTTACTTAGTCGAAATAGTTTTAAAAATAGTCGATCTGGTAGCTCGAATGGGTTGCTGTGATCTCGTATATTTCTTTGGGTTAGTCTGAGTTGGTTTCTGTAAAAACAAATTTCAAGAAAATATTACCTAACTTCTGAATAGTTAAGTAAAAAATTACATTCTCACCTCTGTATTATATTATTAACTTCTTCCACTAGTACAACGTGAATAAAACTATCCAATACATACGCCATTTTCAACTACACTGATCAATTAAAGGGCCTTTTAATTTTTAGCATCTACTCTTGACTAGCCTTTAAAAATCCTACTGTTTTAACTGACATATGTTAAATTTTAACTGTAGAGAGAGTTGCAGAATATCAATATTGGTTTTAACAAGCGTCAAAAATTTTAAAGGGTTGTTAAAATTAACACGTTAGTTACAGAATATACCCTTAAGCATGAGAAACACTTATTATCTTAGCAATAATTAATACTTACGCTCACCAGATTTTTTTTAAATTGCAGTTCTACTTTCCTTCGATTGAAGAGCAGAGTGTTTTTTGGTTCGCAACATTACAGGTGTGTACGCACTCCAATCTAAAACCTGGGTAGTATCATTGTCTTCGATAATTGGTGGTGATTCCAATGCTAGTTCGACAGTTTCTTCGCAGTCAACCATCTGAAAATCATTCACGTTGGTACTGTCGTTACCTTCATTGTTGGTGCTACTTCCTTGAAGTTCTTGTTTTTTAGATGATGGGTCTTCTATAACAAAACAGCAATAGCAGAAATTAATAATTTGAATGTAAACACATATGGAAATACTTTACTTTTCACATCACTATCTGCGGGATGCGGTTCCATTCCGTACACAGATAGCTGAATAATGGACGCAATTTTTTCATAAAGCAGTTTCAATATTGTTCTAATTATTGCTTTATTTTTCCGACCTCCTGTTACATAAGTTTCTTGCCTTTCTTTGGCAAAATGTTTTCTTTTTTTAAATTATCATACTTTTCTCGTAACTGTTTTGACGTTCTAGGAACAACAGAAGTAGAGGGGCTAGGGGCCTTCTGGGTCAAAACTCCCATAAGAAATGTACAGGGCAAAAAGTTGCTACTTTACATCCGGTCTGGCTGTTATCTAGACCTTGAGTCAGGTGATAAGGAGTAACCGTCCACGTGTGGGCATCTAACCTAAGGTGTACATCCGGGTTGATGCTAGTCCCTGTGCTGATAAGGAGAACCGTTAAACCGCAACCCCTGAAAAAACAGTTGGTTCAAAAATGCGCGGCCTAAAAAATGTGATAAGGAGATTGACGGTGACGCGCGCCCCACCCCCCACCCCGAAGGGAGCGGCCCCCGAAGACGCCTTGGCCTTGTGTTTGAAAATGCATGCATTCTTATATGAAAAGGTGATTTTTAGCTGTAATTTCCCTAATTTTACATGTGTTCTGATATAATTATATTGATAAAGAAGTCGAAGATATGAAGTTGAGATAAGAGAAAGAAGGGTAGATAATAATTTGGTGTGAATAAAATAAAATTTAAAAAAATTGTGCCACTGATTGTACTTTCCCAATGTAAATGAAATAAATTACAACAGGAAGGCAGATAAAATCCCGCTAGTACACACAGTACCAAAATCCATGTATTTTGAAATTGTTTTAAATGTAAACACTGGTGCTATTTATATTACAATATTTTATTATTCTTTAAGTGTACAATAATTATTTTTATGTAAAGTAATGTATTGTCTTATGCGTGATCTATGCTCATCATGCAGAACTCTAGAGATAACATCTTCAAGTGTTGAAATTCTTCTTTGAAATCGAAATCTGTCTATAGCGGCATTCATCCACGTACTTTTTCGGGCTTCTCGATAGGCATACTCCCACGCGATCAGGTGATGTACTGTATTTTTGGTTTCGTTAAACGTCACGATGTTTTTATTCCTCATCATCTTCGTAGGGAACCGCCGACGTTAGAGACACATCCAGGGATATTAATTTAGACAATAGATCTTTCATCTGTTGTAAAATGCCTTTGTTGCTGCACGGAACATTGAACAATGATAGGTCCAGCTTCCCGGCTTTTTGTAGTGTATTGGTAAATTCGTCAAATTCGTAAAAGTTATCCTGATGTATAAAGTACAACAGCCCGTTTCTATATCGAAAGGCGGAGGTAAATTTTCCAGGTAGTCCGGGGAAATGTTCGGCAACTAGACCGCGAACTTTAGCTGTATTAGAACAGTCCAATTCTACAAAGTGAATGTTGTCGTGGAATATTAACGTCCTTCCCGTGTAAGTGACCAAAGCCGTTTGAACATCGGCTATTGCGGGAATGCCTAGGGTGCTGTATTGCTTCGGCCAACCCGGTAACAGTCTTAGACTTGGAAAATCTACTGCATAGACGTATCTATCTATGAAGAGCATGATTTCGCCCGTGGGCTTTTGATATAGGGCTGTTATTTTAGTAAAGCTGGGCGGTAAAAAGTTGAGCCAATCGAGGATGTACATAGGACCTTCTATTTTCTCGCTGTCTAACTTTGATATCCAAACCCACTTCTGGTAGAACAGGTAGAGCCGCTTGTTGAGTATTAGAAATGTGTTTACGGGAACCTCGCATAAATTCGGAGGATTCTCCCGGGGAGGCTGCGTTGGCGGCGGCTGAGTCGGAGGAGGTGTCGGAGGGCTAGCCCGAGGCGTGGGAATTGTGGGTGATGGCCGTACCGAAGCCGGGATCCCATACAGGGCTTGAATGGCCCCTATATCATCAGCACTTAAATTAAGCTTGGAGGCATCGTAATAATCGTACATTATGGAACTTTTACGGGCGGAATGGTGTATTCCTAGTGCATGACCTATTTCATGAATTAAGGTTCCCAACAGACTGATTTGATCAGACGGGGCCGTATCCTCCCCGTAATACCATGATTCAGCCTCATCTAGGTGTATTTCAACAACGTAATCGTGTTGACCTGGCTGGGGTGGAAATTCGGAATGCCCAAGAACTCTACCGGGTCCATCAAATTCCCGAGGGCACAGGGATTTAGATGTATCCCTGCTATGATTGGCCCGTTTAAATGATATCGATATGTTGGGATGGAAATAATCATAATTAAACTTCAAAGGCGCATACTGCTGCCATTCTGCGAACGCTTTAGTGGCAATGTTTATTATGCTCGTACGGCTGCTAACTATACGCCATTTTATCACGCTACTAGGCCATTTATTACTACTTATCCTAAACTCGGAATCCAGGACTCCGCATCGAGGTGTACCCAACAAAGTCAAAGTGGCTTCGTTGAACGACCCGTCGACAGGTAAATCATGGGATTGTTGAAATGTAGCCACGGCATCGGAAACCACAGTGTCATCCATAAGGTTATTGGACTTATCTTGTAAATAACCAGAGTCACGTAATATTTGAACTTCCTGAGCGTAATCTTCATACAGCAATGCATTTGCGTGGGCCAAACCGCATATAATGATAAGAGTTAGGAATTTAAAATGAGCCATTATAGCGCGTTCACGTAACGATGTGTGCAGCGCGATGACTGTTAGTAAACTGAAAAAAAAGTAATGTTACATCTTTGCTTTATTACAAGAGGTAAAAAAAAAAACTACCAAACTTAATAATATATAACAGCATCTGTTTTATTATCTTTTTGTAATTCTCGATACAATAATTTGCAGTTATTAATAGCACAATGACATAAGCTTAAGCTATGATAAAAACATTCGGGTGCGCTGGGATGAAGCTTGAATTGGTAGTCTTCCACGGTTTGGACTTTGTCGCCCAAAAACTTCTTCAGGTACGCCTCCTTTTCCAATCCCTTACAGAATACCGTGTGAGCCCGCCTCGTGTCGTGCTGCAAAATTGTTGGAAGATCCTTGAGGTCTACGTAGCCGTGGTTCCAATTTAAACCGTGATGGTTGCTTTGTAACCAATACGCCTGCCTTCTCTGTTCCATATTAAGTACGGAGAACGGAAACGGAGGTTTAAACAGGTAATGTGACAAACAGGTGCCATCCCACACGGCAAGTTCCTTGGCAGTAAACTCGGGGGCGTTGAAAGCTTGAACGTCGGCTACCACGTACATTTTTCTTAAATTTTTCTAACTAGACCGGTGAATGGCTCGTACTGCAGCAATACGTCGTGAAGAATGAGACAATAAGCGGCAGTCCCGTTATTAAACGCTTCAGAGGCTTCCAGTTCCAATTTTAGATCGATCACTATATTCTGAACGCTTTCGTTTTGTTTTGTGCAGTCGATTACGAATACGGGTTTGCCCTTGAATTCTTTGTAATCGAACAAGGATGCCACTTCCGACTTGTCATAGTATTGAGCTCTAAAATTCAGGTACTCCTCGTATGCGTCGGTGTACTTGTTCTTGGAGAAATCGTAATTTTGTTGCTCGTATGGATACCGCCTGTTATTGATGTTAGCCTTCAGGTTAGTAATATTGACGTGATCCAGATCTGAAGCAATCGATTCTTTATGGTTCCTTTTGTTGTTTTGAAATGCAACGAGAATCCATTGAGGTCTTTGGAAACCGCTGCTGCTTTTGACCGGCCACACTATGGATGTGGTTTGAGGTAGGTTAGGATAGACGTAAAGATCTCGAGCGTGGAACGAAACGGATATTGGAGTGTTTTTGTTTATTTTGTCATACAACTCCAACTTTCCGGCATCGCTGGGAACAATGTACGGCACTTTCCAGCTCATTTTAGTTATTTTAATCGTTACACCTGCTTCTCCCTGGTAACAATCTACGTCCGACTTTGCACGAGTCAAAATTAATTCTTGACGCATGTTAACGATGGGGCGCCTGTATCCCTCGGCGAAACCGAGCACATGGCGCAGGGGAATGGAGGTGCAAAATGTAGTCGCGTTGGGACATATTTGTAATTCTTTGTTTGATGGGCTCCATCCCGCATGAGAAAGCGCTTTACTTTCTTCCTGGGTGTACGAAACGTATCCCTTGATGGCGCTGCTGAGGCCCGGCGATCTGCAGTTCTCAATGGTCTGGTCGCCCAACACGAAACGTATCTCCTCGAAAAGGAACAGAGGGGCATTGTTGGTCAACACGTGACCTTTAGCCGGATCGTCGGAGGTCATTGTGCCTTCGATGTAGATGGAACTGTCGTAAGTAGCGGTGAGCACATCAGCCTTCTGGATGATGAGATTGATATCGTCAGAGTTATCATAGGCGTTGGTCGCGTAAGGATGATAGGTACGCTTATCAGCTTCAACGATCAGATCCTCGTAGCGAGCGTTCTCGAACACGTTTTTTAAAGCTTCTTCCATATTTACAGAGCACACGGTAACCCAACGACTTTAAGAAATTAACGTCTTGACTGGTAAGCTGTCCCGACGCGTGCGTATTAGCATCCACTTGTAAACTGCCGCCTACTACTGATGCATGTGACTTTTTATAGAAAATGTGTAGACCCATATCGTTTCAACTCTAGACGTATTGTGAATTGTTCCTGGCCAAAATTCACCTCTTCTCCGTTCTGGTCCAGCAATCTCAAGGTGATGTTGTCTATCTTACGAACGTTAAGGGGTAAATACAATATGGTGGCAGGCACGTTGACCAGTCTAAAACCCGGCTCCACCGAGATGTCGAACTCGAAAATTGAATGAGATAACGAGCTGTTGCGGTAGGCTCCCGAGGTAATGTTACACTCCACGTGAATGTTGGTAGCCTTGATTATTCTAACGTCCAAGTCAGACTCGTGAATTTTGCCGGGATGTAGTATTCTAGGTGAGAAACCTAGCATACGTCCGATAGAATCGGCCTTTGTAAAGTCAATGTCGTAATGGCTTTTAATTTCAGCCTTTAAAGTATTGTTGTTGGGTCTTAAAATGAAAGCCAATGCCCCGTGGGCGTTGATTTGAGACTGAAGGTAATTGTTTAACTCTTTTATTTCGTAGGCACCATCCGGTATGGTAACGACTTTATCCCTGCCGTAATATAACTTGTTGTTGCCCTCGTAAATATTTTTAATGGAATTGCATCCGTAGAATCCTGCTAACCCGAGTCCGTATTCGTAATCGGGATGCAGATCGATGGGTGGGAAATAATCGACACTGATTTTGTTGCCCGTGCCCGTCAAGGTGAATGTCTGAGACATGATTAAAGACGAACTATACCGACACTGTTATTTATTACACTGAGTAAAACGAAATACACTCTAGGTCCTTTGAATTGGTGAGTAAACTGACTAGATGGCTCGAGTCCAACAAATTGCAATCGGTCTCCCAGTCCAGGAATATGTTCAAATCGGTCAGGAATAATGCGAAATTTAACGGTGTGGGATTCTTAAGGTGTACTGTTATTCGTTTATTTTTTATGTTGGTTTCTATAGCGGTAAATTTTATATCGTGAACATGTAAAAGGCTGATTAATATCTTGTTGTATGAGGAATCGATGATACTAGCCGTAGATCTGGTAAAATACGCCATGTTTCCAGACAGACCTCTGTACTGAGAATGAGGCTAATATTATTTATTCATATATCTTATTTAAAAAATTTAAACAGAGATGTCCGCAAATTACGGTGTTGTATTGTTGCTCCCTTTCATAATTATATCTGATCTTGCAACCTCGAAAATACTTGAGCACTTCGAGCGGAGGCCCAAGGTCACCAAAGCTGTCGAAATATACGACGTAAGGTCCTCGCTTCTTGTAAGCGACCCAATGAGATCCCGGGCCATTGGCATTATCCAAATTTATAATTCCACTCTCGTTAATGTGCGGTTTGTGAGGCAGACTGTCGCGCATAAACACACCTCTAAAATATGGGATATCTTTCGCAAATTTTCTCAAGTCTACATCGGTCAATGACCTTCGAGGTAGTTTTATCAGTTTTTTGAATACGGTTTCAGATATAGTGCACGACCGGATTTGTGAGGTCGTAGATAAAGAGCGTTTCCTTTTTTGCCGAGCGCTATCGCTTCCATGACCTGATGATGACGCTCGTTTTCGCCCAGCTGTTTTCTCGCGTCCTTGGCCTCGTTTACCGCCTTTGCTATGCCCGAAGCACCACCAGCAAGCGCTCCAACGGCCGATAAGCCCGCAAAAAGTGGCACGAGAAAGGGTAGGAACCCGCCTTCTTTGGGTAAAGGTATAACCCGGGGAACCATAACGTTTTTCTTGCCTCCCACGCTTTTAACTGCCTGTTTAGCCGCCAAGAGTCCAACCTTTATCATATCTTTCAGCAAGGATGCTCCGGATTTTTTTACGGCTTTCTGAACTTTAGACAGCAAACCAGTTTTAAAGGTGACTTTCTTCTTTGGTTTTATACAACTGGCACCCGTTTTGGGCTTTGATTTTTTACAACCGAATCCCATTTTGGTTTTTAACTTCATTGCTGTAGTTACCCCCCACGCAGCCGCCTTCTCTCCAATATCGGACTCTCTAGACTTGAATCTTTCCCACGCCCTCTCGGTCAGCACTTTGTCTGCTTGATGTCTCCTATCCAGATCCTTGTACTTGTTGTAGGCTATGTCGTGTTCCTTGCACGCCGCATCCAAGGGATTTATCCCGGTATCTCCTCTTGCAAGTCTGAGCTGTAGATGAGTCCCAGGGCCACAGTACTGGTATCCACCTGGAATATGAAGCTCCACAGGTAAGTTGTTTATCAAGGAGTTGACCACACCCCGACCCCGACGTCGACGAACGATAGGCATTTAATGGGAGCCGCATACGTTGAGGGGTATATATATATAGGTGGCGCCACGGCTCGACCATCAAAAAAATGGAATTTATTAAACAGCCTCACACGTTAAGAGTTGCGGATCACGACTTTATCGAACCGCAAGCTCCTCATAAACATGGACCGCTTTTACCGAATTCTGTGCGATGTATAATATGCGGGCCTTCAGGTGCTGGAAAAACAGAATGTCTGTTAAGTTTAATCGAGTCTGAAAACGGGTTAAAATTTCAAAATGTTTTCATTTACTGCAAGTCGCTGAACCAGCCCAAGTACCGGTACCTGGAACGCTTACTGAAACCAATTGCAGGAATGGGGTATTACCCATACAGCGATAAGGAAGAGATAATATCACCCAAGGATGTCCCTCAACATTCGTTAATGATATTCGATGACATTGCATGTGATAAACAGGACGTTATGCGTGATTATTTTAGCATGGGCAGACATAGCGGTGTGGACTCGTTCTATCTCTGTCAGACGTACTCTAAAATACCCAAACAGCTGATACGCGATAACGCTAACATGATTGTTCTTTATAAACAAGATGTATTAAATTTAGAACATGTGTACAAAGACCACGTGGGTACAGATATGTCTTTCGATCAATTTCGAAAAATGTGCTCCGAGTGTTGGAAAGAAAAATATGGATTCCTCACGATAGTTAAAGATGACACGACAGGCAGATACCGCCGAGGCTTTGATTGCTATATAAAGATGCACACCTACGGTATCTGATACATACCGCAACAGAACTGCTAAGAGACAGGTACTGAACAGGTATAAACAGGTCTGGAACAGGTACTGAACAGGTACTGAACAGGTATAAACAGGTCTGGAACAGGTACTGAACAGGTACTGAACAGGCATAAACAGGTCTGGAACAGGTACCTGTTCAGTACCTGTTCCAGACCTGTTTATACCTGTTCAGTACCTGTTCAGTACCTGTTCCAGACCTGTTTATGCCTGTTCAGTACCTGTTCAGTACCTGTTCCAGACCTGTTTATACCTGTTCAGTACCTGTTCAGTACCTGTTCCAGACCTGTTTATACCTGTTCAGTACCTGTCTCTTAGCAGTTCTGTTGCGGTATGTATCAGATACCGTAGGTGTGCATCTTTATATAGCAATCAAAGCCTCGGCGGTATCTGCCTGTCGTGTCATCTTTAACTATCGTGAGGAATCCATATTTTTCTTTCCAACACTCGGAGCACATTTTTCGAAATTGATCGAAAGACATATCTGTACCCACGTGGTCTTTGTACACATGTTCTAAATTTAATACATCTTGTTTATAAAGAACAATCATGTTAGCGTTATCGCGTATCAGCTGTTTGGGTATTTTAGAGTACGTCTGACAGAGATAGAACGAGTCCACACCGCTATGTCTGCCCATGCTAAAATAATCACGCATAACGTCCTGTTTATCACATGCAATGTCATCGAATATCATTAACGAATGTTGAGGGACATCCTTGGGTGATATTATCTCTTCCTTATCGCTGTATGGGTAATACCCCATTCCTGCAATTGGTTTCAGTAAGCGTTCCAGGTACCGGTACTTGGGCTGGTTCAGCGACTTGCAGTAAATGAAAACATTTTGAAATTTTAACCCGTTTTCAGACTCGATTAAACTTAACAGACATTCTGTTTTTCCAGCACCTGAAGGCCCGCATATTATACATCGCACAGAATTCGGTAAAAGCGGTCCATGTTTATGAGGAGCTTGCGGTTCGATAAAGTCGTGATCCGCAACTCTTAACGTGTGAGGCTGTTTAATAAATTCCATTTTTTTGATGGTCGAGCCGTGGCGCCACCTATATATATACCCCTCAACGTATGCGGCTCCCATTAAATGCCTATCGTTCGTCGACGTCGGGGTCGGGGTGTGGTCAACTCCTTGATAAACAACTTACCTGTGGAGCTTCATATTCCAGGTGGATACCAGTACTGTGGCCCTGGGACTCATCTACAGCTCAGACTTGCAAGAGGAGATACCGGGATAAATCCCTTGGATGCGGCGTGCAAGGAACACGACATAGCCTACAACAAGTACAAGGATCTGGATAGGAGACATCAAGCAGACAAAGTGCTGACCGAGAGGGCGTGGGAAAGATTCAAGTCTAGAGAGTCCGATATTGGAGAGAAGGCGGCTGCGTGGGGGGTAACTACAGCAATGAAGTTAAAAACCAAAATGGGATTCGGTTGTAAAAAATCAAAGCCCAAAACGGGTGCCAGTTGTATAAAACCAAAGAAGAAAGTCACCTTTAAAACTGGTTTGCTGTCTAAAGTTCAGAAAGCCGTAAAAAAATCCGGAGCATCCTTGCTGAAAGATATGATAAAGGTTGGACTCTTGGCGGCTAAACAGGCAGTTAAAAGCGTGGGAGGCAAGAAAAACGTTATGGTTCCCCGGGTTATACCTTTACCCAAAGAAGGCGGGTTCCTACCCTTTCTCGTGCCACTTTTTGCGGGCTTATCGGCCGTTGGAGCGCTTGCTGGTGGTGCTTCGGGCATAGCAAAGGCGGTAAACGAGGCCAAGGACGCGAGAAAACAGCTGGGCGAAAACGAGCGTCATCATCAGGTCATGGAAGCGATAGCGCTCGGCAAAAAAGGAAACGCTCTTTATCTACGACCTCACAAATCCGGTCGTGCACTATATCTGAAACCGTATTCAAAAAACTGATAAAACTACCTCGAAGGTCATTGACCGATGTAGACTTGAGAAAATTTGCGAAAGATATCCCATATTTTAGAGGTGTGTTTATGCGCGACAGTCTGCCTCACAAACCGCACATTAACGAGAGTGGAATTATAAATTTGGATAATGCCAATGGCCCGGGATCTCATTGGGTCGCTTACAAGAAGCGAGGACCTTACGTCGTATATTTCGACAGCTTTGGTGACCTTGGGCCTCCGCTCGAAGTGCTCAAGTATTTTCGAGGTTGCAAGATCAGATATAATTATGAAAGGGAGCAACAATACAACACCGTAATTTGCGGACATCTCTGTTTAAATTTTTTAAATAAGATATATGAATAAATAATATTAGCCTCATTCTCAGTACAGAGGTCTGTCTGGAAACATGGCGTATTTTACCAGATCTACGGCTAGTATCATCGATTCCTCATACAACAAGATATTAATCAGCCTTTTACATGTTCACGATATAAAATTTACCGCTATAGAAACCAACATAAAAAATAAACGAATAACAGTACACCTTAAGAATCCCACACCGTTAAATTTCGCATTATTCCTGACCGATTTGAACATATTCCTGGACTGGGAGACCGATTGCAATTTGTTGGACTCGAGCCATCTAGTCAGTTTACTCACCAATTCAAAGGACCTAGAGTGTATTTCGTTTTACTCAGTGTAATAAATAACAGTGTCGGTATAGTTCGTCTTTAATCATGTCTCAGACATTCACCTTGACGGGCACGGGCAACAAAATCAGTGTCGATTATTTCCCACCCATCGATCTGCATCCCGATTACGAATACGGACTCGGGTTAGCAGGATTCTACGGATGCAATTCCATTAAAAATATTTACGAGGGCAACAACAAGTTATATTACGGCAGGGATAAAGTCGTTACCATACCGGATGGTGCCTACGAAATAAAAGAGTTAAACAATTACCTTCAGTCTCAAATCAACGCCCACGGGGCATTGGCTTTCATTTTAAGACCCAACAACAATACTTTAAAGGCTGAAATTAAAAGCCATTACGACATTGACTTTACAAAGGCCGATTCTATCGGACGTATGCTAGGTTTCTCACCTAGAATACTACATCCCGGCAAAATTCACGAGTCTGACTTGGACGTTAGAATAATCAAGGCTACCAACATTCACGTGGAGTGTAACATTACCTCGGGAGCCTACCGCAACAGCTCGTTATCTCATTCAATTTTCGAGTTCGACATCTCGGTGGAGCCGGGTTTTAGACTGGTCAACGTGCCTGCCACCATATTGTATTTACCCCTTAACGTTCGTAAGATAGACAACATCACCTTGAGATTGCTGGACCAGAACGGAGAAGAGGTGAATTTTGGCCAGGAACAATTCACAATACGTCTAGAGTTGAAACGATATGGGTCTACACATTTTCTATAAAAAGTCACATGCATCAGTAGTAGGCGGCAGTTTACAAGTGGATGCTAATACGCACGCGTCGGGACAGCTTACCAGTCAAGACGTTAATTTCTTAAAGTCGTTGGGTTACCGTGTGCTCTGTAAATATGGAAGAAGCTTTAAAAAACGTGTTCGAGAACGCTCGCTACGAGGATCTGATCGTTGAAGCTGATAAGCGTACCTATCATCCTTACGCGACCAACGCCTATGATAACTCTGACGATATCAATCTCATCATCCAGAAGGCTGATGTGCTCACCGCTACTTACGACAGTTCCATCTACATCGAAGGCACAATGACCTCCGACGATCCGGCTAAAGGTCACGTGTTGACCAACAATGCCCCTCTGTTCCTTTTCGAGGAGATACGTTTCGTGTTGGGCGACCAGACCATTGAGAACTGCAGATCGCCGGGCCTCAGCAGCGCCATCAAGGGATACGTTTCGTACACCCAGGAAGAAAGTAAAGCGCTTTCTCATGCGGGATGGAGCCCATCAAACAAAGAATTACAAATATGTCCCAACGCGACTACATTTTGCACCTCCATTCCCCTGCGCCATGTGCTCGGTTTCGCCGAGGGATACAGGCGCCCCATCGTTAACATGCGTCAAGAATTAATTTTGACTCGTGCAAAGTCGGACGTAGATTGTTACCAGGGAGAAGCAGGTGTAACGATTAAAATAACTAAAATGAGCTGGAAAGTGCCGTACATTGTTCCCAGCGATGCCGGAAAGTTGGAGTTGTATGACAAAATAAACAAAAACACTCCAATATCCGTTTCGTTCCACGCTCGAGATCTTTACGTCTATCCTAACCTACCTCAAACCACATCCATAGTGTGGCCGGTCAAAAGCAGCAGCGGTTTCCAAAGACCTCAATGGATTCTCGTTGCATTTCAAAACAACAAAAGGAACCATAAAGAATCGATTGCTTCAGATCTGGATCACGTCAATATTACTAACCTGAAGGCTAACATCAATAACAGGCGGTATCCATACGAGCAACAAAATTACGATTTCTCCAAGAACAAGTACACCGACGCATACGAGGAGTACCTGAATTTTAGAGCTCAATACTATGACAAGTCGGAAGTGGCATCCTTGTTCGATTACAAAGAATTCAAGGGCAAACCCGTATTCGTAATCGACTGCACAAAACAAAACGAAAGCGTTCAGAATATAGTGATCGATCTAAAATTGGAACTGGAAGCCTCTGAAGCGTTTAATAACGGGACTGCCGCTTATTGTCTCATTCTTCACGACGTATTGCTGCAGTACGAGCCATTCACCGGTCTAGTTAGAAAAATTTAAGAAAAATGTACGTGGTAGCCGACGTTCAAGCTTTCAACGCCCCCGAGTTTACTGCCAAGGAACTTGCCGTGTGGGATGGCACCTGTTTGTCACATTACCTGTTTAAACCTCCGTTTCCGTTCTCCGTACTTAATATGGAACAGAGAAGGCAGGCGTATTGGTTACAAAGCAACCATCACGGTTTAAATTGGAACCACGGCTACGTAGACCTCAAGGATCTTCCAACAATTTTGCAGCACGACACGAGGCGGGCTCACACGGTATTCTGTAAGGGATTGGAAAAGGAGGCGTACCTGAAGAAGTTTTTGGGCGACAAAGTCCAAACCGTGGAAGACTACCAATTCAAGCTTCATCCCAGCGCACCCGAATGTTTTTATCATAGCTTAAGCTTATGTCATTGTGCTATTAATAACTGCAAATTATTGTATCGAGAATTACAAAAAGATAATAAAACAGATGCTGTTATATATTATTAAGTTTGGTAGTTTTTTTTTTTACCTCTTGTAATAAAGCAAAGATGTAACATTACTTTTTTTTCAGTTTACTAACAGTCATCGCGCTGCACACATCGTTACGTGAACGCGCTATAATGGCTCATTTTAAATTCCTAACTCTTATCATTATATGCGGTTTGGCCCACGCAAATGCATTGCTGTATGAAGATTACGCTCAGGAAGTTCAAATATTACGTGACTCTGGTTATTTACAAGATAAGTCCAATAACCTTATGGATGACACTGTGGTTTCCGATGCCGTGGCTACATTTCAACAATCCCATGATTTACCTGTCGACGGGTCGTTCAACGAAGCCACTTTGACTTTGTTGGGTACACCTCGATGCGGAGTCCTGGATTCCGAGTTTAGGATAAGTAGTAATAAATGGCCTAGTAGCGTGATAAAATGGCGTATAGTTAGCAGCCGTACGAGCATAATAAACATTGCCACTAAAGCGTTCGCAGAATGGCAGCAGTATGCGCCTTTGAAGTTTAATTATGATTATTTCCATCCCAACATATCGATATCATTTAAACGGGCCAATCATAGCAGGGATACATCTAAATCCCTGTGCCCTCGGGAATTTGATGGACCCGGTAGAGTTCTTGGGCATTCCGAATTTCCACCCCAGCCAGGTCAACACGATTACGTTGTTGAAATACACCTAGATGAGGCTGAATCATGGTATTACGGGGAGGATACGGCCCCGTCTGATCAAATCAGTCTGTTGGGAACCTTAATTCATGAAATAGGTCATGCACTAGGAATACACCATTCCGCCCGTAAAAGTTCCATAATGTACGATTATTACGATGCCTCCAAGCTTAATTTAAGTGCTGATGATATAGGGGCCATTCAAGCCCTGTATGGGATCCCGGCTTCGGTACGGCCATCACCCACAATTCCCACGCCTCGGGCTAGCCCTCCGACACCTCCTCCGACTCAGCCGCCGCCAACGCAGCCTCCCCGGGAGAATCCTCCGAATTTATGCGAGGTTCCCGTAAACACATTTCTAATACTCAACAAGCGGCTCTACCTGTTCTACCAGAAGTGGGTTTGGATATCAAAGTTAGACAGCGAGAAAATAGAAGGTCCTATGTACATCCTCGATTGGCTCAACTTTTTACCGCCCAGCTTTACTAAAATAACAGCCCTATATCAAAAGCCCACGGGCGAAATCATGCTCTTCATAGATAGATACGTCTATGCAGTAGATTTTCCAAGTCTAAGACTGTTACCGGGTTGGCCGAAGCAATACAGCACCCTAGGCATTCCCGCAATAGCCGATGTTCAAACGGCTTTGGTCACTTACACGGGAAGGACGTTAATATTCCACGACAACATTCACTTTGTAGAATTGGACTGTTCTAATACAGCTAAAGTTCGCGGTCTA
This sequence comes from Ctenicera cuprea, assembly GCA_958336395.1. Taxonomy (NCBI): domain Eukaryota; kingdom Metazoa; phylum Arthropoda; class Insecta; order Coleoptera; family Elateridae; genus Ctenicera; species Ctenicera cuprea. The sequence continues at coordinate 41,852,027 of OY284489.1, read as the reverse complement.
GTTGCCGAACATTTCCCCGGACTACCTGGAAAATTTACCTCCGCCTTTCGATATAGAAACGGGCTGTTGTACTTTATACATCAGGATAACTTTTACGAATTTGACGAATTTACCAATACACTACAAAAAGCCGGGAAGCTGGACCTATCATTGTTCAATGTTCCGTGCAGCAACAAAGGCATTTTACAACAGATGAAAGATCTATTGTCTAAATTAATATCCCTGGATGTGTCTCTAACGTCGGCGGTTCCCTACGAAGATGATGAGGAATAAAAACATCGTGACGTTTAACGAAACCAAAAATACAGTACATCACCTGATCGCGTGGGAGTATGCCTATCGAGAAGCCCGAAAAAGTACGTGGATGAATGCCGCTATAGACAGATTTCGATTTCAAAGAAGAATTTCAACACTTGAAGATGTTATCTCTAGAGTTCTGCATGATGAGCATAGATCACGCATAAGACAATACATTACTTTACATAAAAATAATTATTGTACACTTAAAGAATAATAAAATATTGTAATATAAATAGCACCAGTGTTTACATTTAAAACAATTTCAAAATACATGGATTTTGGTACTGTGTGTACTAGCGGGATTTTATCTGCCTTCCTGTTGTAATTTATTTCATTTACATTGGGAAAGTACAATCAGTGGCACAATTTTTTTAAATTTTATTTTATTCACACCAAATTATTATCTACCCTTCTTTCTCTTATCTCAACTTCATATCTTCGACTTCTTTATCAATATAATTATATCAGAACACATGTAAAATTAGGGAAATTACAGCTAAAAATCACCTTTTCATATAAGAATGCATGCATTTTCAAACACAAGGCCAAGGCGTCTTCGGGGGCCGCTCCCTTCGGGGTGGGGGGTGGGGCGCGCGTCACCGTCAATCTCCTTATCACATTTTTTAGGCCGCGCATTTTTGAACCAACGGTTTTTTCAGGGGTTGCGGTTTAACGGTTCTCCTTATCAGCACAGGGACTAGCATCAACCCGGATGTACACCTTAGGTTAGATGCCCACACGTGGACGGTTACTCCTTATCACCTGACTCAAGGTCTAGATAACAGCCAGACCGGATGTAAAGTAGCAACTTTTTGCCCTGTACATTTCTTATGGGAGTTTTGACCCAGAAGGCCCCTAGCCCCTCTACTAACAGAACCACAGTTTCGCAATTTTATCCCATGCATTGTCCTGCAAAAAATCATTGTTAATGCATTTTATTATACAATTACAATAAAGTACTTGCATTTTCTTTCCATGTAACTGCATCTGTAACTTTGGATTCAACAACGGACATGTAATTTATAATTATATCTACTAATCTGTGGCAATCGTCATCGGAATACGTAATTCTCTTTTGTTTATTAGTCGACGTGAGCGTAGACATTTTACAACCTAAAATCAGGTGTAAATACAATATTTTATTGGCAAAATGTAGCATTAACATTTACCTGCCGCAACAAAATCCAAATTAAATACTACTAAATACACCACTACGAATCACAAACAACAAAATGAACAGTGGAACAAGTATGTACATGTACACCCAAAAACTGTTAACACACAAAACAATACCCTGGATGTTAACAATTCACGTTCAAATTCAAATAAACAGCTTGTTTGGCATGTGACATGTGCAGGCGCTCTCTGATTGTCAGAAAGTAAATGGCCAGGGCAGCCAACATTGAATACCGGCTAGTAACTTACGGTGACTCAACCTCAAGTCGCTATGTTACTATAATACACTTTTAAAATAAACCGGACGTTGACAACTCAACCCTCGGTTGGTCTACCGACGGTCAACGGAGACATTTATAAAACCGCCCCTTAATCAATTTGACTATTAGAGTTTTGTTCACATGATTACCCCCTTTTAAGATAAATCCCGTATCTAAAAACCAGTTACGCAGAAGCTTCAACTAGCAGTTAGTGATTTTTCAGATTCTGTCAACTGTTCCATGAATTCAGTTTGGTTATTAGCCGTGAAATTTTTTAAATAGCTAGCAGTTTCAACATATTGAACATCTCCAATTCTTCTACGGTTGAACAAGATTGTGAATGCTAATGAAGCATCAACTAATTTCTTGAAAGCTATTGCATCAGTTCTCTCTTTTCTTAACAAAGCAACGTTTCTCTCAGCAATTTCTAAAATATGATTTCTAAATTTTATGATGTCTTTCGTTAACGGCAACATAACAGGTGTATTCCATTTTTTTTCTGCCAAGTCCTTTAATGCTAATGAAGCGACTTCGTTATTCCACTGACTCTGTACTAAAAATCGGAACCTTTTTATTTCTTTCGGCCTTTCTTCGTAATTAATGCATTTAAACTCAGGAGATTTTTTAAGTAACAAATGCGTGGTTAGTTCACAAGTGTGTTGCAGAGTAGTGCCCAAATGCAAAGCCAAACTTGGAGCTTTATAATTTTTTTGTCCTTCATCGTATCCGCTGATCGCTTTAGCGCGTAAAGTAACAGCATCGAATAGGGTAGGATCGAGCAATTGAAAAAACGAGAATTTGGGTTCTCCTATTCTCCGGCGCATTGCAATTTGTAATCTGGAACATTATCTCATTTTATTAGAGCACGCGAGCGAAATCTGAGCACGTTTATGTTTTTTTAAATAAAATTCACCAAAGTGTCGAATAAATGGGTCTTTTCTTGCTTAAAATCCAATTTCATCCGATGCCATTCTACTGAACACCTCCTTCTTTACTCTCAAGGTTGCTGTTACGTTTGCATGTTCACTAGCACATGCCACTAATGTTTGGGAAGCCTGATGGCGTATGTTTCGACCAGTTTGATTGATTGGATGCACAATGCACTTCTTGTAATGTCTTCTTAAATATTTCACAGCAATTATGCGCTTACAATGAGCACACGGTAATTTATCTGGCTGAAATTCTTCGCTCTGCACAAATTTTTCGAAGCTTACTTCATATCGAAGTAAAGCCAAAATATTTCTTCTCATCTGTTTACCTTCTTTTGTATTTTTCGGAAACTTTAAATAATCTTTAACCTCTTTTTCTTCCAAGTGGTTCCTACACAAATGTCGCTCAAAACTCGTAACACTAATTCGACAAAATTTGCATACAGTTCTTTTCTTCTTTTGTTTTTCTTTTACAGCTTCTATAAATCGAGAAATTGAATTTTGAGGTGGAACTTCCGCCGATTGTATTTGGCAGCGTGGCGGTTCTGGATCTAGCTAGTAATTGATTAATTTTTACAGTACCATCAGCTGCGTTTTCTTGTAATGCCGTATCGGTTGGAACATCTACTTCTGACTCCATGTACATAGCATAAATAGGTTCGATATATGGGATTATTGAAGACCTACTTGATGACTCAACATTTGAACAATTACTTTCATGCATTGGCTGCTTTTCAGAAAAATCACGATACAACTCAGGCAGCACTGTACTTTTAAGTGTGTCTTCGTGCGATCCAAGAGGTTGTATCTTGTCTTGTATTATTTCTTTTGCATTTTCTTTTCGCTTTTCCGTTGAGCAAAAATCTTCGGTAAGTATCCAATTCAGTGTTCTTTCGTTTTTGTTCTTTTCTGGTCGATACGTCGGATCTGTATCTGTTATATCGCTCCATGGTTCCGATGCTCCACAATAAGAAGGGTATAAATAAATTAAATAGACAAATAGAAATGATTAAGTAAATAAAGTTGACAATTACTTTTTCAGATTAGTTTAATATACCGCAGATTACTATTCATAACACTTATAAAACAAGTCGAGCTACTGCTAATATACGTACCCTCATTTTCTGAGATATCGTTGGTATTAGGCTTAGTACCAGAGTCTTTGAGTGCCAACTCCAATATTTTCTTCCATCTTGAATATAAAAAAAAATTGAGAAAATTTTTATTCAAGAAGTATTTCGCAGTTCGTTTTTAGTGATAGCATTTTTAAAGATAGCTATATACAATGTTATTCAAATTCGTCTCGCAGCATTGCAGTCTTGCTTATTACCCTAAATCCTTAATAAGAATTTACTAATTTGCATTTTTCTGAGTGAAAATACGAAGTACTGAAGTGTGGCACATTGTTCTATTCAAAATAAAAAATGAAATCAAGTAAAAGTACAACAAAACAACATCACTATTTAAGATAGTAAACCTGATGGTAGTTCCAAAAAACGAAATGTTATATGAAAAATCTGATTAAATAGCGATATTCAAGAGAAACTGACTGAGAAGTATTTTCAGATTTTTAATTGTAATTAATAGGGAAGATAGAAACAAAAAAAACGAAATCAGTTTTTCTCACTCTATTGCCATAACTCGGAAACTTGAGCAGATAATTCAAATTTCTGTTCAGATGATTAATCAGTATTAAACTATTCAACTTTGCCCCTTATAGTAAGCAAGATCCCAATGGTAACAATTTTCTATATATAAAAATTAGAGAAATCGTAAAATCGAAAAATATGCAGGGTGTTTTATAACGAGTGTAAAAAATGAGCGAAACACTTCGCCTGGACTTTCCTATACATTTTAATACATTGTTTTATATTTTCCAACACTTTCGATATACACCTGTCTAGACACGACTAGTTAAAGTAAATAGTTCTTATAAGTTGTAACATCTTGAAGCGGTTGAAGAAAGACCAACCGCTGCGCTGCAAGCATAAGGTTGGGTAAAATATTCGGACTGAATCAACGTAAGGGCGGAAATTGATATTTGAAAATATATTAATAACTCGAGAAGTATTATTTTTAGCAAGAAATTACTCTTATTAATTTGTATTTAGAATTTAAAAACCTTTCTGATTTTAAAGCCAAAATGCCACGTTTCCATTTAAAAAAAAGTAATTTTTTACCGTGGCCGCCATATTAAAATTGGAAACTCAAGTTTTTTTCTTAAATACAATCGAGAAGAATTTGCCCTACAACTTTGCTCTTGGGTTTGCGAGTCTATCTATTAAAATAAAAAAGTTAGCCTACACTGAACATTAAACGACTAGTATAAGAATACAACTGCTGTAGAAAGTATGTGAAATTCTTCTAAGGACAAAAAGATTATTAACGGGCAAAAAACTCGATGTTTTGATTTTTTGTAAAAAGATTCTGCTAGAGCAAACAAAAGAAGAAATCAATTTTTTAATTTTGTAGCGAAAATTTTAGGGGGAGGGGGAACAGTAGCCCCCCTAAATATTAAAGCATCAAAAAAATATTATATTCGGATTTTGCTATCAATGATGAGCTATATTGCTTTAACAGAAATATTTTACTGCCCCCCCCGTTAAATAAATAAAAGGGTACCAATTTTCAAAAATTCACAGTGGAATTATAGCAATGCGCAAAAAAACAAATTGTAGAAGATTCCCAGCTCTATCAGCTTAAAAAGTTTAAACAAAAACGTGTGGGCAGTTTTTGAGAATTTTTTTTTTGAAAAATTCCACAATTTTGGAGTGATGTCATTGCGATCGTTTTTATATTTTCAAAATTAATTATATTTCATGGTATAGTACCCTTGAAGGGCTACCAAACAAGATGTAGTTGATTCCAATCGGATAACTGGTTTTTGAGTAAATGGGCGTTAAAGTCGAAATGTTCAAAAATTCGTAGAGGCCGCCATTTTAAAGCTAGAGGTTTCGGTAAAAAATCGTTTGATTTGTCCTAAGGCCTTCTTTAATCTCCACTATTAAAATTTCCAAAATTCAGTTTCTGAAAAAAATGCTACCAAAAAAACATGTCTAACTTCCGCTTCCGGTTTCGGTTTTTTTTAAAAGCTTATTTTGTCGGTGAATTTTTGATATACCCCCTCATTCCAAAGCACATCAAAATCGGTGCAGCCGTTCCGGAGATATGGAGCGTAACACAACCACCCACCCACAGACAGACATTTTTTTAAAATCACTTTTTTGGGGTCCATGGACCTCCCCCCGACTATTTTCGTTAAAATCTCAACTTTGAAATTTTGCATGAAATCAATACTTCCCTATGCTGAAAGTATAGGAAAGTAAAAACATTGCCAATTTGTTGGGGAAGATATTTTGAATAAAAAAGGTCGTGTCTTCCCCGTTGCGCCGCCACTGGTTAATGGATTTAATTGGAATGTACAGAATCGTAGATCTATAATGGTGAATGTTTTAAAATCCCAAAAGATTATCTATAATTACGGCGGAGATATCATAGAAAAGGTAGTTTCTTCGGGTCACGTTTCGGAGGCTGTAAACGAAGCAATTTCAGACTAATCTTTCTATGAACATGTTTGCTCAAAAAGACCTTCCCAATTAATTGATAAAGTTTTTTACACTCGTTATGAAACACCCTTTATATGGAGTTCTAGGTTAAAAAGTTAAAAGTTAAAACAACGACTTCCAATCTAATCGCAAATTTCCCCTTACAACCTGTCGTTATACACCTGAAATATAGTCTAAATTTAACAAGCTTTACGCATTTCTGTCCTATCATTCCTTTTACGAAGTATTTATCATAAAATGTCTAAAAATACACATACATATTTGTACGTAGTTTAATGAATCTATAATTAGGGTGAACGTTACACGCGTTCCGGGGATTCCCTCATTTCTTGATGTTATTCAAAATTTCCCATAACACATTTAATAAAAAATAATTTTTAGCATTATTTAAAACAGCTAGTTTTAGGAAAGTACTTAGTATTTCGAGCGATTCCACTAAAGGGATAAAAAATATTCAACATTTTCTTGCTTGGCCGAGGAAACCTGACACCGCCGGTAACGACGGGTTACCAATATCTTCATTTTTATATAAAGTAAAACTATTTAATACTTACCGTGAGCGAGTAATCCGCTTCATAATCACAATAATTTAATTAACTTGCTATAAAACAAACGCAAACCGCACCTTCTGCACACTGCCTGCTTATTTCAATATCAAGTGGCCAAACTTGGTCGTAGCAAAAAAGTACTGATTGGTGATTAATTCATAACTTCATGTATTGATATATTCGGCAACGTCGTTGGAGGCAAACTCCACTGCTGTATTTGCAATTTTTACATACACTGAAGCGCAGACGTACTGTTTATGTAAGGAGTTCGAAACGTACTATACGTAAGTTTGAATTTTATATAACAGGGTGAGTCAATAGTCAATCTCCTTCGATATTGGGTGAACCGTTAGAGATACGATAATTTTTCAAATATAAAAGTTTGGCCAAAAATTAGGCATTTCTTCTGCAAAACGAGTTAGAGAGAATGATAGATGATCTTCCATTAAATATAAGTCGAAGATTATGGTTTCAGCACGATGGTGCGCCCGCTCATTTTTATCTTACAGTGAGAGAATATTTGAATGCCAGATTTGGAGATCATTGGATAGGACGAGGAGGACCTGTTTAATGGCCACCAAGGTCTCCCGATCTGACAAAACTAGATTTTTTTTGTGGGGATATGTTAAAGACATCGTGTATAAAACACAGGCCACGACGAGAGAAGATATGATGCAGCGAATCCGCCAAGCATTTCGAAGTGTCACTGCAGATATGTTACACAAAGTTAGCAACGCATTCTTACAGCGAATAAGAACTTGTAAACGTCAAAATGAAGAACAGTTTGAACATATCTTGCAATAGGAATTTTATTCTTTTGTTCTTTATTTTTTTTTCATTTTATTGTTTTGCATTACCCCCCACTCTTTTGTCATAACTTTGCGACAAGTCGAAATCCTTACTTTTAAGTCAATTTGCAGCAATCTAAATTGATCTTTACAACTGCTACTGCTTTTAGAAGTTTTCAACAATTCTGCTGATTTTTTGACAAAGTATGCAGCATCCTTGTTAAAAATATATTTTGGGTCGATAAAACCAAAATATTTTAAAGTTTTATTCAGGCAGGGTTGTTTCTTTAAATACAGAACACAATTTAAAAAATGATTTTTTATGTTATCTTTAAACAGAAGTACATCTCTTTCCGTTCCTTTTATTTTTATCGTGTTATCTATTTCTATTTCATCTGAATTTTTAAGATTCACTTTTTCAAACAGATTTTTTACTTTTACGTTAGGATTTTTACACAGTTTTGCAGCAATTAACAATAGTAAACTAGAAAGTTCTGTATGTAATTGGTTCATCTTTCGGAAAATTTATCAAAAACATGTTAAACATTCTGGCACTCCATATCACAAAATTGATTTCGGCTTCAATATTTTTTTTTGACAGAATTTTTATTATGTTTTTGTACTTGTTTGTTTGCATCAATTTTTTTGCACTACTTGGAATAAACACGTTAAAGTATATAATAAGTGCCGGTAACTGTATCAGCAACTTTTCTGCGCATGGTAAAAGACTTAGCCATCTTGTGGATATGTGTTTAGAAATTGTAGCATTTTTGATATTATTTTTGTAGCAAATTTCTTCAAAATTTTTAAATCTACTTGGGAAGTCATCAAAAAAATGGTACAAAAGAAAGTCGCTAACTTCTTCACCAAATTCTGTTATTCCTTTCAAAAAAGTGTTATGTACAACATGCAAAGGGCATGTACCTGCAACAAACATTATTTAAAAATTATAAAGCACTCTTACCTACGTATTAGCAGTTTTTACCTATATCTAGTAGTCCACCACTAGGTCTTTCAGTTTTAAGCTGCTCACTGAACATTCTTAATAACTTTTTATTAACGTTTGGTACGTCCGAACCTGTCATAAGTAGGTTATTTATTGGCAACTCTGCATTACTTATAACTTACTCTAAAGCAGCTTTTAAATCCTCTGCAGTGGCGTTTTAAAAAAAAAACAGTCTCAAGGTGAGTAGTTAATACCTTATTGCTACCGTCTGAATAGTCGCAACAATATTTGCATCTCTTTCTTTGTCTTGTTATTCAGCGTCTCATCAAATAGAAGAGAACAATAGCTATGTTTACCGATATCTTTTAAAATATGATCTCTAAAGAACGGTCCCAGCGCTTCACTAATAATTAGAGCAAGGATAATTATACTTAAATTTAAGCATTGGATATTTTTTTTTTAATTTTTGTTTTCGTCTAATTCTTCTGCCACTTTTGCAACAGTAGCACTGGGTCCGGCTGTAAGGAATAACTGTAGAGCACTTAGTTTCGTTTTTGTGGCGGTAATGTGACATGTTCAGTAATTGCTTGAAATCCTAAATTTTTTTGGCTCTGGTTTGCTCTGTTTTAATTAAAAGTTTAGGAATCTTACCTTTTAATTTACAGCACACATTTACACAACAAATGTTACAGAAAGCTGAATATAAATCGTCTTTTATTACACACCATTCACGTACGAAATGACCCGTCGCGTCTTTTCTTTCCAACCACTGGCTATTTACTTTACAACAACGTTGATTAGACATTTTTTGTTTTGTTTAACTAAATTAAAAACAACACCTGCGACAAGACGCGTATGGAACATGTGAAATACAACCCTATTTCGTAAATGTTTACATCGTAGAACTCGTTTTGGCTCGTTCTGGTTCGTAGTTGTCAGGCTTATTTCACAAGAGGTTTTTTTACGCACAATTCCGACATTATAGTACACGGCAGAATAAAAAATTTAACAATATCCGCACTCATTTACTCCATGTAAATGAGCGTCTATAACGTTGTAGCGCCAACTCCCAGAAGGCAAACGAAGTTCCTTGAAAGCGGGAAGTTTAAAATATGCCGCGAATGGAATTTGCGAAATACTTTATTGCAGATTTAAAGGTGAACGAAATTCGTTGAAAACGGGAAATTTTAAATATGCCGCGAGTGGAATTTATACGAAATAATTTATTGCAGATCGAAAAAAGTGAATTTAAGTAAACGTATTGCAGAATAGGTGAATTATAGTAATAAATTTTGTAATATAGTGAATTATAGTGAATAGGCAAAAAAATAGTGAATTATAGTGAAAATAGTCAATCACTGGAAGCCCTGTAAAAAAATCTTTCTAATGCAGATGTAAACTGTGGGTAAATGCGCATACATAGAAATTATTTAGAAATATACAATATATAAAAAGTGTGGCACGCTTAAAGTAATTTTTTTTAAAGGAATACCCTGAATATTTTTGCATATTTAACACTTCTCTTGGGATGTTTATTCATATCTACATGTTGCCCATTTTGATTGACACACATTTCTATGCGCCTTTGAAATGAGGTTTCTACTTTTCTTAAAATTGCCGGTGTGATACTTCTAAAAGCATGTATTATTTATTTATTGTAAAAGAACAAAACAGGCGTTAACGCCGAATTACAATGTCCTTATATATCCCTCTATATTATTATATATACCTCTAAAATGGTTATATAGTTATGGTAACACACAAAAAAAAAGAAAAGATAATAAAAAAAAACAAAGTTAAAAGGTAATCACTAGGGCTAGGATTTTAATGACGTTAAAAATCAGCGAAAATGCAAAATGCAATTATGACTTAAAAATCTCGCAAAAATGACATAGAAATTTAAAAAGATGACATATAAATTTTATTTACAAATTAGAACCTTTTACTTTTATTTTTAAAATACAGAATCAGGAATCGGCATCAGCTAAATTCAGTAACCCAAAAAAATAGAAAAAAACCCAGGTAGACGCAATACCTTTATTCATTCAACTTAATCCTAAACACTTAACAATAATTTTATTAACTACAATAAATGTGAATTACAGTACACAGTGAAAACTTTATGTAAATTTTCAAATGAAAATGATTGTCTGTTGTCATTCAATAAGCATTTATACATAGAAAAGCTCCTTTCTACTTCGACTGATACGACAGGAGCATACTTAAAATAGGGTATGTCACTTGAAGTTAGTTCTAATTCGTCACTAAAATTAACTGAAAAATTTTCCCCTGATAGAGCTTTAGCTATCGAACACATTGTTTCGTAGCCCTTATTTTTCCCCAAAACACTCTCCACTTTCTTTATTACAGCTTTTCCCATTTTACCACGTGCGCCATTCAAATCACTAACAGTTCTATTAATCAACTGTAGTTGATCCACCAGCTGCACTTGCAACTGTTCCAGAGTGGTTATTGCAGTAGGAATGAAACCAAAGTTTGCCTTGATGAATGAGAGTTTTGCCGCAATTTCAACATCTTCTAACACTTCTTGTGCTATTTTAATTGAAGCTGCTTCAGTGCTGTCGAACGAATCGATGACCTTTTTAACGACTTTTAAGTTTTCACAGTAGCAATTGCAGGCTTCAATCCAGGTTCCCCATCTTGTTAAAACCGGGGATGCAGGGAGTGGAATATCTGGAGCTTCGGTTTTGAACGCCGTAACTCGTGAAGGAGCTTTTAAAAACACCTTTTTTACACAGCCAATAAATTTGTCAATTTCTGGAAATTGACCGCGAACTTCCTCAGCGACTCTATGTAAAGCATGCGCCAAACACGTTAAATGCAGCATCTTGGAGTAGAGAGCCCGAAGAGAGTTAGCAGCCTTGACCATGTAGGGCGCAGCGTCCGTTATTAACAGTAGCACTTTATCGTGCTGAATTCCATCAGGCCACAACGCTCTCATTGAATTATCAAAGAATTTGCTTATTGTAGAATAGTTAACTTTCTCCAAATGCTCACAATTAAGTAAAAACTGTTCACGAGGGCCGTCCTCTTCCAACGATGATATTTGCTACATACCGTCCTACAGAATCTGTTGTCTCATCCATGGATACCCACAGGTTTTTTTCTGTAACTCGTTTCCTTATTTCGACCAGCGTCTTGTCGTAACAACGAGAAACATAGTTTTTTCTCAGTGTTGAAGGATCTGGTATTGATTTTCCGGTGTGCCTTTCTAAGAAATTCCGCAGCTTAGGATGGCTCAGCTTATTCAACGGGATGTCCGCCGAAAGAAACACCATACACAGCTCTTCAAAAAAAGGATTGGAAGATGACACGGTTTCGCTAAGAAGCTGTTGTTGTAGTACCTTTTGGTCGTTCAGTCGCTGCAAACTTCGTTTATGTTTTTCTCGATTGACATGTTGCTCCACTGTAAACTTTCTTTCGGCAGCTACCCTCACATTGCACAACTTGCAGAATAATATTTTTTCATCAGTGGAAAAGACCTTTTCTCCAAATTGAGAAACAAACTGTTTTAATTTAACGGACGCACTGTCTTTAACTTTAGGCATCGTGTTTACTACACAACAAAAGGAAAGATCGCACTAAACCCGCTTTCGAACTTAACTGAAGAACAAAATACACCCGTCTGTTGATAAGAACGTGAAGAAACTGAATAAGACTGCAAAATTATTGTTGGTTCATTCCCACCCACTGCAGGCCAGTCTTAGAAAACAGCTGTGTAAGTTACTGACTCACTGACTGCATTCCAAAGAAATTTAATCCCTTAATGGGCATTCTTTTGTGGATGACTTAAGCACGTTCCCAGAAAACATTAACTTTGCATTTAGCTAACAATAGAGGTTTTAGGCTTCATTTCTAAACAGGTAAAAATACCAGAACAACCGGAACTACCGAGAAAAGAAAAATATTGCATTTTGTTCTAGACTGCATGAAAAATAAAACTTTAACAAAAGTTTATAAGGTCGCCAAGGAAAATATCGCAAAATATCAAAACAATTAGGGCTATTCCTCAAAAATGCAAAAACTCAAAGAAAAACACACAAAAACCCCAAAAAAATGCTGAAAATACCATAAAAATTACAAAAAATGCAAAAAAAAGCACCAACAAGTTGCTCTCATTTGATTCTATTTATCCTGAAACACGTTTATATATAACTGAGCAATGTCTCAGACTTTCAGAAAAAAAGATACAAAATCATCAAAATCCTAGCCCTAGTAATCACATATAAAAGATCACACTTAGGTGTGTGATTTACTGCTCATAGGCACACAAATCAGGATGTTGCTTGACAATTTCTACCAAGACTCGCTTAAACTTATGAACGTTATTCTCAAAAACATCAAGAGACTCATTCTTTATGATTATTTTTTCATAGCATACACACATTTTTACGATGGGGGACGATTTTCTTATATTAGTTTTATATTTTACATTAAACAATTTCCTCGTTCGAGATCTATAGGCAGGGACATAAAATGAAATTTTTGATCTTAGCGCCATACAATCTATTTTGTTGTTTAATAACTTGTTCAGATACAGAACTGTCATAATTACACGTCTTTGAGCCAATTTAAGGATTTCAAATTCACTTCTAATACCCTGGTACGAATCAAACTCCGGATATCTTCTATATTTTTTATAATATAGATACTTTAAGAATTTATTTTGCACCGTTTCTAATGTTTGAGAATGAACTTTAGCACCTGGGTCCCATACCACGACAGCAAACTCAAGTTTTGATCGTATCAAGGAACCGTACAGGATAGTGAGAGTATCAGTATTATTAAATTCACTACATATTCTTTTTATAAATCCCAAATTTTGCAAGCATTTGCTAACAGTCTTATCAATATGAATGTCAAATTTTAGATTATGTGCAAAGTATACTCCCAAGTCACGAACTGATGTGACCCTGTCTAGTGTTGTGCCATTCATTATATAGTCATTCTGAACTGGCTGTTTACTCAATGTATAACTCATTATCTTACATTTATCTACATTAAAATATAATTTGTTAGCCATATTCCAATTTACGATGGCATCTAGATCTTGCTGCAGATAGACTACATCACCTGCACCACATATTTTTAAAAATAATTTTAGATCATCAGCAAACAGCAGACATCCTGCGAGGAGCGAACCACACACTTTTTTCCATCTTTTATTAAGTAGATAGCACCATCTTTAGACCACACATTTTTAAAACCAAATTTTTCCACTGCACAGTTCAGCAATTCCAATCGTTGTTTAGTTAAATCTTCTCTAATAACCATATTGGTACCTTTTAACTTCTTTTTATTTCGAAAAACAACGTCGCGATAGCGATAGCTGCAGAATTTTACTATAATGGCACGCGGGCGAATAGGTTTTGTATTAGGATGATTAAAGTTGTAAGCACCTATTCTGTGGCAGCAAACAATATGTTCCAAGGTTATCTCCTCGCCCAAATGCTTGTTAAATACCTCGAGTACTTTTTTTTCCACATCTTCATCCTTGTCTTCCCTAATACCGAATAGCCTGACACTGTTACATCTGGTATATTGTTCTAAGCTGTCAACTTTTATCGACAGTGCTTCGTTGTCTTTCTGTAGATCAACCACTTTGTTTTCCAATGTATTGCATTTTTCGATTAATTTTTCTATCTTCTCAAATCTGGTTTCTAGTCTGTTAACGACAATGTCAGCTACCTTTAACACTAATTCATCCAAGACTCCACTATTCGCAAAGTGCTCCTCAACAACACTCTTAGAACAGTTTTTTATATCAGATAACTGACTCTGAGTAAACACCATTTTCTTGGGATGACACAACTAAGCAAATTTAAGTGTTATACAGTGTTTTCGCACAAACAGTGGGAACGAACGTTAAACCACGTCTACTCGCGCCGCCAGTCGAACATAATTATCCTATCCTTCATATTTTGGATTGTTGTTGGTGTATCTGTATAAACAATTTCTTTCACGTATCCCCCTAAATTTTTTTTTAAATTTATTTAACAGCAATCAGAAATAACATTCTTTAAGCTATTGTGCTTACTTAGAAACTATCTGAAGATAGTCGCTCTTCTGTCTTGATGAGGCTTTTCCATCGAGAAAACCTCTTCTACCTCACTTAAGGTCCATTGGCCACTTCCTTTTGAGTCGTCTGTTGTTGTGTTCATGCAAGAGCAGTTGAAGGAGAGGATTGTCATGAGATTCTAGCTTTTCATGGTGTTTGCTGCTTCTTTCTTGAATTACTTCTTGAACGGTTGGTACATTAAGATCTTGGTGGAGTCTCTGGTTGGCAATGCTGGATTTACTGGCACAGACCCACAGTTCTATGTGTTAAATAGTTTATTTAGTTAAGAAAAATTGTGGATATACACAATAAAAATGTAACTTTGCACACAAAAGACATTAACCGCGTTTTACAAGAAGACAACAGAACTACGTTACTACTAAAAGCGTACTACCAACTTATCAACTACAAGAACAGTAACATTAGTGCCTAACTTAAAGAGCACGAAATTCAAAACTATCCTTAACACTATGCCATAGGTCCATATGGGCACAATTATGGCTTTATATATCAAGGTTTTATTTCCTAGTGACATTTTTGAATTCGTGCTTAGTAACCAATATAGGTCTCTAATTTTTATTTCAATCTGTTTTCGTTTCTTCTTTATGTGTTCCCTCCAAATCAATTTGCTATCAAGATGGATTCCTAGGTACTTTACACTTGATGTTCTTGGGATTTCTATATTATTGATGAAAACTGGCGGACATTGTTGTTTTCTTACGGTGACTAAGGTGTTGAGATTTAGTTTCGTTAATTTTTATTTTTCAGTTTTTGAGCCATTCTTCTAACTGAAAGAGATGTTCCTGAAGGTTCGAACTCGCTACTACCGGGTTTTCGTGGATTGCCAAGAGGGCCGTGTCGTCTGCAAACGTTCCCGTTATGGTATAATCGGTGGTTGGGAGATCAGATGTGTAGATTAGGTACAGCATTGGCCCCAGAACACTGCCCCGTGGGACTCCAGATTTGATGGATTGGAATTCAGAAGTTGCTTCATTTACTCTTGTTCTGAACTGTCTATCTTCCAGATAAGATTTTAGTAAGATATAGTACGAAGTTGGAAGGCACTGTTTAATTTTATGTAATAATCCATCATGTCAAAGGCCTGGCTCACATCTAAAAAAGCTGCCGAACAATATTTTTGCATCTATAGCCTCGTTAATGGCGTGTACTATGCGATGGCACTGTTGGATGGTTGAATACTCTGAGCGAAAACCAAACTGATGTTCCGGGATTATATTTAGGAGATCCTTTATGCGGCATAGTAGTAATTTTTCCAATAGTTTCGAGATTACAGATAATAAGCTTATTGGTCTATATGAGGCAACATTAGTTAATGCTTTTCCAGACTTTGGAATAAGAATGATTTCCGACTTTTTTAACTCTTTGGGCCAATAATGTAATCTTAGTATGGCATTGTATATATAGGTTAGCATAACTAGTTCCTTTTTTGGTAATTCTTTCAACATTTTTGAATTTATCTGATGTATTCCAGGTGCCTTCTTATTGTTGAGGAGTGAAATATTTTCTTTGATCCATTTTTGTAAGATCGGGAAATCTAGCAGGCCATTTAGTGGGTCCATTCCTTTCAATCCATTGATGTGGGTAGATATTATTTAGGTGGTCTCTTACTGCATTTAAATAATGTGGTGGAACACCATCTTGCTGAAGCCACATCCTATTTCGGATTCTTTGAGGAAGATTCACCAATATTTGTGGCAGATAGTTCTCCACAAAATTAAGATAAATAGCTCCAGTTAATGTACCATCAAAAACATGTGGCCCTATTACATGTTCTCCAATAATTCCTCCCAAACGTTTATGGACCATCTGTGCTGGTTATCAAGTTGCCTGAAAAAGTGAGGATTTGCATGAAACTTATTTTTTTTAAGATTCGACCAACAGAACGTCTACTCATTCCTACTAACAAGCTCACTTCTCTCTCACTAATATGGGGATCCCCAATCGTTGCCAGCACAACAGATAACTCATTTTCTTCGTTCACAACATTTTTAATTCGTTCACGTTTTTCATATTGTACATTGCCGGTTTCCACAAATCTACCAAGCAGGTTTTGGAAGCTATCAACTTTAGGGGACATTCGTTCAGGATACCGTTGGTGGTAAATTCTATTGGCAAGCAAACAATTTCTTTCCGATTCGCCCAGAACAAAAATCATGTCTACAAGTTCTTCTTTATTAAAATTCATTTTGGAAAACTCAAATACTACAAATAAAAACTGATGGTCTATAACTGTGAGAAATGTACGTTTGACGTTTGTGCAAAACAATTGCTACCGAACAGATGCTTTATTGTTTTGTCGAACACAAACAACCAAAATAATTTAGCACCAATAATAATTAATAAATATAAATATTTAACTATTAAAAAATTAATAGATTATTAATAAAATAAAACTCTTGGTAATTGTTTCACAATTTGTTGGTATTTATTTTCTCGACTTAAGTTTCAACCTTCACGGTCATCGTCAGGAATTTACAAATCAAACTTGTTTGATTTGTAAACTCCTGGGCAAAAACTGCCAAAATACATTTAAATTAAAAAAAAACAAACGATTTAAATAAAAATAAATAGATTGCTAAATGAAACCGATTTTTTCCTGTTTGTCTACATTTTTTTGGTAAGCATATAAAATCAAAATCAATAGTTTTTATAATCATTAAAATTAGTCATAATTAAACGAATTCTTGAAAATAAATATCAGTTATAATAAAAATTATTTGACACATCCAAATTTTCGGGACGTGTCATTCAGAAAGAAAAAAGGTAGGTACATATTTAGAATACAAAAATCGTTAGATACAGAATGATTTTTAGGTGTAAAATCTATCGATACCATAATTATTAAAATTTCAAGGATTTTGCCCTGTTTTTAAAGTATTTTAAAAAAGTTAAAATGTCAAAGCATTTCGGCCTGTTTTTTTTGTGTTTATACTATATGTACCTGTTCAGGACAATCAATAAGTCAATAGTTTTTATAATTTTTAAAATTAGTCATAATTAAACGAATTATCATTTTATCTTTTGTTTTCTATTGCGCCCGTATAGGACAAAATGATTCAATGCTTCTAGTTTTTATGATACTGAACGTAGTTTTTTAGAACCAGCTTTTAACAGACACCTACATCAACTGGAGAATGATACAAAAAAAACTTCAAAATTTTAAATATTTATTGAGTTATAATCTTTAAATATTTACTCAATTTATTCAGACGATCCACTTGAATCTCCACTTGAACCTCCACTTGAACCTCCACTTGAACCTGGTGGTGTTGGTGCAGTTGGGGCTATGACACAAAATTAAACAATTTGTACACAATAAATTGCCAAACTGCACTCACTCAACTTAGCGGACGTAAATGTGAACATAGCTATTGCATCACTTCTGTTCCATACCTCGACTTCCACTGGTTTATCATTCGCCGGTTTTACTTTTACGCCACTCACAAAGCTTTCAAGACCTTTTGCTCTTAGGGCACACTTAACTTGAAATTTCCACTGTCTGTAATTTTTACCATCAAACTTATTGATGTGTGCAACATCCACTTTTTCTGCCATTTCCTTTTGTTTATGCGAAACTAATTCACAACAAAGGTTATCGCGCTCGTTTTTTCTTATTTTAGGTTATGTTTGCACGTGCACGATAACTCTTTCGTTTACACGCGTTTTCACAAAACAATAATAGCTGACGCAAGGAGGGCGTCGCCTGGGCCCATAACCTGTTAAATAGTTTATTTAGTTAAGAAAAATTGTGGATATACACAATAAAAATGTAACTTTGCACACAAAATACATTAACCGCGTTTTACAAGAAGACAACAGAAGTACGTTACTACTAAAAGCGTACTACCAACTTATCAACTACAAGAACAGTAATATTAGTGCCTAACTTAAAGAGCACGAAATTCAAAACTATCTTTAACACTATGCCATAGGTCCATATGGGCACAATTATGGCTTTATATATCAAGGTTTTATTTCCTAGTGACATTTTTGAATTCGTGCTTAGTAACAAATATAGGTCTCTAATTTTTATTTCAATCTGTTTTCGTTTCTTCTTTATGTGTTCCCTCCAAATCAATTTGCTATCAAGATGGATTCCTAGGTACTTTACACTTGATGTTCTTGGGATTTCTATATTATTGATGAAAACTGGCGGACATTGTTGTTTTCTTACGGTGACTAAGGTGTTGAGATTTAGTTTCGTTTATTTAATTTAATTTAATTTATTCAGACGATCCACTTGAATCTCCACTTGAACCTCCACTTGAACCTGAAGATGGTGGTGTTGGTGCAGTTGGGGCTATGAAACAAAATTAAACAATTTGTACACAATAAATTGCCAAACTGCACTCACTCAACTTAACCTCACACATGAAACTTGTCAGTTAAATAATTTTTTCATTACTTGTGTAAATACCAACTACATATTTAGTGCATCCAAAAAGTCTCTTTTCTGACTTTTGTATGAAACTGGAGTATAATTTTTTTCATAACCTTAAAGAAAATGCAAAGGTCTTATAATAAAAGTCACCAAACATAGTTTGGTTAAAATATAAATCTGTGATTTTATGGAGGGATCAGAGACTTTTTGGATGCACTGTATATAAAATGAGGTTAAATTTTATTACCACCCCAATTCGCCAACTTTGCAAGGACCACCGCTTGCACTTCCTCCGTTGCAAATTCTAACATTACGTTTGCGACTTCCAGGTCTGGCTTCATCACTAATTGTACGTTTCTCCCATTTGGATTAAATACATTTAGGTTCTCCGATTTAACTGTAATTGACCAGAGATACCCAAACACGCAAACTTCAATAACACTGTTTTGTTCTTCCGACAAAAACATTAACTTAGCTTGGGACTTTGTATTGCCCAGTAACACATTACAATTAAACTCATTTGCCATTATTAGTTTGGACTAAAATTTCCAATTTCTTATCAGAGATTTAGGATCTGAAAATAACAACGTTATGACTGTTTTGTTAACTTGGCGTTAAAAATGGGGAGGTCCGTTTCAAAACCTTTTCCATCTTGAACGAAAATGCGCTGTTACCGGTTACTTTACTTGGCGTTATACTGTTTAAATAACTATTGTCGTGCAAAATGCGCCTTAGCTAATTATGAAATCTACATAAAAGAACAAATCAACTCCCAATAAGTTCATAACATCCTTAAAAACAGGTTTTCACGATGTGGTAAAAACTATTGGTAAAATGGATAAGGCAAGTTTTGAAACGGACCTTTAACATACGCTCCTAGCATTATAAAATTTGGCGCCCGATCACTTTAGCGAGGTTTATTGTATAAGCCGACGTACAATCCCACCCGCAACATAGAAATAACGTCACAGGACTAACCTATTGAAGCTCCAGCCAGATCCAATTGTTCCTTTCATCAATTACATAACTCATTTTGTTTATTGCTTTTTGTACCTAAATATTAATTTTTCATGAGTTTCTGTTTGCATTTTCGTGCTGCAATATATATTTTTGTCTTTAAATAAAACAATACTTCTAAGCAGCATTAATTGGGATAAAGTATAAAACCTTTATACAATTATAACTCATCGGCACTATTAGTCATGAGAACGTTGACTACGTAGGTGCAACCGTTATCATGCTATTCGCGAAAACTGTTTGTTGTGAACTTTGAGACTTTCACTCTAATCCAATAGAAAACTTAAGAGTATATTTTTAGTCGCCTACCTGTACTCCAAATACAACAGCATCATTAAGCTGCGCTAAATTGCTAATCACTGCTTCCACTTCAGGAACCCTGCACGTTTACCAACACTAGTGGTCTTAACCGCTGCTCTACCGCGCGCCCTTGAATCATAGAATTATGCTGTGCTATAATATCCAGCAATTCAATCTTCTACCTATTAGCAGAGTTAATAGGTAGGACTTTAATAATAAAACACCTTTATTGGTTTTGTAAAAATATACAGCTCCCAGAATTAATGTAATAAATCTTGTATTACAGACTAAAGCATAAACAATCCATGAAAGAAAACAAGTTTGTCCTAGACATATTTTAGGTACATTTTATAAACGTTGGAGATGCAGTTTTGCTCTATTATTAAAAGTAAATCAATACTACCTCTGTCAAGTCCCCTACTCCGGCCATGCGGGGGCGCTAAAGTATTACTACCTTATCTTTATCATTCCATCTTGTTTCGTCAAAAACGGAATTGGCATTTTTGCTAACTGCTCATTATAATTATTTATTGCATTAATTAGATCGTAGATGCTTTATAAAATTTGAAATTATAATTTTTATAATTTCCCAGTTTACTTCTGTCTGGGGTGTGCTTGATTTAAATCACTTGATTTAGACAAGTCATTTAAATCGCGAATCTAATCATATGATTAAAAAACAATCATTATTTAAATCAAAATTTTAAAACCAGAATTTTTTAGACTCACCACGACGCCAGGAAGTACTTAAATTGGTAACGAATTTTATTTGGGCAAAAACTGCCAAAATACATTTAAATAGAAAAAAAAAATAAACGATTTAAATAAATATAAATAGATTGCTCTAAATAAAACCGATTTTTTCATACCCTGTTTGTCTACATTTTTTTGGTAAGCATATAAAAAATTTAGGCCCAACTCAAAATAACATTTTGTACTGTATATAATCTAAGTCTTTATTTAATATTTGTATTTTGTATGTAATTAAAACTAGGTATTGAAAGTCGGTAGTTGCTTTTTCTAAAGCAATTCTCCATTTTAAATGTGACTATAATTAAGTCAAAAATTGCGTTAAATAACAAATTCAAGTCTCTCTGCTGCATATTTTCCCAGCTTTAGTAATAATAATGAAATAAACAACTTAATTTTATATTTTGGGTTTTTTCCGTTGATTATTTTTCATGTGGATTTTTTTTTCATGAATTTTGAGATTCGCTGTAATAGAGCCGCATTTTTAAATTCAAGTCTTAATGGAAGAAAAGAATATTTAACTTATCAAAACGTTACTACTATAAAAAGATAGTTTTACATTTATCCATGCTTTTTGGTTTTATATTGAATATTCTCGCAATATTGAATAATTAATTGCAAAGACTGATAGTAATTCATTGTCACTAAAAAACCGATGAATTATTGTCAGCATTTTTTCCTATAGTCCACCTTAATAGTAACTGATAATGGCTGTTGAAACCCAAATCATTATGCACTGCACAGGTCAAAGGACGTTTAGATTGTATGTGACAGCCCAAAATATTAAAATATAAATTTATGAAATATTTATTTTTGGCTTGTTGTTTCTAAATAAAACTCCAAAAGTATTTAATACTCTTTACAAAATGCAACTTGAAATATCTATAAAATACCTAGAAAATATTTATACACTTTTCTTGTAATATGTAGGCTTTTATTTACACAACGATCATGGCATGAGGTACCTAACTGATAAAGAGCTAAAGATAACGACAACATTGAAAAGTAGGTACCTACTTCCATACTGTACCTGCGTCAAGTCGGCTTAAACCTATGTTAAGCATTTAGCGATTTAAAAACTAAAAGCTGTTATACCCCTCAGATTTTTAGTGGCCCCATGTTCGCAGGTAGTCTGTAAAATGCTAGATTTTGCGTTTTGAAATCATCCAACCGTTCACTAGGACAATAAGAACCAGAAAAGAAAGGAGAGTCCGTCTACCTGAGCTAAACTGGATTTCTTTTGTATGTACAAGCTTAGGGGCAAAGCAGATTTCTTTGAAAAATAAATTATCTGAAAATAAAACATTGGATTTTTTATAGTTTAAAAGTAAAATGTTGGTACAAATACAAAAGATAACGTAAATGGTTGGAAAAAGACTATGTTAAAGTAAGAAAAAATTGAAAAAAGAAATGCGTCTATTATTTAGCAAAAAAATTTCATTCTTATTATATGAATGAGAAGCGCTTTCAAGGTAGGGCCAAATTTGCTGCTGCTGTTTATATTTTTATACCTCTGGTAAATATTTTTAAATTAATCAAGTTGATATCCGTCCCCGACACGAAAAGTTTACATAAGCCCGCTAGATCTTCCCCGTATGATTCGTATTATAATAATAAATTACAAATGAAAATGTGCTTTATAAAATTAAATCAACTTTCTTTAATAAGTTACAAGATGTTAAAAGTCTTGCTATATATTTTAATAATTATTGTTTAATTAAGAATAAAATATATAGGTATATTTAAACCATATCAAAATACAAAAATCGAGCAGGTGAGCAACATGAAATACTGTTCAAAAAGGTAGGCGGAAAAAAGTCCCTAAACAAAAGTCACGGAAAAAAGGTCCACGGAAAAAAGTCTCCAGGAAAAAAGTCTCCGGAAAAGTCTCCTGGAGAAAAGTCCCCGTAAAAATGTTTCCAGGAAAAAAGTCCCGGGAAAAAAGTCTCCAAAAATAGTGTTGGATATTGAAGCCCCGTATAAGAGTCGGGTAAAATAAACGACTACCTGATTTTTATAAATATAATAATGTAGCGACTTTTGTCAATAGAATTTTTGGTTTATTATTGAATGTACAAAATGCAGTAAAAATACGATTGAATTAACCTAAAAAATACAGTGTTCCATTTCAAAAGTCAAAGATAGAACCGTTTTTCAGTTAAACCGGAAGTCGGTAATTTTGTTTTAGTGCCCAGAAACTGCATCAGTTTTTTTTATTATTTGTAATAATAATAATAATCTAGCAATTCAAGTAGCCCTGAATTTACCGGTATAATCAAAATATAAGCTATTTTTAATAAACTCACTGCCAACGATGAACACTATGAAAAATTTGCAATTTCATCTTAGCTTATTTTATATTTAGAACATTTCTGTGTTTTCATGAGTTTTTCCTTTCTTTTGAGAGGTTTGTTTCCCTAGAGATTTATTCCGAGGACTTCTTTTCTGTGATTTTTTTCCGGAGACATTTTTTACAAAAGACTTTTCTCCGGAGACTTTTTCCAAGGGACTTTTTTCCAGGGAACTTTTTTCCGGGGACTTTTTTCCCGAAAACTTTCTGTCCAGGGGACTTTTTTCCATGGACTTTTATTCCGTGACTTCTTTCCGGGGACTTTTTTTCCTAGATTCGTTCAAAAATGAATAATTTAATTTTAAAATTTTCGTTCTTTGCGAAAATATTTAGAAGTTTTCGTTTATGTAATTCTGATGCGGTGTTATGTTGCTAAGATCGAGAGGTCATGCAAACGATTTTGCCACATAGAATACACCTATTCCGTTAAAAGTAATAAAAATACGTCACAAGTTGAATGCGCAGTAGCGTATCGGTCATAGTGGGTCACTTTCAGATCAGTTGTTCTGTTACATGCTTTGTTATTGTAGCTTGTGTGTATTTATTTTGTTTTAATTTCGTTCTGTGAAGTGATAATATTAGTTATATTTATTGTTAAAACTTTTTTACTGTTTTTAATAATTCAATATGGTGCATCACTGCTGTGTCCCTAAGTGTAGTTCTCGTTCAAATACGTCGAAAGGAGTAACGTTTCATGCGTTCCCAAAAAACAAGATTTTACAAGAAGCATGGGTGCATAAAATTAAAAGGGACACTAGAAAAAGCTTGAGGAATCCTGTGCCATTTGTTGTAACGAAATATACAAAGGTAAGCAAACAAACAAGTTTCCTAATTTAAATTAACTATAGCGTAAAAGTGAGGTTATACAAACTAAGTTAGGGGTTAAAATAAATAATTTGAATGGGATATCCTCGGGGATATCTATTTGCACAAGAAGTATCTAGTAGTATTAATTGTAAACTATGATGAAAGGAGTGTATTTTTGTGCATGTGATTTTATACAAATAAAACGTGAATAGAAATATAAATACCTACGTACATTATTTGTTGCAAGTTTGCAGTAAACACTTTGAAAGAGAAGATTTTATTATAACTTCGGAGAGACATTACATCAAGCTAACAGTGGTTCCGTCCAAATTTTATTGGACCAAGGAAATCATAGCACGCAAGCAAAGAAGCAGTCCTGTATCTAGTGGTACTGAAGCTATCAGCAGAAGCAGTCCTGTATGTACTGGTACTGATGCTATCGCTATGAATCTTCAGTCGGCGGCAGTTGGTAACGAGCAAGTTTTAGAGACCTATGGTATCTGCAGTGGTGATAAAACACTAACAGACAGATATTGTCATAATATGACTTAGTCTTATTTAGAATACTTAATATTAATTATCAAAATAATTATATATATATTAAAATATGTCGCAATGCCCACACCACATAAAAAGAGGGAAAAATAAAAACGACAAAATTTTACATTTACAAAAATATACCAAAACTACAATACTTACGCACTCCGGGGAGCAACCCTGGCTCCAGGGGGGATGCTGTATGTAGCACCTCTTGCGTCTGGGTCAGGTTTAAATTTGGATTCATAACGAAGTTAAACAATGAATGTGACATCTTGCTCCCCCGAAGGCTTTTAAAAGGAATTTTTGCAAATACAGCAAAATCACAGAAGATGCACCCCTCAACTTTAATGTAAACAATCTTGTCATTTAAATAATTGTATTTTTGAAAATACGCAAAGTTTTCAGCGAAATGGTCTTTAGACGTTTATGATAATATATTATATTAGAAATTAAGATATTGAAAAATTAAAATATTTTGTAATTTTATGTAAAATAGCAAAATAATGATTTATTTAAAATAATGTTTGTACTTACGCCATCTGGAATGAAACTATGGAACTAGAATCACAAATGGTAGAAAACTGCAGAACCACATCACGTCATCGGTAGGTGACTTCACTTACAAATTAAACCACGACGGGTTGCATAGGCAACACAGTCACTAAGCAGTGATGATTCAACCCACTACAGTGTGCGTCAAATACGTAAACTAGTGAAGTGTTTTATTAAACCAAAGTTTCGTGTAATGTTGCAAATACACAACTGCTTGTAAAATTAGTACGCCCATATAAATGTTCTTTTAGCTATAATATTATAACCATTTCATGTATCTTATATGACTGTATTAACCAATTTTAACGCCTCGATGTAACTTTTGTAATCCTTCTGTAAATTAAGCTTCACCATCTCAAGAGATGGATTTCGCTTGGTTTGCAGGGGGAGATGTGTCATAATATGACTTAGTCTTATTTAGAATACTTATTATTAATTATCAAAATAATTATATATATATTAAAATATGTCGCAATGCGGTACAATCGAGGAGTATGGATTATCTATTTTTAGACATCTAGGGTTGTATGCATTCCTTCTTTGTTGCACTTTTGTGAAAACAATTACACATAATATTGATTAGTCTATTTATAAATTAATCTGGGCCTCGGTGCATTATATCTGCAGTGCACCACATTATATTGATTATTAATAAAACCACTCTGCAACACAGAGTATAAAAGGATTCAGCTTGCTGGTACAAAGTTAGTCGACAGTCCACTCCAATCCAACAAGCTGCTTTCATCTACAAGTCTAGAAACATCCATACTCTCATTACTTAAAACATAATGTGGGTTTGGTATGAAGTTGTGTTAGTCATGTAAGTAATTGTATTAGTTTTAAGCAATCATGTAAAAGGTTATTCAAATATATTGTTGTGTATTTCCGAGTTGTGTTTCATCTACGGACATAGTCACGTGCTACGATGTTTGGTTCATCTAGTATGAATTAAACGAACCCCCTAACGTGACAACTTGGTGGAGGCGCCGTTTGCATTCCTTTGATTGAAATATTTATTTTTCTTGCGTTTAAGAAACCATAAAATACTAGCTTGGTTAGAATATCAATGTTAAATGAAATTTGAGATTTAATCGATTAAGGTTGATTATTTAAGGACATCTTAGCATGATAAGAGATGCCTTTATATCATTAACTCGCATTGATTATTAAATATTTGCTAAAATTATTCTTTGCAAGCTACAAATAGAAGTCAAATTAAATTTATTGTTGAATTATGAGTAAATATTCAATTATGGATTGCAATCTCAGGTATAATAATGTCTGGGGATGAACACAAAAGAACTAGGCCAAAACATGATAAAAATTTGAGAAGTTTAAAAAATAAATTATCGGAGCAACCAATTCAAGAATCTTCTGAAATCAAACAAAGACAATTAGATTCTGTTTCAAATTATTCGTCAGATTTCAAACCAAAACATAATAGTTCGGAATTAACAGCAAATGTTACCGAAGAATCAAAAATACGAGAAATTGAAACCCAAAAACCAAATTTGGATAAATCTTTTTCATTTTATGAATATGAAGATACAATTGTATGTAAAATTGATGGCAAAAATACTAAAAGTTTAGAAAATCTACCTACATCTGTTCCAATAAATTTAGACAATGTAAAAGAACAAGTTCTTGAAAAATTTACATCTGATAAAATTAGATTAAAATCTGATAGAAATTTAAAATCGGATATATCTGATAAAGATTCGAGCGAATCAGAAAAAGAAATATTTAACAAAGATTCATCACAAATAGACTCTGAAATAGAAAACTTTAACACTACTATAGTGCCAAAATCGCAAATAGATAAAGAAACCACTGATCCAGAAATAGAAAATTTAAGTTTACTTTTTGATTTAGAAAGATTACATAAACAAACTAGTAGTAAACCCTATAAATTAATTCCGGAGTATTCAAACATACTACAAAACAAAAATTTATATAAATTTGATTATAAAGAGGCATCTACATCATCATCTGTTTTTAAACCTAAAGGGATATTTCAAGATTTTCTTATAAATACAGAATATCCTATAACTATTGTCCCGAAAAACTCAAATTTAATCACAATGGGAGATGTTACAATCACTGAAGCTTTTGAAACATTAGCAAATCCCATTCTACCTAAATTTCTTAGTCCCGAGACTTTTAATCCAATTAAAGACAAAAATCCTGCGAAATTTTTAAATACTTATGAACGAGCAGCGGCAGCGAACTCGTGGAACGAAAAAAACAAATTATTCTTTTTTGGATCATTTTTAGTAGGACCTGCGGCAATTTGGTACGAAAAATTTAGAATAAACCCTGTCCATAAAGATTTTACTTGGGGAAATGTTAAAAGTCATTTCTTGAAAGAATTTTCAGGAGGTTCCATAAATCGCGAATTAAAATTCAAATTACGATCTAAAAAACAAGGCTAGTTTGAGGACATAAATAGCTATTTATACGAAATATTAGACATTTGTTATAATTTAGACGAAAATATGTCCGAAGCAGATATAATTGAATATTTCGAGTCAGGTTTACATTCATGCAATCAGTACTTATATTCAGTATTAACAGATGACGAGATGACACTAGAAAAACTGAAAAAATTGGTTTTAAAAATTAGTGATGCTAAAAAACGTCAGGAACTGTCTAAATTACAAACTACAGATTCTACTTTGTTAGTTACTGATGTGGTACCATATCAAGGAACTTCGGTAAATTACAATAATTCACGAGCTTTTGATAGAACATTAAATCAAAGCCAATATCAAAATTTTGATCGTTTTAATACATATCCTCGTTCGAGAGGAGCATTTTCAAATCAGAATTTGAGAAGAGGATTTACATATCGCGGTCCATCTCGTACATTGACTGCGCAACCAATTTGTTTTAAATGTGGAAAAGTGGGGCATACCATAAAAGCATGCAAAGCAAATGTTGGTGTTTATATAAATTCAAAAAATAGACAACCACGAGGTCAAAATTTTAACAGAGGCGATAATATTAGAGGAAAACCACAAAATTTTGGTAGGAATAGTGATTTGGGAAATGGCAACGGACAGCCACGGTATTGAGCCACGAAGCTGTCCACAATCAAAAACAAGGGCTCCCTGATATAAAAAATTATTTACAAATTTTAATTATTCTAGGCTATATTAATAACACAGAAGTAGAAATTATTATAGATACAGGATCAGTTGAAAATGTTATACAAAAAGATTTTGTACGTAAAGTAGAAAATGCAGCAGGAATATCTTGTTTGTTAACTGCTGGAGGACATAAATTACCAGTCCTTGGAACGACAACTTTCGAGTTAACTCTTCAAAATTGGAAAACCACCATTAAAGCAGTAATAATTGAGTCTTCTCCAAAGCCTTTGATTTTAGGATTGAAATTTTTGCTGAAACATAAGAGTGAAATTAATTTTCAAAATTCTACAATTATTCTAAATAATAACACAGTAAATTCAGTTTGCATTAATTTTCATAAATCTAGCATCAGGGACCTTTGGCAAGCAAATATAAATAATAAACTAATTTTCAATAATTTTTTAGATGAAATAGAAGTGTCAAGTGAACCAAACAATTTACATAAATTGGTTTTAATCGACGATATAGAAATAAATCCTAACGAGCAAAAAATTGTACATTTACAATTATTAGATAAAAATAATTTACGAAAAAGTAACTTTGAAATATGTTTACGAGACAATTTGTTACAAAAAAACAAATTAATCCCAATAAATTATACTCAAAACAGTATAAATAATTGGAAAATTGAATTATGTTCAAAAAATACAAATAATGTAAGATTATTTGCAGGAACAGCTTTAGGATATCTAGAAAAAATCGAGTCATTAAATAATTCGAAATTATTATCGACACTAGATGTATATGCTGAACCTAATTCAAAAAAGCATAATATAAACCCTGAATTGAATATAAACCAACGAGAACAATTAGAAAAATTGTTAGACGAATATAAAGATATCTTCGCAGATAACTTTTCGGAAATGGGTTTCACTGATTTAGTACAGCACGAAATAATAACCGAAGGTTCTGAACCAATAAAATCTAAACCTTATAAAGTATCACATAAAGAAAGACAAATAATACAGGAACAAATTGACGAAATGCTGAAATATAACATAATAAGAGACTCTCAAAGTGAATGGGCTTCACCTATTGTGTTAGTTAAAAAGAAAGACAATTCATTTAGATTTTGTATAGATTATCGCAAATTAAATGCAGTAACAAAAAAATATAATTACCCTTTGCCAGTCATAGAAGATTTACTAAGCTACTTGAGTGGTGCTTGTTATTTCTCATCATTAGATATGTATTCTGGATACTTCCAAATTGGGGTACATCCAAATCATAGAGAAAAGACAGCATTTGTATCTCCTGATGGACTTTATGAATTCAACGTAATGAGTTTCGGATTAACGAATGCTCCTCGCACTTTTCAAAATATGGCAGATCGCGTACTGAAAGGTTTAAAATTTAAAGAAATTTTAGTATACATGGATGATATTTTAGTATTTTCAAATACATTTGACGAACACTTACTTAGACTCAGAAATGTGTTTGAACGATTAAGACAGCATAATTTAACTTTGAAACCCAGTAAATGTAATTATGCAAAAACGGAACTTATTATTTTAGGACATAAAGTAAATTCACAAGGTATTTTACCGAATGATAGTAAAATTCAGGCAATAACTGAATTTCCAACACCAAATACTACTAAAAAAGTACAATCATTTTTAGGAATGTGTAGTTATTATAGGAAGCATGTAGAAAATTTTGCAAGAATAGCTAAACCATTGTACGATCTCACTAAACCTTCAATTAAGTTTACGTGGGAGGAAGAGCAGCAAAAGGCATTTGATACTTTAAAAAGTAAGTTATCATCTGCACCAATTTTGCATCATTTTAACCCTGAATTAGAAACAGAGTTAAGAATAGACGCTAGCAGAGAGGGATTAGGAGCTATCCTCTTACAAAATTTTGATGGAGAATTTTTTCCAATTGCATTTATATCAAGAGGGCTTACAAAAGCAGAAAAAAATTATTCAATATCAGAGCTTGAAGCTTTGACAGCCATTTGGAGCTTAACTCAGCTAAGACCTTATGTATTTGGAAAACATATTAATATAGTTACCGATCATCATTGTTTATGTTGGATCCAGAGGTCAAGAGATATCACAGGTAGATTAGCAAGGTGGGCGATCAAGTTACAAGATTTCTCATATAAGGTGTCTCATAAGTTAGGGACCTTGAATAAAGATGTGGATGCGTTGTCCTGTAATCCATGTAGACCAGCCACAGAACTTGACGAAATTCAAGCAGAATTTGTTCCAACTTTCATAATGTTACCCAACGATATTGCAGACCTGCAACGTCAAGATAATCAATTATCCAAACTTTTCTTGGCATTAGAAAATAAAAATGACTCTACGCTAACAATTGGTGAACTAAAAAGAGCAAAATCATTTAAATTAATAGATGCAGTATTATACAAGAAAAATATAAATTTACAAGGGTCACAAAATCTTTTAGTAATCCCAGATTCTCTAAAATATGAAATTTTATATAATAATCATGACGCACCGTTAGCAGGACATTTAGGTATTACAAAATATAATAATAATATTAAATCAAGATATTATTGGGATGGTCTTTTGAAGGATGTGCAAGTCTACGTAACTGGTTGTGGAACTTGTCAAGTCCGCAAAGGCAGTACCAAAAAACCAGCCGGTTTGTTGCAACCTATTTCGATAGGATTACCTTTCGAAAAAGTAGGAATAGACTTAGTTGGACCTTTGCATAGAACTGCAGGGGGGAAAACTACAATAGTAGTAGCAATTGATTACGCCACAAGATACTGTGAAACAAGGGCATTGCCAAATGGTAAGGCTGGACCCGTAGCATCATTCATTTTAGAACAAATTATATGTCGACACGGAAGTCCAAAATATTTATTATCTGACCAGGGAAAAGTTTTTCATTCTCAGATAGTAAAAGAATTGTTAAAAATTATGGGAGTAGATAGCAGATTTACTACTGCATATCATGCACAATGCAACGGTTTAGTCGAAAGAGAAAATGGTACGATTATCAATATGCTTAGCAAGTACACAAATTCAAATCAAACAGATTGGGATACGATGTTAATAAATGTTACATTCGCTTATAATGTAGCGAGGCAAGAAAATACAAAATTTTCTCCGTTTATGTTATTGTATGGTCGAGAGCCAAGATTACCCACAGATGTAGCATTAAATACACCTGTGACAAAAATGAATATTTTGCAAGTACGTGAAAATGCTTTAGCAGCACATAATTTGGCTATAACAAATATTACAAAACAGCAAAATAAAGATAAAAATCGGTACGATTCTAAACATAGATCCGTTGATTTTAAAGTAGGAGATATGATAAAGATTTTCACTCCGATTCGACACGTTGGTTTGAGTGAAAAGTTGTTATTACGATATTTTGGGCCTTATTATATAAAGAAACAACTTTCTGAAGTTGATTATTTAATTCAGAAAGGCAAGTCGCCTAAAGCAAAAGAAGAAGTAGTTCACGTTAGTAGGATCTTGAAATTTCATGATCCATGGTCGTTAGTCCCACAAAATAATAATTCTCCGCGTAAAGATGCAAATAAATCTTTAAAAAATGATAACTAATGATAAATATATCTATAAAGTAAATGAAAAAAAAAATAAAGTAAGTAATATAAAGAGGAAGGAGAATTTATTTTAGCCTCGTAGAATCATTGTATTAATCCGTCATACGTCTAAACTTCTCCTATGACGAGTATTTTAAATAAGCAGAGTTACAAAAAATATCTAATAATGAATAAATATAGCTTATACAAATGTGTATAATGCAGATTAACTTTTGGGTGTAATCAGGTAGTATATTTTCATCCAGTTGGAATTAAAGATCCACCTGTTTTAAAATTTACAGGGACGACCCTGATACACGAGTATAGTAAATGAATTATAAAAAGAATGTGTCAAAAATGTTATTACGGAGGCTTAATAAATTTTTGGTAAAAAGGCACTGAAATCCTGGCCGGGTTAGTATATCCTAAAAAATGATTCTAATGTAATAAATATTGATGATAATGAATAACCCTCTGTTTCGGCTGACTTTGTTTCAGTAACAGGATATATTAATATTTGTCTAATGTCTTAGACCATTTACATTGTTTTTTAAAATCAATGAGCTCCTGAACAAGGAAAAGTGTATGGTTGCAAACATACCTAGAAGATTTGTTTTAAAAGATTATTTAAATGAAGGATCAACGGTATATTTAAAGTAAAAAACGCGCGTATAATGTTGTTATGTAGAGGGAGTAGAAGTTAAAAATATAATGTAGTTGACCGTTGACAAAAAGTTAATCAAATCGAACAAAAGAAAAATTAATCACAAATTAGAAGAAATTAATCAAACAAAATTAAGTTAATCACAAGTTAGAAGAACTTAATCAAATCAGAAAAAATTAATCAAATTAATCAAGAAAAAAAAGGTTAATCAAGTTAATCGAACAAAATTAAATTAATCAAGTTAGAAAAAATTTAATCAAGTTAGAAAAGAATTTAATCAAGTGAATCAATTATAGAAAAACTCTGCTAAAAATTTAAATATAAAGAAATAAATTGTGGAAATATTAAATAATACGAAAAATGAGTTATGAAATACAAGTCAAATTAAAATATTTGAACAAATGATTTCAGGAAAATGGAATATTCAAAAAGTATTAATAAATAAATGAGAATTAAGATATTAAAGATAAGAATATCAAAAAAATATTAGACAATTAAAAAGATAAATAAATGAATAGAAAAATAAATGCGGTTCAAATGAATCAAATATCGATTCATCAGTTATATTTAGATCACACCTGCATGACCAATGCAGTCATTAAAAAGCAAGCCAGCTTCATTGGGGAGTTGTGGATGCTTGCATCCTGTAAGATAACCAAACAACCCTTCATTGTTGTCTGTTTAAGCTGCTGCAATGAGACTTGACCTGACACACATAGGTTAATGAACTACCTATCTATGTGAACCAATATGAATTTAATTCAGAAGCACATATGAAATGATAAATCACTGCAAAATTATAAGTTGAAATAATTTGAACTTACCTACAAAATTGGTAGTATTTTCTATTCCAGAATAGATATAAATTATGTCTAGAATCCATCATTTGATTGGAACCACAGATATTTACTTTTTGATCACTAAATCAAGAGGCCTTTCTATCTTTGAAATTTGTACCTAGAAAATACAAATA
This sequence comes from Ctenicera cuprea, assembly GCA_958336395.1. NCBI lineage: Eukaryota > Metazoa > Arthropoda > Insecta > Coleoptera > Elateridae > Ctenicera > Ctenicera cuprea. Next base: position 41,818,405 of record OY284489.1, on the reverse strand, counting down.
CATCAATTTTTCGAAAAGGAAAAAGATTTAAATAAATTAAAATATAAAATTTATAAATAAAATATTTTGAATAAAAATTCTAATTTTTATTTCAATTGTTACAGAAAAATTATGATGATAAAATCCAGTTTAAGTCAAGTAGACGAATCCTACACAATTACCAAATTTGAATACAGTCCAGGATTGCATTTTGAAAAAATTGGACAATTAAAATTATATAATAACGAAGTTACAATAATTGCATTTTTGAACTTAACGCATTACAATTATAAATTTGAACAGCTTCAATATTATTTTGATAAAATACAGCAAATATGCATTGCACAAAAAGAGAGACAAAACAAATGGCGACCAAAGACAGAAATAATCAATAATTTAAAAATTTGTGATAATTTCATTCAAAACGCTATGGAAAGCTTAACTAGAATGAAATTTGAAAAAACTAATTTAGAACAATTAGTAGGGCACAGCCGTACAAAAAGGAGTCCTATTGATGGTTTTGGATCACTTTTGAAAATATTATTCGGCACATTAGATAGTGAAGATGGTAAATTCTATGATAAAAAGATCACGGAATTTGAACAACACAGTAAACAATTAGCTCAGCTAATAAATGATCAAACAATATTAATTAAATCCGCAATTTCTACGTTTAATTCTTCAATTTCTAATTTAGATTTTAATCAGAATATGTTGAGAAAAAATGTAGATAAACTAGAAGAATTACTACATAATCAGTCTAATTTTATGAGTTATTTAGACGTGAGATTATTTATTGATGAAAATATTCAATTATACAGTCTATTTTCAAATCAATATAAATTTGAAATTACAACTTTAACCAATGCAATTCTTTTTAGTCAAAAAGGAATAATTCATCCTGCGATTTTACCACCACAAAAATTTATGCTTGAACTACAACAATTGTTTCACCATTTACCAAAAAATTTAGAATTTCCAGTGTCGTTGACACCAGATAACATACATATTCTGTTAAAATTAATAAAATTAACAGTTTATTACAAAAATTCCATTTTAGTGTACATTATTTCTGTACCAATAACAAACAATCTTGATTATGATGTTTTAAAATTAACTCCTTTACCAATTCAGTATATCAAAAATACGTATATTTTTATCCAACCTTCGTCAAAATTTCTAGCAGTAAGCCTAGATAAACAACGATTTTTTATGTTATCAACAAATGAATTTGAAACTTGTCAAAAATATAACCCTCAAAAATATTTGTGTGATCAAAAACAACCTTTGAATTTAGCCTATCACCACGAAATTTGTGAAGTAGTTGTATCGTGGGTCACAAACAATTCCAAAAATTTGTGATAAACGTATAGCTGAAATTAATCATCCGATATGGACACAATTAATCACAACCAATGCTTGGTTATTCACGATTCCGAAATACGAAGTACTCACAATAGTGTGTAATAATTCGAATTCAAAAGACATCACTCTTTCCGGAATTGGAAAAATTAATTTGTCTCGTTATTGTAAAGCATTCTCAAAATCTACAATTTTGATACCCAAAGTTGATATTGTGCAGTCTGAGTTAACCATGGAATATGTGCCAAAAATTAACCTACAATTCAACGATTCAAACTTTGAAAATATACAACTAGCCATTCCACACTTAAATTTGAGTGCTGGATATAAAACAGTCATTCACACGTTAAATGATTTACAAAGTGTAAATAACAAATTAAATGACATTGAAAAAATTTCATCGAACCTTGCAAACACAAAATTTACAGGGCCGAAGATCGACAAATTTTTTTATACAACCTACGTACTAATGGCCATAATAATTCTAACGTTAGGCTTGGCTATAGTACGATGTGCATTAAAACACAAATGTTTTAAGAACAACGATCAAATTAATAAAACTTTCAATACCAAAAAATTTGCAAAAGAGCTAAGAAGTTTAAATTCAAATGCAGGAAAACACCATTATAACTCTCCACAAACACCAAAAAAGTGTTTTACGTTGGAAACACTCTAAACAAACTTTGAAAAAAAAATATGAAGTTTTTCCTATAATTGTTGGATAATTTCATATTTTACAAATGAAAAGAAAATCTTTTTATTTCACATTGTGCAAAGTGGAAGTAGCAAAAAAGTTGAGAACATTGAGTCAACTTTCACAACTTATGTAAAATTTTGTGAGAAAAATTTAAAATAACTAACTTTAGCAATAATTGGAAAATTACATGCTAATTTTACGTACTTTTAGCTAATTTCACTTCGAACCATATAAATACTCTACGTGTGTAGTAGTACAAGTAATTAATAACCTTATTTACATGTTAACCAAAAATTTTGTAAAATCTAATCATTTGCAATGATTTAGAAAAAAAAACATTATAGAAAATAGAGTAAACAACCTATATTCATTGTAACTTAGATAATAATTAACTATAACATGAACAACATAGAAATTAAGGAATTTTAAAATTGTTGTTGAACTTAGAAAAACTGCTACTCAATTCATGGTGCTATGAGTTTTAAACTTTTTACGGTAAGTTTCAAGTATGTTAAAGTATATTCACGCTAGGTAATAACCTTATTAATCAAAATATTACTACTTACCTTATATTTAAAGCTTACAGAAGTGTAAAATCACAAAACTTAATGACAACAAATACAAGGCACGTTAACACCGGCCGTCTTAAACACTTGATGCGTCACTTTAAGTCACGTGACCGTGAGCATGTTTCTAATACCCAAAGAATAGTTTTTACCTTAGTACCATAGAAGCGGCAAATGTTAAAACATTTAAAGACCAACTTTGACCAAAATAAATTCAGAAAAATCTCAATAACCATTTTTAATATTAAATAATCACAATCCTATAAATCTAAATATTCCAACACCTCATCCATGTTCAAATCAAATAAAAAATCTCCCGGGAGGGGAGCAGGGGGATTTCCTGGGGCTCCAAGCGGAACTTCTGGACCACCATCGTCCTCTTCTTCCATATAAAAGAAATCGAGGCGCAAGAACGGACCTTCCACAATTATTCGAACCTCCACAAAACTCGACTCAACATTCATCCCAAACACCCCATGGTGTCCAACCGCAGGAATTACAACAAAGATACACCCTGGTCCGATGCGGGTGGTCACTTGCGACATTACGATGGCGAGCGGGTATCCCCGCCGCACCCACACCGTCTCCAGGTCCCTTCCTTGGAATAACTCTGGAATAATACAATATATGTTAGAATTTCCACACCACATAAAAAGAGGGAAAAATAAAAACGACAAAATTTTACATTTACAAAAATATACCAAAACTACAATACTTACGCACTCCGGGGAGCAACCCTGGCTCCAGGGGGGATGCTGTATGTAGCACCTCTTGCGTCTGGGTCAGGTTTAAATTTGGATTCATAACGAAGTTAAACAATGAATGTGACATCTTGCTCCCCCGAAGGCTTTTAAAAGGAATTTTTGCAAATACAGCAAAATCACAGAAGATGCACCCCGCAACTTTAATGTAAACAATCTTGTCATTTAAATAATTGTATTTTTGAAAATACGCAAAGTTTTCAGCGAAATGGTCTTTAGACGTTTATGATAATATATTATATTAGAAATTAAGATATTGAAAAATTAAAATATTTTGTAATTTTATGTAAAATAGCAAAATAATGATTTATTTAAAATAATGTTTGTACTTACGCCATCTGGAATGAAACTATGGAACTAGAATCACAAATGGTAGAAAACTGCAGAACCACATCACGTCATCGGTAGGTGACTTCACTTACAAATTAAACCACGACGGGTTGCATAGGCAACACAGTCACTAAGCAGTGATGATTCAACCCACTACAGTGTGCGTCAAATACGTAAACTAGTGAAGTGTTTTATTAAACCAAAGTTTCGTGTAATGTTGCAAATACACAACTGCTTGTAAAATTAGTACGCCCATATAAATGTTCTTTTAGCTATAATATTATAACCATTTCATGTATCTTATATGACTGTATTAACCAATTTTAACGCCTCGATGTAACTTTTGTAATAATAATAATAATAATAATGTTTATTCATCAACAGGCGTTGCCCAATTACAGATGAATACAGAAAATATACAGAACAATACTAATGACCGCGGCGCGGTACTATACAAAAAATAAAATTACTGACTTATCTAACCCTTACTGTAATAACAAAATTGATACCTATTCCATTATTATAACATAATTAAACAATGAAAAAAATAAGAAAAAAAAACTCAGTTTAAGAACGTGAGAACATTAGCATGCCACAAGTACCATAAATTCAATAATCAAAATTAATCAAATTTGACCAATTAATTAGTTAACAATAACGCAACAACAAAAGTTGTTCACTTTACCGAACCACCTACTGCTCTTTTAAATTGATTTAACGGCATACAAAAGATGTCTATCGATATCTGTAAGCCGTTAAACGCATTACAAATTCTTTGAATTGGTGAATTTTTAAAATAATTGGTTCTCGACCTTTTTAATCTAAACGTTGTTGAATTTCTTAATCCTATTTTACATACGTTAAAATTTAACATACTTAATAAGTTAGGATCTTTGATGAAATTGTTTACAATTTTGTATAAAAATATATGTTGTTGTACACGTCTTCTATTATCTAATGTTTCAGTGTTTCAGTGTAAATTAAGCTTCACCATCTCAAGAGATGGATTTCGCTTGGTTTGCAGGGGGAGATGTGTCATAATATGACTTAGTCTTATTTAGAATACTTATTATTAATTATCAAAATAATTATATATATATTAAAATATGTCGCAATGCGGTACAATCGAGGAGTATGGATTATCTATTTTTAGACATCTAGGGTTGTATGCATTCCTTCTTTGTTGCACTTTGGTGAAAACAATTACACATAATATTGATTAGTCTATTTATAAATTAATCTGGGCCTCGGTGCATTATATCTGCAGTGCACCACATTATATTGATTATTAATAAAACCACTCTGCAACACAGAGTATAAAAGGATTCAGCTTGCTGGTACAAAGTTAGTCGACAGTCCACTCCAATCCAACAAGCTGCTTTCATCTACAAGTCTAGAAACATCCATACTCTCATTACTTAAAACATAATGTGGGTTTGGTATGAAGTTGTGTTAGTCATGTAAGTAATTGTATTAGTTTTAAGCAATCATGTAAAAGGTTATTCAAATATATTGTTGTGTATTTCCGAGTTGTGTTTCATCTACGGACATAGTCACGTGCTACGATGTTTGGTTCATCTAGTATGAATTAAACGAACCCCCTAACGTGACAATATTCAGGACGACCGTTGGAAGAAGTTGTTACAAGTCAAGGTGACTTACCCTTAGAAGTTGCAACAAATAGAAAAGAAGTTGTAGATGTTCTAATGGAAAATGCTAACTTCAAAGAACAGCTAATTTCCATGAAATTAGAATTACAAAAAAAAATAATGAACTAAATGTGTGTCATAATATAATTACATGAGCGAAAATTGTTTTGTATAGAAAATTTTAAAGACTTTGATGACACAATATGTTATTATTCTGGTTTTCCAAATTATAACGTATTTCAGACAGCTTTTAAGTTAATTTTAACGACAGGAGATGCTGCTGACGTTAGTTTAGGTAGGGATGAGCCACCATTACGTCATAGACGTTTTAACCTTTCTGCTGAAAATAGTTTAGGTAGGGATGAGCCACCATTACGTCATAGACGTTTTAAGCTTTCTGCTGAAAATGTGTTTTTTTTTAATGCTAGTAAAATTAAGAAGAGCATTTAGTTACGAACATTTATCGTATTTGTTTTGTGTAGCAAAAACTACACTTTGTAGAATTTTTAAAAGTTGATCAATTTTGTTTATTTACGTTTAGGTTCTTTAAATATATGGCCACATAGAAATATTATAATGGAAAATAATCTACCAGAATTTTGTAGAAAATATCCAAATGTATTAGGCAGTATTGATTGCACTGAATTATATATTCAAACGCCCTCATCCCTAGTACGCCAATCTCAGTGTTACTCTAATTACAAAAGTAATAACACATTAAAAGGCATTTTAGTTGTTGATGCAAATGGAGCTGTGATATTTGTGTCACAGTTATTTACTGGGTCCATCTCGGATAAAAAAACTGGTTGTGGAAAGTGGACTAGTATCCCATATTCAACATAAAGTGGCAAAGGGGGATATTTTCAGTGGAGATATTTTATTAGCAGATCAAGGGTTTGATATAGGGGACACAATGGATCCTGTAAAATTAAATATACCTGCGTTCCGTTCCTCATCCTGTAAATTCAGTGCTAGTGATGTTAGTAACACTAGAACTATAGCCCAAGAACGCATACATGTTGAGAGAGCAATTGGTAGGAGAAAATCATTTCAGATTCTTACTAATGATATTCCAATTTCACATATGAGCAATATTAATCAAATATGGACAGGTTGTTGTTTATTGACCAATTTTCGACATTCCTTCGAAAAACTAACACGCTGTCACAGGAAAATGACTGAAACAATGTTTTTAATTTTAGAAAGTTACTAAAGTTTTGAGTTTATATGCTATTTTGATTTGTTTCTTTATGTATTTTAAGTATGTAACAAGAAATGTGTTTTTTAGATGGTTATCGTAATAATTTGTGTTACTGAAATGCTATAGAAATAATAACATATTAAGTAATCCCAGAGAGCTACACTTTATTTTCCTTAGACATAAATGGTATAACATAAGATAATTTATCAAACATCCTGAGACAAAAGTCTAAATCATATTTTATTCTCTCAATAATTATTTCGTCAGTTTTACTAAAATACACCACAAAGTCGCACCAGTTAACTCCACACATCAGCATCTGTCCTTGCACTTGATAAAAATAATTTGAAGTTTGTTTTAATTTAATATTATTATTGATTTGTTCACAAAAAAATCCTTGCACTTTACAGCATTTTCTACTGACCGAAATTTTGTACTGTATGGACACTTTATTTCCAATACACCATTTACATTTTCTTCTAGTGCACTGTCAACAACATGTCCATCTGGGAATGCTCCCAAATAAGACGCTAATGGATTAATCACCAACCCGCAGCGATACACTTGCACTTATTGTTTTTCCCTTGTATATTTGAGCCTAGCCACTTCTTCGTTATTCCGACAGTGCTTAATCGCAGGTAAGTGACTGATGTCTTTACATTCCAGTAAAGAGGAAATAAATTTTTCACTTGGTGCTTTTTTCCTTTTTGAAATAAGTCCAAAATTGGATGCAGTGAATCTAAACTGTTTTTCGCTTTTCCAAACAGTAGAGAATGCTTGGTCTCTTGATAATTCCTCTAATGCATAGCACTCATCGATGGTTTTCTTAATGGTGTCCGGTAATTCAAAAACTGTGGTGGTTAATATTTTCTGTGTTTCAGCAGTAATTATTGGAAATTTTAATTTCAGAACATTGTGGTCTACTTCACACTGAACACTAGGTAAACGATAATCTTTTAAATGGTAAAAAATTGCAGAGTCTTTAGTTATACCCTCATAACTATTTTGTGCTTCTGTGGCAGCACTTGTTAGCAAATATGCAAACGGAATACGCGAATCAACTTCAGTCAATTTTGACTTACAAGATTCGATTTCCGTGCTGCTTATCGATTTCATATTTTGAGTACGTGCGTCATATATGTCGCAAAGAACTGGATTTTTTTGTCGGTTTATATTCACAGCGTTTACAAAGGCAACATTCATTATGGGCTCTGGATTAATTTTTTGCCCTCGAGGTACATTCCATTGTTGTGCTATGCTTGTGCACGACAAATCTTCGGGTATTTCATGAAATCCCTTCAAAATTAGATGTTGTAGGGTATATGCCAACGCAATCAGGTGCTGGCAGGATTCTGATGCCCTAAAACATTGATAAAATAAAGTAAAACTATTTTGAGGTTAGGTTTTACTTTTAACTTACCCTGCTTCCCAGGTACACCGACAACCTTTAATTTGAAGATTTTTACTTACAAATTCTATATTTAAATAATAAAATAATAAAATTATTCAGTATCTAATGCACTTCAATAGCAACTCATGCAGCTTTTGACCCACTATGACCGTTCCACTACTGCGCATATACAGCCCTCTCACTTTAATATTGGTTCCTTTCCTGTCTTTCAAATAAACGGAATAGGTCTATTCCTAATAATCCTAAGTTTTTAACTTATTTAGAACAGTATAGAAACAGTGTAGGATTGTATTAATTTCCAAAAAGATATTTGTGCTATACATAACTGGTCCAATAAAAATCAACTTGCTTTTAATATTAGTAAATGCTCAGTAATAAGTTATTCAAGGAAAAATTCTACACTTAACCAATTAAAGTTATAAAGAAAAAAATGACATTGGAAAAATATTCGATGATAAACTCTTATTTAGTAGTCATACTGTTAAGATAGTGAATGAATGTTACCAATTGTTATTATCTGTTATTAGACTTACTAAAGATTTTAAAAATGCAGCGACACTAAAACCAATGGCGGGTCTTGATTTTGTGGGGCTCCAGGAGTAACCTGATCTGGAGGCCCCCTACTAAGAATGGGATGGTTCACTACAATGAACAATGCAGAAAACCATAATGTTTTTTATTTTTGGAATCGACAAAAACATAAACACATAAAAATAAGATATGGTGATAAAAAAAATATTCTCAGGTACAGAAAAAAAATAATAACATTCACATTTAAAAGAAAAAATCACATTCTCAGGTAAAAAAATTCACAGTAAAATTCAGCATCATATTTTTAGTAATTTAGTATTACTAATTAATAAAGATGAATAGCGTTCCACTTTAAACGAGTGGTGCTCGTTTAAAGTCGAACTTTTCTTGCCTTCGTTCTTGCGAACTTATCAATAATAGATTCATAATCTAACAATTGAACATCATTTTCTATAAATATGAGTGCACAAATGTGCGGTAACGAACTGACCCCGCCGAACGCGCTGGGCGGTAGACGGAGTACATCGTCTTGCAGTGCACTGTAATCAGATGCAAGCGGAACCAAATAGGGTTCGGACATGTGACGTCATCCAACGCACACGTGGCACCCCGGTGGGTAAACAAACCTGCACTTTGCTTCATAGGTTAGCTCAGATCAGGTTTATGTTTTGTGGCTCAGATATTCCTTTGCTTCGCAAGTTAATAGTATTGGCGATTTTTGTTGTGAAATTTAGTTTAAAAGATGCCCCAGTTTTGTGCTGTAGCAAATTGTGGAAGTAACAGTGCAAGGGACGAAGGAATTTCGTTTTTTAAGTTTCCTTCTGAGCTGGATTGTAGCAGGAAGGTTAATAAAAAAAGCAAATTCGAAGATTGCGTTGGATTCAAACTTTGAAGAGGGACGATCTTACTGAAAAGAAATTAAAAAATGAGCAAAACACTTCGCCTGGACTTTCCTATACATTTAAATACATTGTTTTATATTTTCTAACACTTTCGATATACACCTGTCTAGACACGACTAGTTAAAGTAAATAGTTCTTATAAGTTGTAACATCTTGAAGCGGTTGAAGAAAGACCGACCGCTGCGCTGCAAGCATAAGGTTGGGTAAAATATTCGAACTAAATCAACGGAAGCGCGGAAATTGATATTTGAAAATATATTAATAACTCGAGAAGTATGATTTTTAGCAAGAAATTACTCTTATTAATTTGTATTTAGAATTTCAAAACCTTTCTGATTTTAAAGCCAAAATGCCACGTTTCCATTTAAAAAAAAGTTATTTTTTACCGTGGCCGCCATATTAAAATTGGAAACTCAAGTTTTTTTCTTAAATACAATCGAGAAGAATTTGCCCTACAACTTTGCTCTAGGGTTTGCGAGTCTGTCTATTAAAATAAAAAAGTTAGCCTGCACTGAACATTAAACGACTAGTACAAGAATACAACTGCTGCAGAAAGTATGTGAAATTCTTCCAAGGACAAAAAGATTATTAAGGGGCAAAATATTCGATTTTTTGATTTTTTGTAAAAAGATTCTCCTAGAGCAAACAAAAGAAGCAATCAATTTTTAAATTTTGTAGCGAAAATTTTGGGGGGGAGGGGGAACAGTAGCGCCCCTAAATATTAAAGTATCAAAAAAATATTATGATATTCGGATTTTGCTATCAATGATGAGCTATATTGCTTTAACAGAAATATTTTATTGACCCCCGTTAAATAAATAAAAGGGTACCAATTTTCAATTTTCAACAATTAACAGAGGGCGTCACAGTGAAATTATAGCAATGCGCAAAAAAACAAATTGTAGAAGATTCCCAGCTCTATCAGCTTAAAAAGTTTAAACAAAAACGTGTGGGCAGTTTTTGAAAAATATTTTTTTGAAAAATTCCAAAATTTTGGAGTGCTGTCATTGCGATCGTTTTTATATTTTCAAAATTAATTATATTTCATGGCATAGTACCCTTGAAGGGCTACCAAACAAGATGTAGTTGATTCCAATCAGATAACTGGTTTTTGAGTAAATGGGCGTTAAAGTCGAAATGTTCAAAAATTCGTAGCGGCCGCCATTTTAAAGCTAGAGAGTTCGGTAAAAAATCGTTTGATTTGTCCTTCTTTAATCTCCACTATTAAAATTTCCAAAATTCAGTTTCTGAAAGAAATGCTACCAAAAAAACATGTCTAACTTTCGCTTCCGGTTTCGGTTTTTACAGAAAAATCCTCCAATATGAATGCGGCTGCACAAACATTTTCTTCCTATAAACACCACAAAACAATTAAATTTTTGATTGGAGTAAGTCCTCAGGGTACCATAATGTACATATCACAGGCTTTTGGAGGACGAAGCAGCGATAAATTCATAACCGAAAATTCAGGGTTTTTAGATAAACTAAATGCAGGAGATTTAATTCTTGCAGATAGGGGATTTGTAATTAATGACTGTGGAATTATATTTGGCAGAAGTAAAAACACCAGCGTTTTTAAGTGGTAAGAAGCAGTTACACCCTAGGGATATAGAAGATACCAGAAGTTTGGCCAGAGTTCGAATTCACGTTGAAAGAATTATTGGTACTCTTAAACAAAAATACACTATATTCAATGAAACACTTCCAATGTTAACGATTGTTAATGAGAATGACAAAAATTTAGCATTTATCGACAAAATAGTTACGGTTTGTTGTGCTCTATGTAATTTGTGTCCCTCTGTAGTACCATACTAATACCTTTTAATAAAGTATTTCTAAATAAATTAAATACTTTTTTAATTAAGGCTTTATACAGAAAATAATGATTTAAAAACGAACATTAATAACATTAAATACAGCAATTTTTTTTAATTACATTTTTTTTGTACAAAAAGCACAACACCAGTTATTATTAGGCTTTTTCTTAAGGTCTACACATTTATAGTGGAACCACTGGATTGTACAGTCAGTGCTAGTACAACGGATCATACGTTTTCCTGCAGGTTTACGGCATAAACACTGTTCTTCTTCGACTAATGAAGTAGAATATGTCTGCTTTTCATTTATTTCCGTTTCAGTAGATAGAGGTCCTGCGTTTCCACTTGCACCTAACGTGACAGTTTTAGTTGTAAAGTATTTACCCAATATTTCTGGTACTATAACGTTTTTGTGAAACAGTAAAGCAATTTTACTTTTTTCTTCCCAGAACTGTTCATCAAATACAATTGTTTCTACATAAATATTTTGTGGGGACCATATCACAAAGTCACAAAGCTGATTATTTGTGATGGCCAGTTGCATCTGCATTTGATAATAATATGGATGGTTTTTGTCTAATTTAATAGTTTCTTCGTCTAATTTCAGGCACATATTTTTCTTATCAAGCAGTACTTCTACACTGGAATCTTTGATACAAAAAGGGCATTTAATTTCTATGCATTTCTCTCCATGGCAACTGCATTTTAGTATACCATCAGGACTAGCTCCAAAATGTGGGTACTCAGTACCTACTATAAGGCCCACCTTTTTAATTTCAATATTTGTATGATGCATATTCATGATATTTTGTAATGGGGTAGTGCTACAGCTTCATGAGTACACCCATACGCAGTTGCTGCACTTTTAAAAATGCACTGCTGTGGATAACAGATTTGTTTTACTAAAGAGACAGATGGATTTTCTATTTTGGTAGAGCACACCCTTTTAAAGTCTGAAGCCGTAACGCGACCTGCACGATGCTGGTGCCACAACTTCGATTTATTTTGCTTCCTTGTATTTTCTTCTATGAATTGACACTGTTGTTTTGACATTGAAAAGTCAACATCTTGTCCAATTTCTACTAATGTTCCTAATGATTCCTGCTCTAATTCTGGATCGTATAGAGCTGTAATAAATTGAAGTTGTAGTTGTTTTCTTTCCTCCTGAATTTGGTGACAGTATGGGTCCATGACATTTAACACCCCTGGCCAGTATGGTAATGAACTAATATTAGCCAAAAACACCAATTTTTGCTCTTGTGTGGGTTCAGAAATGTTCCTAATAGGTACAGCTTCTTCTAATTCCTCTAGAGGTTCATTTAAGCAACTATACTTTCTCTTTCCAGTAGTTAAATCGATTTTAACTAGTTTTTCTTGCTTGCCAACTTGAGCAGGGACAACCCAAGTTGACTTTACTCCAGTAACGGAGGCAGGATCACTTGTTTGCACTGTATGTTCAATAGCGAACAATAAAGCACCCACATGGGAACAAGCTTCACCTAATCCTGCCACACAGTCGCAGTGAGCACACAATATTGTACCCTCTTTTTTGCAAATGATCCACGGTTTCAACGCTGGTTCATTTAATCTTTGTGAATGTAAAACCTGCAATACAAATTACAATTTTTAATTACAATTGCAAAAGTTACACATCTGGTAGTTTCAAAAACTTAGTCAAACTTACCCTTCCAGCAATGAGAACATTTTCATCAAATGTTTGAAGATTGACATCTTTTACCCAGCCACAAGAAAATGCTATGTACGCCTTCGTTGACTTAATCGCTTTTAATTCGTTCTGCGTCTAAGGGCTTCTTGCTGTTTTTAAATATTCAATTACATCAAAATAATGCACATTTGGCAATTCTCGTAGGTTAGATTCACCTTTTTTGAATTTTAAACAATATGGATCTGTATTATTTATTAACGAGATCTTCTGCCGATACCTAGCACGCACTTCGCCCTCTAACTGTTTATAAATTGTACTTTCTCCCATCTTTCGTATTTATTTAATACACCACAGAAATATTTTACAAAAACTTAAAGAAATACGTGAAAGGTACCAAACAATAGCTATTTAAAACTTCACAACACCATAAAAACGCAGAATATAAGTAGAAATTAATGTTACAGCCACATTTAAGCGCCTAACCTCATATCACAAAATGTTTGTTTACCCACCGGGAGGGGGGGGGGGGGGTCATGGTCAGATCACGTGATGTCCGGACCCTATTGTCTACCTTTTTTGTTTAATTTACCATGTTTTTTTTAATTGGCATCAATGACTATTACCCAATACCCAAAAAAAAAAGATTTTAGAAGATATTAAAATTTGCCTACAATTATTATTTTATAATTCCCATATTAACAGACAGTAAAAATTTAATTTTGGTTTTTGAGGATGAGGCACCCAACGATTCTGAGGCCCCCGCTTTGCTGAGGCCCCAGGCACACGCCTCATCCGCCTGTGCGGTTTTCCGCCACTGAATAAAACACATATTTAACACACTCTTAAGAACTAAACTTGAATATGAGGCGGTCATGTCGTGCCCGTATTACACTTATCTAAATCTAGCAATTTTTTCTGTTAATGGGCGCGAACAACAAATCTCGGCAAAAGTAGTTTTACATAAAATTTATTATATTATGTTAGATAGGTATTACTTAACACTACAACCGTTTGCAAAATTTTTTAAATTAATATTATAACTAATAGCATTTAAAAAAAGGTTCCATATTTCGAGCTCCTTAAATACCTTTTCGAAGACAAAGATAAGGAGGACCGTTTCAAATGGTTATTTATGGCAAGCAAAACACGATTAAGATACAGTGCATGTACTAAAGATACATTAACATGTTTATTAAGCAATAAGTAGGACGTACTTGCTGAAGTTCATGTCAACCAAAAGATTATAATTTCAAATTACCATTAAGCTGCAATCATGCTTTCTGCGAATTACTTAAGAAGTAGAAGATGATTTTAAGCTCTTGTTGTTTGTGCTGATTTCTGTTTAAATTATGTAATAAATACGAAATAAGTAAATAATAACATAGAAAATCTTTGTATTCATTTGAATGTAGTAATTTTAACTGGTCTTCATAATTATTCCGACATTTTTTATTATTTTTTTGTCCATAGTTTTTATTGCGTTTTTTCCGGAATTTTTTCCCGCGGATTTTTTTCCCGGGGTCTTCTTTCGGGGTTGTTTTCTAGTTTTTTTTTTGATTTTTTTCTTGCACGCAAATTAAAAGTACCTACTATGGCCTTAAGTTGTTAGTACTTTTAATTTAAAGTATAAATAAATATTAGGCGACGTTAAAGTGCACAGTACTTGCAACGGATCTTATTTTTAAAAAGTTGATTTTTTTTTCTCAATTTTTCTCCGCTGGCTTTTTTCGGGCTTTTTCTGAGGCTTTGTTCTGCTTACCAATAAAAACAATGCTACATATACTTCGGAAAAATCACAAAAAACTGACTCACCCTGTATATATATATATATTGAAGAAAATATAAAAATACATAAAACATTCGATATTTTTAGTTTCAACCTTATTGCATACGGCAATTTTTCAGTTTGTGAATAATTATAATAAAAATGAAATGTTTTTTGTTTAATACAAGTAGATATGTTATTTTTTATATTGTATTTTAAATATACAACGCGCCTGCTGTTTTTTAAAGTATTTTTTTTAAATATTAGAAGTAAACGACCTAACTTAATATTCTGAATTTTTTTCTCTTCTTTCCTTGGATATTGTTCCTGGATATTTTTCCGTGGATTTGGTATTTTTGTTTATTATATTCCCTATATTTGCTCTAGAAGTGTCTTTAAACCGTTTTTGTTTTGTTGTTAATAGAAAACGCAATTATGAAATAGTACAGGAAGCATTTCAAGCAGAGCCGCCTGTATAGCGCGGCAGTTGCCTGGGCGGCAATTAATTTTACGTTAATGCTAGTTTGATATAAACATTTTTTTGGTTATCAAATATGTAAATATTTTTTTCAATGTTATTACTATAAATGCAATTGTAGCAAAACGCAATCAAATTACAAAACTTACCATATTGGACAGACACTTAAAACGTTTAATACAGTTCAACCGAGCGAGCCTAGAAACATTCGGTTACAAAACAATTAGGTATCGTAAGTGGATTAGGTATCAAAATATTCCATTTTTTAAGATGTTATAGTTTTTTTACTTATCGTTATATTATAGAAATAGTAAAAAACTCAGCAAAAACTGGAGACCTAATTATTTCTATTTATTTTAACTCTGCGCGCATATTACAGTCTATACTTATTTGTCTACAGTAACCAAAAAATAACAATATTTTAGTTTAAAATTAAGTAATATACGTTAAAATTTACTTAAAATACCGCTAACATTTTTTTAATTTGCATAAACTCTGTTTGTGCAAAAAGAGGCGGCCTGGGGGCGGCAATAAATAGCTGTACCTTGGAAGAAGAAGGGCCAATCTCCATATTCTGCGAACTGAGATATGCGCAGTTGAAGATTGACATACTGTAAAATGTTTAATTTTGAGGTTATGAATTTGAATATGGAAACGGAATTAATATATATTAGTTTTAATATCACGATGCTTAATATAGACATATTTTTATTGCAAAATGTGTAAATATCCATTTTTTAAATGGAAATTGGCCCTTTTTTAAGATATGCTGATGCACATAAGCCTTTTTGTATACAGACATTGGCCCTTTTACAATGATTGTTTTCATCAATATAAGCCTCCTTTTATGCGAAAAAATTCGATAAGCAGATATTATTTCAAATTTATAATTGGAAAAAAGTACAAAATATTGTGATAAGCTTTCATACGTAATGCAAAACAATATTTTTATTCTTAAATATTAATATTACAAAAAAGTAAAAACCTATAACTCATATTCTACTGCTAAGTCAGGAATATCTTCGGGATTCAGCTCGGCGGATCTTGTGAGATTTTCATAAAAATGTTTATTATATTCGCTCACATATGGTAATAAATCTATTAAATTTGATACTTTCATATCGGCTAATGGTAATGGCTCGGTATGAAGAGGTTTTAGCGTGAACTTTATGTCATTTTGTCTTCGTCTAAGATGGCCCCTTCGTTGATCAACTTTTTTAAATGGTTCATCTTCAAAGCTTGTTTTATAGGAAAATTTAAATTCTTCTCCCTGTACAAATCTAAGCCACTTTATCTGCATCCAAGGAATAATATCTCCATCTTCGTTTTTCTTTCGATGAACTAAGTCGGTATTCAACAAAGCGCCAAAATTTAAAAAGTCGGAGTGTTGCATTTCTATAACAGTTAATGGAGTTTTCTTTCTATAAACGGTTTTAATAAAATTGCACCAATCATGTGGAACTTCTATATCTGCAGTGGTTTTCTTTTTGGCAGATTCAATGGCAGCATGTATACTATCTGCCTCCATATGCGTATGCCCTGGCTCCATAAATTTGTGATTTATTTCCGTAATGGAGCTATCCAACATTTTCAATTCTTTCATGAGTGCACAGAACATTGTAATTATGAATACGTTTTTATTTTGACCTGAGCACGAATCGCTGTAGAAATTTAATGTGTTTACCGAAGACGGTAGAGACAATACATACTTGCGAACACATGATGCAATTTCTTGACCTACACGGCCGGCTATAGTCTCGTTCCATAGAAAACAATTTCCGGAACTACCTGTTGCAGTAGTATGATAAAATGTCAAATTAAATGTCCACAACTGTCACTTGTAAAAGGAAAGTCCATTACGTAAAAATGGAGTAGGTAAGCACTTTTCTCTGCCAAGTCCAAGTGTTTATTACTCTTGTCTCTCTCTAGTTCTTGTTTCTGATCTTCTTCCTCTCGGCTAAGTTCGTTTTTATTTGAGAGCGATTTTAAAGCCAAGTTAATTTTATCACATTTCGAGCATGTGTCGTTAGCAGGCGCATGGAAACAGAGATTATATTCTTCGTTAAATATTTTTCTGTACAGACACTCTCGTTCCGGGACGATGTTATCTTTTTTGCAGATATCGCAGTATAATCTATACATCAATGATATTGACAAATCAGAACTCAAATACTTTTTTGATGTACGTTCGCGCGAATAATGACTTGTATAAGCAGGAATACTTTCAATGTGTTTCCTTATTAAATTTTTTTCTCATTATCAATTTTTTTATGAGCTCCGTGCTTGCCGCGACCGTCAGATGGACAAATAAGTCCCTCGCTACTTCTTTTCTTTTCTACAATAACCCTCACTTTCTTGAGAGTTAGGTCGAATGTACTCAGATACATTTTTTGACATGTTGCAAGTTTTCTACCGTTATCTACATTTAGATAATATTTTCTTGAATACTTTCTTCTGCTTTCTTTTTCTATTAATTTTAATCTTTCTCTTTCTTTTGATAACTCCTGAACTGTCTCTGCGATGAATTGATCTTGCCCATCTCGCGAGAGTGCATAAAACGCTTGAAACATTTCTTTTCTCTGTGTTTCACTTATTTTGTCGTAACATTTCTTCTTGCAGTGGCATGGATGTTTTAAATCTTTGGCTTTCTTTAGATTTCCCGTTTTCGTGATGTATTCTTCGCCTCTTTCTTTTTTTTCTTTTCTTACATTCGCTTGCCATGGCTTTTCTTTTCTAACACGTTTTCTGGTTCTATCTTCTTCTGTAGTTTTCTTTCTTCCTCCTACGCGATTTATTCTGCACGCAATTTGGTTTTCTGTATTATCCGCACTAACAGGTGTCTCATCAGTATTTTCCATATCGGCATCCTCATCAGATGAATTTTGTTCCTGTTCTGAAGGCGTATAATCTTTATCATTATCATCAGATACAGCGTCGCTACTATCATGGTTTTCGTCTTCATGCATAATAGGTTCCATCAGCTGAAAATTTTAAGAGCATAATGTGAAAAGGCCAGCTTTCTTTGTGGCGCCAATGGTACGTGTAAAAATGTTTACTCAGTTTGGATTCAACACTCACTGGAAATTCTACAGGTAGATAGCAGTTGACACTTTCAGCTAACATAACGTTATCTTCTTCAGGGTTCTCAACTACAAAATTATTCATAGTACTTGCAGTATTCACCTGAAATTCTCGATGTTTAATTAATATTGTATTATTTGTATTGAACTTCTTAGTTACATTAACGTCAGCATGATCATAATCAGACACAAATGAACAGGTTTCTACAGGTGGTAATAATTCTTCATAGGTTGCATTTTGTGTTGTTGTCGTCTGGTAATTATTTACAAGATTCTGTACAAACAATGAAATATTTTAAAATGGATTGTTGCATATCAAATTGATATTTTCTATTGTCGTACTTTTAAAATAGTTAGAGGTAGGTACTTACAGTTTCAATTGGTGTTAGCGGTGTGAGCTCGTTTACTGAAAAAATCACTTCCAGAGCCGCAGATTCATTACTATCTGCTTCGTTACTATTGACCATTGCCAATATTTTCTGAGTTCTTGAGTTATACATTATTGAATAGAACTTAAAAACACACGTAATTAACCGATTTTACTGTCACTGTCACTTATTATTTAATGTTTAATTAAAATTTAAGGTTAAGTACAATGCCGTGACTTTGCATGACCACGTGTAAAATAGAACTGATCTTCAATAAGATGTAAGACGTAGGTAGCTAGTAAAATGGACAATCTCCAAAATATCTGGGCATTGGCAGTCAAACAAAGGGCCAATGTTAAACATTGGCCTTTTTTAAATTAAAGTATAGGAGACATTGGCCGTGTGTAACAGGTTGCATTTCAAAAACTACACACTAGAGGAGATTGGCCTTTTTTCTAAAATATTTGAAAGGACAAATACAACTACGTATATAACTCAAAAATGGCAATTTTGGAGATTGGCCCTTTTTCTTCCAAGGTACATATTTATTGATATGCTCCACCAACATTTGCTGCTCGAGCCGGCCCTGCATTTTAGTTATCGAAATGTATATACATTAAAGTGTTAATTATATATTTAAAAAATATCAAATAGCAATTTCAAATAGCAAGTAACATTAAAACTCCAGAAATATATCATATCATAGTGGAACAAAGGCGGTCATTACTGCATCTCTTGGTTCGAACATTCCACAGATTAACGATCCCTTTATGGCATTAGGATTAACTGTAATTACCATCCATTGCCAGGACTAAACGTCCAACTGTCTTTTTGAAGTATTCTTTTGATGGTTGTTTTGTGATTTCCAGGAAATTTTTAATTAGACATAATATAGGTACATGTTTTCGAAATATTATTGGTTTTTGCCTTTTGGCGTATTTCTTGCTAATGCTACTGGTATGTATGCAATTGCCGATTACCAGGGCAACTAAAAATTTGCTGAGGCATATTTATATCTAAGTTGCAGGCTTCCGCGGCCGTTGTTAATAACAGCTAGGCTTCCGGGTTGGAGCCGCGTCATCGGTGCATGAACTGCCGACGTTTCGTCCTCGGTTCCACGGGACATCTTCAGGGCTGTGGTCACTTAGGGATCTGGAACACAACTGGCGAGACCGGTGCAGGCACCGGGTTTATAAGGGACGGGTGGGTAACAAGGTGTGAATGCTGGGTTTGTGATTGGCTGTCGGGCTGTAGGGGTTGAGCGGTTGCAGGGCGGGGCTTGGATTTACTCGGAAATAACAGTTTGTAGGCATTGTGCAGGGGATAGCTGTGGTCTCGGTTAATATTGTTAGGAGTTTTGTGTATTTCTATGGATTCACGGATCACACGGTTGAGGTAGGTGGAAGAACGGGCTAGGATTTTGGTTTTGTCAAATTGAATGTTATGGCCTGTATCGTGTTTATGTTCTGCGATAGCCGACTCTGCGGGACGTTTCAGTCGAGTGCAGCGCTCGTGTTCAGAAACTCGAACGCTGATCGGCCTCTTCGTCTCACCGATGTAGGCTTTCCCACAGGAGCAAGGTACACTATACACACCGCAGGATTGGAGGGTAGGTAACTTGTCTTTGGTCGGAGGAAGGAAATTGGAAAGTTTTTGAAAGGGAGTAAAAACGGTTTTTATGTTTTGTTGTTTAAGTAGTCTGCTGATGCGGTCGGTGGTTTTGTGTATGTAAGGTAGAAATGCTACAGAGGTAGGTGGTGTAGGAGTATTGGTACGTTCTGTGTTTGCGGGTTGGGCCTTTTGAGTAATAGCGTGTTGGATGTCTCGTTTGTTGTAGCTGTTTTGGGAAAGGACAGTCGTAATGTGGTTGAGTTCGTCTTTTAGGTGGGATGGTTCAGAAATGGCAAAGGCTCGGTTAACTAAGGAATTGATGACAGAACGTTTCTGGGCGGGATGATGATGGGAATGTGCGTTTAGGTAGCGGTCAGTGTGTGTAGGTTTGCGGTACACGGAATGTCCTAGTTTGCCGTCAGGGCGACGACTCACTAGGACGTCGAGGAAAGGAAGGTTGTCATTGGATTCAATCTCCATAGTAAAATGGATGCTGGCATGTTGGGAATTTAGGTGAGACAGAAAGTCGGAAAGGGAATCCCGTCCATGAGGCCAGATAACGAAGGTATCATCGACGTATCTGAACCAACATTTAGGTTTTAAAGGTGCGGAGTCTAGGGCTTCCTGTTCGAATGCTACGTCGGCAGTTTATGCACCGATGACGCGGCTCCAACCCGGAAGCCTAGCTGTTATTAACAACGGCCGCGGAAGCCTGCAACTTAGATTATCCAACCTCTACGGGGAGGAAATCCAGAAGAAGACCAGACATTTTGGTAACCTACGACAGAAATTGGTGAGATTCATTTGTTCTTTAACTTTTCTTATGAGATGCCGTGATAACCATGTAGTTCCTAAATTCCTTACTGTCAAACACCATATCAATACCCGTTCATCGAACCTCATTCTTCGCCGCGCTGGTTTGGCTTTGATACGGGAACGCATCAAGCAAACCAGACGGGACCTCAACAACCTGTCCTCTGAACTTTTTCATTTGCACCTCGAACTCTCTCACATCCTTAACCCTTGTGACTGGGACCTCATTGACAGAATAACTTCCGAACAAGCACAGACTACTCACGCACTAACTACGAAAACCCACTTAAAGAAATACGATTTACTTTCTTCTAAACAAATTTCCAAACCACAAGCCATGACTCACACTGTTATCAACCACTCCAAACACGTACTGAAACAAGACGAAATTTCCATTCTTTCCAAAGGTCCCAATTTCGCTTTAGCACCAAAACGAATTCCTGTAGAGGAAATTGTGTGCGGTGTTGAAGCTTCCATTTCTAAATTACCTGCTCTTTTAGCAGATCCCATACGTTTCGAAACCCTTAAAATTCTTAACTCTGCTAAACCACCCAAATCCAACTGCACCAAGTCCGAATCCCAAGCCCTTAAAAACCTCAAAACCAATCCTGATATTATCATATTAGCAGCAGACAAGGGCAACGCTACCGTTGTGCTTGACCGTGAGGAGTATGATAATAAAATCCTTTCACTACTCGACGATGACGCTTACCGCACATTATCCTCCAACCCAACATCCCGCATCGAAAAATCCACATCTGCTCTTATAAAATCCTCTTCAATTCCAAAAGAAATTCAAAAATCTTTAATTCCCAGACATTCTCAGACACCAAGACTGTACGGACTTCCTAAAATCCACAAACCTAATATTCCTTTACGTCCCATTGTTAGTGCTATCAACTGCCCCACTTATAAACTTTCGAAATACCTTTCCAAAATTCTTAAACCTTATGTTGGCAAAACTGATTCTTTCATCCTAAATTCCAACCATTTTGTTCAACGACTTCAAAATTTGTCTATGAATCCTGAGGATATCTTAGTCAGTTTTGATGTCGAATCCCTGTTCACTAAGGTTCCTATCCCTGATTCCATTTCTTTAATCCAGGACATACTTTCCTTACACAACCAACCCACTGACTTGTCCCTCCTAGTAGAAAATTGCCTGGCCTCCACCTATTTTCTATTCCGTGGACAGTACTACGAACAAGTGTCGGGTGCTGCCATGGGTTCCCCACTCTCTCCTGTCGTTGCTAACATTTTTATGGAAGCATTCGAACAGGAAGCCCTAGACTCCGCACCTTTAAAACCTAAATGTTGGTTCAGATACGTCGATGATACCTTCGTTATCTGGCCTCATGGACGGGATTCCCTTTCCGACTTTCTGTCTCACCTAAATTCCCAACATGCCAGCATCCATTTTACTATGGAGATTGAATCCAATGACAACCTTCCTTTCCTCGACGTCCTAGTGAGTCGTCGCCCTGACGGCAAACTAGGACATTCCGTGTACCGCAAACCTACACACACTGACCGCTACCTAAACGCACATTCCCATCATCATCCCGCCCAGAAACGTTCTGTCATCAATTCCTTAGTTAACCGAGCCTTTGCCATTTCTGAACCATCCCACCTAAAAGACGAACTCAACCACATTACGACTGTCCTTTCCCAAAACAGCTACAACAAACGAGACATCCAACACGCTATTACTCAAAAGGCCCAACCCGCAAACACAGAACGTACCAATACTCCTACACCACCTACCTCTGTAGCATTTCTACCTTACATACACAAAACCACCGACCGCATCAGCAGACTACTTAAACAACAAAACATAAAAACCGTTTTTACTCCCTTTCAAAAACTTTCCAATTTCCTTCCTCCGACCAAAGACAAGTTACCTACCCTCCAATCCTGCGGTGTGTATAGTGTACCTTGCTCCTGTGGGAAAGCCTACATCGGTGAGACGAAGAGGCCGATCAGCGTTCGAGTTTCTGAACACGAGCGCTGCACTCGACTGAAACGTCCCGCAGAGTCGGCTATCGCAGAACATAAACACGATACAGGCCATAACATTCAATTTGACAAAACCAAAATCCTAGCCCGTTCTTCCACCTACCTCAACCGTGTGATCCGTGAATCCATAGAAATACACAAAACTCCTAACAATATTAACTGAGACCACAGCTATCCCCTGCACAATGCCTACAAACTGTTATTTCCGAGTAAATCCAAGCCCCGCCCTGCAACCGCTCAACCCCTATAGCCCGACAGCCAATCACAAACCCAGCATTCACACCTTGTTACCCACCCGTCCCTTATAAACCCGGTGCCTGCACCGGTCTCGCCAGTTGTGTTCCAGATCCCTAAGTGACCACAGCCCTGAAGATGTCCCGTGGAACCGAGGACGAAACGTCGGCAGTTCATGCACCGATGACGCGGCTCCAACCCGGAAGCCTAGCTGTCATATTTATATCATTCGATTGATAAAAATATCCGTTTCTGTAGAAGTTGTGCGTTTTGATTTTGAGACCTATTTGTTAGGGCATACTTTCGCATCTTTTATCTGTAAGTGCATATATTTGATTTTTATGCATATTTTGGATATTTTGTCATTGAACTAACTATAAATATACATACAATGCAAACAATTTTTATTTAGTTTATGTACCTCGTTATCTTAACCGTCCTTGAAGAATATTTGCAAATTTTTAAATAAAAAAAAGTATTATTTCGTGTTTAGTGCACATTTTCGTTTTTATAGAGCATGTTTTTGGTTGCCTTACCGGCCACAATAACGGCCACTTTGTTTTCTTAAATTTATATCACTATTCTTCTAAGCAGTATAATTACTATTGCAGGTATATATAATGTGGTTTTGCAATACGCGAGAAAAGCTTGAACTTTTTAAACGGCAATTCTGATTTCAATTGACTCATATGTAAATAGTACGCCAATAAAGTACCTATTTAATTAATTAATGCGCAAATAAAAATCAACCTTTCATAAATTGCTATTATGGCGTGGTTGTTATTTCTAATTGATTTGAACTTATATATTTTAAATAATTTGATTATTTTAGGTTCGGCTGCTAGCGATTGGCCAGCCAGTTGTGGAAGATAGGAAGGGGAGTTCGACATGTAACCCCAGGCAGTCGAAGGCAGCCAGCTGCGAGCATGATACGCAGCAGTGTTTTGTAGTGTGTTCGCTAGCAACTACGCAATAATTTTGGTTCAAGCGAAATTTCAAAGATATATTAATATACCTGTGAACAATAATGTTAAATTAAAATAGTTTTAAAATCAACATGTGGTAAACAGTAAAAAAAAACAATAGTGTAGCTTCTAGTGTAATAAATAGATGTCTGTTCCGAGAATAATTTAATATGGCGTTTCTGCAATGTTCTTATTATATTCTGCTTTAAATATGCTGTCTTTGTGGTTGTAGTTCTGTCGTACAACTCTTGAATATATTTTTCAACTGTTCTCGTTGTGTTAACGTCAGTTTGATATGAAAACTAAATCGACAAGGCTTATTTTATGTCATAAATACGATATTTTACATCGGTGATTTTTAAGGTATTCTTTATTTAAATTTAATTGGAGTCTGCTTCTTTCTGCTGCTGAAATTGCCTGGCGTTTACTTCGGTTTCCTTGGGTTTTAACGGCGATGTTCTGTTTTTCTTGTTGAATAATCTTAGCTATTGTAGCTGCACACATAAAATGGCAAATCTTTGTTGTTAATTGTTATACAACAGTATGCAGAAGTAAAGAAGCTGGTTACAAAATATGCTACACCCTATTCAGAGGTTTCTCAAGTTATTGTATTTCGAAATTTTGGTTCGTTTGTTCTGTCGAGTGTTGATCGAAGTTTTTTTGCTCGTTTGTTTTGCCGATCAAAGTTTTTTTGTTACAGGTTAACAATAAGTCCACAAATGTGCTGAAGTGATGACAAGTGTTTTAAAAAATGTGATAGTGTTACCTTTCGAAATATAAGCTAAAGTTTAAAAAGATGAGAATGGTGTTAATCAGTGGCGTAGCGTGACCCAAAAATTATGCGGGGCCAAAAAATAAATAAAAAACGGGAAAAACACCTGTTATTTATAAAGTAACTGCACTCTCCTATTTTTTCCCCCGCAAATTTTAAAAATCGTAATTTTCATGATGGCATTTAAGAGATCTTGACCCATTGTATTTCTTGCGTATTTTTTAATTCTTTTTAAAGTACTAAAACATCTTTCCGGCTCAGCACTAAGTAGGTACACGAGATGTGGACAGAATGTCCAATAATTTAATTGTTTCGGAAAAAGTAGTATTTAAATCGCGCTCAACTAGAAACTTAAACAATTCGGAGCGCTATTTAATATTTTTAAAATCTTATTATATATATTTAAAAGGTAATGGCACTTTTAGTAAAAAAAATGTGTTAATTGATGCTAAAGGGTGTGTAAAATAAGAAGGTACAACTAAATAATTTAAAGTTATATCTTAATAACAGTTTGGGGGTATTTATTTAAAAATGCACAATGCAACAATTATTGGCCGCCGAAACATAGTTATTGGCATACTTTATATACAGTTATTGGCCACAATATCTAATTAGTTTTAAATGTTAAAAAATTAAATTTTCTAAACACAATTCGACATACCTATACCTATATTTAAGAAAACATAATTTGAATTGTCTTTTGGTACAGTAATAATAGTACCGATACTAAAAACGAAAATACAAAAATGTATGTACTTCTAAATTTTGGTAGCATTTTTGAATGCAGGATATGGAAGGTTCTCCTGCAAGGTGTGCATTTCACATCATTATTTAGTGAACTTAAGAACTTAACTCCTGTAGTGATGGTGTTATTCTTGAAGGGGTTACTGTCTTACTGACAATCTTTTGCGTGGTCGTTTAAATCTTTAAAAGTTATTCTTGAAACGTCTGGGAGTGTTTCGTTTTTAAAACACGTTGACTGCCTTGTGTATACAATCGAATACACGCTTATGTGGGTCCAGTGCGCCACGTGTATGATTTAGTATACACACAGTTTCTGTCATGTCAGGCTGCGTGTGTGTGACTGGAGCACACTTTGCATGCATTTTATATGCCGTATTGGTTCGTGTGGCGTAGAATTCAACGCGTATCGACTTGGCCGAAAAATTCGAAAAAATTTAGTCAATATGCAGGCCATTTATTAAATCACTCAAATTTTTTTCAAAATACATTGTTTTCTTAGATGTAAACGTGATATAATACCGGGTGTCCCAGAAGTTACTGACCCATTTTAACTGCAAATATCTCCGAACTAAGAGGCGATAGAGAGATGCGGTTTTCACTGAACAATTTCTTTTTAAAAAAAGTTTTTTTCGGTATAAATGTTTATTCAGTAAAGTCTTATATAGGGTGTTTTAAGAAAACGGTCTTTTTCAATTGCAAATATCGTGGATTTTTTTAATGGAACACCCTGTATATTTTCATGTTATGTGAAAGGTGAAATTTTCCTCTTTCCGAAAATGTATAATTTGATACAGTTGAATTGAAAAATGAGTGAGTTATTTGGTTTTTAACGATAGGCTTTTATAGGTATAGGCATTTACGGATTTTAATGTTAAAGCATGCTTTGGAATTTTTATAATGTCAGTGATCTGACACAACGAACTGTCAAAGTAATTAATTCTGATTTGAATAATTCTAATATGCTAAGTATGAATCGATTGTTGATACTAAAAGAAGATTTCGTGCGGTATTTAGGAAAAAAACAGCATAAAAAAGTGGCACGCTGCATTTCTGTAAAGTGGCTCTCTGGAAAACAAGAAATATCAAACACGTGATGCTGATGGTTTTTTAAATAGACTCCTGCATATTCAGGAAACATTAGAAGAACACAATAATCGAATATCTATTCGCAAAATAGCAAGTACAACTGGATTTTCTAAATCCGAAGTTCAGTTGTATGATGGTATTAAAATTAACTCCTTATAAAATTCAAATGCACCAAAAAATTTATGAAAGATTTACAAAAAAGGCTTTTTTTTTCCGAGACTTGACTAGATTTATACAGAGAAGTACCCTATGTTCTGCTTATAATGTCAGATGAGGCTGCGTTCCATTTAAACGGGCAATTTAATAAACATAATTGTCGAATATGGGGGTCTGAAAATCCAAGAGTAATTGAGGAATACGAAAGATATTCACCGAAGTTGAACGTTTGGTGTGGTGTTTCTAAAGAAAAAATATATGGACCGTACTTCTTCCAAGAACTGAGAATTACTGGTAATGTCTACACAGACATGTTAGAAAATTACTTATACCCACAACTGGAACAAGATGCCGCCATAAACTCTGTTTACTAACAGCAAGATGGTGCGCCGCCACACTATTCACTTGTGGCTAGAAATTCTGTTGTAGAAACATTTGGAGATAGGTGGATTGGGAGAGCCGGACCAATTGAGTGGCCTGCCCACTCACCAGATCTGACGATTCCAGACTTTTTTATATAGTCTTTTATCAAAGATAGATGTTATAATCATATCCCAGAGTCTCTGGAACAACTGCGATGTAACATTGTCCGAACATTTCAAGAAATTACCCCGGAAATGTTGCAAAAATCTTTTGACAATTTCTTGTTCAGGTTGCAAAAATGTATAGACCAAAATGGACAACACTTGGAACATCTTAAAGATTTTAATTAATGTAGCTAATTTAGAATGTTAATTTTTATTAAAATTAGGTATTCATTTTGTCTTGTTATTTTCTACAAATAGGTAGTTATCGGATTTCTAATGACAAAACTTATTAAGGATCAACATGGATTAGAAATCTGTACCTAATGAAGGCCATCCTTAAAAAACAAATAACTCACTCATTTTTAAATTCAACTGCAACAAATTATACATTTTCGGATAGAGGAAGAGTTCACCTTTCAGATAGGATCAAAATATACAGGGTGTTCTATTAAAAAAATCGACGATATTTGCAATTGAAGAAGACCTTTTTTTTGAATACACCCTATATAAGACTTTGCTGAATAAACATTTATACCGAAAAACTTTTTTTAAAAAGAAATTGTTTAGTGAAAACCGCATCTCTCTATCGCTTCTGAGTTCGGAGATATTTGCAATTAAAATGGGTCAGTAACTTCTGGGACACCCGGTATTATAAATAATACAAAGAAACAATATAACTAAAAGTATAAATCAGAAATGCAGGTGCCTTAGGTATTATGTACCAATAATATTTTGAATTTTGAATAATGATATTTTATGCCATAAACCATAACCATAAACGTTTGGTTTAAACTTTACAAAACTTAAAATAAAATTGATAAATAATATATTCTATACTTTCTTAAGGTAGTATGTTACAGATTTTACATATTCAAATACAGATATTGATTTTGTTTTATATAAAGCTATCCTATTCTCTAAAAACAATTTTCTTTTTGCATATGCCTTATTTTTAATTACAATTGGTTCGTGAATGCTGTTTATTTTTACATATGTATCAATTTGAATATTTATTAATATTTCCAAGAATACAAATATGTTTGGACGCGCTGAATAAAAATAGGAATTAAATTTGCTATGAAATGATTCGCAAGCATTAGTAGTGCGTTCGCTTACACATGCGTTTGCCCACAATGACGGGGGAAATGTAGCAGATTCGCTGATGTAATTATCAATTAAATAGTCAGCAAAGTCACTCACTTTCTTGTCGTGGGGAATCACCGACATAAAATTAAAAACAAAACAATCACTAACATCTTGCGGCTCCAATAATGCTAAACCGAAGGTCCAGTGTAGCCACTTGCCGATTTCTGAATTGCTTTTGTATTCACTGGTTAAACCCAGTTTTTGAATTTTTCTCCACCAGCTCTGTGTCAAATGGAATCGACACCCTTTCAATTTAACACCTTTAAAAACGCTATTAACTGCAAGATGAATTGCGACTTCAAAATCCGCAACTACTTCTTTGGGGTTAAATTTAAAGTTTGATGCTTTGCACGCTTTCACCACAGATTGAAATGCATCTACGTAGCTGCTGCACTTTTTGTGTGGTAATAAACAAAATACCAGTGGAATGTAGTGTGAATTCACAAGTCCGTGGATAGTAAAAACTGGAGAAAATGTGATGGGCAGTAGTCGAAGGTTCCATCAACAAATATTGTACTGCAGTTACTGAGATATTCCAGATTTGTTTTGCAAGAAAACATTACGACTTTGTTTACTCTATTGTTGTATAACAAAAAATCTTCATTTTAAATAGTTTTAACTGTTAAATTATTTAACTTAGTTTGCAGGTCATTAATATCCGTAGGCAGAGCTGGCAAAACAGATTTCCTTGCATAGTGAATATTATTTCTAATATATTTAATATCAGTTGACGTCAATTCTTCAACTTCCTTAGATGTTATTTCGCCTCTAATTAGTTTGAGAGGTCTTTCGCTAAGATTTTCCATAGCTTTTCTCTTAACACTGTTGGAAACGCCTTGCCGCACTAATTTTGCTGGCGGAGAATGATTATGGTCAATGTCCGTCTTGAGTATAACCGACATTTTATCATCAACGTATATTTTTGAGTTGCACTGTTTCTGCACACATTTCCACTTTATGCCACAGAAACTTTCTTCGCTTTTACCAAATTTAAAACCGTTATGTACAATTAGCTGACTACCACGCTGCCCAATCATTGTACTGAAATCACCCATTTTTACTAAAAACTTTAAAGTAAAAAAACAACTTTTTTTTGCTGATATGTACTACGTACTTTACGCCACTAAGGAACTGGGAAAACTGAAGTAAAAGCAAAATTATGTAGATGTAGATATCATTAAATAGGGATGTACAGTAACTTTCTTCTATTATTCTTAAATATTGAACTTGTTAAGTAGGCTTGTATTTAGTTTACTTCAGTTACCTTATCGTAATCCGCTTATTGACCCTCTAAACCACCGGCGCAGTTCGAGTTAGGAATTACAGCAGATTATTTTTGTTTGTACCTGGGACGTCATTAAGCGGCGCAGTTCGTGTCCAGCTCCTTAACCAAACCCAAAGGTCGTATTTTAGTAGACCTTCACGTAAGGTTCAAAAAGTATCCGCAACCTTATTTTGATTATTCTGTTTTAACACGCCAGGCACAAAAATTATTCACACCAAAGTCATTCTGGCAGCAGCTAGAAAACAAAACAATAGCTAGTAAGTTTTAGAAAAAGAAAAAGCAGGTTTCGGAACTTGTAATTACTTTGATATTGTAAAAAAAATACTTAATTAAAATTCATCTTATTAGGTACATTTACATAAAATCTAAAATACTAAAACTAAAACTAACAATTTTATTTACATTCGAAACAACTTAAACAATATAAATACATATCATACACATAAATACTATATAAAATAAATTAAAAACACTATATTTACATTATTTGATTAACCACTAAAGCAATTTGTGATACATATTGCTTTAGTGGCTCTTCTATGTGGTATAAATTATTTCCCAAGAAACTCAGGGTTTTCCTCAATTTTTTGGGGTACTCTAAATTGAAGAGGAATATAACGCACAAAACCGCTTCAACCCCTTCTTTGAAGCTGTCGACTTGACACACCTTTACGTGTTCAACACAAACGTAATAAGATTTACTTTGGAACAATTCACTGTCATCTGCAGGGATAATGGTAGGTAGCAACCCAGGTTCCTGCAAAAGAAGAAAGATTGCTAAAAAATGGTTTGGCTTGCTACAGCTAATGTTTAGCTACAGGTAATGTTTTGTGAAAATGTTAAAACTTGCATATAGTAATATTGGCATAGAGAGTGGATGCAACTCTTATATAATGGCTATTAATACACTGGTTTGAATTACGATATTCGTGTATTAATAGCTATCATTATAGACTCGTTGCACAACATACTATTATACTTTTTCGATATTGTTGCAAATAACGAAGATATGATTAGAAAAAGAAAAACGATTTTGTTTTGGCGCTATTTCGAAAATTACTTCTTTTAACAACACAGCCAGAGCCCGCAATCAGACAAATAAGGAAAATAATATTTTTTAAACTTACATTTTTTATTAGATCTGAGCTGCCAAGGGGGGGGGACCATTTGGCAGCACTGTTATTATTATTATTAAAAAAATACCGCACAAAAATAGCAATAATTACCAAGAATATCTAAATTCTTTCCTGGATCGACCTTTTAATTTTGTCTTCATACTTGCTAGCTCTTAAAATAGTCAAAATTCTCCCCTTTCTTTCCGCTGTGAAAAAACTGTCAAATTCTGATTTGATGTTTTTAGTGAAAAATCTCTCGCAGTCTTTAATTAGCTGAAACAAAGTATATACATAGAAGTTTCAATTTAGATGTATCAAACAAACAAAAATTATGTATTCTTACTTCAGAGTGCCATTTCAAACATGAAAACGTTTCCACGACTTCCACAATTGGCTTTACCTTGTATAGTTCTTGGCGGTAGGCGGTTGTACGGGTCATCCTGTCATCGATGATTTCGCTATCTATAGTCTCTTGCGAATATCTCGCAAGTGACATTCGATAGTATCTTCATTTTCAGCCTCGAGAATGTACGTAGTAGACACGCGTTGTTTTTTTTCATTGGCTGCATTTTCCAGGCTGTTAGTTGCTCGTCGTACCGAGCCACGTTTTTTTCTCATCTCTTCGATGATTTTTTGTCGAAAGACGTTTTCGATAGGAATGGACAAGCGATTTGTGATATTTGTAGCAGTGAATAACATAAGAAGATACGCGCTGATATAATTTTTGGCAACCATTAATATTACATTTAATATTGCACTGTTTTAAGTGAGAATGCGCGCAAATTTGATATGTTGAACAAATCGTTGAAAATGCAAAAAAACTTTTAAACACACACAGCATTCATACATTTCTACAGTCAAATGTTCCTAAAAAAAATTTTTTCAATATGTTTATAGTAATAATAATATTTAAAAACTTACCTGCACCTTTTCCTAGGGAAATATTGTACTCTCGTCGTGTTTTCCTATTTTCCAAATTTGCTGCTGTGTAAATAACGAAAGAATTTACTCGGGAAATATTTAGCATGGCGTAAAACACTGTAAGAGGCTATCTGCGACTTCTCCTGTTGCAAGAATAACTTGCACATTTCTGGTCCAAACTGTCGACACCTGTTTTGGTAGAATTATAAAATTCAATAATCTCAGGTTTGTTAGACTGGTCATTCACTGTATCCGTGTGGTGCATTGAAGATAGTAAAATTACGGATTTGTTTTTTTTTGGCACGTAAGAAACCAGCATGCGATCTCCAGTAAATCCAAAAACTGAGGAGTTTACTTCTCGATCCTTATTTGGCTGAAATTGTGATGGTACATCTCTCTTGTTTTTTCTTATTGTGCCCACATAAGTAAGGCCCCGGGAGTTGAGCTCATTTACTAATTCGATAGATGTGAACCAATTGTCCCCGGTTACATTTCTATTTGTGTTCTCTATTGGCGTTATCAGGGATAGAACATCAAGAGTAGGAATACATAATTTCTTTTTGTTGGATCTTTGTCTTGTCAAATTTTTTCCGGTGTAAACAAACGCGTTGAGTTGGTAATGCGTTCTAGCATCGCACAGGCATATAATTTTATGCCATATTTTGCAGGCTTACTCTTCATGTACATTCTAAATTTGCATTTTCCTCGAAAGGGAACAAGCATCTCATCGACAGTAGCATATTCCGAACATGTATAATTAGCATTACAATTTACTGTAAACATATTAAAAATTTCGGAAATAGCTGCTAAATTATCTCCAGCTGCGATTCTTTCAGCTCTACTATCTGCGTTGTCAAATCTTATAGCAGTTAGAAGAAACATAAAACGTTTTAGCGTCATAGTTGCTCTAAAAATGTCTCTTCCCTTTCCATCAGTAGCCCACAATGAAGTCGCATCCTCTCGGCCAGATTTAAAGACTCCAGCCAGATATAATACCCAAGGAACGCCTTCAGTTCGCAAATACTCAAGTGATTAATAAAAGAAACATTAGCGCTGTAGTAATTTACACTCAAATCAGTAATTTTTTCATTTGTGTGCTCCAAAACTGTCTGCAAAATATTAACTGTAAATAAAAGGTGCCATGCGTCATAAGGCGTAATAGGTCTAGTTGTTTTTGCTGGTCCTTTCAAACCGGGAAGATGAACAATGATGTTCCTTGCTGCAGTTCGAACAGTGGGTTTTGGTGCATTTTTTGCCCACTTATATCGATTCTTCCCATAAAAGAAAGAAGCACGATTCGTGGAAGAGTGTGGGATAGAATCTGGCGAATTGGACGAGCCCGAAGAGGAAAAGGCACCTTCATCCTCTGCTTCACTGTCAGCTATTTCTTCGTTATCCGTAACTTCTTCCTCTGAATCCGTGTTGTGATCGCTATGTTCACTTTCCGCGTCTGAAATGTCGTCGTCATTTTCTACAAAGTCTCCCTCTAACACTGGTATATCAACCACATCACTATCTTGCATCAATATCTCCTCTAGTTCTTTATCCGTCAAAAATCGTCGCGACATGTTTATATGAAAATAAAAACTTAATTGGTATCTTGGGGTCAGTCCTGACCCCAATTGTTTAAATAAACGGAGCAAGTAAAGCAACCACCACGCCCTTCTACCACTGGCTAACTGATAGTATTCAGTGCAGCTACTGAAGCGCTCACTACAGTGTTGCCAATATTACGTCCTTTATTTCCATGTTTGTACGTCTGGGGTCAGCCATGACCAGTTAAGGGTTAAAAAAAATTACAAAAATTATGAGCACTGGAAACATACATAGTCTTTGATGACTGCTTCTGCATATGTCATTCCGCAAAACTCCGTACAGCGCATGTGAAACCATCTTATACAGTTATCACAGCCAATGTTTTTTTCGTCATCATCGTCTATATCACTAATTAGTTCTTCGTCGCAAGCTGAACAATTAGTTTTTTCTTTTGTTAATGGTGTTTCATCTTTCTTTCATCTTTCTTCTCTTCCTCTTTTGATTTAACGGTCTTCTTTTTCTTCTTATCACTTCTATTTTGTAGCTTTATTGCCTCTTTTTGTTCTTTGGCTGCCTGTCTTTCTTCTCTTTTTCTTTTGGCGTCGACTTGTTTCTTATTTTTCATAGCTTCTTTTTTTTTGATAATATTTTCTCCATTCTATAGTTGAAATTGCACTAGGAGTTTTTCTTTGTCTCGCTGGTTGGTTGCCTTCTTAACCCTACAGGAGGCGCGTGAAATTTTTGAACATTAGAGGGCGCGTCGGTCTGAGACCAATTTAGAAATATCATCAAAATCAGTATCAATTCATCACAATTTTTCTATTATGTACTTAATTATCCATGAACACAGTGTAGAAATATAATTTTTATTAACTAAAATATTTTTTATCGACAAAAGTTGTAAAAAATAGTCTTAAAAATAGCCTCATTTTTCGAACAAATAGTAAACATTTTTGTAATAACAATTTGAAAATAAACATAAGTAATAATAACTACTCATAAACATGTGAAAAATTAAATTAAAACTATATCTAAATAAGAGCATTGAATCACACAAACTAATGTGTGTTGTGATGACAGTCTTCGCATAATACCACTACATGTTCTAAACATAGGAATTTTGAACAATCCCGGCAATAATAGCGTGTTTTTCTGTTCATTTTAGAACTACACATGAAACATCTGCCAATCTCTTCTTCTCTACGTTGATTTTGTGCAATGTCTGGAATATGGCAGATTTGGAATATTTTCCATTTCTGCTCGTAGGCGTAGGTGAGGCTCAATCAGATCAAATGCTAGATCACGCAAAAATTTGCGCCTTTTGCAATTGTTGTTGAGGTTGTTAGAATTATATTCAACAAAACTGTTGATATCTGCCACGTTCAAAATTGAATAAAAGATGACCATAGGCCATCGCCTTGTGTTCCTCGCAACATCGTAGCTGGAGCACAGCCTGTCAACGGTATCGACTCCTCCCTTGGTTTGATTATAGTCCAAGATTATTTCCGGTTTCCCTGTAGCTTCGTCAATGTTATCGTCGTGGTGAAGGGAAGACAACAGCAATACATTTTTTTTCTTTTTTGGTATATAAGATACCAAAGTAGTATTCTTCGTGAAACCAAACATGCTTCCTCTAGGAGGATGTGTGGGACGAGAGAATTCCACTGGCAGTTCTCGCTTATTCTTGCGCAAAGTCCCAATAACTGTGAGTCGATAATCCTTGTACAGCTTTTCTACTAGCGGAATGCTGGTAAACCAGTTGTCTATTGTAAGATTGCGTCCAGAGCCTTTGATTATGTCACAAAGCATTGTGTCTACATCAGATGGGCTGTTGCTAACTCTATAGGATCCTTCTGGTTGTTGCCCAACATAAACTTCGAGGTTGATTGTGTAATACATTTTGGCATCACTAAGGGCGAATATTTTTACACCATATTTGTTAGGCTTAGAGGGGATGTACTGGCGAAAACTACATCGTCCCCTAAACCCCTCAAGTTTTTCGTCGATTGTCACATATTCTGACAAACTCTAACCATTTTTGCACTTGTTGACAAAACAATCAAAAAACTCCCGTATAGGTGCAAGCTTGTCAATACTTTATCGTTCTTCACGAGTACCTGTGTCATCAAATCGTATGCATCTCATCAAAAATTTAAATCGCTTAATAGACATTGTCAGCCTAAATATTTCTATACCGGACCCATCTGACATCCACAACTCCTCGGCATTCAAACGGCTTGCCTTGAGCATAAAATAACGATTTTTCAGTGAACGGGTAATCAATTTGGAAATAGGAAAACGAATAACTTTGTTATCTGCTCGAGTTCGGGAAGATTTTCGTGGTATTTTCTTGGACCATTTTGTTTTATTTTTTCCAATGAACACAAGATTATCGCCGCCAGCGACTAAAACCTCATCTTCACCATAGAAATGTCCTGTTTGGATTCGCTGTCCTCGTTTCTTTGTTCGACCAAATCTACTTCATCTGTTTCTGACTCATCGTCACATTCTATTTCGTCGTCAGTTAGAACTTCTTCCATTAGACGATGAAGTCGAGCCTGCTCTGTTTCATAATCTGACATGTCTTCTAAAAGCATGATATCTATATGTTAAATAATTGCAAATAATAAAGGGACTCATAGAAACCAACTTTTTTTGTATTTCGAGAAAACGGTGATATAAAAAAAACTTGAAAGGGCGCGTTGGTCTGTGGCACCGAAAACACAAAAAAAATGAATATGTGCACTCGCACTGACTTTCTGCTGCATACTGAAGCTCGGACCACCAAATCAGGCAGCTACTGAGGGGTGGGGGCCTATACAGCCATAGAATATTAAAACAATTGCAAATAGATATCGCGTCGGTCTGTGGGACCGCGCGCGCCTTCTGTAGGGTTAAGGGGTTCTGGGTACATCAGGTGCCGCTCAAAGTTCGTGTATTCGCCAGAATTGGAATTGTTGTTTTTATTGTCATCAGTTGACTGCTGATTTTGAGATGCTGACGGTACGGACGAGGTTGAATCAGATATTATCTCATCTTCTATTTGTTCAGTAATTGGTTCTTGTACAGTCTGTGTATTGTCAGGAGTTAATTGTTGAATTTGAAATCCTGGCGGTATAGACGAAGTTGAATCAGATATTACCTCCTTTTTTTGCTTTGTTCAGTAGGTAACTCTTGGGACCGTGTTTGTATCTTCAATTTCTGGCCATGGTGTTCCTAAAGTGGCTAGACTAGATCCTTCTTCAACCTGCTGAATGTTTTCGAGTGGTACAATTGTTACTGCGTCCATAGATATAATATCACCCACTTAAATTATCCCCATATTGTTACTGTTGACAAGATTTAAATTTTCATGATGTTTTATTTCGCTTAGTATGACGTCAGCTTTAATTCCGTGTGTTGACAAATTTCCTTGGATTATTTTAATTATCTTCTCGGCCGCCCTATACTCATGAGAAGTTATTATGACTTCTTCCAGATTTTGATTTTCTCTGTTTTTCTTTTCCAAAACGTTTTGGACACATTTAGTATAATCCACGTTATCTGGAGATAAAGTATATAGGCCACATTTCCTAAAGCCGTTTGCAATTTGCTCTTTCATCTCACAATTTTCTAGAGTCTCTTGAAATACTTTGCAGAAATTAAGTTTTGTTACACAACACTGTAGGTTCTCTGGTCGACTCTGCCATTTTCTTATTGTCTTTTTCCATTGCGTCTTTAACGGCTTGAACACACTGAAATCGGCCGGTTGTAGGATGTGCGTCGTATTTGGAGGAAGCGCATACAGGATTATGGCATTATGTTCGCAAAATTCGGAAAGTGGCAGAGTCATGTGTCATGTGACTTGTGACCATCTAAAAAGAGCAAAATAGGCCGCTGTATTTGATTTTTCGTCAACCATTTATTAAAATCGTTTGCTATATACTCAAAAAATACATCACATTTCATCCACCCACTGTCTGTTTTTCCCAATACCTTCGGCATACTTTCGACAAGTGCACGTGGAGGTGTAACGTAAGGAAACACCACTAGTGGAGGTGAAATTAACCCGCTGGCTGAAAAGACAATAAGCACAGTAATATTTTCTTTTTCGTTGGATAGTTTGACTGTGTATAGGTTTTTAAACCCTTTCGGGGCTAAAACTTTGCCAGTTTTCGGGCAAAGTGAAAACCCACTTTCATCGCCATTGAAGATCCTCCTAGGATCTTCAAAAATTTCCGTAAGATCATTTTCTTTCAAAAACTTTTCTAGGCCAGTAAACCACGACCGAATACGTTCTTCAGTGATCACTGCACGCGCTTTAATAATAATAATAATAATAATAATAATAGTCTTTTATTCTCTATCCAAATAGAAAAAAAAAGGATACAGAACACACAAGGCGAGGTTCAGCATAGCTGATCTTACACCTAACCTTGAAAAATAGTGTTTATACAATGGCAAAATCAAACAAAAAATAATTACAGTAAAAATAAAATATATCTAAATAAGTTTAGTAGGAAAACAGATAAGCTTAAATTTAATAGATTTAATGGAAGCACCAGATATAAAATTGCTATAAGAAGGAGAATGGTTAGCGCTTCAACTCTGCAAGGATAACAAAAGATTCCTATAATATATTTTAAAAGATATGTAACTCATAGATCTGCATTGAGGCTTTAATTTATTTAAAACATTGGCAATTTGATAACTGAATGAAGATTTAAATTTTTCGGTGTTGTGTTTAGGAATGGTTATGAAATTGATTGGACGAACATTAATACTGTGAGTATTAATTCTAAATTTAATTTTATTGTACAGGTACTTTGGGCATTTATTAAGAATTATTTTATGAAACATAGAAGTAGTGTGCATTAACCGTTTGTTGTAAGTATTCAGCCAACCTGTATCCACTAGCTTATGTGATATCGAATCATATTTTCGAACGCCGTAAATATATCGTAGACAAGCCCTTTGCACCTGCTGCAGTCTCTTTTTATCAACAACAGTAAGACAAGGTCCATAAGGTCCTTTATTGATCCCTTCTGCCTCTCTCAAGCTAATTGGGGGGTTGCGTTTTAGAAAATTTGCGTACCATTTTTGGCCGGGCTTACCGTCTCTAAACAGGTGGATCTTGCCAGTATCTTTGACGATTTTGACTACAGTGTCGATTAGGTCACTCTTTTTAATTGGAAATCCGCATTTAGCGATTTCTATAACCCACTGTGCAATTTTCTTTTCAATTTCAATAGTTAAAAGAGGTTCCGGACCAGTTTTCATTCTATTTACGCTAGTTTTTCCTTGTATTCTGTCTATGAGAGTTGTTTTTGGAACACCAAAATCTGTGCTGGCCTGTCTTGGGCCTATTCGGCCTCCTTTAATTTCGGCGACAGCCCGTTCCAGTGCTTCTAAAGAATACTGGTACATTACACGCTTTTGTCGAGCTTTTAAAAGCTTTTTCTTTATTTTAGTAATTTCATTTTTTTTTCTTGGGTGGCATCTGTAAATTCAAACAAAGGAAGTGTAGGTATGTGGTCGAGATACGACGTCGATTCTATCCATTTCTCGTACATGCAAAATATAATATAAAAATCATATGGTCGTTAACTGGACATTAAATCCGTTTCTCGACCACCTAAATATCACGTTACAATATGTCAGAGAGAAATAGAATTAAAGTGGTCGGAAACTGGTGTGCTAATTCCTAGTATATTTTTCTATAGCCCGGAATAATGCAACACAAAATATTTGGAGCCAATAGAACAGAAAATGACGGAGATAATTCATTGACTTTAGCCTGTTCTCGACCACCCCGGTCGAGAACAGGACATCTACAAATTTTATTGTCCAGTTAGCCGACCATATATTTTTTGCAAACAAAAGCCGAAATAAACCATTTTCAAATGCTGAATTTATTACATTTAGGATACTTTATTATATAACGCACGAAAACAAAAATGTAACTGCGTAAAATAATCATCTACTTACTATTTTATAGAAGTTGCTTCACTATGATTTTTCCACTTATAACCTATCTAACCTACAACGTCGTAACTGTCACAAATTGAACAACGATGACTGGTTTTATGTTTGACCGTAAGGTGGCGTAAAATTTAAAATAGGTGATCGAATTCTGTTCGAAAATGGGAACAGTTCTGAATGCTACATAAAGTTTATTGTTTCGCTGTTTTTAATAATTTTATATGAAAGTGGACAACTGGCAGTGGTCGGCTAACCGGCGAAGTCACCCTAGTAAACTTTTATTCATATTAAAATATACATGGATAACATAAAAAGGAACAATAAAGGAAAAAACCTAACATAATAAACATTAAAATAACTGATTATTTTGTGCAGTTAATGCATGACAAGAACGATTCTTGCTCCCCATTGTTTGTACAAGCAACGTGTGTCCACCCCTTGTAGTCCTGACACTATCCACTTTTCACCATTTGCATCAGATGAGAAAGGCTTCATGCAATACAAGCACAAAGCATCGCTTTCTTCGTCTGAAGAACTGTCTTCCTTTATGAAATGTTTGTTTTCACCTTAGCAACTTTTCCGTTAATCTTGTCAACGCTTTTTCTATTTTTTCTGCAGCATCTTCTTCCTCAAGTGCTTGTTTTTCTGGAGTTTCCGTTAATATGGCAATTACGCTTAAGCGTGTTGATTCTTCAGCAGCTCTCCAAAAAAATTTTTTCCTCGGCACTGTAACTGCCTGGAAGGTTGGATCCATTTCGCATGTATGCCCAGTGTTGTCCGTCAGGATTTCAACTCTTTGATCTTCTGGTGACGCCGATTAAACCACAACTCGGGTCTTCTTTTTTCTTACACTCGGTAAAAAAATACATTACCACCATATAAATGGAACCTCCATTAAAACCAGAACATTTAGTAACCTCCCACATAATATTCTCAGATATGAGCAATGGCAATGACTCACAAGCAGTACAAAAGTCAGCAGATAGATAAATACACAATCAGTTAAATAATGAACTACTAGACTCAGAAAACAATGGTGCAACTAATTACCCTGCGCTGTTTGTGCTGAAGACTCGGTGTACCCCTACTACGTTCAGGGCCGGATTAAACTGCCTGATGCCCTAAGCACTGACGGCAGTTGGTGCCCCTCCCCCCACAACCCATCGTAAATTTTTTTATTAGGTTTTTCATATTACAAAATACAAAAAAATATAATTTTATTTTTACAAATGGATAAAAACTTACAAACGTACTTATTTTATTTTATTTAGTTTTGAAAAGTTTCCTTCTTGTTTTTCTGGCTGCAAATTCTTTAATTACATTTTCAAAACTAATATTACGTAAAACATCTGCTTCTATACATAGAATAGATAAAGCATCTAGTCTGTCTTGTTGCATAGTTGCTCTATTGGGATTTTTAATATGTTTCAGCTGAGAAAAAGAACGCTCAGCTGAACAATTTGTAACCATTAATGTTAAAAATATACGTAAAGAAATGTCCACATTTGCAAAAGCATCCTCAATATTGTCGTCCACAATAAGTTTATAAAGTTCAGCATGACTGAACCTTGTTTTTGCATTTTTTGTTGCACTAAACTTATGTCGCACATATAAGTGAAACTGCTGAAGCTCAGTTGAGAAATTAGTGTTCAAGTCTTCTGGGTAAGATTCAATTAGCTTTTGACAACACTGAGAATACCATTTCATTTCATTTTCAGTAGATAATGGGGTGACATTATGGTCATTATGGAATACATCGCTTAGAAAGCAAAATTTTTCTGCTATTTCTTTGTATATCTCTCCTCTTTTTCTCATCTCAGCTTGTAGTTTGTCAATAATTGTGTAAAACGTGTTAATACGAAATTTGTCCTTGTCCCTGGCATTCAGGTATATTTCTGGCGCATCGCCGTCATTGGGCAACTTCTTTCTGAATCTTTTTCGAGCTACTTTGTAATCAACATCTGGTAACGTTTTCTTTGCAGCTGTCTCATATTTTTCAAATTCTTCTCTTGAACTGCACAAATGGTCAGCTAATGACCCATACAAGTCGGCACATGTTTTTAAATTGACCCCCTCCTTCTGTAGCACTTTGCTTACTCTACGAAAATTTTGCAAAATCTCATCCCATAAATGCAACATAAAAACAAATTCTAGTTGTGTCATCTTGTTGGCAATATTAGTTGCTTCTCTTTTAGTATCTCCTTTTTGTTTTTGGTCTTGAGCTATACATTCCAA
Organism: Ctenicera cuprea; assembly: GCA_958336395.1. Lineage (NCBI taxonomy): Eukaryota > Metazoa > Arthropoda > Insecta > Coleoptera > Elateridae > Ctenicera > Ctenicera cuprea. The sequence goes on along the minus strand of OY284489.1, from coordinate 41,776,719 downwards.
TGCTTCTAAAATATTTTGAAATGATTTCAAAATTGCTGTTGTTGCCACCGCATGTGCCTCCCATCTGGTATCAGAAAGGGATTTGAGGACACTTTCATTTCCAATACAATCTTTAAGTATTTTCCACCGGCTGGTTGAGGCTGAAAAAAAGGTATAGAGCATCTGTGCTATAGCGAAGAAATTAACAGCCTCTTCACAACAATCAACGGCACTTCGCCCTACTAGATTTAGTGAATGGGCCGCACAGGGCACATATATAGCAAATTTGTTTCTTTCTAATATTTTTTGCTGCATCCCCTTATATCGGCCTGACATGTTCGCAGCGTTGTCGTAAGATTGACCCCTGCATTTTAAAATGTTTATCTTTAAAACTTCACTTAAATATTGTAGCACCTGATTTGCCATCTCCTCACCGGTATGACTTTTTAGTTCCAGAAAGGTTAGAAACCGTTCAATAGGCTGTCCATCTTTTAAATATCTAAGTACCACACTTAGCTGATCTATATGTGATAAATGTGGAGTTGAGTCAACCGACAGACTAAAATAGCCAGATGTTTTTACTTCGTCAATAATGTGCTCCTGTACTTTTTGTGCCATTATTTGTATTAGTTCCTCACATATGGTTTTGGACAAGTAAGATGCATTTCCTTTGCCAGAGTTTCCATATTTAGAAATGTGACTAGCTAAAAATGGATCGAATTGGCTAATTAGCTCAAGCAGCCCCAAAAAATTTCCGTTATGCAATGATCCAAATATTTCTTCTGTTCCTCGAAAAGCTAAACCACGCTCAGCTAACGTACGGATAACAGCAATGACACGCCTCAGGACATGTTCCCAGTAATCACACTCTTCTCGAATTTGTTCGTCCAACTGTTGTCTCAATCCCGTGCCCTGTCTACGTGTTAAATATGTTAACATAGCATCTCGGTGAGTAGTGTTTTTTTCATGAGAATCAATTATAATGATATTTCGCCAGTCAGAGAAACCTCCTCTTGTAGCAAAATTTGTCAAATGTTTAGCAAACAATTTGCAAACAAAGCAGTAAACTGATCCTGTTGAAGGTGAATACAATAACCACTCTCTCTTGTATTTCTCACCATTTGATTTTGTCCCGACAAAAAGTTTTTGTGAACAATATCTTGAAGGTCCATTAGGGAAATGTCGGTAAGACTTATCGAATGGCCCGTTGTGATGTTGACAGTCGTTGGGTCCATTAAAAATCCAATAATCAACATCATCAGTAGAGAAATCAAGCCATAATCCTGGATCTTTTGCTTTATTTAAATTTACGTCAGCATTTGCAGAATGAATCATTTCATCGCCATAGCCCACTAAACTTTCATTTTCATTAATTACTTCAGCGTGAATGCTAGTATGACTTGAACCAGCTTCAAACTTTGCAGTGGACTCAGTAGAGCCAGAGGTATTAAGAGAATTTATAGGCAAAATGAGATCACAAGTGCTTGATGTGCTACCCGAACCTGGTTGTATCACCTCGATGATTTCGTTATCATAATTTGATTTTGAAGTAATCAAAGTAGTATTGGTGTCAAGGTCAACCTGTGATAAAGGAGATATCATTTGATCCGGAGGTTGTACATTATCTTTTGGAACTTGTGTGAAGAACGTATTTAGCTTTGGAATCTTGGACACTATATTTAAAGTCTTCTCTTCTTTCTCTTTTGCTATTTTCCGCTTACCTGCACCACTTATCTGATGGCGTTTCATCATGGAATTAAACAAAACACTATCTATCTATCTATTACCGACACTTTCAATAACTCACTATTTACTACTAAACACGTGAGTGTTGTGGATGTCTGTGGTCCGTCTCAAGTGTTAGCGGAAGACTGAATGACGGTGACGACTGTGACGAGTGACGACTGCAATTTCCCTCTCCACTCTCCGCTCAGGCTAGACAGGCCGGCGGCCGGCGGCTGAACTTGATCCAACCTGAACACAAGCAGGCGCATCGCGCACTGACACAAAACATTATTATAACTTATACTCCAGTCAAATCATTAGGAATAACAGGAATAATGAATTACAGATAGATTTCTAATCTAGTAAAAAAAATTGTAGCAAACAGTACAGAAATAAAAAATATTTTGAATTTTAAATGTAGGTAAGTACCTACTGATTTTTTTTTTTCTGTGGTGCCCCCTTTTCCCTTGGTGCCCTAAGCAATTGCTTATTTTGTTTAGTGGTTAATCCAGCCCTGACTACGTTGGTGGTGTTTAAGAACTTAACTTATATTACCATTTCAGAAAATTGTCGATGATGGCACTGCTCAGTCACAGAATATTTAGGAATGCGGCATAAAGTAGCTTATTAGGCAACTAACAACTTTTATTATGAAACAAATTTATTATTCTTAATAGTTAAGGAAATAGTAGGTAGGGTGGCAATTTTTTAACGTTATAGAATTTCATTCTGTATTTGATGGTATTAAAAATACTAAATGTTCCATTTGAAATATTTAGCCCACAAATGACAATATTTTTGAACAAAGTCAAATAATTCGAAAGTGCTAATTTTAAGATTGTAGTACTTTAATACTTTTCTACAATCTAAAAATACAGTAATATACAGGGTATTTTATTGAAAACAACAAAGAAATGTGCTGTACGGGAATTTACTATATATATTTACTAGTTGAAAAGTAAAAGGCTGGAATAAATACAAAATATAACACAAAAAGAATATGTTAAAATAAGAAAAAAATGAAAAACAAAATAGAAATGCTTGTATGATTTAGCAAAAAAAATGAAATTCAAATTGTATTCCTGCTAAAAATGCCTAGAGTATTACAATCGCATCTTGGCAAGTTAATAAATAATAATAAGTTTTTGCTGCATTTTAAAACTATTTTGGAATATTACCCAGATAGCAGATTAAGCTTAAATCAAGCTTGAAATAAGCTTGCACTGGCAAGCTAGTAAGCTTGAATCAAGCTTGATGTGGCAAGTCTGCAAGCATACATCAAGCTTGAATCAAGCTTACTAGTTACCACACGACAAGCTTACAGTAAGCTGGATTTGTAAGCTTACATCAACCTTACCATGCAAGTCTACAAGCTTGCAACAAGCTTGAATTAAGGTTACTAATGCCCATTTAGTAAGCTTGTTGCAACCTTGTTTTGCAAGCTTGAATCAAGCTTACAGCAAGCTTGAATCTGGCTGGTATAAGCTTGAATTATACTGGAAATAAGTCTGCTGGTAAGCACCCATAAAAGATATTTCTATTTTTATTATGTTTTATTACACAAGCTGCGAACAGCTCCACAGAATCAAACAAATACGAGTGTAAAGTATAATAGGTATTTATTGTTTAAAATAATTATTGCAAACTTTAAAAAAATGTGCAGCAAAAAGTGATTAATAAAAATCGAAACGAACATGCATAAACTAAGAATAAATAATAATGAAGACTTACATAACTATAACTACTATATCAAAATGTATATACAAAATAAATATCACTAAATAATACTATAACTAACTATTCTTGAGTTTGGTTCCGTTGATCTCTACAAAAAAAAGGTTAAAAATTAGCACCATTTACTTCATAAACTTTGTTATATACTTTTGAAAAAAATTAAATAATTTAAGACATTTTTAATCAGACTGCTAATTTTTCATATAAAAACATTTAAAGAAATATTTGAAGACATGCTCATATACTTATTTACTTTCGGGTTCTTCGTGTTTTCGCTTGTTGAAGCCAATTGCATACTACTCCCCTAATTTTTTCTTCGGTTGCCTCTTCTCTATAAATTTTTCGGGCCGCCACTATAAAAAAAACATGTAAGGGTTAAATTAAATAAAAAGAATGGCAAAAAAAACTTACCATGAACAGCATTACATATTTTCTTTTTGGAAAATGCAATTTTCTGAACATCATTCTTCATTTTTCCTGAATAGGAAAATTTTTCAGCTAACGAGTCGGACATTAAACGACGCATCATATTCATTATTAAGGTTTTCACATCTTTACCACCAGTACTGGCTAAAATTTTACCTGCAAAAAATAAACAATACAATAAAAAAATCTAAGCTATATATTAAAAATATACTGCTTTTTGACATTAAAACTCCAACTTACTAATTGGTTGGCAAAATTGTCATCGCTGTTCGCTTTTTCCTCAAAAGCATTAAAATCTTCCAAATATTGCAGCGGTAGAAGACCCAGTAATGCATATTCATTATTTTCACCTTGTACAGATGTGGAACTTTACTGATTTGAAAGCAGAATGTCTATTTTATTATTTAGAGTGGCAATGTCATCTGCCATTGCAGCTATCGTTGCTTGCATTTGTCCAAATAGGATTCGATCTGCATCTGGTAACATGTAGAAATAGTTTTAGATAGGTACATTAACAATTAACGTAGTAGATTGAGAAATGAAAACAACAGAACTTAGCGTTACTTTCCTTAGAGTATAAACTCGTAATTAGTTAAATTAGTTTATTTTATGCATTTTTAGTGCTTAAAAAATACTAATTGAATTATATAAATGATAATTTAATAATTATAATTTTAAAAACAAAATGTATATAATACCAGATAAAGATGAATTGGTGCTCCTGGATGATGCAGAGGTCCTAGCTGGGCTTACTGCTATAGTGACAGTTGAGTTGCTGTTGCTGGTGGACAATGCAGGTGTGAAACACCTTTCCCCCTGAGGTGTTGTTGCGGATTCTATTATAACATTTTTAACAGTCGGAAAGCAACTCACATTTGGGTATTCTGGCAGTTTTGGTTGTGCATTTTTCTTACTTTTGATAATATCCCCAGCCTCATCTTCGTCACTTTCCCCTGGGTAAATGTACTGGGAATTTTGTTTCCGTTTCCTAATATTAGGAACATCATCATCGGTGTCTAGATTTGAAGTCTCTTCTGCTTTCTTCAAATTCAAACGAGCGCGAGCATATGTGTCTGTAATTAAAATAGACATACGATAATTAATTATTATTCACTAATTACTGAGCAAAAATATGTATCTTTTCTTACCGTATTTGTGCAGAATCTTTATGGGACACAAAACCCATTGCTTCTCAGGTTCAGCTTGGCTGCGAATCAGCTTATCCCTGGTTTCGTTTGACTTAACCGTGGGAAAGTGGCAGCAGTTTTCATCATATGAAACCCACTTCATGGGAACAACTCCTAGCGCATCACCTTCGTCGGTGAATTTCACGATTGTTTATCCATTATTGTTACACCTATATAATTATATGAACATGAGTAACATGGATTAAGTTACAGTACATGCAGTAGTGGAATTGCAATATGTTTTCCATGGAAAGGCAGTAAAACTAATTTTTGATTAATTTGTGAAACTGGTGCCACTCTCAAATCCGACAACTTACAAACTATGTGGATTTCTAAGTCTGAACTCCTACAAAAAGGATGACCATAAAAGTCTTCTCTTTCCAGGAATTCCCTACATAACAAAACCATACATTGCAAAACGGCTGAAAAAACTACATTTGAAACTATTACAATTCTACCATCTACTAAATTACAACAATAGTTAGCAGGTGATGTTGATATTTTGAAATACTGGAACTGTAACACTTTTTACTGTCTTGATGCATCACAACCTTCTACAAGAGGACCAGAAGTATGTAGTTGTGCATATTGGGGGTAATTGTCGAAAGATGGTGAGTTAGAAAACGTAACATTAGAATTAGATATTTCGCCTAGCCTTTTAATAACCTGTTCTAATGGTTTATCTCCTTTTCTAACAAGTTTTTTTAGAGACTGAAGATAGTTTTCAAACTGAAAAGCACTGCAAGAATCAAGATTGCCAAAAATTGAAATGTCTTCGGAAATATGCGATAAACCACTAAAAGACCTTTTAAATGAGGTGACACTCGACCCCCCTTCCCATTAAAAAAAATTCAAAATGGCGCCCAGTCGCCATTTTGGATGATACAAAATTTTAATATGGTCTGAAAAATAGTATTTAATTTCCCATTACAGCACACCAAATTTGTAGAAAAATATCAAGTTGTTCCAAAGTTAGTTGGGGGGGGGGGGGGGTTACTTTATGGACACAGTGTATATGTGCCATTAATATATTGGTCCAAAATTATAAAGAATAATTGATATTAGTGAAAGAAAGACAAAATAATTGTTTTGTACAATTTATAAATCTAAATGTAACGCCCGGTTTCATAATAATTTTAAAGTAGATTTAATATTTAAAGTAAACTTTAAGTTCAGATTGTGTTTCATAATCGTTCTTTAAAATTTAAAGTCACTTTAAAGGGAATTTAAGTTAAAGTCCCGTCGAGCATACTTTAATAGCTAAAGTCGCGCTAAAGTTTGCATCCTAACCTCAAATTGTATTTCCAATCTTTCCAACTCTGCTGTAAATTCGCTTGAAAATATGTTTTCGTCATCAAGTTCCTCTGATGATGAGTATGAAGATGTTATTAGACGTCCTAAAATTTACAATAATTGTGTAAATTATTTGAATAAATGGAATGATGACGACTTTATTGATAGGTTTCGTTTAATGAAACCTACTGTAGTTCATTTGCTACATGAAATCGAGAACCAGATACGATTACCCACAAACAGGTAAGTTTGCGCTCGCTTTTAACTATAAAGTTTTTTTTAGTATACCTGCACTTGTTTTGTAGAGGAGCATGTATACAGCCGATGCACCAACTTCTATTAACTTTAACATATTTTTTAGATGGAGATGATGCAGAAATATATAGAAATAGGAAAGGTTATTTTTCTTTAAAAGTGCAAACTGTGTCAGATGCTAAATTGAAAATAAGAAATATTGTAGCACGTTGGCCTGGCCCTGTGCATGACCAAACAATATTTAACAATAGCAGCCTAAAGAGAGATTTTGATAATAGAAGATACGAAAATTTTATATTAATAGGTGATAGCGGTTATGGTATACGTGAATACCTCATGACCCCACTACAAGACGTAAATATCGAGGCTGAAAATTTGTAAAATGAGTCGTTGATCCGAACGCGTAACACCGTAGAAAGACAATATTGTGTTTGGAAACGTCGGTTTCCTATACTTTCATAGGGTATCCGACTCAACATACAAAAAACAATGGCTGTGATCGTAGCTACAGCAGTATTGCACAATATTGCTATCGATATGAATGAGGTACCTTTCGGAGAAGCAGAATTTGATGAGCAAAACAACAGAGTAGAAGCTGGAAGGGTAAGAAAATGAAATAAGGACTGGTCAGTTGGCAAGACAGTTATTAATAAATGAACATTTTGCAAGATTATAACAGTTAATAGATTTTTAATATAATTATTTGATATTGTATTAATAATAATATGTACAAAAAAAATTACAATTCTGCATTATTTATTTACATTATTTGTTAATTCCTTTTTCTTGATTTCTATTTCGACTTGTATTAGGGCCATTTTTTGGACATGTAATTCTTCGCCCATTTATAGGCGCTTTGAATTTATCTCTGCTTCTTGTTCCAGGAACAACATCTTTCTTTTAATGTATTCTTCTCGCAGTGCTGCAAGGCTGGTTACATTTCTGCCCCCATTCAATTTAGAACTTTTATTTTTTCAAACATTTTTGGGGTGTAGTTGGCCCAGTTGTTTGCTCCTAATACTGTAGCATCCGAAGTACTTTCCTGGGGCACGGTACTTGTTGTTTGTGAATCTTCCACAGCAAGGAAGTCAAGTTTTTGCGGCAATTCTTCTTCTCTAGCTCTGGTGCTTGTATTCGCAGTATAATTTCCGGCTCAGTTTCTGCAGGTACTGCCTGAATAACTACAGCAGATGCTCCCAAATCGTCATTATCGAAGTGGTTCGGATGTCCAACAACAGTTTTAATATTTAATATTTCATCAAGTATTAAATCATAAATGATGCTTTTCCTGTCACTACCTTGTCCAGGTCCTCCCCCAGTGCATCTTATGTAGGATCGCTTTTCTGCAGCATATTTCCTGGCTGCAGTTTTTAAATTGTCGTATTTCAACTTCAGCTGCTGCAAGGCTCTGTGCCGATTACGACTGTTATATTCAACAGACACTTTCTCCCATGCTGCTTCCTGCAAAAAATGTAAACTAATATAGAATATTTTACAACACAAGGTTAAATTTATTAATTATATACCTTCTCCTGTGGTGAAACTGCATTGGTGGTTTTGTTTTCTATTATATTTTTATGTCCTACAATTAATTATTTGTGCAAGACACAACTCTTCCTCTGCCTTAAAATTGTTGCCTCTAGGCCTCGCGTTCTCCTTGTCCACCTTTTTTTTATGTGAAGATCCAACATCCATTTAAAAACATTTATTATTAAACACCTCACCGCAATTCGTAAAACACGTGCTAAACAGCTGACTGAGACTGGAATGTGCTGTCAAAACTGGCGAAAGTACGCTGTGAAGCTATCACCAAGTGTGACTCAATTGCTGCCAACCGTTGAAGTAATGGTAAAATTTTACTTTAAGTAAAGTTGTCTGCCGTTTATGAAACATGTTCACTTTAAAATCGTGTTAAAGTCGACTTTATTTTAAAGTTTGCTTTTAGTTAAAGCTACTTTAAAGTTGTTATTATGAAACTGGGCGTAAGTATATCTGAACATACGAAAAGTGTTTACAATTTTGTTTCTGCAAGTTTTTATGCGCAAGCTCAGCCCCGTTCCTGGGGGGTCACCCGCCTGCGTTCAAAGTATTTTTGCCGCCCCTATGTTGAACTTGAACATGTTGTATTACGTAATACATTAAATAAAACACCAATAAAATAATTTAACAAAAGTTTAATTAAGACAAAATAATAATAAAATTCAAAATAAACAATACGTTATATATGAAATGATTTGTTCCTTGCAAGTATTATAAAAAAACACAAATACTTAGACTAATTAAATAATGTAAATACAAGTGTAACACTGAAACAGAAAGAATTATAGGATAACACGTCTGGCTTTTAAAGATGCAAACTCGTTTATCATTTCACTGTGATCGATGGTTTCACAAATTTCATTCTCGATGGAAATAATAGCTAAATCTACTAGCCGTTCTTGGCTCATAGTTGTTCGTAAATAGTTTTTAATTATTTTTAGTTTTGAGAAACTCCTTTTTCCCGAGGCTACCGGACAACGACAAAAATATTCTTAATGCTATAAATAAGTTTGGAAACAATGATTTTAAGTTATTTTTTACAATATAATTTAAAATGTTTAAAGGCCACTCTGTATTAGGAATTATAACTTTATAAGACATAATTTCATTATGCAAATCAATTCCGTCAATATCTTTGCATGTTGTATTTTCGTTATGAATTTGCAAAGCAATGTCTAAATCCGTGCATGATTTCCTAATTATTTCGGAATCTAAATCATAAAAATTGCATAAAAAACTAAATAAATCATTGCATCTATTGATCCCCTCAAAACGTTTTTGTAAAGATTGAATTGTGGTGTCCATAATTAGAAAATAAAAGTTGATTTCAAATTGTTGTTTTGAATTCAAAACAGTTTCATCAGTACTTTCATATAAAAATTGTCGCTTGGTCTTTCTTTGTCGAATTAAGGGAAATTCTTGCTCTACATTGTTCTTCTCAGCTGCTACTTTAGCTTCATTTATAAAGTTCTCAAAATTATTGTCTGGCAGTTTTTCAGTAAAATAACATATTATATTTTGTATTCCTTTAAGGCATTCATTTAAATTTAAATTAGGATTTTGGAGCATATTACTGATAACTAGAGTTGGGCAAATATGCTGTAAAGATAGTGCATGTATGCACCAACATGTCGCATAAAACCGTCAATATATGCACTAAAATATGCCGCGCAAAATCTTCAATATATGCAAGAATATGCAGTAACCTTTTGCGATATGCACTAAAAAAAATTAGTTTGTTTATTTAGTGCCCAATATGAAAATCTGATGTTTATTTGAATCTGCAGTTTAATACTAGTAATTATTATATGAGTTAAAGCACGTTTTGCATCAAATGTAATTTTTCGTTGAAAGAAAAAGATAAATACAATTAATGATTTTCATTATTTTTAGTTACAAACACTCAACATTCAAAAAATCAAAAGGGCTTACATAATATAGAAACGCATTATTATTTTCACTTAAAACTGCATTTTTTATTTGCATATACAAAAATACAGGTGGAAGTAAAATCAATAAATAACACAACCTATTTATTACAATAAATAATCATCTGCTTTTCAATGGTGTCAACGAGAAAATTTTGCCGCTTATCTTCCAATATATTTTTGTAGCTGGAAAAACTTCTTTCTACATCACAAGAAGTTACTGGACAATATTATAAATAAATGTGTGAATTTTTAACTGCAAAACATTCGTCATTGTGGCCATTGCTTAAGAAATCTCCATTTAAAATATTTTCTATGGAATTCAGAGTTGAAAGTCCGCTGTTTTTCTGAATTAAATCGTCCATTTTGCTGCTAACGTTTTTGAATATTTTATTTTTATTTTTATTCAAAATTGAATGAAATTTTTCGATTAATTCTAAAGATTCAGTGAGAAGCAGGTTTTGTGTTTCTAATTTATTAATGATGCTAGGAATTTCAGAAAAATGAGCCTTTATGAAGGACAACTGAGGTTGCAATTCCGGACACTTTAAAATATCTTGACAATCTGCTATAGACTGAGCAGAAGTTGAATCAAAGGTGTTAACAACATTTTTAAATTCACTGTAATTTTCACAATAAAATAGAGCGGCTTCTATCCACGTTCCCCACCTGGTGAGAATTGGTTGTGGAGGTAAGGGCACATCTTTAAGCAAGTCTTTGTAAACTTCGACGCGAAGTGGTGATTTTAAAAATACCTTTTTTTCCGTTATTAATTAATTTATTGACTAAAGGAAACTCAGTTCTAAGCACTTCGGCCACCCTATTCATCGCATGGGCCAAACAAGTTACATGACTTAAATTTGGGAAAAAGATTTTTAAATTTTGACCTGCTTTTACCATGTATGCGGCACCATCAGTCACCATGTATAAAATCCTTTCTGGTGGTATTTGATTTGGCAAATAAATTAACGAAAGGGTTTCATTGACAAAACGTGAAATTGTCAAATTGTTGTTTTTTTTCTAGTTGTTTAACAGCAATTAAATAACTGGAAGAAGAACTGCTGTTTAAAACACCTACAATAAAATTCGCTACTGCTATCTTCCTTTAGCATCGGTGGTTTCGTCAGCACTAAACCAAATACAATTATTCGAAACAACGTTTCTTATTTTTTGAATATTTTCTTCGTATAATTTTGGAATGCACGTTCTGGAAGCTGTTCTCCGGGAAACGACGTTTTGTTTTGTATATTTTTCTAAGAAATTTCTAAATTCGGGAACGTCCATGTTATTTAATGGAATGTTGCATGAAACCATCATTCTACACAAATCGTCGTTGAAATTGTTGACATTCTTATTTAAGCAGTAGTTCAGCAATAATTGTTGTTTTGGCTCGTTTGTATTATTTTTTCTTTTTTGATGCGGACCGGTGGCTACGTGCTGATCAAGTTGAAACTTTTTATTAACGTTTATCTGTAAAAACAATATTTAAGTACAATTTACTACAGCTTACACAAAGGAAAATAATTGAATGTGCCTTGTGGCCTGTGCCATATCTTTTGCAATATCACAAAAAAAACTTTCTAATTTTATTCTTAAATTGTTTGCTTAATTACAAAATAAATTAACAAATTAGTATTAAATTTTTAACTCGCTGTTTTGGCTTGTTTGAAGTTTTTTAACTTTAAACAGAGTAAACAGTTTTTTTTTAATTCAAAATTAAAATAAACTGATAAATACCTCTTTTTCACAGATGACGCACTACACAACACTTCCATCGTATTTAAAACATGTATACGGCTTCAACCACTTCTTAATTAAATCGTTTTTTGAACTAGCAACTTTAGGCATTTTCAGGGTATAGACTGGACAATTACACTTTACAGCTCTCCGTCAAGGCAACAAAGGAACTAGTCAAGCACTAAAATTATAAATAACTATTTCTAAGAATAAGTATAAGAAAAATTTCCAAATATTATTTTCAAAAAAATTTCTACCTAAGGAATAAGATCTACCCAAATAATACAACCTTTGTCAGTTAATCCTTTATTTCCTCTACCCCTACTTGGAAATTTAGAAAGTGCAAGTCTAGGGTTCATGTGGTTTCACTAGAAGAAATTGTGCAAATTTCTTCTAAGAACTACGAATATTTTATTTGATAATTTATTTGAAAATTTATTTTTTTTTGCTAGAATATTCATTTTCATGCCATTAAAAGCTAAAATATGCACTAATATATGCCGTATGCCGTAAAATTGTTATATATGCCAAATATGCAAAATAAAATTTACTTTTTATGACTCTAAACATCACGAAACGAAAAAAGATGCAAATATTCATTTGCCCAACTCTACTGATAACATTAATTTTGGATAACATATCATACCAAATTACAATCGAACATATAATTTTGAAGGTATTGATTTTATCTAGTAATGATTGTGCCATGTGTTTAGTATTCATATCTCTTGAATTATCTTTGGTCAAATTATATAAACTTTTACAAACTTCATTTAACTGAAATCTTAAGGGGCGAATGGCTTTAATCCTACTTTCCCATCTTGTATCACTAACTGATTTTAACGTTAAGGGGGGTAAATTTTTTTTTTAAATGTCCCACCGGTAAGGTGAAGCAGAAAAAAAATTATACAATTCTTGAACGATAGAAAAAAAAAACAGTTTCATATGAAATTTTAGCGCCGTCATTAACGTATAAATTTAATGTGTGAGCTGAACAAGGCACAAACATTGCTCTGGCATTAACGTTTCGAATTTGAGTTTGAAGACTTATATGTTTACCAGACATATTTGCACCATTGTCATATCCCTGACCCCTCATGTCCTGAATATTTATTTGAAATTTTGGTAATATTTGTTCTGTTAAAACTTGAAAAATCCCTTCGCCTGTGGTATTTATAACCAAAACCAAAAAAAATGTTATCTTATTTCGACTTGATCTGAAGAGAAATGAACAAATCTTATTACAAAAGTAAGTTGCTCAACATGGCTAACATCGGAAGTTTCATCTAAAATTATGGAATAATATTTTGCTGTTTTTAAGCAATTTAAAATTTCATGTTGAATATTTTTTGACAACAAACCGATTAATTCATTTTGAAAATGGTACCCTAAATAATGAGGCATATGGTGATTTAATTGTTTACATTTTTGAACGTTATTTGCATGTTCGAGTATAATCGGATCAAATTTTGCCAACATTTCAACTAATTTTAAGAAATTACTATTATTGGGTTCGTAAAGTTTATGACAATCACCTCTAAATGCTAAATGTTGACCCGCTAAATATTGCACAATACAAATCATTCTCTTTATAATAGCACGCCATCGTTTTATTTTCATTTTCGAAATATCTTGGTTGATCTTTGTCGATAGTACATTCCCTAACCAAACGTAATCTTAATTCATGCCATTGAGCGCTTTTCAGATGCTCCATAGTAAGTTCATGACGAGAAAGATTTACAGATAACTCTCCAATTTGAATAGCCAGAAATTAATTTACTTGTTAGTGTACCAAGTATTTTAAAAAAATACAAAAAGCAGTATTTGATTTTTTTGAATAAACCAACCAATCCCTATTTACTTTATCGCCGTTTGCTAAGGTTCGCGTATATTGCGTAGTTGTAAATTTTTTTCCCTTCTCATCTACGGGAAAGTTTTCTCGAATTCGGACAGCGCTTTTAGTAACAATTATTTCCACTAAACGGAAAAGATTAGGCCATGTACCCGGATCAGCAACATCAAAATCTAAAAAATATTTATCTTTGCTCACAAAGATGATCTCATGGGGTTCAGCTTCATCATCAATGGGAGTATTTGTATTTTGTTCTAAATTCTGTGGTTGTTCAAATGAGGTTGATGGTTGAGGTTGGGCTTCAGCTTCATTAATACTCATTGAATCAGCATTCGATGACGATGATGGAGCATTGATTTAAAAAAATGTAGTTAAAGACCCACTTAGTAAATAAATATTTAACTATCAAAAAATTAATAGATTATTAATAAAATAAAACTCTTGGTAATTGTTTCACCAATTGTGAAACCATTATCAAGAGTTTTATTTTATTAATAATCTAGTAATTTTTTAATAGTTTAATTATTTATTAATAATATTTCACCATGTGCCTACTACACAATCAAATCAAAATATTAAAAAAGACCCACTTAGTTTTTCTTTTACTCTATTTTTTTTTATTCGACGCCTCTTATATTGTGATCCAGACAATTTTTTGCGTGTGCTGTCACTCATTCTTAATTTAAAAAAAAAGACAAATGTTTAATACTCACATCACAACACCAACTTTTGATTTAAAAAAAGCCCCTACCTTAGGAATATGTAGGGTAGAGTTGGATTTGAACAAAAAATTGTTTAAGAACTTTAAATGAACTGTATTTATTTTATTTTAATAACGAACACCTTATGTCCTTATGTGTATGTGTCATACACACAATAGAGGACACCAACCTCATCCCAATCAACAGAGGAATTAGGCAGGGAGATACTATCTCTCCCAAATTATTCATAAACAGCTTGGAAGGTGCATTCAAGACCCTAGACTGGCACAACACGGGTATAAATATAAATGGCGAGTACCTATCGAACTTACGTTTCGCAGATGATATTGTGCTACTAGCAGAAAACATGCCCGACCTAGAAAGAATGCTAAGACAACTACAATCGGCTACAGAGAGAATAGGACTCAAAATCAACATCTCCAAAACAAAAATAATGACGAATAAAAATGATGCAACACCTATCGAAATGGGAAACGAACAAGTAGAAGTGGTAGACGAGTACGTTTATCTGGGTCAGAAAATAACACTAACCGAAGAGAACCAATCAGCGGAGATTGATAGACGATTAAAAATGGCGTGGGCAGCATTTGGTAAACTTAAGAACCAAGTAGTCAACACAAAACTACCACAGTATCTAAAGACAAAAGTATACAACCAATGCGTGCTACCAATACTAACATATGCATCCGAAACACGGACCCTAAAGAATACAACAATGGAAAAAATTAAACGATGCCAAAGGAAAATGGAAAGAGCTATGCTAGGAGTGAGGCTGCAAGATCGGATAAGAAATGAACATATAAGACAGAAAACAAAGGTGGATGACGTAGCAAGACGCATAGCCAGTTCAAAGTGACGATGGGCCGGGCACATAACAAGAATTCAGGACAACAGATGGACAAGGAAGGTGATGGTATGGAGACCCACGGCAGGGTAAAAGGAATAGAGGCAGACCAAGAGCCAGATGGAAAGATGACATAGACAAAACTGCAGGAAAACTATGGTCCCGACAAGCTGTGGACCGCATAGTATGGAAGCAACTTGAGGAGGCTTATATCCAACAATGGATCGATTAGCTGCTACATGATGATGATGATGATATGTCCTTACACAGCATTATTAAATTTAAGAAAATAATCATAAGAAGTTGAAGATGTCAACCCTTAGGAGTACATTACAACACTACTGGTCTTTTCTGCAAAACCGAAGAAGGTTGACCTTTCGCAAGTGTCTGTCCCTGTGAAAATTATTAAAACTAAATTCGCACGCGGTTTGCACAATTCGATCGTAAATAGAAATACATAGAAATATGCCGACAAAGTGAGGATAAGCTAAATTTTAGAAAATAATCGTAAGAAGTTGAAGCTGTTAACCCTTAGGAGTACATCACAACGCTGCTGGTCTTTTCTAGAAAAACGAAAAAGGTTGACCTTTTGTAAGTAGCTGTCCCTGTGAAAATTACTAAAATTTAATTGCACGGCTTGCTCCATCCAGTCATAAACAGCAATAAATAGAAATATACCGACAAAATGAGGATTAGCTACCCAAAACCCAGCAGGCGCCTGTAGTATTTAAGACGGAACAAAATATGTTTACTGAAACAGACAAATAAATACTAAGCACGGGTGCACCGGACGTGCTTCATTTCAACCTGGAGGACTTTGGAAATAGCTGAAGTCGAGTTTTAATAATATGTAGATTGTAATTTATAAAAATAATTTTGCCTTTCTTCCAAATTGGCGCCCCTAACTGTTGCCGCCTGCGTGCGGGGCATTCACTGCATGCTCGCCAGAAACGGGCCTGCGCAAGCTCAGTGTTTAAATTATTAATCAGTGGAAGTTAATTAGACCAGTAGCAACGTTGTCAAACATGTTTTTAAAACAACATTTCAGTAATTCTGATGTGAATGAGAAGCAATGCCAGGATCGGGCTAAATTTGCTGCTGCTGTTAATATTTTTATACCTCCAGAAAATGGTTTTAAATTAAGTTTAGGTCTGAATTTTGAAGTCGGCGAAGGGCAGTAGAATGAGGGCCGCTGTGAAGTCACGATGACGTACAATTAAAAAGAGGTTAATAGAGTAGGGGTTAATAAAAGAGGGTGTGTCAATGACGTGAATTTTATTGAGTGGGCGTTAATAAAAGAGGTGTGACAATACGCAATGTAATGTAATTTTCAAAATCATTGTTACGTCACAAGTAATCATCAAATTAAATTTATTAAAGCAAATGAAACGTCATATTAAAACTGTGGTTATCAAAGTATGGAGGTTCTAAAATGCGTGTTTAATTTCCCTTCGGGCATTTCTGCATAACGGCATGAAAATTAGAAGTTTCTTATTGTTTCTTATGTTATTGCCACATATTTTTATGGTGGTTAATGGTATACATATTGTATAATAATTCTACATCTAAGGGGACCAACAGTTGTTCTACTTGTTGGCGAAGGTAATTTTTTCGTTTTTTGCTATATATTTGTAGAGCCAATAGTTTAGGAGCATCTCCACTCTCTTTGACTCCTAAATCTTTACCACTAAAAGTTTGGTTACCAATACTTAAATATCTAAATAACACTATACTAACTGTAAATGTAACGAATATATCAGTGGCCTATATTGATACTAATTTGAGGTAGGTATGTAGATAAAAAAAAGGCGCCATATTATATGGATACTTATATATTTTTATTGGAACTTTCCTAACCCATAGCTACATAATTTGTCACGGATATCTGGACCAATAAATAAACTATATACTTACAGTAGACGTTTTTTTATTACGTTACACTTTCATGAATATATACATTTAAAAAATTTAAGAGGTAATTGTGTGACTCGACCCTATTGTATATACATATACATACTCCAGTGCAATAGAAACATAGAATTTATTATAATAGCATATTGCGATGTTTTAGATTATTAAAGAAGTCTATTACCTTATTTGAAAGTCTACGCTATTTGAAAACTCCCGCTCAATATTTAATATGGCGAAATCAGACAGCCTCATTTCAGACATTGTAGATCTTAAATATGATTTTATTTGTTTCAATTTACTAAAGCTGCGCTCAGCAGATGCGCTGCTGATGGGTAGTGTCAAAAATGTTTTATATAAAGTATTTAAATTTTTAAAACTATCTGTCATATTATTAATATACATAAAATTTAGAACCTGGTTTATTTTAAGGTTTTCCTGTTTTGAGGTAAAAATTTGTGTGTACAGATTTTAAAACAGCTTGTATTCATCAACAGCGCTGCTCATTTCGTCTAAATCTTCTTCGTAAGCTAATGCAAAATCCATTACTGCTTTTATGCTGTTCTCTTCGTAAAAATTGACGGCCTTAAGACATGAAAATGTTGAGGACAACTTGTGAAAGTCTTCAAATCTTTTATTAAATTGAGTGTGCAGGTGATCCAGCACTACGTGATACACTTCTGTCTTAAAACTTTGTCTTGAGTCTTTAATGGGCTTATCTCTTGCCATTTCGTCAAAGTGATTCTTCCGTCTTCTTACTCGAGGTTTCTCATAAACTGTTGAAATGTCGCATTGTTCTGCTAGTAATTTCGCTTTATTTTCAATAAAAAATGCTTCATCACATCATAAACTTGCTAATTCATTTTGAACACTTTTTACCATTGCACACGCTGTTGTTAGATCTAAATCAACTTTTTGTAAATATATGCTACAAACATCAATTTTTGTCAAAATATCTTCCCAAGATATTAATGAAATCAGAAATTCAAAATTACAGATCTGATTCAATAAGCCCATGCCAGAAATGATATGGTTTTTGCTGCCGTATTTGGAATAGTTCCTTCACTTATTAAATTTAATGTAGACAGAATTGCTGATAAACTTTGAATGGTTGCAATTAAAGCTTGTTTATGACTATACCAGCGAGTATCCGACAGACATTTTAAAGTTAATTTTGATTTTACATTTACAACCTTTTCTCTCCGTTCTTTCTTTAACAAATCTAAACGAGGTAAACTACTTGTTAATAGTGCTGTCAAGAATCGGAAATCTTGAATTTCGATTCTCGATTTTAGAATCAAAAATCGTTTTTCGGTTTTAGAATCTAGAATAGTTTCCCAATTCTAAAATCAAGAATCGTTTGTCTTCTCTTGAAACAAGAATGGTTTGCGATTCCAGGATTGAAAATAGTTTCCAAATTCACATCTTTAGAATTGAATTATAAATTGATAGGAGAATGAGATTAGTCTGCCACTTTCAGAATTATGAAAGTCTTCGAACCTATAATCGGTATTTATTTTACGATTTTAGAATCTTCTAATATAAATATATGTATTACATATTTGGTAGTAGCATCTGAAAAGTATAATCAACATTTTTTAATTTATTTTTTATTTATGTTCGTGACAACTACAAAATATATTTTTTTCCTCAATTTCTAATTTTATAGTTAAATATGAATTCTGAATTAAGTTCCCTAGTTGCAGGTTTACTATATACCTTTTGTACAACTAAGACTTCCTACTTAAGTACTTTAACTGTAAGTGGTGATAAACGTAATGCAAATTCTTTACGCCGCTGCGCCGGCCGCCGTTTAGGCCTAAATCAAGCCTACTTGGAAATCGCAAAGGCCTCAAATCTTGTTGCAAAGCAATATTACAAGACGACATACGCCCGACAGGTGTGCTTAAATAGCATTGCAAACTTAAACCTACATAAAATATAGCCATTTTTAGGCAGAACGGCATAAACGGCACCTCCAGTAGCTCGCGCATCGGTCGTAGCCTTTCTTGAATTGTACTTTTTATCTATTTATTAAAGGTACAGAAATCTTTAAGGTTTATTTGACTTTACAAAAACAGATGGATTATTTCAGGCGTATTATATCGAACTGTTAATTAATTTTATATTTAAAACTACGCAACACAACATTTAAGCACTTTTTGAGATTCTCGTAATTAATTTGATTTCATCCTATACTACCTATAAAGGGCTCTCAAACAAGTTGTAGTTGATCCCGGTGAGACAACTACTTTTTGAGTAATTGGGCGTTAAAGTCGAGATTTTCAAAAAACTGTAGCGGCCGCCATTTTGAAGCTAGAGAGTTATGTAAAAAAGTTTACGATTTGCCTTAAGCTCTTCTCTGAGATTTCGTGCTCAAATTTTCAAAATTTTGTTTTGGAAAAAAACGCGATAATTATTTCTAACTTCCTTTTTCGGTTTCGGATTTTTTTGAAAAGCTTAACTAGAACTGCAATATTCGATATACCTCTTGGCTTAAAATTTCTTCAAAATCGGTACAGTACTTTCGCCTGTAGAGGCGTCGCCCACACACAGACACACACACAAAACGTTTATTTCCGTTAAAATCTAGATTTTCGAAAATTTTCATAAATCAATACTTCCCTATACAGAAGGTATATGGGAAAGTAAAAACAGGAGGATAGCCCACGGGTTCCACTAGTTAATTTTCCTGAGCTCGCTCCCAATTGAATGCATTATAAAAGATTATCGGGACGCTACTAGGTTATGTCTATTATTATTACTGTAAAGCGAATATATTTAAATAATTGTATAAAATTTAGGTGTTTCTATAAGAAAACTTGAAAATTGCTTTAATGATTGTATATACAATTTATTAACTAAAACAAAACTAAATTGTTATTTTTATATTTAATTTTTTTTATCGTACAATTTGTAGTAGAAAACAAAAGTTACAAATACAAAATTAAAAAAAAAATGTTGGGTTATAAAGGTAACGTTTAACATTTTATATTATAACTTATCTACTTATTATCTTCGCTGTTAAAAATTTCAGGCATCGTAAAAATCTAACATATTAAAAAACAACTACAAATAGAATCACGAGTTTATTTATTTAACAAATGCAAAACACAAACATCCAACTAAAACCAAAAGCTATACCAGGGAGAGGGTATAGACTTTGCGTCTACGTGTAAAAGTAAAAATATTAGTCAATTTTGCAATAAACTTTGACATATAGGTACACTTAACAATAAGATAATGACGTATCTGTTTCAGATGCATTTGTTTTGTTTTCTGATGACTATTATTATGGTCATTAACATTATAATTATTTTTCAACTCTTTTTTTCTGAAAACTCCTTAATATTGTTTTTATTTTCATATAAAAAAACAAGTGTATCAACGTTTTCAGGTAACAAACAATTTCTTTTGTTTGTTACTATGTTTCCAGCTGTAGAAAATACTCTTTCTGATGGAGCAGCAGTAGCAGGTATCGATAAATATTTCTTGGCTATCTTAGATAATTTTGGGTACTTGCTTTGTTTGTCTTTCCACCATTCATACACATCGCCATTTTTATTTAAGGGAGTTTCATCGAAATATCTTTTGGTTTCAGATAGACATTAAATTTATCGTAAGGTACTTCTTGCGCTGGAAATAAAAAGCTTATAGCGGATTCCGTTTCTACTTGTTTTGCATGATTATCATTGTTAGATACAACAACCCGTTTTTCTAACAATTCTAAATAATGCATTCCCAATTTTTTTGTGTTCTCATTAACGCTATTACCAAATCTAGGATCTAGCAAAGAACACGTATCAAACATGGACAAATTAGCATTTTCAGGTTGCAAATCAAATCTTTCTCGCAATTCATTTCTAACGACTTCCTTAAATGTTGAAATAATTTCGTAGTCTACGTCTTCTTCATTTTCTTTAAAAAAATTATCTATAAGCGATCGCATTAACGGTTTAGCCATAGACAGTGTTATGTTTTTCTCCGAACATAATAATGTTGTGGACGTTTCAAACGGTTTTAGTATTTCTAAAAGTTTGGCAATGTTAATCCAGTCAAATTCTGTCGTTTCTAGAGATGTGGCAGTTTTAGAGCTGGTGACGAATCGATCAGCGAGAACAGCTATAATAGCTTGTCTTTGTTCATATAATCTTTCCAGCATATAATAAGTGCTATTCCATCGAGTTGATACAGATTGTATTAATTTATGTTTGCTTAACGACAATAAATCTTGTTTTTCTTTTAAGGCTTCTGTGGCAACATTGGAACGATGAAAATGACTAACTATTTTTCTACATAGTTCTAATAAAGTTATTGTAAGTGGACTTGCTGCTAAAGAATCATTAATACATAATTGTAGAGTATGCGCAAAGCAAGGAACGTAATCACCAAACGAACTTCTATTTAGTTTGAGTGCCTTTGTTCTATTTTTATCGTTGTCATGAACTACAGCACAAACTTTGTTGGTCAGCTACCATTCTTCTAATATATTTTGTAGCCGGTCTGTAATATTTTCGGCAGTATGTCTTTTAGACATTTGTTCTGTTACTAAAGTGCACGAAAAGGGTTTCCATTCCGCAGTAATAGCATGTGCCGTCACGGTACTATAAGAAGTTGTACTATTTTTAGAGGTCCAAGTATCGGTTGTTAAGGCTAAGTATTCGAAAGAACCCAAAATATTCTTCAAATTAACTTTTGCGTCATTATATTGAAGCAGTAAACGTGATCTGATGGTATTTCTACACGGTACATGGTAATGGGGACTTTAGAAATTGCATTAACTTTTTAAAACCAGAGTGCTTCACAAAATACAATGGTAGCATATCCTCCGCGATCATACTTACAATACGTTGAGTAATTTGCTCTGATTGTTTCAATAGCTGTGATGATTTCATATAAATTGAAGTTATTTTTTGTTGGGAAAATGTTTTCTCGATGATGGTTGGAGTTTCGGCTTCTCTGTTTTCGCTGTTGATCAGAAATTGTACGATCACTCCCCCATGTTGGATATTGCTTGCGAAATTCTAAAAAAAATTACTTTTAATTTCAAAACAACGAAGTAAGAAACTGTATTTCACTTATTAGAAAAATATTTGTTGGTTAAATTTTCTCCGTAAAGCAATTATTCAAATGGGTAATTGATAATATAAAAACAAATTGCCTACTAAATGAAATGGCAAAACAAAAAAAGAATTTTAAATTAAAAGCACCAACAATTAAAGGCCTTAAAATGATGTTCGTATTATTTAAAAGTTTTGCCTAATGGTTATTTAAATTTTAAATTAAAAGTACTATCAATTAAAGGCTTTGCCTTTTTTCGGTAAAAAGTTATATAGGCCATTTAATTAAAGGTTACTTGAATGCCAAACCCCTCTCAATCGAGTTTCTGATTACCATAGTAAGCAAATATTGGTAATTAAAAAATATTAATAAATAAAATATACAAATAAAAGTGTTAATTACCTGGAGCGAATTATCACCACTATATTTTTCGGTCGATGAAGCAAGGTCAATTGTATGTTGAGTCCTCAGATGTTTCCACAAGGATGTTGTAGAACCCCCAGAAGATTTCAGCGTTTTGTTGCACAATTTGCATATTGCAGCGTCTTTACATTTTTTATAATATTCCCACACACTAACTTTATTAGTACTCATTTTTTTAAACAAAAACTGAACGGATATAAATAGGAGTACAAAGCTCAACACTTAACTTAAAAACAGTTTAAAAGGTACGACAAGTCGATCCAAATTAAAAATGCTCACGTCTTTGATAGTTTCTGTACGAAATCTACCACTGTACTCTGTAGCACAGTATATATGTATATGTGACTGTAGTGACCAATTTACCCCGAAAAAATTCCATTCCTTTCGTTTCTCCAAGTATTTTATAAAACTCTTAAATATCTCTACCTGGAAGATCTAAGCGCTTATTTAAAATCTTTTATAAATTTGCTAATCTAAGAAGAATTTTATTTTAAGGGTGCTGAACATTTGCGGTAATCGCAAATCCGCCTACCCTGTTCTTAACTACTTAGCTGAGTACGAGCATCTTTGGAATGCCCATAATTCCACATACAGGATTTTATCTTAATCTATTAGAAGAGTACATATATCATACAGTGTTGAGGAATAAACGCGTCCTTTTTTTTTATATTTTCATGTGAACGCTTTCTACTGTTTCAATAAGAACGTTAACGTTTCGTGGTTCATTAAGCTTGCCTTTAATAAGCTTGGATACCAAAGATGCAAATATTTGAGATTTTGCATTTACCTAAGTACGTAAATAATACTTGTTGCATGCTATCCGCTACTGTTGCTACATCTGGTTTTTACAATCTTTTAAGAAATAATGGGTTGAGTCTTGTGGGGGTGAACAGAAGAAATATATGAAGGAAGTTTGAGATATGAGACTGTGTTATAGTAGAGTTCAGAATGGCAAGAAATATGTAAAATAAAGAAGTTCGTGTGCACGGTCTTGTAGGTGGACTTTTTATACATCAAATGGTAGAGCAGTTAAGGGGCCCCATTCACGTTGAGATCTGTATCGATACAAGTGGCGATACATGTATCCGAGATTTGTATCAATGAATCAGTACCCTACATCATACACACTGAAACCGAATCGTGAGACATCAGTGTAGTTTAAAACGCGAGACCGAAATGTTTCCTCCCCAACCCGTGTTTATAGCAGTTGCAATAGCATTGTCGTATTCTTTAAAGAAAAAAAGGCGCCGAAAGAGAATATGGACAAAGCAATGGTTACGTGAGAGAAACAAATATACCTACTGTTTTAAATTTACTTCAGGAACTCAAATTCAACGAACCAAACGACTTTAAAAACTATTTACAAATGGATGACACACTGTTTACGAATCTACTGGAAATAATAAAACCAAGAATCGAAAAACAGAATACTGTCATGAGAGAGGCAGTAAGTGCTGAAGAAAGGCTGGTGGTGACTTTAAGATACTTGACCACCGGAAATAGCTATGAAGACCTAAAATTTACTGCGGCAATTTCCCCACAATTACTTGGAAGGATTATTCCTGAAACTTGCCAGGCAATTTATCAATCACTTGTGAATGAATATATGCAGGTGAGTTTTTATTTATCCATTTATTACACACTTAACTTAAAAAAAGTAAAGTAAAGTTATTACACACTTAACAAAAATATAATATTAGAGAGTAGTACATAGTGCTTATCTATTATTTGAACTGAAGAAACTCAGCCATTGTTTTCATATTCTCATTCCTCGTGTCCTCAGTTCTTTGGGTTTCATCCCTTCCATAACAATTGTTGGTGTTGTGCACATTAATAGTATTAGGGTATGGAATACTAGTAAATGAAGGCACTGGATGTATTGTTGCCGGTAGTTGGTACTGCGGAGGGTAGCTGGCATTGCTGTACGTGGAACGCATGGCAAGTTGGAAAGCAGAATGTTCCGTTAACTTTCCTTGTTGGGCATAAAAAATCGCGTCTGCAACTAATTTCTCTGCAAAATTCCGTTGTACCGGATCTAAGGATT
The DNA here is from genome assembly GCA_958336395.1 of Ctenicera cuprea. Classification (NCBI taxonomy): domain Eukaryota; kingdom Metazoa; phylum Arthropoda; class Insecta; order Coleoptera; family Elateridae; genus Ctenicera; species Ctenicera cuprea. The sequence continues at coordinate 41,752,062 of OY284489.1, read as the reverse complement.
TCAAGTCACGAGCATATTTCATCCCTGCTATATCAAAATCGCTTAGACTACTCAGCGTTAATTCAGGAGTTTGATTGACTTCAGTAGAATAAAATTTTTTCATATTTTCACTTGCAAGTGACATAAGTTTATCTTTCTTCTCATTCTTTCCTTTTGATCCCCCATATTTGTGTGTCTGTGGGTATCTAGGACGTTTTGCAGTCGTTGATGATGATTGTGCTGAAACCGAACTAGGGCTTGCAGGTGACTGCAATGGTGACTCCAATTGTGACTCTCCAACCTTTGGTGATGCTTGTTCATTCGCAGTATCAGAATCCTAAAAAGAAATAAAAATTAAAAATAATAACGTATGCGTTTTTCTTTCAGTTTCCAAAAACAGAAGAGCAATGGAAAATAATTGCTGAGCAGTTCAGGATGAGATGGAATTTTGATACTTGTGTCGGAGCTATCGATGGGAAACACGTAAATATTGTGAAGCCTCCGAATAGTGGATCATACTTCTACAACTACAAAGGAAAATTCAGTATTGTTCTAATGGCTATTGTCAATGCGGACTATGATATTATTATGGTCCATACTGGAACTAATGGTAAAGTGTCAGATGGTGGAATTTTGAATGAGACTAAATTCTTTGAGTTACTTATGCCTGGTTCACTGAAATTGCCTTCGCCCGTCATACCTGAGGGAACTTCTTACTCTTTGCCCTACACTTTTGTGACAGATGAAGCATTTGCTTTATTAGAAAACTTGATAAAATCTTACCCTCAAAGAGGACTAACACGGGAGGAGAGAATATTCAACTACAGGCTGAGTCGTGCTCGCCGGGTGGTATAAAACGCATTCGGAGTTCTAGCATCTCGTTTTCGAATTTTTCACACGGACATTGCTATTAATACTGACAAAATTGACTACGTTGTTTTGGCCGCATGTGTCCTACATAACTATCTGAGAAGGCACTCTCCTCCATACTTGTCGATCGACAAGGAAGAGATTCAAACAGGACAAGTTGCTGCTGCTTTATTGCGTGAAAATGGACCGTTTTTAACTCCCTTAGAACGCACACCTCAAGGAAATACATCCGTAGGCAAGCAAACAAGAAATACTTATAAAGAATACTTCAATAAAGAAGGAAGAGTGGATTTTCAAGACAAAATATTTGGTTAAAGTTATACATTAAAAGTTACACCTACCCAAACTAAGCTAAGCATTATTATTAAAGTATTATAAGCCTTTATATTAATTATAGCTACTTAAATAATGTATAATAATACAAAATATATATGTCTTTTTTGTCTTACCTCATTTTGTGGTTCCGCCTCCAACAAACTTCTTCTCCTAAATTTGACTTTGCTTCTCTAGGCATTTCAGAGTCTGCTATGAAGCTCAAAATATCGTAATACCACAAGCTTGGTTCATATATGTCATCAGAAGATGCTCCACTCTTCAATGAAGCTACAACTTTCTTGAGTTCTCGTCGGAAAGCACAACTAAAGCTATGTAATTTTTTGGTAACAAAACTACGATCCGCGTTGGGGTACCTTTCCTTGCACTTGACAACCAGGTCTGTTGTTGCCATGTCCCGAAGTTGTCTATTTGAGTAGTCTTTCGATTTAGAATCCCACAAACACGGATATAACTTGTAAATATTCAAAAACTCTTCGCAAAAATCCCGATCTGCAGACATGATTATTTTATTTAATAAAGAACTTTGTCACCGCGCTACTGCACTCTCACTACATACACGTTGAAACGTGTAGAAATGTGTATCAGTTGCACGCTCGAGGTATCGACGTTTCACGACAGCGATACAGACGGCGATACCAGCTGATACCGATACAACGATACTGAGACGGGTAAATACACGGTGAGATGTGTATCGCGATACTGTTACTTGCAACATGTATCGATACAGATCTCAACGTGAATGGGGCCCTTTATAGAGGAGCAAGATTCCGGTAGTAGTCAAAACTTACAAAAATAACAGCAAAACTATTTAACAACCCTGCTTGAAAGTCGTCCGCACGAGCGAGAACGAAAACAAGGCATGCATACATGTTAGACGAAGAAGAAGTTACTAATAATATTGGTGGGGCAGCGGTCGCGTCCAAGTGCCGGTTGCTCGTTTCTAGCGCAGGGTTTTACATTTTTTGATTTAAGTTATTCTAATTATGCGAATATCTCAATTTTCTTTAGACCATAGAACCGCAATTAAATTCCGCACAAAAGCTACTTCGGTCAAAAAATGAAATTGTTTACGCGTCTTGGGCTTAACCTTAACAGCGAGTTATAAATAAAAGTCCACGCTACAAAAAAAGAGGGTTTCCAGAAAATCGCTGTCAAAGTTTTAATGCTGCATAAGATGCAATGTATTTATTTAACTGCAAAAGTATTTCTCATCATTTTAAATGCGGCTATTTGTAAGAACAAATAAAGCGTTCGTGAGGATAAAAAATTTTAAACTTGGCAAAAAATCTGAGATACTCGTACAATCATGTCTTGAAAATTACGCTACGAGATATTGGTTTCTAATCACTTATTCAGTAAATTTACCCCATAGCCCCTATAATCCTACTTGTAACCTTGTAGGTACATTCTGTTACGATGACATTTTTGAAATAAAGCTCCTAAATCTGTTTGATAATTTTTTAAAGTTAGAATGTTTTTTATAAAGTTACAGAGATAACGAGGAAAATTGGTGTATAACTATTACAAATTATTATAATTTAATACATTGACATTTAAAAATAAATATGTTTAATACCAAAAAAGTACTTGTTAGAAGGTATTTGCTAAGGGTTGCTGCACTCCAGATGGGTAGTAATAAAATTCACAAAAGACCTGTCAATCGGGCAATAAATTTAGATAATAAAAATAGCAAACTTACACTTTCTCACCCAAAAATTACAAAAGTTGTTACGACCTTCGGTCCCTCTAAAAGCTTCCAAGAAAATATTTGAAATTGCCTTATGTTACTTATTACAAAACTGAAATATTCATAATATAAATCTACTTTGTTATACAAAAATAAGTAAAATATAGCAACAATGCATAATTCAAAAATATACATCCATTTTAAGAAAAAAATGACTACCTTGATTAGCAACAGAGAAGCCTCTAAAGTGATACCAAATTTCATAGTATTTTTATTTATTTTATTTTATTCAATCTTTTTTTCAAATGTTTCTACTTTTATTTATTTATAAATTGAAAAGAGCACTTCTCCTTGCTTATAAGCTGGGTGTAATTAGTAGCCAACTGTTAAATACTCACTACTCCAATCCATATTCCAATTCAGGTATTTCATATGCTATTTGTTATAATAAAACGTAATAACGGTTTACTTTAGAAGCGTTTGAGCTAGGCTATCATTGCAATTTAAACATTTTTTTACAAAATATATGACTAATATGACAGTTAAGACGTGGACAATTTGTATAATTAAAACTCGAAAGACGAGAAAGTCTCGTCTAGTGTCGACTTTTCAGTGGGGAGAAAATTGCTCTTAGGAAATGCGAATATTCACGGTAAAATTAGTCAGGAAGTTCGGGCAAATGTTTTCGAATTTTTCCGAATATTTGTTTTTTGTTAGGCAACAATTTCGAAAATATTCGCAATTTATGGAAATAGTTGATTTGAAGTATTCTCTACGTATACGTACTTCACTAAATTATCGTAGTTATTTATATTGTGTATGTTTTTAAATTCGGTTTAAAATGCATGCATACGGGTGCCTAGTTTAATTTGCACAGTATGGGGATCTCGGCAACTACATAAGATTCAAAGACCGTTAAATTAGATTAATGTTGCGTTATTAAAATTGCGTAACTTCTAATCTAGGAAAAGAGGTATCTGGAAAAAGAGTCACTGAAAAAAGTCCCCTGGAAAGAATCTCGGGAAAAAAGTCCCCGGAAAATAGTCTCCCGGAAAAAACTCTCTTGGAAAAAAGTCTCAAAAAAAAAATCTCTTGGGAAAAATACCAGAACAAAGTCCCCGGAATAAGTCTCTAGGGAAGAACCTAAAAAAATTCAAAAAGGAAAGCAAAACTCATAAAACACAGAAATGTTGTAAATACAATATAAGTTTATCTAAATATAAGATAAACTTGCATTTTTTATAGTGTTCATCGTTGGCAGTGAGTCTATTACAAAGCTTATATTTTGATTATGCCGATAAATTCAGGGCTAGTTGAATTGCTATGTTATTATAACCTAACATAACCTAATCGTGTACGGAAATCGGGAAGTCGTATTTTAACCGACTTATACGGGGCTTGCATATCCAACTCTTTTTTGGACTTTTTTCCGGAGACTTTTTTCCCGGAGACTTTTTTCCTGGAGATTTTTTATTTGTGGACTTTTTTCCGTGCACTTTTTTCCGTGACTTTTTTCTAGAGACTTTTATTCCGCCTACCAAAGTTTACAACTATTGGAGTTTGCGTTTTTGAATAAATCATTAATCAATTTTAAATTAATTTTTATCGATTTGACATTTTGTTTTTGAGTTTTCGGGCATTAAAGTCAACATTTTTAAAAACTCGTGGGGGCCTTCGTTGCAAAACGATACATCATTTCGAAAAAAGCGTTTAAATGATTTTTATTTGGCAGCTTTTTTTGAGAAGAAAGAAATGTTAATGAGGGTGGTACTCTTCGCACCGTTAACAACAGATAAAATTTAAGGTACCTAGTGTATTACCAATAAAATCAAGAAACTCTGTATGTTTCCTTAAAAGTTTATTACAACAACATATATAAGTTACAAATTTGTAAGAGGCATATAAAATACCCGACAGTTTTTACAAATTCAAATCTTGTAATTACGTTGGTAGTTAATTCAATTGTGGAATATAATGGTCATTCTTTATTCCGTCTTTGTTAGTTACAACCTCAACGGCATTTAAAGCGTCATGAACATCGGCTATATTTGTAGGAATTGGTGGTAGTACCTCTTTTCGACAATTATATATATTTTTCTAATTTACATCTACAACAGTCAGAGTATTGACATTTTCCTTTTGCAGCTGCCGATGTAACAATTTTGACGGTTTTTCACATATCATCTACCGCCTTTCTTTTTAAGGAATTACTTTATTTTGTCGATTTAAATTTTGTTCACCATCAACCTCGTGATTATGCATTAAAACACTTTCCGCAATTGTGTTCTCAGCTTTCGTTTTAACATACGCCTTGCTTGTCTTTTTTGTAAACATCCACCGTTTAGTCCCATCACACAAAGTTTTTTGATATCTGAACTTGAAACCGTCTAAAATTAGTAAAACTTTTCCCTCCTCACTCATCATTTCCGACACTATCCACTGCATATTTTTTTTCAAAATCGCAACTTTCAGTTCGTAAAGGTAGTTCAAGACTAAATAGATATTAGAGGCAACATTACTAGAAACAATTTAAATCCTAGGTGATTCAGCAGTAATTAACCAACTGATAACAGGCAGGTACAGATGGGGTGCATTAATCCTGGGCTAAGTTGTCTTTAACTGTGCGGTTGGGTTGGGACGCAACTAGTATACGAAAAAAGGATTTTGTGACCGCGGGACGCCACTAGTGTGCGTCCTTTGGACCAATATCATGTTTAAATTTAAGAATAAGTATATCAAACCGCTTATAGTATTAATAAAGTATAGTTAAACAGCAAAAGAGTATTCACAGGTGGTTGCAATAAGTAGAAAAGGTTTGCGCACATGAGGAACTGTGCATTTAAAACCCATATTTAAATAGAAAGCTTAAGATTACCTTACTAAGAAGGATGCGAAAGATTATCAGTACTCCAAAATATTTTGTTTTTGTTTCTGCGATCCTTCGACCCGAAAACGAATCTTTGTTGACGATTCTAGAGTAGGAAACAGATTCTTGAAAACTAAATGAATCGTAGATTTTAGATTAGGAAATCAATTTTCAATTCTTAGAATCGAAAATAAATCTTCGATTTTAAAATTGGAATTTAATTCTCGATTATAGAATCGGATTTCGATTCTCAATTCTAGAATCGGATTTCGATTCTCGATTCTAGAATCGGATTTCGATTCTCGATTCTAGAATCGGATTTCGATTCTCGATTCTAGAATCGGATTTCGATTCTCGATTCTAGAATCGGATTTCGATTCTCAAATCGAGAATCGGTTTTAACGACGCTGCAGAACCGATTCTTAAAGCTAAAGAACCGATTCCGGTTCTAGACTCGGAATCGTTTGACAGCACTAGCATTTCGTAACTGAGAATTTATAAACTCTTTTGTTACAAAATTTAGACTATCACCAATGAATTGAAATTTACCCGCCTTATATAGTTTTTCCAGAGTATTTATATTTTCTCTTTCATTCTGTAACAAACTGCGCAGTTTACAAAGTTTTGATTGTATATTGCTATGTATTCTATACATTATAGCTTTTCTAGGAGTCAAATCTTTCTTTGAGAGTCCTATTTTGTGTAAAGTTCCACTACTACTATCTTCCAAAAATGAATAATTACGAGTGTCGCCAAGGATTTCATTATCACTTCTCGTACAATAATTGTGGTCTAGTAAGTTGCTATTTACTTTACTGTTTTGGGAACGAGACAAATCAGGCCTATCAAAACATGAGCAAGTGCTGGTGGAATTTGAAGGTTGATCAAAACAAGAATAAAGAGAAGAACCAGAATTTTCTAAAATTGACAAATCTCCACCCTCTTTAGTATGTTCCACAATCGGCCCTAAAATTTCTAAAATTGTTAAATTCCCTCCCTCGTCAGAATGCTCGGTAATTGAGCTATCAGAAATTTCAACAACTATCTCGTTCACAAAATCGTCCCCATCAAAATGATCTTCACAAATTACCCAGCTTCTTGCATTGCTAGAACTATCTACTTGCATTCTTCCACAACTGATGGTATTGAGGATTTTTCGGAAATTTAAAAAAATGTATATTTACGTAACTCCCGAGATGTTTGAGTAGTACCAGTTGTTGCACCCCGGGTACTTGCAACAAGACTTCTTACGACCAACATCCATAGCTAAAATATGCAGATGAACTGGTACATCACAAACCAAAATCTGTTACTTTCTACCTTAAAAAAATATATAGCAAATTTATTTGGTGCAGTATCGGTAGAAAGAAGCTGTACTTAACTTGTAAATGTTTTCCGTATCTGTTTCAACTTTTTCCTGAAAAGAAGACCAATGCTTTGTATTACGTGCAGTATCTGTACAGTCGAATACTTGGCTGATAACTCTCTAATCACAATAAAACGAGTTACACCTAATAAGTTCGTTAACCTTTTGGTTTAACCTCAAATTTATCCTGAAATCACAACCAGTGAAATTCACAAATAGCGGAATATTAGAGAGATAGGTTTGAAAGGGGCTGTTGTCCCATAGTATCGCGTAAATATGTTTTTGTCAGTTTAACTTCGAAAAAGAACGTTCGGCTGAAGATACACTCAAGGGTAGAGTTAAAAACAGTAACACTGCACTGCTTACATCCGGTAAATTGGATGCAAGACACATATTTTCAATAAATAAACGATGTGCAAGGTGCAACATTGTCTCTAATTTTGGTATGCCGTCGCTTAAACTTTTTTTTAACTAATAATGTGATGAGGAAAATCATTTACAAATCTTTGTAAAAAATTACTACATTAAAAATTTCTTCCGCAGTATTTAGTCTCTCATCTTCAGATAACTCGTCAAAGAATTTCTAAATTTCCTCCTTTCGTCTGTTTTTAAAAATAGGCATTATTTTGCACGTGTTGGCCATGTCCACTGCCTTTTCTTTTATTTTGCGAAATCTGTACTCGTGTTTTAAAAATTCTGTAAAGTATTTTTTATTTGGCCGAGTCTAAGCTAGCATCACTTTTTTGTAAACTTTTTGAGAACACAAGTCAATATTTTCCAAAATTTCACATTGAAATGTTAACATAAAAATAAGTTCAATTTGATATTATTTTTTTTCGGATAGCTGTAGCTTCGTCTATTTCGTCTCGTTGTCTGCTCGTTGAAATAATATTATTGGGAACTTTGAGGATGGAAACAAAGTTGTACCTTACTGCCGATACCGAATGCCATCGCGATGACCACCTAGTTGTACATAACGACCTAAGTGTGTGTTTTATACACTCGTTTTTTGTCACTTGTAAATCGCCCCACCTTTTAATACTGTGTCCAAAAAAAGTATATATTTTTTGACATAAATCAAAAAAGCTTTTACCGTAGGAACATTACAACAGGCATCGTTTAAAACTAAATTTAAATTATGCGCCGTGCAATGAACGTATTCTGCCGTGGGTTCACTTTTCCTTATCAGTTTCTGTAAACCAGCATAAGTTCCACTCATGTTGCCGCTCCGTCATATGCTTGACCACGACAGTTAGCTATATTTATTTGCATTTTATTTAAAATATTTAACAATTTATGCTCTAATCCTCTTGAGGTCTGAACAATCACTTCATAAAATCCAAGTTATGATTATTTAATGGCTATTGCAATGGGTTCATCATCACCATTTTTTTCTATTTTTATGTATCATATTATTTGTGCCAATTGATCAATTTTGGAAATATCTTGTGTTGTATCGCAAATAATTGTAAAGAATGGGGCGTCATTGATGTCTTCTATAATTTCTTTTTTAATGTTAGTTGCATCAATGTGTATAATTTCATTTTGAATTTGGGGACTAAGGTATTTATTTTTATATTTGTCTTTTAAATGAGACTGCAGTATAGGGTCGTACTTCGCAACCAATTTAATGATAGTTAAACACATACCTCTTTTTGCTGAGTTCGGATCTTCTCTGTGACCCCTGAACGGCAGATCACAAACTGCTAGCGTAATAATAACAAATTATTCTTTTAATTATATCTCGCCATTTATATAAAATTTCCTTGTGATCAAGTGATTATTAAATTATATTACCTCGCTTCCAGGAATCATACACAAAACAGACTTTCATATGGATGACCGATTGTTTATGTTCCTTAATTTTTTTTTAGAAAATCCTTGCCAATCTTTCACTTCTGGACATCAGGCATCTTTAAAATGTTTATCATTTCGGTCAGCAAAAAGCCAACAAGCTTCACAATACTCTATATTTAGTTTTGGAGAGTAGCAAAGCCAAATTCTTTCGATCTTAAATCCAATTTCAGATACATAACAGTAGTAGGAAGGACTAAATGAGCGTCCCCTTTCGTCTTTTAAAAAGTTACTCAACGCTTGCAAGGTCCTATGCTTAAAATTTTTTCCCTTATTTCTGAATTAATTTCTTCGTTTAAATAAATCCCCAAATCGGATGCATAAACTTCATGAGAAAAAAACATTTCAATGTGATCTTGAGATAATATGTACATAAGAATATATTGCAATTTATCAGAGGAGCCAACCATCGAAAATACCACATGCTCTTCTCATGCACACTACTAAACCTAAAAAAAATAGTTTTACGTCTTGTATTTAAAATAGGTACCATATTACCTTTCATGAATTTTTTGTGATTAAGAAGTTCACTTTTGTTTAGCAAGTCAAAATGTAAAAATTCTCAACTATGAACTGTATTCCACTTTCGCTGCTAGATTTCTCGGTACACCCAATTGCCGAGCAAAAATTAACCATGATTTAAGTAAATAAACTTCACTCTTCACTTTGCACTAATTTTTGTTGCGATGAGTTACATACACGCACCTCTATTTTTAATGTAAAACTGTCTGAACTGCTATATTATCGTACACATGCTAACGTTTTAACTCTACTATTCAGTGCGTCTCTCTCTCTCACGCCTGCTAAAATTGTTGGCACGGTTCCGCTCTCTCTAGGATCCGCCCACTTTACTTATATTATGTGTATGTGTATTCTTGAATAATCAACGAGGTAGGAAAGCAAACTACGTTAGTAAGAAAAACCTTTTTTACCTGTTGATTGGCTTCATAAAAAAAGTCTTCATTGTTGCTCTTATGCTTGCTAAATGCTCAGCAAGTGCAGACTTTGGTCCTTGAAATTGAGCTGCTGCAACTCTTAAGAGCTACCCTATTTTCCATCCATGACTAGTTTAGCAGCTGATACTGTCTTCGCCAACAGGCTTGGACCGTTTGATATTTATCTTACTTCTTGGGATTCTCCAGAACAAACCTAAGCAATAATTTATTATTAAAGTACTGTATTAATGCACAAAGCATATACTTTGGGACATGTCCAAAAGGTAAAGGCATGTATTTTGGGAAATGTCCCAAAGTACAAGCATACGAGTGTGCCAAAGTATAAGCCACTATACTCGTTAATATTATTTTCATAAGTTTGCTAAAATTTTAAGGTTAGATTTGCATACTTTTAGAGCCGGTCTTTCCACCTTCCAATAAAGTTCCCAGTAACATTTAATTGGTAAATATGGGTCGCTATTTGACAAATAACTTATTGGTTAGTTGAACTAGCTAATAAATATTTATTCAGCAAATAAATAAGGCGACCACTGACGAAAATAGCCGAATATGCTTATTTACATAACCCGCATGCTCCTGTTTTCAAATTAAAAGTCGAAGCTGGTGCTTATCAGCATTTTTCAGTTGTTCTTGTTTACCCTTTCGGTATTCATTAATTACTACTAGTGTTATTACGGTTTTCCATGACATTAGTTTACATTGTACGATCCAGTGGTCTGTGGGGCTTGTGCATTAAAAAAAAACTATGGATATGTTTGAACATTTCGATGAAAACAAGTACCGCATAATTGTACAATTTTCTAGATTGGCACGATTTCCTAGAGTTTTGGGTGCTATAAACTGTACGCATATTACGTTGCAATCACTAGGTGGAAACCATCGCAGAAAATTTTAGAAATAGGATAGGTTATTTCTCGCTAAATGTCCAAGCTGTCTGTGATTCAAATTGCTGCTTAACAGGTTTAGTACCACGATAGCCGGGTTCAGTCCACGATACCCACATATTTAATAATTGTGCAATGAGGATTCGATTTGAAACGGGTGAAATAGGAAACTCGCTACTGGTTAGAGGCAGTGGTTATCCTCCGTCCTAGTATTTGTTGACGCCTCTTGACAATCCACGAACAGAGGCTGAAAATCTTTTTAATGAAGCGCAAATAAGGACGAGAAATATTATCGAAAGGACTTCGAGGATTTGGAAACGGCGTTTTCCAATTCTATCACTGGGAATAAGATGCAGATGCCCCTTGCACAGGCAATAATAGTTGCAACATAATATTGCTCGTCAAAACAACGATGAACTACTAGTAGACATCCTAGAAGGGCAAGAACCTGAAGAAACCAACGGACTACCCAGGGAAGCTAGGGTGCTGCAAGGCAAGGTACCGATACAGTCAGAAGAACTTTAGTAAATTGTTTTCAAACAGTATTGTAATTTCTTTATTACCGAATAAATATTTAATAAAAACCAGAAAATAGTATACCCAATAATAACCTTCCATATTTACTGATCTAACTCCTTTTTTTAACAATATGTCTATTTTTAGTGTTAGACGTCTAGCTCCAAAAACTCGGCTCTATTCTTATGTTCTTTTTTCTTGCCGCACATTTTCAGCAATTAGATTTTGCTTTTTTAATGCAAAATCTCTAGTTTAAGCTGGTGTTCTTGCTGTTGGCACTGCTGCTCGTATTCCAACAACATCTTTTGCAAGTCACCTTGCTATGGTTTTTGCACCAACTCCTTATCCGCTAACTGCATTCGAACTTTAATTAGCTCGTTTTTCGAGTGGGAAATACTGTCTATTTTATAATTTAAATTTTATTGACAGTTTTTTTTTGGGCATCAGAGCCTGATGTTTCTTTTGTTTCAATAGTGAAGGGGTCCACTTGTCCCACACGGTTGGAGCTGCCTGTAAAATACATTATACATTCTTAAATTTGTTATTAGTAAGAGTACATTAAGGGGCAGTTGTACAATTCGTGTTTAACTCAGGTTCAGAACTAAACCAAGTTCAACGCCATAAAGTTGGTTGTACAAACATAGTTCAGAACTTGAACCTGAAGTAAACCACCGCTTTTTTTTATGCGAAGATCCGGATTTAGTGTAAGCTAAAAAGTCCGGTATTCGGATTTATCCGGATTTCGTTTTAGGTTCAGATCCGGATTTCGGATTTCACATAGCAATCTGGATTTCGGATTTTACACAGCGATCCGGATTTCGGATTTCGTACGGCGATCCGGATTTCTCACAGAGATCCGGATTTCGGATTTCTCACGGAGATCCGGATTTCGGATTTCTCAGAGATCCGGATTTCGGATTTCTCACAGAAATCCGGATTTCGGATTTTATTAATGTCAATTTGGAATTAGAATTTCTTATGTCGATCCGGATTTAGGATTATCTATACGAATTCAAATTTCGAATTTTTAAATTTTATGCCGGATCTTAGAATATCCGAAGAATATTTTATTTCATACTTTTTAAGGAATGCAACATCTTAACTCCGCGAATTCGTATTTTAAAATTCCAATCTTTAAAATGCAGTTTTAGAATACTCAGATTATATGATGTTATGAATTTGAATTTTGCATGTCGATTAGAGCTATTACTTTTTAAAAATTAAATTTTATATTAATTTTTAAAGTTTTTGTTTTTATTTAAATACGGTTTGCTAGTTACCAAAAAATGCGTGAATTAGCTACTATTGTGTATCATCCAATTCAGTCTTATATAACGTTATCCTACTAAAAAGGCTACACTCACCAATTTTAATTTGTGTCGATAAGTGCATATACTTTAATTGCTTACAATTCTTTTAAATAAGATTTAATTAAACCAATAGTTATTACGTCAATATTTTTGGTTTAGATTTGGCATTTTTACTTTCCCACACATCCAGTAAGCGAAATATTGTGATTACTATCTTATATCTATCCTTCCATATGAAATATTTATGGAAGCAAAAAAGATAATTATGTTAAAAGTATGGGGAAGTCCAGGCGAAGTGTATCGCCAGTTGTTTCATTTTAGTGTAAAGGCCTATTTAAAAATTAGCACTGGCTGTATAATTACACAAAAAAAATAATATCCAAAACATCTGTTTGAAATTAGCAAGCACAGTACAGACTACCTGATGCTGTTGGTTAGTTTTAGCATTTACCCCTGTAATAAAATAGGCATTTTTGCAACACTTGGGAATATAATGTTGGTGGGAATTTCCACGTAGAAGTTTGAAGAGACCTAAACAAATTTGAGTGTTAAGGTTTTACATATTTTACTGTATGTCTTTTTATTTAATACAATATACATCTCTTTCAGAAAAACAATTTAAAATTTCAATTGATTGATATTTCTCTTTTACTAAAATTTTGCTTTTACAAAAGTTAAAATAAAGTTATTGTAAAATGGACAAAGCAAATAAGTAATATATTTATTAAAACAAAATAAATGTGTTTATAGTTTATACTGAAGAAGTGCGACATCCATTGTACGGAATACATAATCAGAGCGAACAAATCCACTAAAGAAAGTACAGGAAAAATAACCCAAAAAAAAACATTCAGAAAAAAAATAGTCCACGCAAAAAAATGCAGTTGTTTATTTTATTATTATTACTATCACTCTTTCAATAGGTAATTAAAGTGAATGGCGAATAACATCGAGTGGAAAATTGCGAAAAACTAGATGACCGGATGAAACCGGATGATTTGAAAAATGAATTGAATTTAAAAATACAAAAGCTACAATAAAATTAATACGCAATTGAAATAAGATAACGCAACAAGCATTATTGTTTATTATTATAGCAAATATATTGCTTAAAAGGTTAACATATAAGTCAACCTAAATACAAAATATCTTCATATTTAGTAGCACAAAAAACCGCATTTCTAGAAATTTATCAAATACTCTACTAGAGAACATATTAGTAAAATCACAATCCTATGAAAAAAGAAACTTTTCTTATTGTTAATAAAACAGAGGACCAAAACAAACAAACATAATAACATTGACTATATACCTACACGCAAATAACAATAGCACAATTACAAAACAAAACAATTATAGGAAACATTTATTTCTTGCTGCTAAGCAACACTTTCTGTTTTTGATGACACCCAAGTACAAATTTTATCTCTTATTTTATTCTTAGAAAATGGAATACAATTATTTCAAATTCGGGCATTTCACACAAACTATACAGGAAGTTTAAAAAAGACTAGTGATAAATTTGGCAGTATATTTTTGCTCCAAAAATACACCGTCAAAATTTATGACTAGTCTTTTTGAAACACCCTGCATAAATTGTCATTTCTATCTCACTATTTATTTATACCTTGTACGAGGAGTTGCTTGGATTTTGGCTGCTTTTATTTAGCAGGAGTGTAAGTACTCCAGTCCATGTCCGTTTTTGTTCCTTGTGACGTTGATGGTTGATGGTCTATACTATAGGTAGTAACTCGTGGAACCTTTCTAAAAACTTTCCGCTACTAAGCCACCTTACATCTGTATGGAGAAGTAAATCAGTGTGCTCAGATTCGTTACTCTCCAATTGCGCTTTAAATAGGCGTCATTGCAAACTTCGGGCTCGTATGGAATTTACGATCTTCATAGCTTTGTCGATGACATCCTTCATGTTCAGTATTTTAGCACACACGACTTGTTGGTGAATAATACAGTGGAATGAGAAAAACGATGAAAAATCTTCATTAGCTCGACACAATGCAACAAAGCCATTTGCGTTACCAGTCATGGATGGTGCTACATCTGTTATAATGCACATGAGTTTAAATAAAGGCAGCTCGTAACGTTTTACAAAATTAAGAAAAGCATCGTAAATGTCTTTACCACGAGTCTTTTCTCTCAGTAGAATCATGCTCAAAAATTCTTCTTTAGTCGTCATATCAGAAAATACCATCCGAATAAAAACGCACAACTGGGCAGTATCTGTCATATCGGTGGATTCATCAAACTGCAAAGAAAAGTATGAGCATTCCGTGATATAATTTTTTAATTTTTGTTCCATATCCTTGCTAATGATCTCGAGACGTCTAGTGACAGTCGGTCGAGACAACTGGAGCTCCTAATAGCAGACATGACCTCTGTTTTATGTTTGAAGTCCTCAAACAAAGTACCTGCAGCTTCGAGAAATGCTTCTTTTACCACCATCCCATCCTCGAATAGGCCAGGCGCTAGAAGCCAAAAAAGGACGTGTTCGGGAAATAATTAGAGGAAAGCTGCAAATAGATTTAATCGCTTTGTTTAAGGTCTGGAATGAACATATTAAGTTTTCCCCCTCGAAAGACCTGAGCGTTGGCCGCCATATTGGAAAAAATGAGCAAACTTGGAGTTTTTCGCCAATATCTTCGTTTATGTTAGCCTGAAAGTAAAAATACCTATTACCAATATTAAAGATAATTGAATTCTCTACAAAAATGGTCTTATGTACTTTTTTGTTAAGACTTATAGTTTGGACGCAATATCCGTGAGAAGTGTGTTATTTTCGCCAAACCGCACGAAACGTCGGATTTCGCACGCCGTATTTCGTTTTCTATGTTAAATACGACGCTGTTTCAATATTTTAACAAAAACCAACATTTTTTTCAGTGAATATATCAATATTTCTTACCAGTTCACAGTTTTTTGTCTCTTTTCCACACCACCATCAGTTCTTCTAAGTTAATTTTCTTCGTTTCGAAGTTGATGGTCGGCAGAGTTCTTTCTCTTGGTCGGTCTTCTTACTTTTGTCATATTGCTTGCCTATTTCGCCGTCATTTGTTGCCTCGTAAAGTATCTCATTGTCGTCGGATATGAAGTGGTCCAATTGAATGTCAATTTCGGTGTCATCATTGAGTTCATCTAAAGTGTTTTCGATATTTGTACACGATTGTCCCCGACAATTGTAACAAATGGCAGAACATCGAAGCCCAACTTTCCGACAACTGCAGGCCGCTTTACATCCTTTTGTGCACTTGCAAGATATGGACTTTAAGAGCGATGGCGGAGCTGGTTCCTTAGTTGAGGTAATCGGAAGAAGGCCGTCTTTGGTCTTCTTGCAGCCCCAATCTAGCGGGGTTTTGTAGTTGTCGTACCACAGCTGGATTTGGTGGTACGTCCGTAAGAAATGCTGCCTGAGTAGGTGGCAAAGAAGCCAGATTGAAAGAAGATTTAGACATTGACCTGGCAAATAGTTGGAATCTCAGGTTATCTAACGAGTTTTGATCACTCTTGGCTGCGTAAAGAGCTGTAATAAACTGCTGTCCTGCGGCACCAATTCCATCCGGAATCGCATCTGGGTCCTTGAAAATCTGCACGGTTGTCTGCAAATTTCTGTCTTTTTCCAATATCTTAACGAACTTTAATTTTCCCTGTCTGAACAATGCGGAAGTGGTGTCGCAGCCACTGAACGCGTGTAAAAACAATATGTTATCTCTTACTTCGTTAGACAATTTAAAACTGCTTGGGGAATATATCCTCATGTCCGTTTTACCTTTGCTCGGTTTCATAAAGTAAATGTTTGCACTGGCTGGTGCTAGTGCTGTTAGTAGCACCAACAGGTCAATGTCTTCGCCTACTGCCACAACACAATCGTAGTCGTGTGACATATGAACCGCGGTATTGACAATAAGGCAGTCCGCATCTTCCTTAGCTTGTTTCACGACGAATCCCGCTGTTTCTAGTTTTTCGCGTAACATGAAGATAAGCCGGCCTTTAATTTTTTTCGTTGCATAGAAATGTTTCTTGTGGCATAGTGGCTGTCATCGACTCATTGAACAGTACATCAGCGGCAATATGCTTGTTTAATCGACGAAGACGTTCGGCCGATTTAGTACCTGCGGCAGCTTCTTCATACCCGTCAAAAACTATTACGCTATTTTGTTTGTAATATATTTTAACGTATTCCACGTACTTTGACATGATCGAAGAGAACGTTTCGTTTTGATGCCATACAACAAGATGCAGAAGAAACCCACCGTCCACAACGTGAATTACATTTTCGAAATTTACTTCATCGGATATAGGAGAGAATAATTCATAAAAAACAGATTTTCTTGTTTATCGCATCCCTAATGCTTCGAAGAGAGAGAGATAGTGGATAGGGAGCCAATTCGAATTCGAAGTACTGTTGTAATTCATGATACTATAACTATGTAAGATATGCTCATTGAAGATTCCATTTTCGTTCTACATATACTGCGCATGACGTAGGCGCGTGACAACAGGCATGCAATAGCCTGCTGCATCGGAGAATATAATATTAATAAACGCATGATTTTAAATAAATAAAGTTTGTAATAAAACAACTAAGATTTACCTAAGTACATAATAGATATTTATTAATACAGAAAATACATACAGGGTGTTACGTAAAGTTACGTTAGTTTACTTTTAACACTAAACATGAATTACTTTTAACACGCTACTAAGTAATATTAGTTTAAAAAATCAATTTTTAATAGTGTTTGTAGAAAAAAAATATTATATACAGCATATGTTTATGTTACAATTTTTACAATTTTTCGATTTGTCATAGTAGACCCTTCCTTAATTTTTTGGTTAAGAGACCTAATCCTAAAATACATTTTACATCTAAAAAATAAATGTTTAACTTCATAACTTAGGTCAATATTACTAGCTTCCTCAATGTGTTCATGTAGAAACTTTTCAGTAATTTTCAGTTTCGTGATTTAAATTTTTAAAAATTCTGTCAAGATTTTTGCATTTCAATAAAAAGTCGTCGTGTGGTTTCATAAGTCCACCTTCCGAAAGATGATCAACCCAGGTAAATGGCACGCTTTTCGAAGAAGTTGCATATCCTAAATTTTCTGTTTTGCGAAATTTAAAAGCTATATATCCCGCCAAATTCTCCAACCCATCCCATTCCATATCTGATAGATCATGACATAAATCATGCTCTAGAATTAAAGGTGAATTATTTAAATGATCGAAGAGCTGTACAGTTACAATTTTGGCATCGTCTGTTTTAACAATATTATGTTCATCATCATCATCGTCTAAAATATTTTTATTACTGCCATTAATACTGTCTTTTAAAGTCTCAACGCTTGTCAAATTGGGAGCATTACTAGAAATATTTACATTTGCCGCTTCTGAAATTACATCTTCATTTCTTCCAACTATATAATTTCTCAGGCGATATTTAAATTGTAAAGGTGTCGGATGATCATGCAATCCTCCAATTGCTCTAATTATGGAAAAAAACCTTCCAACGGATCTTGATTGAGGTGATAGGTTAGAACGTATTTTATATGAAAATCAGTTTTTAAATCTTTAAAAAGTAATTTTAGAGATTTAATAGAAATCGTAATACCCTTTTGAAATGGCAGCTTACATTTTTTCCCCATATTACTTGCACTTGTCCCGTTTTGAACCGATACTTTAGCTTTGGTTTTGGAAATGACATTTTTGTTTGTTTTGACATTTAAATTATTCATGAGATCCTCCATTTCATCCAAAATTTTATTCTGATCATCCAACGCAAGTCCGTACGCTTTAGTCCTATTGCGCGAGTCTGTTTCTGGAATCTTTGAATTAAATACATCAAACCAATCGTTTGTAAGTTTAAACAACTCGGAACATTCTAACCAATTATCGTAAACATTTTTATACAAGCCCAGATGACCCATACGCGATATGGCCTTTGAAACTGTATGCGAAAATAACTTTGTTGCCAATTTTACTTTTTGACATTTTGCATTCTTTACTGTCAAATGGGTGGAATTAATTTTGTGAGCTATATTTAAATCAGACCTTCCTGATATTTTTAAAAGTTCTACAACTGGTTCCCTAGTTATTGATTTTTCTCTTATTATAAATCCAGAATCAAGAAAATGATTTCGTAGAAGCTTCATCATATGAGGGACGTCTGCAAAAACGTGAATTCTTTTGTTTGTTGCCGAATTGAGAAACCATGTTTGGTTTTCAGATATACCCAGTTCCTTCCATAATCCCCTGTTACCACCTCACAAATCACAATTAATGGCGTGTACAGGAAATTGACAAGTTTCAAGTGCCTCAATTATTAGAAATAATAAATCTTTCGTTACTTTAGAATCATAGTCATAATATATGGGCTGCTTCCAATTTCCGCAAATACCGCGAGCCATAATGACTTGCGCATAATTCGATGGTGTAATAGTTGTATCAGCCTTCCTGTCATAATCATACATTTTTTGTATTTTTACTTCATCAAATAAAATTATGCATGCTCGCTCCATTTTTGATAAGTTACAGTTTTTCATTAGCTTTAGAACCACATTTAATACGCCTAAAACAATATGTTATTATAAACTTGACAGGTTGGTTACTTTGAACATACCCGGTTGCACATCAACTTTTCCTGCCCATCTTCTTAACGTAGACACCCCTGGTAATGGATGGCCCCCTTTTCGGAGCAATCTGTAGGCTCGTGGCCCTGCAGCATGTTGTGAAATAGCAGCAGCAATATCCTCCACTGACCACCTCATATATACTCGTGTATTACCAGAATTAAGTTTACGGATTTGGCCTTCTGTAAAAATTGTTCTTAAACATTCTTGGGTGTTTTTATTATTCGTGTCTAATGTCTTATGTTCTTCTCGAAGTTTAACATTTTCAGCCTGAAGCAACTCCAGCTTGGATAAAATATCATCACGAATTCTAGAAATAATATATTATGATTTAATTCAAGTTTGTTATAAGAGTGCCAGACAAATCTGCACCTTTCAGTTTGAGAGGCTTGGTCTATTTTCAGGTCTTGAATTGGTTTGGTCTTCTGATTCTACTGCACCAATCTCCATATTTTCTGTGGTAGTTTCATTAACTTGTGTTGTTTTAAAACTAATAAATATATTATTTAAAAAGTATAGTATAGTATTATTATTGCTTAGATAAAAAAAAACGGAACTTACTTATCCAAATCTTTAAGCAAGTGCCTCTTTTTCATTCTATTATTTCGTTCACTTTTTAACTGATGTGAGCTAATACTAGATGCCGTCGTTGTGGAACAAGGTAAATTTTTTGATGGTATTGCGTCTGGTTTAAGTTTCCATTTAATTTCAGGAAGATTTAAAAGTCGTTGTTGTAAGCAATAGTCATCGTTATTAAAATGCATTGAGCAGATCCGTGCTGTAGAGGTATTAAATTTATGAAGTTGCAAACACCTTCGAACCCAAATATCACAAATTTCTTTTTTTTTGGAAACGAAAAATAGCGACATTTATTTTCAGAAATTGTTGCCTTTTTATTGTTGTTGTTCTTACAATTTACTACCGCACACATAACCATATTTGTAGGAATTATCAAGGACCAAACTATTAACAGTAAGTATACCGCCTCTGTATACCGGACCACGTTCACCGGACTAGCGATCCTAATTTTGTCACGGATCTACGTCATCGGGTAGACAAGGACAGAGCGCCACCTGCGCCTGCGCATATCTTAACTACTTCGTAGTGTCATGGTTGTAATTCGTTATCAGATTTTTTAGCCATAGACATTCGTTGAAAGAGTAACACAGGATCGATAGCAATATCCTCGTCGTGTATTCGGATTTTGGAGGTAGCTGCCCGAAGAGGCATCACTCTCCCCTTTCGCTGAAACTTTACGTTATCGAAGCTGCTGCCAATTATATTTGTCATTGAAGATGTGCCGATCTCGAATGCTTTGTAGCAGTTAATTTTTTCGTCTTCTTGTACTCCTGTACTGAGTGACATGATGTTGACTTCGACTGGAAAGGGATCGTGATACAGGAACCAATCTGAAAACCTTTGAACTTCTGCGTCATCCCTTGATATACGCGAAACTCTAGCGTCTACATGTTGTTCTGTAGTAGCGAATGATACTCCGCAAAATTCCTCAATTTGTTCCGATACATCCAGGAGAATTGGTGCTACAAGAATCCATTTGGTGAGTACACTATCTGTGATACCTCTTCCGTGAGTCAAGCCACCAGTGCTCTTCATCGATCTCATGGGGGTTTGCTCGATAGTCATATCCGACCATATCCCGCACCAGAATTTCTCAGAGCGTCGGATCGTAAAAAACCCATTCGATACAAATCGTTCGTAATCCAATGAAGACAGTCTGGATTCAAGATCAAACATATCCTGAAGGTATAGTTGACAGGATTTGGCATACAAAAAATTGCCACTAGCGTGTAGATATGGCAACATTTTGTGTATGCATTTCAAGTGCAAATGCCAGTCTCCACTTCTCTCAGCTTGGATAAACTGTTTTATTAGAGTGACCATATGAAAATATTGGACCCAAAGTTTTGCCGTCGCTCCATTCGATTGAAGTTCACTTAATTTTTCCGCAAATTTCCTTATAATGGTGTTGACAGGTTCTGCTTCAATTTTATCTATGAAGGAAGGATTTCCGATATCCAAAACGGCTTCCTGTAGTGCAGATTCTTCATCAACGGTTAAATGAAGTGCAGATAGATATTTTTTGCCAAAGCCAGGTGGGCCAAGATATGTGCTCTTACAGCTCTCGAATAAGCATGGCCGCCTAAAATTTTTTCAGTGGATGCAGCAGCATACACGACACTGAATAACTCTTCTAATCCACTTCCATCCATAATGTATCCGATCGCCCCCATAAACGACATTAAGAGATGGAAACCCCCAAGTCTGACTATGACGCTGCTTAGGTCGGAGTTTGCACTGCTGGAAGCTATTATATCTCTAGCCTTAATGTAGAGTTATTAATTTTCAACTATATTTGCAGTATTTGAGGTTATAATATATGTTATATTGAATTAAAATGTTCATATCAACACAAAATTTTGGTGAAAATCCTGGAACATTTTATTTCTAACAGTGTACCACACTTCTCGGGGTTATTGCTTCCAAACTATAAGTCTTAGCAAAAAAGTACAAAGACCATTTATGTATAGAATTCAATTTTCTTTAATATTGGTAATAGGTATTTTTACATGCAGGCTAACATAAACGAAGATATTGGCGAAAAACTCCCAAGTTTGCTCCTTTTTTCCAATATGGCGGCCAACGCTCAGGTCTTTCGAGGGGGAAAACTTAATATGTTTATTCCAGAGCTTAAATAAAGCGATTAAAGCCATTTGCAGCTTTCCTCTAATTATTTCCCGAAAAAAACCTCTAGCGCCTGGCCTAGAAGGGTTTCTTGTGTTTCGCGAATACATGCGAAATTTTAAATGACGCAATTGTCACAGCTTTTGACTGTTTGGCTGTCCTCGTGAACCTAGCTTTGCTCCGCCTTCAAACCACTTTTTAAATCTTGTAGTTTGCGTTTTCTTAGTTCGCTTTTTCGCGGAAAATCATTTTCATAGTTTTTATGCAAAGTGTTATGATGTCTTTCTAAGTTCCCATGTTTAGGTAATGCAACTGATGCTCGACAAACAAGACAAACGCACTTGTCTTTTACCATTGTAAAGAAGAATTCTTCTGCCCAATCGTCATTAAAATGATACGCTTTCTTTTTTTTTCGGAGCGCTCATGATGTCGTGTATTTTCTAAATAAGCTACGTTCGTGGCGAGCACACTGCAACTGAGTTAAGTTGGTATTGGATTCTGAGCTGCTGGCGCCGATGGTGTGCGGGAGGGGATCTGGTCATGTGGAGAGGGAATCGGGTCAGGCGGAGTGGGGATCGGGTCGTCATACCTAAAAGCGGCGCTTCCGCAAATATAAGGAAGCGATAAAATCTAAAATTCTAAAAATATACACTGGAGCTGATGAATACGAACTAATTTCCGCGATCGACTGTAAAATCTCTAGCGATCGACCGGTCGATCGCGATCGACCGTTTGAGCACCCCCGGTCTATAGTATCCTTGTTGCTAACACATTCTACAATTTTGTAGTCTTGGGTATCTGTAGTAATAAAATAAAAAATGAGCGAAACACTTCGCGTGGACTTTCCTATACATTTAAATACATTGTTTTATATTTTCCAACACTTTCGATATACACCTGTCTAGACACGACTAGTTAAAGTAAATAGTTCTTATAAGTTGTAACATCTTGAAGCGGTTGAAGAAAGACCAACCGCTGCGCTGCAAGCATAAGGTTGGGTAAAATATTCGGACTGAATCAACGTAAGGGCGGAAATTGATATTTGAAAATATATTAATAACTCGAGAAGTATTATTTTTAGCAAGAAATTACTCTTATTAATTTGTATTTAGAATTTCAAAACCTTTCTGATTTTAAAGCCAAAATGCCACGTTTCCATTTAAAAAAAGTTATTTTTTACCGTGGCCGCCATATTAAAATTGGAAATTCAAGTTTTTTTCTTAAATACAATCGAGAAGAATTTGCCCTACAACGTTGCTCTTGGGTTTGCGAGTCTATCTATTAAAATAGAAAAAGTTAGCCTACACTGAACATTAAACGACTAGTACAAGAATACAACTGCTGTAGAAAGTTTGTGAAATTCTTCTTATTAGGGGGATAAAAAAATTCGATTTGATTTTTTGTAAAAAGATTCTCCTAGAGCAAACAAAACAAACGCTCCATATCTCCGGAACGGCTGGACCGATTTTGATGTGCTTTGGAATGAGGGGGTATATCAAAAATTCACAGACAAAATAAGGTTTAAAAAAAAAACCGAAACCGGAAGCGGAAGTTAGACCACTCCATTTCGATTTTTATTTATGAACAATAATAAACAAGAGAATTTTTAAAATACGGAACCTCTTTCATCCGCTTATTATTACGGACTGAATAGTAGCGAAGCAAGGCGGCACAAATATGTACAACTCGTGTCAGCGCAATCACAAGTATAGA
Organism: Ctenicera cuprea; assembly: GCA_958336395.1. Lineage (NCBI taxonomy): Eukaryota > Metazoa > Arthropoda > Insecta > Coleoptera > Elateridae > Ctenicera > Ctenicera cuprea. The sequence goes on along the minus strand of OY284489.1, from coordinate 41,728,381 downwards.
CAAGTATGGACTTGTCAAGTGTACCAATAATTGTGAAGCCTTTGACTTGTGTCATTTTTACCGACATACGATGGGAAACTGGCCAGCACTCACCAGCGACCAGTAATTGTACAAGTAAACCGTTCACACGACATGGCAAGTATACACCAGTAACAAATATTGGCCAGGTACACCACTCGTCTCAGCCCGGCATAAGCAGACACGTGCATAATCATCAAACTTAAACCGTTGATTGAAGTATTGGTATACTTTAGATAATTCAATGCCTAATTGTGGCTATGTAATTTTGAAATGATATTTTCAAGTTTTAATTTTCGAGTTCTTGTTAAATACTTCAATCAACGCTTAAACACAATTCTTATATTCTAACCTAAACATGATATTAATATCTTACCATGTTTGATGATATCTGGTGGGTTTTAAATTTGAACACAAAATTTTTGTAACATATAATCTGACACTGAAAATTTTAGATTTGACAATACTCCCTTTTGTTTCTTAAAAATTAAAATTAAAGAAAATCGTACATTGTAATGATAACCACAGCGACCGACAATAATTGAATATTTTACATATTTTCAAATTTTCAGCAATTGTTATACTGAATGTTTAGTATAATAATAATATGTTCGTTTTATAGGCGTTCTGCGCATTTTTCGTGTCAGCGCCTCTAGCGGTAGGTTCTGCAACATCGTTATGTAAACAACGTTTTAAATAGTACCACAAACCATTATACTAGGAATAGTACTGAATAGTACTGGACACACATATTTGATGTGAACATTGTAGTTCTTTTAACACCAGTGTTCCTGTATTTTAAGGCAAGAATAAAGGATTATATTTATTATCGATAAAACATAGACGAATTTGCAGATAAATGGATGTGGCTATTTATTTTGGTTTTCTACCTATTAAACATCAGCACAAAACGTCGGGAAATGTTGAGAAAGGAAGAAAATTGTTTAATGCTGGTCATGTGTTGGATTTGGAGAAATTTAGAAATTAAAGCAAAGGTTATTTAGACAGACGTCTGTTTCATTAACACCATACACCGTTTCGCTGCTTGTATGTACATTTATATTTTAAGATTTGTATTCGCAATATAATTATTATTTATTTGAATTTTGAAACATTGAAAGACAAGTAATTGATGCTAACTGCAATTGCATTGCTGGCATCATTGGATATTGCAAACATATTTCAGCTGTAGTAATTGCTGGAAACGAAGAGGATTCGGCCTCAAAAACAAGTGCGGCCTGCGAGTGGAAAAAAGCCCCCGTTTCAAAAAAAGTAGGGAGCAAATACAGCAAAGGCAAAAAATTCAAGGAAATGTTTCCAATTTCAAAGAAAACCAAAACATTCTTGCCCTTCAAATTGGATTACAATAAAGTGGCATTCAACACTCCATCGATGTTGGAATTAATATTGAAATCAGGCAATCATCATTCAGAATTAAATTATGTCAGGTGGTATACTTTAGATAATTCAATGCCTAATTGTGGCTATGTAATTTTGAAATGATATTTTCAAGTTTTAATTTTCGAGTTCTTGTTGCCTTCGTTTTGGTTTTACTTTACAGAACTTCGCCAGCTCTTGCTCCAGTCACAATGCACCAAATAGAAAATCAAAACGCTGAAGAACAAATAAAGATTATTATTTGATCTTCTAACATTCGCATTCATTGTCTTTATAAAATTTTACAGCTTCCACACTCGTTTTACGCGCCTAGTTGACACAAAAGTTAAATGCGGTTATACCCTGTTTACATAATGTTATTTCAAAATTCTGCGGTAGGTGGCGTGCTCCACTTGTATGCAGACCGCCTATAAGCTATACAGTTTTCACTTACTTTAACCTTCCTACTACCAACACTTGTTTGTGACGTTAACCCTATACAGGGGTGCAAATGCACCCCAACGAATTTTTGGGCTATTTGTACCGCTATAAATAATTAAACCACATTATATTGTTATATTGTCTATATTTATGTTATTTAACATCAAAAATTATAATACCACATACAGGGTGTTTGAGAATTAATGGATAAAAATAAGTTTGTACGCTATACCTAAACTACAGAATGTTTTACAAGTCAACGTCATATTTGTTATTTAATAACAAAAATTAAAATACCACATACAGGGTGTTCGAAAATTAATAAATAAAAAATAAGTATGTACCTCTAACTACAGAATGTTTTACAAGTAACGTTATTCGCGGTTGAATCTTCTTGCATTTTACTGTCGCAATTCTTACACATCACTTTCCGACAGGAATGTTCACCACAAACAAGGATTTTGCATTTTATACAATGCTGCATAGACTTCCTGTTTTTTTTTCTTTCGCACAAATAGCAACTTCCTTGTACTTCTTTTGGTGCCTCGGTCCTGGTGGAACCTTCAGAATGTTTGAAATATTACGTCTAGATTTTTTGATCGGCACTTTTGACCAAACTTCACCATTTTTAGCTTTATAAATGTTATCCCCTACATTTTCTTCGTCACTTTCACCAGAAGACACATTTTCTTCATCACTACTTTCATCGTCAATCTCTTCCACATGATCCTCTTCAATCTCATTTTCTTCATCATTCATTTGCTGTAAAATATTGGAAAACTCCGGATCTTCAAAATCATCCTCTAGATAAGCCTCTAGCTCAGCATCAGTCAGTTTTGCACTATTTCTTGGTTGAAAAGGCATTTTTACCTATTGCAACTAGATAACACACTGAAGCACTTCGGATAAGACTAAAATGCGTTCCACGGATCGTCTAGTTTATATACAATCTCTCACACCCATGTTACGACAAGTCTATTCTAACATAAGCCTGTTTGGCGCGTCCTACACAAGTTCAAACATGAATATGGAGCATACAGAACGCACTCTAAACAAGTTCAAGCCTGAATATCAATATGAAACCGGCACTATTAAAATGAACAAAAAGCACCAACAGGGGTGCAGGTGCACCCCAGAGCCAAACAATTAAAAAAAAATCATAATTAATTAGATTTTTTCGAAATATTTTGAATTATTAGAAAAGTACATATACTAAACAACAATAAATAAAAAGGAGAACCACATGGCAGCGGCACACAAAAAATTACAACAAAAAAACGAGCAGTGGGGTGCAGGTGCACCCCTGTTGGTAGTAGGAAGGCAATACACAAAACAATTATTTCTTGATCCTCTATGCCTAACTACTTTACTTTTTATTTATTAATTATATAACTTTAACTTAAGTAATAATATAAGAGAAAAAAGAAAAAAACAGTAGGATAAATCAATGTCATTACTGAATATTTCCAATTTTATTTTGTGTACAAATATTAAGGTTTGGTACTCCAATAAGTGACGTATGTCTAACCACCTCAATTCCGCTAGCATGTCCCTAATCCTGGAGTAATCTTTACGTAGAATAATTCTCATACCCCTATTTTGTAAAATCTGTAATCTATTTGGCTTTACAGTCATGTATAACATACGCTATCGGGCCAAGTAAAAGCGACATTGTACGTTTTCCATACATTTGTATAAGGGACAAATCTTTTCCAGAGCGACGTATTTTTGTCAGGTGTACTACTACTCCACTAATACACTCGCATATATAATTTTTTGGCAGTTCTTTTACGGCTACTATTTTTGTTCTTTCATAATTATCCTTCGAATATCGAAGACATTGTTGAATGTCCAATACATGTGACGAGTCCAGAAGTGCCAAATACAAATATGCCTTAAAATAACAATTACAATTAGTAATAGTACGGCTTAAGTTAAATAAAATGGGGAATGGCCATGAAAACACCTTTTTATTATACTTATCTGAAAACACCTTGTTTTCATCCGTTTTTGCAATGACGTTAAAGGTGGCATTTTCAGAACAGCGCACGGAAAACTTTTCCCGATCTCCGAGTTTTTTCCGAGCGCACAAAATAAAACAATGCCGATAATAAATAAATCGTTGCTATGGAAATGTTAATCGTGTTTGATACTATTTTTACGATGTATTATTATTACTTTGAAAATTTTTTGCTCAAGTAGAAATCCAATGAAATTAGTTAATTTGAGGGCATCTGATTGAACACAACCAATCAGAACAACATTGTACTGAAAACAGATTCCATGGGCTGTTTTCACTCTATTACGTTGCTATGGATACATTTTGATTTATTTCGATTTTGACGTTTCAAATATTAATCAATTTAAAAATGTCATGATTTGGTTGTAATACTAACGAGAAGATTGATGAAATTATCGAATCAAATATACCAAAAAATACTGTTTACAGTAAAAAATTTGTATGGAAAGCATTTATGGAATTTTGCAATGCTAGAAAGTATCCTTTAAATAAATTATTTTTGCTTTGTATTTTTTTCTATAATTAGCAAAAAATTTTCTATCCGAATAACCCTCGAACATTAATAAATGCTCAAAAATTTTATAACAACTTTCTCAAGCTTGTTGCTTATAGGCAACAGACCTCCACCTACGGCGTCGGTCTGTTTCCAAGCAACATGCTTTCGAAATCTGTTAAAAATTTTTTCGAACAATTATCAATGTCCTTGGGTTATTACTTTTGAAAATAAAATGTTCTAAATTTACTTCTTATCCTTTTTTGCGTTGTTTTCAGATAAGTATAATAAAAAATATCGTTCATTACACGTGGAGAAATGAATTTTCCGTGCTTGCGTGACTTCCCGTGATCGGCGTCGCCTCACACGAGAATTTGTCACGCGCGCACGGAAACATCCTTATTTCCAGACTCCTAATGAAATATACTATTTGATATTTCCGTTTTCATTCCCATATCATATTTCTATACTTTTTTGCACGATCGGTCTTTTTTGTTTACTAACTATATTCGTTGTCAGGACAGTTAGTTGCATTTACTGGTTGCTAGGCCTAACAAAACGGTAAATAAAATTCATATATATTTACTGTAATTTAATGAAACAGCAACAAGGAATGAACAAATTATTTATTAATATTGAATTTAAAGGTACAATTATTGCAATTGCTGAATGTTAAACCGCACTGCAATACACAATAACTGTCTAAAATTTAATGCGTGTTTAGATTGTTTGTAAACAGCACCCTGGAAACATAAAGAAAGCTACCTAATTTAATGAATTTTTTTAATTAGATTGCCAAAACCGTCACAACGCACACCTTTGTTAATCACTTTGAACAATACCTTGTAGACATAATAACTATGGTTACCGTCGCTGTCGCAATCAATTTATAAAAAAAAATTAGGTAGATACTTTATCATTTTGAAATATAGCTATTAAGTTTTTTTTTGTTCCGATCGTGCAAAAAAGAAGCATCGCGAACGTTAAGGGTCCAAAGATTGTCTTCGACCGGTAAACTTCCCTTACCGTTCTTAATACTTAATATACTATAAAATATGCAAGATAATCCTTGAATAATTATATTTTACAACAGATAAGGGTGGTGCAATAATTTAAAAATGCTAGCGCACAAGCATTTCCAAGTTGCACCAAAAAAATCCATTTGAAGAAAATATTACTGGTGAGAGTCGAGAATTGCAAAAGCAAATTAATCTGTTTAGGGCCAGTTTTTCTCAAATATAGCGAGTTACAGAATTTTGGAAAAAAACATTTTGTAACTCACTCTTCACTCAATCGACACAAAACTTAAAAATGAGCGAAACACTTCGCCTGGACTTTCCTATACTTATAAATTAACATTGTTTTATATTTTCCAACACTTTTGATGTACACCTGTCTAGACCTGGCTAGTAAAAGTAAAAAGCGTTTATAAAAACTTCAAGCGTGAAGAGCGTAACTTAAACGTACCATTACCACGCTGGCTCCGCCTGCAACTGAGTACATGTAAAACAACCGAACTGAAGTGAACCGGAGGCACGAGTAAGGAAGCGTGTTGATGTTTGAAAATGTATTAATAACTCGAGAAGTATTATTTTTTGCAAGAAATTACCCTTATTAATTTGTGTTTAGAATTTAGAAACCTTTCTGATTTTAAAGCCAAAATGTCACGTTTCCATTTAAAAAAAAAGTTATTTTTTAGCGTGGCGGCCATATTAAAATTGGAAACTCAAGTTTTTTTCTTAAATACAATCGAGAAGAATTTGCCCTACAACTTTGCTCTTGGGTTTGCGAGTCTATCTATTAAAATAAAAAAGTTAGCCTACACTGAACATTAAACGACTAGTACAAGAATACAACTGCTGTAGAAAGTATGTGAAATTGAAAGGACAAAAAGATTATTAAGGGCCAAAAAATTCGATTTTTTGATTTTGTATAAAAAGATTCTCTTAGAGCAAACAAAAGAAGAAATCAATTTTTTAATTTTGTAGCGAAAATTTTGGGGGTGGGGGGGGGACAGTAGCCCCCCTAAATATTAAAGTATCAAAAAAGTATTATGATATTCGGATTTTGCTATCAATGATGAGCTATATTGCTTTAACAGAAATATTTTATTGCCCCCCGTTAAATAAATAAAAGGGTACCAATTTTCAATTTTCAAAAATTCACAGAGGGCGTCACAGTGAAATTATAGCAATGAGCAAAAAACAAAATTGTAGCAGATGCCTATCTCTATCAGCTTACAAAGTTTAAACAAAAACGTGTGGGCAGTTTTTGAGAATTTTTTTTTTGAAAAATTCCACAATTTTGGAGTGATTTCATTGCGATCGTTTTTATATTTTCAAAATTAATTATATTTCATGGTATAGTACCCTCAAAGGGCTACCAATCAAGATGTAGTTGATCCCAATCAGACAACTGGATTTTGAGTAAATGGGCGTTAAAGTCGAAATGTTCAAAAATTCGTAGCGGCCGCCATTTTGAAGATAGAGAGTTCGGTAAAAAAGCGTTTGATTTGTCCTAAGGCCTTCTATAATCTCCACTATTCAAATTTCCAAAATTCAGTTTCTGAAAAAAATGCTACCAAAAAAACATGTCTAACTTCTGCTTCCGGTTTCGAATTTTTTCTTAAAGCTTATTTTGTCGATGAATTTTTGATATAGCTCTGCATTCCAATTTTCATCAAAATCGAAGTACGGGTTCGAGAGATATCAGCGAAATGACGTACCGTGCACGAACGCATTCTTAAAAATGAGCGAAACACTTCGCCTGGACTTTCCTATACTTATAAAATAACATTTTTTTATATTTTCCAACACTTTTGATATGCACCTGTCTAGACACGACTAGTTAAAGTAAATAGTTCTTATAAGTTGTAACATCTTGAAGCGGTTGAAGAAAGCCCGACCGCTGCGCTCTGCAAGCATAAGGTTGGGTAAAATATTCGGACTGAATTAACGGAAGGGCGGAAATTGATATTTGAAAATATATTAATAACTCGAGAAGTATTATTTTTAGCAAGAAATTACTCTTATTAATTTGCATTTAGAATTTCAAAACCGTTCTGATTTTAAAGCCAAAATGCCACGTTTCCATTTAAAAAAAAGTTATTTTTTACCGTGGCCGCCATATTAAAATTGGAAACTCAAGTTTTTTTCTTAAATACAATCGAGAAGAATTTGCCCTACAACTTTGCTCTTGGGTTTGCGAGTCTATCTATTAAAATAAAAAAGTTAGCCTACACTGGACATGAAACGACTAGTACAAGAAGGGAGTAACTAGAGTTCCGAACGTTCGGATCCCTTGAAGTAAATACATCAGTTCCGAACGTGAATCAGTGAGTGAATGCAAATTTGTCTTCGTATTTTTTCTTTAAAAATATAACTGCTATTAACAAATAACCTCGCGTAAATAGCAAAACGTAACAGCAGTGTTTAAAAAAACTATAAAATAAAAAAAAATTTTTGGCCCCAAGCGAGGCTCGACCCCACAACTACTTATGCAGTAAAACGGCAGTACATTCGAACACACCCGCATATCAAACCATGCTATTGCGAACCTGCCAGTTACCGTTAAATAAGTGCCTATTGAATGCGGCAAAATAGATATCCATAGAACGTTCAGAAGTCTAGTCACTTCCGTACAAGAATACAACTGCTGTAGAAAGTATGTGAAATTCTTCTAAGGACAAAAAGATTATTAATGGGCAAAAAATTCGATTTTTTGATTTTTTGTAAAAAGATTCTCCTAGAGCAAACAAAAGAAGAAATCAATTTTTTAATTTTGTAGCGAAAATTTTGGGAGGGAGGGGGAACAGTAGCCCCCCTAAATATTAAAGTATCAAAAAAATATTATGATATTCGGATTTTGCTATTAATGGTGAGCTCTTTCACCTTAACAGAAATATTTTATTGCCCCCCGTTAAATAAATAAAAGGGTACCAATTTTCAATTTTCAAAAATTCACAGAGGGCGTCACAGTGTAGTAGTAGTAGTAGTGTTTATTGACGATAAACCAACAGGTGTAGTCAAATAATTACATAAAAACACATAAAGTCATCATAACAACAAAAATTAAGGATACAAAAATTTACATATAAAAAATATAGTAGTACCTACAGATTGTATATATTACAGTAGTGTGTGTGTTAAAATTAAATATTGTAAAGTAATCAATATTCAAAATAAAGTAATTTACAATTGACATGGAACATTTGGAATTTTATTTTTGTCAGTAAAAAAGTCATGTAAGCTATAATATGCTTTAGATAAGAGGTGTGAGTGTAAGGCTTTACGAAATTTTGAGTTATTTGAAATATTTTTTGTATGAAGCGGAAGGGCGTTGAAGATTTTTTTACTGGTATAAAGTAGAGAGTTTTTTATTAGCTGTGTGTTAGGTCGAGGCAGATAGATATTAGTTACACTAGTTCTTGTATTAAAAATGGGGGAGGGGCTTGATAACATAGTAGATTTATACTTGTGGATTAAGCAAGCCGTTTCCAATATGTACAGAGATGTTACAGTTAAAATTTTATTACTGATAAAGAGAGGTTTGCAAGAATCTCTTACTCCTGCTTTGCACATATATCTTATTGACCTCTTTTGTGCAACAAAAATAGAATGAAGGTTTTCTTGTGACGCAGCACCCCAAAAAGCGATGCCGTAGCGTAAATGTGATTCAATCAGTGCAAAATAAGCTTGTCGTGCTGTTTGGTAGCCCAATTCATAAGAAATGGTACGAATTGCAAAACAATTTTTGGATAACTTACTTAAGAGTGTAGTAATGTGGTTAGTCCATTTTAATGTATTGTTGATGTATAAGCCTAAGAATTTGACTGTATTGTTTTCCAGTATCACTGAGTTGTTAAGAGTAATAGGATTTATAGATCCGTTGAAAGTTATAATATTTGTTTTTTGCGTATTTAAACACAGATAGTTGGAATTGAACCATTCATTTATTTTTATAATATCGCGTTGTATTTTATTGTTTAATAAGTTTGGATCCGAATCCGACCATAGAATACATGTATCGTCAGCGAATACCGTAAAAGTGCCACTGATGTTTAGTTGGAAGATGTCGTTAATGTATATAAGAAATAATATGGGTCCAAGGACAGACCCTTGGGGTACGCCACATGTGATAGAGGAGGAAGGGGATATTTTATCTGAAACTTTAACTAATTGTTTTCTATTATTAAGATACGTTTTGAACCAGTTTAACGTTATGCCTCGGAAACCATAAAGTTCTAGTTTTTGTAGTAAAATGGCGTGGTTTACACAATCAAAAGCCTTCGAAATATCACAGAAGCTATTTTTTTATTATTAATGTTATAATAAATTTCATGCAAAAGGTTAAATATGGCATCGGTAGTATTTTGTTTACTTTGAAAACCAAATTGAAATTTAGAGAGAATTTCGAATCTATCCAAGTACCCAACCAGTCTAACTTTTACAATTTTTTCGATGATTTTTGATAAGGTAGATAAAAGGGCTATCGGTCTATAATTAGAGGGGTCCTGTCTATCGCCACCTTTGTAGATGGGAACAATTACTGAAGTTTTTAGCACGGAAGGAAAATAGCCCAGTGTGAATGAGTAATTAATTAACTCTAAAAAGATGTCTAGTATTTTACATGGTAGATGTTGTAAAATTTTAGCAGATATACTATCATAACCTGCAGAATTTTTGTTTTTGATACTACGGATAGTATCTTTAAGTTCAAATATCGTTACCGGATAAAGGAAGAAGTTTGTATTTGAAAATTTAGACCTTAATACGTCCGTAGTGATTGAAAAGTCCTGTTTTATGTTTAATTTTGAAGTAAGTTTATGGGCTATTGAACAGAAGTGTGCATTTAATTGATCAGGAAGTAATTCCACTTTTACGTCACGTTTAGTTTTACAGTTTCTTAACTCGTTTATAATAGACCACGTTTCTTTGGTTTTATTCGGTGTATTGTTTAATCGATTTGAGTAATAATTTGTTTTAGCTAGTTTTAAAATATTACGGTAAATTGCATTACTGATTCATTTATCAAAATCATTTATTCAAAATGTTATTATAACAATAATAACAATTTCGTTGCAATTTATGTTTTAGTATTTAGAGACATCTGCTGCTAGCGACACAAATATGTATAATGATGAATTTTAAATAACTTTATTCAGCTAGAAAGAAAAAGACAATCAACGCGAAGTTAGTATGCTATTCGTGTTCAAACGGTACAATGAAGTGAACATCGCCGTTTGTAGCAGTGTTTTCAGATGTGCAGAATGAAATTATCGAACACTGTTGACAAAATTATCGATTTTTCCCAAAATTATGTTACCCAAACAAGTGTTTCTTCTTGGCCCAAATAATTAAAAAAAATTAAAAAACTTCATTTAAAATGCAAACTAAACTATTTTAAAAATCAAGCAAACAATAACATCATAGAACAACCACTTCTACGAGGGCAGCACCGATAGTTGCTGCCAACAATAAAAATATGTTTAACTAGGTTTTAAAGAAATAATTTTTTTATTGTTTTTCGAAATATTCCCCTTTCAACTCAACACATTTATACATTCAATAAAACCAATCGTTAAAACAAGAACTCGATTTTTCTTGAGACACCTGAAATACCATGTTTTCGAAGGTTTCAACTGCTCCATTTGCATTCGAATATTTCAAACCACGCATTTTATCCTTTAATCTAGGAAAGAAGAAGCAATCGCAAGGTGCAAGGTCTGGACTGTATGGTAGGTACTTCAGTAATTCCACCTTGACGCCCTTAAATAGTCCTTAGTTTGCGCAGCAGTATGTAAGGATGCGTTGACATGATGCAGAACTAGTTTACTTCGAGGCCGATATTAGCGCATTTTTTTAAAACACATTAGACAAACAAATTGTTGTGTACCAATTAATAGTTACTATTTTCCTATCTTCTGAAGCATTATAAGCAACAGGGCCGGACTTTGAGAAGAAGGAGGCAATCATGTTTTTGGAAACGCTTCGAACTCGCTTTACTTTGACAGGATTGGGGTCTGTTGGATAGACCCATTGTGCTGATTGTTGTTTCGTTTCAGGTTCAAATGCATAAATCCATGATTCATCACCCTTCGCAATATCATACACTGATTTAGAATTGCCTTCATTGTACTTCATTAATGCTTTCTTGCACCTTTCCACACGAAGATGTTTTTGAGCATCGGTTGAATTATGGGGCATACAACGACGACAAACTTTCCTGACTTTCAGATGATCATCAAAACTGTTATTAATGCTGGTCATTCAATTCCCAAAGTAGCCCGTATAATTCTATAGGTGACTCGGTTGCCTTCTTCAATCATACCTACAACAGCATCTGAGTGAAGTATTTAAATACATTAATTTGGTGACAGCAAACTTTTAAAATCATAGAAAATAATATCTCGGAAATTTTTCCTTGGTAAATGCGTTTTCTTAGGTCGGGTATTACAATGTCAGTTTAAACTAGAAAGAACCAGTTAAACTGCAGATTTTTAAGAAAGTAGGTATTACAACTCTTGGTTATCCGAAAGCGGTGGTCAAAGTTACAGTAAACTTAAGCGGTGGATGCAGTAGCGCTTAAACTATAGTTTATCTGATACGCCTGTGCGTCTTCCATTTTCTAACCTAAAATATTGTGCGTCACAGAACATAAAACGCAGTTGTAAACAATTTACCACACCTTTGTGCATAGTAAAGCAGTGCTTCTTTCTTAAAAATGGAAGATGTGTATTTGATAGTATATTACTGTCTGATGACGACGAAGACATAATTAATATAATAGAAATGCCCCGCCGACCTAAAATATTTCGTGAAAGAGTGAACCATTTTGAAATATGGGATGATTTGGAGTTCATAAACAGGTTCAGAATGTCCAAAAATAGCGTTTTACAACTATTAAATGAAGTAGAACATTTAATAGCCTTTCCTACAGGTAAAAGTGTTATTTTATTACTCGAAATCGTTTGTTCTATATAAATCTTTTTATATTTTTGCTTCATATAGGTAATAATATAAATGCAAGCCCATTGTTTGGTACTACGTATTAACTTTATTTTTATTTCAGAAATAATACTGTAAACCCGTTACATCACCTACTAATGGCGTTAAGATTTTATGCATGCGGACGTATGTTAATTGCTGTTGGATATTTCAGTGGTACCCTATTGAATATAAATATTGAAACCTCATACAACCTTATAATGTTTCCATCAGGCTGTATGTGGTGTTATGAGGTTTTTGAAACAACCGGGTTCGGAATGCATGTGGTTTTATAAGGCATGTGTGTTTTATGAGGTTTAACCAGGAAAGCAATATAAACAGATTACCAGGTTTGATAGGGACGTTGTTTCTTCTATGAGGCTCTATGAGGAATTCAAAACGTGGTTTTATAAGGAAAACCGGCTATCGATTTGTATGTGGTTTTATCGGGAATTCCCAACATGCAGATTTACCAGGAAACCCCTGTATCTTCTTCCATGCGGTTTTATGAAAAAATTGCAACATGTGGTTTTATAAGGAAACCCGGCTATCGATTTGTATTTGGTTTTATCGGGAATTCCCAACATGCAGATTTACCAGGAAACCCCTGTATCTTCTTCTATGCGGTTTTATGAGAATATTTCTACATGTGGTTTTATAAGGAAACCCAGCTATCGATTTGTATGTGGTTTTACCGGGAATTCCCAACATGCAAATTTACCAGGAAACCCCTGTATCTTCTTCTGTGCGGTTTTCTGAGAAAATTTCAACATGTGGTTTTATAAGGAAACCGGCTATCGATTTGTATGTGGTTTTATCGGGAATTCCCAACATGCAGATTTACCAGGAAACCCCTGTATCTTCTTCTATGCGGTTTTATGAGAATATTTCTACATGTGGTTTTATAAGGAAACCCAGCTATCGATTTGTATGTGGTTTTACCGGGAATTCCCAACATGCAAATTTACCAGGAAACCCCTGTATCTTCTTCTATGCGGTTTTCTGAGAAAATTTCAACATGTGGTTTTATAAGGAAACCGGCTATCGATTTGTATGTGGTTTTATCGGGAATTCCCAACATGCAGATTTACCAGGAAACCCCTGTATCTTCTTCTATGCGGTTTTATGAGAATATTTCTACATGTGGTTTTATAAGGAAACCCAGCTATCGATTTGTATGTGGTTTTACCGGGAATTCCCAACATGCAAATTTACCAGGAAACCCCTGTATCTTCTTCTATGCGGTTTTCTGAGAAAATTTCAACATGTGGTTTTATAAGGAAACCGGCTATCGATTTGTATGTGGTTTTATCGGGAATTCCCAACATGCAGATTTACCAGGAAACCCCTGTAACTTCTTCTATGCGGTTTTATGAGAAAATTTCAACATGTGGTTTTATAAGGAAAACCGGCTATCGTTTTGTATGTGGTTTTACCGGGAATTCCCAACATGCAAATTTACCAGGAAACCCCTGTATCTTCTTCTATGCGGTTTTCTGAGAAAATTTCAACATGTGGTTTTATAAGGAAACCGGCTATCGATTTGTATGTGGTTTTATCGGGAATTCCCAACATGCAGATTTACCAGGAAACCCCTGTATCTTCTTCTATGCGGTTTTATGACAATATTTCTACATTCTATTTCTCATCCATTTTTAGGTAATGTTTTCCAATCACATAGGAATTAACGAATGCTATATCCAAAAATTCCCAAAATAAACTATGCCACCAGTTTTTTGAGCGGCGATTCAGATGGTATTAGGAACGAAGTTGATCATGGAGATCCACAACACCCATAGCAGCATTGTAATCTTTTATTGTTGCAGGAGCAGCAACTTTAATTTTGTGTCCATCTTTTTGTTTTCTTTCCACCTCTACGGTTTCACTTCCATGAAAGTTTGAAGCTGTGTGTACTACTCGGTTATCTACCCATTTATAGTAACTCACGCCTGTATTAGAAACCCGAAAATCAAAATCACCTCTTTCCATGTCTTTATCAGATCTTAAATCTCGTGGAGTTCCTATTCGTTTGGAATTTATCGTACCACAAGCCAGAGTTTTTTCTAACTTTAATTTTTGCAGTAGTTTTATAGATTTAAAGAAATTATCAAAATACACTATTTTATTTTTTCCCCACTCTTTTTCAGTCGAGAACAAAACAACATTTTCACCTAAACCATATTCTTTGTATTTTGCATCCATTACGTAGTACTTTCCCTGGTATACGTCAAATTTCTTAACAAACCTATGCTGATCTGCTAGGCACCAAAGCTTGTATCCTCTCTTGATGGGTTTCATTGGATTGTACTGCTTTATGGAGCTTCTACCCTTGAAACGAATCATTGATTCATCAACGCTCAAGATCCTTGTACCATAATACACAGCTGAAAACTGTTTGTTCAAGCAGTCAAGGAATGGACGCACTTTGTAATTTTTATCGTTGTTTTTATTGTCGAACAAGCTATTGTCATTTATATGCAAATTACTGAGAATATCTTGAAATCTGTTTCTAGACATTGCTTTGGCCACGATTGATACAGCCAGGTCTTCGCTTGTAGACCAATAATTTGCCAAGCTCGGCAGCTGGTGATATCCCATTAAAAAATTGATGCCTATAAAAGTAAGTAGTTCCTTTTCGTCCAATTTTAGATTGCGTCCTTTTTGCGTCGCATAAAGATTACTCTGAAATGTAGTCATTGTCACAGCGTCTCCCAATAATTTGAGAAATAATTCTGTTGGTGTATGACAACCAAATAATTCATCATCTTTTAGTCCTTCTTGTCCAATGTAATCGGGAATCTTTGTTTCTCTCTGTTGTTTTACCCACCTTCTGTTTGGTTCAGGTTCCTCAGATTTCTCTTCGGTAACTGGGAGTGAAAGAGGTTGTGTAAATGTGCCATTTTCTAGGTTGCCAATTTCATCTAGCACAATTTCTACAAGAACGGTTTGACTAAAATTAAATGTATTACAAAAAATATTAGAATTTGTTACCATCTACGTTATCTTCTAAATAATTTTCATCTTTGTCTTCGTCAGGTTCAACATCTGTATCCGGTGAATTATCTAGGGGCATGTAATCATCTAAGTCTTCCTCTTCAATTATACGTAGCAATTCTTCACCAGTTAGAGCACGTTTTCTTTCCCACTTATCCATAATTACGCTAAATAATACGCTATAATGTTTTATAAGCCAAAGGTACTGTTAAGTACCAAAACTATTTGTATCGATAATATAACTTTGGTACATGGAACAATAGTATTTCTTATTAAAACAGTACTTACGGTAATAAAATATTGCCACAAATGTAAGGTTATTCATTAAAACTCGATAAAACCTATTAAATAAACCGTTTCTGTACACAATGTACGAGCACATCTGCACAGCTGTCAAGTTTCACAGTTACAACTAAACACCTAGATGCTGCCAACTTAATCATTCTTGGTTTTGATTACTAAACGGTACTAGAAATAATTTTATAATAATTTTACTAATAAGAAATATATACCTTATTGACGGTCGAGGACTTTAAAAGTACCGGTGGTAGACTAGGGGCTTTTTTAAAAAAATAAATGTTTTCCGCCTCCTCCATTTTCAATCAGTTTCAATCAACGAAAAACGTGATTTCAAATACACACGCTTATCGCTCAGTAAGGACGGCGAGAACGCGTTGAGCAGTCCTTACCGGGAGGGGAAGTATTAAGGAGCATGGTTGGGTGTAGGTTTTTGAATTTGAAAGTTAATTACTAGAATGAAGTTTACAGTTGAAAGTTTTACAAAAGTTGGTGAATAATCTGCAATCCACGGTGGTTTGGATGGACACCATCTCTAAAAAGAAAAAATTTAATAGTATAAAATACGTATACACCATTATCCTACCTTTCGAACATGCTGCGTTTTGACAATGCACTATTAATGTCGATAACATTGATCACTTCTGTAATTAATTTTGGTTTAGTAAATGAGACGATTTTTAAAATAAATTTTATATTTACCATCAGCAAGAGACTTAATAAATTTATTGTATTGAATAATGGTTTGGATTTGTATTGGTGATGCACCATACACGTTTGGTATAGTACACACAGAAATTTTTTCCGTCTCAAAATCAAGCAGGTGAGAAATTATTTCTCGTAATCCCCTCTTCATTGCGTGGTAGCTGGGTTGTTTGACCTAAAAAATAAAAGTATCTATTTCCTTAATAATTGTCTTATTAAAATTCACAATATAACTACCTTTAAAATATTATTGGTTCCCACCATGAGCACCACATTTTTGTTTAAGCTGTATGTCCAATTAGGATTTTTACATCGTGCAATCCTTTTCTTTAATTGGCTAATATTTTGCCCTCCGATAGCCAGTTCGCAATATTTTGCATTTCGTCCATTAAGACCTGAAATGTAAGACACATTACGAATCTCTAGCTACATCGCAATTCGGAATCACTTACATGTGACGGAGCTACGTTTCTTTAATATGCTTTGTTGGTATCTCCTCATAATGGAGTTTCCAAGCAATGTAATGACGCCGTTAATAATTAGCATGTCTATCAAAATATAAAACAATTGTTATTCATAGTAAACCATATTAAGTACACAAATAGAACTGTATTTAAGATCATATAGAATAATTGAAACTATACTTATATGTAGTTATTGCTTAACGAATCACAAAAACTGCAGAAAGTTAGTCATAATATGCATTCGCTCAAACTTCGCCGATAAACGTGATTTCAAATACACACGCTTATCGCTCAGTAAGGACGGCGAGAACGTGTTGAGCAGCCCTTACCGGGAGGGGAAGGATTAAGGAAAAGGATTAGGTGTAAATCTTGGGAGTTTAAAGTTTTAAATTATATGTTGGAAAATGAAAACCTTGTAAACCTACCATAGTTGCAAACATTTTTAAATGCCTCTTTGATTGGCATACATCGTATAAAGAGAGTGAGGTAGGTACTGTAGGTAGTTAGTTACTGGAACTTTTCCAATCAAATTTAAATAGTTATTATTAAAAACGTAAAAATGTGTGGAAACCCTGCCTGCGTAAAAGTAAACTAGCCATAGGTAACTAATACTTTCTACCTTAACATATACTTACAGTGTGTAATCAACAACAAACTTAATCGTAAGTACCTAGGGTTTTTTTTACTTTGTTGAGGGTTGTTTTATAAAACAATGCAGTCACAGCATAAAACCGCCATTGTGTTTCAATGAAAGACACGGAATTCTTCTCAAAGCACTTATGGTTATGTATTTTGTTGATCACACTGTAGTAATAGTTATTCTTATATTTAAAAAATACTATATAAAAAATAGCTTAACGTATTTATTTATCGTTTTGTTGGCGTGTTTTACTTAATAGAGTTTTTGATGGGGTAGTTTTTCGTTGTTTAAAAAGCTCCGTTATAGTTATAATTATAATGAGGTTGCTATAAGTGCAGTATAGGTATTACTACTTTCGCTATTTTCATAATAACGCGGAGCCAAAAAAAACTCATTATGCGTTGGAAGTTACTACATTATATTTCGTAGAAATTGGCAGTTCGTATCTTAGCGAGCTAGTGTTAGTAATAGTATACGAATAATTTTACAAGATTTATATTTTTGAAATGAGTAAGGATTATAGCTTTCAATGAGTTACTTAATATTGTCAAAGGTTGACAGTTGCGAGTTTGTGATAACTACAAATTTAACATTAATACACCAGCGAAATAAATTTTATTTATTTATGCCGTACACTACTTATAAGGCACAACTGTAACGGAAAACTACCCTGCCGCAAATTCCCTATTAAGTAATTGCTAATTGTTTAATTCTTAAATTGACCTTACTTAATGTTCTTCTTTACCTACAATTACTTACATATTTAAATATCCAATCATGCAAAGATGTATTTTAAATCTACATTTTCCATTATTTGTTTTAAGTTTTTTTTTGTTAACTATCTGAAGTGTAAGTCAATTAAATATACATAAATCATAATAAAGATCTAAAATTCTCTTGTGACTTAACCTTTTTACTACCTGCTATATACAAATTGTCACTGTTTTACAGTAAACTACGAAACATTGGCAAGTAATAAGTGCGACAAGAAAAAATATTAGTGCAACAAGAAAGGGTAATTTCAGTGACAAATTAGAAAAAATTTTAAAAGTATCCATGGATAACTGAATCCCCACTTAGTTCGAACACCGTCTATATCATAGTGTTTCCGTATTGCACATATTTCTATGTTGTCAGTAAAATTGTGACAATCTGAGAATATACCTGCACCCAGCGAAGCACCCCCTACTATTTTTTAATAGGAACAAAAATGTTGCTCAGCAATATAATAACAGTATTAAAATAGCAAAAATATACTCTTAGGAAACTTCCTTTTTTTTACATGTATTGATCAACATTGTTTATAGTAACATATACAGCCAAAACATTTATACAGGGTGTCCCAAAAATGGCGCAAAATATATGTGTATAGTACGCTGTTCAGTACCGCTAAACAAGTGTGAGAAAAATGTAAAAAAAATCTTTTCGCTCAAATTTGTAAGATATGAAGATGTAAAGTTAACACTTTTAACTTTTTAAAAATTGGAAATGAAGCTGGCTAAGGGTACTCTATTTGTAGAAAATAATGTCTTTTATTGTTTCCAAATTTAAAAAATTGCAAAAAGCACGTAATTACAAATTATTAAATTAATACATTTTTTTTTCTTTTGCATATTTACGATCTACTCAGAAAATACAACTGAGTAATGAGTAAATGTTTTCTTAAATATATATATGTCATGGTTTGGGATCAGGCCATTGCCGTTTTCCCAGGGTTATACACTAACAGAAGGCAGTTAGGGAAGTAAATCTAGTGGCCAGGTGCGTTGAAGTCTTCTTGCGGCTGCTGGTTGGCGTGCGAGATGCCCTACAAGGTCATTTTCATGTCCTGGTAACTTGAGGTTGTATGCTTGTGCGAATCTTTGGATTTCGGTTGTTACATGAGGAATTTTCAGGTCGGTGCGGATAGAATCATTGCTTACATACCATGGAGCGTCAGTGATTATTCGGAGTATTTTAGATTGTATTCTTTGTATGATTTTTGTATGGGATGCTTTTGCACAGCCCCAGAGCTGGATACCATAAGTCCAGATGGGTTTTATGATGATTTTATAAAGCAGTATCTTGTTGGATAGCGAAAGCTGCGAACTCCTTCCGATTAGCCATTGCATCTGCTTCAGTTTCAAGTCTATTTGTTGTCTTTTTGTCTTGATATACGTACCCCAGTTGAGTTTTTCGTCAAGGTGCATGCCTAAATATTTTATTTCGGACTTAGTTGGGATTTGAATATTGTTAAAACTGGTGGGAGGGCACACAAGGCTTCTGTTAGTGAAGGTTATTTGTGCTGACTTGTCGCTGTTTACTGTGATTCTCCATTTGTTGGTCCAGTCCTGTAGGAGAATGAGGTGGTTTTGTAGATGAGTTGTCGCTGCTGCAGGTGATTCTCCATTTGTTGGTCCAGTCCTGTAGGAGAATGAGGTGGTTCTGTAGATGAGTTGTCGCTGCTGCAGGTGATTCACTGGTTGAGAGGATGGCTACGTCGTCGGCAAACATGACAATAGTAGTGTTTTGCGTGGTTGGTGAATCAGATGAATAAATCAGGTAGCGTAAAGGGCCTAATACACTTCCTTGCGGCACTCCTGCTTTAATTTGATGTTATTCCGAGGCTGAGTTATTTATTACAACTTGGAAGAATCTTTCGGTGAGGTATGCTTTTAGGATTAAATAGATCTGAGCTGGGAATTGTAGTTTGATCTTGAACGGGAGGCCTGCATGCCAAACCTTATCGAAGGCTTGCTTTACATCTAGGAAAGCGGCTGCAGTTAATTTTTTGGTTTCAAGACTTTCTATTATTTGATTGACGATTCGATGGCATTGGTGTATCGTTGAGTGGGCTTCACGAAAACCGAATTGAAAGGTCGGGATTATCTGGTCAAGGTTAACAGCTTTTTTTATTCTATTCAATATGAGTCTTTCAAAGAGCTTGGATAATAGAGGTAACAGGCTTATCGGTCTAAAGGAAGATGGGAGGTTGGGTGGTTTGCCAGGCTTTGCAATCATAGTAATCTCAGCATACTTCCATTGTAGTGGGAAGTACGTTAATCTCAATATACTATTGTATATGGTGGTGAGGAGGACCACTGTTTTTCTTGAGATATGTTACAGTACTTCACCTACGATCAAATCATAGCCAGGGGCTTTTTTGGTGTTCGTAAGGTTGATTTGCTGGCGTACTTCTGACGGAGAGAAGGGTTGTATTGGCGGCGAGAGTTGGCACGGAGCGGTTGGGAAATCTTGAATTTCGGTGTCGTCGTAGTTGTCGTGTGGGTCCGGGGTAGCGAATACGGTGACAAGGTGTTCTGCGAAGGTGTTTGCTTTGTCCTTGTCTGTTCTAGCCCATGTATCATCAGGCTTTCTGATTGGTGGTATTGCTATTATGGGTCTCTTGAATTTTATTGTTGCTTTCCAGATTGAATGGTCGGTAGGAGAAAGCTTGGTAATGTATTCTTTGAAAGTTTCATTGCGGGCTTCCGTAAGTGTGGTATGTATGGGTAAGTCTATTGTAGATTGTTTTGTCGTGCCTGTTCTTTGTTGTTTGCCATTTTTTTCGGGCTCTTCGTTTCTCCGCTAGTAGGTTACGTATATGGCGAGGAATGTTATTGATTACAGGAGTGCTATTTATAGCAGTAGGTGTGGCTTGCCAAGCAGCGACTTGTATTGTTGTCGTAAGGTGATGAACTGCTTCATCAAGGTCTTGATTATCTTTAATTCTGATACTTAGGTTAATGTTTTCTTCTAATAGGTCTCTGAAGTGATCCCAATCCGTGTTTGTTACAGAGCCTAACCGGCATTTCTTTAGTGATTATTGTTGTGCTGACGGTGATAATGACTGGGGTGTGGTCAGAGGAGAGTGTGGTGTTGGTAAGGGATGTTTAATATTAAACTAAATAAAACACTAGTTCCCAACAACCAACTATATTCTATTAACGGTAATTTAACACTACTGTCAGTTTCTTCAGTAACTTCTTGTATGTTTTTAACTTGAATCTGCTGTTTAGCACTGTCGTCTAATTTCTTTTCCCAAACCTGCATTTTCTCCTGCATTTTCTTCTCCATACTCTCTTTAGTTTCTCTTGCGGTCTCTTCTATTTTCTTTTCCATACTCTCTTTAGTTTCTCTTGCAGTCTTTTCCATACTGTCCATTTTCTTATCCATACTTTATTTGCATCACATACAGTAATGGAATAAGTTTCGATGAACACGTGTAGGCTTACAAGACAATTCTCGCTATAACAGCAAAATATACACCTCGCTAGTTTGCTCTGCTATTCTTGATAAACTGAAACTTTTTGAGATTGAGACGGAGGACGGATAGGACCTAGTATAATGGTTTGTGGATATACTCCTGTAGAAATAAAGCCCAACGGTACAAACGATTATTCAAAAAATTCTTTTGCTTCATAAATGTTAAAGCTGAATTATCAGTTTCCAAAATGAATTTATTTCCAGTTAAATAAAATTTATTATTTTTGCAAATATTGCCAGCATTTCTTTTTCAGAAATGGTGTATCTTGTCTCGTATCCTTTTAACACTCTTGATATAAAACATATAGGAACTTCTTCACTATTTTGTATTTGCACCAATTCAGCTGAAATTGCAAAGTCCGAAGCATCTGTTCGAAGAATAAACTTTTCTTTGAAGTTCGGGTATCTTAACCGTAACTCGTAGAAATTTTCTTTCATTTGTTCAAATGCTTTCTCTCTTTCTTGTGTCCAACTCCATTTTTCATTTTTCCTTAATAATTCTACCAATGGTAACGTTAATTCGGAATATTTCGGTATGAACTTCTTGTAGTAGTTCAACATTCCAAGAAAACCACGTAAAGTTTTCAAATTCTTTGGTCTGGGAAATTCTTTAATACTAGTGATCCTTTCATCACTAATTTTCACACCATTATCACTTATTTCATATCCCAAGTATCGGACTTGGTTTTTCATGAATTCACATTTTTCAATATTTAATTTCAAGCCATTTTCTTGCATTTTCTTTAAAATAATACTTAAATATCTTAAATGTTGTTCTTCAGTTTCACTAAAAATAAGAATATCATCTACATAATGCACACAAAATTCTTCAAACTCATGTAATATCTTCTGCATAGCTCTCACTAGCGCTGCGCACGATGTTGATAAACCTAAAGGTACAACTTTAAATTGGAAAATTTCTCCATCTACATTGAAACCTGTATATTTCCTTGAACTTTCTTCCAACGGAATTAACCAAAAGGAATTCTTGAAGTCTAGTTTCGAAAAAATTTTCTTATTGCTAATTCTTGCTAATAAATTGATAATCGTTTGCGGAGATTCATATTGTGGTTTGGTAATATTGTTTATTTTACGAGCATCTAAACACAATCGAAGACTACCATTTTTTTTAACAACCACCAACGGGTTCACATATCTAGTTGCGGATGATTCTATAATATTATCTGCTAACATTTTATTTATTTCTTCTCTAGCTTGTACTCTATACGAAAAAGGTATCGGATAAACTTTAACATTAAATGGAGCTTTGTCATCTACTTCAAGTTTATGTATGTGATTTCTTGCTACACACGGTTTTTCATTAATGAGGTCAATATTTTCACGTACCAGGTTATTTAATTGTACTTTATATTTCCAACAAGGGATTCCAAACTGCTCCTCCTTTATAAAGTCACTTATGACATAAATATTTATTTTAATATTATTATTATATAATCCATCTTTTGTCCATTCTATTTTATCATTATTTATTATAATAC
The DNA here is from genome assembly GCA_958336395.1 of Ctenicera cuprea. Lineage (NCBI taxonomy): Eukaryota > Metazoa > Arthropoda > Insecta > Coleoptera > Elateridae > Ctenicera > Ctenicera cuprea. The sequence goes on along the minus strand of OY284489.1, from coordinate 41,705,203 downwards.
ATTTATATTCGCCGTCAACTTTAACCCCTTCTTGTTCTATGAAATCTATTCCAATTATAAAATCTAACTGTAACTCTGGTACGACCAAAAATCTTGTCACATAACTTTTACTTCCTATTGTAACTTCTAAATTCACTGCCTTCGATATTGTAGACACTTTTTTCTTTGTTGCAGATAACAACTCCAACTTCCCTATTTTAATTAATTGTTTTTCGGTTAAAATTTTATTTTCCAAAATTATTTTTTCTTTGACTAAAGACGCTTGCGCCCCTGAGTCAATTAATGCCAAATAAAATTTGTTACTAAAATTTAGACGAATGAAAGGCAATTGTGCTTCCTCATATTGTTCTTCATCATCAAATAATAAAAATTCTTTTGGGTGGCCATAAGTGGTTGTTAAAAACAAACAATCATAAACAGTATTTAAATAAACGAAGTTTTTTTTTTCTTCTGCCGAACGTGGTTCTTTATGAACTTGAACCGTCTCAATATTTTCTTCCTCTCTCTCTTCTTCTGACTGTTCATCACGTCCATAACCTCTTGTTCTACCAAAAGTAACCGTATGAATCTTCCTTTGACCATATTCATCATTTTTATCTTTAATAATTCTTTCATATCTATTACGCCAATCCCCATTCCGGTTATTGAAATTTTCATTATTCTTATTATTGTCATAATACCTTTCTTTATTATAATTATTGTTATTACCATTATAGTTAAATTTTTTATTTTGGGTATTATTATTGTCTTCATACTTCCTCTTGTTTTGTTCAAAATGTGGCCTATTTTGCTCATAATTATTATTCGGTAAATTTCTATTACCCCTCCAATTAAAATCCCTTCTATTTTGGTTAAAACTTCTACTTACATTCTCGTTCATGGTTCATGGTCATCGTAATTCCTAATTATTTCTAAAAAATCTTTTATTGTTTTAATATTTTGGACTGCCACTGCTCTTGTAATCTCACCTTCCAATGCAAGGAAAGCTTCTTGTATTCCTACTAATTTCTCTGTTGTGTTATGTTGAGCCTGTTTTACCTTAACACCTCATTATTTAATTTTTCCAATTTACTACCAGTTTTTTCAGTAACTTCTTGTATGTTTTTAACATTTCGGTCTTCCAAACTTTGGATCTGCTGTTTAACATTGTCGTCTAACTTCTTTTCCAAACTGTCCACTTTCTCCTCCAAACTTCCTACGCTTGTTTCTAAGCCTTCCACACTTTCTTTAGTATCTCTTCCATAATTATCCATTCTTTTAGCAAAATCATCCATTTTTTAGCCATTCTGTCCATTTTCTCATCTATTTTTATCATCATCAGTTCTATCATTGTTTTCAATTCTACTTCATCATAATTCTGACTTGGTAAACTTCTTAACATTCTGCGATTTTCTTCTGTCATTTTATATATCAAATTATCGCCCTTTTAAATCTATAAGTAAACTAAATAACTAGCTACTTGGGTTCTTTATTAAATAAGTTTACTGTTGAAAACTGTATCCCGACATTTACCAAAATGCCACGGTGTACTGTACTGGATGCAGATATTACGTAATACTATTGCATTAATTATGTATGTCATATTGCATTTCAGTGTAACCTACTTCTAGTGTACTTCGGCTATGGAATGTCATCGTCAGCAGTACGTTGACTTTACATTATATTATGTTACGTTAATATTAAGTTAGAGATAAGTAGACCGTTGTATTGTGATGATGTGTGGAGTATTAAATATATTATTAAAGTTATAAAGAATGTGTCTCTTCATTTCAACCCTTCCATGAACCAGATTTAGAAGAATATTACAGTACATTAACGAGCCCCACGTTGTTGGGTGCCAATTTTAATTGCAATGATATGCGTGTGCATGTACTTACTAGAAAGCAATTCCCTATATGCCCGCAATTCACGCAATCACAAATTATATTTCGTATGAGACTCTTATTATCTTTCTCAGGGTCGTTATTTAACTTGTATGAAAAATTATTAATAACTAAATAAGAAATAGAATAAACACAAAACAATATCAACGTTACAAGAAAGGTTTTATTTAATAAAACAAATTTTGAATGAAGTTTTCGAAAAATCAAGTAAATTCTGCTAACTACTCTCGTTCTTTAAAACGAGAACACTTATCTTAACGTCTCCTTATTGGGATATCTTTCACTCGAGCAAACGATGAATGTCCAACTTCTACTTCACTAGTTTGCTGGTTCCTCAAGTAACCACAAACACTCGCCTTTGGTTTGAATCTTGCTCTGGTGTGGTTTTTATTATTTTAGACTTGGTTTTACCTCCATCACAACTGGAAAAACTTTCTGCGATAGTTTTTTACTTGTTATTCTTCTGGAACTTTTCACAATTCGTAGATAATTAGTTGTATTTTCTTCCTTTATATTCATAATCACTTTTACGTTACTTTAAAACTCGTTTTTCCTCTTTTCATCCAGAGGATATAAATTTTTCTGCCTTTTTTTACAAAGACGAGTCGTAACCGACTAAACAATTTTCCATTTCTTTTGTCTTCCTTTTTTGATTTCCATTTTTTTGAACAAACAAGTAAATCTCATGACCATGAGTATTCTGTAATATGTTTGTGACATTGACACTGACATCCATAATGACATTTATCGTTGCACATAACAAATAAGTCTAAAACTTCTTACAAATTCAACCTTTTGAACAATTCTAAACTAAATTATAATTAAAACTAACATAAATAAAAATCGTATCAATCTGATTGTGTTTTTCTTTTCTTTCAATAAAAACAAACCTCACAAATATGAAAATATAAATTATTAGAATTTATAACAAGAAATTATAGCAAAAATACGCAACCCTGAGTTTATAAGTTAGAAAATCAAAATCTTAAAGTTCTCACAAACCTCCAATCGCAAAATGAATTGCAGAAAACATCCCAAAAATTGCCTTCCAGAAACTACAACGCCCCAGTCAAAACATACACCTCCAAATATCATGCGTGTGCATGTACCTACTAGAAAACAATCCCTAAATGCCTGCAGTTCACGCAACTGCAATTATATTTTGTATGAGACTCTTCTTAAGTTTCTCAGGGTCGTTATTTAGCTATTTAGCTTTATTAATAAATAAATAAGAAATAGAATAAACACAAAACAATATCAACGTTACATAAAAAGGTTTTATTTAATAAATCAATTTTTGAATTAAGTTTTCGAAAAATCAAGTAAATTCTGCTAACTACTATCGTTCTTTAAAAAGAGAACACTTATCTTAACGTCTCCTTATTTGGATATCTTTCACTCGAGCAAACGATGAATGTCCAACTTCTACTTCACTAGTTTGCTGGTTCCTCAAGTAACCACAAACACTCGCCTTTGGTTTGAATCTTGCTCTGGTGTGTTTTTTATTATTTTAGACTTGGTTTTACCTCCATCACAACTGGAAAAACTTTCTGGATTGTTTTTTACTTGTTATTCTTCTGGAACTTTTCACAATTTCAAAGACGAGTCGTTACTAATTAAACAAATTTTTTTATATCTTTTGTCTTCTTCTTTGATTCCCCATTTTTTGAACAAACAAATAAATCTCATGACCATGAGTATTCTTTAATACGTTTGTCATTGACACTGACATCCATAATGACATTTATCGTTGCACATAACAAATAAGTCTAAAACTAACGGGGAATTAAACTAATAACGCCCTCTATTATGTGCGGCGAGAAAAAGTTGCAAAGCAACAAACCGGCAAAGTTGCGATCGGAACCTGCTAAGCAGGTATCTGCGATCGCACCGGCCTCTAAGCACAAAACACAGAAACGCCCGTGTGGCAAGAAATAAGAAAAGATTTGGTTTCAATTATGGCTAGAATAGACCACTACATGTTTCGTTCTTGTTTGAACTCATCAGGTGGACATAATTCTAACCATAATTGAGACCAAAAGCAAACAGGCATATATACGCCAGAAAGTATAAAACTAACGGGGAATTAAATTAATAACGCCCTCTATTATGTGCGGCGAGAAAAAGTTGCAAAGCAACAAACCGGCAAAGTTGCGATCGGAACCTGCTAAGCAGGTATCTGCGATCGCACCGGCCTCTAAGCACAAAACACAGAAACGCCCGTGTGGCAAGAAATAAGAAAAGATTTGGTTTCAATTATGGCTAGAATAGACCACTACATGTTTCGTTCTTGTTTGAACTCATCAGGTGGACATAATTCTAACCATAATTGAGACCAAAAGCAAACAGGCATATATACGCCAGAAAGTATAAAACTAACGGGGAATTAAACTAATAACGCCCTCTATTATGTGCGGCGAGAAAAAGTTGCAAAGCAACAAACCGGCAAAGTTGCGATCGGAACCTGCTAAGCAGGTATCTGCGATCGCACCGGCCTCTAAGCACAAAACACAGAAACGCCCGTGTGGCAAGAAATAAGAAAAGATTTGGTTTCAATTATGGCTAGAATAGACCACTACATGTTTCGTTCTTGTTTGAACTCATCAGGTGGACACAATTCTAACCATAATTGAGACCAAAAGCAAACAGGCATATATACGCCAGAAAGTATAAAACTAACGCACATAATAGAGGGCGTTATTAGTTTAATTCCCCGTTAGTTTTATACTTTCTGGCGTATATATGCCTGTTTGCTTTTGGTCTCAAATATGGTTAGAATTATGTCCACCTGATGAGTTCAAACAAGAACGAAACATGTAGTGGTCTATTCTAGCCATAATTGAAACCAAATCTTTTCTTATTTCTTGCCACACGGGCGTTTCTGTGTTTTGTGCTTAGAGGCCGGTGCGATCGCAGATACCTGCTTAGCAGGTTCCGATCGCAACTTTGCCGGTTTGTTGCTTTGCAACTTTTTCTCGCCGCACATAATAGAGGGCGTTATTAGTTTAATTCCCCGTTAGTTTTATACTTTCTGGCGTATATATGCCTGTTTGCTTTTGGTCTCAATTATGGTTAGAATTATGTCCACCTGATGAGTTCAAACAAGAACGAAACATGTAGTGGTCTATTCTAGCCATAATTGAAACCAAATCTTTTCTTATTTCTTGCCACACGGGCGTTTCTGTGTTTTGTGCTTAGAGGCCGGTGCGATCGCAGATACCTGCTTAGCAGGTTCCGATCGCAACTTTGCCGGTTTGTTGCTTTGCAACTTTTTCTCGCCGCACATAATAGAGGGCGTTATTAGTTTAATTCCCCGTTAGTTTTATACTTTCTGGCGTATATATGCCTGTTTGCTTTTGGTCTCAATTATGGTTAGAATTATGTCCACCTGATGAGTTCAAACAAGAACGAAACATGTAGTGGTCTATTCTAGCCATAATTGAAACCAAATCTTTTCTTATTTCTTGCCACACGGGCGTTTCTGTGTTTTGTGCTTAGAGGCCGGTGCGATCGCAGATACCTGCTTAGCAGGTTCCGATCGCAACTTTGCCGGTTTGTTGCTTTGCAACTTTTTCTCGCCGCACATAATAGAGGGCGTTATTAGTTTAATTCCCCGTTAGTTTTATACTTTCTGGCGTATATATGCCTGTTTGCTTTTGGTCTCAATTATGGTTAGAATTATGTCCACCTGATGAGTTCAAACAAGAACGAAACATGTAGTGGTCTATTCTAGCCATAATTGAAACCAAATCTTTTCTTAAGTCTAAAACTTCTTACAAATTAAACCTTTTGAACAATTCTAAACTAAATTATAATTAAAACTAACATAAATAAAAATCGTATCAATCTGATTGTGTTTTTCTTTTTTTTTTCAATAAAAACAAACCTCACAAATATGAAAATATAAATTATTAGAATTTATAACAAGAAAGTATAGCAAAAATACGCAACCCTGAGTTTAAAAGTTAGAATATCAAAATCTTACAGTCTTCATAAATCTCCAAATGTAAATTGAATTGTAGCAAGCATCCCAAAAATTGCCTTCCAGGAACTACAATACCCCAGTCAAAACATACCTCCGAATATCAGCATTTTTGCCCCCAGATTAAAATAAAATTTTAGAATATTAAACAAAATAAGTTTTACAAAAAATTTTATTTTCATCGATTTCAACATTAAACTTCTTTAATATTGTAAGGAAAAATCATTGAAATATGAAATATTCCTCTTATTCTTCCACTCTCTAACTCAGCTAACTCAAAAGTATTCTCCCCAAAAATCCTATTTATTTTGAACGGCCCTATATAAGATAACTGTAGTTTAGCACAAATCCTTTCAGCCCTATTTGCAACTTTTAAGTTTTTAACTACTACTAAATCACCTATCTGATAAAACTTCTTTCTTTTTAAATTTTTATTCTTCCTTCTGCGTTGTTTTTGATTCTTGCTTGTTCTAAAATTTCACGTATATCTTCTACTACCTCTGCATGCTGTTGTACATGATTCATTCTTCTCAGTATCTGTCTTGCCCCCATGATTCTTGCCAATAAATTGTCAATCGTTTGCGGAGATTCATCTTGTGGTTTGGTGATATTGTTTATTTTACGAGCATCTAAACACAATCGAAGACTTCCATTTTTTTTCTTAACAACCACCAACGGGTTCACATAACTAGTTGTGGATGATTCTATAATATTATCTGCCAACATTTTATTTATTTCTTCTCTAACTTGTATTCTATACAGGAGACTCTTATTATCTTTCTCAGGGTCGTTATTTAGCTTGTATGAAAAATTATTAATAACTACATAAGAAATAGAATAAACACAAAACAATATCAACGTTACATAAAAAGGTTTTATTTAATAAATCAATTTTTGAATGAAGTTTTCGAAAAATCAAGTAAATTCTGCTAACTGCTATCGTTCTTTAAAAAGAGAACACTTATCTTAACGTCTCCTTATTTGGATATCTTTCACTCGAGCAAACGATGAATGTCCAACTTCTACTTCACTAGTTTGCTGGTTCCTTAAGTAACCACAAACACTCGCCTTTGGTTTGAATCTTGCTCTGGTGTGTTTTTTATTATTTTAGACTTGGTTTTACCTCCATCACAACTGGAAAAACTTTCTGGATTGTTTTTTACTTGTTATTCTTCTGGAACTTTTCACAATTCGTAGATAATTAGTTGTATTTTCTTCCTTTATATTCACAATCACTTTTACGTTACTTTTAAACTCGTTTTTCCTCTTTTCATCCAGAGGATATAAATTTTTCTATCTTTTTTTCAAAGACGAGTCGTACTAATTAAACAAATTTTTTTATATCTTTTGTCTTCCTTCGTTGATTCCCAATTTTTTGAACAAACAAATAAATCTCATGACCATGAGTATTCTTTAATACGTTTGTCATTGACACTGACATCCATAATGACATTTATCGTTGCACATAACAAATAAGTCTAAAACTTCTTACAAATTAAACCTTTTGAACAATTCTAAACTAAATTATAATTAAAACTAACGTAAATAAAAATCGTATCAATCTGATTGTGTTTGTCTTTTTTTTTTCAATAAAAGCAAACCTCACAAATATGAAAATATAAATTATTAGAATTTATAACAAGAAATTATAGCAAAAATACGCAACCCTGAGTTTAAAAGTTAGAATATCAAAATCTTACAGTCTTCATAAATCTCCAAATGTAAATTGAACTGTAGCAAGCATCCCAAAAATTGCCTTCCAATAACTACAATACCCCAGTCAAAACATACACCTCCAAATATCATAGCAATATTTATCTTCCACTTACCCATGCTGAAATAGCCGAAATGAAGCAAGAATTTTATGAAATATCTCGCTTCCCGAAAGTTATATAGGCGCAATAGATTGCACTCATATTAAAATTCAATCACCAGGTATAATTTGATTAAGTTTCTCCATTAAAGTATATGAACATTAAAAATGAGCGAAACACTTCGCTTGGACTTTCCTATACATTTAAATACATTGTTTTATATTCTCCAACACTTTCGATATACACCTGTCTAGACACTAGTTAAAGTAAATAGTTCTTATAAGTTGTAACATCTTGAAGCGGAAAGACCGACCGCTGCGCTGCAAGCATAAGGTTGGGTAAAATATTCGGACTGAATCAACGGAAGCGCGGAAATTGATATTTGAAAAAATTTTAATAACTCGAGAAGTATTATTTTTAGCAAGAAATTACTCTTATTAATTTGTATTTAGAATTTCAAAACCTTTCTGATTTTAAAGCCAAAATGCCACGTTTCCATTTTAAAAAAAAGTTATTTTTTACCGTGGCCGCCATATTAAAATTGGAAACTCAAGTTTTTTTCTTAAATACAATCGAGAAGAATTTGCCCTACAACTTTGCTCTTGGGTTTGCGAGTCTTTCTATTAAAATAAAAAAGTTAGCCTACACTGAACATTAAACGACTAGTACAAGAATACAACTGCTGTAGAAAGTATGTGAAATTCTTCTAAGGACAAAAAGATTATTAAGGGGCAAAAAATTCGATTTTTTTATTTTTTGTAAAAAGATTCTCCTAGAGCAAACAAAAGAAGAAATCAATTTTTTAATTTTGTAACGAAAATTTTGGGGGGGGGGGGGGAACAGTAGCCCCCCTAATAATATTAAAGTATCAAAAAAATATTATGATATTCTGATTTTGCTATCAATGATGAGCTCTATTGTTTTAACAGAAATATTTTATTGCCCCCCGTTAAATAAATAAAAGGGTACCATATTTCAATTTTCAAAAATTCATACCATTTTAAAGCTAGAGAGTTCGGTAAAAAATCGTTTGATTTGTCCTAAGGCCTTCTTTAATGTCCACTATTAAAATTTCCAAAATTCAGTTTCTGAAAAAAATGCTACCAAAAAAACATGTCTAACTTCCGCTTCCAGTTTCGGTTTTTTTGAAAGCTTATTTTGTCGGTGAATTTTTGATATACCCCCTCATTCCAAAGCACATCAAAATCGGTCCAGCAGTTCTGGAGATATGGAGGGACATTTTTTAAAAATTACTTTTTTGGGGTCGATGGACCCCCCCCCCCGGCTATTTCCGTTAAAATCTCAACTTTGAAATTTTGCATGAAATTAATTCTTCCCTATACTGAAAGTATAGGAAAGTAAAAATAGGTGGGTAACTTATTGGGTTTACACCCTATACAACTTTTCTTTTATTATCATTTCATCATGGTAATTGTATTTTGGTGTCAATTAGTAAATACCAAATTTGTGTATTCAAATTTCTTGTAAAATTTGCCATGTGTAGAAAATCTGTTCGTATGTATGATTGTATGTCTGTCCATTTGTGTGTTTGGCCGAAGTGTTGAGTTACCTCTAAGGGGTTTCATATTCTTTAACTTATTTTTTGGCTGTTTTCTACCTACCTACTGCTACGAAATGTCTGCGCGTAATTTCTAAACTATTTTTGATTAATTAAAACAATGCCTCTGTAGGACTCTCTTGCTGCGTTACAAATATAAAAATATGAGATTTTTATTTTATGCATTTTCTTAAATTATAGTATTGTTGAAATATTTAATTTTACTTACAGTAGACACATAGTAATCTGATCTTTTATAATTTAGATGCAAGAGTTCGAAGAAAACTTTGAAAAAGAAGAAAATAAAGAAATAGAGAAGGAAGGAGGAAGAGAAAGAAGAAGAAAAACAAGAAGAGAAAGAAGAAAAGAAACAAAACGAGGCAGAAAAAGAACATTAAAAAAAATGAAATATAAATATAACAATATTGTTTTATTAATATAAAGTAGTAAAATAAAGAACACACAGTCTTCCCCATAAATTTTTTTATTTATTAATATAGTTAATTTAATAAAATCCAATGTTTTCCGACCCCCCTCATTTTCAATCAGTTTCAATCAACGAAAAACGTGATTTCAAATACACACGCTTATCGCTCAGTAAGGACGGCGAGAACGTGTTGAGCAGTCCTTACCGGGAGGGGAAGTATTAAGGAGCATGGTTGGGTGTAGGTTTTTGAATTTGAACGTTAATTACTGGAATGAAGTTTACAGTTGAAAGTTTTACAAAAGTTGGTGAATAATCTGCAATCCACGGTGGTTTGGATGAAAAATACGTATACCCCATTATCCTACCTTTCGAACATGCTGCGTTTTGACAATGCACTATTAATGTCGATAACATTGATCACTTCTGTAATTAATTTTGGTTTAGTAAATGAGACGATTTTTAAAATAAATTTTATATTAACCATCAGCAAGAGACTTAATAAATTTATTGTATTGAATAATGGTTTGGATTTGTATTGGTGATGCACCATACACGTTTGGTATAGTACACACAGAAATTTTTTCCGTCCCAAAATCAAGCAGGTGAGAAATTATTTCTCGTAATCCCCTCTTCATTGCGTGGTAGCTGGGTTGTTTGACCTAAAAAATAAAAGTATTTATTTCCTTAATAATTGTCTTATTAAAATTCACAATATAACTACCTTTAAAATATTATTGGTTCCCACCATGAGCACCACATTTTTGTTTAAGCTGTATGTCCAATTATGATTTTTACATCGATCAATCCTTTTCTTTAATTGGCTAATATTTTGCCCTCCGATAGCCAGTTCGCAATATTTTGCATTTCGTCCATTAAGACCTGAAATGTAAGACACATTACGAATCTCTAGCTACATCGCAATTCGGAATCACTTACATGTGACGGAGCTACGTTTCTTTAATATGCTTTGTTGGTATCTCCTCATAATGGAGTTTCCAAGGAATGTAATGACGCCGTTAATAATTAGCATGTCTATCAAAATATAAAACAATTGTTATTCATAGTAAACCATATTAAGTACAAAAATAGAACTGTATTTAAGACCATATAGAATAATTGAAACTATACTTATATGTAGTTATTGCTTAACGAATCACAAAAACTGCAGAAAGTTAGTCATAATATGCATTCGCTCAAACTTCGCCGAAAAACGTGATTTCAAATACACACGCTTATCGCTCAGTAAGGACGGCGAGAACGTGTTGAGCAGCCCTTGCCGGGAGGGGAAGGATTAAGGAAAAGGATTAGGTGTAAATCTTGGAGTTTAAAGTTTTAAATTATATGTTGGAAAATGAAAACCTTGTAAACCTACCATAGTTGCAAACATTTTTAAATGCCTCTTTGATTGGCATACATCGTATAAAGAGAGTGAGGTAGGTACTGTAGGTAGTTAGTTACTGGAACTTTTCCAATCAAATTTAAATAGTTATTATTAAAAACGTAAAAATGTGTGGAAACCCTGCCTGCGTAAAAGTAAACTAGCCATAGGTAACTAATACTTTCTACCTTAACATATACTTATAGTGTGTAATCAACAACAAACTTAATCGTAAGTACCTAGGGTTTTTTTTACTTTGTTGAGGGTTGTTTTATAAAACAATGCAGTCACAGCATAAAACCGCCATTGTGTTTCAATGAAAGACACGGAATTCTTCTCAAAGCACTTATGATTATGTATTTTGTTGATCACACTGTAGTAATAGTTATTCTTATATTTAAAAAATACTATATAAAAAATAGCTTAACGTATTTATTTATCGTTTTGTTGGCGTGTTTTACTTAATAGAGTATTTGATGGGGTAGTTTTTCGTTGTTTAAAAAGCTCCGTTATAGTTATAATTATAATGAGGTTGCTATAAGTGCAGTATAGGTATTACTACTTTCGCTATTTTCATAATAACGCGGAGCCAAAAAAAACTCATTATGCGTTGGAAGTTACTACATTATATTTCGTAGAAATTTGCAGTTCGTATCTTAGCGAGCTAGTGTTAGTAATAGTATACGAATAATTTTACAAGATTTATATTTTTGAAATGAGTAAGGATTATAGCTTTCAATGAGTTACTTAATATTGTCAAAGGTTGACAGTTGCGAGTTTGTGATAACTACAAATTTAACATTAATACACCAGCGAAATAAATTTTATTTATTTATGCCGTACACTACTTATAAGGCACAACTGTAACGGAAAACTACCCTGCCGCAAATTCCCTATTAAGTAATTGCTAATTGTTTAATTCTTAAATTGACCTTACTTAATGTTCTTCTTTACCTACAATTACTTACATATTTAAATATCCAATCATGCAAAGATGTATTTTAAATCTACATTTTCCATTATTTTTTTTAAGTTTTTTTTTGTTAACTATCTGAAGTGTAAGTCAATTAAATATACATAAATCATAATAAAGATCTAAAATTCTCTTGTGACTTAACCTTTTTACTACCTGCTATATACAAATTGTCACTGTTTTACAGTAAACTACGAAACATTGGCAAGTAATAAGTGCGACAAGTTAAAATATTAGTGCAACAAGAAAGGGTAATTTCAGTGACAAATTAGAAAAAATTTTAAAAGTATCCATGGATAACTGAATCCCCACTTAGTTCGAACACCGTCTATATCATAGTGTTTCCGTATTGCACATATTTCTATGTTGTCAGTAAAATTGTGACAATCTGAGAATATACCTGCACCCAGCGAAGCACCCCCTACTATTTTTTAATAGGAACAAAAATGTTGCTCAGCAATATAATAACAGTATTAAAATAGCAAAAATATACTCTTAGGAAACTTCCTTTTTTTTACATGTATTGATCAACATTGTTTATAGTAACATATACAGCCAAAACATTTATACAGGGTGTCCCAAAAATGGCGCAAAATATATGTGTATAGTACGCTGTTCAGTACCGCTAAACAAGTGTGAGAAAAATGTAAAAAAAATCTTTTCGCTCAAATTTGTAAGATATGAAGATGTAAAGTTAACACTTTTAACTTTTAAAAAATGAAGCTGGCTAAGGGTACTCTATTTGTAGAAAATAATGTCTTTTATTGTTTCCAAATTTAAAAAATTGCAAAAAGCACGTAATTACAAATTATTAAATTAATACATTTTTTTTTCTTTGCATATTTACGATCTACTCAGAAAATACAACTGAGTAATGAGTAAATGTTTTCTTAAATATATTGCTGTGATATTATAACCACACTGGCGAAATATTTATAAAAAGATCAATTTTAAATTTATTACCTTGGCATGACGACTCACTAGTTCAGGAATTCTTTAATAACACTGGGGAACAATTTTTAACACAATTTCTGTTGAGTTCGATTTCTCAGCTGTTTTAAAGTTAAATAGGCATGCTGATTTCAAAACTGTAGTTAGTTTTCTTCTATCACGTCAAGTTTTTTTTCTACAGCTTATCTTAATGTGACCACTCTCCGCTGGATCGAGCCTGGATCATAGGAAGCACTAGTGCTCTCCTATTGGCTGAAGTAAACCTTCTTCGATTGGGGAGGGGTGAATGACGCCGTAGGAGTCCAGCAACAAATTCATACTTGTCTAGGCTATTCAATTACACCTGAGATAGTGTAGTACGACGTTTAGTTTTAGTTTTTTATTTACATATGTTTAGTTTTTTATTTACATATGTAAATTTCCTTTAGATCATGTTTGCATCTGCTATTTCGCGTCGTAAGTGCTTAAACAGCCTCGATTCGTTATGTTATATATGTGGCAGTTTCACCATTCCCAGTCAAAGGACAAACATCAGCGCATTTGTCAGGCAAGCCTATTTTGCATGTTTTAAAGTGAAAATTGGAGATCAAGATAAATCTTGGGCCCCTCACAAGGTGTGCAAGCAGTGTGTCGAGAGTTTACGGATGTGGACGAAGGGAACACGTGATAAATTGCCATTTGGTATACCTATCATTTGGCTAGAGCCCAGAGATCATTCTAGTGACTGTTACTTTTGTATAGTGAAAACGTCAGGATGCAACAAGAAAAACAAATGTAAAATAGAGTATCCTAGTTTACCATCAGCTATACGCCCAGTGCCTCATTCAGCTGAAATCCCAGTGCCAGTTTTCAAAGAATTACCCTCTTTCGATATACAGGAATACGAGTATGGTGAAGATCGAAGTGACACCAACGATGAAGATTTTGAAATTGAAGATGACTCCGTTCGTAAGGGATTTGATCAGTATGAGTTGAATGATTTGACACGAGATTTGGGACTATCCAAAAAGGCTTCAGAACTCCTAGCATCAAGACTGCACGAGAAAAACTTGCTTAAAAAAGGAGCTAAGGTATCCTACTTTCGATCAGTTTGTTTGCGTGAAGAATATGAAAACATAAAGAGTCACTGATTTGTTGCAATATCACCATGCACAAATGGATCATCTGTGTTGACCTTAAAACGGTCTGCTTCCTTCTTGGCCAGCAACGCGGATATACCAAGTATCTGAAGTATCCCTGTTTTTTATGTATGTGGGACAGCAGAGCTCGTGAGAAGCATTGGGTACAGTCGAATTGGCCGCCAAGATCTGACCTCAAACCTGGTGATCCAAACATTCTACATCAGCCACTTGTCGACAGAAAGTACATTATTCCACCTCTGCATATAAAACTGGGTCTCATGAAGCAATTTGTTAAAGCTTTGCCAACTGAAGGAGACTTTTCCAAGTATCTGTATTCGGCATTTCCGTTTGGTAATAGAACGTTACTACTTGTATGAACACAATTTGACTTACAGTAACTATATATAGCCTTTGTATGAATAAAGTTATTCTCTGTGAACAGTATATTTAGTAATTTTTTCCTTTATTTTCCTTTTTATGCACATTTTGTATGACTTTTGAGACAAAGAGAGGGTATCCTATAGCTTAAAAGGTTGACGTGATAGACAAAAACTGAAGTAATTTTTGGATTCAGGTGCCAAAAGTTAGTCAAAAACAGGTGTCAGATCTAAGTCAACGAAATTTGTGTTCCCCAGTGTAATTGAAGTAAATAAAAATAAATATAATAAATTGGCGTGGTTTCGCTTTGAATTCTGGAATTATTTATGTTAGTGTGATATGCTAATAAAACATGCATAATCTTGGGGGGAGGACTTCAAATATGTAAAAAGTGTTGAATAAGTTGGTTTTATTTAATTGTTAAATTGTATTTTTTAAATGTAGAATAAGTTAATTTGGAAATAAGATAAGAAAGAAATTTTAGTATTTTTAAAGTAATCAAGTTGTTAAGATGTAAAAATTTAGTTTTAATGGTGGGAACTATAGAAACAAGGAGCTGAAAAAGAACATCGAAGTGATTGAGATGTAAAATTGTAACGCTCCGCAAAGAAATGTAAAATTTGTATGAAATAATTACAAGATATTAATTAAAAGTTTTGCCTGTTTGTAAGACAGTGTGTTACTTGAAGTAAAGTGTAATAAAGTCCAGATAAACAACGAAAAAGGTAATAGAAAAATTTATATAAAAAAAAAACAATTGTTTTGACATTGGAAGCGGAGATGACAAGGTTCCAGGATAATGTGATTCTTCGATTGAAAAAAATGACATTGATAAAACATTAATAAATGTCAAACAAAAATTTACAACTGGAGAAAGAAGATTAAGACGACGCGGCGGAAGCAGAAGATAATTAGTATAAAGAAGAGAAAAGCGACCTACAGAAGGAGAAAGAGTTACAGCAGAAACTAAGGTACTGTGTTAAAAGGAAAAGTGAGTGACAATAAGAATATGAATAATATCTGAAAAATAAATAAAACTTTGTTATTTAATTAATTTTTTTTTTTTGTCATAATTGTTTAGTTTTAATTGTAAAAGATTGTGCATGAACGTTTAACGTCATTTTAAAAAGAAAGAACCAAGGTCTTGCAATTAAGAGGGAAGCCACGTTTTGTTGATTATACTTGTAAAAGAACCCTGAGATTTAAAAGAGTACTCAAGCCGAGGTTATAAAATAGATCCATTTGTAATAAAGTTTGTGTAAATCAAGTAATTCCGCAAGTGTAGGGTATTACATAGCAATATACATGTCATGGTTTGGGATCAGGCCATTGCCGTTTTCCCAGGGTTATACACTAACAGAAGGCAGTTAGGGAAGTAAATCTAGTGGCCAGGTGCGTTGAAGTCTTCTTGCGGCTGCTG
This sequence comes from Ctenicera cuprea, assembly GCA_958336395.1. Taxonomy (NCBI): domain Eukaryota; kingdom Metazoa; phylum Arthropoda; class Insecta; order Coleoptera; family Elateridae; genus Ctenicera; species Ctenicera cuprea. Next base: position 41,689,318 of record OY284489.1, on the reverse strand, counting down.
GTTGGCGTGCGAGATGCCCTACAAGGTCATTTTCATGTCCTGGTAACTTGAGGTTGTATGCTTGTGCGAATCTTTGGATTTCGGTTGTTACATGAGGAATTTTCAGGTCGGTGCGGATAGAATCATTGCTTACATACCATGGAGCGTCAGTGATTATTCGGAGTATTTTAGATTGCATTCTTTGTATGATTTTTGTATGGGATGCTTTTGCACAGCCCCAGAGCTGGATACCATAAGTCCAGATGGGTTTTATGATGATTTTATAAAGCAGTATCTTGTTGGATAGCGAAAGCTGCGAACTCCTTCCGATTAGCCATTGCATCTGCTTCAGTTTCAAGTCTATTTGTTGTCTTTTTGTCTTGATATACGTACCCCAGTTGAGTTTTTCGTCAAGGTGCATACCTAAATATTTTATTTCGGACTTAGTTGGGATTTGAATATTGTTAAAACTGGTGGGAGGGCACACAAGGCTTCTGTTAGTGAAGGTTATTTGTGCTGACTTGTCGCTGTTTACTGTGATTCTCCATTTGTTGGTCCAGTCCTGTAGGAGATTGAGGTGGTTCTGTAGATGAGTTGTCGCTGCTGCAGGTGATTCACTGGTTGAGAGGATGGCTACGTCGTCGGCAAACATGACAACAGTAGTGTTTTGCGTGGTTGGTGAATCAGATGAATAAATCAGGTAGCGTAAAGGGCCTAATACACTTCCTTGCGGCACTCCTGCTTTAATTTGATGTTATTCCGAGGCTGAGTTATTTATTACAACTTGGAAGAATCTTTCGGTGAGGTATGATTTTAGGATTAAATAGAATTGAGCTGGGAATTGTAGTTTGATCTTGAACGGGAGGCCTGCATGCCAAACCTTATCGAAGGCTTGCTTTACATCTAGGAAAGCGGCTGCAGTTAATTTTTTGGTTTCAAGACTTTCTATTATTTGATTGACGATTCGATGGCATTGGTGTATCGTTGAGTGGGCTTCACGAAAACCGAATTGAAAGGTCGGGATTATCTGGTCAAGGTTAACAGCTTTTTTTATTCTTTTCAATATGAGTCTTTCAAAGAGCTTGGATAATAGAGGTAACAGGCTTATCGGTCTAAAGGAAGATGGGAGGTTGGGTGGTTTGCCAGGCTTTGCAATCATAGTAATCTTAGCATACTTCCATTGTAGTGGGAAGTACGTTAATCTCAATATACTATTGTATATGGTGGTGAGGAGGACCACTGTTGTTCTTGACATATGTTGCAGTACTTCACCTACGATCAAATCATAGCCAGGGGCTTTTTTGGTGTTCGTAAGGTTGATTTGCTGGCGTACTTCTGACGGAGAGAAGGGTTGTATTGGCGGCGAGAGTTGGCACGGAGCGGTTAGGAAATCTTGAATTTCGGTGTCGTCGTAGTTGTCGTGTGGGTCCGGGGTAGCGAATACGGTGACAAGGTGTTCTGCGAAGGTGTTTGCTTTGTCCTTGTCTGTTCTAGCCCATGTATCATCAGGCTTTCTGATTGGTGGTATTGCTATTATGGGTCTCTTGAATTTTATTGTTGCTTTCCAGATTGAATGATCGGTAGGAGAAAGCTTGGTAATGTATTCTTTGAAAGTTTCATTGCGGGCTTCCGTAAGTGTGGTATGTATGAGTAAGTCTATTGTAGATTGTTTTGTCGTGCCTGTTCTTTGTTGTTTGCCATTTTTTCCGGGCTCTTCGTTTCTCCGCTAGTAGGTTACGTATATGGCGAGGAATGTTATTGATTACAGGAGTGCTATTTATAGCAGTAGGTGTGGCTTGCCAAGCAGCGACTTGTATTGTTGTCGTAAGGTGATGAACTGCTTCATCAAGGTCTTGATTATCTTTAATTCTGATACTTAGGTTAATGTTTTCTTCTAATAGGTCTCTGAAGTGATCCCAATCCGTGTTTGTTACAGAGCCTAACCGGCATTTCTTTAGTGATTATTGTTGTGCTGACGGTGATAATGACTGGGGTGTGGTCAGAGGAGAGTGTGGTGTTGGTAAGGGATGTTTAATATTAAACTAAATAAAACACTAGTTCCCAACAACCAACTATATTCTATTAACGGTAATTTAACACTACTCTCAGTTTCTTCAGTAACTTCTTGTATGTTTTTAACTTGAATCTGCTGTTTAGCACTGTCGTCTAATTTCTTTTCCCAAACCTGCATTTTCTTCTCCATACTCTCTTTAGTTTCTCTTGCGGTCTCTTCTATTTTCTTTTCCATACTCTCTTTAGTTTCTCTTGCAGTCTTTTCCATACTGTCCATTTTCTTATCCATACTTTATTTGCATCACATACAATAATGGAATAAGTTTCGATGAACACGTGTAGGCTTACAAGACAATTCTCGCTATAACAGCAAAATATACACCTCGCTATTTTGCTCTGCTATTCTTGATAAACTGAAACTTTTTGAGATTGAGACGGAGGACGGATAGGACCTAGTATAATGGTTTGTGGATATACTCCTGTAGAAATAAAGCCCAACGGTACAAACGATTATTCAAAAAATTCTTTTGCTTCATAAATGTTAAAGCTGAATTATCAGTTTCCAAAATGAATTTATTTCCAGTTAAATAAAATTTATTATTTTTGCAAATATTGCCAGCATTTCTTTTTCAGAAATGGTGTATCTTGTCTCGTATCCTTTTAACACTCTTGATATAAAACATATAGGAACTTCTTCACTATTTTGTATTTGCACCAATTCTTAATATTAAACTAAATAAAACACTAGTTCCCAACAACCAACTATATTCTATTAACGGTAATTTAACACTACTGGTGAACCAAATGGGTCTGGCGCGATACATAAAATAATTCATGCGCAAGCCCAAAACTATAAATATGTAGAATACAAGAATGGGTACAGAGAGGTCGTAATTAGATTCTGTTTTGGTATAAATATTGGCTATTCCATTGACAACTGCATAGTCTAATAGGTCTGGGAGTTTTTGTGGGTCACTAGGCCAATACGTCGGTTCTCCGGTTGATACAAAGTTGAAATTGTTTCCCTGGATTGTTCTTAGTAAGTTGCGTCTTTTCGGGTTGATAAGTCTAGAGCCCCAAGCTGTATTTTTTGCATTCCAGTCCCCTCCTGCTAAAAATTTAGGGCCTAGTGATCTGAGAAATTCTTCATATTCGTCAGACGAGATGGGATGCCTCGGTGGGCTGTAGATGGCTGAGATTACAAGCGAATAGGGGAAGGCTTGAACTTTTATGGTTGCACTTTAAATCTTTTCAGTTAGGTATGGTTGAAGTTCATGATGGACAAGCGTGTTCTTAATTATCACAGCTGATCCGCCGTGCGCCATCCCATCTGGGTGATTGGCATAATATGTGGTATAATGCGGTATTTTTACAGTAGTCCTATTAGTTGCATGAGTCTCGGAAACGAGCAATATGTCAATTTGTTGTAGTTGTAGAAAGATTATTACTTCCGGAATATGGTTAGTGATACCGTTAGCGTTCCACAGCGCGATGCGTAGCGAGGTAGCCATTTTTACGCTATTTTGTTTATCACAGTGGAAAGCATGTTCAGTATCATGCTGTTCTGACTCATGAGCTGGGTAAACATGTTTTTGAATTCGTTGAGGAAAGTTGTGAGCATTTCGGAAATGTTTGTTTCTTGTTGGATTTGAGTTGGGGAGTTGGGGGGTTCCGTCTTGTCCATGCTTGAGGAGTGTTGGTTACGCGTTGTGTTTCACCGCTGTGGTTATTAGCTTGGTTACGGAGAGGCGGGAATTCAGTTAGGGCGAAGTTAGGAGGAGCTTGTTGTAGACGGGATTGGTTAGCTATTCCTCTAAATGGCGTGTTTCGGGCTCTTAGGAGGTCCTGGTATACTGTGCAACCCTTGTAATTGGCAGGGTGGTCTCCGCCGCATAGGCCGCACTTGGCCCGGGTATTTCGATCTTTTTTTGCATATTGCAGTGTTGTGTCCGCCGCCACATTTTACACAAACATAAGGTTTATTGCAATAGGATTTAGTATGCCCGTAGTCTTGACATCTTAGGCATTGCGGGATAGTGTTTTTCTTTTTAAGAGGTTCAATCCCGACTACCATATTCCCGATATATTTGATATCAAAGATTTTTTTATTGTTCTCGCTTGGTTCGAGGTCGACCAGGAAAAGGGAGAAAGGTTGCTTGGTTAACCTATGGCGTATATTTATGATGTTACGCTCTGTATGACCCTGTTTGGCTAGCTCATCCTTTATGGTGTTTATCGGAACGGAATGGTGAAGGTTTCGAACCGCTACTCTATATGCTCTATATCTTCTTTTAGTTGGAAGGTATGGTGTATGATGTTTTCATCTTTTAAGTGTTTCGACAACTTTCTGTAAGTGTCGACAGTATGGGTATTAATTCTAATTGTGTTATTTGATGCTGCTGACGTGTGTTATTGCTCTGCCTCAAGTTATAAAATGTGCATGTGCCAGATTGTGCACATCTTTTTTGGTTAATAACTACAAAAACACGGCAGGTAGAATTTTTTTATTACTTTTCCCTTACTCCCTTGTCAGTCACCTACAACGCCCCATGTATATTTTGCGCCATTTTTTGGACATCCTGTATATGTCACTTTTTCTAGCAAGATACACCTAGGTGATCCATCATTTTACTTTTATAAACTAAACTTGTAAAGTCGCACTATTCTGAAAAATTAGTAAAAGAAAACTTGAATTTTTAATAACTGTAAAAGATAAATCTGGTAGAACAGAAGCAATGAAACCAAAACATGTCTATAAATAAGAAAATCGAAATACAGACGACGGTAATTGTTTTATTGACAGTCATTTCTGATTCGAAAACACTTCGGATCAATAAAAATTATGTATTTTCCGTTTTACAATGCTATTTATCCAAGTGAAATTATGTTTTTTGTGTTTTGTTACTATTATTACCGCAATTATATAAGTGCATCAAAAATGGGCAAGAAAAAAATTAAACAAAAAGTAAGAATACAATTTCCAATAGCAATAAATTGGCAGAGTCAACACTGTTAAAATGAAAAATTATAGTTTGTAAGATCAAAAATATTAAAAATGCGTAAGGTGGAAAAAAAAGTAAGAATAGAATTTCATACAGCACCCACCATATTAATTGGCAGAGAGTCGGCACTGTTAAAATGAAAAATGGTATTTTTAGAGCAAAAATATAAAAAATGTGTAAAGTAGAAAAATAAAGCAAAAAGTAAGATTAGAATTTCAAACAGCACCCACCATATAAATTGGCAGAGTGTCGGCACTGTTGAAATGGAAAATAATATTTTTTAGAGCAAATATATGAGAGTACTAATGTAATCTCCAAATTTGAGTTTTGAGATATTAGCAAAAAACTTGTGGCTATCTCAAGTCACTTATTTTAAAACTGTAAACGCAGTATTGGCGTTCAAGTTGTTAGTATCAAAAAACATTAGCAATTGTGCTTCAATAGTTGATAGTATTTCGTAAATATTGCTTAAATATGTGGAGAATGCCGTATTTGTTTCTAAAGGGTGGAGATTACTGCCTTTGTTACCAAAATCTACTCTAACTTAGAGTAATACTATTAATGAGTCCCTGTTAAAAAACATAACTACTTTTTGTGCCATTAATATGAGATGTATTAGTAGAAGCACACAAAAAGTGGGTTTTGGAACATCATCTTTATGAATACAAAAACCTTTATGCTTACAAACAAATTAAACATTACACTCACAACGCTGCTTAAATAATAAGAATGTATTACACTAATATAGAGGGTAATTCAGTAATTTATTCACACGAAGCTGTATTTTCTTCTGCAACAATTGCAGGGCCCTCTTCTTCCTCAGTGATGCCAGGAACAATATTGTTATAAAATGTGAGGTCTCTGAATTCTCTCCAGTTTTTCCCAAAATGTTTCGTCAACAGCTTATTTACATCTTTTAATTTTTTTTCCTTAACGGCCTCTCCCTTCTCTATTTGTTCTGGATTTATACTTCCAGGTGTTTTCCCTTTTTTAGTAATACCCCTATACATGCCTAGGTCATTTTTATAATGTAATTCTCCCCGTATGAGTATATTTCCGCTTCGACAGCGCTTTTAAAAGAATCTCTTGGATTGTTTAAATTTAAAGTGCCAACTTCCTGGCTGTTTTAAAACCTCTTGGGCAGCATCTTTCCAGTTAAGGACTTTACAGTCTTCTCCTAGGTGTGTAATAGATTCAATTTCTGAAAATATTTCTACATATTTTTGTGGTTCTGCAATAACTTCCAATTTTCTTATATTCTTCTCTATATAACCGAACACTCTATCGGCGGGCAAAAAGGAATGGCCAACAACAGGAAACACTATTTCTATATTTTCAACATTTGGTGGGGCTTCGTCAGCTAACCATTTGCAGCACATGCCAATTAAAATAGTGTTTTTGTTTTGGCCACTGCACCCATCGGCCACTAGCCTTATGGTTTTTGGTGTTTGTCCTAAGTCTAGCTGTTTCAGTCTATGATACACAGCGGACGAAATCTCGTTAGACCCTTTTGCAAACTCGTTCTCTGTCCAATATTACGCAAATACATTTTCTTTTGTAAATTCCGTTTTTGATGTACCTTGCACTATAGTAAAGTTGTACAGATATAACTGCCTTGAATAGTAGGCTGCCTGATCAGGAACTTTAGGTAGTACCAGATTTTTCTGGCAGTCGAAGGAAAGTATTATCAAGTCATCCCTTTCTTCTCTCAAAAGCTCAAAAAAGGCACCCGCTCTCAATTTGCGAATCTTCATTTCGGTAGTCAGATTTTTCGTATCTTCCTCATTCGAGGAACGCTTGATTCTTTCCGCTAATTCTAAGCATGTCGAGCAGACATCAGTACGTGGTGTTTTAAAACTCAAATTAAATTTTGTATTCAAATTAATCTAAACATATTACAAATGCGTAAGGTAGAAAAATAATAAAAAAAGTAAGAATAGAATTTTAAACAGCACCCACCATATAAATTGGCAGAGAGTCGGCACTGTTATATATCCTATCCACTATGGATCAAATAACTAAATCTATCTTTGTAGTAATTTAACCAAAACGAAGGTATAATTTCCGTCAGGAATTAGTTAAACTCGACAAAGTGATTTATTTCGGAGTCACGGTTTCAAATTTTCGGAACTTGCTATTAAAATTAATAAATATTAATATTAAAAGTTCGAATAAAGCAGAATTCAAATTAAATTAACTTTTAATTCTGAATACAAAGGACAGGTCTGAATATTTTGAACTAGGATCAGAGTTATTTCTGCTGAAGGCAGAATTGCAGGATGCAGAATGTCTTCTTCTGGGCTGGTAAATTGGTTTTATACTGGGTTATGTAGTAGGGATGCCGGAAAGGGAAAACTATGGGACTTAACATTCCCTCACGTCTCATTTAAAATCGCGTTCACAGCGCTTGTAAATCTCCACTACCAGCGACACGAGCGCCTCGTTTTGGAATTACAACAATTTAAATCTCTTTTCATTTATTAAAATTTGTTGTTAACAGGTTACCTCGTTACATCTCCCCCCTTTCTTCGGGGTAAGCGAGGAAAACCGGTGAATAAAATAACTACTGGCAGGATCATACCATTCTCGGGTCTATTCGGTATTCTGAAGCACCTGGACTGTTGGTGGAAGTGTTGAAGCAGGACCGAAACCCATGAAGAAGGCTTCCTTCCTCTTCAACTGGACATAGCTCCCATCTCCAACAGAAACTCTGACTCTTCGAAGATTTTTCCATTGCTTCCTGGTATACTTCTTGTGAGAACCTTCTGGAACTGGCCTTGGTATCTCCACTACAGGAACTGACTCTATAGCTGTCTTAACTATTGGAACTATTCCTAAGTTCTCACTTAAACATGACTGGTTGATAATGGCCTCGTCTACGGTTACATTCCTCCATGCTAATAGTTGATTGTGAACCATTGGTGATGGAGTATCAGGTGTTCTTGCCATCTCTGGAGTCTTGATTTCCGGAGAATAGTACAATGCACTTTCTACGGGAATTTCCATTGCCACTTCGGGCGTCTTTGGTGTATCCCCAAACAACGTTCTCCACTCTTCAGCTCCAACTGGTAAGTAAGCTCTCGGATTCCAAGGTCTAATTCTAATCGTGTTAACTTTCTTTCGCAGTTGAAACGGCCATGGACGAACATTGGTTTTGTTTAAAATCGTTGCCATCTTCACACTGTTAACAATGATCAGGGAATGAAGATTTGGACCATCGGACCTGGTTAATAAGCTGCTGTCCCCACCTAATCTTGACCTATGGAGGAGATAGTTGCATGAACTGGTTTTATGTCCTTCACGTGGACACGCCTTATCACCTTGTGATTTGCAGGATTTCCTAATTCTAATATTACTGGAGAAATTACCTTATACACTGTGTCCATAAATTTTTTTTAAATAGAAAGGGGGGTCGAGTGACACCTCATTTGAAAGGTCTTTTAGTTCTGCGTCTGATCCTAGAGTTTCAAAGAAAAATATTTAGCCATAACAAAATGACAAACGTTTGAAGTAAAGAAGTCTATTAAAAAACACTAAGAATTAAAGCAAAAACAAATGAAATTAAGTGTTCGAAATGTTCACCATTCACTTCTTGGCACATAAAAAGTCGGTTATGACATTCCTGCCTTACATTTTCATAAGATTCTGGAGTGATATTTCTGCAAACTTCTGTAATGCGTTTTTGACGTGACAACTAGTATAATTACGATTGAACTTCCTTAAGGTAAGTCGTTTAATCTCAAATTATACTTCGTTGTCACGTCCTTCTAGATCACCCTGTAGATGTTTAAAGCTATAACAGCGATATGTCATTAAAAAAGGAATAAAATAAAATAACCATACATTAATGTTGTATGTATGAAACAAAACTTTATTACTGATAGCTAAACTTTTAAACAAATGTATTACATTATATCAAGAACTCCTTTTGCATAACTGCTTATATCTATTAATGGTTTATTATAAAATTGTGCAAATACTTTAGAAGTACTTGACCACCCAGCTGCGGCCCTAGTAGTTTCTATATTTAGTCCTGCTCTGTCAGCTGCCGAGATGGAAGCGTGGCGAGTACTATGAGCCTTAAATTGTGTGGTATCCATACCACTTTTGGTTAATGTACATTTTATCCACCTCGCAATTGTTTGTGCCGTAGCTGGGTGATAAGGTTTTTTATGTGTTATAAACAGTTGTTGATAATGTCCTCTAATATGTCTAGTAAACTTACCATAAAACTTCAGAGTTAAGGCTATACATAGTTCAGGTTTTCCATTAAAGTATGAAATTACAATTTTAAGTTGGTCTGTTTTCGATGCTGATGTTTTTAACAGCTCCGGAAACATAATTTCGATTCTGTCATGCATTATTAGTATATTATGAATTTCAATTTTTGATAATGTTCGAACTCGTCCTGAACCTAATGCTAAGAGGGTACACAACTTCGCATTTAACGATTCTAAGTTTAATGTTTCTAATGGGAACATGAGATATAAATGATTTAACACAATCTGTGGATCCCATGACCAGGTGTACTTAGGAAAAACCGGTTTCAGTTTAAAAATGCCCCTTAAAAACCTTTGCACTAGCTTTTCCTCCCCATTACTAAGTGAAAATAATAATTTTAGAGCTGGCCGATGTGTATTTAAGGAGGAATAACTAGAGTCCTTTAAATGTTCCATATTAAGAAAAGTTAGCACTTGGTGAACGTTTGGTATTAGATGGTTTGCTTTTATTGATATACCACCATTTCTTGGAAGTATTATTATATTGTTTTAAGGTACTAGGACTCAATGAGGATATTAATACTGGAATGACAGCTCAGGAATATTCTTTCTTAAGTAAGCTTCCCTGATAAATGACCCACTCCAGGGTAAGTTTGGGCCACATGGGGTGATTTTTCCGCAAAGGAGAAAGCAGTAAATCAGGTTTAGGCTTAAGACGCAAAGGTGGTGATGTCAAGAGTTTCAAAAATGTCGGGTACCACTGCTGGGTGGGCCAGTCTGGTACTACCACTATCCCCTCCGCTTCATCTTTTATTATCTTATTTAACACTTGATATAATAGGGAAAGGCGCAAAAGCATAAAAGAAAAAGGGATTCCAGGAAATAGTGAACGCATCTATTGCAAACGCATCAGGATCTCTTTTCCAAGAAACATATGCTTTACATTTTTTGTTTAATTTTGAAGCGAATAAATCTATGTGCGGATAACCTAGTCTCCTGTATTTTAATAAATGCGGTTAAGTTTAATGAGTATTCAGTTTCTATTCTGGTACATCTAGATTCAATATCCGCCTCTATATTTTCGGTTGATTTTATATGGATAGGGTTAACGGACAAGGAACCAAACACCAAATAGTGATTTTGAGATAACAAGGCAAAGTTGGTTTTAGACAAAACAAGCAGGATTTGGGTATTAAAGTGCTAAAATTCACTTTTTATAAATTCAAAGGTCCTCTATTCTATTATTGTTAAAAGAAAAATCTATTATGTATGCAAAATATGTTTTTATTTTAGTAAATGGCGCTTGGTTCTACATAAAAAGTAAACTAATTCTAATATTTTGTTAATTTAGAAAGAACCAAACGCCTGGTTGCTACTTACATATCTTTTTAAGTACTTATAGAAAATAACTAATAAAGAACCAGCTGACGAATCTAACCCACCTTGAGTTTTAAAAAGGATAACGTAATTTGGCGTTTGGTTCTTTCTTTGTTAACAAAATTAACACTTTTTTGTTTAACAAGTTAGATAAAAAAATTAAATGAATAGGTAATGTAAAAAAATACAGAAAAGAAGCTAATCATCCTCTGGTTCGATTTCGAAATCCAGTTCACCAACATCGTACCCATCAATATCATCGACGATATTTTCATCTCCTATTAATGTTTTGTAGTAATCTTGATTAAGATCTTCTAATCTCATTAATTCTTTTATGTTTTGTAGTTTTGCGTTTGAAATTTTTTTACCATTTGGCCACAATAATGGTAATGGTTCAAGCAAAGTTTAGTGGTCTTTTTCGTTTCTTTTTGCCCTTTGTGTTAACTTCAACGCGTACTTCTTCAGGGGAAAACGATTTCTTGAAAGAAATACTATACGGTAAACTTTTCTCTAACGCAAGCTCTCTAGTAGCCAACCAACTCACTTTTATGCCTTCTACGTCTACTTTTCTGTTTACAATCATTTCCTCTAATAGTGCAGAACTAAAAAAAAATTTCTTTCTGCATTTCATGCACGACAAGGGGATTCTTTTTCCTTGCTATTTTCATCACTTCCGATATTCTTCCGGCCTAAAAATTTTTTGATGGTATTTCAAAGCCTTTTCAATGTCGCCAAAATCTTTATCATTGGGCAAGTAGCTATGACCGGACACTAAAAATCGTAAGCGAATTTTTTCAAGAGATGGGTGATTATGTAACAGTCTTTTCATAAGAAGTGTAACTTTTATATTTCTGTTTTGGCTACCACAGGAATCTGACCAAAGGTTTAATTCTTTTATGTCTTTTCCGACGTAGTTGTCTACATATTTCATTAAGCATGATGCAACCTCTTGAGATCCTCGACTAGCTATACCTTCCGCCCAAGTAAAACAGTGCCCTTTGTTCGATTTTCCTGAATGTATCTCCATGTTGTATAGCCATAACTGGCGTTTGTAAGAAACTATACCAGTTGGCAATCTAGGAAGAGGTAATGTTTTCTCGAGGTCGAATGTAAGTGATTCTATGTGGTCTTGTGTTTTTGCATCTTCAAAGTCCTTTTTGAGCTGATTTCGTGCATCTTCAGCTGCCTTTTGATGTTCAGATCTTATTTGCACATATTTAATTTTTTCTTCTTCATTTTTTTGCATTTGAAATTTTAACGGTTAACGAATCACAGGTATAACATGTGTCTTTCTTCAAAAGTTTTCGGGTTATATTAAATTTGGTATAAGAAATATGTTTGTATGTAGAAATGCTTACAGGATTGTCCACTTCACTTTTATATTGCGTGTACATTTTTTCCATGGTCATGTCTGGTGTGAAAAACTTTTTATCTGTCTGATTTCTCCTATAATGTGATACGTACGTGGGAATTCTAGAAATCTGCGTAATAATCTCTTCGTAACGTTCCTGGGAGATCTTGTTTCTTTGGTTATGCTTTCCTCGTTTATCTGCAATAGTTAAGTTCCGCGATTTTTTCACTGCTGTATTTACTCGTTTTGTTGAAATGTTTAAGGTATTTGTAAAAGTGTTCCTGCAGACGACTGTGTTATTTATAAAATAAATTCTTGTAAAATTTCTGGCAACCCGTTTACGCTTAACCTTCTGTTCCTTAACAAGAGAACAAATAATTGCATTTTGACGTTCATATGCACCAGCAGCCCAAAACGTATCAGATAAGGTCTTGCGAACATCAACGGGAACTTTTCATAACAGTGTCCGGAACATGAACACTGATAATCAATAAATTCTGTGGCTTCGACTAAGTTTCCTCTTTTGGCTACATATTGCTTGTTGGAATTTTTCAATGACTTCCTCGTCTTGTCGGTTTGTTCAGGATATTTTCTTTTTCTACCTCTTTTAGGACGACCTTTATAAAATTCAGTATCTTCTTCAAGTTCTTCATCTTCTGGATCGCTTTCTGAAGAAGCTCCTGTGCCCTCTGTCCATATTTCCTCGCTTTGCTTATCACTTTCAACGTCGTCTTCGTCTTGCTGATTTTCCTGATCTATTTGGTCAACTTCCGGAATGTCGCTAATTTCTCTTTCTTTATCAAATGAATTCAAAATGCCTAATGTTTCTACAGTTTCTATACGATCGTTGCATATAATCTCTTCTTTGTTTTCGTCATTCTGTTTATTACTTTGTTCACCATTATGATTGATTTGTTTTTCAAGGTTTTTATTGTATGAACTTTCGGTAAAATTTTCAATGAAATTGTTAGTTTCAGAAGAAAAAAGTATTTTCTCGAACTGGTCCACATCTGAAACTTGCTTATGGCAAATGGATAAATTTTCGGTATTAATACTTGCGACTTTAATGTAGCTTTAAAGAACCTATTATATCACTACGTAACTTCTTCTGCCTTGGTTCCTTCTACACTACTGAAAATGCTAAATAACTGTCAATAGGTTTTTAATTTGCTCGCTAGAGTGCGCAAACTCTAGTATACTGCATTAAAATCTTATCATAAGTTGTAGGCGCCATTTATTAAACGTTTGTTGTCATTTTTTAATAATTGGCGCTTGGTTCTTTGTCCGTTAACCCTATCCATATATGAAGCGAAAACCCAAATACCGTGATTTTCGCAAAATTGCCAAATTTTTCGTGTCATCTTATTGAGTTTTTTGTATTTAACTCCCTCCATTCTATTAATATATGACATTGTTGTTGTGTTATCAACTCTCAGTAATACATTACAATTTTGTAAATTTCCTGAAAAACATTTGAAAGCTTAATATGCGGCTTTTAATTCCAAATAATTTATGTGATTGTTTGCTATTTCTGGTTTCCAAAATCCGTGAGTTGCTTCTGCATTGCAGTAGGCCCCCCACCCAGTTTTTGATGAGTCTGAAAATATCTCTAAAGTAAAGTTTGTATTATTTTGTAACTGGTTTTTGCTGTTTGGTAGGGTTGTCAGCCACCAATCAAGCTCCGCCCGTATGTCCTCATTGATTTGAAGTGACCCCTCATAATTGTCTTTACTTTGTTTGAGTGCTTTATATTTTTGATGTTCCAATACTTTTGTATGCATCCAGCCGTATTTGATTGCTGGGCACAGGGAGACAAGGTATCCTAAAAGTCGGCCAAATTCACGAATTTTACACCATCTCAACTGTTTTACTTTGTTTATTTTTCCCAATGCTATTTGTATTTTGGGTTTGGGAAGTGAAATAGTGAGTTGTTTGCTATCGAATAAGAACCCTAAAAATCTGCATGCGTGACGTGGTGGCTTTTTTCGTAGTTTATTATAAAACCTAGTTTTTCTGCGATATTTATTGTTGCCTTAGCATTGTTTAAGCATTCTTGTTTGGTTCTACCAATTAGTATAAAATCATCAAGGTAGTTAATCGATAAATAGCCTCTAGATCTTAGAAATGGACAACAGGCTTTAATATTTTTGAAAAAATATAAGGTGCCGTGCATAAACCAAAAGGCAGACATGTGAATTCAAAAAGCTTGTTTTCAAAAATGAACCGTAAATATTTTCTACAAGACTTTTTAATCGGGATTAGAAAATATGCATCTTTAAGGTCAAGGGTGACCATATAAGAGTTTTTTACTAACAATTCTTTGACTGATCTATAATCTTCTAATTTAAAGTTTGGTGCGATCAGATATTTGTTTAGTTTCTTTAGATTAAATACGAATCTAAAATCTTTATTATTTGGTTTTTTAATTAGGAAATAGTTTGATATAAATTCACCCTTTGTATGAGTGCAGTGTTTTATAGCCCCTTTCACTAACAATTCATTAATAGATTTTTTATAAGCAATTGTTTGTGTAAGTGACAATGGTTTGGCCTTTGGTATTTTATTTTGTTTGGGTTTATGTTCAAAAGGTAAATTATACCCAGAAACCCAGTGCAAAACATGAGGATCAGAGGTTAATGTTGACCGTTCTTCTAGAAAATATTTTAGTCAACAGCGTATTTTTCGTCCTCAGTGGAATTGGACGTTACCTTTAGTATCGGCGTTGCCTGGTAGGCTGTTGGTGATTCGATGTTCTTCGGGGGGTCTGGTTCCTCTTGCCGTCGTACGACGACTTCCATCTGCTTCGTGGAGGAGGGCGCTGGGCGTTTAAAGAAGTCAGATTTTTATTACGCGATGCTGGCACGTACGTTGGCGAGGGTTTGTAGCCGTAGGGTCTAGGAGAAAATTTTAGTATATCCTTTCCAGATTTCTTTAAACTTTGAATTGTTTTGCGAAGTTCTCCGAAATCGGATCCAAACAACATTGAATCGGATTGGCTTCCCGCTCCAATCTTTTGAATTGTAGTTGTCATTTTTGGACATATTTGGTGCTTTCTATGCACAGACAGTAAATAGTGGACTTCGGCTATAAATTTTGTAGCATCCACGATGTCGGTGACTCCATCAGGAACATTATTTGCCTGGACCCATAATTTATCAAGGGCCGCTCCTAAAGCAGTTAGACCTTTTCCAATTTTGTCCTGTAGTTGTAGCAAAACACCATCTTTCTTAATATCCAGCGAAGCTAAAGCACTCTTAATTTCGGGATTAAGTTGGGGACCGTTAAGAATTTGATGGTTTTCAGCAATCGTCCATTTTTTATTGAGTTCATCTCTTGTCGTTTTCTCTAGACCCTTACTGAAGTATGAATTCCACCGAGATGTTATTTCATCCCGTAAGAGCGTACCGTCAGGTTTTTTAGACGGATCCTCTCCAAGGATGGTGGCTAAATCTGTCTCTTTAGCCTGATTTGATATTTCGGAGCGTTCGTCTGATGTGTCCCGAAGGTCGATGTTCAAAGCATCGCTACTATCAGTGGTGTGGTCATTATCTGATCCATCTTTGTCGGTGCTCGATTCAGATTCGCCTGTAAGTACAAGACGCTATCAGGGACAGGCAATGGTATATTACTTGTGTTCTACATAAATAGGAACACCGTGTGAAATTTCCTACATAAATAGGAAATTGTTGTCAGTTATAACTACAGATCCACATAAATGAACCTGAATGTGTTGAAATTATGTATTTCTGCATAAACAGAAAACTTTTTGTAATTGAGGAACAAAGTTCTACATAAATAGAACTGCGTTATATTGGGTCAAGGATTGCTTTACATAAATAAAGCTAATAAGTGTTGTTTTGTTTCTGAAAATTGAGCTGATATCGATAGCACACAAAACAGACTAAAAAATAAACATCCGCCGGTCGCAAGCACGACTCATGCAGTTCCAGCGATTGGAATATTGATTGTTATGTCGATTGCATCACGTTGCGTTATCCCGCCAAGGCTTCGTTGCCATGTAGAACTAACACAAAAGAATTAAGAACTAATTATTTCAGTACTTACTTGTTGGAACATCCTCCATTAGTTCTTCCAATTTCTTCATTTTTGACCGTAGCTTACGCAGCCTAGCCTCTTCCAATTTTTCACGTTTACGTTTAGGCATTTTCACGTTGAATTAATCACCACAAGGAAACACACGTGTAAACTCGGCGCACTATGAAACCGCAATGAGGCTGAGTAGGGGCTTACTGGGTTAAGACATTTTTCTCTCTATCTTGAAACATAGTGTAGGTTCGCGTCTAGAAACGCTACTACAGGGTGATCTAGAAGGACGTGACAACGAAGTATAATTAATAATAATAGTCCACAAAAATAAAAATTTTGTAAAAAATGGTAAAAACCGTTATTTGTGTCGAGCGATAAAAAAAATCGAAATCGGGCGTAGAACATGTTATAAGAAATTTTAGACATGCAGAAGATATAAAAATAAAAAAATTTGCCAGTTGTCAGTTTAAACGTCATAAAATCAAATTTTTGTTTTGTTTTCATAGGACTCCAATTAGAAAAATTATGCGATTTATATTTTATAATGTGTTAATAGTATGTGTAAATGTTTTTGGTATATTAAATATGATTTTTAAATAAAAAATAGTCTACAAAAATAAAATTTAAAAAAGATGGTAATAACTCGAAAATCGTTAATGGTATCGATAAAGTTTGGAGAAAGACCGACGGTACGGGGCTCCGACTAAGCGGGCAAAATATATTAATAACTCGAGAAGTATAAGATTTAGCAAGGAATTACACTTATTAATTTGTATTTGGAATTTAAACACCTTTCTGATTTTAAAACCAAAATGGCACGTTGCCATTTAAAAAAAAGTTATTTTTTACCGTGGCCGCCATATTAAAATTGGAAACTCAAGTATTTTTCTTAAATACAATCGAGAAGAATAAAAAAGTTAGCCTCTACTGACTATGGTACAAGAACAGTAAGTAGCTGAAATGATGAAAGAACAAAAAGGTTTATAATGGAAAAAAAAATTCGATTTTTTCAATTTTTGTAAAAAGACTATCCTAGAGCAAACAAAACCAACAGAAATATTTTATTGCCCCCCGTTAAATAAATAAAAGGGTACCAATTTTCAATTTTTAAAAATTCATAGAGGGCGTCACAGTGTAATTATAGCAATGCGCAAAAAAACAAATTGTAGAAGATTCCCAGCTCTATCAGCTTAAAAAGTTTAAACAAAAACGTGTGGGCAGCTTTTGAGAAATATTATTTGAAAAATTCCAAAATTGATGTCATTGCGATCGTTTTTTATATTTTCAAAATTAATTATATTTCATGGTATAGTACCCTTGAAGGGCTACCAAACAAGATGTAGTTGATTCCAATCAGATAACTGGTTTTTGAGTAAATGGGCGTTAAAGTCGAAATGTTAAAAAATTCGTAGCGGCCGCCATTTTAAAGCTAGAGAGTTCGGTAAAAAATCGTTTGATTTGTCCTAAGGCCTTCTTTAATCTCCACTATTAAAATTTCCAAAATTCAGTTTCTGAAAAAAATGCTACCAAAAAAACGTCTAACTTCCGCTTCCAGCTTCGTTTTTTTTTAAAAGCTTATTTTGTCGGTGAAATTGTGATATACCCCCCTCATTCCACAGCACATCAAAATCGGTCCAGCCGTTCCGGAGATATGGAGCGTAACGGAATACTTGGACGCAATTTGTTTGTCTAGCAAAATTATTTTCTTGTTTAATTCTTCAACCTTCAACTCGTGTTCAACTTGTTTCATTTCGAGCTCCTTGTCGTGTAAAGGTCTATTCACACATATCAGTGACGTGTCAGTGCCGTATCAGTTCAGTGTCAGTAACATCCGTGATGTATCAGCGACGACTATTCACACATATCCGTACAGTTTCATCAGTTGTCAGTAATTATTTTAGCGAGATGGCTAAGTTTATAGGCACAGAATTAGCCATGATTGCCATAATTTTGGATGAAGAGCTAGGGCATCAGTCGAATTACCATTTTCTCCCATTTCTTTTCCTATCTTGTTCCAAATGTTTGTTTGAAACTACTGTCCATATATTTTGGATGGGATAAATCATATATTACAGAGTATTGGCGAACCAATTCAATAAGTTGCTCGTCAATCATTTTATTCACAAAAATGTGACAAGCAAGCTACACGACAGCGTACAATACGTCAGTGAAATAGTAAAAATATCGTTGGCAACGATATATAATCTCACGGAGCGGATACTGCACTGATACTGAATGCAAAAATACGTCACTGTGTCGGGCTTGTGTGAACACGTTAACCTAAACTATATGCAACGATATTTTATTTTTCACTGACACTGACACTGAACTGACACGGCACTGTCACGTCACTGATATGTGTGAATAGACTTTAAAACGTTTTTGTGCTCCAAATCTTGTTTAATTGACTCCTGCTGCAATTTAATTAGCTCTAATTTTGCCTCTGATAATGCACTTATTTTAATTCTGCAATCAGAAGTCAAAGCATTTTTCTTTCTTGCAAGGGATTTTGAAGCTTTTGGTGGGGTTTCACTATAATTGTGTTTCTAAAAAAAAATACTTTCATATAAACATTTTCTTTATAAAGAGTAATGAAAATAAAACTTACGATTCTCCATTGGTGGGTTTGGAACAGGTGCAGCTATTCGTAAAGGTTGGGAAATTGCAGATCTCAAATTGGCAGGGGTCCACTTTTCCCACTTAACTTCTTCGTCAGAAAGTGCTGCTACCTGCGGTTTTATTGATCCACATAAAGTAGGTGAGGGTAATGCAGAAGATCCAAGAGTACTTTCTGATGTACTATTATCAATAATTACTTCAATATTACCCAGATCTGATGCATGCGAATCAAATTCACTGTCAAGGCCAGTTATTCCCACGCCCCATAATTCTTTAATATCTACGTCCGTTGAGGTGACGATTATTGGTTTGGCAGAACCACCACCTTGGTACTGTGCTGTGAATTAAATTCATCTGCTATCTGCAGCCATTTGTTTTGCTTCTGTTTCCAAGTTACAGCGTATGTTGCCTTATTTTCAATTACTTCCTTGTGCTTTCTGACCAAGGATATTAATAGGTTAACTTCTGTTACAGTGAAATTACGTGCTCTTTTTTCGTGGTCCATATTCTGTGAAATATTTTTAACTAAAATAGGTACCTAATACAATTTGCTATTAATGCATCATTTAATTATGTATTTCTTTTGCAAAAGTAATAAACGTTTCTTACTTACGTCCACTACTAGTATAATCTGCATAAACTTCTTACTAAACGGTATAAATATTAATATTTAGGTAGCGTACACAAAACATCATAAGCCTATTTTTCCCTACTTTTGAGTTTTGATTTGAGTGTTTTGACAGAAGACATAGTAGCGAAGTTGGATACTGAGTAAACAGCAGTACCCACATCAGCGGATCTTACAGTTGACTCGACTATGATATAAAAACGACTTGTAATACGCTGCTTGGCTAATCTAATGGTTAAACTTCTGGTAAAGTATAATTTTACCAGAAGTTTAAACTGACATTGTAATACCGGCCCTTAGGACACACAAACTTTAAGTCTGCGAAAAAAATTATTGACAACGGATAATGAAACCTAACAAGAACGGTTAAAGTGCATAACAATTTACTTTTGTTTTTCAGCCTTTATTTTAATAATAATAACAAGTTAAGAAAGTAAGAAAGAGAGATTTGGTTGGAATAGATCACTACATGCATGTTTCGTTTTTATTGAAACTCATCAGGTGAACATAATTCTAACCATAATTGAAACCAAACAAATAAGCATATATAAATGCTAGTAGAAATAAAGTTAAAGGCGTATTACAACAGTAAAGCCCTCTATAGTGCAGCGAGGTTATATGCGTTCATTGCTTTGCTTTACAACGTTCCCTCGCTGCACTATAGAGGGCTTTACTGTTGTAATACGCCTTTAACTTTAAATAATAGTAAGGTTTATTCAAAACATTTCATAGAATTACAGTTTGTAGGTACATGTATGCTTATTTGGTCTATATCTAAAAATTGTTTAGGTAACTTAATGTTTTAATTAAACAGAAGTAATACTCACTGAACCATAGCTTATGCGTGAGGTTTGTGAAAAGAATCTAGTGCTAAATTTATTATCTATCTTATTCCTAGATCCTTCATTGCCTAGGATTGGTAACTAATTTGCAGCTTATGTAAAAAAAATGCACTTAATTATGTTAGGTAGTAAAATAGAGGAAAACAGTTACTCTATAAAATAATAAAAACTAACAAATCTTATTTCTAGGTCCCATGTTACTTAAAATTGGTAAAATACTGAAAAAATAGAGAAAAAACAAGTATTTTACAAAATAGGAACCTCTTAATAATGATTAAGCATATAATTCTATATTGCACCTATAAACACTTTCTATCGTTGGGACAGCCTATTTCTTCTTAAAAATATTTTTCGATGTCTGCTAAAATTTTTTGTCAATCTTGTGCTTTTATCCAAATTATGATTTTCTTTTTAAAGTGGGCAGGTAGTTTTATGCTATTGCTTTCTTTGGGAATTAAGTTAAATAACTTTGGCCCGACAAATTTTACAGATTTCTGGCCGACTTTCTTCCCAGTTCTGGGTAACTTGCTGTGGTTTTTGCTTTTTTCTCTGTTATTGTGCTGATGACCGATATCTTCTAATTTATGTTTGTTTTTGAATTGGTAGTTTTACTATGTTTTTGAAATATAGCAATTTTATGTCGAGGATTTTTGTGTCTAGGTAAAGTTGATTTGTTGGATATATGAATGGTTTGTTAAATATGGTTTTTAGAAATTTCTTTTGTAGGGTTTCGATGATTTTTAAGCAGTTTTTAGGTGCTGTACCCCATGCTGCTATACCATACTGTAGCAAAGAATCTACAAGTGCGAAGTAAACTTCTTAAGTTTTTCAAATCTCGAACTTGTTTTAGTATTTTGAATTTGAATAGCAAACATTGAAGTTTTTTAGTCAGGTTCAGTATGGGGATTTCCCATCTCAAGTGCAGATCGATGTATACTCCTAGGTACTTTATGTGGTTGACATGTTCAATATTTATATGGTGTCCATGAACATCGGGTGTTGAAAAGAGGGCGATTGTAATTGTGACATGTCTTCTTCATTTCCATTTCCCTTCTGCCTATGGCGTCAGGTTGCTCATCCATTTGCGGTATTGGTCACGATCAGCTGCCATTCTCTTTAGTTGTCCTAAGTTATTTCCTCTATCCAGTGCCATTTTCTCCATTCTTTCTTCCCATGTTTCCCTAGGCCTTCCTACATATCGTCTTCCAGTATTCTTTTCCGGTCTCTTCTGTTTCCCATTCTCATGACATGCCCAAACCAGGCGAACTGCCCTCCCTCCACTTTTTCTACTAATGGTTCCATTTCCAGTTCTTCTCTAATCGCTGTATTTCTAATTCTGTCGCGTTTCGTCTTTCCGACCATTCTTCTCAAATATTTCATTTCCCCCGCTGTTACCTTTCCTTTCACTTTGTCTTGCATTATCCAGCTTTCTGAGGCGTATATTAGTGTAGGCACATAGATACTCTTGTACACTCTTAGTTTAGTGGCGTTGCTTATTTCTTTCTTATTTATAATTATGTTATTTAAAGCAGAATAAACCTTACTTGGCTTATTTGTTCTATTTAATATTTCTTGTTCTATTGTTCCAGTATTGTTTATTATAACGCCCAGGTATTCATAATTATCCACCCAGTCAAGTTCTTTTCCGTTGCACATTATTTGTACGTTTTGTTGAGTACATTTCGTTGTTATCTCCATTACTTTGCTCTTATTCGTATTAATTGCCATTCCCCACCTTTTGATTGCGCTGTTCCATTTGTTTACTATCTGCTGCAGCTTCTGTGTTGATTCTGCCATTAGTACTATGTCATCTGCGTAAATCAAACACGATATTAATTGCCTCTAAGTTCCAATAGCCTATTCTTACATTGTACCTGGCCTCTTTACTTTCATTTATTTGATCCATAACTAGGTTAAACAGCAATGGGCTCAATGAGTCACCTTGCTTTATTCCTTTTTCCATCTCAAAGGCCTCCGACCCCCTCCCGTTCATTCGCACTCGGCCCTTCGTTCTTACGTATAGATTTTTAATTGCTTGTTGTAGCTTGTTTGTTACTCCTAGTTGTGACAGTGCTTTCCATATACTTTCTCGCGGTACCTTGCCGAACGCAGATTCGATATCTATAAAAGCCAAGTAAAGTGCTTTCCCTCTCTCCAGTCTTTTTTCCATTGTTATTCTTAGCGTGAAAATGTGATCTTGTGTCTGTCACCAGCAATCTGTGGTCGGTGTTTAATTCCGCCCCTCTTATCACCTTGACGTCTAATATTGCATACTTTGTTTGTCTTGTTTATCTTTTGCGAGTATTTTTCCTTTCGGGGCAGTTCAAATAATTCATTCGCGTATATTGTAAATAATATGGGAGCCAAGACGGTTCCTTGGGGTACTCCACATTCTGCTCTTGCTTCATCACTAGTAACATTGTCAATCTTTACGTACTGTTCTTGGTTTTGTAGGCAAGATTGGAAAAGTTTATTAGCAGTCCCTCGAATTCCTATGTTGCTTAGGGTTGACAGTAGTTGCTCGTGGTTCACAGTATCAAACGCTTTGGCTAAGTCTATGAAGATACATAGGCAAGGGCTACCTTCATCAACGCCTTCTTGAATCTGGTTTGCTAAGGTGTTTATTGCATCTTGTGTGGAGAGTCCATCTTGGAATCCAAATTGGTTCCTCGATGTTAGTTGGTATTTTATCAGGAATGCTTTAAGTCTTCATACTAACACATTTTCGAATATTTTTGCAACGTTAGATACCAGTGAGATAGCTACTTCGATTATATTAGCTTGCAGCAATTATTAATGCTACCCTCGTATAATATTATAATAATTTGCACAATAAAATGACACAAAACCGGCTATCGTTTTGTATTTGGTTTTATCGGGAATTCCCAACATGCAGATTTCCCAGGAAACCCCTGTATCTTCTTCTATGCGGTTTTATGAGAAAATTTCAACATGTGGTTTTTATATGCACTAACAGTGTTGCCAGATTTGCTTTTTCTCTGCTACAACAGGATAAATGTAAGTGGCAACACTGTTAGTGCATATAAATCCGGTTTTTATTTTTCTCCTGATTTTCTTTTAAGGAATTTTGTGTAGGTCTATGATAAGATGTTTTTCGAGTCTATTATGAAGATCTTTTTTACGGGACTGTTTTTTAGGACTTGTCTTGCGTTTCTTTTCCGAACCTTTTTGTTGTTATTGTTATTTTCATAACATTAGTAATTATATTTTATGTGTAGCCACTTCGCTTGAATGTGGTAGAATTATTTATTCCTGAATCTTGAGGATACAAATTTATACAGAATAAAAATTGACAATTCCAACCATTAAATCTCCTAAAGAATTTTTGACTAACCATGTTTGAAGTTTATCAAAAAACTGCCAAAAATTACTAGAATATTTTGAAATACCGTTTTGTTAAGTTCCTCTTTATTTTTGTAGTATTTTCAAAATAGCCACAAAAACGTAGTATAGAAGAAAAGCAATTTACATTTAAAATTTTATTCAAGATAGTACAAGTGCGAAGCCAAAATACTTTTCAAAAAAGTTTCCATTGTGGATATAGGAAAAGATATTTCTGGAATGTTCTGAAAAAAAAACTTTGAAGATCATACAGAAGTAGTAGGTCCACCAGCGCTTGTAAAATAAAAGCTTCACTTTCTGCGCTTCTTCCCGCAGCTTCTTCTCCTGCGCTTTCTGCCACAGCGTGAACAACGTTTTTTTGCGTTTATGTTTCGGTACTCTGCATGTCTGCATCACATACTTGTTTTTTCGCAAGTTCCTACACCAACAGCGAGCTCCTTTAACTGCTATTTTCATAGCCGGCCAGTCACAATGTCGTATTCGAAACTGTCGTAGGAAGTTCAAGAATGGATTTCTTGTCACCTTACCACGAAGGCAGGTTGGTTTGCAAGACAAACGGCGCTTTTTCTTGCAGCTACGGCGCCTCTTTTTACAAGATCGTCTTTGTTTTGTCGTTTCTGCATCTACTGCAACTACGGCACATTTTTAACTCTGTTTTAACAATTTTTCACTCTTTAATTTCGAATAAAACGCAAAAAACGTACGAAATAATTTACCATTTAAAAAAACGTTGTATACTTAAAACAAATAATTTATCTATGACGACCTAGCGATTTTGTTTTAGATTCAACACCGATATCTTTATATTCATAAATCAACAGCTTCACGAACCATAATTCGAGTGACGAGGGCAGTAGCTTCACTAGCACTACGATATATTTATCTTTCACTTACCCATGCTGAAATAGCCGAAACGAAGCAAGAATTTTATGAAATATCTCGCTTCCCGAAAGTTATAAAGGCGCAATAGATTGCACTCATATGAAAATTCAATCACCAGGTGTAATTTGATTAAGTTTCTCCATTAAAGTATATGAAAATTTAAAAAGCATCGTATAATATTATAATAATTTGCACAATCAAATGACACATTTTGTACAAAATTATTTATTCATAATAAATTTACATTTACATTATTGTTATTTTCGAAATCAGGTTTGTCATGCATCCCCTTATTCATACAGTTGAGTATTTCATCAGTTACATTAAAATAATGACATATTTTGCTCACACTTTGTGATGCCAGTAATAAACCATTAAACAGCTTCACTGCACAATCTGTTTCTGGTATCAGTTTTTATCAAATTAATTTTTGAAAATACCGTTTCACAGCATGCAGTTGAGTGAGCAGCCACTAACACATGATACCTATTTTTGCTCATCATCTTTTTTTTGAATGCTTCAAAAAATCTGTCATCCAAACCACACTTTAGATTAACTCTAGAGAGATAAAGTCTTATCGTTGATACAGCAGGTAATGGTAATATTTCATTTATCCTCAAAAATTTGTAATTTGCAGGACCTCGAATATGTATCAACAAACACAATAACACCCATTCAGATGTATATCGCCTAGAAGTTTTTTTTTGTATTTGCAGGATTTAATACATTCATTAATTAGTAATTTTTGGGATGGATGCATGTTATTCAGCTTGCCTATTTTCACTTGCAACTCTTCTTCATTAATTTTCTTTAATTTTGTTTTAGCGAGAATTAGTTCCTGTAGAATTACTGTGT
Organism: Ctenicera cuprea; assembly: GCA_958336395.1. Taxonomy (NCBI): domain Eukaryota; kingdom Metazoa; phylum Arthropoda; class Insecta; order Coleoptera; family Elateridae; genus Ctenicera; species Ctenicera cuprea. Next base: position 41,664,140 of record OY284489.1, on the reverse strand, counting down.
TTTGTCTTTTCAGTCTAGATCGCATTTTTTTCTTTCTCTCGTAGCTTCGGCGGTTTTTTATTGAAATAACTTGTTTTATTCTTTTATGCCGGTGTCTAAAAGTACGTAAGGCCTGCAACGATTTTCTACAGAACGTACATACAAAAACGCCATCCAAAATATCCACATTTCGAGTATATGTACATTTCAGATGCCTCCATACATTTAAGTATAAGTCTTGTTTATAATGAACATTTTTAAAATTTGAAGGAGAATCAGACAAAAGTACGCCGCCGGTACAAGTTGGTAATTCATTAAAACTTTTCGAAACATCTTCTAAGTCTTTCATCCCCAGCAATTGTTTATTTTTAAAAAGCAAATTTGCATCAATTGCGTGTTCAAAAATATAGAACATAATATCCGTATGACTAATAATAACTTTTTCTCGTACTACAACACTTTCTTTAACTATAATCATCCCCGTTACAGATACAAGGTCTATATTTTGGTTTGAAACGTAATGAACATTCCATGCTTTTGATGGCATTTTTATTGTAACGGTGCCGTTGAACAATTGATGGAAAATATCTTGGAATAATGCAGCTGAAAAAAAAATAAATCAAAATGCAGTAGACATGGTAAAACAAGCACACAGCATACTACTTACTATTTTCAGTTACTTCGCTCGTGTCCTGTACAAATGTTGTTTGCACTTTCCTTTTCTTTATTTGCATTATTCCCGTTCGTTTCGTCGCACTTGCTTGTTTCTGCCTTATTGCTTCCGATTTCTTTTGTCTCTGTAATTTTTGCACTTATCTCTGCAACCGAGTTGCTTCGTAAAGTTCTTAGCGCCCGTGCGCCACTAGGCTCACCCATCAACTTTTTATTATTATTAGCATGACCTATTCTAATTCTAATTTAGTTTAATTCTATTTAGTCTGCCCTAAGTTATTCCTAACACTAGTTTTGTCCTTCAAAAAAGCACTAATACCACACACTGCTGTTGCAGCTTTAAGATTTTAAAATGTCTCTTGTTTGCTTTCTTATTTACAACACTATTTTACTCTTAAAATCAATATTCTCTATTATAATTAAATTAAACTATTATTGTTAACACTAATGTGTAGCACTTAAACTAATTTACTGTTTTGATTTAGCCCGCGACAGAAAATTAGTAAACTACACGAATAGTTGACTGCAAACGCGGAGCTCGCTTTCTTGTTTACAACACTATTTTACTCTTAAAATCAATATTTTCTATTATAATTAAATTAAACTATTATTATTAACACTAATGTATAGCACTTAAAGTAATTTACTGTTTTGATTTAACCCGCAACCAAAAATTTAGTAAACTACGCGAATAGTTTGCTGCAAACGCGGAGCGAGGTGTAAGCACGTCCGCTCTCTACGAATACTCGACGCGAACTGGTTGCTTAAGACATACTCTTTATTGAATGACGATACATGGGCCGGAGGCCTCTAGGTGCTCCACCTTGCGGTACTACACCTTCTGACAATTTTTACTTAAACTAGCCCTGAATTTACAATCTACCACCTTACTTAAAACACTAAACTAAAAATTAATGAAATATATAAAATTAAAATAAAATAAATTTAAATTATAACTAATTTCACTTCATTGTGCGATCACGCTGTCCTGATCAGTCTCTATGTGCTAAACTTCCGCCCTGAAAAAGAAATCACACTAACTATACGCCACGCTGTCTTGGTCGGTCTCTATATACTAAACTGCCGCACAAAGAAAAACACAGCCCGCACTAACAGCACTTCCCCCCCTACGCGACTTCCCTTGGTGCCCTTAATCGCTCGACCCCCCTCGCGAATTCTGCGAGCGCCTTCCACCAGGTTCCCTCGCCCGCCATGGCTTCCGCCTCGTCTAGGCTTCTCGGCCATCTCAACCTCTCCCTGATTAGCATTCTCTCCGCTCGCGCCCTGCTCTTGTCTTCGATGCCGCACTCCAGGAGTACGTGCGCCGCGGTCTCGGGTACCCCACACTCGCAGTTTATCTCTGCTTCCTGTAGTTTCCGGATCCTAACTAAATAGCACCGGTAGTTTCCGTGGCCCGTTAACAGATAAACAGATGCAGGCCCGAAGGGCCCACGCCCACCCACCTCGCGGCTTTAGGCATGAAAGGAAGAAAAGGGGAAGGAAATAGGAAACCACTATCCAATGAAACCGCCGCCAAGGGAACTCCCAACACCCCTCGCCAACCAAAAACTAGCGGGGAGATACTCCCACTCAACCAGCAAACTAACACAAACGCATGCACACGGGCTGGAAAAAACAAATGAAAACAGCAATCAACAACAACCATACCCTTACACCAACATGCAAAACTTAAAACCCACCAAACCATGCACCAAACCAAACAAACAAAACAACTATCAAACCACTACAACCATCAAAATACTCCGAGTCTGCTCCGAAATTGAACCGTACCAACCATACACACTAAGACCAACCAGACAAGCAAGCCGCAGCCACCTTACCCCTCGTCATCAAGGTACTCGAACACCATCTGTTTCGCCATAACATTAAACGCAGCAACAGCTTCCGACTCGGTGGACGAGTCAATTATAGGTGGCCACCTCAGATTGTACATGAAGGTAGCTCTGCGAAAGATTTCCCGTGCCGCTACGCGCTTCGGGTGTTCGCAGAATTGCAGTACATGGTCTACAGAGTCCGTTTCCGCCCTGCAGATGCACAGGTTCTCCACTCGTCTGAGGTTAAAACGTACAAAGTATGAGTTGAACGGTCCGTGACCAGTGACCAGCCAGACCGCTTCTTTGCAGAGGGAGAAGCCCTGCTCTGACACTCCTGGGAATATATTATGGGTGGACCTCCCCTTGTCAACCAAGTCCCAGTAATTTTGCCATCTAAGCATTTGGCATGTTTCTGCAGTACTGTTGGCGTTACAGCGCGGGAAGGGGAGCTGGCCTAACATCCCATGAGCGGCCCCCTCCTTGGCCTTGGTATCCGCCGCTTCGTTTCCTGGTATACCGACGTGCGCCGTGACCCATGCTAGCGTAACTGGTCGGTCTAAATCCGTGAGCCGTAGTAATAGTTTATATACCTCAAGAGCTGTGGCGTTCTTATGCACCGTGGTGGTTATCGCTTTAAGAGCAGCGCACGACCAACGACAACTATTAAGGCATTGACAAATAGACCAATTATTACAGAACAACCAAATTCAACCAAGACTCATGGGGGCCCCTTAGACCTTAATTTACCAGACTTGTGTTCAATAAATCATCCGGATAATTTATTAATAACTTCAAATCACCATTTGTATATATTTCACAAAAAATGGGTTTGGATAATGAATATAAATGACAAACGATATAGGGATCCAAAATTAATATCTGAATATTTACCGTTTGTAAAAGAAATATCTCTCATCTATCAAAGATCTTCTGGAGAGGTTGTAATTATAGATGAAAATAAATTTTATTTCATAGACTTTCCTAGTTTTCAAATAAAGCATTCTGGAAAAGTTCATGAGCTAGGACTACCTAGTAATAAAAAAATTCAAACAATTTTTCATTCGTACACAGGACGTACTTTTATATTTTATGATAATTATTATTATATTGAATTGAATGAATGTACTATGAAACCAAAACAACACGGAATTATTAATGAACTATTTCCTGGTGATCCATCTGATGTAAATGGTATTTTTCGATATAGAAATGGCATATTGTACTTTTTTTAAAAGAAGGATAGCAACGCGATTTTATACGAATATGATGAATTTTCAAATATGTTAATAAAAGCTGGTCAATTTGATTTTAGTTCTTCCAATATTCATTGACCGAATTTAAGTGTATTGGAACAACTGAAAACGTTATTAAATAAATTGGCTTCGACTTCATTAGGCTTCATATAGTTTTTGAAACTAATTAAAAAATACACTTTTTTGAACAGCACACTAAAACATAATTTAACAAAAAAAAAATAAATAAAAATTTTTCAAAAAAATTTTGTTCCCCAAGTACAATATGATCGAAAACTTTTATCCTCTAGAACGCTTTGACTTGAAATTAAAATATTAATAGCTATAATTTAATTATTAGTAAAATTAAAAAAATGCATATAATTAATTACGTAATTATCAAAATTACACATGTGACAATTGACTTTTATTGATCGATACCCACAATTGCAAGATATAAAAAATTCAAGGCACTCTATAGGTTCAATGAATTAATGAATTATTGATCTCTTATTCGTAATTCAGAAACACTAACGTTCGTCCCATCAGATCCACCCATTATCAGTCGCTCTATGGGAAATGGGAAATGCTCCCACATAGCCCCCATCGCCCTCCATTCTTGAGTGTTCAGACGGTTTTCAGGGATTACAAATGTGTCTTCTACGTCGAAAGCAGGATGCGCTGGTTGGCAGAGTTGATCTTTCAGTGCTTGCTTCTGCTCTTTCTTGAGTCTCAGTGATGGATCAAGGTCGTTGTCGATGAAGTTTGCGATTTCAGCATAGCGCGACTAAACATCGCTCCCTTCCGCCATTCTGGCAACCGGTTCCTTCATTACTCGTAGCTTTAGCTGCTTGGGGTTTTTAGACCAACCACAGGGGCGGTTTCCAAGTCGTCCGCCCTAGACCACGAGGAGGCGCTTTTCGAGTGTTTCCGGTTATCAACGAAATTAATGCCTCTTGGCAGCGTTCGCTTGTTCTTTGTTGTTCTTTTGTCACTTTTATCGCTTTCTGAGCACAGCGAGCTTAACTGGAAGCGTACACACGACTTACACCAGACACCAGACCACTAGGGCAGTGGGTAGGGACAAAAAAAAATAAATCAAAATAACCAAAAACCTCAAAGAGGCCCTCGGTTCTTTGTTATCTTAATGTTCATACGTTTGCTTGGAGGTACCTATTACCCTACTTATGTCTGATAATTTATTTTGGCCTAATGTTTCTTAAGATATCTTAGTTTTACATTCTGTTATTGAGTGAACTTAAAATTAATGTGTGAAAACTTATACTTAATTAGAAAATGATATACAGGGTGTTCATTTGAAAACTTCCCACCCCCAATATCTCGGTGCACAAGGCTTTCTGAAAAAATCGCCGAGACACGTCAACAGTATTAGCGAGGGGGACATATTTTTACATAATAGTGACATAAATCGTTTCATCCCCCTACCCCCCAAAGCCGCCCCCTTAAAAATTTTAAATGGCAAGGGGGGTTATGTGATACCTCATTTGAAAGGTCTTCATATTGCCTACATTTTGGAGTTTTGTTTTTTAAAATCGGTCGATTCGTTTTTGAGATATTAAGGGAAAAGTGTTTGAGTTTGTTAAAACAAAAAGGAGCGTGTATACTTATTGATAACATTTTTATTTATAATCAGTATTAAAAGTACAAATAATTATTGGAAGTAAAAAATTATTTGGAATGTTATTATCTTAATAACTGCTCAAAATGTTGTCCATTGTTGGCTAAGCAACAATATAACCGTTGTTCAACGTGTTCCCTGACGTTTTTGAAAACATGTCTTGGAATTGATCGACATTCTTCAATTATTCGTTGACGGAGCTCGGCTATACTTTGCGGTTGAGGCGTATAAACAACCGATTTTAAATGGCCCCACAGAAAAAAATCTAAGGGAGTTAAGTCGGGGGACCTAGCTGGCCACTCTATAGCTCCTCTTCGACCTATCCATTTACCGGGAAATGTATTCTGCAACCACTGCCGAACCGGTAAGACATAATGAGGAGGGGCACCGTCCTGCTGAAAGTATAGTTGTTCCTCATCAAGTAGTAAATTACCATCTGCATCACGTTGATTTTCAACTGCTTCAGTTATTAGTGGATTAATAGCATTTTCCAACATGTCCAAATACACTGCACCATTCAAATTTCCTTCGATGAACAAAGGTCCAATCACTTGATCTCCTAAAATACCTGCCCACACATTAAGTTTTTCGGGATACTGAGTATGTCCTGTAAAAATGTGTGGATTTTCGTTACTCCAATATCTACTGTTATGTCTATTTACAAATCCATTTAAATAAAATGTGCATTCATCACTGAAGCAAGTATTCTTCAATATTTCATTATTATTATTAATCATGCCAGTCATTTGTTCGCAAAATTCAATTCTCCTGTCAAAATCGTCTTCATTTAGCTCATGGCAGATTTGCATTTGGTAGGGATGAAATTTATGAAGTTTTGCTACTTTATGAACTGAACCTAATGAAATGTCAGTTGCGGCGGCAATTTGGCGGAGCGTACTTCTGGGGTTTATACCAAAATGTCCTAATATCTCAATTTGAGTGGCCTGATTTAAAACTCTGGGTTCAGTACGTTTTCTATTCGAAACAGATCCAGTCTCAGTAAATTTTGCTATAAGGTCTAGGACATACCTATGGGACGTGGACTTATCTGGATGCCGTTCATTAAACGTAGCTGCGGTTTGTCGAGCACATTGATTTTCAGCCCCATAAATTAACACAATTTCAACTTTTTCACCCAAAGTGTATCCCATTTTTAATAATTATCAAGAGAACTTTACAAATTTACTAAATATCAATACGCGCCACACTAATTAAGCAGTTTAAACATCAACTATTAATGCCAAACACTTTGACAAGTACTGACAAGAAAAACATCCAATAGTGCATTATGACAACAGCCTACTATGCGTTTTACAAGCTCCTTTCTGTTTTAATAAACTCAAACACTTTTCCCTTAAAATCTCAAAAACGAATCGACCGATTTTAAAAAACAAAACTCCAAAATGTAGGCAATACGAAGACCTTTCAAATGAGGTATCACATAACCCCCCTTGCCATTTAAAATTTTTAAGGGGGCGGCTCTGGGGGGTAGGGGGATGAAACGATTTATGTCACTATTATGTAAAAATATGTCCCCCTCGCTAATACTGTTGACGTGTCTCGGCGATTTTTTCAGAAAGCCTTGTACACCGAGATATTGGGGGTGGGAAGTTTTCAAATGAACACCCTGTATGGTTTGATTAGATTATTAAACGTTTTGTGCTAAATGATTATATTTATATTAAGAGATGGAACATTTATCAGTTCCAATCTACATTTTAACTAGTTATTCTATTCTATTTTTATTGTTTGCTTTACACCTCGAAGGTGTCTTTCACAAATGTTTGGAGTATATCTGCCATTAAGTCGTTGGTTGCTACAAGCTCTCCTATTTCGTGTAGTTCATTTATCGAGTTTGGTATTAGTCTGTTTAGGGTTCTTCTTTCTTCTACATATGCTGCGCAGTTCCTCAATCGATGTTTTGGAACGTCTACTTCTGCGGGGCATGTATCACAGTAAGGTTCTGGATTCTTCCCTATTCTGTATAGATGTTTTTGTACTCACTGCGTAGGAAATGACATTCCGCGCACTCTAGTGGCAAAGTGAAACGTCAATTTCTTGATCTACTTACCCAGCAAAAATAGCAAAAAGCACTGAACCTCTCAGGCATTTTACAAAATAATCGTCTTTACAATAATAAAATTTTATTTATGAAATACCATTTCCGCGATTTGCATTTATTAAATGTTACAAATTGAAGACTAATCATTAATAATAAAATTTACATATTTGGTAGTGCCATCTACTGGAAACGCGGCGATTTATTTGATAAATAATTTACATCGATTTCTGATTGATTGCAATCAAAGCAAAAACGTGATAAAAGTAAAGCAATTATTCCTAATTGAAATTAGTTTATTGAAAATAAGGTAAGGTCTTTTGAACTACACTATTTTATATAATTTTATAACAATTTGATTACTATTTTAGGTTATGACAAAACATAAATGTAATAATAAAGTTGATAAGAAAATAAATATCAATTACAACGTGAACATTGATAATAGACATTTATCGGGCAATTTGTACAAATTGAAATCGAAATACTAGGATCAGTTTGATTTGTAACATCGACAGAAGTTTCCGCTGTCTTCTTTTCAGCTGCCGAAGATAGTGCTGCCTCTGGATGCATTAATTTTTCTGCCAAACTTGGTTTGCCTTGAAGAGAGTCCTCTATGCAACCTTCAGCTACAGCTGAAGACTTCCATCCCCCAAGCCTTTTGACTGACAATAAATCGCCACTATGGTTCGCAAGCAAAGTGGCTGAACTTCTTCGGAAGCAATGTCCTGTATATTCAGCAGGACTGTCTAACCTGAGATAAAGCTAATCATTTTAATAACTTTTTTCAAAATATAGCTTTGGAAATGTCTAAGAAAATTAAGATTACTAATCCTCGCGAACTACCAGATCTATATAATCCTAATTCAATCTTTCTTGCCCCGGCAACAGAATCAGAAGTACATAAACACGCCAATTCTTTAAAGAATTCGGAGGCAGCTGGAATTGACGAGTTATCTAATAATGCAGTTAAAAATTTGTCCTTTCATACTAGGTCCTTTGAAACACATTATTAACCTGTTTTGAGAATGGTAACATTCCCCAAATATACATATAAGACTAGTATAATAAAACCAATTTTTAAAAATGGTGACAAATCTAAATCTACTAACTATCGCCCAATTTCGCTTACTAGCACCATTGGAAAAATTATTGAAAAAAGTATAAAAGAAAGAATAGTAAACTTTCTGAATGAATTTAATATTCTCTCGTCTACGCAGTTTGGGTTCCGTGATAAGCTGGGTACCGATGATGCATTATTTGAAATAACGAAAACCTTGCATGAATTACTTGACGGTAACAAAAACGCTCTTGCAGTATTCTTAGACCTAGCAAAGGCCTTTGATACTGTTGACCATTCCACTCTTTGTCGCAAACTAGATAATATTGGTATTCGGGGACCTGCAAATGATTTGATTAAATCGTATTTATTTGACAGAAAACAGATAGTTAGTTGAAATGGTGTAAAAAGTAATGTATTAGATGTGAAAATGGGAGTTCCACAAGGAACAGTATTAGGTCCAATTCTTTTTCTTATCTACATAAATGATCTAACTAAGCTTAATTTAGACAGTAAAATATTCTCATTTGCGGATGATACCGCAATTGTTTTTGGAGCAGAGACGTGGGAAGAGTTGACTAGGAAGGTAGAGGATAGCATGGCTGTAGTAAAACAAAAATTAGATCTTGACAGTTTATCACTAAATCTAAACAAAACAAAATTTATATGCTTCTCTTTAACTCAGCTACAGAATTATCCAGTTACCGAAATAATTGTACATACATTGACTTTTGTATTGAGCAGAATAAAATGAACTGCCAATGCTCACATAAAATCTCCCCCACAAATAAAATAAAATATTTAGGGATTTATATTGATTCTAATTTAAAATGGAAATGCCACGTTGATGAGCTAGTTACAAAAATAATAAAAACCATTTATAAATTTAAATTACTCCAAAATATTTTGAAACCAAATACAATTAAAATGGTCTATTTTGCTCTAATTCAATCAATAATTAATTACGGTATAATAGCTTGGGGTGGAATTGCTAACTGTCATATCTATAACTTAGAAACCCTACAGAAATTGATCATAAAAATAATATTTCATAAAGATTACTACTACCCCTCGGATTTATTATTTCAGGAAGCCTAAACTCTTCACTATACGACAACTTTTTCTAAAATCCATATCAGTATTTACATTTAAACGTCAATGTATATTACAGTATGCTACAAATGACTATAATACCAGGAGTAAAGCGAACTATAATGTTATACTGCCTAAAACAACAAAAACTTGTACACAGAAACATTCAAGTTATTTATGCTCAAAATTATTCAATTTAATTTCCTCAGACATAAAACACTGTTCCAGCTTGAATACATTTAAAATAAAAATAAAATTTTGGATTAGAGAGTTACCTACTGATTTTTATATGCACCTCAGGAAACCTACAAAATAAAAATTATATGGTGCGCTTACATGTATATTATACTAATGGTATATGTTCAATTAACTGCCTCGATTACGTAAGCTTTATTGCTCGATATATTATGCTTGCTTTCCTCTGTGCCACTCACAAGCCTTTGGCTTATGTGGCCTATTACATACAATTTTGTTTAAAATTAACAATATTTTTGCAATGTAGAGTATTGAAATAAATAAATAAATTCAGCTATTTTTAATGGAATTTTGCCGATAGTGTTAAGTTCAACTGGCGAATTATTACATTAACCATCACGGTAGGTTAAAAAGAAACGTTTATTTGTCACTGCCCTTAAATTTTTCTATTTTAGGAGTAAGGCAATCCAAGAAACATCAGTAACTGCAAATCGTCTGATAACGTTGGTTTTTGTGACAGGTATGGTCATAAATACTACGTCGGTTTTGAACTCGATGTCATCAATAGATATTTTAAACAATTCCTCACGGCGGCATGCCCCGGAAATGCCCATTATTAATACAGCCTAAGTTGAAATGTAATATTTATGTTAATGTGTGAATAAATAAATAAAACAAAATGTATACCTTCATTAACAGGAACGAAGAATCTGGTGATTCATTAATAAATTATCGTATCTGTTCATCATCTAATACTTTTGACTTTTTGGGGTTTTGATTTTCTGTTTGCCTCTTTAAAAATGCTATAAGCTTCGCAAATTTCGAAATGTTTATATTGTTTTGGATTATTAAGCACGATTTTAACATTGAGTACTGTGACCATAATGACTTCTTACTTGGAAAGGCTTGAAAATAAGCTAGCGAACAATTTTCTGTATAATTTACAATATTTTTTGATTTGCAACACTGAAAAAATTTGGAATGCACTAGTTCATACGTGCTTTGATTTTACTGGCAATAAATTTTGAATTGCCACATTTTCAGCTTCTCGAATTCATCGACCATTCTTCAAAATTAAAAATATGAAATGTCAGTCGACAACTGCGTAAAACAATTGCTATCAACCTACTTTGTTTTTTAGCTACCTCTATTGGCTTGAAAATACAAGCATTCGCTTGAAATACTAAATTACTAATTATTTTACTTTATTAATGTATTTCTGTTCCATACAAAAAATATTGTACAAACCTTATGCGAGAAAGCTTAATCCGCGCATTCGCGCATATGAAGGCATTCGCTCGCTAGCGCTCGCTCATGCTTCAACACAGCGCTCATGCGGGAACATTGCTTTCCCGCATTTGGTTTGTAAATAACTATTATTGAATTCCCCGTGTCCTGTGAGCATGCATACCGTCTTATGTGGGAGAGTTCTTTGGGTTTTCGATAATGTGCTTATGTTTGGAAAGAATTCAAATGCTGTCTCCCCCTTGTCTGTGTTTTCCCACTTTTCCTGCCACACAGTTTCTGTGATCTCCCTCTCTGCTTTTTCTTGGTGGCGAATTCTGCTTTTGCGATCTAGTGGCCGTAGTAGTCGACTGTTTTAAGCTTTTTTATTGTTAGTTCTTCTAATTTCAAGTTTAGGGGAGGTTCTCCCGCAAGTATTTCCGCTGCCATATTTGATACCGATCTGTACGCCCCTGTGATTATTTTGCATGCCGCTGCGTGCATCTGGTTTAGGTTTTGGATGTTCTTGGAGTGGGCGAGAGCATATCCCCAAATTCTTATTCCGTATGCTATTATTGGAATCATTGCCCGATTGTATATGATCCTTATGGTTTCGGCTAAGGCTCCCTAGTTCCTCTTCACATGTCCTCTTAGCATGTGTATTATCTTCCTGGCCTTGGTTGTTGTTTGGCGTACGTGGTGGACGCAATTTATTTTAGGATCTAGGTATATTCCGAGATATTTGGCAACCATTACTCTTTGAACCTGTCTGTTATTTATACTCACAGTCGGGTTTCTGGCGAGATTGCCTTTAATAACCATGTATACTGTTTTATTTGTTAACAGCTGTAGTTTCAGATCTTCTGTCCAGCGCTCTATTAGTCTGGTAAGGAGTTCCATGTTTCTCTCTAACTGCCTCCTGTTGTTGGCTGTTGCTACGGCGACTATATCACCGGCATACGCGATCAGCTTACCAGGTAGGTTAAGGGCGTCTTTTTCCTCTACCAGTTGGTCTACTGCAAAATTCCATAGAGTTGGGCCCAAGACGGATCCCTGGGGGCAGCCTTTCGTTAGTTGTTAAGTCATTTTTTTATTTGTTGTTTATATGGTAAGGCTTTCTATTTAATAGGTAGTTCCTGACAATTCCCACCAGTTTGTAAGGAAATATTTTTTGGTGAAGCCTAGCTATTGTGGCGGGCCACCAGAGCTTATCGAATGCCCCGCTTATGTCGATGAAAAGTGTGATTGCATATTTTTCTGGTCTATTTTCTATTTTGTTTTTAAACATAGTTATGGCATCTTCTGTTCCATGTTTTGGCCTGAACCCAAATTGGCTTTCATGGTGAGTCTTTCTTCCGTCGTATGATTTATTATTTTGATTTTAATCACTCTTTCTAATAGTTTGCCCATTTCCGGCAGCAGGGTAATTGGCCCGAGTGATTTGGGGTCACTCGGATCTTTATCGGGTGCCTTTAGTATGGTAATTAGGTTTCCCTTTTTCCACATTTCTGGGATATGTTCCAGGACTAGGCAGTCATTAAAGAAATTTGCTATGAAGCTTGCGGTTATTGGAATTGTGATTTTTATTATTTTTCAATGTATGTTGTCTAGTCCTGGGGCTTTGTTGGTTTTCATTTTTGCCGCTGCCTCCCATATGTCATCTTCCGTTATTTGAGTGTCTATATCTGGGTCTCCTGTTCCTCTTGTTGCTTCTTCCCTTATGCCGCTGTGGTGTTGTTGTCATTCTGGAGCGTATCGTCTGGTAGCATTTTGTCTAGTGTCGCTTGGAGGGTAGTCTCAATATTTTCTGTGTATGCTTCGTTTGTCCTTAGTGTGGTTTTGGTAGGAATCAGTTTGTTCTTGTTTGCTGCTATTTTGTATGTGGTCCCCCATGGGTTTACTTCTAATTCTTCTTGGACGAATTTCTCCTAGTTCTTTGTTTTAGTCTTTTCTACTAAGGTTCTGTATCTGTTTCTGATTTCATTTAGCCTATCTTGGAGTATCCTCTTGTCGTCTGGGTTACGGGATTTTTACATGCGTCTTCTTGCTTTCAGGGTATCCTTCCTGAGTTGGTCTATTCTTTCAGTCCACCATCTTGGCATGTTAAGGTAACGTTTCCTTTTTCCCAGTACATTTTCGCAGATTCTCCCATAGTGAAGTTGTTCGCTCTTTTGTCTATGTGTTGCCTCGTTGATAGCCAGAGTTGTCTTTCAATGTTGTCCATCAGGTTAGTCACTTCTTCTGTAAGTCTTTCCAACTTTATATTGGTTATGTTGTATCTAGTTTCTATTGGTCTTTTGCACCTTTCTTGGCTTAGGGCTATAAAGGTGATCAGGTTGTGGTCACTTGTGCTTCCTTTATCATGTACTGTCCAACTGCTACAGGTGTCGATTATGTCTCCGCTAACAAACGTGATGTCAATGTTGCTGCTCCCATTGCCTGTGTGGAAGGTTGGATGCTGGTTTGGTCTGTTCAGAATCTCCATGCCTTTGTCCTCTATTAGTTCTGTTACTAATCTTCCCCTTTCGTCGTCTACCCTTGCATGCCATAGGCCTGCCTTGGCATTGAAGTCTCCGCCGATTATTAGTTTTTCATTTGGTCTGTCTATGATGTTGCTGAGTTGGTTGATGTGCGGTTCTATTTCATCGGCAGGTGGGCAGTAAATGCTGACTATTTTAATTTCTGTGCTTGGTCTTGCTATTGTGGCTGTTGTGATGTGTCTGTTGGTCATGTTTTCATGCAGAAGGATGTCGATATTTGTTTTGCAGATGATTGCCGAGTAAAATCTTTCTTGGCGCGCATTTGAAACCTTTTGTCCCCATTATTTCTCATTTTAAGGTGTTTTTATTTAGGTACGTGTACGGCTCTTGAATTAGTGCTAAGTCTAAATTGTGTTCTTGACATATTTTTCTTAGTTCTAGTGTTGCTATTCTGCTGTTCTGTAGGTTGATTTGTCCGATTTTGAGTCCTTTCTGCATATTACTCATAATTGGTGTTTTCTATTATGTAATACCCCTCGAGCTACTGAAAATCCGAAAAATACTAAAATTACTTTATGGGTAATTGGCCGAGGATCTGGACTGCTCCCGGAGCTGGAAACTTATTTCTAGTCAACTACACAGGATCCTGAAATATGCACTTTGTTTTTAAAAGAGTTGTTTAAATCAAATTGATGTAATTATGTTTCTTAGGGTTATGATTATTTGGGATTTCTCCCGTAGCGTCAAAATAGGTAGTTAATTAAAACATTCAAATAATTTTCCCTTAAGGGGACCTGAAAAAGAGTTAATAATGGAAATTAAAACAAAAGAAATAAACTAAAATATAATATAGTTTATTTTTAATTAGGGAAGACCGCTCCAGAGGAGAGGCTAGGTTTATACAGCACAATGAGAAGCCTGATTGCTCTCAGCAACTTAAATTTAAATTTTAAAATGAATTACAACTAGACGCTGAATGATTGAATAAGGTTTTGACCAATGAAAACATATTTTAACTTGATTATCTTTACTTCAAGTTTTTCTCAAGATACCAATTAGTTAATCTAATAAATGTTAGTACAATTATTTTAGACTTATCTGACCTGACAGAAACCTTAATTGCCCTCCGACGGAATTCGAGTGAGTGCGCCCCTGAGAGGGTAATTGGCACAAGTACTTTTATTGACGAAGCGAATAAATTAATTTAAATTAGACTGATAGTTTCACTGTTTTAACTTTGACTTTTCTTTTATAAAATAAAACCAGTTGTATTAAGTATTAAAAAATTGACTTAGTTTTTGAATTTAATTTAATAAAGAAACCGATTTCGCGAGTACGAGAAAAAAAATGACTTTTCGTCTTAAAGATATAAACCCGAACTGACTGTAGTTTTTCGCGTCCTTTCTTAGCAAAACTTTTCCCCTCCGAGGGATTACAGTTTCTGTCTTTTGTTTATTACATACTGTCTTTTACTCGCTAATGCAGGTGCCTACAAGTTGCTTGAACTTCTAATTGCAAACACTGCATTTCCCACACGAAGTTGGCTGTTAGTTGGTGTGTTAGCTTTTCGTATTTCGTTACAATTTCTGCGTTTTCAACTATATCACCGGACATTACTTAGCGTAATTTATAACTTGCACTACAATTACTTTTGGCCAGGAATGGCCATTTTCATTGTAGGTAGTACCTTCACAACTGCTGTCATCCTTTAAACTTTTCCCAAAATTGTTAATGATGCCGTTGTTGTTCCATTCAAGGCGATTCCTCCTACTAATTGATTAAAAAATTTTTATTGACCCCTATCGATGTACATTCTGACATTCCGATCTTCCAATGAATTTAATGAACGTTGACACCCCTCCCGAGACGGCAGACGTGTGTGAGTGCATTCCACAATGTTGTATTATTCTTGTAACCTCGATTAAACAGGCTATAACCTTTTGTTGTTTGAATTCATTTCGTTGTATTACCCTCACTGTTGTTGGCCTCTCGCTGTATTCTTTCCGTTCATCCGGGCACGGTGCGACATCTTGAATTGAAACCACTGTCATGTTATTGTTCGCATTTTCACAGAAATACGCGATAAGCACTGACACTTGTTTTATTAATGCACATATTATTAAAACCACTAACGGTACGAGCAATTTGGGTCCCATTTTCCTATAATTAAAAATACTTTCACTACCTTAAGCATAACTTTTAACAATAAAAAAATTCTTATGATTACTTACAGGGTTCCCACTGACCCTGGATAACCTGGAAGTCATGGAAAAGTCAGGGAATTAAAATTTTAACCTGGAAGTCATGGATTTTATGCAAAATTTGGTAAAAGTCTTGATTTTTCTCTTGATTTACAGTAAAAGACCTGATTTTCTTGCAGTAGTGTTAACATAATTTAAAAAATTAAACGTTTTTCGATTAAATTTTTAAAACTGCCGCTTATAAAACTTTTGCTGCTGAAGGTTTTTAAAATATCATTGAAGTACTTTTCTTATCCTTGTTAAATTCCAAGGAACGTAATATGGCTTATGATTAGGTGCAAGTGGGAGCTCCATATACTGTCTTGTGAATTCATAAAAAAGGCATAAACGTGACTATTTTTGCATCGCTAATTTTATTGATTTTTTTTGTCGAGTCATAGTAAGTATGATTTTTGGTCATGGATATCCTGGAAAAGTCATGGATTCTAATTCTTGACAGTTAGTGGGAACCCTGACTTACTTTCCTATTCTTATATCTATAATTATTTTAAATAATTATGTAAAAAAAAATGTTTTTGTTTGGTGGGGTCATGTTTCTAAAGTGACCCATGAGTTTCGCCAATGTTCACGAAGAATCCTACGTCTTATGATTTGACCTAGTGTTGTTCGTGCGATTTTTATTTATTTTTATGCCGAAATGTTATTTTGCTTGCTCATGTTTCCAAGATGAACCATGAGGTATAAGATTTATATTTTTTGTTTTTGTTTTTAAGTGTTTGAACGTAATCGTCTACGTGCCGAAGTTCTTACTCCGTCTTGCGTTACTGAACCTAAATTTCCTACATTACCTAAATTTTTTACATTTTCTTTTACCATCTTCTTTGTTTCTCTATTAATGTCTAGTCTCCATTTTCGACGTTTCGTTTGTTGTTGTTTCTGTTGAGCTGCCCTTTGACAGTCTAGACCCTGTAAAATTGTTAACGTAACGTCTTCTGGCTTTACACCGTCTTCGACTTCCGTGATAGGATCTCAACTGTTTAGTGGGTTGCTTCCTCTTCATTTTCTGATTGGCTGTCTTCTTGGTTTCCTTCTGCGCTTACTTGCTCTTTATCTGATTTTAATAATTTTAATCGGTTGGCGTGAACTACTTGCTCTTTATTTTTGTTTAATTCTTTAATTTTGTAGGTTACTGGTCCTTTAATTTCTACGATTCGGTACGGCCCTAACCAAGGTTTTGTTTTTTTTTTTGAAATACCTATTTTTGTGCTGGGATCGAATAAATAAACTAAGTCTCCTAACTTAAAATTTTTATTTTCGGTATTCTTGTTGTAATATACTGCCCTTCTTTCTGCGGATATTTTCATATTTTCGGCAGCATTTGTAAATGCTATATTTAATCTTTTCATCATTTCAGATACGTAGTTTTCGTCTGTATCGTGTTTGATCGACATTGGTTTTATTATTTCATCCAATGGAAATGTAGGATCCCTGCCGTGAAGTAGAAAGTACGGACTGTAACCTGTGGAACTATGAACAGACATGTTATGCGCCATTCGCATAAAATCTGCCCAATCGTCCCAATTCAACTGTGTCCTATTTACGTAGTGACTTAAAAAATCTTTTAAAATAATAATAAAAAAACCCAAAGTCTTCTCCACATAAAATAACGTTTATTTAAATGATTAAAGGTATATCGTGGCTACATGTTTCGATCCCAACAAAAGGGGGAATCATCCTCAGGCCATCAAAAATAACAGGTGGTTCTAACCGACCAACAAAATCAAGTGTCAAAAAACCATTTTATAAAGGGAGACAGGTAAGCACAAAAGTTTAAATTTACATTTAAAACAGTGGCTGTACATAATCACAACCACTGTAAAGTTAATCGATTGAAATTGAAAATAATCAAAGCACGAGCACCATCTTAATAATGCGGCTTAATGCTTGGTCATACCAATGGCCGGTAAACCCTCACCTGTGATTCCTGCTAATAAAATATCACCAGCGTCTGTTACGTCTTCTTTAATTACTGCCATTTCTTTAATAATTGTAATGCCGGATCCGCTGTCTAGCAAAAATTTTCTTTCTATACCATTTACATATAAATACACGATGCTGGGTGATTCTAAAGTATTAAATTTGGTTAATTGTGGAATATAATATGTGGTGGGTGTTGTTGCAGAATTATTTATAATTATTGAAGACTCTTCTCTCGGGGTTGCAGAGGTCATGTTTAAAGCTTCGCCCGGTTGTACATTAATTTTTCTTGTACGCTCCTGTTGATACTTTTGGCCTTGCTGTGTTTGGTTGTAATTGTTGCTCGATGTTGAGGGACGTTGCGGTTGTTGTTTATAGTTGTTGCCATTAAAATACGATTGTTGCGCTTTCTGTTTAAAGTTGTTGCTGTTGGAATGAAATTGTTGTGTTTGTTGGTTAAAATTTCCTTGATTTTATTGCCAATTTGGTGTCCTAGGGTACGCTCCCGTGTTTTTTCTCTGCAGATTTTGTTGATTTGCTGATGCGTTTCTAAAATCTGCGCATCTAATTCTGCTCGTAAATCTAATTTTTCAAAATATTCCCTAACATTTTGTTGTCCAGAAAAACTATCTATTGTGTTTGCTAACATGCCCATCGTGATAAAGGGTGATGTTTGCGCTTTTCTAATATTGACCATAACTTCTAAGGCCCAGTGTACTGTAGGCAAATTTCTTTTACCGATTTTGAAAACTAACTTTATGTCTTCGAAGTTGGCTTCTGTTTTTTGTGAAGTTCTGGCATATCACCGCCTCTCTTAGGTCGTCTTCTGAGATATAGGTTGGCACGCCGTATATTGCTATTCGTGGATTCAGCTTTTCTTGCTTTTTTATTTGTAGGGCAGCTTTTCTGAATTTCAGGTTACTTTTCAGGCTTTGAGTAATGTCTGTTTTGGTTTCTATCACGATCCCTTTGTTTTTGCTCTTGTATACCTTGACAATATATTTAGGTTGTTTTGCCTCGGGTTTAATAATTTCAAAACTTCTTTTTTAGTGTCGTCACTGGTTTTGTTCATGTATTCCTCTTCGTTGGCCTTTATTGGTTCAATTACTATTTTGGTGGTTTTTGTGGTAACCACCTTTTTGTTTCCTGGCAGATTTGTTTGTTTTTGCTTTAAAACATTTGCATAGAGTTAAATTAAACGAGTATTCGCTTAATAAAATAAAAATGATTTATTATTTTAAAACTTAAATTGTACAGTTATGGAGCAATCGCTAACGTAAAGTCAAGACGAAACTGAATTGTTGTTCGTCCGGCATTACTATAATTGCTACACGCTTTTTCTCGAGAAACGTTTGTTGGAAAATTTTGACCCTTGAGGGTGTAGAAAAAAAAGGTTGCTTCCACTAACTCAGTCAGCGTTGGGTATGGGTCCCCTTTTGTACTGGTCCAGCTGTTTGATTTGGGCGCCAGGAACTTACAAAAACAACCCAGAGTACTCACCTTCCTACGCTCCAAAGGAAAGGTTAACCCCCAAAGAATCTAAATAAAACAGCAAGATGCGAGCGGACAATTTAATTAAAGTTTAGGGTCAAATATAAACTACACACGACCCCATAAATGTATATATACCGATTAACAAAATTATACCTATGGTAACCTATGCACACATAGAACATATATTAGTTTCTAAACTATTAATAGCAGAACCACTCACTGGTTACAATTAATTAAATTCTGTAATGAAAGTTGTAAATGTTATTAATAAGTAATAATAAAATGAGTAAATAATTAAGTTACACACAAGGAAACCTTCTTGTAAACGAAAAGAATAATTTAGGTACAAGACCTAAATGTTAATCAATCAATGCTGAATTAATAATAAAAAACGGAACGCAACCAAGCGAAACTTCCCTTAATTGAATGTTTGGAATTCAAATATTCGCAAGGCTAGTTTATTAATTAGTGAACTAAGCAGAACCGCGTAAGATAGCTAAGCTACTCGGGGGAGGCCTCTCCGGTTTTGCGTAACGCACCTAGTAAACTAATAAAATGTTTAACGACGCTTAAAATAACGAAATTCAATAAGTTTCGCGATGGTTCTCCTATTTAATGAAAGCAAATCGAAATTATGATTTCAAGAACCTTCCTTGTAGCTTTGTAACAGTTAAAATGTTTATGTAATAGTATTTATAAAATCAAGTGTAATAAACAAATATGAATTTAATCAGTTTCGTTACTTAAGCTCCCGTTTGGGGACCTACAGCCACTGCTGCCAGGTTTAATTACTATAATAAATTGTCAAGGTCGCTGTAAATTAAGCAACAAAGAGCTAAATTATAATTAACTGACAATGTTAAAGTGCAGCTCCCTAATATGTATTCGTTTACTTATCTAAGTAAGGTGAGTGATTACATCTGCTTCAACCTATGTGCCTACACTTAATGTACAGACAGAGACAGGTAAGTGACAGTATTATAATTAAATATGTATGAAAAAACTATTTACACGACGAACCTAACCTCCAAATCTATATGAATCAATAAATTAATGTTGTAGCCGCCTAAAGGTTTATCTGGTGTTGCAGGTTCTAATCCTAGACCTGGACTTGATCGTTGAAAGATGCCGCAGGCAAAAATAAGATGGGACACGTTTAACTGACCTGGTGATCCAAGGAGAAGTCTGAGATACTGGAAGTAGGTACAATTGATGGTGGTTGCAATAATATCCAAAATGACCTGAGGGCAACTTCCACAGATTCTCCAGGCAGGTTACTTTAGGTCTCGGTGGCTCCACGACTAAGATCGGAACACTTCCACCAGGTCCAAACGTCAGGCTGATCGGGCTCGTAAGCACTGGAGTGGCTGGGGCCGGTTGCCCGGTCCAAGAGACGACTGGGAAGCACTCGTAGTAGGTACGCTAGGTGGTGATCGCAATATAAAATATTCGTGTTGACCTCTGATTGGCTTCCACAGGGTCCCTCGGCAGCCACCAAGTTACACGTAGTGATGATCGGCCCAGGAAAGACAGTATGTCGCAAGAACGTACGGAGCAGGAGAAGTGAAGAAAAGAAGAAGCCTAAGAATAATAATAAATACCGAAATTAGCACTAATCAGGAGGAAAAAACCATGTGCTTACCACTAGGTCTGGTTGTGGCTTCAATTCAAAGGTAATCTTGATTTCAAGCAGTAAAATAAACGAATAAAACGAATTCGTGAACTAAATCGCACAATATTTCATCCAACTAAACACTTTAATTCACTTAAACTTTGCAGATGCAGTTAGATCCTCTAATAACAAGAACATGGCGACAACCCAGTCAACCAAAAGACAAAAGTACTGCACTGCAAAACTGTTTAACCAAAAGTGGCAATGAAATGAACAGATTTTCCTCCCCACCTGATAGTCCAACAGGAAAAGAAAAACTTCAAATATTTCAGCGCGAACAGGGACGCCAACTATCCTTCTAAGAAACATTTAAAAACTACAAATGCATGCTGCCAATTCTAGCTAACATAGTATAAATTCTATTCTAGACATAGAAATGATTTTTAACCTGTAACATCATTATTATCTTAATTGGTAAATACAAATAATCGCAAAGTTTAAATGTAACTTCAATGTTTGAATGATTAAGTCTTCTGTAGAAAAATGGTATTATCTGCTATACTTGTGTAGTTAAGGTCCAAGGACTACAACAACAGCGTGTTATTGTATGATAAGGTGATTACAGAAGTCGTGTTAGCTGGCTGACGTAACTCGTCCCTCCTTTAAGACAGAACGTCCTCGTTCTGGGAACTATGATGAAAAGGGAATTCGCTACTGCTTGATTTGTTTTTGAAGGCCACCTGTATTTTGTGCCTCAGAACATACAGTATAACGAATGAAATACAGAAAATAGTCACAATAAAAATGGTTACAGAGAAATGTACAAAGTGAAACATTGGATGTACAATAATTGGTTCTTGTAGTGATTCTATTTCTTCTTTTAAATCAGAGAAATCTCCTAAATGTTTTTGCTGTAAATTTATAGTTACATTGGCTTTATAATCATGAATTTTAATTGAATTTTCAAAAGTGAAATTTACAAAGGTATCTTCAAATATTTGATCATCGATTATGATCTTACAACTAATTACAGATCCTATTAAAACGTTATCTTTAACACTAGTTGAATAAATTTTATCTTGACATCCTTCAGTTACTGTTAAATAAAATTTTGAAGAAACTAACAATTGACCGTTGCTTAGTTGAGTGTATAATTTATAATCATTGCTAACTACAGCGCGTACACAATTATTAAGGTCTGAAAATAGAGAACACTTATTTATTCGTGGTGCACTAACACAAATGGTTTGATTAACAATGCTTCTGCATTGCTCGTCGTTCCATAATTCACCTTTGGCACTCTGAAGATGATATTTTGATGGTGGTATTATCATTTTGTTATTGGAACTAGGAATTGGATAAATTCTAGTGTGCTGATGTAAGGATTGCTCCAGGATAGGGAAATACAATATCGTCGTAATCAGCCTTTACGTCCCACTGCTGGGCACCGGCACTCTTCTCTGCCACGTACTCTCCTTAGCGCTAAGGTGGAGTACGGGGGACCTACAGTTTAACGTCGAATCCGAACGACTAAATTCCAGAGAAGGTTTCAGGCATTAAGACCCCACGGCTGCCTACACCGGATTGGGAATGTGAGTGGCGGGTTGCGGGATAGATTTTTATTGCTGCATGGCTTCGGCGGGGAATCCAACCCTAGACCTTCAGCGTTAGAGACTGAGCGCCCAACTTCTGAGCTACCGCCACTCTTAAATACAATATACAAGTTATTGTTTCCTTTACTGAGACAATTTGAAATTTGGAAAATTCTAGTATAGTGAACATGTGATTGTAACTTAATTCCGGCAATTCTGAACTTTTATAAATAGTTTTTAAATGGTTAACAATTTCAATTATTTCGGAATTATTAATGATTTCCAAATTAATTACTTCAACAGATGCTAATGAAATCGTTCTTTCAATACTTCGAAGGATGTTAAGTAACTTCGAACTCATGTAGCTATTATATTGGATTACCAACTGCATGTCAGTTACCTTGCTTAAATTGTTTAATGTTTGTAAATTTGAATTTAAATTATTTTGGATGCTATTAAAATCCTTAGAATAACGTTCTGTGATATGATTTGCAAAAGAGGTGAATTTATTAATTTGTTTAGCAACGATATCTTGAGTTTTGAAAAGAGATTCTGAATTTTTGTTGATTTCTATTAAATCGTTGTTGTCTGGATTACCTGAAATGTATTTTATTGCCGTGCCTAAACCATCTATCAGTGCTGCTTTCTTTTTATAATTAAACTTTGAAAATTGATCTTCTGTCAAATGACAATTTTCTTTAATAATATCAATTAAGCCATGGGTTACTGAATTTTGAACCTTGGCTTCTAAAACAACAATATTTTCTAATAACTTATAATATCCTATCTTTAAATCTGTTATGTTAAAATAAAAATAGAACTTATGATAATGATGTAGTAATCTAGCGGTTCCTAAGTTTTCTGGGAAGTAACCGTTTGACTTGAAGGCCCTGGCTCTGGCTCAACGGGCAGAGTCTGCAAAGAAAATTTTTTCTTAGTCCTTTTTAACTTTAGAGTGTTTATATTAGCTATTATTTTGGTTTTTTCGCGGATGCCTGTTACTTTATTTTTATCTATAGATGTTACAATTACTTTATCGTAAGTGGGGTCGGTTTTTCTGATTCTTTGTCTAGTGAAATAGGCTACGGGTTCATTGAATTCAACTTGTTCTTTAGATTGATTTGATTTCTTTAAGTTTTTAGTGACTTTATTGTGTTGCTTTTGGTAAAGGTGTTCGTAAAGAGGTAAAATTTCGTCTTTTCGTTTTTGATTATAAGATTTGTAAATAATTTTGTCTAAGTCTATTTCGTGAGCATTTAAATTTTCGAATGGTCCATATAGAAGGGTAAAAGGGGTGTATCCGGTACTAGAGTGTATTGATTGATTATAATTGAGGACCATAGTTGTCATCATGTCTTTAGCGATCTCGTCCTTGTTATGTAGTTTCGCAACTCTTAATTTTTATAAGAAAGTTGAGTGGACTCTTTCTATTGAAGAATTTGAATTTGGATTGTAATTCGTCGTAAAGTGAAGGTCTATTTTGAATAGGGAGCTGTATTCCAGGAATGCGTTGCTTTTAAATTCTTTTCTTTCATCACATACTATTTTTTTGGGTAACCGTGATGAGAGAAGTAATGACGAAGTTTATTTAAAACTGTTATACTGGTTCCGTCTTGAATAAAGTAAGCGTTAGAATAGCTCAATAATAGTGAGAATTTTGTTGTTATCAAAGCTGAACTATCTATGTGGATTACATCGAAAGGTTTTTTTGCAAGCAGTGGTCCCGAAAATTGGGGTTTGTAAGGGTTTCTTTCGTATTTACTAACGAGACAAGTTTCACATTTATTATTTTATTTATTTTGGTTTTCATGTCTGGCCAATAGTATTGTAATTTAAGGTTACTATAGGTTTCATTTATACCGTTATGGTTTTGTTCGTGATAGTCTTTAATTGCATTATATTGATCTTCTGAATTTTCAAGGTCTTTGGCTAAAATATTGCTTTAAATAATTTTGACATTATTATCAAATAAATGTTGACAGGTACTTATAAATTTTGGTTCTATTTCTTTATCGAAAAAGTAAATTCCGTAAAGAGTTGTGGGGTTTATAGTTTGTTCCAAAAATGTTGTTAAGTTTTCTAGTTCGCTTCCTCTCCGTATGGTTACTTCGTAGGTCTGTTTATAAAAAGGTTTTTTGCAATTTAAAAATTATTCGATTATTAAAAAGGTTTACTACTTTATCGGAAATTGGTATGGTGAAAACAGGGTTTGAAATTGAGGTATGTTGCGTTATCATCTGAAAGTTTGTCATTATTTTTATCGGGGTTGTTTAAAATTTCATTAACGTCTTCTAATGAAACATCATCATTTACATTGGGTAAAATAGCAATAAGGTCTAAATCGTCATTATTATTAAATTTCTCTTGGGTGTTTATTTCAATACGCGATAATGCGTCGGCTACTACATTATCCTTTCCTTTTTTATATTGTACTTTATAGTCATACTCTTCTAAACGTAATCTCCATTTGACTAATCTAGAATTCGGATCTTTTAGGGAGAAAAGCCACACCAAGGGTTTATAATCAGTTTCAATTAAGAATGGTCGTCCGTAAATGTAAGGTCTAAAATGCTTTACAGCTTCTACAATGCTGAGCAATTCGCGCTCAATGGTGGAGTAATTCCGTTCCGCGGAATTTAAGATGCGAGAGTAAAAAGCTATAGGGATAGAGTTTTGAGATAATACACTATTTGAGGCATCGGTAGTAATAACAAATGATTTTTGAAAATCTTGGTAAGCAAGAATGGGGGCATTCGTTAAAAGTTCTTTACATTTTTGGAAGGCTGATAGGTAATCGGGGTCTGTAATATCAATTTTGGTTCCTTTTTTCAGGCATTTAGTAAAGGGATAAACTATTTTGGCGAAATTTGAAATAAAACGTCTATAATATCCAATTAAACCTAGAAAAGCTCTAATTTCCTTTTTGCTTTTGGGTAAGGGGTACTCTTGTACAGCTTTTATATTTGAAGGGTTAGGTTTGATATCTTCTAAAGTTATAATGTGTCCTAAAAAAGCTACTTCCTTTCTTATAAATTCTGACCTATCTAACTGTATTTCGATATTATATTTTCTAAATTCTTGAAAAATTAATTTGAGGTGATTTAAATGTTCTTGGAAAGATTTTGAAAAGATGACTACATCATCCATATAACAAAACAGTGTTTGTAAAGATACTTTCTTAAAATATTGTCCATAACACGTTGAATACTACCTGGGGCATCTTTTAAGCCAAAAGTCATGCGCACGTATTCATAATGTCCGTTATTAACTGAGAAGGCGCTTTTATCGATTGAATTCTGGTTCATCTCTATTTGATGAAATCCCTGCGCTAAGTCGAGGGTTAAGAAGTAAGTGCATCTACCTAAATTGTCTAAAATTTCGTCTATCCCTGGCAACGGGTATTTAGCCTCGATAGTTTTTTCCTTAAGTTTGCGATAATCTATGACTAATCGCCATTTTTTTGCCACTAGCATCTAATTTTTTTGGGACTATGCAAACAGGTCAGCCTGCAAGGTGAGATACTAGGTTGAATGATTTTGTTATCTAAGAGTTTTTGAATTTGAATTTCATTTTTTAAGTGATATGGGTATCTATATGATTTTGAAAAAACGGGTTTTTCGTCTGTATTTCTAATCGAGTGCTTTATTGCGTTGGTAAATGATAAATCGCATTCGTCATTATAAAAGATATCATGATAATTTGAGATATCAAATTTTTCTTTGTTGGTTCTTGGATTAAAACTTAATTCAAAATTAATCAAGGGTTTTACGTCGATCTGATGGTGAAAGTTAATATCTATTTCTTTACTTAAATTTTGAACTGGAACTATACAATATCTACTTCTTGCATAAGTTATTGATTCGGGAATTATAACATTATTATTGAGTTCTAATTGGGGAACAACAATTTGTGCATCATTTATATTAACGGGGATTTTGACGTAATCTTTTGTTTTCTGTTTTTTTGGTTTAAAGTTAAAGGGGTTTGATTCAAAATAAAAGGGAATTTTTATGTTATTGATTTCTAAATTTTGCTGATTGTAATCAATTTTTGCACCTAGCCTTCTAAGATCTTCGCTACCTAACAGGTCGTCAAACCTATGGATAGGTGGATAGGTCCATGAGGAAATTGATTTGAATTGCCAGCAAAATGTGAGTTTTGAACAGGTTGTGAGTACTTAAAAGGGGATGTATAAACGGGTCGTTGATAATAAGAAAAAGGCGTGAAATGTTGAGGTGTAGCAGGCCTAGTCATATTCCTAATTGGTTGGTTTACAAATTTTGGATTTTTTATTAGAATTCTTTTGTCTAATAAAGTTTAAAAAGATAATTTGCTGTTGATGGTTATCGTAGTTTCTTAAATGAGTTAATGCGTCTTCTGAGGACGTCGCGGTTTTAGATGAGATAAATGAACGGTATGGTTCTAATAACCCGGCACAAAATGTGTTTTAAGCTCTTGTATTAAAAAGATTAGTTTTAAATGTTTTAATATTACCATCTATTTCCCTAAGATAAATATGTTCTACAATTTGTTGTAATTTTGACTTGATCTTTTCGTAATATGGTTCGTAACTTTCATTTGAGAATTGATAGCAAGTAATTAAGTCATTTTGTAAAATGGTTTCATTTCTTTGATCTCCAAAACGGTTTAACAAGGTTTCCTTAACGTTATTCCAAGTTGTGCAGTTTGAAATTATAATTGTATCGCGGGCAGCACCAGTTAATTTCGTACAAGATAGTTCAAATATTAATTTATTTATAGAGCAATTTTCTTGACCAGCAGTTGTGTTTTTATAAGTGTTTATAAATTTTTCACACTGTTGGATGTAGTAAGAAAGGTTTGTATTACCTCCGTAAGTGGGAACAATTTCCTTAGCAAGGTTTATATCAGTGAAATTGACTGCCATTATGTTTATATTGGTAATTAATTCTGATTCACTAATAGAATTATCACTTTGAATTCGCCTAATAGGGGATCTATCTCTAATATTATGCATGCAGGTTTTTTGAATATAACTTGTATATTGAATGGAAAATAGGAAAAATATAAAATTTACAGGACTATGGGTGCCAATAACATCACGAGTATGCCTAGCGGTGTGCCTGGTGGAAATTCTTCGGTTGTGAAGTTTCTCGTCGGGCGGGGTGTCCAGTTGAAGTCTATCTGCAGCTTAGCTCCGGTTCTCTGCTCAGGTGAAGTCCTTCAGGTGGTTGAAGTCCTTCTGGCTTGGTCCAGTTGAGTTTGGCTTGTAGAGCTTTTCGACGGTGGTTTCTTTAGATAGTCAACGAAGCATTAGAATACACCGGTTATTGCCGTTTGACTATCTTCTTCGCAGCGCCAGTTAAATTAAACGAGTATTCGCTTAATAAAATAAAAATGATTTTTTATTTTAAAAATTAAATTGTACAGTTATGAGCAACCGCTAACGTAAAGTCAAGACGAAACTAAATTGTTGTTCGTCCGGCGTTACTATATAATACATTATTATCTTAAAAGTGTCTTCATTTTTGTCTTATTTTCGACCGTCTTTCTGCTCTTAGGGCCCATCTAATATTGACTCTACATTCCTTATATATTGCAGTATTCCTTCACCCAATTCCTGAATGGTGGTCTTCTCCTCCTTGGGTTCTTCCCTGTCTTTGCCATCCATTGCATTCGCCATTCCTTTCGCTGTTAAAGTTGAATAGCCGTTTTAATCACTTTAGGTAGTCCTAATTTTCAATAATCAATGTAAACTTTTTTCCAATTTTAATCGCACGTACGCGCAGAACGGCCTGTGAACCCTCCATAGCCGGGACCGCGCGTGTATGGAGTATTTATACATCACCCTGGTCCCCAGTGAAGACTCCCGCTCTCTTTCCAAACTTCGGCGGCTAAATCCTACAATCCTGCACCACATGGGCAACAGGCACATTTCAAGTCAGAGAGCAGGAGCTATTCCACCAGTTTGCAGGGTTTTGGTAGCAGCCAGGCGGGCTATCAACCATCATGCTTAGCCCACTCTCGCAGCTGGAGAGTGCTTTGTATTTTAAGCGCGAAGCACTACAACAAAACACGCTGGACAAGGCGCAGTTGGCCACTGCCAACCGTCCCAACTAGGGATGGTTTTTTTATCGAGTTGTAGCTCCTCTAGGTCTTATGTGTTCTGTAAGAACAGTAGACACCTCGAGTAGAAGGCGGCATGGCCGCCCACATCAGTCTTGCTCAGAGAGAAGCTGTGGCCCTTAAACTTAAGTTAAACTTAAGCTCAAGTTCTATAGCGCTTCATCCAGGCTTGGAACTAAGCTCCAATGACTTAGAGCCATCTAGGACTTTGGTTCCGCGCCACCAGTGGGTAGGGAGAGATAACAGAAGCAGCCCGAAGGGCACAAGCCCACCCACCTCGCGGCTTGAGGCATAGAAGAAAAAAAAGGAAAGTTATGAGGATACTGTAATGACCCGATTAGGGCCAAAGGGTTCTTTAGAAATCAAACATTACATGTTCCAAACTACATCTTTATTCCAACAATGCACAAACTTAAGTCATACAAATTCCATATATTTAATACAAAGTTACTTATTAGTTATGTGCTTATTAAACAGAATAAGCAGTATTGCACATTATGGTGCACTTTGTAAGTCGAACGAACCAACGAAGTATTCGCTGAATGTTAATTATTAAATTAACATAAAAAACAATTTAAATTATTATTTGGTTCATTTACCATTACATCACCCACCGAAAGAAAAAAAAGTTTTTTCATTTGAATTAGAATGGAAAATTTTTTTCAGTTTTCTCTCTTTTTTCTTCGTTAATTTTCTTCATAATATATCTTAACTCTATTTTTATGACATTCTATAATCTTATTATCTTTGCTTAAAACTATAGTTGAGGCCTCTCTTCTATAACTACATATGGTCCTTTATACAAAGGTTCGGTTTTATTTCCCGAATTATTTCTTAATAATACCTTATCTCCTACATTATAACTTACAGAACTACTTTTTACATCATATCTTTGTTTTCTTTTTATTTTTGAAACCATTAGGTTATTGTGAGCATCATTACATGCTTGTTGTAAGCGATATTTTATCTCTAAGGGATAGTCAAAATTGTAAAGTGGATCAATATGATTAGAAATATTTGAAGGCAATCTAACTGTTTTTCCGAAAACCAATTCATGAGGCGTGTACTTTGTTTCTGTATGGACTGTGTTATTATAAGCAAAGCACCAATATGGTATCCAAAAACTCCACGTATCTGGATTTTTAGCAATTTGTATCCTTAGGTAAGCTCCTAAGCATTTATGAGAATTTTCAAGGGAACCTAAAGTTTCATGATGATAAGCTGTAGATTTTAGTCGTTTAATTTGTAATAGTTTGCAGGTTTCTTTTAATGTGGAATTCAAAAATTCTGTACCCTGATCACAAACAATTTCTTCAGGAATACCGTACCTTAAAATAAAATTTTCTAGGAAAGCTTTGGCAACTGTTGTAGCTTCTTTATTTTCTAATGGATAACCTTCTACAAATTTACTTAATTCACATTGTAATGTTAAAATATACCGTTTGTAGTTCGTATCGGTTTCTATTGGACCTCCGATATCTAAAAAAAAATTTTGAAATGCAGATGAAGCTGTAGTTGTAATTGACATTGGTTCTATATTGGGTTTGTAATGCTTATAACGTTGACAATCATTACAATTTTTTACAAATTTTTCGACATCTTTTCGTAAACCTGTCCAAAAATAATATTTTTTAATGTTGTTATACATACGATTGATTCCTGCATGTCCTCCCGCTGGTAACATGTGGAAATCATTTAATACAAGTTGTCTAGTATCGAGATCTGATATGGTTTGAATATCTTTAATAATTGATATTTTTATGCTAACATTTCTTATTTCGTGGGTACCCTTTAAAATTTTATTTAATAAGCGCGCGCATTTTTCATTTTTAATTATAACTAATTCCGGAATATCATACTTTACACAAATATTTTTCAGGTCTCTCAACAGTGCGTCTAGCGCTAATGTCGATCGAGCATCCTGTTTTATATAAATTATTTGTGAATTCTTTATACATATCAGTCTCCCTACTTTACAATCGTAATGTTTACTTTTAATCATTTTATCAAAGTCTTTGGCTGAAATGATACGTAATTCGAAAGAGTCTTTAGGACTTTTTAAAAGCTCCACGACTGGGCGTCTATTCTGGAGTTCAGGAGAAGTGATCTATTTCCACGTGTGAACTGTACGCTCATATCACACGCTATTCTCTCGGTCGTATAAAACCGCATTCTGGACTCGCTGAACAACCACTCCGTGAACGAACGAAATGTACGTTATTGCCAGATATTTCGTGTTTTGTAGCCAATGCGCGTTGGTTAATTTATATTTAGCGGCCTTTAATTGACCAATAGCGTGCAATCAATTTTTAAATGTTGTAACTGTTGACATTTGTTGATAAAAAGTTATTTTGTTTATAATGGCGCTTAATAAAACTAGAGCGGGGTCAATGAGCAGCACCCAAAAAGGACTATTGATAGAATTTTTTTAAAATCAGCCGAATTTAGTGAAAGGAAAATTCAGTAATGAGTTTACAAAAAAACAAGGTGCGAAGTTGTGGCAAGAAATAACTGTTACCTTGAATAGCATACCGGGGGCTGCCAAAGATTGGAAACAATGCCGCAAAGTAAGATTATTTCAAAAAGTGGATTAACTTTTAGCAATGACTACTAATTACTTGATTTAAGGCATGGCAGGATATGAAAAAAAACAGTAAAGGAAAATCTTCACAAATAAAACGCTATTATACTGTAACTGGTGGAGGTGGACCATCAAACGAAAAGTTGACCGATATGGACAACGAAGTATTAAGCTTGATAGCCCCTACTACGGTGGACGGCGATCCGCAATCAACAGAATCGCAGTCAACTTTTAATTTTGATGAAGTAAGTTCAACTTACAGAGTATTAAATTTTAGTGTTATAAATTTTATTTTATTTTTATAGAATACTGCAGACGAATGTATAACAAATATTATTTGCAATACAGACAACACAGTAAGTGAATTACCTAATTATTTCCAAACTACAACCCTTTAATGATATCCTTTTAGGAAAACAGTGTAACTAACCACTTGTGATGACGTAGTGGTGATTGCTGCAGTAGATGAGAATACTCAAAATATGACTCCATTTTTAAATCTGAATGAAAGTATGTTTTGTGAAGCATCGGCGGATGATCTACAAACTTAGTTACACCAGTTACATCTACCGTTCATATTGATACCCCATCCACGAAACTTTCAACGCCTTCAAATGTACGTGCGGCAAAGACGAGGGTAACAAAAACACAACGTTTACAAAAGTCTCTACACCTTACCAAAGAGTTAGTAAATCTGTCGCAACAGAAACAAAATGAGAACAGTGCCTATTATGAGCAAAAGCTTAAACTTTTAAGGGAAGATTGTGCAGCAAGAAGACAATACAGATCAGAAAAAATTCAACTACCTACAAAAAGTGTTGAAATAAATGGGAAAATTTTACAAACTTTATCCAATTTAATAAAAGAAAAACATGAACATTGAATATTGTTAGTCTAATGTATCTATTAGTAAGGTGTAAGTGTATTTTCCTTATAGTTAATTTGTTGGTTTATTATACACTGCAGTTTAATTAATAAAATGTGTCGCAATAATACGTTGTTGTAACATTCGAGCTGCTGCAAGATCAGGATTAACTCTGTTATTAGCATTATTACGACCTTCCTGTACATTTCTTAATAAATACATCCCGAAATCTGCAGCTCTTATCTCTTCATCAGGTTCTGGTTCAGGAATGTTATGCCCCAGACACATATTGTGTAAAATCACACAAGCATTAATTATCTTCGAAGCAGTTTGTGGAGTGTAATGCAAAACTCTATGCTTTAAAAGACATCGAAATCTGTTATTTAGAACACCATTACAACGTTCAATGGTACAACCAATACTTGTGAGTGCATTGGTAAACCTTTCGTCGGGAGTACCCGGTGCTGCATCCCCTAGTGGTGTCAGCAACCATGGCCTTAGTGGGTAACCTTAAATATAACCACTGTTACTATTTAAAATTTTCAACCTATTGTAATCACATTAGGTAGCTATCTAAAAATATATGTATTACCAGAATCTCCTAGAAGAAAAAATATGTTTTCATTGTCATGTCGAGAGATGTTCTCAATGGTCTGAGATACAAGTGACTGTCTCCAAATATGAGCATCGTGGCAACTTCCTGGAAATCTTGCATTAACATTCATTATTTTTAGATTTTCGTCACATATCTATAATTATATCATTTATTATAACACATAGTACACCTGTTTATAGTTAGTGTCATTTTCTGACCAGTTGAACGTTAATCGAATGGTAATTTTTCCGGTTAACATATATATGTTCTGGATTCATAACATCATTGTGGTTGGGTGCTACGATGGCTACATGCGTGCAGTCTATGCATCCAATTACTCCCGGAAACCGATACATCTCATAGAATCTATAAAAAATTCATTTTTAAGCTCATTCTCACACAGTTTAAAACTTGCCTTCTTCTTAGATTTTCCAATTCGCGAAAATTTCTTGGAAAGTGCACCCACATGTCAAAAATTTCGTGTTGGTTCAGGGCTTCAACTACTTCGTGTATTGAGCGACTTACACTTGATTGACTGATTCCGACATAACTGTTGGTACCTGTTATTTCCTGATAACTGCCAGTTGCAAGAAACCGCAGTGTTACTAAAACCTGCATTATAAAACTCACAGTAAGACTAAATATTTGGAGCAATCCTCCACAGAGATTTGTTTTACAGGCAAGCCACCAATATAGAATCTCGGAATGATAGCAGTAAATAACTTTGTTTTCGAAGGGAATACTCCTGTGGTGACGGCCGTACACTTCGCGGCGTTAACAGATAGACGCTTCTGTTCAAAAAAGGCAGAAGCGCGTTTTAAAAGTGATTGAGCCTCGTATACACTGGGGGCGAACAGAGCAATGTCGTACGCATAGGCCAAGCACGCTAACTTGCGGTCCGGCCCAAGCGGGACACCCACCCCAATTCTACGATCAGCTCATCTAAAACAATATTAAATAGAACAGGAGAAAGGGGATCACCCTGTTTAACGCCGAAAGCCATAGGGATTCACCCGTTTTTTTTGTTTAAACAGGAGGCGGTGGTAAAACAATTGCGGTATCCCTCCAAAATAAAGTCACAGATCTTACTATTTATTTGAAAGCCCGTGAGCCCTCATTTAATAGATGAGTGGGCTATTGAATCGAAAGCCCGCCTCAAATCAAGGGTGAGGATAGAATAGGGCTTAATATTTTTCCTTTGGATTTTTATTGCAAATTGCATGGTTAGGTTGTTAGCTAAACAACCATCAATTCTTACAAAACCCCTTTGATGTGAATGAAGGGAAATATCAGCAAGGCGTTTAGCGATTATTTTATTAATAAGTCTAAGAAAAATGGAGGAAACTGTGATCGGTCTCCAATTTGCCACATCCACGCGGTCACTTTTTTGGGAATCTAAACAGTCCGACATTGTTTAAAAAGGGTGAGCATGACGGACAGATTAATCATCCCGTTAAACAGAATCAACATACTGTTTATCGTTTTTTTTTTGACATCGGATAAACGAAAATTATCCGGGCCCGCGGAAGCTGACTTAGTGGATGAAATAGCCCATTGGAGATCGTGTTTGATGTTATGAGTCGACCTATCGAATAACCTTCTGAGATGCTGGAGGATATACAGGCCATCGTACTTAGCCTCTTCTTGGGCCATGTTAAGCAGCTGGAGCTGGGACCAAGACTGAACATTGGAGTGTGGTGCTTCCTGCTCCAGCTCTATTATACTCGATGGGGTGGGCCATTTTCTGGTGCTGGCGAAGACCAGCATACGAGTTAAAACTCTACCACATTGCCGGCATTTGGTGTCATCTAGTTTTTGAGGTCTTTTACAGTATCTCCTAATATGTTGGAGACTTTTGTGTGGGCGGTAGGATTTGCCATAGGGGCAGGTAAATTGGTTTTCTTCGGGGGGGGGGGGGGCATAACAGAAACAAATAATTATCTCGTCTGCCTTAATCTAAGGGGTAAAAACCCACTCTCTAAAAACACCCGCAAAGCGGGTAGGGACACTCACTAAGGCGGTGATGAAGCTGATAAGCAGTTAATAATAGTAGGAATTTGTGATGTATAGAACGAAAAATTTTTGGAAATTTGAATTTTATAAGCGGCCACAAACTTATAAAAATAGATTTTGTGAATGTAGACTGGAAAATTTAATAAGTTCGGTAGGAAACTTATAGAATTGGGTCGAAAAAACATAAAATTAAAATTTTACAAGTTTAATAGAAAACTAGCAAAAATTAGAAAAATGTAAAGAGATGAGGATTGCCTAAAACTAGGCGCAGATGTTATATCCGCTCATTGAAATCACCGGGTTATTATAAATTATGAGAGACTTTAATGCTGGTAAAGAAAACGTAAAGATCCGTTAAATACCTCCTGTTCTCCTGTACCGCGCTGTGAGGTGACCCGAGCCGATGACGCCAAAAAAAAATATGGCGCCATTGAAAAGATAATCGGTATATGAGGTAACCTAAAGTCTTAACAGACCCGTGGGAGATTGATAGTATGGAAATTTTCCAAATATAGGTTTGGCCGTGTAGAGATATGAGTTATCAATAAATCCAGCCAAGTCTGTGTTGATAAGCGTGTTGTATTCGAGAGTACGAAACCAATGAGATATCATAGTTATTACCACCCTACGCGCCGGAGGCGCCGTATTCCAAGAGGAGCACAACTACTAACTTCTAATACACACTCGAGCTTTCAACTAGCCCCGGGGTTAATTCCCCTTACTATACGCGACAACGCAGCCGCACCGTCTGTAAAATCGCAAGCAGGTTACGTTACTTGCAAGCAGAGCCTTTCAATGGAATACATACTAGAGGACCCCTTTATTGCGTACTATGCTCATATTTCAGCAATGTACCGCGCTGTGAGGTGACCCGAGCCGATGACGCCAAAAAAAATATGGCGCCATGGTCCGATCCGAGCCGGGGATGCGGTAAGGACAACCAGCGCCTCTTGACATAAGTCACGCATGCATTTCCCACTAATCGATGGAGACCCCCCACTATGCCCAGGTCTAACACATACCCCCTCAAGTCCGAGTCCTACTTGGGCCTACCGGTGCAGCCTGTGAACCGGCATGGCTCGATTTCACCCACCCCGAGGTTATCCTAGGGTTTCATTGTGTGTGGGTGTACGGCAACCGTACGGATAAATCCGCCACACTGCTTCAAGAGGCACTAGTGGGCCCTGGACAGAGCTCCGTCCGACTCTATCAGAATATAGAGATCCGGTAGGCACCAACTAGGAGGTGGAGATATCCTATTCCACAGGAGAAGCTATGTATTACGCTACACTGTAGCTTGATATACGCGGCCTTGTCGAACGGGCATGCTGTGGATTCAGGTATCATCCATATAGGCATGGTGGAAAGGCTTCCACCACACATGGTAACGACCTAGTGTCGACCAGGAAGTGCAACGTCCCCCTTTATTTTGAATTTTCTGCATCTTTTAACGCCATTTTGAGACGAATTAAATAATATTGATGAACAAAGACATAAATGTGGTGCAATTATACACGTACAAAGCAATAAAGATTAGTATTATTTAAGTCTAGCATAGACGCTCACAAGTTTTCCAACGCTGTTAATTTAATATATTTTTATAGGCATTTTCTTCGTAATTTATATAGCCTAATATTTAAAAGACACATTATCATCCAAGACTACCATTAGATATATAAAGATCCAGCGGGTGGTCTAGTGGTTGAAGACTTAGGCTCTAAAGCTAGACTCCCAACGACAGTAGTTTCGAATCCTCTCCGCGTCGGAAATTTTTCTGAATAAGTTAAACCCGATGTTCATTAGGGTGGACCTTATTTTTTGACAAAAAATTGCTTTTCATGCGACCCCCTACATTTGTTCTATTTGGTTGAAAAATAATTCGTGCAAAGCGTGAAGTCAGTCAGACGATGGGAAGGCATGGCATAATTGACTTGAAGTTTTGAGTAATTCCCCCATATCCATTCCTACATCAGCCAATGATGACGCAATTCCTTCTGCTCTGAAATTACTGTAAATACGCTTTAGTTCATTCATAGAGCTTGAAGAGTACACATCTCATTGTCAAAGTGTAAAATTAAAATTTAATATGGAAAGAAAAAGTCATGAAAGGCTGTCTATTAAATTATTAAAGGAAGAAGGTAGGATTTGAGGATAGCGAATTTTTGGGCAAGTTTGAGGGGGGCTCGTTCAATTCTCGTCAGTTGATTTTTAAGTTCTTTAATATTAGGTCTCCGTACCCCCAGGTGTCCATATTGGCAAGGTATTTGAAGCAATCGTCCACAGAGATTTGTTTTACAGGCAAGCCACCAATATAGAATCTCGGAATGGTAGCAGTAAATAACATTGTTTTGGAAGGGACTACTCCTGTGGTGACGGCCGTACACTTCGCGACGTTAAAAGATAGACCCCTCTGTTCAAAAAAGGCAGAAGCGCGGTTTAAAAGTGATTGAGCCTCGTATACACTGGGGGCGAACAGAGCAAGGTCGTACGCATAGGCCAGAAGCGGGAAAATTTGACCTTTGATAAAAGGAACAGTACACAAAATCTAAGAATATTGAATTACACTAGTTATGGTAAACATAAGAATAACAATAATTAAATGTTACTAAAATCTAGAGATAACAAATGAGAATAAATAACACTAAGTTGATCTACGTCAGTTTTAAAATTCATACTAAAGGGTTCTTTAGCAGGATTACACATTTCCAAGAAAAGTCTGCCTTTGTAATTTTTCTCGTCGTCTAAAATTTTTAAATTATCAAAATCAGGTTGGTGATTAAAATTTTTTGAGTGATTAGCCAAAGCGCAAGAATTTTTATTAATTTTGCAATCACTCCTATGCTGAGTCAATCTCGCTTTTAACCATTGGGTGGTTTGACCAATATATATTTTGTCACAATCCTTGCACGGAATCGAGTAAACAGCATTGGACCTCATCAGCAAAGGAGTTTTGCTCTTAATTAGAAAATAAATTATTAATAGTTTTTATATTATATTTAGCAATTCTGATGTGATCACTCTTCAGTACGTCTATTAACTTAAAGGTTAAAGTGTCAAAAAAAGGAAGTTTTAAGTAAATGAAATCTGTTATGGGTAAGACCGGTTGCTGTACCACAGGTAACGGTCGGGGTGTACTGAATAACATACGTCTAATAAGAACTTTCGGATAACCATTATTAATTAAAATAGCAGACAGTTTATTGAAATT
Organism: Ctenicera cuprea; assembly: GCA_958336395.1. NCBI lineage: Eukaryota > Metazoa > Arthropoda > Insecta > Coleoptera > Elateridae > Ctenicera > Ctenicera cuprea. The sequence goes on along the minus strand of OY284489.1, from coordinate 41,626,430 downwards.
ATTTTGTATCAACGAAGGGTGACAAATTTTTAAAATACGATTTGTTAACCCAGAAACAATATTAATTTTTTGGTTAAGAGGGTGTTGCGAAAAGAAATTAATGTAACGACCTGATGAAGTGGGTTTTTGGTACCAATCCAGCATTAAGTGATTAGATTCAGTACGAATGATCTTTGTGTCTAAAAAAGGAACACTGTTATTGGTTTCAGTTTCAATGGTGAATTGGATTTGGTTATTAAAGCTTACTGTCCATAATCTATTTTTTGTATTAATCTTTCCAACATGAACTTGTACGTTTGGCACTCCTTGTTATTTGCTTTGCATTTTTTGTTCCTTTTGCTACATGGTACGCATACCCCTTCTTTATCCTTGTTTTTGCAATCATTTTTTACGTGTTTGCTTTCACCACAGTGTCCACAGGTGTGGTCTTCTGCTTTACAGTATTTGGCTACGTGTCCCAGGTCCTGACACTTCAAACATTTGGGAACTACTACGTAGTCCTTTATTCTCAGTGCGTGGAATCTTGCGTAGACTCTTTCATTTCTTAGTAGTATTCCTCTAATCTTCGGATCCACTTCTACGATTTGATGTTCCGTGGGTTTTCCTCTTGGTCCTGTTTTAAATCTTAAGTTGAATCCCTATTCGAATTCTTCTCTCGTGATATGTTCCTTTAAGTTTTGTTCAAAAATTGCCTCTTTCGTGTACTCCTCTTCCCATTTTGTCTGCAGATCATATATGATTAGCAGTGGTCTCCTCTTCTTGGGGGGTTCTATTTTGAGATCATTTGCGATCACTTTGTTTTCTTGTATTTTCTTTAAGTCTTCCTTGTTCTCCGTTTCGATGACCCTGTTGTTGGTCGTCCTCATGTTTCTGATTTTGATGTTCTCCTTCACTGGGTTGATGTTCTTAGTAAATTTCTCCTGTATAGCCTTGATGTTTTCCCCTTTCTTCGATGTGATAAAAATGGTGTTTTTCGATTGTGCAGTCTTTATAGCTGTGTTGGTGAATGTTAAAGTCTCCTGGTTTTGGTTTTGGGTAGCATTCGCGTATGATGGGAATGCCACCGGTGTTTGATGTGCTGTCTTCTCCATCCTTAATCGTCTGTTTTCTCTTTCCAGTTCTCTGAGCTTTCCAATTAGCTTGGCTTGGGCAAAGGCCCAGTTGGTCAACTTTGCCTCAAGTATTTCCTTGTTCGATTTCTTTAGTCTGTTGTTTGAGTCTAGGTCGGTTTGAATATACTTCATGATGTCCATGTATCTTTCTTCTATTGTCATTTCCGTTTCTTCCTCTTTCTCTTCCTCACTGTCTACCTCTATCACCTTCTCGGTTATCTTTGCAACTGCAAGGGGTGGAAAGTCCTCCTTTTGCAGTTTCTTGGTTTTCTCGCTTTCGGTCTCCATCTCTCTCTCTTTCTCAAGTTGTTTTTCGTACTGTCTCTGTCTTTCTTTCTTTCCTTTTCTTTCTCTCTCATCTCCCTTCTTTGTCTTCTATCTTTCTGTTCTTTTTTCCTGTCTTTTTCTGCTCTTTGCAACTCTCCTTCCGCTACCGATTCTGGGTCAGAATCAGGCGGAGGAGGTAGGTTTGTTCCTCTGCTCTTTCGAGCAAAGGGGGCGTGTGCCCTAGTCCCATTTCTTCCCTACTACTCACGCTCACACTCACGCTTAGCCGCTTGCTTTTATTATTTAAGTTGTAGCCAATTCTTAAACGCTTTAGGTAGCCCTAATTACAGTAATATTATATAGCCTTTATTTCCAGTTTAAACGCACGTTCGTGCAGAACGGCCTGTGAATCCTCCATAGCCGGGTCCGCGCGGGTATGGAGCTGACTGTTTATACTTCCCCCTGGTCACCAGTGGAGACTCCAGCTCTCTTTCCAAGCTTCGGGTGGCTAGTCCTACAATCCTGCACCACGTGGGCAACAGGCACGCTTCAGGTCCGAGAACAGAAGCTATTCCACCAGTTTACAGGGTTCCGGTGGCAGCCAGGCGGGCTATCAACCAGCATGCTTAGCCCACTCTCGCAGCTGGAGAGTGCTTTGTATTTTAAGCGCGAAGCACTACCACAAAACACACTGGACAAGGCGCAGTTGTCCACTGCCAACCATCCCAATTAGGGATGGGTTTTTTATCGAGGTGTAGCTCCTCTAGATCTGATGTGTTCTGTGAGAACAGTGGACACCTCGGGTAGGTGACGGCATGGCCGCCCACATCAGTCTTGCCTGGAGAGAGGCTGTGGCTCTTGAAACTTAAGTTAGACTTAAGCTCAAGTTCTAAATCGCTTCATCCAGGCCTGGAACCAAGCTCCAATGACTTTGAGTCATCTAGGGCTTGGTTTCCACGCCACCGTGGGTAGGGACAGGACTTTTTTTTTTTCCAGGACTTCATTACTCTAGGTCTGTTATCTAAAGTTTTAAAACAGACCGTTGTGTTGTACTCCTCCAACCCTCGGTTATGCCTACTTCGGGAACGTTCGGCGCGCCTTGGGTTGGATTCGTTTTGTTGTTTCCTATTTTCATGCTTTGAATTTTTACTTAATCTACTACATATTATTGCTCCCTACCGGCTTTAGTAAGCAAGCTTACTGGAATCCTGGTAGAGAACCGGCAATCGCCCTCGTCTTCATGCTTTAATTAATTTTTACCTAATCTACTATGTATTACTAGTTCATGCTTTAGTTTTATCTGTATTATTACATGCATTCATTGTTATTATTACTTCCTATTATTGTAAATTTTTGCTTAATCTGCTGACATGCTACTAGTTCATGCTTCTAACTATCTACTATATCTACTACATGCTACTACATTACTACATTTACGTACATAAAACTTACTTCTAGGTGTCTTGATTGGGTCTTCCTTCTTTCTTCTTTTTCCATAGCTTCGTTAGTTCTCATCCGTGATTATCTTTCAATAGTCAGGTGAGAACTTTTGGTTTCTTTGTTTTCATGCTGTTGTTTCTTTCTTCGTTTACTTCTTCTCTTCTTCTTCCTCTTTCCTTGATTGCGGATACTCCCTACCGGCTTCAGCAAGCAAGCTTACTGGAATCCTGGTAGAGAACCGGCAATCGCCCTCGTCTTCCTCTTCTCCTTCCTTCCTTCCTTACTTCCTTCCTTCTTGATTTTGTCGATTATCTGTTGTATTCCGTCTGTGCTATTCTTGATGTTTTCTCCGCCAAGCTGTTTAAAATTTTAAACAGCTGGGGATTGTTTACCATCTGGTTGATGTTGTAACCCTGGAGTTGTTGTCTCTCTTCTTGTAATTTATGCTCAGTTTGTGGACATTGGAACACCACGTGCTCCGGTGTCCCAATCTCCCCGCACTGGCAGAGGTTGCTTCTTTCAAATTAAATCTTTCCAGGTACGTTGGATAGGGCCCGTTTCCACTCAGAAAGTGAACCAGTCCCCTGCTCGGTGTGAAGTAGTCGTTGTTCATCAGTCTTCGCTCGATATTAGGAATTAGTTCTTGGGTTCTTCTTCCCACTTGTATGTTATTACAACTTTCCTGCCATTCCTGTTGTATCGTTGCCTCTATTTCTTTTTTGGTTTCGGCTCTTCTCCCCCTTAGTAGCCTGTTTATTTTTTGGTTCTCTCCTTTTCTAAGCCAGTAGTTGGCTGCTCTTTTCCGCACTGTTAGATCTAGGGGGCAGATTCCTGTTATGTCCAGTGATGTTGTACTGAACGCACCTGTGAGCCTTATCAGTAACTCCCCTTTCTGCGCTTCGTATCTTTTGTCTCGGCTTTACTAAAAGCAGTCTTTCAGCCCACACACTTGCCCCGTACGATGTTATTGAGGCCATTATGGATCCAAAGTACAACTGTACTGTGTGCAACGGTCTCTTATAATCCTTTTGTGCGATTCGTGCGATTTTATTCATGATATTTTTCGCTCTTTCTCCCGCCTCATCGATGTGCCGGCTGAAATTCTGCTTCTCGTCTATCATGATTCCTAAGTATCTGTTTGCCTGTTTCATTTCTATTCTTTTGCCACGTATGCTGATTAGAGGGTCCCTTTGCAGATTCCCTTTCATCAAGGCATAGGTGGTTTTCTTCTCTGATATCGTTAGCTTGTTATTCTTACAACATTTGTTGAGCACCTCTAGTGCGTTATTGGTTCTTTGTTGTATTGTGGTTCTTGAGTCTCCTTCCATTATGATGAGCAGATCGTCTGCATAGGCCACCGTCGCCTTCACCTCGCGATTTCTCTCCAGCGCGCCGAGCAGTTCTTCCATTATTAGGTCCCAGAAAATGGGACCGCAAATGGAGCCCTGCGGGCACCCCTTTGAGATTCGCTTAGTTAAGGTTTCGGTGGGACTAAGCATGTCCACCCATCTGTCCTGGCAGTAGTTTTTAAATGTCTTGTAAAGATCTTTTGGGCAGTTAATGCTTCTTAACTTGTGGAAAAGCGCTGGCCACCACAGGTTGTCGAAGGCTCCAGATATGTCCACGAAAACCGCTATCACATACCTGGTCCGCGTCCTCCACTTCCGCCAGCGCTTTATTTATTGCATCTTCGGTCGATCTACCCTCCCTATATCCATACTGCGCCGGGTGTATCCCTTGTGCCGCCCGGTGTTCCTGCAGCCTGTCACAGATTAGCCTTTCTAGTATTTTTCCCAGAACGTTTATCAGGCAGATTGGCCTGTATGTCTTCGGGTCCTCCGGGTCTTTGTCGGCCCCTTTGTTTAGTATTACCACGTCCGAACGTTTCCATATGTTTGGAAATTTACCTACCTTTAAACATTTGTTGTACAGCTCCGTTAGTTTCGGAGTTAGTTGTCCAGGTATTTGCTGTAGTACTTCTGCTTTTATCCCGTCCGGACCTGGTGATTTGTTTTTCTTAGCATTTCTAATTGCTTCTCTCACTTCTTCGAGTGAGAAAGGTCTCGTTTCGATGTTGTTGTCTGGGTATTCGTTCATTTCCCTCCTCAACAGCTCTTGCTGTTGGTTTTCATTCACCCCACGCGTTGGCCTCTAAGTTTTCTCTCACAAACCTCTCCCAGCTTTCGGATTTTGTCTCGTAGATACGCTGCTGGTACTGTTGCCTTATTTGTCTGTAGTTTGCCAGGTGGTGTTCCCTCTCCTCTGCTACCATCGAGCGTTGGTATGCTCTCCTGGCTCTTCTCACTCTTTGTCTCATTCTAGTTAACTCCTGCGTCCATTGTTTGTTTTGCACTGGTGTTGCCGTGCTTTGCGGTATCGCGGTATACATGGCGTTCTTGATTGCCCTTGTTATTTGCTTGGCACTCTCATGGACGTTCGTGTTCTCAATGTCCGTTTCAATCCTTGTCTCTCTTCTCATTCTGTCCCAATTGGCTTTCCTGAGGTTGTATTTCCTCCTAGCAACCTCCGTTTCTGTTTCCCTTCTTGCGTCTTTATTCAGATCCATCAGGATCATGTTGTGGTCGCTAGTTGTCAAGTTTTCCTTCACTCTCCATTTGGTTATTCTGTCGAGTGAATTCCCACTTAATAACGTCGCGTCATTATTCGTTGAGGCTCTTGCCCTGCCTTGGTAGGTAGGGGGGTTTCTAGGTTGGTTTACAACCTCTAGTTGTAATTCGTTTATCATACGTTCTACCGCCTCACCTCTCTCGTCAGTTATCCTGCTATGCCACATTGCACATTTTGCATTGAGGTCCGCTAGTATAATGACCTTCTTGTCATATTTTCTTACTACCCTTTTAGTTCTTTGTATGTGAGGTTCTACCTTATCTGCGAATCTCCTGCCTTGCTCTTGATTTCTATACACACGCAGTGTTCGTCGCTCATCCTGCCGTTCACGGTGGTCGCGATTCCTGGGTTGAACACGACGACAGCTGTCATCGTGTTGTCCCCCGCCACCACGACCTGGGCCGTTACCGGCATTCCGAGCAATTTCCCCCTGCGCGTGTGCGGTTCCTGAATACATACTAAATCAAGCTTCTCCTCTTCTGCCACTTTCCTAATTTCGCTCATCACGGTCGAGCTTCGCATTGCATTTATTTGTGCAATTTTTACGATATTTGCCATTTCTAAGCATATCTCACGTGTATATGGCTTGCTGGCCAGTTTTGCTTGGGATCAAGCGTGACTCGACCGTGAGTCCTTACAAACTGTTCATATAGTTCCTCTTTGTCCAGTGTTTCCTCCCTCCTTTTAAAAACTTGTTCTAGTAGTCTCTGTAGTTTCTCTGCCTCCGTGGGCAGATTGCAGCTCTTGAGTTGAATCCTGTCCACAGCTTCTGGTGTTGGAAATGTGATCGATTTCCCTTTCGGGTGTGATGTCCTTATGAGGTGTCTTAGCGCTATTGTTAGTGTTCTCTCCTCTTCGAGTCTTGAGAGTCTCATTGAGACTTCGAAGTTCTCATAAATTTCTGGTATGTTTGGTGTCGCCTCTTTACTCTTCTCTGGTTGTTTCCCCTTTCCTGCTTCTTCTCCTTCCTCATTCTTCTTCCTTTCTCTTTCTTCGTTTTTCCCTGTCTTTTCTTTGGTTGGGTCTGCACCCTTCCCCTCTGTATTGTGGTTTTTATCTTTACCTTTCTTCCCTTTTATTAGAATCTTCCATGAGCTCTTGTTTTTCTTTTCTTTTACTTTCTCTTCCTCATCTTCTCTTTCCTCATTTTTCTTTTGATTTTCTGCTCTTTTTTCTCCCTTTTTCGATGATGTCTCTTCACTTGAGTGAGATCGACATCTCGTGCCCCCCAACCCTCTTTCCTGATTTCCCTACGTTTCACTCTTATTTCCTTCTTCCATTTCTGTTTGTGTTGCTGTCTCTTGGGTCTCTTTTTCCTCTTTTTTCCTGAGATAATATCTCATGGATCTTGCTTTGTCTCTTCTTATCCTCGGTCTAGTTGTACTGTTGCTTGTTGTTTTGATTTCTTTTTCTTTTGTGGGCTTATAGTCCATAGTCTATATTTCCCACTAGTCTTTCCATCATCATTTTGTGTGTTTGACACTCTTTGCCCATTTTATTACACTTTTTCTTTCTTATCGTGCATGGTATGCAAATGGCCGCTTCCCCTTTTTTGGGACACTCGTCTTTTTTATGGGTTCCCCCACAATGACTGCATATTTGATTTTCTGCTTTACAGTGTTTGGCCACATGGCCTAAATCCTGGCATTTTTGGCACTTTGGTACTACTATGTAGTCCTTTATTTTGATGGCATAAAAGCCCATGTAAATTCTCTCTTGATTTATGATTAGTTTCCTTATTTTTGGGTCCACTTCAGCCACTTGATGTACCGTGGCCTTTTCCCTCGGTCCGGTACTAAATCTTAGGCTAAAACCGCCTTCAAATTCCTCTTTGGTCATTTTTTGTCTTTTAGATTTTGCTCGTAGATTGATGTTTTAATGTACTCTTCATCCCATTTGGACTGCACGTCGTATAATATTATTAGGGGTTTCCTCTTTTTTGGTGGCTCCATTTTTAAATTCGTCGCCATCCTTTCGTTTGCTGTTATCTTTTCAATGTCTTCTTTTGTCTCTGTCTCTACTATTAGTGTGTTATTCGTAGTTCTTAAGTTTCTGATTTTTATCCTGTCCCTCACTGGATTTACTCGTCTCGTAAACTTTGCTTGAATATCCTTTATATTTTCTCCTTTTTTTTTAATGTTATGAAGAGGGTGTGCTTCGGTTGTGTGTTTTGAATTGCCAATTCCTTGATGTTAGCTGGTTTTGCACTTGCAATCTGTGCGTATGAGACTGTCGATATTTGTTTTGCTCTTTCATTCTCTAACTCTTTCTTGCGGGTTGCGTTTTCCGTCTCTAAATGCTTGATTTTGCCTAAGAGTTCAGCCTGTGCAAACGCCCAAGCTGTTATCTTGTTGCTAAGTTCTTCTTTGTTCGCTTTTTTGAGTCTGCCTGTTGCGTCCAGGTCTTTTTCAATGTTTTCTACTAATTTTCTATACCTTTCCTCTATATTTAACGATGCTTCTTGGTTATTCATTCTGTGCGTTGCTTCTTCTCTCTCTTCCTCTGATTCTGACTTGTTGGTCTTCCTTCTTGCCCTTGCTCCCGTCTCCTTCTTTTGAGGAGGAGAACGTTGCACTCCTCCCGCCATCATCTTGTTTCTACTACTCACGCTCACGCTCTCTCACTCTTAGCCTCTTGTTATTTTTATTCGAGTTGTAGCCAATTTTTGAACAATATTAGGTAGCCCTAATTTCAGTAATCTTGTATAGCCTTGTTTTCCAGTTTAAGCGCACGTTCGCCTGTGAATCCTCCATAGCCGGGTCCGCGCGAGTATGAAGCTGACTGTTTATACTTCCCCCTGGTCTCCAGTGGAGACTCCTGCTCTCTTTCCAAGCTTCGGTGGCTAATCCTACAATCCTGTACCACATGGGTGACAGACACGCTTCAAGTCCGAGAGCAGAAGCTATTCCACTAGTTTGCAGGGTTCCGGTAGCAGCCAGGTGGGCTATCAACCAGCATGCTTAGCGCACTCTCGCAACTGGGGAGTGCTTTGTATTTTAAGCGCGAAGCACTACCACAAAACACGCTGGACAAGGCGCAGTTGTCCACTGCCAACCATCCCAATTAGGGATGGATTTTTTATCGAGGTGTAGCTCCTCTAGATCTGATGTGTTCTGTAAGAACAGTGAACAACTCGGGTAGGTGACGGCACGGCCGCCCACATCAGTCTTGCCTGGAGCAAGTTGTTTAAAAGGATAAACAACTGGGGATCATTCAGGGCTTCCGCTGTTGTGTGTCCTTGTAAATTGTTTCTGTCTTCTTCCAGTTCTTCCTGGTTATTTGGGCAGTTGTATAATACATGTTCAGGTGTTCCCGTTTCACCGCAAGAACACTGATCACTGTCTTTGAGGTTAAACCTCGCTAGGTATGTTGGGTAAGGTCCATGTCCACTAAGAAAGTGAACAAGTCCCTTACCCGGCTTGAAGTACTCTTGTTGTTTCCTCATTTCGATATTTGGAATGAGTGCCCTTGTTCTTCTTCCTACCTCTACGTTGTTCCATGTTTCCTGCCATTCAGTCTGTATCGCATCGTTAATCTCTCGCTTTGTCTCTGCTCTTCTGTTCTTTAGCAGTCTATCTTTCTTTTGTTCGTTTCCCTTTTTCCACCAGTACGTGGCCGCTCTCTTTCTTATGGTCAGGTCCAGAGGGCAGATCCCCGATATTACGCACAGGGCTTCCAGCGATGTCGTGCTGAAAGCTCCTGTTAGTCTTATCAGGACCCCCCTCTGAGCGCTTCTTATCTTCTGTCTCGGTTTGACGAGAAGTAGCCTTTCGGCCCACACACTGGCCCCATATGATGTAATTGAGGCCATTATTGTTTCGAAGTATAGCTGTATCAGGTTTAAAGGAATTTTGTACTCCCTTTGCGCCATCCTTGCTAGTTTATGCATGATATTTTTTGCCTTCTTTCCAGTTTCTTCTATGTGTGTGCCGAAAGTCCTCTTCTCGTCTATGTGGACTCCCAAGTACCTTGTGGTGTTCTTCCTATGTATTCTCTTACCACCTATGCTGATTAGTGGGTCCCTCTGTAGGTTCCCCTTCATCAGAGCATAGGTGGTCTTCTTCTCTGAAATTGTTAGTGTGCTCCTCTTGCACCATTGGTTGAGGTGCTGCAGGGCGTTGTTTGTTTTAGTCTGTATTGACTGTCTCGATTCGCCTTCTATAATTAGTAATAGATCGTCTGCATAAGCCACGATTGCTCTGACGTCGCGAACTCTCTCTAGGGCAATCAGCAGTTCTTCCATCATGAGATCCCAAAAAATGGGACCACAGATGAAGCCCTGCGGACATCCCTTCGAGATTCGCTTCGTCAGGCTCTCGCTCGGACTCATCATCTCCACCCATCTATCCTGGCAGTAGTTTCTTATGATGTTGTAGAGTTGAATCGGACAGTCAATATTTCTCAGTCGCCTAAAAAGCGCTGGCCACCACATGTTGTCAAAGGCTCCAGATATGTCAACGAAAACTGCGATCACATATCTGGAGTCTGCTGCATCTACTTCCTCTATTGCCTTGTTGATTGCGTCCTCCGTCGATCTTCCTTTCCTATAGCCATATTGCCCCTGATGCGTACGATGTTCTTGCAGTCTGTTACATACTAGACGTTCTAGCACTTTTCCTAATACATTCAGGAGGCAAATCGGTCTATAGGATTTCGGATCTTCGGGGTCCTTATCTTCCCCTTTTTTGATGATGACATCAGAGCGTTTCCAGATGTTCGGGAATTTTCCCCTCTTCAGACAGACGTTGTAGAGGTCTGTAAGTTTGGGTACTAATTCCGTGGATGCTTGCTGAAGCACTTCGCTCTTGATGCCATCAGGGCCGGGTGCTTTGTTCTTCTTTAAGTTCTTGATTACTTCTTTTACTTCTTCTTCTGTGAATGGTCTTGTTTCTTCCTCATTTTCGGGCTTCTTTTCTATTAAGTCTTTTCTCATTTTTTCCTGTTCCTCATCTTCGTTGGTGTTGTTGTCGTCTGGGAGCAGAATTTGCAGGAGAGTCTCCGCAGATTCCACCCAATCCCTTGTGTACAACCCTTCTTCTCCCTCCTTCCTCAGGGTGGAGAAAACGGTTGGATTTTAAATCTTCTGGGAAATTAGCTTATATGGTATACCCCAGGCGTCTGTCTCCAGATTATCTCTCACAAATCTGTCCCAGCTTGTCATTTTTGTCTCGAAGATTTTCTCCACGTATCTTCCTTTTAGTTGTCTATATGTCCTTAGGTTTTCCTGTCTCTCCTCCTCCACTATCGCTCTTTGATAGCTCCTTCTTGCTCTTCTTACTCTCGCTGTCAGCGTCGTTAGCTCCTCTGTCCACTGCTTGTTTCTTACTTTTAATCTTATTTCAGTTTTTGGAATATTGGTGAACATGGCCTTCTTGGTGGCATGTGTTATTTTCTTTGCACTGTCGTGCACGTTGATGTTTGCTCCTATCTGAAAGTTCATATCTAGTTGATTTCTCAGTCCTTCCCAGTTCTCTTTTCTGATATTGTATCTTCTCCTGCATATTTCTTCTTCCTCTTCTTTCATCTCTCGATTCTTGCTTATTTTCATAGTTATTAGATTATGGTCGCTTATGGTCTGATTTTCATGTACCTTCCAGTCCATGACTCTTCCGTGAGCGTTACCATTGGCTAACGTCGCATCTATGTTAGTCGACGCTCCAGCTCTACCTTGATACGTCGGGGCATTTCTTGCTTTGTTCTCCACTTCTAGTTGCAGTTCTTGTATCATCAATTCTACTTCTTCTCCTTTGTCATCCGTTATTCTGCTATGCCACAACTCCGACTTAGCATTCAGATCTGCTAGTACGATAACTGTCCTATCTGGATATTTCCTAAAGATTTTCTTCGTTTTCTCGATATGTGGTGTGATGTTATCCGCGAATTGATAATATTGGTTACCCAGGATCCAGTCTCCTGCTTTCGATTTTACTTCCACACACACGCAGTGTTCGTCACTCAGCCTCCTGTTCACCGTCATCACGATACCGCGATCAAACACAACGACTGCCGTCATTGGATTTGGTCCCGCTACCACGACTTGTGATGACACAGGCATGCCCAGTATTTTCCCACCACGCGTGTACGGTTCTTGGATGCATATTAAATCAAGCTCCTGTTCTTCAGCAATCTTCCGTATCTCACTCATCACGGTCGAACTCCTCATCGCATTTAGTTGCGCTATCTTAATATATCCCGCCATCTTAGTTGTGTCTAGTGTGTAGTTGGCAAGATGGCCAACTTTGCTTTGGGTCAAGAGTTATTCGACCGTGAGACATCACGAATTGCTTATATATCTCGTCGATGTTATATTCCTCGTCTCTTCTCCAGAAAACTTGATCCAGTAGCTCTTTGAGCGTTTCCGCTTTTGTAGGTAGGTTGTTGCTCCTCAACTGGATCCTGTCAACCGCTTCCAGTGTTGGAAATGTTATTGTCTTCCCTTTGGGGTGGAGGTACCTCACCACTTGCCGTAGGGCTGTTGTTAATATCTTTTCATCCTCCAGTCTTGTTAAACGTAGGTTGACTTCAAAGTGTTTATAGATCTCTGCTGGATCTATTTTCATTCTATCTTCCCTGTTCTTATCCTCAATCTTCTCTGGTATCACATTTTTCTTTTCTTCCTCTTTCCTTCTCCGTTCTTCTTTCTCTGCCTCTTCTTCTAGTCTTCTTCTTCCTGCTTTTCTTCTCTCTTCTTCTGCTTTCTTCTTTTCTTTTTTCTTTTCTTTCTCTACCCTCTTCTGCTCTTTAGCCCTTTTTCCTTCTTCCTTACTTTGTTCTTTTCTCTTCTCATCTTCTTCTTTGTCTTTAAGGCTGGTTTTATTGATGAAGTTTCATGCCTTCTTTCCAATTTGTGTTTTTACCCTTCCCTCTTCTACTTCTGCTGTCTTTTCTGTGTCTTCTTTTCTCTTCTCCTCTTTTTCCCTCATTTCCTCTGTTGTTTCTGTTTGCGTTCCTAACTCATGTGTTGTTACTAGCCTCTCTCTTTCTTGCTTCTTCTTCTTTTCCTCATGATACTTTCTTGATCTTAATGTATCCCTTAATTTTCTAGATGGCGTTTTTTTCTTTTTCTCGGTTTTTGTATTTTTCTTTTGTTCGTTGATGTTCTTGCTTTTGATACCTTCCCCTTCTATGGTGTTATTCCCCATAGTCGGTTCTTTGTATCAGTCTGTCCATCATAAGTTTGTAAGTTTGACAGTTCTTACCTTTCTCTTTACATTTCTTGTTTTTCTTTTGGCATGGCTTCCTTGTCCTTATTTTGACAGTCTTCTTTTTTAAGCTTTAGGCCGCAATGGCCGCATGTCTCTCCTTCTGCTTTGCAGTACTTCCCCACATGCCCCAAGTCCTGACACTTTAGGCATTTGGGTACTACAATGTAGTCCTTTATGCTGGTTGCATTAAATCCTAAATAGATTTTGTACTTGCTCAGTAGTTGTCTCCTAACTTGCGGATCCACTTCCGCCACGTGATGTACAGTATTTTTGTTCCTTGGCCCTGTCCTAAAACGCAGGTTGGATCCGTTTCTGAATTCTTCCTCCGTCATACAATCTTTCAAATTTTGCTGGTAAATTGTATCCATAATCCTGTCATTGACCCAATTTGATTGAACGTCATATAATATGACTAGTGGTTTTCTTTTCCTCGATGGCTCCATCCTTAGTTCCGTTGCTAACTTTTTGTTGTTCTTAATCTTTTCCAAGTCTTCTTGCGTTTCTGTTTCTACTATTAGAACGTTGTTCGTCGTTCTCATGTGGTTTATTCTAATTCTTTCTGTTACCGGGTTGATGTTAGTTGTAAATCTTGATTGTACTGCCTTTATATCTTCCTTCTTCTTTGATGTTATAAACAATGTGTGTTTGGTCTTCATCGCGGTGTTGTTGAATTTCAAGGTTTTTTGGTTGGTAGCAGCACTCGCATATGTTGCCCGCCCCTGACCTTCGAGCCATCTGGGGCTTGGTTTCCACATCCACCCGTGGGTAGGGACAGTGGGAATCTTGATAATCCATTCATGCGCGTCACTAATTATATGCCGAAGCACACCCATATTTGTACAGAAACGCGCACAGTCGGCTTCCCGCTCGGAGCCTGGTCCTCGGTGCCCTTGTCTCTCCATCTGACGACGGTATGGTGGTAGAGCGTTCCCCGTCATTTGGTTGAAGCGGGTCCAGTTGGTATGTGACCCTAGCAATACTCGCGTTGTCAGCCCAGCGAGGAGGTGGTCCGAAATCCCAAGTGTGGCCAGGTTGTTGTGCGACTTCTCACACCACGCGCCGCGCAGAAGATGGTACAGGTAGTCGATCTTATGTTGTCGACTGGAAGGTTGAGCAGCTCTACCACAGCTCCCACAACTTCTTGGTCCCGTCCGTAGTAATCTCTCTTCTGGCGGTGAAGCTGTAGAAGAGGTCTGGAACTACCGACAACTTAAGCGTCCAAGATAACCCCTACGTCGTATCTCCTGGCAATGATGTCTGGCTTTCGGATTCCATGCGTCTTGCGAAGCTGCGGCTCCTCGGTGACTTCCCATTCCTGCTCTCTTAATCCCGCGGCTAGTGTTGAATACAGGGCTCATGTCTTCGGATTCTCCCACCATGAGTTCCAGCAGCAGTGGATAATGTTGGCTGCGGTTTCAGTCGCTGGGCATACAGCTCGGCATTAAATAGTATTGATGAACAAAAACAAATGTGGTGCAATTATAGACGTACAAAGCAATAAAGATTAGTATTATTTAAGTCTAGCATAGACGCTCACAAATTTTCCAACGCTGTTAATTTAATATATTTTTCTAGGCATTTTCTTCATAATTTATTTAGCGTAATATTTAAAAGACAAATTATCATCCAAGACTACCATTAGATATATAAAGATCCAGCGGGTGGTCTAGTGGTTGAAGACTTAGGCTCTAAAGCTAGACTCCCAACGACAGTAGTTTCGAATCCTCTCCGCGTCGGAAATTTTTCTGAATAAGTTAAACCCGATGTTCATTAGGGTGGACCTTATTTTTTGACAAAATATTTCTTTTCATGCGACCACCTCCCCCTACATTTGCTCTATTTGGTTGAAAAATAATTCGTGCAAAGCGTGAAGTCAGTCAGACAATGGGAAGGCGTGGCACAATTGACTTGAAGTTTTGAGTAATTCCCCCATCCCCATTCCTACAACTTATATGTTTTTTTGTGTACTTCGCATCCCACGTGTCCTGGTAATTTTCTGGTTTTCACAACTGTTTAACAATATCTAAAAGGACATATTTCTTTAGAACATTGTTAACAATATCTCTTCTAACGGTTTCATTCTTTTTTTAGGATTTTTACGAACATTTCCGGTGGAAAAATTAAAGAGCCTCTTGATTTCATGCGAATGAAGTATGCACAACTTTCATTTCCAAGACCAACAAGTGTATGGAAACATTCAGGGCATGACACTGTGTTTGATTTATATCTCCGAGCAATATAATCACAAACATATGCAAATGCTTCCTCATTCTCTAAAACTTGTAATTCTTCAGATACAGCATGTATGTCACCAACCACGAGTTTATGAAGTTATTCCAAGTATTCATTTTTTAGGCGAGCATCAGAGGATGTTTTAAGGATGTCTTTAGATTTCACCATACTCTCCAACTTACAAAACATTAACCCACATACGGCCGGAACCAGATAACAATGGCAATTTATATTAATTAAATTAATCCACAACAATCAAAATCACATTAACTTACGTAATCCTTCTTTAACATTTCCATTTCATTCTGGTGTTTTAATAATTCCACTTGTAAATTGTGTTCACATTCTTGTTTCAGCATTTCCATTTCCTGTTGTAATCGTACAATTTTTTGTTGGTCCGGTGTTAATGAATCCAACGGATCTGTCTGAGATTACATATATTATTTGTAGTTATAATTCATAAACACTACTGGTGTATACTTGACTTGTAGTTCTTTTGTATGCTTGTTCAATGTATAATAACTTGCTGTTAATGTAGCTGAACATATCTGTGTTTTTGTTGCAGCATTTCCATTTCCTGTTGTAATCGTACAATTTTTTGTTGGTGATAATGAATCTAACGGATCTGTCATTGTTAATGAGATATTTATTAGTCTTTGGAAGTTGGAACCACAGATTTGGAACTTGACTTGAACAGGAACAGCTGATGGTTACCCGTACCACAGTATAACGCAAACCAACTCTCTGTCGGAACCTTTGATCTTTGCATTTTAATGTGAGTTCACGCAGCCGATCCCGCGCAGCCACTATTGACATTAAAAATATAGAGAAGCCCATTGCCATAATAAAATTAGAATTCTGCAACCTTTAACCCACATACGGCTGGAACTTTTTTTTTCAGAATTGTTTATTGCTAGGTATAAATTTATAATGAGTATCTGTATATAAAGCTGGAATTAATAAATATAAATTTATAGTTAAAATCCAATAAAAAAGAGACTTTATTAACAATTTTTTTTTCTATTTTTTATAGTTTCCTAAATAATGGGTGTTCTTTTTAAAGGACAATGGCGCAATGACCTACCATAATTGTTAATTCTTTATTAATATATTTTATACAAAACAAGTAAGTGTTTCATTATAAGTAAAAGGTAAATTTGACCATAATACACAACAAGTTCAATTGGAGTGGTAATTCAAGAAACAGTCTTTAGGGTGTAGCGCTACAGAGCATTTTTTGCACTGAAAATTACATTTTTTATGACAGAAAGCACACCGACTTTGTTTTTCTTTATATTGTATAAGATGTCCAATTGTGTCAATTCTGGAGTATTCGTGTAGGTTGGCTGATGCTCTGGACGGCCCTGACTTACTGTTTTTTTAAGGATTCCAAGATACCGCAAGCAACTGCCCTTCTATATCCCAGGTGGTCTAATTGTCCTCCATTGATTCTGCAAACTAGCCAGGCATTTTGCTGAGCCATGTCTATACAGTGACTTATCAGACATCACTTTTTTCCTCTAATTGATACTCTATACAAACTCATATTTTCATCGGCACGGTTCGACACCCCCTATATTTTCATTATATTTTTTTATAATTTTCGGTTGTTGGACACACACTCTTCTTCTCTTTTCGAGAAAATCTTTTTGTTGATGTTGTTGGGTGAACTTAAGTATTATTTGATACGATCGTGACAACACTGTTGTCGTGCCATTTACAGACTATCACTTCATTGTCCTTTGTTGAAGCGTAATCAAATGAGCCTCGTTCTTTTTTAAACACTGGAGTGTAAAATCGGGCATCCTTTTCCTAACCTATTCTCTCGTATTGTACCAAAGTATAGGTCATAAGGCATATCGGGATGTTTACTATTGAGCACGTCGGCAAATTTGCTAAACAACACTCGGACCTAAATCTAAATGTTCGTATTTTTCTGGTAGAGTCGTTGACGAACCTTGATAGGGGTCAAACCATTCGATGTAGCCCAGTCTAGTTGTACCCATACATAACTTATAACCCCACCGTATAGGTTTTCTCCGAATAAATTGCTTTGTTCCATGTCGTCCAAAATACGGCACCATTGATTCATCTATGCTATGAAATTCGTCAGGTGGTGCCAAGTCTATGAATTTTTTATTCAGAATGTCAAATAAAGGGCGAATTTTCGATAATTTATCATTCTTATTCAGATTAGAATTGTCATTGCAAATAATGTTTTGCATAATATATTTGAATCGATTTCTCGAAATAGCATTGCTAACAAGTTGATTGTTTGAATGTTCTGCATTTTCCTAATACATTTCGCGCCTTGATACAGGCGCGTAACCGCTCAGTAACAATACTCCCACAAAGCAAAGCATTTCATTACGACTTATATCTTTTTTATGGTTGTGAGACCTTGCGTATAGATTCGAATAATCTAGCAGTAAATCAATAACTTCCTTATCAAAAAATTGGAAAAAAATATCGACAGGTGACAACTGATATTTTGGCCCAATTAAGACTTTCCAAGAAGGCATAAAAGAAGTTATATCATTTTTAGTCCATGCACGAACCTTATTTCTTGTGCTTGGATCCAATTTCCATCCTCTTTTTTTTATCAAGGTAGCTAATAGAAGATCATCCTCACTATCACTGCTGACACCAGGTGATTGTATTATATGTATTGTATCGGAATTATGCGGTTGCACTATTTCCGCCTGTGCTCTCAACTGGCTACCCGGTAAGTTATTTATTGTGACGTTGTCTTCTTCACCACTGTCTTGATCGATATTTTCGTTGTTAGCATTTTCAGGTGGGAAAATCGCTATACCTTCTGGTCATTCCGCGTCATCATCAATTTGCTCTATCTCCTCCAGCAGCTCGTGTAATGTTAGAGGCTATTTCCAGTATCTAACAAAAATTATAGGGACTATTCGTAAGCATAAGTTATTTTGCCACTGTCCTTTATAAAGGACAGTCGCAGTATAGTTGCAATAACTCAAAAGATGTTAGGTTATGTACCCAAATACTGGTAAAAATACCAACTATCAAGTGTTTGAGAACTATATTCCACAAAATATGGACATTTACTGAATAAGATAACAATATACACTTACCGTAAACTATCCATGTTGTTGGCCTTCAAAAAGTAATAACTTTGATAACGATTTTTTACAACCACAATAATTGCACCTGCACTGTATCAACTAATTTAGCATGATTTCATATTTCTATATCATGTACCAATACGCCATCTATCAAAATCTATGTTAACCAAGATATTTACAGGAAACTTATTGCTGTCCTTTTATAAGGACGGTGGGGTTAACCCATATGTTGCCACCGTGAAGGTGATAGATTGTAACAGTGGTTAATTCTGACTTTAAGTATTTTTAGTGTATGATTTGTTTATAGTTGTATCACAGTATACTTATTCATACAGTAGCGAAAGTAAAGGTCATTTATGGTAATTATAGCACCAAGCGGCGAACAAGTTACACTAAAGTTTGACAGCTAACGGTAGTAGTGTTTCTCTGCTTTTTGAACGTTATAAGAACAATTTTCAAATTGTTTGCCAGTGTTTTTATAAAAATTTGATTAGTGATATACCAATCTATTATGAGAGTCTCGAAAGGGAGCGCATGTTCCGCCGTAAACTGCGAAAACTACAAAGGAAAGAATCCTAACCTTAGTTTTTTTACATTTCCCAAAGATCAAAAAGGTAATAAATTCTGATAAATATTAATACATTAAAGTTTGACTTTCTCGTCGTTCTAGATCAAAACAGTGGTTTGTAAACTGTAGACGTGAAGATTTACGTGAAAAGGAGGTGGGATATTTGAATAAAAACTGCACTTTGTACGCTGCATTTTAAAGATTCGCAGTTTATAAATGTTAATAAATCATATTACTGGCATTATCTTTGTATTATTTAAAAACCATTATACATATAATGTAGCTCGTAATTTTTCTGTTTTGCTTATTAAAAATATGGTAACAACAGCGAACTGGATTGGAATTTAAAACCCGCTATAATTTAAACGATAGTTTAACTTGTCGACCGCTTGCAGCGCCACTTGTTACAGCTTACCAGGCGTTATATGGGCGCTTTCGCTACAGTGTAAATAAGTATACTGTGGTTGTATGTTTTTAATATAGAACGAGAAATATTGGTTACCTAAATTTGTATGTTTTATTTTCATATGTTTTACTTGAATGTTCTACTACTTGTGGTAGTAGGCTTTCCGAGAAATTAAGAAGACAAGAAAGAATAGGCTAAATTGTAGTCTAGTCACTACTAATACGTAGTGTAACGTCGCAGGCCCTAAGTATGTTCGATATGGTAGAATGCTCGCAGGTTTCTTATCTAAAGTAAGAATTTGGTAAATAAAACAACTAGGATAGTTTTATACATGTATTAAATTCAAAAAGTCATGCAGGCAATTTTCGTGTGGTTATTTTATTGGGAACAGCCAGACACGGAAGTGCTTATAATTTCTAGTTCAGATCGCTAATACATCATGCCGCTGTGACGTCAGAGCTTACTCAGATATTACTACGCTCTTTTGGTGTGTAGGATAAACAAGCATTTTCAAAATCTAAAAATTTTAATTTCTGCAACCTCAAGAAAGTTGTGAAACGAGAAAAGAAAAATTTTTTCGTAAGAAAACAAAATTAATATATTCATGGCTTAAATTGCCACAAGCGCTAAAATTTCCATCTTTATATTTTCATTTTTTCAAAATTTGCATATTCCTAAAAGTTGCATTACATGAAAATAAACAAATTGTCTATAAGATGAGGGTATGGAATAATAAAACAATGGCAAGGAATTAAACGTATTCACTTTATTACGTTCAATAGAGAACTAAAGAACTAAGTCACAATTTTAAAACTGTAACCTACACAGATGCTTAAAAGTTCAGTAACCCAATATTTACGTTCCTTGTTATTTTAGGAAACGATAAATATTATGAATGGTATTGTTTATTTTATCAGTAGGGAATGTTGTCGTTTTGCTATATTTAATTATTCCAACAATGTCCTCTGCCATTTTTTCATATTTTAATTATGTCAACTGCCACAACGGCATCAAAGTTTCAAATTTAAAATTTTAATTTCTGCAAATGCAAGTGGTAAATTATTTTTGTCTCGAATAAGCAAGATTTAGTTGATAGTTTATTATTTTTATTTAATAATAAATTAACAAATGTTACAAAATTCAAAATTAAAATATTTCAGTATATAATAACGGTATATAATATAAAAACGGTCTGTCTGTCGGTCGGTCTGTCTGCTGGTCGGTCTGTCTGCCGGTGGGTTTGTCTGCCGGTTGGTCTGTCTGCAGGTCGTTATGTTGTCTGTTTGCTGGTCGGGCAGTCTGCAGGTCCGTCACTCTGCTGGTTCGTCACACTATCGGTCGGTCGGTCTGTCTGCCGGTTTTTCTGTCAGCTGACCGGTCTGTCTAGCGGACCGTCTCTCTGCCGGTCATCTCTTTGCCGGTCGGTCTGTCTGCCGTTCGGTCTGACCGCTTACCATGAGATGTATTTTAATAATATAAATGACAAAGTTGATAATATTAAATCAAGCTGATTGTTGCAAATAATAACTTTAGTTGTTATATTTCTATCACAATTTGTAATTAACATTTTAATAATACAATAATCAAAATTAATACGAAACGTTTCACTTTTTCACATCTACAAAGGACGGGGAGTTTCCCGTTACAAAGCTAATTGATGTTTCCGGGTCATCACAATTGAGATGCCTTTCCATTTCTTGCTCCAATGACAAATTCAAATTTAAAGAACACAATCAGTGAATGAGCTATTAGAATTGTACCAACAATACGAAATCAGGTGAGTATAAATAAAAGAAAGTGGAAACGTGGCACATGTAAAAAGCTATGTAAACTGAAATTTCTCTGCCAGTCGGTCTGTCTGCCGGTCGGTCTGTCTAGCGGATGGTCTGTCTAGCGAACGGTCTATCTGCCGGTCGGTCTGTTTGCCGGTCTCTTTTCCGATTGGTCTGTCTGCCGGTCCGTCTCTCTGCCGGTCCGTCTGTCTGCCTATCTGTCTTATAGTCGGTTTATCTGCCGGTCGATCTGTCTGCCGGTCGGTCTGTCTGACGGTCGGTTTCTCTGCCGGTCGCTCTGTCTGCCGATTGGTCTGTCTGCAAGTCAGTCGGTCTGTCTAGCGAACGGTCTGTTTGCCGGTCGGTCTGTCTGCCGATTTGTCTGTGTGCCGGTCGGTCTGTCTGCCGGTCTGTGACTGTATAGATTAGAAACTTTAAAATAAATTTCTGAACACTTGCCTGCCGGTCGGTCTGTCTGCCGGTCGGTCTTTCTGCCGGTCGGTCTTTCTGCCGGTTGACCTGTCTGCCGTTCGGTATATCTACCGGTCGGTCTGTCTGCCAGTCGGTCGGTCTGCCGGTAGGGCGCACTGTCTTCCGTTGTTCTAATACTAACGTCTTGCAGAACGCCTGAATCAACTGCAGCACCAGCTCGGCAAGAAATACCAAAGCGATCAAGTGTTCTTGCGAGCACAGGCAGTTGCAATAAATTGTAGAGAACTGGTGATGGTGAACTTGCTTGAGACACGATTGAAGCCTGTCCAGAAGTACTGGGTTCTTCCTACGATCTTTCCGCTACATTCCTATTCTTTCGATTCTTCTTTTCTGGCAAGTTGGATTCCTCATTTGATTGGCTTCTTTTATTTAATGCATTTCTCTCAAACCGTTTCTGTAACACTTTGGTTGTTGCTACATCCACGGAACCTATTATCATACGTCTTACAGTTCTTCGGTTGTTTAAGAAATAGCGATTTGTTTCCGGAACTTTGAACACCTTGTCGCAGACACACGAGTTAAATTCTGGCATTTTACAAGCAGACACATCAAACAAAAATTTAGATTGTTTTCTAAATTCCTCTGTTTTTGATCGCTTGGAACATTACTTCGTTGTTTATAAGGTTTTAATAAATTCCTAATTTTAAGACGATAACTTTTACGTTTGATGATGGTGCACTGAAGAACGGTGGGAATTGAAGTACTGCTCCAAATTTCCGCCACTTTTCTCGCAACAACTTTGGTTACTTCAGTTGCAGTTTGCTGTGGATTTGTTGCCACAGCCTTTAATTCATAATCGATCCAGTTGAAGTATATGTTCATATCTTCGTATGTTGGCAGAAAATTTCAGTGATAGATTTGGATGCTCCAAATATAGGACATTCTAATTCATTTCGGGTTTTACGTGCTGCCATTTTATTGAAATACTGTTTCGATTTATCCGCGATAAGTGAGACTGGGCTCTAACCTCTAACGCTCTAGACGTAAACAAAGGACTGGTACGCTAGCCTTGAAATGTTTCCTTAAAGGCATCGAAGCCTCGCATGCCCCTAATATCGCGCTGTTTAGTCCCGCGATTCAAGGTCTTCGCACGTTCCGCTTCTTGTGTCGGCTAATCCCTCTGTTTCGCATATCTCAATGCATTTCCCCTCAAAGTTTCCTCGTTCTTTACTCCCCATTCCCACCACGATAAGTGGTCTAACAATACCCCCATTAGGGCCGCATTAGCGCTAATGATACCACTTCGTGGTCTTTCTACTTGCTTGTTAATTACTTTTAAACCGCTTGGAATTCCTATAATGTTTGTGCCCCTTATATTTGGTTCCTGTATGAAACAAACGTCGAACTTTCTA
Organism: Ctenicera cuprea; assembly: GCA_958336395.1. Lineage (NCBI taxonomy): Eukaryota > Metazoa > Arthropoda > Insecta > Coleoptera > Elateridae > Ctenicera > Ctenicera cuprea. The sequence goes on along the minus strand of OY284489.1, from coordinate 41,603,864 downwards.
GAAGTAATTATTTCCGCAAAATTTTCCGTTTTCCGTCTTTACCCAAGTTTAGCCGAATTTTAAGACTTTCTCCCCGGTGCCGTTAGTTGCGTCACTAATTACCATAATCTATACTTTTAATTATAGAATTTTTAAGCTTTAGCATAGTTGGGCAGTATTTTGACTTTGCGTCGTGATTTGTGCTACATGGAGGGCCGCGCTTACTTTCGTTTTCCCTTTTACATACTATGCAACACATTCTTACTCGTACATTCAGCAAACCTATGTTTCTCCGTTCATTTTCCTCATATCTGTTCCTTTTCCTTGCATTCCGCTGATCTGTGCCCGAAGCTGTAACACTGGTAACATTGCGTTATTGAAAAGAAATCATTCGCCCACACAGACTGCCATACCAAATTAATCCTTCGGCCGAGAAGAATTTTCCTGGTCGTCGGCGTCGCCTCAAGCACCACATTCTCGAACCTGTCTTGCCCGCGGCCCCCGAACCTAAACTTTTCCACTACATTCTCGTTGAATTTGTCAATTCCCCCTAACGCCTCTACTATTTCAGGGTTATTATTCTTGCGAATTGCTGATCCTAGCCGCTCTTTTGTTACTTGTCTACTTTTGGTAATAGGATACGCGGATTTTCTTAACCTCGCTTCCTTTAAGTTCTTGACCCGCTTCTTTATTAATTACGAGCGGCAATCTTTCCGCGTCTTCTTTGTTATTTACTTCTACTATAACTGCTCCCGTTTTTGTACTTTTTATACTCGCAATGGATACCTTCTCCGGGTTTATTTTTCCCCTTAAAACTTTTTCTGCGCAGCAGTTTTCTGCCCTAGCCGTAACTTTAACCGAGTCCGTAGCTTGCCTAGGCCGTGAAACAACCTCTGCAAGGGTACGCTGTGCGGTCTTTCCTACTCTATTTGCATTAGCCACCAAAGAAACATTTTCACTGACATTTTTTATTTCCTCGATTTCCTTGTCTGCAAGTTCCCTCATGTAATCCGCCGCTTTCCTTACTTCTCTCCGTTGATCTACTTTGATTGTTTCGAATTTCACCGGAATGTTGCTAACAATAATTGAGACCGTGCCTCTAATTTTTGCGCAAAGTAAATCTTCGGGCGTGCTGTAACTATCTTCGTCGTCACTGGTTACTTCTCGACTCGCAAATGCACTGCCGCTAACGGTTCGGCTAGTCTCGGAAGACACCGACTCGCGCCCTTCGTCGCCTGCCATCGCTCGGTAGGAGCGCTTGCCCAACACGTCTAGTCCGCTCGAAAGCAACTGGTTGCTTAAGACATACTATTTATTATTTACGATACACAAAATGCATATGATGCTCCACCTCGCTGTACTACACCGTCTTTGCACAAAATTAAAAAAATAGAACAACAATCTTCATTTTACAATACTAAATACACAAATTTGAACGTTTTAAAATAATCATAAAGTAAGAAAAAAAAATAAAAATACTTATAAACAAATTAAAATTAATTAAAAGTAACTTAACTAAATTTCCGCACATTGACAAACATAAAATGTAAAATGTAAATCCTTAGAAATACATTTCTAAAAAAACAAATGAAACTATCCTAAAAGGTTCACCACTGCCGCACTACTCTAAACGAACACGCTGTCCTGTTCAGTCTTTAACCCTAGCCTTAGCGTCCGCTAACAACTTACCGCCCTGAAAAAGAAAACTATCACTAAACGACCTCGCTGTCCTGGTCGGTCTCTAAACTAATTCCGCAACACACACTCGCACTAACAGCACTGGTTTTGCCCACCCCCCGCCACCCCACATGTATTACACTGTTTCTCTCGGTGATCGTAATCGCTCGACCGCCCCCGCGAATTCAGCTTGTTTGTGCTCGCGCCCGGTTCCCCTCTTTGATGTTGCATTCCAGTAGGACGTGCGCCGACGTTTCCGGTTCCCCACACTTGCAGTTAACTTCCGCTTCTGGTGTCTTTCCGATCCTAACGAGGTAAGACCGGAAGTTCTAGTGACCTGTCAGCAGCTGGACCGTGCGATGGTCCAGCTCTATTGGGATGGTTCTTCTAGCCTCAAGTGTGGGAATAAATTGCCTCGTATGTAGGCCCGTCTCCGTATCCGTAACACAAGAAACATTGTGTCAGCCGAAAAAAGCCTTTTGCCCACACGCTCTGCCACTCTAAGTCGAATCCGCTTTCTTTTTTCAACCTTTATTGTTTCGCTGGTTGTTGGAACGTACTTGAAAGATCGTGCCCGTCAACACAGCAATCTCATTGCAGAACTTTTCTTCAGGTGTTTGGTAATTTTCTTCAAGCGCACGAAATTCGTTAACACTTGTGGCCACTATTCTGTCTAAGACTTTCCCCACTACCGGAAGTAAACTAATCGGTTTAAAACTTGCGGGGTCCGTTGGATCCGGTTTGCGCAGTTTCGGAATAAACCTTGCGTTTTCCAGCATCGCGGAAAAACTCCTAGTCTCAGGCAGTCGTTGAACACTTCCAAAAATAAATTTGGAAGTGCCTCAAAAGCCTTTAACACCGCGTCGGCCGTGATTCCGTCGTGCCCCGGCGCTTTTTTCGGATCCATGCGCGCAATCGGTCCTGCTATCGCGATGTCGCGCTTCCTATTATTGTTGTCGTCGTCCCTTTCTGCCGCCCCCCTCCTAATTGAATTTTGTAAGTCGCTGTCTTCTACCGCCCTATCCTCTGGAAAAAACAACTGTTCCGCCGTTTCGCGGATCCCGCAAGTATTCTCCCCGTCGCCTTTCCTAACAGATGAAAAATTTTGTGCAACTTTCCTTTTCCCCCTTAATACCCTGTATGCTGTGCCCCAGGGGTCATTTTCCGAGTTTTTACTACAGAATTCCCTCCATTTTTCGGTGCGCGTGTCCCCTAACAATTTTTTAAATTTGCGGAACCCCTCGCGGTATTCCTCTTCCTGTTCTATTCTTTCGTCGCCGCGGGCTCGCTGATAGCGTCTTCGTTTTCTGCGCGTTTCCCGTCTTTTTGCCGTCAGGTCCGTTGTCCACCAAGGTACGCTGGCCTTGAAATGTTTCCTTAAAAGGCATCGAAGCCTCGCATGCCCCTAATATCGCGCTGTTTAGTCCCGCGGTTCAATGTCTACGCACGTTCCGCTTCTTGTGTCTGCTAATCCCTCTGTTTCGCATATCTCAATAAATTTCCCCTCAAATTTTGCCCAATCTGCTTTTTTACTGCAAAAGCGGCGCTCGGCGTCGGAATTCGACGCCACGTTCCCGCTTTCTAACTCTCACGTAATTAATTGATGATCCGACAGATTGTCCTCATTTTCTACCCTCCAGTCCCTAAGTTTACCATACATTCTAAAATTCGTTAGTGTCACGTCTATGTAACTTGATCCCCTGTGCCCGACAAATGTTGGCCCACTATCCCTGTTTGTAACAATAAAATTATTATTTTCGATTATTTCCGCCATTTGCGTCCCTCTAGAGTCTTCTATTGGGCTGCCCCATAATGGTGATTTCGCGTTAAAATCCCCTGCTATAATTACGTCGCCACATATTCTTTGAATTTCTAAAAGAAGATTTTCGAACTTTCTAATTGTATCCTGCTCGTTATAGTCATTACGAATGCTATTAGGTGGAAAGTATACAGATACCGCTAGGAATGTTGTTTCAAAAGAACTTAGTTCAACTACGGTGATTAACTCGCAAGATAAGTGATGCAACAATATACCCCTTTAAAAGCCTCATTAGCGCTAATGATCCCTGTCCTCAGATTGTCTAGGTTTTATTGAAAACGTTAAATCCGCTTGCAATTCCTATTATTTTTGGGCCCCTTGTATTCGGTTCTTGGATAAAACAAAAATCGAATTTCCTAGAAATAATTAATTTCGAAAAATTTCCTGTTGCCGCTCTGCCCTTCCCCAAGTTTAACTGTGAAAATTTTAAAACGTTCGCCCCCGTGCTCTACAGGAAGACCTAATAACCGTAATCTATACTATTTAAAATTGAATTCTTAAGCCTAAGCATTGTTGGGCAGTTTTTGGACTTAGCGTCGTGGTTTGTACTGACTGGCCTGCTATCGTTAGCCCTCTTACACACCACGCAGCACACGTTTTTACTTTTGCATTCGGAAAACCTGTGCTTTTCCGAACATTTCCCGCAAATTTGCTCTTCTTTGCATTCGCTAGACCTATGTCCGAAGCCGTAACACTGAAAACACTGCGTCAACGAATAGAAATCCTTTGGCCACACGCTTTGCCATTCTAAGTTAATTCGGCGGCTTTTCTGGCCGTCGGAGTCACTTCTAGTACTACATTTGCGAACCTATCATTTCCGCGGCCTCCAAACCTGTACTTTTCTGTGACCTCTATTTTAAAATTTTCTACACTACCAAACGCGTTCACTATCTCGGGATTATTTTTGAAAATGATTGCACCTAGCCTTTCTTTAGTTAATGTTTTCTCAATTCGCGGGAGTAAAACGCTCGCATTATTTTTTCTAACCTGGCTTCCTCTTAATTCACTGCCCGCACTTTTGTTAATAGCTAAACGTAACTTTTCTGCGTCCTCATTATTATTTAACTCCGCTATTACGGCTCCGCATTTTGTATTTTTAATGCCCGCTACAGATAACTTACTTTTACTCGGGTCTACTTTTTCCCTTAAAATAGCCTGCACTTTACCAGCGTCACTGTTTTCCGCCTTTCCTGTTACTTTTACAGCGTGCGTCGCCTGCCGAGACCGCGAAACGGCTGCAGCGAAGCTTCGCGACGTCGTCTGCCCTGCCTCATTCACTTGTCCATTCTATTTACATGAGCCCTCACTTACCTTATTTTTTAACTCCTCAATTTCTTTATTCTTTTGCCTCAGCTCGAACCGCAACTCCGTCATCACTTCTGTCATTTGGACTGCAACCTCCCTCATGTATTCCGTCGCTTTCCTTACGTCTCGCCGTTGATCTACCCTGATCGTTTCACTTTTCACCGGGATGTTGCCGACGATAATTGCGACCGTGCCTCTTATTTTTGCGCAAAGCAAATCTTTAGGAGAGCTATTCTCGAGCTTGAACGATAAAACTCCCATGCGATAAATCCGGTTTTTCGCTCAGAAATTGCAGAATGGTATTCTGGAACGATCGCGCACGAAAGTTGGCGAATTTATTTCTCTCGATGCAGAGCGTGCGTTACGGGTTTTCTCATGCAATAAAAACGCGGTATAACCTTACTTTTTTGACAATTCGAAGTTGCCTACTTTTATGGTGACTAAAATAACTAAGGAAATGGCAAATTTTGATGATTTGGGATTACTGGCTGCAATAGGAATATTAGAGGAAATGGAAATGCGTGCAGATGAACCGCAACGAGAGTTTCGTGAAAGACAAGATCCTTTCGAATTGGCCGAGAGACATTTTATTCGGATATGTAGGTTATCGAAAGACTTGGTTCGCCAAGTGATTCAATTGACTCAACCGTTTACATACATCCTTCTCGAAGTTCTGCATTAGATGTCCAAACAAAGGTTACTTATGATGGCCTAAACTTAGTAATTAAATCTAACTTTGCAAAATTTTAGGTTTTGGCTGCGTTAAGATTTTATGCAGCTGGAAGTTACCAGCAGGATACTGGTTGTAATTATCATTTAGCAATAAGCCAACCTTCTGTTAGCCGATGTATACAGGAAGTTACTGAAGCTTTAAATCAGCCAGCAATTTTTAATGATTGGGTGAAATTTCCACAACGCCAGGATCAGTTTGAAGCTCTCCGTAGGCAGTAAGTTACTAGTGTTATATATTATGTAAACGTTCTATTGTTCACAAATAAATTTTATACAGGTTCTACGAGCGATATGGATTTCCAGGAGTAGTCGGCTGCATAGATTGCACCCATGTTGCAATTTTCCCCCCGAAAAAGAACGATCCTGTGCCTCCCGACCATATATATGTAAACAGAAAGAATTATCACTCTATTAATGTACAGCTAGTAAGACAATTCATAGTCCTACTAACTTATTCTTTATTGGCCTAGGTGATGTAACATATGCTGTTTGCAGGTATGTGACTGGCAACTGAAAATTTTGAATGTCAATGCAAGATACTCTGGTAATACACATGATTCGTACATTTGGAGAAACTCGAATGTCCAAAATGCCATGGTCAGGTTGTACCAAAGACATGGAGCATTCTACCTATTAGGTGTTTATTATGAAATCTGTATTTTCAAATTTCACTCATATCATAATTGCTAATAAATATTTTAGGAACTCCGGTTACTCACGACGACCATGGTTGTTAACTACTCTAGAAGTAGACCCTCGGCCAGACACTCCCGAAGAGGCCTATAACAACTGCCACAAGAGTACGAGGAGTATAATTGAACGCTGCAACGGTGTCCTCAAGCGTCGTTTTCGGTGCTTATTGAAACACCGAGTTTTTTACATTATGCTCCAAATGTAGCATCGAAAATTGTAAATGCGTGTGTTGTTCTACACAACATGTGTATTGAAAACAATATCCCAGAAGTAGATGAAATGGATAACGAAGATTTCGGGATGATTGTAATTAACAATGATGGTAATGCCCGAGCTGTTGGTAGAGTGGACTCCGAGCTTGCCAAAGGTCGTCAATTACAGCAACAAATAATTCAACATTATTTCACATAAAAATAATTTTTGGGGTATTTTCTAATTTTAGAAAAAGTATCCTTTGAATAATAATCAAACTAAAGAAAAAGCCTTTTTATTTACATAATAAACTATATAAAAATATCTTAATCTATTTATTTAATATGTAATGTTACTATCTAATTACTAAACTACTACACTATCTTACATTTGTTTATTTAAAAGAGCAACTAATGAAGCAGCAATACTCTTGCTAATTTCTACATTATGTTGCTGCAGCTCAATTTGTTTTTGCTACAACACCAGCTGTTGCTGTATTAACTGCAGCTTTTGCTCATAATAAAATGTTTTTAAATTATGTTTTTTCTCTGCTGCAGCGACTAATTGTTCAGTCGCATTGATGCTGTTATGTAACCTGTGGGCTACAATACTACGCTTCCTATCACTTTTTCTTTTTAATGGGGTGCTTCGTACTGCTGTAGTTGCTGCAATGGTTTCGGTTGGCTGTCCCTCACCATTTACATTAGCATGCCCATCTAATTGAGTTTCCTCGGCATGTTTATCTGCTGTAGAGACACTGCTCATTTCCTCATCCATGATCTAGTTAAATACAAATTGTGTGTAATATTTTTCAGTTCTAAGCTTATGAGAACGTTTATTAGGATATTTGGGTCTTAGGTAGGTAAATACTCGCTACATCTACTGGGGATTCGGTTAAATCAGAATGTCCCTCGATAGCGGTGGTCCTCAAAATTCCTAGGATTCCCTCTTCGATGGGTGTTAACACCTCTTTAGGAGCTGCTCCTCCGCCTGTCTGCACAGTGTATTTTTTTTATGGTACTGCTTTCTGTTTCAGGTCTTTCCAAACCTAAAACCCGTACTTATTAATAAAGCAGCTTGTGACACAAATAGAAATGACTAATTACCTTTTTCCACTGGTGCCAATCTTTCTGAGCCCCCGGAATTGAATTTAAAGTGTTGGCAAGTGATTGCCATTCTTGGGTGGCATCTTTAAACGTAAAATTGTTTGAAAACTTGCCAGTACATAAATATTTGTGCGATTGTAAATAACCGACCAAAGTCTGTTTTTGGTGGGCCGATAATTTTGTGGTACGCTTTAGCTGTTTAGCCGAACCTTCTGCATTTGCACTCATTCTTGTAAAAAAAAACTAGCACTCGAGAAAAGATCAAAACGTGTTGAACAAATTATAGGTTATGATGACTGAGACGTGTTTCGCCCGTTCGTAACAAGATAATGGCAGTAGTTATAACGCGCACGCTTACAATACAGCGCTACCATTGGCTGAGCACGCATTTTCGTAAGAACCAAATCAACACATACTTCGTTTCACAGTTCCCAGCAGATAATAGTTCCCCGGTACTCGAGAATAAGGTTTTGTTCTTGGCCATATTTTCGTGCGAATTTTGCTAGGAGAAATTTATCGCTTAGAAATTTTATCATTTAAGCTCGAGAATAGGTCTCCAGGCGTGCTGTAATTTTCTTCATCATCACTGGTTGATTGATGATTTATGGTGGGTCGGAGGACTTACGTCCTCCCGCACTTAGGCTACTAGTGCCCATTGTGCCCATCATCACTGGTTACTTCTCGCAATGCACTGCCCCTAGCCGTTGAATCTCGGTGTCCCTTCACAGAGCTGCTTCCCGCTGAGCCCGGCCAGTCAGTATCCGCCATCTTGGCTTGGGGCGGAGTCACGACAATATCGCCTGGTACCACGATACGCGCACTGAACAACGAAGCGCGTCTGCACTGCTCGAGTTCTCGAGCGCAACTGGGTTGCTTAAGACATACTCTTTATTTATGAAAATACATGGGCCGTCGGCCTCTGGGTGCTCCACCTTTCGGTACTACACCGCTCAATCCCCATTCTTAAAATCTAGCTCTAAATTTACAATCTCTCCACCAACAATTTACATTAAAATTATAATTAAAAGGATGTGACGATGGAAGCAGGGGGAACTGGAGCGGGTGTCTACGGTCCTAGGTGCATTTGTGAACCCCTTGGATCCAAAACTACCATCTTCCAAGCTGAGGTATATGCCATAAACCTCTGCACAAGAATAAACCTCAAGAAGGGCTATAGAGGTGCAACAATTGATATACTCACAGACAGCCAAGCAGCAATAATGGCTTTAAAAGCCTACACTTGCGAATCTAAGCTTGTCTGGGAATGCCTGGGTAACCTCAAGCAACTGGCTAACAAAAACCACGTAACATTATGGTGGGTTCCAGGGCAGGAGGGTGTACCAGGCAACGAAAAGGTCGATGAACTCGCAAAAAGAGGAGCAATGACGCCTTACATTGGACCTGAACCTTGCTGTGGTGTACAGAAAAGCCACATAAAACACGAGGTCAGTCTATGGGAGGAACTAATGAAGTCCTCGTACTGGGAAAACATACCGGGACAACGTCAGGCAAAACAGGTTATAACTATTTCGCAAAAGAAAGCAAGGAATGCTTTGTCTCTCAGCAAGAACGAGCGACAAACCATCACTGGTCTTCTCACAGGCGACGCTACACTAAAATACCATCTTTTCAAGATTGGTAAGGCTGAGGACCAAATCTGCCGACTATGTAACGAGGCATCAGAAACGGCAAAACACATCCTATGTATCCTATGTGTATGCAACGCTGCCGGTCGTCGTAGACACAATATCCTCGGAAAGGAGACTATCACACCTACCGAAATAAGGGAATCGAATCTCAGAGATTTACTTAGGTTTTTCAACAGCCTACAACTTCTCTAACAAGACAAGGGCTCACAAGTCACAATAGAACCATCAAGAGTCGCAGTGACGAAAGGCAAGTTAAGGCCAAAGCCTAGAACAAACTAATAAAGGGATGTGATTAAAACTACTACTAGTAACTAGCCTATTCTACAATTTCACTCCGCACTCTTACATGATCCCGCTGTCCTGATTAGTCTCTAATTCTAGTGCCTTATCTATGTGACCCCGCTGTCGTGGTCGATCTCTAATTGCTAACTGCCGCACAAACACTTTTCCCACTAACAGCACTATAGTTGTTCCCTCCCCCCCCCCCCCACTCTACTCTACGCGTTTCCCCCTGCACTTTTAATATGTCGACTCCCCCCGCGAATTCCGCGAAGGCTTCCCACCAATCTGGCTCTCGCGTCAGATTGCGGACTTCTTCTAGGTCTGCTGGCCACCTCAATTCCGCCTTGATCATTCTGTTTTCCGTACGCGCTCTGCTCTCATCTTCGATGCAACACTCCAAAAGGACGTGCGCTGCGGTTTCGAGTTCCCCACACTCGCAGTTGATTTCCGCTTCTGCACTTTTACGGATCCTGGCTAGGTATGACCGGAAGTTTCCGTGGCCTCTTATTAGCTGGACGATGTGCCTGTCCAAGTCTACCGGGATGGCTTTTCTAGCCTCAAGTGTGGCGATGGATGAACTGTCGCGTGTGTTGTCCCGTCGTTGCCGTTGCCCATCGCCGCTCCCATTTTTCTATGGTTTGAGCACGCGTTCGCGATTTTACCAATCCTCTGGGTATCCGGTCGAACCCCAGGTCTCCGCCTTCGTCCTGCGCCGCTTCCTTCGCGAGCTCGTCCGCCCTTTCGTTTCCGATGTTCCCACGTGCGCTTTGGTCCAGTAGAATTTGACCCCGATCCGCGTAGAAGTAACTCGCGCAAGATCCCACACTTCCACCTGGAGTTCCGTCCGTCGCCTCATGAATTTTAAGGCTTTTAGTGCTGACTTGCTGTCCGAAATGATGGAACAGCCTTCAAAGATATAGTGGTGCGTCAGGAGGTAGCGTAAGCAGTCCCTGATGGCTACCAGCTCACATTGAAAAACGGAACTCCAGTTCGCAAGCCTAATTTTCTTGGAATGGACTTCCTCTCCGTGTCGAATGATGACAAACGTCGCTCCCGATTTCGCTTCGTCCGTCCGCGAGCTGTCGGTGTAACAGCGCGCCCCTGGGTTGTCGTCGTCCTCGTTGTTGTTGAGCCGGAACGGGATTCCTATCCTGTCCGCCGGGTGAGCAATATACGCCATGTCGACGATAACCTCGACGTTACCATGCCCAAACTTCAGGTCTTTCCGTAGGTGTTCTTCTCGGCCAGTCGTTAGCAGCCTCTTGCTCTTGGTCTCCTGCAACCATAAGTCTAGCGGCAGTAAATCGCTCAAAACCAACGCGGCCTCTGTAGAGACCGTACGATATGCCGCCGCCGCTTTTACGGCTAAAATCTGCTGAGCGCTGAAAAGCTGTCTGCCCTGTTTGACTTTGCAACCCTCCGCCCATATTGCCGCCGCGTAGGATATAACCGGTTGCACCGCGCCCTCGTAGCCGCGTCGCAACGCCCGGCCCCGAAAACCCCACATTAAGCGCGGCGCCGCTCCTATCTTATCCGCGATCTCTTTCCTTTTGTCGCTTGTGGCTTTAATGTGCGCGTGTTACAAAAGCCTGTCATCAATTTCCACCCCCAAATACCTAATGTGGTCTTTGCAGTAGACGCGTTCCCCTTTGAGCAAAAAAGTCGGTCTTTGCTGCCCCGGTTTTTTTCCCGTAGAAAAGCGCTTCTGTTTTAGCCGCGTTAAATTTTAATTTTGCTCTTTGGCCCATTCGTTGAGCGCTTCCAAAGCCGTGTTTCCATTTGCCTTTAATGTTTTATATTGACCTGCCCTGATTATAAGCGCCGTATCGTCCGCAAATCCTACTATATCACACCCCCGCGGAAGTGTAACTCTAAAAATGCTTTCGTATATTAACTTCCAGTAGACCGGCCCCGAGCATGAACCTTGCGAAATGTATACAAAAAAAATTATTCTAGTGTTTCGTTCAAATCGTTAACATTGGAACATAAAATGTTCTTCCAAAACTCAATCCTATTTCTAGGCATAATAGGGCAAAGGTGTAACATAATTGCATCCTTTTTTTACTGTTTGATTCCCCTGCAGTGTTTTCTTTGTTCCGGTTTGTGTATACCTTTTTTCATGGCTTTTGTATTTAAGAAGTCTAATTGAATAAAATCAGAATCATGCTCAACCCAGTTTTTTATAGTCTTTAAACCTCCTTTAAAAACCACTCGTACTATTTGCTTTAAATAGGGACGAGGATTTGTTTTTCTAATTTTGGCGTCAGATGTGTAGTTGATCCAATCAGAAAAAATCATTTATTTTCATTTCCTTTACATGTACTTTGCCGGAATTTGCTTCTTGAACCGCTGTTATAAAATCATTTAAAATCATAGATCTTTCCTTTACGTTTCATGGACAGTTCCACCTGATGGTGGAAACTATCAGCGCTCATGAACGTATGTCCTGGCTCAAAATACTTGATGTCAATTTCGTTTGTGTTAACTTGGGGTCGGAATTTACTATATACACGAGAAAACTAAATAGGCACCAATTCTTGTTTTGAGCAGAACAATTGTCAAGCCACAAAGTGATCTTCTCTGCATCTCTGTTGTGGAGAAAGAAAGCGTGAAAATACTGATGATGTCCTCTTTTTTTCTGCCGGAAATGCCTTCATGCCAAACAGAAGCGAAAGGTCTTAAAGCTGTTTGTTGTTTCCCAACGGGAACAAAACTTTTGTTAAACAACACGATCCTTTGAGTAAATAATGCAATTTTAAATTGTTCCATTCTAGGTAACATTATTAACTTTTCCAAGTCGGCAGAATAGCATACATTATTTTCACACCTATTTGCCTCTGCATCTTTTCTATAATGCTTCCTTGATTCGGTCATTCGGTCCACGTGACTACTATACAAACTGCACGTAGTACAGTTAGAATCCAATGTCTCTTTTGTATGTCCATGTTGTTCAAACAATTCACAAACTGCACACTCCTCGTGTCCCAATTTGGTGAAGGAAATATTGAGTTCTTTTACTACAGTTCTATACACATCATAGGAACAAATCATCTCAGGATGTTTTTCTTTAAAATCAGTATGCATCAGCGCTGTAGAAACATCGCTCGGCAAATACCTTTTGCTTGAAGCGTATTCTCTTCTATAGTGTGATATAGAAGGTCGAAATGATTCAACGTGCAACCGTAGTTTTGATCGGTCACATTTGAATGAGGGCGATTTCTTACCTCGCGCGTCTGATTTAGGCGTCACATGATTAATTGCTGTAGTTAGTACATTTTGTATTATCCTATCCTTAGTGGCTTTATATCCCAATCTTTAAAAAAAAAATGGTTTGCAAACTTGTATAATAGTACCTTCTGGGTTTTTTAAAAAGTACGAGAAAGTGTTGTTTCCTACAGAGTCTTCACGTTCTCCAACTCTCCTTGATACATTTTTTCTTTGCGAGTTATTCAAAATGAAATGCGTTTGTTGAATCCAGTTCATGTTCCAATATTCCGTGTTGATATCTTTTCTTCGATTTTCGGATATAGAAGATTTGCACCCTTTCCTACTCGTATTATTGCATGGGCTCTTGACAGCATGATTTTGTCTTTTCTTGTCCAATTTCTGCTTTTTTCTATCTTTTACTGATGTATCTAGTTTTTTTCTTTTTCTAGGATTTCCTTTTTTTTGTTAACTCAATTTCTGGTTCCAACTCCCTTGTTGTAGTGGCTAGTAAAATTTCACCGTCACTGTTTATTTCATTTCTTGGCAGAATTCGTACATCTTGAATAATATTTACAACTTGCCTAATGCCTTCTTGGTCTGAACTTTGCGAACAAACTGTCCAGGGTAGATTAATGAAATCATTTTGTTCTTGACTTTCTTGCGTGTAGTTTTCATTAGCAGATTGAATATAAACAAAGTCAGTTATATTGTCAATATTAATATTACCATCTGTATTCTCAAAAATTATTCCGTACTTGTAATTTTCAGATGTATTTGAAATAGATGTAGCATTAACATTTTCAATACATATAGTACTCAAATTAGTAATATTTTGCTCTGAACAATCAACATTTTCCGAAGGGTCGTCACTTTGTTTTTCCAAATAGTTATTATTAAATACTGTATCATGAGGGAGAACTTCACCAGCCGTGGTATCAGAAGTATCCTGAAGAATACTATCGCGTAACACCTCTTTTACATTTTTTGATATACAGGATGAATCAAAGCTTGAAGTATCACATTGCAAATCTGATCCTGGAGTGTAATTTGAATCAGTTTTATACTTTTTTTTGTATAATTTTTTGTTTTAATTTGGTCCATAATACTTTCATTTAGCGCTAAAGAGACAATCATGCGCCCTCTTGATGTCATTTCTTCTACAAATAAGAATTAAATATGCAGAAATTTTAATTTATAAATTTAGGTACAAAACCCTCTTTGTCTACTGAGCAAATTTAGGTTATGTTTAATGGTTATGTATACCTGTAAAGTGTAAATGCATTTAAAAACACTTACCTAGTTATATAAAAAGTTGAAAATACTTCACTTCTCTTTCTGGTTTCTGTAGTTATTAACAATGTAATTATTAATAACTATACAACACATTAACTTGCAGATTGTAGATTGATGTAGTTTTCACTAAATTATTTTAGCGCGACAACATAGTGCAGTGCTTAGACTAAAAGCCGCAACTGCAACTGCATTATGTAGATACGCCGCTTTTCCTAAGTAGCTGTTAGTTACGGCTTTCTTACTTGCAAAAGTGATGACGCGACGCCGACGTAGTTACGGCAAGCTATTTTCTGGTTTTTAAGCTATTTCTAGAAGACTTACGGATTTTAAACTTCGAAATGGATAAAAATCATCACTACCAACCTAATAAAAGAATAAACTTAACCCTACAACGCATGATTTTTTATTTTGTAAAATAAAATTTAGAAACTAGGAAGAAACAATGATTAGATTATAGGAAAAATAAAAAAAAAAATATTTTTCTAAATTTTCATATTCTTTTATTAAAAATATTGGTCGATGCATAATTGCATCGCTATACATGTAGTACATATATTAGTAGTAGTATTTAACTTTGATGAAATTTTTTAAAACAGTTCTGGTTTTTATTAAAACATAATGCCGTGTTACATTTCTCGCACAGCACGAATGTTTGTCCTTTGCAAGATGGATATTTGCACCTTAAACGTGTTTCTCCCCAAATAGGTAGATGGCTTTGGTTATCTTGTCGTGCATCAGCTGTAGGTAAAGGTGCTGCATTGGGTTTCCTTCTTTTGCACTCGATTTCTTCTTGTATTCCGGAAGGTCTTCCTCTCTTAGTCGGTGGGTGCGTCCCAATCGTACACAATGTCCGAGCCAGATCCAGCCTAAAGTCGACTAATTTCATTGTTCTTTTACCATCATTGGATCTTCGCATTAAAAGCCAAGCATTTATTATTGTTACATCTAACAGGTGGTAAAACAACCGCATGTACCACTTTCTAGATCGCATTTTAATTTTGTAGCGCCCAATAATGCTATCAAGCAAATCTACACCTGCCATATGTCTGTTATATTGCTTGACAACAGCAGGACAAGGAACTTGAATTTTTTTTTTTTAATTTTCGATCATCTATCTACCATATGAATAGGGTCTATACCCACAAAAGAAGATAAAAATACAACCATTTTATTATCTTTCCAATAAACATTACTTATTTGCACTCCTTCAAAGTTTGTCAAATATTCTTCTGATTTTCCCCTTACAACTTTTTTACCCTCGGAATCATTCGGAACTTTATACGATGGAATTCGATTCCGCCTCACAGTCCCGAGAGAGTGAATGCCATTTTTTGCCAAATGCCTTATTATTGACATTGATGTATAATAATTATCAAAATATAATTTATAATTACAGTTTCTGGATATCTCTCTTGACAATCGCACAACGACGTTGCTACTTGCTCCAAGATCGATTTCATCTGCAAGTCGCTTTGATGGATCGTTTTCTGTTCCTGTATAAATTTCGAATTTGTAACAGAAACCAGAGACTCCGGAAAGTACAAAAAGTTTATAACCCCATTTGTGGGGCTTTAGGGGTAAATATTGCTTCATATGATGCCTGGCCTTAGTGGCACATATTTGTTCATCAATAGATAACATTTCTTCCATTGGAACAGATAAAAATTTCGTAGAAAGGGAGTCTATAACTGGCCGTAACTTTTGTAACTTATCGTTTATATTTATCAAATTGTCGTTGAAATGTAAATTTGAACGAATTTTTTCAAACGCATTTACGCTAAGTGAATTTTTGACAATTTCGAGACCAATTTGCCGGGTCTTTCTGGACACTATACCTTACGGTCTCTACTACAATTTTGTCCATTAGTTCATCATCAAAGAAGTAATTGAAACATTGAAAAGGCGTTTGCAAATTTTTTAGTACATCTGGCAACACAGTTACCCGTAAATTCAGTTTGAACATTTGAAATTTTATCCTTTTTCCACAACAATCGCCTATTTTTCGAAGAAAGTGCACTATTTTTTGATGAAGAGGGCAACATAGATTCTTCTGAAGATATTTCCTCAAATATTTCTTCATTGGCTTCTTGTAATTCTAAATTATTATCAACTGGGGGCACAATAATTGTTACCTCATTTGTATTATTATTATCTAAATATTCGTGAATCATTGCTTCAGAAACAATAACATTCTCCTCATCATCATTATCACTCTGGTTTTCTAATTCATCGTCGCCGCCGTCGGGTATACTTTCGATTAGGTCGAATATGGCATCAATTTCTAATTTTTCTAAATCTATTTGTTCCGCCCAGGGCCGGATTAAACTGCCTGATGCCCTAAGCACTGACGGCAGTTGGTGCCCCTCCCCCCACAACCCATCGTAAATTTTTTTATTAGGTTTTTCATATTACAAAATACAAAAAAATATAATTTTATTTTTACAAATGGATAAAAACTTACAAACGTACTTATTTTATTTTATTTAGTTTTGAAAAGTTTCCTTCTTGTTTTTCTGGCTGCAAATTCTTTAATTACATTTTCAAAACTAATATTACGTAAAACATCTGCTTCTATACATAGAATAGATAAAGCATCTAGTCTGTCTTGTTGCATAGTTGCTCTATTGGGATTTTTAATATGTTTCAGCTGAGAAAAAGAACGCTCAGCTGAACAATTTGTAACCATTAATGTTAAAAATATACGTAAAGAAATGTCCACATTTGCAAAAGCATCCTCAATATTGTCGTCCACAATAAGTTTATAAAGTTCAGCATGACTGAACCTTGTTTTTGCATTTTTTGTTGCACTAAACTTATGTCGCACATATAAGTGAAACTGCTGAAGCTCAGTTGAGAAATTAGTGTTCAAGTCTTCTGGGTAAGATTCAATTAGCTTTTGACAACACTGAGAATACCATTTCATTTCATTTTCAGTAGATAATGGGGTGACATTATGGTCATTATGGAATACATCGCTTAGAAAGCAAAATTTTTCTGCTATTTCTTTGTATATCTCTCCTCTTTTTCTCATCTCAGCTTGTAGTTTGTCAATAATTGTGTAAAACGTGTTAATACGAAATTTGTCCGTGTCCCTGGCATTCAGGTATATTTCTGGCGCATCGCCGTCATTGGGCAACTTCTTTCTGAATCTTTTTCGAGCTACTTTGTAATCAACATCTGGTAACGTTTTCTTTGCAGCTGTCTCATATTTTTCAAATTCTTCTCTTGAACTGCACAAATGGTCAGCTAATGACCCATACAAGTCGGCACATGTTTTTAAATTGACCTCCTCCTTCTGTAGCACTTTGCTTACTCTACGAAAATTTTGCAAAATCTCATCCCATAAATGCAACATAAAAACAAATTCTAGTTGTGTCATCTTGTTGGCAATATTAGTTGCTTCTCTTTTAGTATCTCCTTTTTGTTTTTGGTCTTGAGCTATACATTCCAATGCTTCTAAAATATTTTGAAATGATTTCAAAATTGCTGTTGTTGCCACCGCATGTGCCTCCCATCTGGTATCAGAAAGGGATTTGAGGACACTTTCATTTCCAATACAATCTTTAAGTATTTTCCACCGGCTGGTTGAGGCTGAAAAAAAGGTATAGAGCATCTGTGCTATAGCGAAGAAATTAACAGCCTCTTCACAACAATCAACGGCACTTCGCCCTACTAGATTTAGTGAATGGGCCGCACAGGGCACATATATAGCAAATTTGTTTCTTTCTAATATTTTTTGCTGCATCCCCTTATATCGGCCTGACATGTTCGCAGCGTTGTCGTAAGATTGACCCCTGCATTTTAAAATGTTTATCTTTAAAACTTCACTTAAATATTGTAGCACCTGATTTGCCATCTCCTCACCGGTATGACTTTTTAGTTCCAGAAAGGTTAGAAACCGTTCAATAGGCTGTCCATCTTTTAAATATCTAAGTACCACACTTAGCTGATCTATATGTGATAAATGTGGAGTTGAGTCAACCGACAGACTAAAATAGCCAGATGTTTTTACTTCGTCAATAATGTGCTCCTGTACTTTTTGTGCCATTATTTGTATTAGTTCCTCACATATGGTTTTGGACAAGTAAGATGCATTTCCTTTGCCAGAGTTTCCATATTTAGAAATGTGACTAGCTAAAAATGGATCGAATTGGCTAATTAGCTCAAGCAGCCCCAAAAAATTTCCGTTATGCAATGATCCAAATATTTCTTCTGTTCCTCGAAAAGCTAAACCACGCTCAGCTAACGTACGGATAACAGCAATGACACGCCTCAGGACATGTTCCCAGTAATCACACTCTTCTCGAATTTGTTCGTCCAACTGTTGTCTCAATCCCGTGCCCTGTCTACGTGTTAAATATGTTAACATAGCATCTCGGTGAGTAGTGTTTTTTTCATGAGAATCAATTATAATGATATTTCGCCAGTCAGAGAAACCTCCTCTTGTAGCAAAATTTGTCAAATGTTTAGCAAACAATTTGCAAACAAAGCAGTAAACTGATCCTGTTGAAGGTGAATACAATAACCACTCTCTCTTGTATTTCTCACCATTTGATTTTGTCCCGACAAAAAGTTTTTGTGAACAATATCTTGAAGGTCCATTAGGGAAATGTCGGTAAGACTTATCGAATGGCCCGTTGTGATGTTGACAGTCGTTGGGTCCATTAAAAATCCAATAATCAACATCATCAGTAGAGAAATCAAGCCATAGTCCTGGATCTTTTGCTTTATTTAAATTTACGTCAGCATTTGCAGAATGAATCATTTCATCGCCATAGCCCACTAAACTTTCATTTTCATTAATTACTTCAGCGTGAATGCTAGTATGACTTGAACCAGCTTCAAACTTTGCAGTGGACTCAGTAGAGCCAGAGGTATTAAGAGAATTTATAGGCAAAACGAGATCACAAGTGCTTGATGTGCTACCCGAACCTGGTTGTATCACCTCGATGATTTCGTTATCATAATTTGATTTTGAAGTAATCAAAGTAGTATTGGTGTCAAGGTCAACCTGTGATAAAGGAGATATCATTTGATCCGGAGGTTGTACATTATCTTTTGGAACTTGTGTGAAGAACGTATTTAGCTTTGGAATCTTGGACACTATATTTAAAGTCTTCTCTTCTTTCTCTTTTGCTATTTTCCGCTTACCTGCACCACTTATCTGATGGCGTTTCATCATGGAATTAAACAAAACACTATCTATCTATCTATTACCGACACTTTCAATAACTCACTATTTACTACTAAACACGTGAGTGTTGTGGATGTCTGTGGTCCGTCTCAAGTGTTAGCGGAAGACTGAATGACGGTGACGACTGTGACGAGTGACGACTGCAATTTCCCTCTCCACTCTCCGCTCAGGCTAGACAGGCCGGCGGCCGGCGGCTGAACTTGATTCAACCTGAACACAAGCAGGCGCATCGCGCACTGACACAAAACATTATTATAACTTATACTCCAGTCAAATCATTAGGAATAACAGGAATAATGAATTACAGATAGATTTCTAATCTAGTAAAAAAAATTGTAGCAAACAGTACAGAAATAAAAAAATATTTTGAATTTTAAATGTAGGTAAGTACCTACTGATTTTTTTTTCTGTGCTGCCCCCTTTTCCCTTGGTGCCCTAAGCAATTGCTTATTTTGTTTAGTGGTTAATCCAGCCCTGGTTCCGCCCCATTTTTATAAATAAAAGGCATCTGAGAAGAAAAGAAACGTAAAAAAAATGTATTCTAAAATACTACATTGCGGTATGTACATATGCATAGTGATTCATATTTGAATCATGTAGTATTTGTCGTGTAAGAAATACAAATATGCATAAAATCAAAATCTAATACCACAACATCATACTTCACAACATATTCAATGCGCGAAAAAAATATATATACATACCTTGAATACACAACAGGCGTTATTATTTTGTAAAATAGCTCAAAATAGCGCCAATCACTTGGTAACGTTCACGAACGTTGGCATGGTCAGAACTAGGTTATGATCCATCTGCCGGCTGCGCGCGTGTTTTCTTTACGTGGTTACTGATTCATATTAGATACAGCATGCATTTGCGATATAAGATGTTTTCAAAACAAATTTATATAAGCATAAATGCACAGCGATTCATATAAGCATCATTATGCGCTGTAGGGTTTTCCCAAAAATTGTAGTTACGGCCTTTTTCCTAAGGACGGCAGTATTATTATCGCCGCCGTCTGTTTGTGACGCCGCCCGTCTAATTGAATTTTGTACCCTAGTTTCACCCTCGGCCCTATCTTCCGGAAAAAAGTTTATTAATAGTTGTTCCGCCGTTTCGCACATTACGCACGTGTACTCTCCGTCTTCCCTCTTAACGCATGAAAAATTTTCCATGTTGTCATTTGGTGCTCTGTTAATGTTTCCTCATTTTCCACCCTCCAATCACTGATCTTACTGTACGCGCCAAAATTCATTATTGTAACATCGATATAGCTTGTCCCTCTGTGTCCTATAAATGTTGGTCCGTTATCCCTGTTAGTCACTATCAAGTTATAATTTTCAATTATTTCCGCCATTTCCCTCCCTCTTGCGTCTTCAATTGGGCTGCCCCATATTGGTGATTTCGCATTAAGGTCTCCCGCTATTATGACGTCGCGCCCGATGCGTCGAATTTCTAAAATGAGGTTCTCAAACTTTCTTATTATCTCGTTGTAATCATAATCGTTTCTGATACTGTCTGGTGGAAAGTATACAGATGCCGCTAGAAAGCTTTTTTCTGAAGAACTTAATTCAACTACCGTGATTAAATCGCAAGATAGATGACTTAATAATATCCCTTTAAAAGCCCCATTGGTGCTAATAATGCCGCTCCTCGGGTGGCCTACCTGTTTGTTGAATACCTTAAAGCCGCTTGGCATACCTATTATTTTTGTACTCCTTGTGTTCGGTTCTTGAATAAAACAAAAATCGAACTTTCTGGAAATAATTAATTCCGAAAAATTTCCAGTTGCCGCCCTGCGCTTACCCAAATTTATATGTGCAAATTATAAGTTATTATCCCCCGTGCTGTTAGTCGTATTCCTAATAACCATAATCTATACTTTTAAAAATGGAGTTTTTTATTCGAAGCATTGTTGGGCAGTTTTTACTTTTTGCGTGGTGGTTCGTACTATATGGAGGGCCGCCGCGCCTATTTCCATCCTCCCGCTTCCACACGATGCAGCAAACTATCCTGCTCTTGCACGCATCAAACCTATGCTTACCTGTGCATTTACGGCAGAATTGCTCCTTTCCTTTACATTCGCTTTGTCTGTGCCCAAAACCGTAGCAAAGATAACACTGCGTGAGCGAGAAATAATCTTTGGCCCACACGCTTTGCCACTCTAAATTAATTCTTTTATCCACAATTTTATTTCTAGCCGTCGTCGGCGTGACTTCTAAAACCACGTTCGTAAACCTATCGTTTCCTCGGCCTCCAAACCTGTATTTTTCTGTGACCGCGTTGACAAATTTGTCTGTACCTCCTACAGCCGCTACTAATTCTGGGTTGCGTTTACAAATTTACAAATTAACCCCAACAATTCCTGCTTTTGCACTATACTACTGTGTTGAGATCCGAAATAAATCTAAACACGGAATTTAGTTATTTACGCCGGAAAAGATAGGAACTTTCCGCTTGATCAAAGCGCACTAAAAACCCCTTAAACCTATTTAAATCGCGGTAGAAATCTCGCTAAATTAATCTAAAAAGGTCCTATAAACACTATACTGCCCTATATTAAAACCGAATAAATTAAACACTGAAATTAACTGTTTAACGGAACAAACTTTCCCTTCGATCGGAGCAAAGTGAAAACACGTCCGTACTGTACGAGGCTCGGCACGCAACTGGGTTGCTTATTATTTATTGAAAATCTTACAAAAATTTTCTTATCGACTGGTGCCCCACCAATAGGTATTACACCAGTACTTGCTATTTACATTATTTCTCTAATTATGAACAAAAACTCTTTATTTACCTTAATTTAATTTTTAAATTTAGAATTGCAGCGAAGCTATGCTTTTTGTATGCATGCATTTTATTATTTTTCGCTTTATTAATTCTGCTGCAATCCTGCTTACATAATAATTAACCTAATTAACCTTATTTTATTTAATTTAATTAATCTAATCAATTTAACCAACTAAGCAATCAACAAATTAATCAATTAATCAATCCAACTAATCAATTCAATCCAATTCAACTAATTAATTAACTTTTAAAAATGTTGAAAATTTTCAGCGGTTTTTCATGATTTCAATATTATCGAATTTGACAAAATTTTGAGTTTCAACATTATCAAAATTCCAAAACAATTCCAATGGTCGAACATTCCAGGACAATTTTGAAATTTGTGGAATTTTCGAAACACCCGAAATGTTTCTTAAAATGTTCAACATTTTAAGTAGTTTAAAAATTTTCAACATCTCCAACACATTCAAGTGTTTAAATTTCTATTCATTTAAAATATTTGAAATATTAAAAATTATCCTTTAATATTTTCGAAAATTGCAAAATTTTTTAAAACTTTGTCAACGTTCTACATTTTAGATATTATCGAGTTTGACAAAATTTTTGAGTTTCATTTATATCAAAATGTTTAAAACATTTTTCAATAGTTAAAAATGATCAGCAGTTAAACAAAATTTTTTTTGGTATTTTTCAACTTTTCATGTGTTCAAATTTCAACTTATTCAAATATTTGAAATTTGCAAAATATACAAAATTTTTAATTTATTAAACATTTTCAAACAATGTTACAAATTTTTAAACTTTCCTAAATTTTTCCAGATTTTCGATATTATGGAATTTGACAAAATCTTCGAGTTTTCGGTATTTTTGAAAATTTCAAGTGTTCAAATTTCATCTATAAAATATTTGAAAGTTTTATATCGTTAATTTTTTTTTTAATTCAACCAATTAATCAACTCAATCAATCCACACAATTAATCAATCCAACTAACCCAATTCAATCAACTTAATCAACTCAACTAATCAACCAATCAATCATTTAATTTAATTCTAATTCTTATGCGTCCCTTTTAATCGCTGCACTGCACTCGTAACTGCACTATTTATTTATTTATGTCTTTTTCTAAATTAGCCTACTTAATTAATTAACTAACCCTATTTTAATTTTAACTTCAGTGTCTTATGTGTCGCTTTTTGGTCGCTGCACTGCAGTCGCGAACTGCACTAAAGCCTCACACCAGCACTTTTCACCAGCTAGCGCCGTGATGTCTTCCGTTGTTTGCGGCCATCCGAGGCCGTTGGGCGCCATTCGCTGATCCGCTAGACCTCGATGTTGGACTTGGAGTACATGGAAAGCATCTTCAGGCATTCGCAATTGACGTTTTCCGCAATTTCGATTTTCCCATGCGTCGAAGATATGTTTTAAAAGCCCCGCGTCCCGTTATTAATTGGACTGCGTGTTTGTCGAGCTCGGCTGGTATTTGCTGCCTTGTATAAAGGTCGGGTATAAATTTGGACGTTAGTCTGCCCGTTGTAGCCTCCCGCCATCTCGCTTGCCACAGGTCTCGTGTGCGCTGTCGAATTTTGTTCTTAATTAGACTACGCGCCACTAATTTGTATTGATTTATTGCTACTTCGTCAGAGGTCGCGGCTTCTTTTGCTAACTCGTCTGTGCGTTCATAACCTGCGTCGCCCACATGTGCCTTGGTCCAATGAAATCTTAGGTGAACGTTCGCGGCGATTGTTTTCGCGAGTCTCCAAACTTCGGCCTGAATTTCCGTGGCTCTCTCCATTGAACACAATGCCTGAAGCGATGATCTGCTGTCGCTGATGATGGAGCATTCGCTTATGGCTTGTGTGTTACGTTGGATGTACAGAGGGCTTCTTTAATTGCGATAAGCTCACACTGGAACACAGTACTCCCAGCTGTAACTTTGGTTTTAATCGCTTGTATTTCATTTCCACGGTGGTATGCGACGAATGCTGATCCCGCGCATCCGTCCTACATCCGCGACCCGTCCGTATAGCATCGCGTGTCGTACGCCGTTTCCTCACCTATGATGAATGTGAAGGATTGCAGCTCCGATGGGTGTGCGATGTCACTCGTGTGTATTCTTTGCTCGATGGGGTGCAGGATATCTAACTCTTCCGCGAAGATCGGATCTTGATGCGTGATTAGCTTCCTAATTTCCTCTGTTTCGCGCATCTCCAGGTCTGCGTTATCTGGCTTAGGATTAAGATGGCCTCGGTGCTCGTGGTCCTGTACGAGTTGGCGGCTTTGATTACCGTTATTCTTTGCGCGCTTAGCAGTTTTCTGCTGCCTTTAGTCTTGCATCCCTCTGCCCACACCTGCGTCGCGTATAAAATCGCGGGCTGAATCGCTCCTTCATAGACTTATTTCAGGGATTTTTCTCTGAACCCCCACGTGAGTCTGGCCGCAGGCGCTATTTTGTGTGATATTTCTTTGCCTTTGCGGCTGCAGTAATCAATGTGCGCTTGCCAATTAAACTGGTCGTCGATCATAACGCCAAGGTGGATATATGAGCCGTCCATGCTAAATGCAGGTCTTTGTTGCCCTGGGCGTTTGCCATAGAAAACGGCCTCAGTTTTCGCTGGATTAAATTGTAGTTTGGCATATCTTGCCCATTCCTGCAGCGCTGCGAGGGACTCGTTCGCCCTATTATTTAATGCTTTGTATTGTGATGCTCTCGCGATTAATAGCGTGTCATCTGCGAACCCCACCACTTCACATCTCTGCGGTAGCCGCACTCTGAAGATCAGAGTAGCCCTGTGGGAATCCCTTGTTGACTTTCCGGTCGATTACTTCGTTTGGAAGTTGTATCCTTGCGATTCGGTCGTGGAAGTAGTCCCGCACCAGGCTCACCAGATTGCTCGGCAGATCGCGCCGCTCCATCTCTCAGAGAATGAGTGGCCACCATGCGTTGTCGAATGCACTTGTGATGTCGAGCGCCACTACTGAGCAATAATCACTACTGTCCCTTGCCCGCTTCACCGCGTTTATTACGTATTCAATCGCGTCGATCGTTGATTTGCCCGTGGCGAAGCCGTATTGTTTTTTATTGTATCCGCCGGTGACATGTAATGCGTGTTCGATGCGTGTGGTCGTTATTCGATCCAGTGCCTTTCCGACGACAGGCAGCAGGGTAATCGGCCGGAAACTCCGCGGGATCGTTTTTGAGCGGTTTTGGGATAGCTTAACCTGATGTATTTTCCAGCACTTGGGAAACGATCTTAATTTAAATCACTGCTTAAAAAGTAGCACGAATACGTCAGGAGCTAGTTCAAATGCGCGAAGCGCCGCGTCCGCGGTCACCTCGTCGCAGCCTGGTGCTTTATCCGGGTGGAATTTCCTGAAAGCCTTCCGCACTTCGCACATCGCGATCTCGCGGTCGTCTTCACCGTTCCCTTCCGCCTCGTCGGCCGCTCTTCTGATGCTTTGTTGCATGTCAGTGTCATCCTCGTGTGGGTCCTCGGGGAAAAATTCTTTTATTAAATATTCGGCTGTTTCACTCATGCTATTTGTGTATGTGTTGTCTCCGCGACGTACACAGGTGGCCACTGTTCTTGGTTTTTTGTTTCGCAGAACTTTATATGCGGTGCCCCACGGGTCCTTAGAACTGCTCCGCGTGCAGAATTCTTTCCATTTGCGCGACCTCGTTTCCTCGAGCGCCGTTTTATAGGCTTGGAATGATACGCGGTATTCCCTTTTTTTTCTTCGCGGTCATCTGCGTTTGATCTTTGGAATCGCCTTCGTAACCTCCTGGCTTGCGCTCGCAGCACTGTAAGTTCCTTGGTCCACCAAGGCACGCTTTTATTGAATGTTTTTCTTTGCGGCATTGAGGCTTCGCACGCCAAAACGATTGCGTCATTTAATTGTTGTGCAGCGCTTTCGATATGCTCCTGATGTGCGGCTTGCTGGATCAATTGCTCGAGTCCGACTATCTTTTCTGAGAACTTTTTTATTAACATATTTTAATAAGTTACTAGTTTAATATTGTACAATTATTAATCATTAGATAAACGATTTGTATTACTTGAATACAGGTCAGATTTCATAATATTTAGCTTGCAGTTTTTAATACACATTGCATTCTTTTATTAGCGTAGCAAGTATGTGTAATAATAAGTTGGACATTTAAACTTTTACGTAAGCTAAATTGCAATATTTCAAATAACTTTAGTTGTGGACTTCAATTTTTAGTGCAAGACAATCATTTTAGACATGTATATATAGGCTGTAATATGTTGAATAAAATACTGTGTTGAGTCTGGCACAAGGGCTCTTAGATTAAGTCAAACCAACTCTTATTGTTGTAACTTGGCACAATAATAAAACGCTACACAAAACAGCATCAACGCCTCCGCACTCATTGGATCATCTCCAAATCTAACCCCCAAATTCACACGTAACATTTGTAACATTGCGTTAATTGGAAGTGGTCCGCCACTCGCGAGCAGTGCCACCCAACGCCCACCGTTTGATTAATTAACTCTCTTCGCAATCCGGACGTGACTTCGAAAACTACGCTAGCGAGTTGTTCTCTACCGCGTCCCCCGAATCTAAATTTCTCCCGCATTTCGTTTCTTAATTTCTCGGCGCCTCCCCGTCTTCCGATTAGCCACTCATTCTGTTCTATTATTTTTTCAATTAGCTCTTCTTTTTTAATTCCGTTCTCGATGCTTGATAGCACTACGCGAGGTAAATTTTTCTTGACTTCCAGGCGTTGTAGTTCGCTCCCCGCTGTAGTAGCTAGCCAGGTCTTCAGCTTCTCCACGTCGGCTCTGGCTTCAGACTCCACGATGACGCTTCCGGCTTTTGTTTTTCTGATATTAGTAACCGCTATATTTTCTTTTGCCGGGTTTATTCTGCTTTGCAAAATGGTTTTTGTTTGATCCGCGGTTTGTCCGGTCTTAATCGAGTTAATTTTGATCGCGAATGTTTGCGGTGCTGCTCGCCTTGTGGGTAGCGGCGGGAAGTCTGCATCCGATCTTGAATTATTAATTGTCGGAGGTTGGCGCCATGCGTTTGGTGTACTAGGGCTTGCCTTAATATTCGTTAATTCCTGGTCTTTAATTTCCAGCTCATGTCGCAGGCACCTGATAATTCCAGTTAGCTGCGCGGATTCGTCCCTGAACGCATCAAGCGTTTGGCGGATTTCCTTTCGTTGCTCTACTTTTATTGTATCGGACTTGAGTGGAATTTTTTCGGCGATCTTGTAATAATATCTTATTCTCTGCATTAGCGTTTCCTCTGGGTTTTCGCTTGTTTTTCCGTTAGATTTTGCTCCATTTTCTTGTATTTGTCCTTCCGTGTTTGACGCACTTTTGAACCGACTTACTTCAGGTTCTTCGCTTGTTTCTGCATTTGTATTAGAGCTCATGTTTTGGACGCTATCTTTTACACTATTATTTGCATTGTTCCCGTTCGTTTCGTCGCACTTGCTTGTTTCTGCCTTATTGCTTCCGATTTCTTTTGTCTCCGTAATTTTTGCACTTATCTCTGCAACCGAGCTGCTTCGTAAAGTTCGTGCGCCACTAGGCTCACCCATCAGCTTGTTTTAATTTTATTATTATTAGCATGACCTATTCTAATTCTAATTTAGTTTAATTCTATTTAGTCTGACCTAAGTTATTCCTAACACTAGTTTTGTCCTTTAAAACAGCACTAATGCCACACACTGCTGTTGCAGCTTTAAGATTTTAAAATCTCTCTTGTTCGCTTTCTTATTTACATTTTATATTTATATTTTACTCTTAAAATCAATATTCTCTATTATAATTAAATTAAACTATTATTGTTAACACTAATGTGTAGCACTTAAACTAATTTACTGTTTTGATTTAGCCCGCGACAGAAAATTAGTAAACTACACGAATAGTTTACTGCAAACGCGGAGCTCGCTTTCTTATTTACAACACTATTTTACTCTTAAAATGAATATTTTCTATTATAATTAAATTAAACTATTATTATTAACACTAGAGTATAGCACTTAAACTAATTTACTGATTTGATTTAACCCGCAACCGAAAATTTAGTAAACTACGCGAATAGTTTGCTGCAAACGCGGAGCGAGGTGTAAGCACGTCCGCTCTCTACGAATACTCGACGCGAACTGGTTGCTTAAGACATACTCTTTATTGAATGACGATACATGGGCCGGAGGCCTCTAGGTGCTCCACCTCGCGGTACTACACCTTCTGACAATTTTTACTTAAACTAGCCCTGAATTTACAATCTACCACCTTACTTAAAACACTAAACTAAAAATTAATGAAATATATAAAATTAAAATTAAATAAATTTAAATTATAACTAACTTCACTTAAATATGCGATCACGCTGTCCTGATCAGTCTCTATGTGCTAAACTTCCGCCCTGAAAAAGAAATCACACTAACTATACGCCACGCTGTGTTGGTCGGTCTCTATATACTAAACTGCCGCACAAAGAAAAACACAGCCCGCACTAACAGCACTTCCTCCCCTACGCGACTTCCCTTGGTGCCCTTAATCGCTCGACCCCCCTCGCGAATTCCGCGAGCGCCTTCCACCAGGTTCCCTCGCCCGCCATGGCTTCCGCCTCTTCTAGGCTTCTCGGCCATCTCAACCCCTCCCTGATTAGCATTCTCTCCGCTCGCGCCCTGCTCTCGTCTTCGATGCCGCGCTCCAGGAGTACGTGCGCCGCGGTCTCGGGTACCCCACACAATCAACAACAACCAAACCCTTACACCAACATGTAAAACTTAAAACCCACCAAACCATGCACCAAACCAAACAAACAAAACAACTATCAAACCACTACAACCATCAAAATACTCCGAGTCTGCTCCGAAATTGAACCGTACCAACCATACACACTAAGACCAACCAGACAAGCAAGCCGCCGCCACCTTACCCCTCGTCATTAAGGTACTCGAACACCATCTGTTTCGCCATAACATTAAACGCAGCAACAGCTTCCGACTCGGTGGACGAGTCAATTATAGGTGGTCCCCTCAGATTGTACATGAAGGTAGCTCTGCGAAAGATTTCCCGTGCCGCTACGCGCTTCGGGTGTTCGCAGAATTGCAGTACATGGTCTACAGAGTTCGTTTCCGCCCCGCAGATACACAGGTTCTCCACTCGTCTGAGGTTAAAACGTACAAAGTATGAGTTGAACGGTCCGTGACCAGTGACCAGCCAGACCGCTGCTTTACAGAGGGAGAAGCCCTGTCGGACACTCCTGGGAATATATTATGGGTGGACCTCCCCTTGTCAACCAAGTCCCAGTAATTTTGCCATCTGAGCATTTGGCACCTTTTTGCAGTACTGTTGGCGTTACAGCGCGGGAAGGGGAGCTGGCCTAACATCCCATGAGCGGCCGCCTCCTTGGCCTTGGTATCCGCCGCTTCGTTTCCTGGTATACCCATGCTAGCTTAACTGGTCGGTCTAAATCCGTGAGCCGTAGTAATGGTTTATATACCTCAAGAGCTGTGGCGTTCTTATGCACCGTGGTGATTATCGCTTTAAGAGCAGCACGAATATAATACCAACAACAACTATTAAGGCATTGACAAATAGACCAATTATTACAGAACAACCAAATTTAACCAAGACTCATTTATTAATAGCTTCAAATCACCATTGTATATATTTCACAAAAAATGGGTTTGGATAATGAATATAAATGACAAACGATATAGGGATCCAAAATTAATATCTGAATATTTACCGTTTGTAAAAGAAATGTCTCACATTTATCAAAGATCTTCAGGAGAGGTTGTAATTATAGATGAAAATTCCCCAAGTACAATATGATCGAAAACTTTTATCCTCTAGAATGCTTTGACTTGAAATTTAAATTTAATAACTAATTTAATTATTAGTAAAATTAAAAAATGCATATAATTAATTACGTAATTATCAATAATTATACATGCGACAATTGACTTTTATTGATCGATACCCACAATTGCAAGATATAAAAAACTCAAGGCACTGTAGAGGTTTAATGAATTATTGATCTTTTATTCGTAATTCAGGAACACTAACGTTCGGCCCATCAGACCCACCCATTATAAGTCGCTCTATGGGAAATGCTCCCACATAGCCCCCATCGCCCTCCATTCTTGAGTGTTCAGAAGGTTTTCAGGGATTACAAATGTGTCTTCTACGTCGAAAGCAGGATGCGTTGGTTGGCAGAGTTTATCTTTTAGTGCTTGCTTCTGCTCTTTCTTGAGTCTCAGTGATGGATCAAGGTCGTTGTCGATGTAGTTTGCGATTTCAGCATAGCGCGACTGAACATCGCTCCCTTCCGCCATTCTGGCAACCGGTTCCTTCACTACTCATAGCTTTAGCGGCTTGGGGTTTTTAGACCAACCACAGGGGCGTTCCCCAAGTCGTCCGCCCTAGACCACAAGGAGGCGCTTTTCGAGTGTTTCCGGTTATTAACGAAATAAATGCCTCTTGGCAGCGTTCGCTTGTTCTTCATTGTTCTTTTGTCGCTTTCTGAGCACAGCAAGCTTAACTGGCGTACACACGACTTACACCAGGCCACTAGGGCAGTGGGTAGGGGCAAAAAAAATAAATATTAATAACCAAGAACTTCAGAGAGGCCCTCGGTTCTTTATTATCTTAATGTTCATACATTTGTTTAGAGGTTCTTATGTCTGATATTTCATTTTGCCCTAATAATTCTTAAGATATCTTATTTTTACATTCTGTTATTTATTTAACTTAAAATTAATGTGTGAAAACTTATACTTAATTACGCTTATACTTATACTGAAAGAAAATGATATATGGTTTGATTAGACTATTAAACGTTTTGTGCTAAATGATTATATTTATATTAAGAGATGGATTATTTATCAGTTCCAATCTACATTTCAACTAGTTATTCTATTCTATTTTAATTGTTTGCTTTACACCTCGAAGCTGTCTTTCACAAATGTTTGGATTATGTCTGCCATTAAGTCGTTGATTGCTACAAGCTCTTCTATTTCTTTTAGTTCATGTGTCCAGTTTGGTATTAGTCTGTTTAGGGTTCTTCTTTATTCTACATATGCTGCGCAGTTCCTCAATCGATGTTTTGGATCGTCTACTTCTGCAGTAAGGTTCTGGATTCTTCCCTATTCTGTATAGATGTTTTTGTACTCACTGCGTAGGAAATGACACTCCGCGCACTCTAGTGGCAAAGCGAAACGTCAATTTCCCGATCTACTTACCCAGGAAAATAGCAAAAAGCACTGAACCTCTCGGGCATTGTACAAAATAATCGTCTTTACAATAATAAAATTTAATTTATAAAATACCATTTCCGCGATTTGCATTTATTAAATGCTACAAATTGAAGACTAATCATTTATAATAAAATTTACATTTTTGGTAGTGCCATCTACTGGAAACGCGGCGATTTCTGATTGATTGCAATCAAAGCAAAAACGTGATAAAAGTAAAGAAATTATTCCTAATTGAAATTAGTTTATTGAAAATAAGGCAAGTGCTTTTGAAGGACACTATTTTATATCATCTTATAACAATTTGATTACTATTTTAGGTTATGACAAAACATAAATCTAATAATAAAGTTGATAAGAAAATAAATATCAATTACAACGTGAACATTGATAATAGACATTTATCGGACAATTTGTACAATTTGAAATCGAAATGCCAGGATCAGTTTGATTTGTAACATCGACAGAAGTTTCCGTTGTCTTCTTTTCAGCTGCCGAAGATAGTCCTGCCGCTGGATGCATTAATTTTTCTGCCAAACTTAGTTTGCCTTGAAGAGAGTCCTCTACGTAACCTTCAACTACAGCTGAAGACTTCCATCCCCCAAGACTGACAATAAATCGCCACCATGGTTCGCAAGCAAAGTGGCTGAACTTCTTCAGATGCAATGTCCTGTATATTCAGCAGGACTATTTAACCTGAGACATTCAGCTATTTTTGATGGAATTTTGCCGAATGTGTTAAGTCCAACTGGCGAATTATTACATTAACCATCACGGTAGGTTAAAAAGAAACGTTTATTTGTCAC
Source organism: Ctenicera cuprea (assembly GCA_958336395.1). Lineage (NCBI taxonomy): Eukaryota > Metazoa > Arthropoda > Insecta > Coleoptera > Elateridae > Ctenicera > Ctenicera cuprea. The sequence goes on along the minus strand of OY284489.1, from coordinate 41,571,892 downwards.
TGGTCTTAAATTTTTGTATTTTAGGAGTAAGGCAATCTAAGGAACATCAGTAACTGCAAATCGTCTGATAACGTTGGTTTTTGTGACAGGTATGGTCACAAATACTACGTCGGTTTTAAACTCAATGTCATCAATAGACATTTTACACAATTTTTCACGGCGGCATGCCCCGGAAATGCCCATTATTAATACAACCTAAGTTGAAAGAAATGTAATATTTATGTTAATGTGTGAATAAATAAATAAAACAAAATGTCTACCTTCATTAACAGGAACGAAGAATCTGGTGATTCATTAATAAATTATCGTATCTGTTCATCATCTAATACTTTTGACTTTTTGGGGTTTTGATTTTCTGTTTGCCTCTTTAAAAATGCTATAAGCTTCGCAAATTTCGAAATGTTTATATTGTTTTGGATTATTAAGCACGATTTTAACATTGAGTACTGTGACCATAATGACTTCTTACTTCGAAAGGCTTGAAAATAAGCTAGCGAACAATTTTCTGTATAATTTACAATATTTTTTGATTGGCACCACTGAAAAAATTTGGAATGCACTAGTTCATACGTGCTTTGATTTTACTGGCAATAAATTTTGAATTGCCACATTTTCAGCTTCTCGAATTCATCGGCCATTCTTCAAAATTAAAAATATGAAATGTCAGTCGACAACTGCGTAAAACAATTGCTATCAACCTACTTTGTTTTTTAGCTACCTCTATTGGCTTGAAAATACAAGCATTCGCTTGAAATACTAAATTACTAATTATTTTACTTTATTAATGTATTTCTGTTCCATACAAAAAATATTGTACAAACCTTATGCGAGAAAGCTTAATCCGCGCATATGAAGGCACTCGCTGGCTAGCGCTCGCTCATGCTTCAACACAGCGCTAATGCGGGAACATTGCTTTCCCGCATTTGGTTTGTAAATAACTATTATTGAATTCCCCGTGTCCTGTGAGCATGCATACCGTCTTATGTGGGAAAGTCCTTTGGGTTTTCGATAATGTGCTTATGTTTGGAAAGAATTCAAATGCTGTCTCCCCCTTATCTGTGTTTTCCCACTTTTCCTGCCACACAGTTTCTGTGATCTCCCTCAGTCTTTCTCTCTGCTTTTTCTTGGTCGCGAACTCTGCTTTTGCGATCTAGTAGCCATAGTAGTCGACTGTTTTAAGCTTTTTTATTGTTAGTTCTTCTAATTTCATGTTTAGGGGAGGTTCTCCCGCAAGTATTTCCGTCGCCATATTTGATACCGATCTGTATGCCCCTGTGATTATTTTACATGCCGCTGCGTGCATCTGGTTTAAGTTTTGGATGTTCTTGGAGTGGGCGAGAGCATATCCCCAAATTCTTATTCCGTATGCTATTATTGGAATCATTGCCGGATTGTATATGATCCTTATGGTTTCGGCTAAGGCTCCGTAGTTCCTCTTCACATGTCCTTCCGACATATTTGGCAACCATTAATTACTCTTTGAACCTGTCTGTTATTTACACTCACAGTCGGGTTTCTGGCGAGTTTGCCTTTAATAACCATGTATACTGTTTTATTTGTTGACAGCTGTAGTTTCAGATCTTCTGTCCAGCGCTCTATTAGTCTGGTAAGGAGTTTCATGTTTCTCTCTAACTGCCTCCTGTTGTTGGCTGTTGCTACGGCGACTATATCACCGGCATACGCGATTAGCTTGCCAGGTACGTTAAGGGCGTCTTTTTCTTCTAACAGTTGGTCCACTGCAAAATACCATAGAGTTGGGCCCAAGACGGATCCCTGGCGGCAGCCTTTCGTTGGTTGTTAAGTCATTTTTTTATTTGTTGTTTTTATGGTTCTATTTAATAGGTAGTTCCTGACAATTCCCACCAGTTTGTAAGGAAATATGTTTTGGTGAAGCCTAGCTATTGTGGCGGGCCACCAGAGCTTATCGAATGCCCCGCTTATGTCGATAAAAAGTGTGATTGCATATTTTTCTGGGCTATTTTCTATTTTGTTTATAAGCATAGTTATTAGGGTGGGCTATTTTTTTCTTTACGCTATACCGAAAAAAACTTGTCTCTAGGATAGGTAGACTACTAAAGTTGTTAAGAAAACCATCGATGCCAGAGGTCCCACACGGAACCGCTAAAAATCTGTTCATTTTAGTTGTTTATTTTTAAATGCTTAACAATTTTTAATTGTTCCAACGGATAGAAATTTTATTCTAAGAAATACATAATTCAAAATGATAATTTATTTTGATTCTTGTGGTCAAAAAAGTCTGGCAGAAGTAAAAAATTATCAATTTATTTAGAAACAAAGTAATAAAAAAAAGAATACAGCCCAAATGATCAAACATGTGTTGTTATCTCTCTAATTTTTTGAAGTTGACTTCTTTATCAAGAATAATTTTAGAAACTTGATTATTTATTTTAAATTTAATTGTAGATAACATTCTCCTTTACATTTGGGGATATAAACTTTTCCAAGTAAACAAAAAAAAATCACACATATATAATACTTTTACTTTATTAAATTAAATTAATTTCTTTAAACCCCATTAATACAATAACTTAATTGAATACACAACAGGCGTTATTATTTTGCAAAATAGCTCAAAATGGCGCCAATCACTTGGTAACGTTCACGAACGTTGGCATGGTCAGAACTAGGTTATGATCCATCTGCCGGCTGCGCGCGTGTTTTCTTTACGTGGTTACTGATTCATATTAGATACAGCATGCATTTGCGATATAAGATGTTTTCAAAACAAATTTATATAAGCATAAATGCACAGCGATTCATATAAGCATCATTATGCGCTGTAGGGTTTTCCCAAAAATTGTAGTTACGGCCTTTTTCCTAAGGACGGCAGTATTATTATCGCCGCCGTCTGTTTGTGACGCCGCCCGTCTAATTGAATTTTGTACCCTAGTTTCACCCTCGGCCCTATCTTCCGGAAAAAAGTTTATTAATAGTTGTTCCGCCGTTTCGCACATTACGCACGTGTACTCTCCGTCTTCCCTCTTAACGCATGAAAAATTTTCCATGTTGTCATTTGGTGCTCTGTTAATGTTTCCTCATTTTCCACCCTCCAATCACTGATCTTACTGTACGCGCCAAAATTCATTATTGTAACATCGATATAGCTTGTCCCTCTGTGTCCTATAAATGTTGGTCCGTTATCCCTGTTAGTCACTATCAAGTTATAATTTTCAATTATTTCCGCCATTTCCCTCCCTCTTGCGTCTTCAATTGGGCTGCCCCATATTGGTGATTTCGCATTAAGGTCTCCCGCTATTATGACGTCGCGCCCGATGCGTCGAATTTCTAAAATGAGGTTCTCAAACTTTCTTATTATCTCGTTGTTATCATAATCGTTTCTGATACTGTCTGGTGGAAAGTATACAGATGCCGCTAGAAAGCTTTTTTCTGAAGAACTTAATTCAACTACCGTGATTAAATCGCAAGATAGATGACTTAATAATATCCCTTTAAAAGCCCCATTGGTGCTAATAATGCCGCTCCTCGGGTGGCCTACCTGTTTGTTGAATACCTTAAAGCCGCTTGGCATACCTATTATTTTTGTACTCCTTGTGTTCGGTTCTTGAATAAAACAAAAATCGAACTTTCTGGAAATAATTAATTCCGAAAAATTTCCAGTTGCCGCCCTGCGCTTACCCAAATTTATATGTGCAAATTATAAGTTATTATCCCCCGTGCTGTTAGTCGTATTCCTAATAACCATAATCTATACTTTTAAAAATGGAGTTTTTTATTCGAAGCATTGTTGGGCAGTTTTTACTTTTTGCGTGGTGGTTCGTACTATATGGAGGGCCGCCGCGCCTATTTCCATCCTCCCGCTTCCACACGATGCAGCAAACTATCCTGCTCTTGCACGCATCAAACCTATGCTTACCTGTGCATTTACGGCAGAATTGTTCCTTTCCTTTACATTCGCTTTGTCTGTGCCCAAAACCGTAGCAAAGATAACACTGCGTGAGCGAGAAATAATCTTTGGCCCACACGCTTTGCCACTCTAAATTAATTCTTTTACAGTGGCGTGTTCTCCATGGAAGCTAGGGAAGCACTGCTTCCCTTACAGAAAGTATGTATCATTATACCTACTTATATCTTAATAATAAATTAGTTTCATACAATTATTTAAATTTTTGTATCGCCTTTAATTTCTTTTCTTAGACGGCCGCGGCGGCGCGGCGCGGCTCGTCACTTATGAATTTTGCTTCTTATCATAGCGCGCCTGAAATTCGCTTCCACTCGCCGCTCCCTCGGTCGGTTCCGTGCTGGAAGCTGTATCTCTACAGCGTAACTCTCGGATGCAACTGTGCATGGGTTTTGCATATAATTGAGCGTGTTGTGGGTGGTTTACCGAGAATTTAAATTTAGTTGTTTTAAAGTATTGTAGCAGTGATTTAGTATAGTTGATGTATATAAACATTGTTTAGAAAGTGTTATTAGTTAGGATTTATAAAATAGTGTCATTTTAAACGAGTGAGACTTAAAAATAAAATTTTAAATTAGTGCGCCTGGAAGCTGTAGGCTGACAGATTACAAAGCAAAAGAACTATGGCAATGCCCGGTACGCCAACGTCTTCAAACAGTTTAGTAGTACTAGTATGTGACTGTACTGTGTGCAATTTAGTGGTAAAGGGATTTGCAACTTTTAATTTTGAAGAAAAAAAGCAAATCATTTTAAAAGGTAGGCCAACTCCATTATTAACAAAGTTAACTAAACAGACTAAATTGTATGTGAGACATTTCCAAACAGAAATTTATAAAAAATGCGAGTGGCTCACCGGTTGCGACACTAAGTCGCTTTTATTTTGCTGGCCATGTCTTCTCTTCGCAAATGAAAAGAATTTCTGGAACAAAAGTGGGTTTTCGGATCTAAATAATCTACATAAGTTAATAAAGAGACATTCGTCTAGCAAGTTACATATTCAGTCAATTATTAAAGAATAAACCTTCGGTAAAGCAAGAATAGAGCATTCTTTAGATGATCAGTTGAGAATAAGCAATGAACAACACAATCAGCAAGTACGCAAAAATCGTGAAATACTTCAAAGGCTTAGGTATAGATGTGGTACGTTACCTAGGTGAACATGAGCATGGTTTTAGGGGTCACAATAAGTCTGAAAATTCTTCAAATAAGGGAAATTATGTGGATTTAATTAATTTTCTGGCCAAATATGATGAACCATTGAAAATTCATTTGGAAAACTCTACAGTATTTAAAGGTACTTCAAATCTCATACAGAATGATCTAATTTCTTGTGTAGCAGAAGTTGCATTAAGAAAAATAAAGTGTGAAATAGAGGAAACTTCGTTTATCGCAATTATACTAGACGAAACTACTGATGTTGCAAATATTAGCCAGTTATCGAAAGTTGTTCGTTATGTTACAAGGAAAGATGAAATTAAAGAACGCTTTTTGGGATTTTTAAATGTTTCCACTCAAAGAACAGCAATCGCTCTTTATAACCTAGTGCAATCTATAATAGAGGAACTTAATTTTGGGCTGAAAAAAATTTTTATTTTTTTTTCTTTACGCTATACCGAAAAAAACTTGTCTCTAGGATAGGTAATTAAAATGCAACAAAGAAAAAAATTTTGTACCTAACCCCCAGCTAACGCATTACACTTGAAATTTTGAAATTTCACGAAAATCACAAGATTTTATACCTAAACATATTGGGCTGCTATAGTGAAAATCATTTATAGTAGAGTTATAAAAACACTAAATTATTGAAAAGGTAGTATTTTTTAAATCTGAGGTAGCGCAAAGCGCTTCAATATCGTTAATTTATCACTTTTTTGAGTGCCCGCCGGCTGTGGCTCGGTGCGGCATGTAGCTTGTTTGAGCACACCACTCTTATGTTTTTAGCTTTATAATGTTGATACAACAAATACCTAAAGGAATAATATAAATAAATAGATAATATATAAATTTATCCATAAGAGTTTATTAATTACAAAATTCATTGTGAAATACAAATTTCCAATTCTCACACTTTACAATTATTTTTGTAACCTTCTTAAATCATAGTCCTTTACATAGTTGGAAAATTGATATTACGTTTGCTTGAAAAACTTGGCATTGAAGCTCTTGATAGCAGCGTTGTTCGGATGAAACCATCTCTGTTCTTAGCGCCGACGAGTTTTGAGGAGGCTTCAGTTACCAATTTCACACAGCGCTCCACCGGTTGCGTGTGACACGGGAATTTGTGGAAGTTCCATTCTTTTGCTGTTTTGGCAGTTGAAACCTTAGCCCAAATATCTTCGTCAGATACTCTTCGCAACAAAGGTGGTGGAGCAAGAGCAGTAGTAGTCCAATCAGTAATTTCGTAATATTCTTTTGCCTGGAAGTTGATTTTTGTCGGTTTGAAAGTTCGGATTAGCTTTTTTTTGGAAGCTATGGCCCTTGCTTTTATAATTCTTCTAAACCCCAACTCTCTGATATGGGCCCTTTCATCGACTATCATGCTAAGGAGCAAGTTCTCCGGATGCGCGAAGAACGCATTTCTTTCAATTACCGGATCGATCACCTTAATCAAGTTTTCTGGCAGGAATCTTGAAGATTCTATTAACTCAAAAACATGTTTCGGTCCATCTGTAAGGTACTTACTTTTTTTAATCTTAAACCATACAGGCATGTACGATTTAAGTATGAAACATACCAAAATGTGATGCTCTTCAGAGGGATTGTCAACACTTATGTACAGACGAAGAACTCTGTTTGCTGTTGTCAGCCATCAGGAATGGGAAAGAGGACCTGGTTCACGAATTGCTAAGTCTCCCGTGCAGGTGCCTGACTTTATAGCAGAACTTATGTCCAGGAGATATTGCTGGTCTTTACTTAAAATTTTCCGATCGATATCTGGAATCTCACATTCAATGCTTTGAAATTTCACAACTGGAAGTTTTTCACATTTTGTAAGTTGTGAGCCAATAGGACCACTAAAAGATTTTGGCCCAATCGTTTCACCATCCAAAGCTAGAAACAAGTGCCGGAACGGTAATTCATTAAAGTGCAAAAGGCAAACTCCCCACTGCAGTGGTCTTTTAATTTCTTCTTCAATCGTGCGGATTACACCAGCTTTCCAGCCTGTGTTGGTGACGTTACCATCACATCCAATTACGTCCAGCTCGTCTAACAAAAAATTTGAGCTTTTCAAATGATCCAATATGGCACTGGCAATCTCTTTTGCAGTTCCAGTAGTTGGTGATACATGGCCAACATAAATGGAGCCAGGTTCTTTTATAATTGAATAGTGCTCTTCTTTTAGTGTTCTTCGGAAACACTTTTGATTTATTTTATAAATTTTCAGCGTATTATCCTTTCGGCCATCAAAGTACAGCCTTTGTATTATGTTTGGCTCACTTGTGCTGTCGTCTTGGAGATTTGATCTGTATGAATTTTTTTCCCTTCTTACCTTATTCTTATCTGTTATGAGAGAATCGTCCTCTTTCGTTGCAAGACCAAGGTCATGTAGCACACTGGAGGCAATAGCTGCAGTTGCCCTGTCCGACACTCCAAATCGGTCACTGGTCAATGCGGTATTTTTTAATTGTATCCGCATCTGCCACGGCTGTTTGACTGGAGTAGGAATGTAGTTGTCATTGGAAACATCTGGCTCTTCTGTTGAACTTTCGTCCGAACCTACTGTTGGTTTAGTTGAATCCTTAGAACATGAAGGCTGCGAAACTAATGGAATGTTAGACGATACTTGCTGATTTTTTATTTCCTTCCGTTGCAGTCTTTTGGTAATTTTTTTTGACTCCTTTTTGTCTAAATTTCCAATTTTTCCTACTCCAAGATTCCTTTGGAGAAACAAGAACTTTAGTTGAAGCGCTGGAATTTTTTTATCTTTTTCACATTTACATGACATCGATAAAGGGCACCCACAGCCTCAGGGACCTTTTTGCAGTTGCAAGAGTATGTTATTTTACATTTGCATGCAGAAACATCAAAGAGTGATAAAGCCTTTTGCTTGAATTCCTCAATTTTCTGTTTGTACTTTTCTTTCTCCTTGTCACGCTTAAAGGACTTCATTAGATTACGGTAGCTATCGTGGTATGAATTTATTAGCTGAACAATTCTGTAGAGCGTCACTGTTGGTATTGACGCTTTGTCAAAGACGGCTTTTACTTTTGGGGCGACAATATTAGAAATCTGAGAGAAACTAACAAGCTTGTTACTTTCTAAAGCTAAGATATACTGTTCATGAAAACAGCTCCTAAGAACATCTTGGTAAGTTGGAAGCTTACTCACAGGCAACTCCCTCGGGCAGCCGAACAACGGGCAATCAAAATCACTGCGAGTTATTTTTTTGGCAACAGCCATAACGCACGCTAAATTGATCTTAAACTTCACTCAATAATTATAAACATAATCTGCACCGTCAACTCAGAGCAACTGCAGGTCAGTCTAATAGCGTCTGCAAACATAAACTGCCGAGTAACAGAGAACATAACATGGCCGCCGGCGTCCACGCGCGGTGCATTGTGGGCGGAGAAAGTATGGGTGGAGGGTAGCCGAGTGGCCGGGTCATTGCCCGAACGCGCAGCCGTCACCCGCACTCGACGCTATAAAGCGTGATTTTCATGTCCATTGCGCTACCTCAGATTTTAAAAATACTACTATTCCACCAGTTTGCAGGCTTTCGGTAGCAGCCAGGCGGGCTATCAACCAGCATGCTTAGCCCACTCTCGCAGCTGGAGAGTGCTTTGTATTTTAAGCGCGAAGCACTACCACAAAACACGCTGGACAAGGCTCAGTTGTCCACTGCCAACCATCCCAATTAGGGATGGTTTTTTTTATCGAGGTGTAGCTCCTCTAGATCTGATGTGTTCTGTGAGAACAGTGGACACCTCGGGTAGGTGACGGCATGGCCGCCCACATCAGTCTTGCCTGGAGAGAGGCTGTGGCCCTCAAACTTAAGTTAGACTTAAGCTCAAGTTCTATATCGCTTCATCCAGGCCTGGAACCAAGCTCCAATGACTTCGAGTCATCTGGGGCTTGGTTTCCACATCCACCAGTGGGTAGGGACATAGTTTGTTCCAGAGATTCCTTAGATTTTTCCAGATATTCGTTCTTTACCTCCAGGATCTGCACTTTATTCGACCACTCCATCAGTTTTTTCTCCGACTCCATCAGTTTACTTACTCTCTCCTCTCTCGTTAGTTATGCTAAGATGGCTTGATACGTCTCCTCTGCCGTTCTAATATGTCTTCAGATTATTCAGCCAACAAACCATAAAACAGGAATACAGTCAAAGAACCTAATGCAACGACGCAGAAACGGCGAATGTGACAGCCGTTGGTTGACATTTCTCGTTGCATTGACTAAATTATTGCCAACATGTGGGTAGGGACAGGACTTTTTTTTTTTTTTCAGGACTTCTTATTACTGGTGTATTACCTACTTACTTACTTAGTTACTCCTTGGCTTCAAACAGTCCTTGTAGGACCATGGCCTCCCTCTTGGCTTACGGAGCCTGGTCTTTTACAGGAGGCGGCGGCTGCCCGCCCCCCAACCCTGCTGATATAGTCAACAAGGCTATCTGTTCATCTCATCATTGTTTGTCGCTGGCTGCTGTTGTCGTCGTTATGCATGTTGTTGCAGTTTTTCCTTCGCTTCTCTTACAATCCTTGCCCACTCCTTTCTGTTTTTTGCTTTCTTTTTCCAGTTCTTTATTCCGAGCTCCTGTATGTCACTTTCTAAGCTGTCATTCCATCTACTTCTCGGTCTTCCTTGTGTCCTCTTTCCATCAATTTTTCCCGTTACAGTCTTTTTAACACTTCGCGTATCCGTCCATGCGTTGCAAGTGTCCTGCCCAACCCAATCGTCTGCTTCGGATTTCATTGGTGATACTTGGTCCGTTAAACATTACTTTCAGCTCATGGTTCATTCTTACCCTCCAACCATCATTCTCTTGTATCGGCCCGTATATTTTCCGCAAGACCTTCCTCTCCCATGTCTCCAGCATATGTTCGTCTTTTCTTGTGAGGGCCCATGTCTCCGCTGCGTACAACACCACGGGCCTTATTACCGTTTTGTACACTTTTATTTTAGAGTTTATTGAGAGCGTTTTTGATTTTAGCACCTCTTGTAGCGTGTAGAAACACCTATTCCCTTGTATTACGCGAGCACTCACATCTTCACGTATTTCATTTCCCTCCGTAATTAACGCCCCTAAGTATCTGAAGCACTCGACTTTCTCATAACATTGCCCGTTTATATTTATATTCGTTATATTTTCGAACTTCCTCGTGTTCTTTGTCGTTATCATGTACTTAGTTTCTGCCCGTCTTCTTCCGTTTCTTAGTTAATGATAACCCCAAACATGGTTGTTCTTCGCCTTCTGACGACGCCATAACCACAATTTTACAACACTATGTTGCGGTAGCACGTAAAACATCAACTAAAACTCAGTAATGTAATCACATGACCATGAATATAATTTACACTTAACACGTTTTATTACGGTTTCGCGCGGACTAAGCACGTTCTTTCCCTGTATAGGTTTTAGAAAACCGTCAATATCTCTTGACCTATAGCGTTCTATTCCTGGACATAAATTTAGTGGATAGTACATGGCTTAAACTATAAGATGACGCAGGTATCTCATTTTGCGGAAAAAATGACTATGCACGTTTTTTCCCTGTACTCTTCAAATTGGTTTATCGTTTCTTCCGTATTGACCCTCAACATCTCCAACCTAGCTTTATTTCGTTCTTCTACTGCTTGCTTACAGTCTTCGTCGTACCATTTTTTATTTTTCTTTCTTTTCTTTTCTCGTACTATTTCGTTTATTGTTATCGTTATTGCTGCGCTCACTGTTTTCCACCTTTCTTCAACCCCTTCCGGTTCGTCTCCTTTTTCTTCCTTTGCCTTTTCTATTCTTATTTCTAGGGCTTTTTGATATTCTCTTCTTTTTTCTGTCTTGGCAATTAATTCCTCGGTATTATATTGTATTTGTTGTGTCCCCTTTTCGTTTCTTTCTTTAGTTATTCTCTGTCTTATCTTTGCCACCACCATAAAGTGGTCAGAGTTAGTGTCTGCGCCCCTATAGCTTCTGCTGTCTAATATATCTGATGCATGCCTGGCATCTATCAGTATATGGTCTATCTGGTTCCTCGTTCTTGCATCCGGGTATATCCACGTTTCTTTGTGGGTGTTTTTATGCTGGAATCTCGTACTGGCAATTATCATCCTTCTCCCTGTAGCAAAGTCTATTAGCCTCCTTCCGTTATCGTTACTTTCTTCGTGTAAACTATGCTTGCCTACTACGCTTTGGAACACCGCTTTTCTTACCACTTTCGCATTTAGGTCCCCTAACACAATTCTTATATCGTGATTCACTATTTCATCCATATGCCTTTCTAAAGTTGCATAAAAGCCTTCCTTTTCCTCGCTTCCTTTGTCCTCAGTTGGTGCGTGCACATTAATTAGAGTTATGTTAAAGAACTTAGCTTTTAGCCTCAGTATCGCCATTCTCTCATTAACCGCTTTAAATTCTATTATTTTGTTTTTAAATTTTTCATTAATCATAAAACCCACTCCAAAACCTCCCTTCACCGCCCCACTATAACATATTGTATATCCTTCATAATCAATAATTCCCCCATCCTTCCATCTCCTTTCTTGGATAGCAGTGACTTCTATTTTGTATCTCTTTATTTCCCTAATTAAATTTTGTACTGTTCCTACCTCTGCTAGCGTTCGTACATTCCACGTCGCTACCCTGAAATCCCTCCTTTGCTTCTTTTTATTTCCACTTTGCATAACCAGTTCATCGCCTATATCGTCATCATTATTATCCGTCCTTTCCCATTCATTTACTAGTTTTTTTTGGTTAGTTTTTGTTATTTTCCTGAGTTGCTGATTAACTTCGTCTTCCCTGGGCGATCGCTCACTAACCGTACGCTTCTTATCATCTGTATTTCCATTTCCTACGTTTGCAAAATATTCCGTTCCGTACGCAGTTCCGTTTACAATCAATTTATCATTTCTGAGAAATGCTTTGTGCCCTAATTGCCTAGCTCGTTTTAAGTGGGGGATCAACCCTTTTCTATCCTCTTGAACCTTTTTGGTATAATCGTCGTTGATCCATATCTCTGTCCCTTTTAAAAGTTTTGCTTGCTTAAATACCTCCATTTTCATATCCCACCTTAGAAATTTCACCAGAATTGGTCTTTTTTTGTTTGGCTGGAAGCTCCCCAACCTCCGTATTTCTTCTATATCTACATTTACGTTGCCGCTTACTTTAATTTTTCCTAGAAGCTCGTTAATCTTTTCTTTCGTGTCCTCTTGCTTTTCTCCTTCAGTGTCCTGTATTCCTTGTATTACTACGTTCTTTTTCTTTATTTCCTTCTCCACAAATTCTTGTCTCTCATCCTGAGCCCTAATTATCTGTTTTAATTTTTGGTTATCTTGTCTTAGCGCCTTCATTTCTGTTGTACTCTTGTCTATCTTCTCCTCCATCGTTGACAATTTTGCATTTATTTGCGTAAACATCCTCTTTATTTCTTCCATTTCGTTCTTCTCTTCCTCGCTATCTGATCCGCTTTCACCCATCTTTGCCGGTATTATTTAGCGGGGCCGCTGTTATGCCTTTAGCGTATTTATTTATTTATTTATTTATGTTATCGCTTGGGCTGTTAGCCTTCTTTTTTTTTATTTTAAATTTATCCGCGCTTACTTTGATATCGCGCCAGACATTCGCCGCGTTATCTCAACCCAGCCCGGCTAAACCTCTCCGCGACGTAAAATTCGCGTACCCGGCTGCCTGGTTATAAACTACACTTCGCGTATGTAGCACAATTTACTCGATATTTATAATTCGTTATATCTTTCGCCTCGAAATTAACACAAAACATCCGCTATCTGTTTTGACACTCGCCACTATTTATTGCAATCCTCAGCACTTCCTCTACTACTTTGAAATTTAGAAAATCACTGCACGTTTTAACTCACGTCTGCACTGCTCGCCTGCTCGCGCTAAACTCTACCTATGTATATAAAATACACCGTAATTTGATTTACTCCTCCACCCCTTGGTTTTGCCTACTACGGGAACGTTCGGCGCACCTCGGAGTGGATTTGTATTACAATTGATGTTGGTTGAGACTTTAGTGGTTGGTTATTTATTTCATGCGAATCTAAACCTATTCTACTAACACTACTATTGCAATTTATAAAACTGACTACTTTAACTACTACTTCTGTGGTTTCCTCCCATCCGGCATCAGCAAGCTTGCTTGCTTGCTGGTATCACAGAAGGGAGCCGGCACTCTACTTGCTTCTACTTACTAACATTACTACAAACTAAATTCTAAAACTGTCTACTTTAACTACTATACATGCACAAACATCTACTCTACTTCTACTGTTTTACATGCTATTTGGAATATCTACATGCACATGCTACGCTTACTTACTATGTCATGTCCGGGTTTTCTTGTCATATCCTTGTGTTACTAAGCTCTCTACCTTGACTATATTTTCCAATAGTAAGGTGAGGGCTTTTAGGGTTCTTTTCTTCTTATGGTGTTTTTCTTCCTAGATCGTTCTTCTGCTTCCTTCACTGCGGTTTTCTCCCCTCCGGCATCAGCAAGCTTGCTTGCTGGTATCTCGGAAGGGAGCCAGCACTCTTCTTGCTTCTACTTCTTCCTCATTCGTAATCCGTCATCCATATTCTTTTCTTCCGACTTTATTGGTTATAGCGTTCTTGTTCTATTTTAGATGTCTTCTCCGCCAAGTTGTTCAAGTCAATGAACAACTGGGGAGTGTTCAGCATCTCGGTTATTTCGTAACCTTGTAAACGGGTTCTCTCTTCCTCTAGTTCTTCTTGTGTTTCTGGACAGTGGGACACCATGTGTTCAGGTGTTCCAACTGTTCCGCATCGACAGTGGTTATCGTCTTTCAAGTTGAATCTGCTCAGGTAAGTCGGGTAGGGCCCGTGCCCACTTAGATGGTGGACAGGTCCCCTGCCCGGCTTGAAATATTCATTCATTCTCCTTCGTTCGATGTTGGGTATTAATTCGTGGGTCCTCCTTCCTACTTCTTCATTATTCCACACTTCTTGCCATTCTAGCTGGACCAGGTTCAGGATTTCCTTCTTGGTTGTGGCATTTCCCCCTTTGAGGAGTTTTCTTCTCCGTTCTTGGTTGTCGTTCTTTAACCAGTAGTTTGCTGCTCGTTGTCTAATGGTTAGGTCCAGAGGACAGATACCGGTTATAACGCATAGGGCCTCCAGCGAAGTTCTGCTGAAGGCACCAGTCGCACTAGCACCGCCCTCTGGGCGCTTCTTATTTTTTGACGGGGTTTGATTAGCAGTAGTCTGTCTGCCCACACGCTAGCGCCGTAGGCCGTTATTGATGCCATTATGGTCGAGAAATAGAGTTGAACCAGGTGTAGTGGGATTTTGTAGTCCTTCTGCGCTAGTCTGGCCAGCTTGTTCATGATGTTTTTACCTCTGTTCCCGACCTCTTCAATGTGGTTCATGTATGTTCTTTTGTCATCTATGTCGATGCCTAAGTACTTGTTGTTCTGTTTCCTCATTATCCTTTTGCCACCTATGTTGATTAGGGGGTCTCTTTGCAGATTCCCCTTCATCAAGGCATAGGTGGTCTTCTTGTCAGAGATCGTTAATTTGTTGGTTCGACACCATTCTTCCAGGATTCTGTTTGTTTTCTCTTGGAGGGCCTGTCTGCTGTTTCCTTCTACCACGATTAGCAGGTCGTCAGGGTAAGCCACCGTCGCCCTAACCTCCTGGTTTCTCTCTAGGGTGCCAAGCAGGTACTCCATTATGAGGTCCCAGAAAATGGGACCGCATATGGAGCCCTGCGGACATCCCTTCGAGATCCGCTTGGTCAGGGTCTCGGATGGACTCAGCATCTCGACCCACCGGTCTTGGCAGTAACTTCTTATCAGCTGGTAGATGTCCCTTGGACAATCTATTTCTCGCAACCTTTTGAAGAGCGCTGGCCACCACAGGTTGTCGAAGGCTCCAGATATGTCCACGAAAATCCTTATAACATATCTGGAGTCCGCGGCCTCCACCTCCTCCAGCGCTTTATTTATTGCATCCTCCGTAGATTTCCCTTTCCGGAAGCCGTACTGTGCCTGATGCATACCTGTTGATGTTCTATGTTCTTGCAACCTGTTGCACATGAGTCTCTCTAAAGTTTTCCCTAGTGTGTTAATTAGGCATATCGGCCTATACGACTTCGGGTCTTGGGGGTCTTTGTCTTCGCTTTTCTTAATTATAATTACGTCTGATCGTTTCCAAATGTTTGGGAATTTGCCTTTTTTCAGGCAGATGTTATATAGTTCTGTCAGCTTGGGTGTTAAAGCTCCTGTGATGTTTTGTAGCACTTCAGCCCGGATACCATCTGGGCCTGGTGCCTTATTTTTCTTCGCATTTTTAATTGCGCCTATTGTGTCCTCGTTCGTAAATGGTCTAGTTTCTACTTGGTTTGCTGGTTGTTCCGTTATTTGTCTCCTTAACGTCGCTTGCTCTTCATCTTCATTTTCATCGTTGTCGTCTGGAAGGAGGGTCTGCAGGAGTACATCGGCAGACTCCTTCCAGTCTTTTGTATAATTTTCTTCTTCCCCGGGTATTTTCAACGTTGAGAAGACGGTTGGACTTTTGATTTTCCTCGAGACCAATTTGTAGGGTATCCCCCACGCATCGGTCTCGAGGTTTTCCTTCACAAATCTTTCCCAGCTTCCTAATTTCGTGTCAAAGATCTTTTGTTTGTATTGCCCTTTTAGTCGTCTGTATGTTTCGAGACAATGTCTCCTTTCCTCTTCCACTATTTGACGCTGGTACTCTTTCCTTGCGTTTCTCACTCTTCTTCTCAGTACGGTTAGTTCGTCGGTCCATTGTCTATTTCTAACGGTTGTCTTGTGGTCGATCTGAGGGATTGCGGTGTACATAGCATTTTTAATTGCCTTTGTTATTTGTTTGGCACTTTCGTGCACATTCACATGTTCGTTGATCGGCATATCCATTTTTATGTCTCTCCTCAGCTTCTCCCAGTCCGCTTTCCGGATGTTGTATTTCCTTCTGGTAACTTCTCTTTCCTCGTTTATATTCTCGTGTTTGGTTAGTTCCATAGTTATGATGTTATGATCACTCGTTGTCAGGTTGTCTCTTACTTGCCATTTTGTAACTCTGTTTAGCGCGTTACCGCTAACCAGGGTTACGTCGATGTTGGATGAAGCTCCCGCCCTTCCTTGGTAGGCGGGGCGGGGGGGGGGGGGGTTCCTGGGCTGATTTAGGACTTCCAGTTGCAACTCGTTTATCATAAGTTCTACCTCTTCTCCTCTTTCATCTGTTGTCCGGCTGTTCCACATTCCAGATTTTGCGTTTACGTCTGCTAATATGACTATTTTGCTATTTACATACTTTCTTACTATTTCTTTTGTCTTCTCTATGTGGGGCCTCACTTCTTCCGCGAATTGGTAATATTGGGTGGACAGAATCCAGCTGCCCGCTTTACTATTTATCTCCAAACACACGCAGTGTTCGTCTGACAGGCCACCGTTCACGGTAGTTGTGATGTCGCGGTTGAACACAATGACTGCCGCCATTGGGTTCTCCCCCGCCACAACCGTTTGAGCCGTGACCGGCATCCCCAGCAGCCTCCCCCTGCGCGTGTAAGGTTCCTGGATACAGACTAGATCAAGTTGTAATTCCTCCGCTACTTTTCTTATTTCGCTCATCACGGTAGAGCTCCTCATTGCATTTATTTGCGCTATTTTAATAGTCGTTGTCGCCATTTCTAGGCATATTTTACATGGATATGACTGGCTGGCCAGCTTTTCTTGGGATCAATGGTTACTCGACCGTGAATCATGACGAATTGGTTGTATATTGCATCTATATTCCACTCTTCGTTCCTTCTCCTAAAAACTTGATCTACTAGTTCTTTTAGTTGAACTGCATTTGTGGGTAGATTGTTGTATCTGAGCTGGATTCTATCCACCGCTTCTAGTGCTGAAAAAGTTAATGTTTTTCCTTTTGGGTGTAATATTCGGGTAACATGCCTCAGTGCTGTTGTCAGTGTTTCTTCTTCTTCCAGTCTTGATATTCGATAACTGACTTCAAGGTTGTCATATATCTTTCGTATCTCATTTGTGTTTTGTTTGTCATTGTCTTTGCTTTCCTCTTCATTCACCTTCTTCTTCTCTCTTACTGCTTCTACTTCCTCTCTCTGATCTTCTTCTTCTTCACTTATGGTTCCTTCTTCTTCTCTCTTCTTCTCCTCTACTACTTTCTTCTTCTTTTTCTCACTTTTCCCTTCTACTACTTCCTTCTTTTGGTCTTGTTTCTTTTCTTTACCTTTATCCTCTGCCTCCATTTTTCTTTGGTTTTCTTCTTCGTTTTTCCCTTTTTCGACGCTTTCCCACGCAGGTAGGAAAGGCATCTCATTCCCATTACCCCTTTTGTTATTTTAGCTCGTATTTTTGTCTTGTCTTCCTCATTCTCACCTGTCTTCGACTCCATCTCTACTACTTCTACCTCGGTTTGTATTCCTATTTCTCGTTTCTCGCTTTCAGTCCTCTTTGATCTTCTCTCTTCCTCTTCTTCTTCGTTCTTCTTGGTTCTTTTCATATGGTACATTTCAGATCTTAACTTTTCCCTTCGTTTTCTGCTTGGTGGTTTGTTCCGCCTCTTCTTTTGTGTTGGTTGATCGTTGTTCCCGTTGATAGCAATTTCAACTACGGGCTTAATTACCATAATCAATTTTGCTTATCAACCGTTCCATCATCATTTTTTGGGTTTGGCAGTCTTTATTGTTACACTTCTTTTTCCTTAGTTGACACGGTATACATACCGCTGGGCTTTCTTTGTTGTTGCACGCGTCTTTTTTGTGCTTGTCTCCAGAGTGGCTGCAAGCTTGTTCCTCGGCCTTGCAATGTTTCGCCACGTGGCCTAGATCCTGGCATTTTTGACATTTTGGGACCACCAAGTAGTCCTTTGGTTTGATGGAATGGAATCCCATGTATATTCGTTCCTACCTGAGTATTAATTTCCTGATCTGCGGATCAATTTCCGCCACTTGGTGTACTGTTGCTTTATCTCTTGGGCCCGTCCTGAATTTTAGGTTAAAGCCTTTCCTAAAATCGTCTTCGCTTACCTGTTCCTTTAAGTTTTGTTCATATATAGCTGATTTAATGTATTCTTCGTCCCACTTGGATTGGATGTCATAAAGTATTGCGTTTTTTAGGTGGCTCCATCTTCATGTCTACCGCCATCCTTCTGTTTCCTAATATCTTGTCGATGTCTTCATTGGTTTCAGTTTCTACTATTAAGGTGTTATTTGTCGTTCTCATATGTTTTATTTTTATTCTCTCTTCTATCGGGTCAATCCTTCTGGTAAATTTAGTTTGTAGTTCCTTGATGTTTTCTCCCTTTTTTGACGTTATGAACAATGTGTGCTTGGTTTGGGATTTTTGTATTGCCACTTCCTTTGGTGATTGTTGTTGTTGCCCTTGGCTTACAGTTTGGGCGTACGATGTTGTGGGAATTCTGCTCTTCTCTTCTAGCTGTGCTCTTAGAGACTTGTTTTCTTCCTCCAGATGTTTTACCTTGCCTATTAGTTCAGCTTGGGCAAATGCCCACGCCGTTATCTTCCCTGTCAACGTTTCTTGTATTCCCCTCTTCAGTCTGTTGCTAGGATCTAGCTCTTTCTCAATATACTGTATTAACTCATTGTACCTCTCCTCCACTGATATGTTCTCTGTTGTAGACATAGCATCTGTATCACTCTCCTCTCCCCTTCTCTCTACTCTCCTCTCTACTTCTCCCCCTCTACTTCTCCCTGGGGTCGGCATATTGTTTGTTATTGCTGTTTCAGTTGTAGCCAGTTTTAACGGTTTAGGTAGCCCTAATATCATATAGCCTTATGTAACTTTTCCAAATTTAAGCGCACGTTCGTGCAGAACGGCCTGTGAATCCTCCATAGCCGGGTCCGCGCGGGTATGGAGCTGACTGTTTATACTTCCCCCTGGTCTCCAGTGGAGACTCCCGCTCTCTTTCCAAGCTTCGGTGGCTAATCCTACAATCCTGTACCACGAGGGCGACAGGCACGCTTCAAGTCCGAGAGCAGAAGCTATTCCACTAGTTTGCAGGGTTCCGGTAGCAGCCAGGCGGGCTATCAACCAGCATGCTTAGCCCACTCTCGCAGCTGGGGAGCACTACCACAAAACACACTGGACAAGGCGCAGTTGTCCACTGCCAACCATCCCAACTAGGGATGGTTTTTTTTATCGAGGTTTGGCTCCTCTAGATCTGATGTGTTCTGTGAGAAACAGTGGACACCTCGGGTAGGTGACGGCATGGCCGCCCACATCAGTCTTGCCTGGAGAGAGGCTGTGGCTCTTAAGCTTAAGTTAGACTTAAGATCAAGTTCCAGTTCCAGTTGGTACCAAGCTCCAATGACTTCGAGTCATCTGGGGCTTGGTTTCCACGCCACCGTGGGTAGGGACAGGACAGGATATCATTTGCTTCCCCTCCCAAAGACGTACTCTACTACGGGAACTTTTGAGTGTCTTTGGTTGGTTCCGCATTTCTTGTAGTGTTGTCCTATGTCTGTTCGTTGCTTGTCCTTCTTTCTAATTAGTGCTGTTTTAACATGCTCTTACTACCTAGTTACATGCACATTCTGTTCGTTAGTTTTTTACATTGGTATAACTACCTTAATTCTAACATGCTAAGATATCTAATCCTACTCTCTTTTTTGGGTTTTCTAGCTACTGTTGCATGCTCATGCTCTATCTCATGCCTAATTTATATTCTACTTATATATTCTAACTACTGTTCATGCTCTTTTCGTTATTGGTGTTAATTAGTTGTACCATGCTTTAAACTACAGTTACTTGCTACATTATTTGCTATCTACCGCATGACGGGTTTTGGATATCCTAAATCCCATCATGCGTTTCCTCTAATTAGTATTCTATGTTATTAGTTTTTGAATTTATCCCTAACCTATTAAGTTTAACATGCCATACTTATTCTTAGTCTTATACCTATACCTTATCCTAAAGTCTTGATCGGGTTTGTCGTAGTTCGGTGGTTTGTAGTAATGAAGGATAGTGTCCTTTGTTATCCTCCTTCCGTTTATGTGTCCTTGCCATGGTCTCTATTTCGGCTATTTCCATAGATTCTAGAGCTGGTCTTGTTTTGTTTGTCTTTTCTCTTCCGTCTTCCTCCTTCTTCCACTCCTCTCTTCATTCTCTTGTCTTCTTGCTTCTCTTCTTCTTCCTCATCCTCATCCTCTTTACCTCCTTTCATTGTATATACCCTGCTGTATCCTCGACACTTTTTGTGTTAGCTCATTTAGTATTTTGAATTGTTCTTGGACTCTAATGATGTTGTATAGGTTTCCACGTAACTAACTGCCTTCTTAGGTCTCCTAGCTGTTCTTCCGTGTCCTGGCACTCCATGACCATATGTTCAGGCGTTCCTTCTTCCCCGCAACTGCATCTGTCGTCCTCTTTCAGATTGAATCTGAAGAGGTACGTCGGGTACGGCCCATGTCCGCTCAGGTAATGAACCATTCCTGCACTAGGTGCGAAATGGTCCATTTCTGCTCTCTCTTGGATGTTTGGTATTAACGCCTGAACTCTTCTTCCTTTCTCGCTGTTTCTCCACTCTTCTTGCCACTCATCCTGTATTGTCCTTTTTATATCTTTAATCGTTCTGGTTGCCCCACCTCTCAGTATTTGTGGTATTCTCTCCTCTTTCCCCTTCTTCCTCCAGTAAATTCCCGCTCTCTGCCTTATAGTGAAGTCTATTGGTGCTATTCCTGATAAGACGCATAGTGCTTCCAACGATATGGTGCTGAAAGCTCCTACCAGTCTTATCAGGACACTCCTCTGTACGCTTCTTACTGTAGTTCTTGGTTTGACCAGTAACAGTCTAGTTGCCCATATACTCGCCCCATATGACATTATTGATGCCATTATGGAGCTAAAGTATATTTGTGCTGTCTCCAGCGGGATCTTGTATTGTCTCTGGGCAATGCTGGCAATCTTATTCATTATCTTCTTCGCTTTCGCGCCTGTTAGTTTTATATGTTGATTGAAATTTAACTTCTCATCCAAATTTATTCCGAGGTATCGCGTCTCCCTTGTTCTTTTTAGTCTCTTCCCATTTATTTGTATTAGTGGGTCTCTGCACAGTTGTCCCTTCATTATCGCGTATGTTGTTTCCCTTTCTGAGAGCTTTAATTTATTTTCCCTGCACCAGAGATGCAGTTGTTGTAGTGCTCTATTAGTTTTCTCCTCTATCTGCTTTCTTGACTCTCCATTTATTACTAGTAGCAGATCATCAGCGTAAGCTACTGCCGCCTTTACGTCTTCATTCCTTTCTAGTTTGCCCAGCAGGTCTTCCATCATCAGGTCCCAAAATATTGGTCCGCAGATGGAGCCCTGTGGGCACCCCTTCGTGATCTTTTTCGTGATGATTTCGTTCGGACATGTCATATTCACATACCTATCTTGGCAGTAGCTTCTGAAGATCTGATACAGTTGTAATGGACATTCAATTTCCCTCAGTCTCCTAAAGAGAGCAGGCCACCATAAGTTGTCAAATGCCCCTGTCACGTCTACAAAAACTGTCAGCACATACTTCGTGTCGTTATCACTTATTTCTTGAAGCGCATAGTTGACCGCGTCCTCCGTTGACTTGCCTTTTCTGTAGCCGTATTGGGCCGGGTGCATTCCCATCTGTAGGCGATGTTCCTGCAACCGGTCACATACCAGCCTTTCCAGGGTCTTTCCCATAGTATTTAAAAGGCATATCGGCCTGTACGATGTTGATTCTTGGGGTCTTTTTCTTCTCCTTTCGTTATGATTACTATTTCCCCTTGTTTCCATATGTTTCCATATGTTGTAGAATTTTGTGAGTGTTGGTGTTATTTCTCTTGCTACTTCTTGCAGTACTTCTGCCCTTATCCCATCAGGGCCTGGTGCTTTTTTCTTTTTAAGTTTTGAGATAACCTCGCTTACTTCCTCGGGAGTGAAAGGAGTTGTTCCACCTCCAAGCTCATATGCTTCAGTCATCTCTCGTCTTTTCTCCCTTTGCACTTCATCCTCCAGTTCTGGGTCATCGTCCGGTAGTAGCGTTTGCATTAATTCTGTTGCCGACTCTTTCCAGTCTTTCGTGTATTCCTCTCCCTCCCCTTTCCTCAGCGTCGAGAAAAGTGTCGGGCTCCTTATCTTCTTGGTTACGTGGGTAGGGACAGGACTTTTTTTTTCAGGGCTTTATAACATATGGTCAAGTATCTGATTATCTCATAAGTGACCGTGCTTTGCTTCTACTCCTCTGACCCTCGGTTAACCTACTACGGGAACGTTCGGCGCTCCTCGGATCAGATTCATAGTTACAGTTTGTCCTTTTTTCGTTCGTATCCATTTATTAGAATAAAGAATAAAATAAACACTTTTCCTCGTTTTGAATTTATTCCTATTCTACTAAAAACACTATTGTTGCTTACTGTACTACGTTACAATTGCGGCTCGTCTCTACCGGTTCCAGCAAGGTGAGGCCTTACTGGTTCAGATCAGCGGTAGAGACCCAGCAATTTCCTAACTACTAAGTATTGCTACTTTCATGCAATATTTCTATGCTACTTCCTACATTATTTAAACTTTATGCTTCCTAAAACTACTCTACTTAGCTACCACTACTACTACTTCTACGTCTACGTCTATTACTATATTAATTCTACATCTACGTTTATACCTATATTAGTTGTTCATGCTATTTGCTATTATTTATCATGCTATTTTACATGCGTTCTTACTTTCTAGGAGTCTTGTCCGGGGTTTTTCGTCTTCTCGTTCTCTATCCTTAGCTATTTTGCAATAGCAAGGCGAGTTCGATTTTTGGTTGTATCTTCTACTTCTATTCCTTCTTCCTTCTTCTTCCTTTCTTCTTGTTTTGTCCTTGTTGGTGGTTTTATCGTGTTATCACTGATTTTGATAGAATCTTGTTTGTTCAAATTTTGATACTTTCTCCGCCAAGCTGTTCAAATCTGGGAACAGCTGGGGAGAGTTTAACATTTGCATAATTGTACTGTTTTGAAGTCTATTTCTCTCTTCTCGGAGTTCATTCTCTGTGTCGGGGCAGTGGAGCACCTTGTGCTCCGGTGTTCCGACTTCCCCGCACTGACAAAGGTCGTCATCTTTTAAGTTGAATCGAAATAAATAAGTTGGGTAGGGTCCATGCCCACTTAGAAAGTGGGCAAGTGTCCTACTGGGTCTGAAGTGTTCGTCCATCAATCTACGTTGTATATTCGGTATGTATTCGTGGGTCCGGCGTCCTACCTCTGCCTGGTCCCATCCACTTTGCCATTCCTGGTGTATGGTGGCATTGATTTATTTCTTGCTATTGGTTCTAACGCCCCTCAAAGTTCTATCCTGCCTTTCTTGGTTCCCTGTTTTGCTCCAATACATGGCTGCCCTTTTCCTAATTGTCAGGTCCAAAGGGCAGATCCCCGTTATGACGCACAGGGCCTCTAGCGGTGTTGTGCTGAAAGCACCTGTGACCCCCCTCTGGGCACTTCTAATCTTCTGTTTCGGTTTTACTAAAAGCAGCCTGTCTGCCCATACGCTGGCTCCATAGCTGGTAATTGCGGCCATTATGGTCCCGAAGTACAGTTGCACCCCGTTTAGAGGGATTTTGTAGTCGTTTTGCGCTAGTCTTGCAATTTTATTCATTATGTTTTTCGCCCTATTCCCTACCTCTTCTATATACTGGCTGTAGGTTTGTTTCTCGTCTATTTGTACACCAAGGTATTTGTTGGATCTTTTTCTTAGTATTCTTTTTCCACCTATGTCGATTAGGGGGTCCCTTTGCAGAGTTCCCTTCATCAGAGCATAGGTGGTTTTTTTTCTGATATTTTCATTTTGTTTTTCAAACACCATTGGTTTACAAGTGCTAGCGTGTCGTTTGTTTTTTGCTGTAGTTCCAGTCTTGAATTCGCTTCTATCACTATAAGTAGGTCGTCCGCATAGGCTACCGTCCCCCTGACCTCCTGGCTTCCTTCGAGGACGCCCAGCAGTTCTTCCATAATGAGGTCCCAAAAGATGGGGCCACATATGGAACCCTGCGGACATCCCTTCGAGATCCGCTTGGTTAAGGTTTCGGTAGGACTAAGCATCTCGACCCACCTATCTTGACAGTAGCTCCTTATGACTTTATTCAGATCTTCTGGGCAGTTAATCGCTCGTAGTCTTTCAAAAAGCACTGGCCACCACAGGTTGTCGAAGGCTCCAGATATGTCTACAAGAACTGTAATGACATATCTGGAGTCCGCGGCCTCCACTTCCGTCAGCGCCTTGTTTATTGCGTCTTCCGTTGATTTTCCTTTTCTATAACCATATTGGTTTTGATGCATTCCTTGTGTCGTACGGTGGTCTTGTAGTCGATTGCAGATCAACCTCTCGAATACCTTTCCGAGGACGTTTAACAAACAGATCGGCCTGTAGGATCTAGGATCCTCAGAGTCTTTATCCTCTCCTTTCTTAATGATGATAACGTCCGCCCTCTTCCAGGTATTCGGAAATTTCCCTTTCCTCAGACATGTATTGTAGAGCTTGGTAAGCTTGGGTGTTAGCTCATTTATCCCTTGTTGCAGCACTTCCGCTTTTATGCCGTCCGGTCCGGGGGCCTTGTTCCTTTTTGTTGCCAGTATTGTATCGCGTACTTCTGCTTCTGTAAATTCTGTCGTCTGTACTCTATTGTTTGGTGGTTGTAACATATTTCTCCTCATTTCTAGGTGTTCTCCATTATCGTCGTCATCTGGGAGTAGTATATTTAGGAGGGCCTCTGCCGACTCCTTCCAGTTTTTGGTGTATGTTTCTTCTGCCACCTTTAAGGTGGAGAAGACTGTAGGACTTTTTATCTTTTTGGAGACCAACTTATAGGGTATTCCCCATGCGTCGATCTCCAAATTTTCTTTGACGAATTTCTCCCAACTGCAGATTTTCGTGTCATAGATTTTCTGTTAGTATTCCCTCTTTATTTCCCTGTAGGTGTTGAGTAGGTGTTGTCTTTCTTCATCTATTATCGTTCTTTGGTACGCCCTCCTTGCCCTTCTTACCCTCTGCCTGATTCTGGTAAGTTCCTCTGTCCATTGCTTGTTTCCTACTTTTCTTTCGACTTTACTCTGGGTTATTGAGATGTACATCGCGTTCTTAATGGCTGTTGTTATGCCCTTCGCACTCTCGTGTACATTTGTGTCTTCGTCTATCCTCGTATTTATTTGTAAATTTCTCCGAAACTTGCCCCAGTCAGCCTTTCTTAAGTTATTTTTCTTCTACCACTCACCGGTGACTCGAGCTCCTGCTCTCCTTCCCCGTTCTTGTTAATTTCCGTTATTATGAGATTGTGATCACTTGTTGTTCGGTTATTA
Organism: Ctenicera cuprea; assembly: GCA_958336395.1. Classification (NCBI taxonomy): domain Eukaryota; kingdom Metazoa; phylum Arthropoda; class Insecta; order Coleoptera; family Elateridae; genus Ctenicera; species Ctenicera cuprea. The sequence goes on along the minus strand of OY284489.1, from coordinate 41,546,455 downwards.
GTAACCTTCCAATTCGTGAACTTGTTAACTGCTGTTTGGTTGGCTAGGGTGACGTCGATGTTAGATGACGCACCCGCTCTTCCATTATAGGTGGGAGGGTTTGCCGGTTTGTTTAATACTTCCAGCTGTAGTTCATTTACCAGGTATTCCATTTCCTCTCCTCTGCCGTCGGTTGTTTTGCTGTGCCACATACCTGATTTGGCATTTACGTCTGCCAAGACCAGTATGTTGCTGGTGTTGTCGTATTTTCTTATAATCTTCCTCGTTCTTTCCATATGTGGTTCAATCTCGTCTGAGAATTGATAGTAGTGTGTAGCCAGGATCCCGTTTCCGGCCTTAGTGCTTATTTCCACGCACACGCAGTGTCCGTCGCTTAGCCTGCCGTTCACCGTGGTCGCGATGCTGCGGTTGAACACAACGACTGCCGTCATTGGGTTCTCCCTCACCAGCACAACCTGTGAGGTAACCGGCATTCCAAGCAGCTTCCCCCTGCGTGTGTATGGCTCCTGGATGCAAATTAGGTCTAATTCTTCCTCTTCTGCGACTTTTCGTATCTCGCTCATCACAGTAGAGCTGCGCATTGCGTTTATTTGCCCTATTCTGATCTTTTTGTTCGCCATTTCACCAGTATCTAACGTGAAGATGGCTCGCTGGCCAACTTTGCTTGGGATCAAGCGCAATTCTGCCATGAATCATTGCGAATTCTTTATATGCTTCTTCCATGTGCCACATTTCCTCTCTTCTTTCAAAGACCTGGTCCACTAATATCTTAAGTTGTTCGGCCTCCGTTGGTAGATTGTAGCCTTTTAACTGAATCCTGTCTACCGCTTCTAAAGTCGGGAACGTAATCGTCCTTCCTTTCGGCTGTAGGTTCCTAATTATGTGTCTGATGGCTGTTGTTAAAACTTTTCCCTCTTCTAATCTTGATAGTCTTAGGTTTATTTCGAAGTTTTTGTAAATTTGTTTTGGGATGTCCACTTCAAGTTTTGTTCCTTCCCCTTCCTCTTCTCCTTCTTCCTCTCTTGTCGTTTTACTGTTTCCTTCTCCTTCTTCTCCACGCCTTTCTTTTTCTGCAGGTGGGTCCGCTCCCATCCGTTCGCTTTTATCGCGGTTTTCTTTCCTCCTTCCTTTCACTATCGTCCAGATGCTTTCTTTCTTCTTACCTTCTTTGATTCCCTCATTTTTGTTTTTGTTTTCTGTTTTTGTTCCCTTTTTCAACGCCTTCTTATAAAAATAAGAGAGACATTTCTTACCCTTTCCCTCCCTGTTATCTGGTATTCCTTCTGTCCTTTTCGCTTCTTCCACTTCTTTTCCTTCTTCTTCCTGTTTTTTCACTTCTTCCAGTTCTTCTCTTCTTCCCTTCTCTACTTCTTCTTCTGTCGCTGCTGTTTCTTGCGGTTCTGTTTGTGTCGCTACTTCCTTCGTTTCTTTTTTCTCCTTTATTCTTCTTTTATGCATTGATGCTCTCACTCTGTCTCTTATTTTCCTCGATAGTGGTTTGTTCTTTCTTCTAGTTTTGATAAGTGTCGTCGGTATGGGCTTAGAGTCCATAGTCGATTTTGCTTATCAATCTCTCTAGCATCATTTTATAGGTTTGACACTCTTTTTCCTTTTTATCGCATTTTTTCTTTCTCACTAGGCACGGTATGCAACTAGCCGGTTTATCTTTGTTTTCGCAATCTTCCTTCTTGTGTTCCATGCCACAATGGCTGCATGTATTTTTCTCCACTTTGCAGTGCTTGGCCACATGGCCAAGATCTTGACATTTGTGGCATTTCGCCACAACTACATAATCTTTCAGTTTTATAGAGTAGAATCCTATGTAGATTCGCTCTTGGTTTATTATTAATTTTCGCACCTTTGGATCTACCTCGGCGACTATATGTACGGTTTGCTTGTCCTTGGGACCTGTTTTAAATTTTACGCTGAAGCCATTTTCGAATTCTTCCGTGATTTTCTCCTGTAGGTTTTGCTGATAAATTGCTTTTTTGATGTATTGCTCATCCCACCTCGATTGGAGATCGTACAGGATGACCAATGGTCTTCTTTTCCTAGGAGGCTCCATCTTCAAATCGGACGCCATCCTCGCGTTTTCTGAGATTTTCTTTATGTCTTCTTGAGTTTCCGTCTCTAGAATTAGAGTATTGTGTGTTGTTCTTACGTTTCTTATTCTAATCTTTTCTTTAACCGGATCTATTCTTCTCGAAAATTTGGCCTGGATATCTTTGATGTTTTCTCCTTTCTTAGAAGTTATGAATAGGGTGTGTTTTGCCTGGGTGTTTTCGATTGCGTTAATTTGACTTGTTTGTTTTGTATTTCCAACGGCTCTTGCATATGATATGGTTGGGATCTGTGTCTGTGCTTCTTTTATTTCCTTTTTCAGTTTCTCGTTCTCTTCCTCCAGCATTTTTGTCTTACCTATTAATTCCGCTTGGGCAAGTGCCCACGATGTTATCTTATCTTCAAGTTCTTTCAGGTTCGCTTTTTTGACTCTTCCGTTTTGATCACATAATCTTTCCCTTACGAAGTACTTAACGTCAAGCAGTCTGTCCTCTAGTGTTAGGTTACTCATGTCTTGCTCTTGATTTTCTCCATCTGAATCGCTCTCCTCTCCTTTTCTCTCTATTCTTCTCTCTCCTTCTCCCACTCCGGTCTTACTTCTGCCTGGGGTGGGCATGTTGTTTTTGTTGCTGTTCGAGTTGTAGCCAATTTAAGCACTTAGGTAGCAAATTTAAACGCACGTTCGTGCAGAACGGCCTGTGAATCCTCCATAGCCGGGTCCGCGCGGGTATGGAGGTGACTGTTTATACTTCCACCTGGTCACCAGTGGAGACTCCTGCTCTCTTTCCAAGCTTCGGGTGGCTAGTCCTACAATCCTGCACCTCGTGGGCAACAGGCACGCTTCAAGTCCGAGAACAGAAGCTATTCCACCAGTTTGCAGGGTTCCGGTGGCAGCCAGGCGGGCTTAGCCCACTCTCGCAGCTGGGGAGTGCTTTGTATTTTAAGCGCGAAGCACTACCACAAAACACACTGGACAAGGCGCAGTTGTCCACTGCCGACCATCCCAATTAGGGATGGGTTTTTTATCGAGGTATAGCTCCTCTAGATCTGATGTGTTCAGCGAGAACAGTGGATACCTCGGGTAGGTGACGGCATGGCCGCCCACATCAGTCTTGCCTGGAGAGAGGCTGTGGCCCTCAAACTTAAGTTAGACTTAAGCTCAAGTTCTATAATCGCTTCATCCAGGCCTGGAACCAAGCTCCAATGACTTTGAGTCATCTGGGGCTTGGTTGCCACATCCACCAACCAGATGTTTTACCTTGCCTATTGGTTCAGCTTGGGCAAATGCCCACGCCGTTATCTTCCCTGTCAACGTTTCTTGTATTCCCCTCTTCAGTCTGTTGCTAGGATCTAGCTCTTTCTCAATATACTGTATTAACTCATTGTACCTCTCCTCCACTGATATGTTCTCTGTTGTAGACATGGCATCTGTATCACTCTCCTCTCCCCTTCTCTCTACTCTCCTCTCTACTTCTCCCCCTCTACTTCTCCCTGGGGTCGGCATATTGTTTGTTATTGCTGTTTCAGTTGTAGCCAGTTTTAACGGTTTAGGTAGCCCTAATATCATATAGCCTTATGTAACTTTTCCAAATTTAAGCGCACGTTCGTGCAGAACGGCCTGTGAATCATCCATAGCCGGGTCCGCGCGGGTATGGAGCTGACTGTTTATACTTCCCCCTGGTCTCTGTCGCTGTTCTCTTGGAAGACGGAAATTGGCAGCTCTTTCTGGTAGAAGAGGCTCATATAGTTGTTTGGCCAGTATTTTTAGAAATTCTAATCTTGTATATAATTGTCTTTTGGAATGGGACTGATGAATAATGTAGGCATTTAACCCACTCATGTCTACAATTCTATAAAAAATGGCCATAGGCCAACGTCTTGTGCGTCTACTAGAGGAATATTTAGAACACTTTTCGTCAATTGCATCTACGCCTGATTTAGTGTTGTAGAAATCATTAATTTCAGGCAATCCTGAATCTTTATCCTCGTTTTTACTGTGATGCATAGACGAAATGAGAACAACAGCTCTACTTTCCTTTGTTACACGCGATAATAGTTTTGGTACTAGTAAAGCCATAGAGACAGGATCCTACTTCTCTTGATCTTGAGGGACGAAATTCGGGAGGGATTTCTCGCTTGTTTTTCTTCAAAGTGCCGACGTATGTTAGCTTATTCTTTAATAAAACATCTAACAGCTCAATCGAAGAATACCAATTATCAGCGGTGACATTTCTGTTGGTTCCGAAGATTGGTTTGCAGAGACAAACAACAGCCTGTGTTGGAATAGCCAGCTTTCATTCTGCACCAGTAAAATCTTTTGCTGCATCAGTTCTTTTCCCACAGTAAATGTAAGTATTGTACACATAGTGGGTCCTGGCATCAGCTAGGTATTGAATCTTGATGCCGTATTTTACGGGTTTACTAGGAATGTACATTTTAAAACGGCAACGGCCTCTAAAGCCTACGACCATCTCGTCAACAGTTACATTACTTCACAATGAAAATACGGCACGAGAGTTTTCATTAAATTTTTCTAACATTCCTGAGATTGCTGCTGCTGGATCGACTTTGACACGTTCTTTGCTTTCTTCGCGTGTGTATCGAATCGCAGACATGTCAAAAGAACTGAAAATCTGCTAGCAGAGGTAATCATTCTCAAAACTTCCCGGCCAGTCTCATCTGTGGCAAACATAGCATCTATACTTTCATTGTTTGATTTAAATACAGACGTCAAGAGGAGAAGACCAAGAAAACCATTTATTTCATTCAAGTTAGTGTCTCTAAACTCGGTACGATTTTCATTAGAAGCTATCTGCCGATATTCTTGTAATTTTATATTAGTATAGTGTACAATTATGTCCAACATATCTTGGGTAAATATTTTTTGCCAGGCATATATTGGTTCAATATTATTATCGCTTCTAAATGGAGCTCGTAGTGAAGGAATTTTTAGAAGGTTGTGACTGAGAGTACGAACATTTCGTTTGGGCTCAACAGAGGACCACTTATAACGATTCTGACCATAAAAATATTTTGTTCTGGGTTGAATTGCATCATCATCTGAACTTTCACTTTGGTCTATAGGAGCTTTTTCCACTTCATCAACACTTTCTTCATCTTCAGACATTTCACTTTGGGTTTCATGTTCACTGACAGTAAAATCATCTACTCCATCATTATCATCTTCCACATCGGAGAAATCGCTATCAATTTCATCATTCCAAGCACTGAGAGTTTTTTCGAAATCAGAATTGCCATATCTTACCGTTTTCTTGCGAGAAGCCATTCTTCAGAAAAATCACGTAAACTACGCGGTGGAGTCCCACTGCAACAATTGAAGGCTAAAAGTTGAATGACACTACCGCCACTCTAGTATGTTGTCAATAACCCACCTCTAGGAAGGTACTGGGAGGTGCACGTCGATTGGTTAAAAAAGAAAAGAAATAATTATATGAATATGGTGGCTGGAATCCCAGGGACTCCACAACGTCGGTTAAGGGATAGTAGCCGATGATCTTCTCAGAGAATGTCCGGTATATTTTTCTGGAGAAGGTAATTTCAAGTATGTTGCGATTTCTTTTCCAAATGATCGGAATTTGTTAATTCCTATTGTCTGTACTGTACATTTGCAATTTTGAAAATTCACAAAAAATTTATCTGTTGTTGCATTAGGTGAACGTAAATTTATATATTTTTTAACGATGTTGTAAATTGGTCTCCTTATTGAAAATTGCCTGTCTACTTTATTTTTTGTATCAAGTATATCAACAAGAAATGCAGTATTATGGTCATGGACATTCTCTACTTTCATTTTATACAATTCAATGGCACGACAGCAACCTATAATACCCATAATGAAGGCAACCTTCAAAAACATTAAGCATTATTAAGTTCATAATCACTTATAAGTTTCTTACCTTGGTTGCAAGATATTTATTATCTGGTGCTTTATCAATGAATTCACGAACTTCATTCGGAGTAAAAGCTGCAGTTTTTTTAGCCTTGTAACCTTCAGACTTTCGTTTCAGGAAAGAAAAGAAAGAATTTTCGATGTTAATGTTATAGTGAATATTCAGTGTTGCTTTTAACATAGAGTAAATCGTCCATAAACTTGATGATTTATACTTTATTTATACTTAGTTCGGTAAAGTACACTAATACATTATCTTGTGAAAATGAGTTTGTATTTTGTCTAGCTCTCCAGTCCATATTTTATAAGCTTTTTTTGAATTTTCAGGAAGTAAATTTAATGTAGCAGTCTTGGCTATTTCTGTTATTTCAGGTGGTATGCCATTTTCTATCAAATTTTCATCGTTTTCACTGTCATTATCTATTTCACAAATATCTGCAACATAATGAAAATGATAAATTTTATTATTGTGGGAAACAAACAGATAAGTTACTAACCTGTTATCAAAACAATATTAACCCTTAGTTAGTCGCTAGACTTTTTGAAACCCTAATAATCGCTTCGGTCTCTGAAACCGATAATTCGAAAATTGTGTAATTTGGTTTTTTTTTGAAAATCTTTGTGTTTTTTTTATAGTTACTCTAGAACTATTAATAAAGAAAACAATGCAATGGAAAAAAATAATTGTATTATTATTTTAGATATATTTGTTTCATAATTATGAAAACGTTACATTTTTGAAAAAACTTTAAAATCTTATTTTTGTAAACTTAAAATAAGTGATATAATATACGTAAAAGCTACGAACACAACTAAAAGGATTTAGAAAGTATTATTCTTGAGCTAAATTACTGACACTGCACTCTACACAAATTCCTTTTATGTGCTCCAGGCACATATATTTTTTGCAGTTTATGCAAGAAAAACGGGTACATCTATTTTTCTTTGTGCCGCAGAAGTAACAACGCCCCCTTTGGCCTTCATTTACTTGGTTATTTTGTTGCTCTATACCACATATATCTCGAATTCTGGATTTTATAGCTAATGGAAGATTTTGAACCATAAGTTTTTCATGCAAGTATGGTTTTATCAAGTCGTATGCCAGCCCCCGCAGAAATTCTCATCTTCTCACAGTACTAAGAGGGTTATTTGCTGTATATATATAACCATTGAATTTATTCCAGCTACATTGAGAACAGAATAAAACACCACCATTGGCCAGCGCCTTGTGTTTCTGGCGCAGTTATAATTTGTACATAGCTGGTCTACAACATCCACACCACATTTTGTTTTATTGTACATTGTTATAATCTCAGGTTTGCATAATGCACCTGTACTTTCATAAATGCTATCATCCTGGTGCAAAGATGAAACTAATAAAACATTCTTGTTTTTCTTGGGTATATATGAGACGATAGTGCAGTTTTTTTGAAAACCAAACAAACTTGATTTTACTGGACGGTTTACTGGTTTCGAAAATTCTAATGGTATTTCTGGTTTGTTTTTCCGTAGAGTTCCAATGACATTATTTGTTTTTTTCGAATAATGTATTTACAAGCCCAATACTGGTGAACCAATTGCCTACAGTTAGATTTCGACCAGAACCATATATGGATTCACAAAGCCTCTCTACGATTGCACGAGGACTGTTACTAAATTTGTAAGGCCCCTCGGGCTGCTGCCCAACATACACCTCCATGTTACTGGTATAGAACGTTTTAGCATCCGACAGCGCAAAAATTTTAATTCCATATTTGCTGGGTTTAGATGGTATATATTGTCGGAAGCTACATCGACCCCTGAAAGCTTCCAGTTTTTCGTCAATAGTAACGAATTCCGATAAACTATATCCATCCTTGCAGTTGCCTACAAACATTTCAAAAAACTGTCTAATGGGTGCTAGTTTGTCAACCTTCTTGCGCTCCTCGCGGGTGTCTTTATTATCTAGCCTAAAGCATCTAAGTAAAAATCGAAACCGAACCAAAGACATTGTCAATCGGAAAATTTCTACTCCCAAGCCATCTGTTCTCCATACATCATCTGCATTTAAATGATTTGCTTTCAACATTCCTGCATAATACAATAGACCTATGAAAGCACGAATCTCCAAAATATTGGTCAGCTTTGCATCTCTCTCGCGGGCAAATTTTTCTCTTATATCACTGATGTATTTGTTCGTCATTTCTACAGCAATAGTTAGCATTTCTTCATTGATCAAGTATTGCCAAATATCAATCGGCTCTTTGAGAGATTTTGTAACCAATCTGAATGTTGGCAAACGAATAACATAATTTTCCTGTCTGGTTCTAATATTTCGCGGAGGCACTTCCTTCTTCCACTTTGTAATTTTGTTTTTTCCTAGATAATATCTATACATACTCAAGGGAGCGTCATCGTCATCTTCAGAAAGAGAAATATCATCACTTTCACCAGATTCTAAAATATCCTGTTCCGATTCACTTTCATCTTCTCTTTCCTCAACAAAATCCTCATCGGCGTCGTCTTCTTCATCATCAAAATCAGTTTCACCGTCCGTCTGACATTCATCAAACAGCTTTTGAAGATGAACTTGTTCTGCTTCATAAGAGTGAAACGACATGGCTAAAAATATTTTAAAAATATTGTAACCTAATTTTACACTAGAGATATTCAATATTTTACCTTTGATTCTTACTGTACACTTTGAAAATAAAAAATACACTTTGGTTTACTTCAACCGCACAAGTGAAATAAAAATGCAGCAATAATCGCTTCGGTCTCTCGCACCGAAATGTAGAATAAAAATGCTTCGGCTACACTTATACACAAATGCTTCTCAACTGATGCCTGGGCAACTGAATCATAAAGGTAGCGGGAAGCGCCGTATTGCAGATCTGCGCATGTCCGAGATTTTTTATGTCTTTGTTTGTCTCGGCGTCACAGACCAATAGCGACTAACGAATGGTTAATAGCTGGAATTAAAAAACTCTGACACTTGTAAATCTGAAAAGTTAGGTTACAATTGAATAACTGTCATCAATATTGTTGGTTGCCTAGTTACGACGATAATTTTTGTTTAAACTCAAATATAATTCCATTATGAGCTGGTGTATAGGCGCCATAATTATTCATTTAATAATGTTACCATAAATGAGTAGAAAACGTGCGAATAATAAACATATAATTTAATGGTCGTAGAGAAAATACATTACAGTAGAGTACAACTTGTGGAAACCGTTCTAGAAATGCCGCGCAACAATTTGGAATGGCGTAGGTCCACCCAACAACAATGTTTTGAGCAGTCGGAAGATAACACTCAACCATGAAAGATTTTTGCTCTAATGTAGAAACCATTTTTATATAAAATTGAAAAAAAAGTCTTAACCAACAGAATAATAATTTTAAAAGTTGAATAAATTATTTTAATTTGGTATCTTTGTAACTTACTTTAATTTGACAGTTGTGTAAATCAGCATTTGTTTATATTTTAATATCGGTCAAAAAAAATTTCATAGCCCACCCTAATTAGAAAACTTTTTGATCTCACGGTTGCAATCATTATATTCACCTACATATAAAAACTTTCTTACAGCGTGCTGATTCTCGGAATATGTCATTTTAAAAGTCAATTTACAAAATTTGAAGTGTTCCCAAACGGCTAATTAAATGATATACAGGATTATTCCAAAGTAAGGAATAAAATTCGTATTTCTGCAGCATGTTGGTTTTTGAGAAAATGCTCGACACTTAAATTGATTTTAATATAATTGCATCTTTATGTGATTATATTTATTTTACAACGTCAACCTCCGCACCCCCAGCCACCTTTTTTTTTAAATAGCGATCTATGCTTTGTTTGGGCTTATTGAAGTTAAGCGATTGAAAGAAAAAGTAAACTTCCATATTTTGTTATTAAGACGTTAATATCAAGTAACCAAAGACACAACAATTCATAACTAATGCTAAAAGTGTTTTCTTTCAGCATAACTTCTAATTTTGTCACCACATTCCAGCATTATCAAAATTGCAAATCTCCGTCTTTCTGATAATTGAGGCAATTTTTTATGTTAAATTTCTCTAAATTGATTAGTTACAACACATTGTATTTGGCAAGCAAAGTGGCATTAAAAACAATTAAACAATAATTTATAAACAACATGACATGAGCCACTATACAGCCTGTCCATTTTAAAACTCCGATCCTAAATGTTTTTAAATAGGCAACACACAATACAAATCACTGCCGACTATTATTTTAAAACAAAATATTTCCATAATTAAGATCAGGGAAATCATGTTTGCATTAACTTGACAGTTTACTAATCAAATTCGTTTTCAAACAACGGCATGGTTAATCGACATAACTGCCACTATTACGCCCAAGACAATCCCCGCTGGATCAGGATAACTCATTTTCAGAGAATTTTTTCTCTTAATGTGTGGTGCGGTATTATTGGCAATTTTGTAATAGGTCCACATTTCTTTAATGGAAATTTAGATGTTGAAATATTTAAATTTCTTAATTAATGAACTACCGGCTCTCCTCCAAACAGTTGCTCAAAACGTGCGGAATAGCATGTGGTTTTTAAATGATGGTGCACCTCCGCATTTTCATAGGGATGTGAGAAATTATCTTAACCAACGTTTTGAGGGACGCGTAAGACCTCGCTAGACTTCTAGAATTATACTCTGCGAAAACGAAGGGGGAAGGCAATTTGAACACCTGCTTCGTTAGTTTTTGTACTATGTTCCTATTAAATTATTGTAGTTATTGTCAAATATTAAATTTGAGTTATTAAAGTAACCTTAAATTTGTACTTAATCATTAGTAGATACATGTAGTGTAAAACAACTCTGATCTCAATTTAAAAAAATGATAGAAATGCATAGTGATCTGGGGGTTGCATTGTATGTTGCCTATTTAAAAAAAATTAGGCTCGGAGTTTTAAAATGGGCACTCTGTGTAAATTATTGTTAGGGCTTTGGTTACTTGATATTAACGTCTTAATAAAAAAATATGGAAAAAGTGAATTTTTTCTTTCAATCGCTGTAACTTAAAAACCAACGATCCCAGTTCATCTATGATGGTATATTTGAATGCAGTTTTTTGGAAGCTTTCCAACTACCCCACACAAAGTACCGAGTGATCATTTAAATTTCAGCTCTAGTTATCTGTGGAAATTTAAGTCATGACTTTGATTAATTCACACAAACAATTGAATGTTTTGCATTTCAACTTCAAATTTGCGCGCCAGAATTCTACTTAAAAGTTAAACCTGAAAACATCTTACGCAAGATCAGTAGAAAAGTATGCTTCAACAATAAAAGCTTTTTGTGCTGTAGTATAAACCATTTTTAATAAAACTACTAAGATAATTAATGTTTGTTACTGACAGTTCATAAATTTGACATTCCAATAATTTCTGGTTTTGTGAATTAATCAAAGCCATGACTTAAATTTCCATAGATAACTAGAGCTGAAATTTAAATAATCACTCAGTATAGGTCGCTATTTAAAAAAAATTAAGTCAAGGTGGCTGGGGGCGAGGAGGTTGACGTTGAAAAACAAATGATATCGCATAAAGATGCAGTTATATTTAAATAAATTTCATTCCATACTTTTCAATAACCCTGTATACTTAATATACACTTCGTTTAACGAAACGTTGTAAAAAGCATTTTCAAGGACTAATTTGATAAAATATTTCTTTCCCCGTAATTCATGCAAGGTATTGTTTATCAAGGGCATCGGGAATGGATCGCTTAAAATAAACTTATTAAGCTTACGGTAATCAACACACATTCTGTATTCTCCAGTTTTCTTTTAGATGACTACGATCGCGGAACAAGTAGCTCCCTTTCTTAAAAAATCAATTAACACATCGTCAAGAGCTTGTTTTTCTGCATAAGACAATGTACGTCTCGTATAAAATGGTCCATGTTTACATAAAGTAAAATGCATTTTAAAATCTGTTTTAGGTTTATCTAAACGCTTAGCATAACGGTAATATTTACTAAATATTCCTTCTGTGAGCAGTGATTTTTTACATCTTGAACCGTGTCATTTGAATCTTCATCTTGTTTAAAAGAACCTCATTTAAAAAAAAATCTGGTTGACTAACATTTGCTATATTGTTACATGGCCTGTCTCAAAACGTACCTACTGCAAACAATCCATACGATATGGTATGTACATGGTTTACTACTTAAAATGTAACATCGTAGGATTTTTTGTCAACAAATATTTTTTATTTATAAACTCCGCCGTTGCCTGTCCCAAGCCAGGATGAGAAGGGAGGAGCAACAACCTCGTTAAAAAACCTGGGTTCAGTTGGCCCGACTGATAGCACCCATGTAAGGGCCCCTGCCTAGGGTTACAGGTGAAAACCGGTCAACGATCTCGCGGGCAGAAGAAAACGATATGTCGTTTCAATGACCAAGAGAGCGGAAGAACCAACAAACCAAAGGGAGGATTGATCTCTTAAGTCACGAAAGACAATCAATCTAAGGGAAGAATACCCTGATATACAAATTACCCGGTCCTCCAGGTTGGGGGTTGAAGCGCTGGGCCAGTACCCCAGTCTTCGGAAAACAGATTTAATACTAAAAAAGCCAATGAGAAGCCTCGGAATGTGGATGGAAATAACCGACAACGACTAAAGCTACGAAAATGGATTATGAAAATTGGAATATGGAATATTAAATCAAGCAGAGGAAAAATGGAAGAGATTGTAAGAAACATGGAACTAATGGACATGGACATTATCGTACTAACGGAGACGAAAAAGAAAGGAGAAGGAACAGAAAATATAGGTAAATACCTACACCTTTACAGTGGTGTTCCGAAGGAAGAAAGAGCAAAAAGGGGAGTATCTCTACTGATTAACAAAAAACTTCAATCAAAAATTACAAACTGGCAAGCCATTAATGAAAGAATAATTACAGTTAACATCAACCATTGCGGACACAAAATTTTGATATGTGGGGTCTACGCGCCAAATGAAGATGAAATCACAGAAGAAAAAGATAAATTTCAAGAAGTATTTACTGATCAAATAAACGAAGCCGGACAAAATCGAGAAATAATTATAATTGGCGATCTGAATGCAAGAACAGGTAAACGAAATAATCACCCTGTCGTTGGGCGTTTTGGAGAAGAACAACTAAATAATAACGGACAGCGTCTTATTGACGTATGTGAATAATATGACCTTAAAATAATGAATGGATTCTTCCCGCATAAAGATATACACAAGTTCACGTGGCGAGAAGAAACAAGACAACGATACTCGATAATAGATTATCTTATAATGAAGCAAAACTCAAAATTAAAAACTCAAGATGTGAGAGCATATAGAGGCCCCGAGTGTGGAAGCGATCATTATTTTGTTAAGGCAAAACTAGTATGTAAATTTATCAAAAACAAATTAATAGTACCGACTGAAACTGAAGACGATATGGAAAATATAAAGATTGAACAATTCAACTTAGAAAGTTTACACCATGATAGTGTGAAAGATCTATATCAAAGACGATTGGATAAACTACTAAGAGAAGAACTCGAGGACGAATCGGCGGATAATTTGCACGAGCATATAGTTAAATCAATACACACAGCGGCTAAAGAAGCGCTAGGAACAAAAAGCAAAATAACCATGAAGCCTGGAATTTGGTGGAATGAAACTTTGGAACAGATGAAACAAGAAAAGCAAAAGCTCTATGAAAAATGGTTGAATACACAACAACCACTCGATAGAACGAATTATAAAGCTGCCCAAGCAAGATTTAGAAGACGTATAATAAAAGAAAAAAACGACGTTTGGGAAAGGAAATGCAAAGAAATAGATAGCTATATAGGAGGAAGAAGATCGAAAGAATCGTGGAAGTTTTTACAAAACCTAAGGTCACAAAAACGCAATAAGAGCTATCTTAACATAGTACCGACTAGGAAATTTAAAGAGCACTATAAAAACTTACTACAAGAGCAGAGACCTGAATATCAGATAGAAGAAGAAACTTTTGAACACATAGTACAAGGAGAGGATATTGAAGTTCAACTAAAAGTAGTAGCAGAAACCATAAAAACAATGAAAAACGGAACTTCCCCTGGCCCTGGAAATATACCATCTGAACTATTGAAGAATGGATCTCAAAAATTAATGCGGATGATAACAAAATTAATTAATAAATACCTAAATGGAGAAAAATTACCGACAGAGTGGAAAACAGCGTGGATTGTATCAATCCACAAAAAGGGATCAACGAATGACTGCAATAATTACCGGGGAATATCAATTACAAGTACCCTGAGCCGTTTATATGGGCGGATTATAACAAATCTTATAGATAAAGAATACAAACCATATGAAAGTGAAGAACAATGTGGCTTCCGGGCAGGACGATCTACTATTGATAATATCTTCTGCATAACGCAATTATGCAACGCCAAAAAATTGGGAAAATAAAAAATGCTGGCTGCATGCACGTCACACCGGCTCTCAGTTTTTCTTGGTTGGCTTGAGTCGTAGGTTCAGTTGTTAACTTAATAAATAATATAAAAATAATTGAGGGCGCCAGGGTCTTTAAATAAGTTTAAAGCTAATGTTACCTTCACTAAGACCCAAGTGAAAATAATTATACAAATAAATAAATGCATAAACACTTGTGAGAAACGTTTTATTAAACAAACTTCCAGTATTTTGTGCAAATGCGGTTGTTCAGGGATACGCAAGAACCGAATATTACAACGTAATGAAATGATGCACAAAACAACAGCCCCTGAAATAAAAAGGGTAGCACCACGCAAGGTACAGGCACCTGTAAAATTAAATAAGCACCTAAGATACTGAGTACGGCCTATATTTAAAAAGAAAGGGGTCGTAAGCGCTTACTATTCTTTCCTGCATTTGTAAGATAAATATTCAGTGGCAAACAAAATATTTTAACGCACCGAAAACAAAATGCTTGCGTAGCGTTGCTTTACACTTTTTGGAGCTAGATGCAAAAAAATAAAATTACTCAAATAAAAAGAGGCTCCCAATATCCCTAACTTCCGCTCGACACAAATTAATTATATAAGAGATTAACAAATACAAAAAGAATTATATCGTACACAACGTACGCTAGATAACGTAATATGTTGTAAGTTATAAAATGCAAATTTTATAAATGAACTATGTCAAAATATTCAAAATGCTAGCCTTAATAAGATCGCGTACAATAAACCAAGCAAATAATTGTACTATCAAACCTTAGAAAAATCTATTTTATATACACACAAAATTAATAACGATAATTAGATATATATAAACTTAAATGTGGCGTTTGTACAACAAAAAAATCCAAAGTTCTGCAAGCACCGGCGATGAAGTAGTCGAGGAATAACGTAAAAATGCAATATCTGACCTTCAAGTGCGTTGCGTCCGTAGTAATTCGTACAATCGTACTTATGTTTTTGCTGATGACTGCGGGGAACAGATAGATGGAAGGCTAAATCTCTGATTTTCCAAAGTCCCAGGATGCGCAGCTCATCAAGAGTACGGCGTTTCTTATTAAGCAAAAGAAAGCAGCTTCACCCACGTCTAGCATGCCAACGTTGATGTTAACCAAATTAACGCAGCTAAACTTATAAGCCTGTAGAACAAAAACGAAGAAAACGATAGAACGAAATACTAGAAAAAAACTCTATACGAACCTTGAGGTGTTAAACGGCTTGTGGATAGGTAACTTTTTGTGATTAAAGTAGTATTGTAACAAATTATAATTGCAATGATTGATTAAATCGCACAGTTTACAGCCACTTGTATGGAATACACGCTAAACTCAAAGTTAAAAATCCCCATGAAAGGAGCGAATGCGCGAATTCAAGCGCTGGAATCACAATGCCTTGCACGTTCTAACTTTTACCTCCAAAAACTTTTCCAAAGCCGCGTTATCTTATCATGCAGAAATTGAATAGAAAACTAAAAATTCACTAAAAGTTAATGCAAACGCCACCTATTACTTAAACGAAATAATATATGAAATCAAAATTTGTGGCAAACTAGAAAATTGTCACAATTAATTGAAAAACGAACAGCCGTGGACAGGGAATTACACCTTACTTTCTTTGACATTACAAAAGCCTACGACAGTGTCCCGGTTAAAAAAATGTGGGAAGTTTTAGAACAAACTAACATAAATAGTACCATTATAAAAGCATTAAAAGAATTATATAATAATGCCGAATCAAAGATTAAAGTCGGAAATAAATTATCTAAACCTTTTAAAGTTAATAAAGGATTAAGACAGGGGTGTTGCGTATCACCTAGCCTTTTTAGAATTTATTTAGACGCAGCTTTAAAACATTGGAAAAAGAAATGTGTGGGAATGGGTTTGCCAGTGGAAGATACGATAGTCTACACTTTGCATTATGCCGACGACCAGATTATAATAGCTCAAGATGCGGATGATATGAGTTACATGCTCCGAAAACTGTTAGAAGAGTATAAGAAATGGGGCCTAGATATAAACTTAAGTAAAACCAAGTATCTATCAATAGGAGGAAACAACGAAGATATAATCATGGAAAATAATCAACGAATAGAATCAACGGAACAATATAATTACTTGGGAGCTTTAATAAACAAAAGCGGAAGGCATAATGCACTGATACAAGATCGAATAACGAAAGGGAAAAAAGTTACAGGAATGTTAAACTCTGTTCTCTGGAGCAGAGACATATCCAATCGAAACAAACGATATATATATAACACAATTTTTAAAAGTATCTCGACTTATGGATGTGAAGTATGGCAAATGAATGTAGCACAAGAAAAGAAATTGTTAGCAGCGGAGATGGATTACCTCAGAAGATCAGCAAGAATATCAAGACTGGAAAGAGTTACAAATAATAGAATTCGAGAAATTATGAAGATGCAAAACACTATTATAGATGAAATAAGATCAAGACAGCTTGTATGGTATGGCCACGTCCAGAGGATGGGGGAAGAAAGGTTACCAAAAAAAATAATGAACTGGAATCCATACGAAAGAAGAAAAAGAGGGCGTCCTCCAAATACCTGGAAGAGAGGAATAGCCAAAGCAATGTCGGAGAGAAACCTGCGAGAAGGGGAATGGGACGATCGAGGGGCGTGGAGAATGGCTGCCGTAGAGCGACGACAAACGCTATAACAACGGCTAATATATATATATATATATATATATATATATATATATATATATATATATATATATATATATATATATATATATATATATATATATATATATATATATATATATATATATATATATATATATATATATATATATATATATATATATATATATATATATATATATATATATATATATATATATATATATATATATATATATATATATATATATATATATATATATATATATATATATATATATATATATATATATATATATATATATATATATATATATATATATATATATATATATATATATATATATATATATATATATATATATATATATATATATATATATATATATATATATATATATATATATATATATATATATATATATATATATATATATATATATATATATATATATATATATATATATATATATATATATATATATATATATATATATATATATATATATATATATATAATATATGCAAAACGACAAACTCGCCTCTGAAACTCTACGTTGAAATGAAGAAGTGGCCTCCGATCCGGAGGCGAGTACGTAAAATCGGAGGCGAGTAGGTATCCCCGTGTATAAGTGTATCAATCAATAATTGACGTCACACACGTGTGTTTACCAGATTTTAGGGTGGAGGCGAGTTTGACCATACACATATTCAGTTATACACTTCAGTTGGTGGAAATGATTCTAGATGGCGCGACCATTTTATACACATATACACTTAACGAAGTATGCCAGTAGTACTCGCTTCCACATATACACCGTAGTTTTACGCCTCCGAGACTTGGCAACAGCGCTCGAAGGCCTGTAGCTAGTAATGTATTTAAGTAAATCCAATAAAACCGCATGTAACTGGATATTACACTAATGATATAATAGCCCATGCTTCGATTAGAACAATTCATTGTTCTTAATTTTAAGCGCGTACACTGTTACTGTTAGTGATTTGTCAGTTTTGGCATTATGCAGAGCGTTCTGGTCTCCATGATTTTGACTTTGATAGTCAACAAAGTAAACACCATTGATCCCATGCCGTGCACAGAAGGAGTTGATGCAGCTGGATTGGCTATAGATAGGTTATAGATTGTCCGATTATTACCCAATTACAGAAACGGGCAGACATCCTCATCGCTGGGTCTGTACCTACGAGCGCGTTGACAACATATATCGTTATGATTGTATACAGGGTGAGTCAAGCTATACGCCTTTTTTTAGTGAGTTTATTATTAGGAATTGATTAAAATTTTTTGGTATACATATGTTTCGAAGGGTGCTCTACAACCTGGCGCAGTCAGTTTTTTGATTGGACGTCAAATGTCAAAATAGCGATTTTCAACTGTTTATTTTTAAATGGAACGGTACGACTTTTTTTGGCTTAAACGATGCTGTACGATGTTTACAATATGATCCTTACTGAATTTTTCCAAAATTTTTACGATTCAGCCGTAAAATATGTATTCATTATGTTAGTCTAGTAGGCCGGTAAGTACGCACGCGTCACCATGTTTTTGCGTAAAATAAGTGAACTTTTGATGAAACTATTGCAATCGATGGTTTGGCCGTGAAGGTCCAACTGCATGGCCACCAAGATCGCCCGACTTAGCACCCCCAGATTTTTTCTTGTAGGGTTATATAAAATCCAAGTTTACAATGAAGAGCCTACAACAGCATATGGTATGAAAGAACGAATCCGAACATGTATTCGGCTGATACCTGCTGGTGTGATTTTGCGTTCCGTGGGATCCTTAATAATAAACTCACTAAAAAAAGGCGTATAGCTTGACTCAGCCTGTATATTTAACCGACGTGAGAAGCGCATTTACAGAAGACTGTCCCGCCGGTTGCGACATAAGCCAGATAAGTGTGTCTGATTCCCCTAACCGTCAATTTATTGTCGTTCACTGTCTGGTCAATTGCCGATGCAGCAAAATTCTTCGCAGCAGAAGAAGGGATCTCTATGAGAGCTGCCCTACGTGGTACATGCGTGAGCCGACTACCTGCACCAGAATAAAACCCATCCAGCATTATCAGTAAACACATGCATGCACATTATTTTAAGGATAGTTTTCAATTTGGTATGAACTTAATTGTATTGTATGTAATTTGAAGGCATATATTTTTTTGGGTGAATAAACAATTTGGTTTCTTTCAACTCAATTTAATTATGGCAACGAAAGTTTTCTTTCATACCTACATCTCTCCTGATTTCTTTTAAGGTAAAACTTACCTTTAAACTGTTTCCACAAAGAAATGTTATTAAACACAAACAATAATTTTATTACATACTAGCAGTTTTTTACACGCTTTTATTTAACTTGCTTCCTCGGTTTGTGAGTTGTTAGGGTCAAATCTTGTAATCGTTTTTCACCCACTTTACATTGTTTTATCTACTTGAAACTTTGCAAACTTACTCATTCCTGATGACAATACACCATTTTACCATTTCCGATAATATTTAATTAATTAAACTAATTGTAAACAAATTAATTTTTATATGGACAACCGTTAAATGAAAATTACTCAACTATAGAGTGAAAAATTGATTACAAAATTCTAAGACTTAAAAGGATAAAATAAATTAAAACCTTTCTTTTTAAAACACGCTTTTATTTAAATGGACTAAAAAGTAAAAAGTCATTTACGTACTAACTACAGGCTGTTTCAAATTCGAGCCCCGCCATGGGGATCTCGCTTATTTGAAGAGATAGAGCGGTGGTTAAATTGAGGCAAAGTTGCCAAATTTTATGCCTAATAATAATCTGTAAAGAAATTTAAAGTAGCCATTCTGGTTTTTCAGATATCCGAAAAAAACCGAATATTTGGATTTTCTATTTTCGGCTATAACGCATTTATCATTTGTGCTACATATTTCTAGTTATTACGACACTTTTTTATGCTGAATCTAAATTTTTTATTAGATTTGGTGTAACAGTTACCATTGTTTGTTTTCGACTGTACCAACTTTTTTTTTCTTATGGTCGGTATTTTAAATTTTTTCATATTTGTATAGTTTTCAATTTTGATTTCAACGATGTGTCACACTTTGCATTTTGTTTAAGTTTTGAGCATTTTATTACAAAAAATAAAAATTACATAAGAGTGCCATGGAAAGACCACGTCATTTAATTTATTTTGAGAAAATTCTAGTAGGCTATGAACTGATGGAAATGAAACAAAACACGTCTCTTATTTACTTTTACTTTTAGATACAGTAAGTATGCAAAAATTTCAGGAAACTTTGTTTTGAGCGTAGGCAGCAGGTTGGGTTATTTTTTTACAAAAACAAATAAATGACACAGTTACTAACATACACAATTTACTAAAAATTCCACTTGCAGTTTTTATGTTTGCAACTGACATAACAAATTTGAATAACAGGTTAAATAAACACAACAGATAACACTACAACTACACTAATACGAACAGTTATTAAATGAATGTTTAAAACATTTGACACCTTTGTGAAACATGCTCAGAAGCTCGTCTAAAATGAACTCTCTAATATACGTGTTAGTAACTGTGTCAATCATTTGTTTTTGTAAAAAATAACAAACTGCTGCCTACGCTCAAAACAAAGTTTCCTAAAATTTTCGCATACTTAACTATCTTAAAGTAAAAGTAAATAAGAGAAGTGTTTTGTTTTACTTCCATCAGTTCATAGCCTACTAGAATTTTCTCAAAATAAATTAAATGACGTGGTCTTTCCATGGCACTCATGAAATTTTTATTATTTGTAGTAAAATGCTCAAAACTTAAACAAAATGCAAAGTGTGACACATCGTTGAAATCAGAATTAAAAACTCCATCCAAATATGGAAAAACTTAAATTACCAACCATAAGAAAAAAAAAAGTCGACAGTCGAAAATGAACAATGGTAACAGTTACACCAAATCTGATAAAAAATTTAAATTCAGCATAAAAAAGTGTTCTAATAATGCGTTAACTAGAAATATGTAGCATAAATGATAAATGCGTTATAGTCGAAAATAAAAAATCCAAAATTTCAGTTTTTTTCAGATATCTGAAAAGCCAGAGTGGCTACTTTAAATTTCTTTACAGATTATTGAAGTTAGGCATAAAATTTGGCAACTTTGCCTCAATTTAACCAACTCTCTATCTCTTCAAATAAGCGAGATACCCACGGTGGGGCTCGAATTTGAAACAGCCTGTATATTAAAAATAAGTGATTTGGTTGCAATCAAATGTGAAAAAATGTACACCTTTTTTCTAATGAACAAGGCTGTAGTGGTTGTAATATTTTTTACATGTACCAACAAATAGAAGTGAGTGCAACTAAATAATACCAATGGTTAAAAAAAACAAAACCATTTGTAAATGTAAAACATACAATTTTTGTATGTGTGCCTAATGTGGAAAATAATAGTTATTTATTGTATGAGTGGATTGAGACAAATAAAACTCGCGAAAAAGTTTAGGCACGAGGCCGCAAGGCCGAGTGTTTAAATTTTCAAGAGTTTTATTTGCAGGTAATCCACAAATGCAATACAAAATTTTATCCATAACTTACAATATTGTAGAGGCATAATTATGTGGATCACTAATACCGATATTGATCATTTTGAAACATCGAATTAAATTATATGAAAGATGAGAGTAGCAAGTTGCCACTAATCAAAACTGTCAAAATTGTCATAATGATAAATTAAACGGCTTAAACCACATAAATACAAATAATATCAATGTGAATGTGAGTAAAAACCGACAATATTTTCTCTTTTTAATATATGAAAATAAATGTAAATGTTAACAAGGAAGTTTAAATATAGTTTGATTTTGTTATGTGTCTTATGGCTTAATTATAAGACCCATGTGTTTTATTAATACCATAAGGCGTCTCTCAATAGTAGAATTATGCCTTTATAATATGTAAGTTGTGGATAAAATCTATACATAAATGATTCATTATTCCTGACTTTTATTATTTATCCGATACGAATTATACACATATGTTTTAACGAGAATCCAACCCTTGTTTCTCAATAAATGCGGGTGTTTCTTAATGAGCTCTTCGCATTCCTGTTTCTTTGGTGCTTTCTTCAGCTTGATATGATGTTTGAAATGCTCTTTTACTACTGCAACTTGGTCTGCGGTCCATGCAGTTCTACCATTTCGTTTGCAAGCTGAAAGTGAAATATTTTTTAGATTATCATTTTTACAAAAACAATGGCAATGTTAGTTACATCGTTTTACGTTGACCGAGGTAGATGGTTGTGAAGATTCTGGCATAACATTACTGACACATGCTTCCGCAAGTCCATTTACCAAAGGTGCTTCATCCTCACAATCGTCAGATTCTGCCAAATCAACTTCTGGATTTATATCGATTTCATTTAAGGATTTACCCTTGTACTTGTGTCCAAGACCTTTATCCATAAGTACCAACAGTTTAGATATTTTTGCTGTTTGATAAAGATCTTGTGGCAGCCTAAAACAAGTTTAAATGCTTTAAGCGAGGCGAGTTAATGCACAACAGAAAAGTATATTTATCATTTTTAGAAAGATCATGTTAATCTATGCCTCAAATTATTTTTATACGCAGCATAAAATATGTTTGCATGTAGTTTCTCACAGGAAATTAACAGAGCCTGAATTCTGGTAATGGTTAAAAATAAAGAATCACATTTATATCTAACTGCATGCAATTTCTACTTTAGCCTAATAACCACTTGTAATTGTAAATACTTACTTGTAATATTCATTGTGCGTTTTCTCTGTATGGCCCATAAAGGAAGCAAATTGTTCGGTCTCTTCTTGGTTCAGATTTAAAATCTGCATCACGGTGGCGATTTGCTTTCGTAATTTGTTTGATGACATTTGTTTGGGATCTTCCAATTTAGCTTTATTGGCAAAGTTCCTAAAGGCTACATCACCTCTAGCCCAACGGTCGCTGTTAGGGTGTGCAAACAAATAAGGGTTGTTTTGTGACACTAGATCTGTCGATTGTCGAACACTAATAATGACATTCATAAAGTTTTGGAGATTTGGAGGAAATAAAATGACTACCGGATTACTACCCTTTCCCCCCGTTACAATTCTTTTATAATGCTTTGTTAACTCCTTCTCCGACTTAGACAAAGAATTCAGAAACTCTTCCTGATTCTTTGATGAAACGTTGTTGAGGTAGGTTTGTAGCATTGTGTATTGTACATCTCCCCCACGTCTTCTGTTATAAAGAATAGTCAATACAAGCGTAGCGTCTACTAACTTTCTAAAGTCCTGTTTACTACCAGGATTTTCTTGGAGTACAGCAGCAGACTGGTTTGCAACTTGAACAACGTAATTTTTAAACTTCAAAATGTCCTTGGTTAGTGGCAACATCGTAGGTTTTTGCCACTTTATTTCGTTTAGGTTTTTAAAAGCCAAACTGCTTATTTCCGTCGTCCATTGGGAAGAAATCAATTCTCTGAAACGCTTTACTTCCTTCAGTTTACTCTCTGGGTCGGTAAATGTGATACCTGGATCTCGCTTTAGTATCAAACGCATCAGTAAATCGCTGACCTGTTTCAACGATGTTCCTATATGAGCCGATAAACTGGGAGATCTGTACATCTTCTGTTCTGAATCATATCCACCAACATTCTTTGCGCATTCTATCACCATGTCGAACATAACAGGATCTATTACATCTATGAGTTTGCAGTTTTTGTCATTTTTAAGGCGCCTGAACTCTAAAAGCAGTCTACCCAACTCTCTCATTTTATTGGAGCACACCACCGCCATTTGTTTTCTTTTATGTTTTTTTAAATACTGTTCGCCAAAATGGCATATTAAAAGGTCTGATTTTGCTACCAGGGCTATTTCATCCGCTCTCATTATATTAAACACCTCCTCTTTGACGCGCATTTTGTGCAATGCATTATTGCTATCAAGTGCACAAGCTATTAAAGTTTGTGAGTCTGATAGGCTTTTAATTTTTCCCGGATTTTTACTGATGCCGGCAGCACAGCATTTTGTTTTGTGACGGAATAAAAATTTTTTAGAATATAATCCCTTGCAATGTGCACATGGATATTTTTCATTTGAATTGTTCCTTGTTTGATAAATAGGTCTCACGGTCCCCCTTAAAAAAGTGCCCTTCGTTTCGTAATAAACCTATCATTTGCCTTCGTTCTTTACTTTTCTTCGGATATTTTAACAATTCTTGAACTTTATTACTATCTTTATGTTGCCTTTCTAAATGCCGTTCAAAATTTGTAACTTCTAAGGCGCACAGTTTGCAAAATGTTTTTTTCTTTTTCCACCTCTTGGTACTCGCTGTGAAAACCTAATTATTTTGTTTTATTTAAATGAGCTATTATTTATTATTAACTTACATTTTCAGACTGCTCTTGTAAAACTTCTGGACGCAATAAATTAGACACTGATTCTGCCGTAACCTGACCGGAGGTAGATACAGCGTCCGTATATGTAGCATCATTGACATCGATATTATGATGTTTGTCTAACCAATTTTGTACATTATCATGGCCATTTTTTTTTGTTTCATTTGTGTGAAATGTGATTTGCTTCATTCGGTATATCTCAGTGGATTGTTCAGAACTGATTGAGCTCTAATAAACATAAAAAGAAAAATCCTCTAACTTTTGGTACTAGAAAATATGTAATAGTTAATTGAGGATAGTAGCTAGCACTTATTTAAAATGATAACTTGATTGTTAATCTAATAATGCTAACAGCCTAAATAATAAGAAAATTAAATAATTAATTTTCAGACTTAAACGTAAAATGACCTACCCAAATAAAAAAATTTTTTAATAAAAATAATTTATATTTCGTTGAAATATTTTTTTCTGTGTGCCAATTTAATTTTGTACGTCAAAATAAATTTAAAAACGTCAAAATTTTAATAAATTTTAAAACGTCAACGGCCGCTTGTGTACACTCCAAGACAAATCGCATTTACACAGGCTGAGTCAAGCTATACGCCTTTTTTTTAGTGAGTTTATTATTAGGAATATATTAAAAGTTTTTGGTGTGCATATATTTCGAAGGGTGCTCTACAACCTGGCGCAGTCAGTTTTTTGATTGGACGTCAAATATCAAAATAGCGATTTTCAACTGTTTATTTTTAAATGGAACGGTACGACTTTTTTTGGCTTAAACGATGCTGTATGATGTTTACAATATGATCCTTATTGAATTTTTTCCCAATTTTTACGATTCAGCCGTAAAATAAGCGTTTATTATGTTAGTCTAGTAGCCCGAGACCTATGGAACTTTGATGTATTTGCACAAAACGATTTAATGGTTGTCATTATGCATAGTGAAATCATTATTTTAATAAACATAAAAAACAGAAACTCAGGTATTTAGATTGCATTAAATAATAGTTACTTCAATATTAGGATAACATCGAATGAAAACTATAGGATTATAAACTAAACAAATTTTAATTAAAAAACTAATTAGTTTTTTATCTAACAAGAAACTCGAAGAAGTAGAAATGTTTACTTACAAGCATCATTACTTTTCATCAAAAGTTTACTTATTTTACGCAAAAACATGGTGACGCGTGCGTAAGTACCGGCGTACTAGACTAACATAATGAATGCATATTTTACGGCTGAATCGTAAAAATTGTGAAAAATTCGGTAAGGATCATATTGTAAACATCATACAGCATTGTTTAAGCCAAAAAAAGTCGTGCCGTTCCATTTAAAAATAAACAGTTGAAAATCGCTATTTTGACATTTGACGCCCAATCAAAAAACTGACTGCGCCAGGTTGTAGAGCACCCTTCGAAACATACGCACACCAAAAATTTTTAATATATTCCTAATAATAAACTCACTAAAAAAAAGGCGTATAGCTTGACTCAGCCTGTAGATTCAAAGTAAAAAATGTACAGAAGTTGCAATTTAGCAACCTTCGTTATGGCATTGAAAATGAACTTGACTAACTTTCAAGTCTGGCATGAAATCTGCAAAATCTAAAAAATTTACTAGGGAATAAATAAATTGTTACACTTTTATAAAGTTGCAACGGATAGAAAAGTACAAAAATATAAAATCGTACACAAAATAGAAAATTTACAAATTTTCGAATACTGTGAAAAATACACAACTCGGAATAATTGTAATACTGGGCGATACAGTGGTATACAATAAACTTAAAGCTAGAAAATATAAAGTGATACAAACAAACGGCAAGCAATGCTAGAAAAGACACAAATATAATGTTTTTGACTTTCTACAAAATGGCAGTATCACGTGAAAGTACCAATCGTCTTCTGTGCGAATCGCGGGGACACCGCTACGGCCGGCTGTAGGTCTTAGGTTCTAGGTTCTAGGTCCTAGGTGCCAGGTCCTAAGTCCTAGGTTCTACGTCCTAGGACCTAAGTCCTAGTTCCTAGGTCGCGGCCGCCGTATTTGCTTCGTTTCCAGAAAAATACAATCCGAAAGTAGTCCATACCTTTAGTATCACGATATTTCATATTTACTTGCAAATTTACAATTTCACAAAAGGCCAGAATCAAAAAAAATTGCACAAATACCTTATTTAAAATTTGAGAAAATAAGCGAAACAATTGCAAAACAATCATGTTTCATGCTTCATATCCTACAAACTCGCTACATATCGATTTTGAAGCGATTCGCACCAAAACTTTAGCACGAAAAAAATATTGTCACTCCCCCCACAACTGCATCCCGAATTCTCTTACAATCTCTTACAATCACAATGGACCCGTAGAAAGTCTCAAAACACCGAATTTCACACAAATATCGATTTTCAGCTTTTTCCGATAATTATAACTTTCCCCATTTTCAACCCCCAAATCCACCTCGACCAAAAAATTCTTTAAAACCCGAAAACGCAATGTGACATTTTTTTTTATTTCCGCCCTTTTATCCTCTTTCCAAGTAGCCCAAAATCCGGCAAAATCTAATTTGGATCTTTCAAAAAGTATGCGATGTAACAGCACCAAACGCTTTCGTGTCCTAAAAATCGCTTTAACTCCCGTATTTTCGCTCCCTCGAATCTTACAGTTTCTAAACCTCTTCCAAAAGTTCGCATTTGACGAAATCTTCAAAGCGACACCAACAACATCCACCTAGCATACATAGAACTTGCAAAGATTCGCAAAAACTGCGACATCTTCAAACGTCACACAAATCGCTATTGAACCCCCGTATTGCCGTCACACTTCCAATTCGTTAAACATTTTCAATGTTAAAAAAATATTGGATCAATTGTGAAACATCAAAATTGCGTTTTTAAGTTTTTCTCAATAAAAAAGTCACGGTTGTAGAAAAATAGCGTGTAAAACACGTGCGTAAGGGGTCTTTGCCCACTCGTGTGATTTGCAGCGTTGGCCTTCAGCTGATGCTGCAACTGTCACACTCGTATAGCAAAATGACTCTGTCCGCACAAGTTTTACAATATTACAATAGTATATTTAAAATATTATATATCTTCGGAATTAAATATGAGAAAAAATTATTTCACTTTTGAATATCTCGCAAAAATATTTTAGGAGTGCCAAAGAGTAGGAATTACTTTACTTTTCGATTTTTGAAAATAGTATAAATTGTGCATTACCTGATTTGCATCACATACAGGCGGCTGAAAATTGGGGTCGTTATCAGAATCATCAATTACAGAGCTCTCAACTGATAATTGTTGGCCGGATATTTCTGGTTCTACAAAATGTTAAACTCTGTATGTAATGTTCTAATATGCAACAACAAATTAAAACTTACCATCATCATTATAAGATTCGCAATTTAAAGATTTAGCCGCCTCTACCATTCTTCTACCTCTTGATTTATGGAACTGGTCATCACTACAGAAATCAATAACAGCTGATCAATCAAATTTGCAACAAATAACCTATTAACATTTTTTTTGGACTGAAAAAATACTCGCCTTTTCATAAACATATCTCTTTTGATTGAAGACTGCCACATGTACACTATCACAAATTTTATAATAAAAATTAGCGCGAATGGACGTTGTCACTGATTGCTCGATAGGTACCATCTAACCGTTTCCCGGTCTTTCTTTGCCGGCAATTAAATAGCTGTAGACTAAACATGACCACTGAACTCACTTCACCCGTTGCAGGCGCCGCGCCATCCGAATTCCCCATTGATAAGTCACCTCTGACGTTTGGCGTATAGTAAATAGTTCTCCAAACCTAAAATGAACTTTACAACTTTACGCTTTAATACGAATTAAATTTTTCCAAGTACTGTGGCCTCAAGCAATTACTAGTTCAATAGTTTTTTGAAATTGTTTAAATAATAATTAGCGTAAAATGTCGAGATCATACGGGAATTACCGTACATGTAGGGTATTTTCAACTAACATACGGTACGGTAATAACCGTGCGCAATTGTACGGTAATTTGAGAATTTCATATAAAAGAAAATTTCATATAAACTCCGTTGTAATCTTAATTTAATAAAATCACAATTAATTATTTTTAAAAACAATTTACAGTGCTATCTACCGTAGGTATAGTAACCTAATTACAAGTCTGTCACAGGAAAGGATAATATGCCATTTTTTTAATTGAAAATTGATACCAGTGATAATTTAATGAAATTTTAGTAGGTTGTTATTTGGGCCACGACAAGCAATTTTTAATACGAGGTGAATGAGAAATGGGGGCTAGAGATGCTACAGATGCATGAATTGACTTGGCATATGCAAGGTGTTTCCTAAGTACTTAGGCTAAAATGATTAAGAGAGTAATTCCCCAAGCAATTTTATACAGAAAAGTTTCTATGAACATGTGTGCTTCAGAGCTTTAGTTTCTGAGATAAATTACAGGGTTTTGAAAATTTTTATTTATTTTTTATTATCTTGGACAACTTGTGAGATATTTACCTGAAATATCGTAAACACATATCTTTTAGCAAGAGCAACGGTGCCAGAACATTTTGAAGGAAAATTATGCACAGGGTGATTTTATGAGGGTCACGAACACTTTTCCACCGCTAATCTTTTTTATGATACGCCACTGGGTACTATAATTATTTTTTTCAAATTGCCTGATAGAACTGACAACTTTTTTCGTTTGGCAGTTTTTTGATATTTTCATTCGTTCACGAGTAACTGGACAGTATACAGTGTGTCCACGGCTTAGGCGCCTAATAGGTGTTTTTTTTAATTGCTTTGAAAAAGGTATTTAATGTATATGCGCGGTTTGCCTATCTTAAACGAAATGTAAAGAATCGAAAATTGTAATTACGCTGTTTGAATTAGTAACTATTTTTATGTGAATAGGGCCGAATTTTTGTCTAAGTCCATAATTCTTTGAATAATCTAGTAGTCATGACAAACAATTATCTAGTGTTACAATTTTGCAATAGTTATTTAAGTAACAAGGAATGTAAAGACGTAATAACATACGAGGTAGGTAAATACGGGACGAGGCGAAGCCGAGGCTTGTGGCCTGCCGAGAATGTTAATAGTCGATACATTCCTTGTTACTGATTAAATTTTTCACGCGACAGGTAGAAATTTAATCATATTTTTAAAAGTTCGTTTTGGCGGCTGTCATCGGAATTATTTTTTAAAGTCCCATTATTCTAAGTTGCCTGTGCTTGTTGAAATAAAATATTGGAATCTGTACCTTGTTGCTTTAATTATTATCCTAGGAATGTAAATGACACTATTAAGTTCCGTAGTCGAGGGCAAAAAGTAAACGAATGTTATTGGCCATTTTCATCTTCTGTAGCTATGGATGTATCGTCTATTTACCTTGCCTGTAGCGTGAAAAAATTATTAATGTACAGAACTGACAGTGACGCTTAACAGTAATGTTACTAGATAATTGTTTGTCATGACTACTAGATTATTCATAGAATTATGGACTTCGACAAAAATTCAGTCCTACTCAAATAATTCAAACAGAATAATTAAAGTTTACAATTATTTTTATTTCTTGTATCTTTAGGATAAGCAAACCGCGTATATGCAATAAATACCTTTTTCAAGGCAAATTTAAAAAATCACCTATTGGGCACCCGAGCCGTGGACACACTGTATATATATTTTATAGGGTCATGAAGTGGAGTTTGTCCAGTTACTCGTCAGTCGTAAACGAATGGAGTTATCAAAAAACCGCAAGAGGTAAAAAAGTTGTCAGTCTTATCAGGCAATTTGCAAATATTGATTATAGTTACCAGTGGCGTATCGTAAAAAAGTTAAGGAGGATGAAATGTTCATGACCTTTAAAAAAATCACCCTATACATTCCATGAAAAAATGTTCTAGTAAAGTTGCTCTTTCTAAAAGATATGTGTGTACCGAATTTCAGATCAATATCGTACAAGTTGTCCAAGAAATAAAAGAATAAATAAAAAATTTCAATCTTGAAAACTAAAGCATGTTCATAGGAACTTTTATTCAGAAATTTTCTTGAGAAATCACCACCTTAATTATTTTAGCTTAGTTAGGAAACACCCTGTATACGCCAAGTCAATTAGTACATCTTTAGCTCTCATTTCTCATTTACCCCGTATAGATACAACTTTGTGCCAGTGCACTGCAATTTTTACCACTGCAGTGGTAAAAATTGCTTGTCTTGACCCAACTAACAACATATTAAAATTTCATAAAATTGTCAATGGTACCAATTTTTCATAAGAAAAGTGCGATGTCCTTTAGCGGAAGCAGGTATCTATAAAAAATACGTCTTTAGCTCAAAAATTTTTCAGTCTTATTAAATCCGAGTCTGCGTTTCATATAATTTTTAATGCAATTTTTGTTAGGATCGGATTGAAGTTATGAGGATCGTATTTGTATTGGGGAATAGCCCCGTGGATACTGTCTACGCTCTATTTTGATAGAAGTTGGTTTTACTATAAGCATACTGCAGAAAATTCTAAAGCAACCACTCTAGAAAATCTTGTTCTCTCAAGCACGTTCGCTCACAGCGACGACGTTCTAAACTGACTACATATGACAATTCAGAAAAATAACTGTGGCAGTTCTGTTTGTTGTTCAGAAAGAAGGACTCTATGCTAGAAACAAAAATTTATGCGGATTTTCCCAGAGTTTTAACACATTAATCATTAACTCCAATATCACCTCGAAAATTTCATTAACTAGAAGGCAGCTGATTTAATTAAGTTATTTGCATTACTCTATGTAAGGTACAAGAATATGTTAACACACCCACAAGACTATCCGCGCGATGCTAAGTACCTCATCACGTGCGCCATGCCGAAATGCGAAAGCAGAACGGCGCGCTACTTTTATTCCCTCCGCAAATAATACAATAGAACGGCAACACTGCTGGAGGCGAGTACGTCGACTGTCTTTGCACTGCCACATACACCTGGAGCCAACATTGTAGTAGTGTAGTCGGAGTCGAGTTGCTATTTCGTGAGCATAATTTTTTTGTATATCTCAAATATCTAAATTCATTACCCCTCTCTTGATGCCCTTGTTAAGGAAACCTTACTTAATCTATTAACGAAGAATACACATGGAAAAACCTATTCCTTGAGATGGAGGCGTGGGCGTCTGTTACATGTTCGGAGGCGAGTAAGATAGCCGTGCACATATATATATATATATATATATATATATATATATATATATATATATATATATATATATATATATATATATATATATATATATATATATATATATATATATATATATATATATATATATATATATATATATATATATATATATATATATATATATATATATATATATATATATATATATATATATATATATATATATATATATATATATATATATATATATATATATATATATATATATATATATATATATATATATATATATATATATATATATATATATATATATATATATATATATATATATATATATATATATATATATATATATATATATATATATATATATATATATATATATATATATATATATATATATATATATATATATATATATATATATATATATATATATATATATATATATATATATATATATATATATATATATATATATATATATATATATATATATATATATATATATATATATATATATATATATATATATATATATATATATATATATATATATATATACGTATGGAATAGGTCCTTTACGACGACGGTGCCGCAAATCACCAACAATTCTAAATTTTTTAGTGCTTTTACAGGGCATAGCCAAATACATAGGGTTCGTAGCCACAATAAGCGACAATCAAGGTTAAGATGGTTTGGTTGCATACCCACAAGATACGTTTTTAAGAAAACGTATTTAATTGAATATGGCAAATAAGTGGAAATATACTATAATGGCGCTATTTAACAAGCTACAGTTACGAGATATACTATTGTAGGCTGATACACTTGAAATGATTTTAATATGTATTACATATTTATGGCACAACTTTGAAATGAATGTATTTGAAAAGTGTGAGATTTAGAATAGTATTAACAAATTAGCAGTTAGTTTAAAAACATTAAAGATAATTAATTTTTTTAAAAGAGTTTTGTCAATTTTTCAAGTAATTTAAATGTATGAAGATTTATTATATTAATCATGCGTATATGTAAGATCAGTTCAGTTGTAGAAAATTTAGTTTTAAAGAACAAAGCGTTGCAAATTTTTGGCTTTTAACGACGACGCGTCGTCGTTGAACGACAAAAATGCAAAATAAATGGGCGTGGCAGACAGATGATTAAAAAACTATAAGAAATTTGGCTTATCTGCCTACGATTTTTACTAATAATTTATAATTTAACAACTGAATCTTATGGAACGGCGAGTATTTTAATTACAGATATAAATACTTACTGGTGAAGCATTTGTAATTAGAAACGATTTAGTTATTAGATCCGGTACCTAAGTTATGTAATGTAATAATAAAGTCAAACTTATTTTGTTTTCGACTTCCCACTATTTATGTATCAAACTGTTGTACAAATTAAGTTTGTATTCTATTTTTTTTTGTGTGTTATTAAATCGTTTCGCGCAGCAGAATGAAGTGCTTCTGCTTATTTAGAAGTATTGGATATACAGAGTGAGTCATTTAAGTGTCACCCCTTTGCTATTTCCTAAACCATTGAGACAATCAAATTTTTTTCTTAATAAAAATTGTTGATAATTAACTAGGTACTGTATTACCTAAAACTATTACCAATTGCACTGGGTGCTTAGTTATGCCTTAATACAGCACGTTACTTTGTTATATTTAACGGAATACCCTAAATATTATAGCATTTTTAGATTCTACATTTAATTTTAGTCAGAAAAATATTAAGCTACCATGATCTTAAAACTAGTGGTTTTCGAGTTATTTGACTACGTACAAACAGTTTTTACATTTGTGGACTAATATTACAAAATCACTATTTTAGACCCCAAAAACGTTCACCCATCGCTATTTTGCACCGATTATTAACAAATTGTAAATTATCTAGCGGTATGTTAAAAACAGCAGATTATTACATAGGGTGTTCATAATTTAGCTTCTTAAAATTGGTGGTTTGCAAGTTTTGACTTTCTTGAAGAATTTTGACATTTGTGGGGTAATATTGCAAAATTAATATTTTAAATACCAAAAACGTTACTTATTTTGCAATTTGCAATTTTGCACAGATTATTAAACAACACATTATAAATTATTCAGGGGTATGCTCAAAACAGCAAATTATTACTTATGTTGTTCATGATTTAATGTCGATTTTGCAAAACTTCATGTATTAATCATCATTGTTTTTCAAAAGGAACACCCGGTATATTTTAACACCGTCAAATGTAGAATTAAATTCTCCCTTAATTTGATATAAAGTCTTGTCTACCAAATGTTAAAATTTGTATGGTTTTCCCTACTATTTTGAATCTGTTGTTTAAAAATAACTCGAAAACCACTAGTTTTAAGAGCATAGCAGATTAATATTTTTTTGACTAAAATTAAATGTAGAATCTAAAAATGTTATAATATATATAGTGTTCCGTTTAAATATCATAGTTATGTGCTATATCAGGCATCAGCATAACTAAATACTCTGTTCATATAACTGTTCATAATTTTATGTAATGCAGCAGTATTTACCAAAAAATTTTATTTAAAAATAATTGATATTCCCAATATTTTAGAAAATAATAGAGGAGGTACACTTAAACGTCACACTGTATGTTAAATATTTTTCAAATAATTAGGATTTGAAAAGTAGAATTGCTATAATTTAATTTATGGTATTTCTTTAAATTCTTAATTAATGAATGTCGTCGTAAAGTTCCTACCATAGAATGCTAGTATAAAGATAAAGGTAAAGAATGGGTAAATTTGGAAAATCGTAGTTATCTACGAATATTTTTAAATCGCGAATGAATTTTTAAATTTGTTTTATCTGGGTAAAAAAGTAATTGTTTATTTAAGCAAACTGTTGAAATTGTTTAAATTTCCAATCCCTGTGTTATGTTTAAAAAGAAAACAAATTGCTTAAAAACAGATTTAAAACAATTTACAGCTAAGCTTCAAGAAATGCACCTAATTTTTTTGGAAAATTCTGATTCATAACATTTTCTGTGCTGCAACGGTTTTAAGAAAAATATTGCTATATACGCATGTCGTAATGTAATGCAACACTAAAGTATTATTAATAAGAGAAATATAAGAAGTACCTTCTATGTGTTTTTAAAGTACCTAATTAATTTTTCAACCATTTTTTAAATACCTAAAATTCTAAATAACGTACCTGTAAAAATTATACAATACCTAAAAAATAATATCGTTCAATATTTTTATATTTATGCTTATTACATAGATATTAAAAGTATAAAGTTATTCCCAACAAAAGATTGTCCCTGAAATGCCCTGAAATGCCAATGAATGTTTTAATGGTTTTACGGCGACTTCAGGATCGTGCATCGGACGTGCTCGTAAGGCCTTAGAAATGCGCATGCTCAGAGCGGATTAGAAGGTTTTTACGACGACGAAAGGAAGTCGGTAAGTTCCTATAATGCCTTATGTCACAATAACAGCTGATTTAATTGCCAACGAATGTTTTAATGGTTTTACGGCGACTTCAGGATCGTGAATCGGACGTGCTCGTAACGCCTTAGAAATGCGCATGCTCAGAGCGGATTAGAAGGTTTTTACGACGACGAAAGGAAGTCGGTAAGTTCCTATAATGCCTTATGTCACAATAACAGCTGATTTAATTTTAATCTGTATGCGATTTAGTAAGTGCATATATCATTTTGCATTCTATTGATGTGCTGAATTGTTTGAGTGCTGGGTTTAGTTTGTGAAGTGTTATAATAATTTTAAAATCATGAATTTGGATTGGATGTCTGTAACACCCCCCGGGGAGATCACCTTACACGAGCCCATGGATTTAGTTAGAATTTGCAACTACCTAGATATCATCGATCCTGCAAGTAATTTAAGTCGAGCGTTTAAACTCAAAATAATTAACCACCCATGTATGTAGTAAAATATGAATAATTTTTTAGAGAAAGAAATTTAATTTAAATATTTTTTGTTTCAAAAGTCAAATGTTTTGTAGATGCTGAGCAGTGGTTAGAATATCTTCAACAAGAACAAAATTTATCAGAAAAGCATGAAATTTTTTTAAAGAAAGTAGAAGAAAGGCTAAAGCTCAAAATTCCATACCAGTTAAAACTAATGTTGGGTCGCTATGCCACTGAGGACTTGGTTAGATACTTTCACTTTTTTCATAAAGACGATTGGAAACTTTTTAAATATAAAATAGATACCGAAGACTGTAAAAATCGTCAAATTTGAGATCAGGTTGACCGACAGTTTCTCGCTTTTTATGATGGTCTAGTGGCCACAAAGTTTCAACACCCCCTTGTTAGAGAATACAAAGTAGTGATGTTTAGAATAGCCACATTTGTGAATGAAACAATGATGTCTGACTGTCAGGAAAAAGAGTATAAAAAAGAGGACAACTAAGATTTAGGAAGGAAGTTAATCCAAAATCATTTTTAAATTATAATTATTAATATCTCCCTTTTTTGATATTCTGTAGATCCTCTATAACCTTTTTTAAAAATGTAGCTTGTACCTTTGTTAACCCGATAATTCCAGTAAATTATAATAATCTAAATTTCTAAACTGCTGTTATAGGGTGCTCCACAAAAATTCAATCAATTATTTAAAATTTAAAAAATGTAAAAAAGATTAATACTAAAAAATGTTGTTCGTTTAGTTGGGGGATTATCTTCTGGAGCACATTGTGTTGCTTTAAAATTACCAAGAGTTTTAAATATATTTTAGAAATTGGCTCAAATCTTAAAAAATGTATCGAGTTTACTAGTCTCCTGAACGTAAACTGTTTTATTCAATCAATATACTGTCTAAATCAAATCTAAGCAATTAATATAGATCTACAGTTCCAATTTTATAAACTATGCAAAACAGTTCTATAAAATATGGAATTACTGTAAAATCCCCGGTATTGGGTAGGTAGGCACAACCAATTGGTAACTTAAATACTACCAACTGACTTTGATCAGCTGTTCGTTGAAAGCTAAGGCAGAACTAGGGTGTTTCTATTTCTAAGATTGTCGACTAACTTTCTCACTAATGCAGAGTCAGGGGTTTTTTGTATTTTCGATATAGCGGTTTTTTCATGTAATGTTATAAAAATATTTGTAAGTGGTTTATTGTGTATTGTGTATTATTATATGTTCGGCATACTCTTGCTTAAGTAAATTTTATTGAGAATGTTTCCACCTGCTAAAACAAAATCTAACCAAGTACAACAAAATACGCGTACCCATCGTCTTATTACATTGGCTCTTGCAAACCAATCGCAGCATATTGTAAAACTAACTCCAATAAAAATAACGCCCAAGGCAGCACAACTAATAAACTTTTACCAAAATTCTTCGCCCCCTACAATTGATGGACAAGAAGAAAGAGCTACTCCGTTATTTTCAGCTTCGCTGCCAAAATCATATGCATTATCCTCTGTAAAACGATGTTTATTTAACCCTACTGAGGTTGTCGAAGGGGATAATTTATGCCATCAAGAAACAGTTTTACCACTGCCTGTTGATGATTTTGCAAAGGAGATAAATCATGTGGAAGAAACTATTCATCGTTTGTCTGAGGTTCCACCTTCTCCAACAAAATTTGCTGTGCTTGATAATGTACATGCAACGAATTGGTCGAATGCTGAACAAGGTGATTAAAAATCCAATCATTGTATTAATTAGTAGTTTCTTTTACTTTTTAGTAGTACTTATTGTTCATGGTAAAATAATGTTTTACAGCCCTACTGAAAATATATATAGAAACCTCATATAACCTGATAATGTTTTCATCAGGTTGTATGTGGTTTTATGCGGTTTTATGCGGTTTTTGAAACAACCAGGTTCATTTTGTATGAGGTTTTATGAGGCAACTGAGGTGATTTTCAGTAGGGAGACTATGACAATAAATCGAATGTAGTGGATCTTTCACAAGTTATTAAAACTAAAAGCTGTTGTAATGATGTAGATGGCTATAGCAGTAGTGCCAGCGATTTCAGTGATTGCAATGATACAGATTATGTTCCTGAAACTGATGGAGTGTGTGATACGGATGAAGAAATTTTGGAACTTGTGGAGGAAAAAATACCATCAGTACAAATATCAAATACGAAAGATATGGAAGCTTTATTCTCCAACAAATTAACTGATCCTGCCCACAGTGCAAATAAAGTAAATATAGGTGTGAGCAACAATCATTCTATAGAAATGCTTCAGCTTCCACCAGAGCTAACACACTACCAGTCACTGTTGCCTGAATGCAACAGGTAGGCAATACTAAATAATATATGTTCGCATACCGCTTTGATAATACACTTTTTTAATTTAGATGTTTCTATGATGAAGCAGCAGTAGAAACTGTTTTGGCAGCAGCAGGAGGAAGAAAATATCAAAAATCATTTTGTCCATATTGCAAGAAAAATATTGCCCAGCTGCCTCGTCATGTGGAAAATGTACATAAAAATGAAGAACTTGTGTCAAAGTTATCTGCATTACCAAAGGGTATGAACTCCTGTTATTCTTTTTAACAGTTTTTTGGGATTTAAGTTGTGTTCTATTCATTAACACAAGTAGTACTATTTAGAATATCTGAATAAAAATAATTTGAAAATTCTTTCTTCAAGTTTTGTCTTTTTAATGCATTAAAAAATTAAGCAAAAGTTGTCGCTGTGTTTTTTGATTGAATAGCAATAAGTGATAATGCATAAACATTTTGAAATTGTTTTAATTGCTTGTATATTGAAACATTGTAACTACATAGTGCAAAGCAGGGATGGCCCATTTTTAATGCATTATATAAGTAACTTAGTTATTAAAGTTATTACAAAAGGTTTTGCATTTTATTGGAAAATTACATGTCCACATGTTGAAATACATATAAGGTTAAAACCAAAATAAGAAACCTGTTGAAGTTAAGAATTGTTTTATTTACAATAAATTAAACCTTTTATTTGTTGGCTATAGTTGAAAATTGAAATTTTATCATTTCTATTAGGTGCCATAATTCGATTAATTTCAAAATTCCTATCAAGGATTTTAATAAATAATATTTGTGTAGTTTACAGTGGCCTGCTCGGGATTTTTATACTTGCGATTATTTTTGAGTTATAAAAATAGGCATCAATTTTTTAAAATGGAAACTATAGTACTTAGTTTTTGACAACTAGTTGACTGATTTACTGGCTTTTGTTAGAAATTGTTAAAATTTCACTTTTTGACTGTAGCTCAAAAACAGAAGATGTTTAATTTTGGTTTTCACTACTGAATTTGTCATAAAAAATGGGCCAATAGGACGCAAATGTTTTTTTGTTACCTTAATGTTAACTATAAGTTACCCATGAAATAAAAACACTCGAACTGTGGAAGAACAACACTTGGAAACTATAGCACCCTTCCATACAAGTAACTAAATACCAGATACGTATTTCGACAGCAAAGCTATCATCATCAGTGGTAAACTGACACTGGTATTCTGGTATTATTCTGGTCAGTTGTGTGGAAGAGTGCTGTATTTTATGAGTTACCCATATACTGTATTGAAAATGGGCAAGTACAACTTGTGACTGAAAAAATGTCTAAAGTAGAAAACCACAGCCATCAAAAGTATGTCTAGTTCAAACGGCTTTTTATTAAAAATTTTGATAGTACTTATTTCTTATTAATTTTTTGTGCTTTAGCAATTTTTAAAATAATCTTATTAATATACTTAATTAATTAACTTTGAAGAAGAGAAAATTTTGTATAACAGGAATGCTTTAAAAAAACTTTCTTATGCCAGTGTATTAGGTTTAAAAATTGATCCCATCTATAGATTTGTGCTTTACATTAGAAACGCCGTATACAGGGTGTCCCAGCCAAAACTCCCTAGTCTTATATAACTTCTTTATTTGAAGAGATACGGTTTTAAAGACTATTACAAAATATTTTAATCGTTCAACACTTAATTCAAACCAACAATAAAGTTTTTAAAATGTATTGCCGTTATAAAATTTCGCCATTTTAATATATACGTTTATTTTTTAAATAAACCTTATATTTTTAAAAATACAAACATACGGATAACAATAGAATGGGTTAAAATAAATAAATATTGTTGAAGTTATAAAGTATTCTATTCATAATTGTAAATAAAATTGTTTTCTCTTTCAAATGATGTAGCGATTACTATACCGATAATAATATTTACAATTGTTTTATTTCATTCAGTAAGAGTTACCGATTTTCACAAAAGTTGTTGTTTTTCGACACCTTTGTTATGCAAGGATATGAAAATTATACATCATGTGAAAAGAAAAAAATGTATAAACAAAATTTCAATATGGCGTTATTTAAAAACTGCAATACATTTTATTGTTTATTTGGATAAACATTAAACCTTAGAATATTTTGTAATAAACCTTAAAACCGTATCTCTTAAAATAAAGACGTTCTTAAAATAAAGACGTTAAGACTCGGGAGATTTAGGTAAAACATACTATATAATTTCATTTTTATAGGTGACCCTGAACGCCAAAACATACTACGGGCAATGCGATTGTGGGGTACTTACATATTTAACAACTCGAGGTTTTTTAACCAAGGCATTTTAAAAGTATATCGAAGACCAATTGGACCTACTGGAAGAACTGGTTCTGACTACATATCTTGCGCAAATTGTGGTCTTTTAATTTTCAAGCGGCGGTATGGTAGACATTACGATAAGTGTACGCAAAGAGAAAAAGCAGGTTTCCGCAGTCGAGAGTCTATTCTGGCAGGGCGAATGTTGAATGCTTCTCTACATCGTAATGCCAATAAAATATTACGAGAGCGTATTTTTCCAGTTTTAAGAATTGATGATTGTGTAAAAGCTATTAGATTTGATGAAGCCGTTATAGCATATGGAAATAATCAAAGTTTAAAATACTCAACTTCGACTCACCATGACAAAATGATAAGGGCCAATTTACGAATGCTGGGACGTGTACTTCTAGCCGCTATAGGTATTTGTCAAGATGTCAATAACTATGCATCTTTACTGATTCCCTCCAGAGCAAACGTAGTGCGTGATGCAATAAACAGGGTAGCCGATTTGGAGGAGACAACTGGCACTTTCAAGCACCCTAATTCAGCAACACAAGCAGCTTTTGTAATTAAAGACCTTTCATTATCATGGAAAACAGAATGTATCAAAAAAGAAGACTTCAGTGCCGAGAAAAATGTAGAGCGTTTTTTGTCCATCTTACAAATCCAAATAATTCCTATTATAGATAAAATTGTGACTGAAAATCGGACACGAGCTCAAAGACAAAAAAAAGTAGAAATGCCTACTCTTGCAGACATCCAAATTTTAAATAGATTTTTAACACATGGATACACTAAGTGTGCTAATGAATTAAAATCTGCAACTACTTTTAATTATGACACTTGGAAAATGTTGGGTTCCTATTCTGTAGTTGCCTTGTTGGTTTTTAACAAAAGAAGACCTGGCGAGACGGATCAACTTTTCTTAGAAAATTTCAGTTCGGTGATGAAGTTGGATAAAAATCACGAGTTATACTCTACATTAGATGAGAAAGAGAAAGCATTAGCAAATCGGAACATGTTGCTTGTTACCAGGGGTAAATTAAACAGAACTGTGCCCGCCCTCATGAGTCCTTGTTTGAAGAATGCTTTGGACCTTTTTGTAACATTCCGTAAACAGGCCGGTGTATCTGAATTGAATCCCTATGTATTTGGTTTACCTAACACTGAAATAAATTTAAAACGTTATAAACACCTCGATTCTTGCTCCCTGCTCCGTTTATTCTCCGAAAAATGTAACGCAAAAAATCCAAAAACATTGAGAGCTACAATTTTACGGAAAAGTTTGGCTACTCTGGCAGCTTCTCTGCAGTTACCTGAAAATATTACAAAAGAACTTGCTGACCACATGGGTCATGACGTTGCTATACACAAAAACATCTATCGACAAGTAACATACCAAAAATCAGTTCTCAATGTAGCAAGTGCATTAGAAAAAGCTGTAGGAGGACATAACGATTTTTGATAACAATGCGGACACCCAACCAGAAAGTCAAGTCTCTATAAAAGCATCTTCGTTGTCGCAACTTTTAATTCCTCAAGACTCTGTTTCAACTACTACAATAGTACCTGCTTATCCGTCATCTGCTCCTGCACAAAAGGTAGAGACACCACAATCTTCAAATAGCAAAACACATCCTACTACAAGGTCTCTCAGAAAACAACAATCTTATCACACACCACAGAAAATAAAGGCACGGACGACAATTTCATCATCACCTTTATCAAAACCGCAAGAAATTGTTGCATTAAAATATTACATGGCTAAAAGAACTGAACTAAATCGTTCTCCGGTAGCTGCAGATATGCAAGATGCTCTAACCTTGCCCGAACTAAAAAATAAATCTTTACCAAACCTAATGCTACATCTATATCGAGTAATACCAAAACCAAGTACGCCTAAAAAGAGAAGGTATGTACAGACTCCGCAGAAGCCAAATCAAGCAAAGGAATATGCAAAAAGACGTCGAAGTAAGTAGTTGTGTTACAATTTTATTACAATTTGTAGATTTTTATATGTTCATTTCTGTATATGCAGATAGTTCCCAACGCAAACCATGGACCGAAGCAGCACTTGCGATATTAGAAAAAGTTTTCTCCAACTACTTACAGGGTACTGGTAACACAATGCCATCGAAAGCTGAAATTGAGTTGAGTATTCAAAAATATCGGGTTCTCGCAGGAAGGTCAGTTCCTGTTGTGAAAGCTTGTCTCAACAACATGTGGAAACTACGTAGATGCCACAGATAAATTGTAGTTATTTTTAAATTTTGTTTTTTTGAGGGCCTACCTATATATATATTTTTAATATTTCTTTAATAAATATATATTTTGTGCATTGTGTTTTATTTAAATGGAAGGTCATGCTTCTTCGACTTGCACTGTAGATGTAATGTGCATTTTTACTCGAAATTCCTGAAACTTCAAAAATTAACTTTAAAACATTTTTATTATGTAACGAATATTTTTGATTATGCTCTCTGCTCTTTATTTTATTTTTCGTACCGTACAATAAATAGTTTATTGAATTGTATAGATTTATTAGGTTTTTTAGCTACAACTTATTATATTAGCATTTCTGCAGTTGTCCTTTTCAATGATTTAGACGACCAATGGTCCCGCTCTTTGATTTTGAAACTTTATTTGTAGAAAGGAACATCATAATTAATAATCTTTTATAAGTATTTAGGTAAGTGTATAGTTTATAGTTTTCTTCTATAAATTACTAGTATTTTTTAGTTATTTCACAAGTATAGTAGATGAAACCTGTAATTAGGTAATTAAAAATAAGTTTAGCAATTCATAATACTACACGTATCAGTTCTTGAACCATTCTCAAACAAGCTCAACAACCTTAGGTACAATAGTTTTTGGTGTAAAAAACTTCTTCGGTTTGATTTCATCTTCATGCCTTGCCCTCGTTAATGCTTTATACACATTACTTTCATTGTGAGGACAAGAGCAGCAATTTATTATTAGTAAATAATTAAATACAATTAATTGAATTGATGTATGTAGGTATTTGTTTTTTACATTTTCGTTTTCACCACCAAGTTTTTATCTGCATTAATTGCATAAGACTTAAGAATAGTGTTGCGTGAATTAGAAATTTAATGTACATAGTAAAAATATATCTCGGTGTCTTGCTCAGGCAGGAATCGAACCCGCACCTTCAGAGTGTCAATTGAACCACTGCGCCATCAAGACTATATTTTATTAATTTGTACGTTATATGGAAACCTATATTAAAACTGCAAGAGTTGATCAGGATAGCGTGGCTTTAGCAAAACATAAATAAATTAGATCTTGATAATAATTCACTAATTC
Source organism: Ctenicera cuprea (assembly GCA_958336395.1). Classification (NCBI taxonomy): domain Eukaryota; kingdom Metazoa; phylum Arthropoda; class Insecta; order Coleoptera; family Elateridae; genus Ctenicera; species Ctenicera cuprea. The sequence continues at coordinate 41,502,921 of OY284489.1, read as the reverse complement.
TAAACAAAATCAATATAAATTTTTTTCTCTTTAACTTACACACAGAATTATCTAGTCACTGTAATAATTGTAAGTACATGCATTGCCTTGAAAATGAAATGTCAATTAAAAGCTCCTCTACAAATAAAATTAAACCTTTTGGTACCTATCTATGCTGATTCTAATCTAAAATGTAAATACCATGAGTATTTATAAATATTAATTATAAAAATTCATTTCAGAGTCCTGTCTTGCACAGGAAACAAATCTGTACTTTTTGATTGCCAGTCAAACGTGCAGACCACACATAAATTAATATAGCTCAGAAAATTCATAAAAATTCTTAAATGTTTACAGATGAAAAAGTTTAAAGTATAAAAATACCAAAAGTAAAGCTAACTGCAACGTAAAAATACTGTC